>JAUIMM010000119.1:4625000-5902500 GCA_031769625.1 Taudactylus pleione
TCTCCACATTTTGTGGAAGCAACTTCCTACGCCTTTCGCTGACAAGGTTCCCGGCTGCACTAAACACTCTTTCGGAGTACACACTGGAGGGGGGGCAACTCAGGTAAAATAGAGCCAGTTTGTACAGGGACCTCCAAATTGCTTCTTTTTCCTGCCAGTACAGGTACGGACTGTCTGACATGCCAACTTGGATGCTGTCACCGATGTAATCCTTTAACAGACAGACGCACGCTTGTCGCTGCTGCTTTGAGGATTCAAGTGCGGCTGCAGCCCACACAATTCACAAAGACAGAAAAAAAAAAAGAATATTTTTATTGTTTGTGGAGCACACTTTGAGGGTTACACCACCCTTTAACAGACAGACGCACGCTTGTCGCTGCTGCTTTGAGGATGCAAGTGCGGCTACAGCCCACACAATTCACAAAGACAGAAAAAAGAAGAAGAATATTTTTATTGTTTGTGTAGCACACTTTGAGGGTGTCACCACCCTTTAACAGACAAACGCACGCTTGTCGCTGCTGCTTTAAGGATGCAGGTGCGGCTACAGCCCACACATTTCACAAAGACCGAAAAAAAAAGAACAATATTTTAATTGTTTGTGTAGCACACTTTGAGGGTGTCACCACCCTTTAACAGACAGACGCACGCTTGTCGCTGCTGCTTTAAGGATGCAGGTGCGGCTACAGCCCACACAATTCACATAGACAGAAAAAAGAAGAATATTTTTATTGTTTGTGTAGCACACTTTGAGGGTGTCACCACCCTTTAACAGACAGATGCACGCTTGTCGCTGCTGCTTTGAGGATGCAAGTGCGGCTACAGCCCACACATTTCACAAAGACCGAAAAAAAAAGAACAATATTTTAATTGTTTGTGTAGAACACTTTGAGGGTGTCACCACCCTTTAACAGACAGACGCATGCTTGTCGCTGCTGCTTTAAGGATGCAGGTGCGGCTACAGCCCACACAATTCACATAGACAGAAAAAAGAAGAAGAATATTTTTATTGTTTGTGTAGCACACTTTGAGGGTGTCACCACCCTTTAACAGACAGACGCACGCTTGTCGCTGCTGCTTTAAGGATGCAGGTGCGGCTACAGCCCACACATTTCACAAAGACCAAAAAAAAAAGAACAATATTTTAATTGTTTGTGTAGCACACTTTGAGGGTGTCACCACCCTTTAACAGACAGACGCACGCTTGTCGCTGCTGCTTTAAGGATGCAGGTGCGGCTACAGCCCACACAATTCACAAAGACAGAAAAAAGAACAATATTTTAATTGTTTGTGTAGCACACTTTGAGGGTGTCACCACCCTTTAACAGACAGATGCACGCTTGTCGCTGCTGCTTTAAGGATGCAGGTGCGGCTACAGCCCACACAATTCACAAAGACAGAAAAAAGAAGAAGAATATTTTTATTGTTTGTGTAGCACACTTTGAGGGTGTCACCACCCTTTAACAGACAGACGCACGCTTGTCGCTGCTGCTTTGAGGATGCAAGTGCGGCTACATCGCACACAAGTCACAAACACATTAAAAAAATCGTTTTTTATTTTTTGGAGCACTTTGAGAGATACACCACCCTTTAACAGACAGACGCACGCTTGTCGCTGCTGCTTTAAGGATGCAGGTGCGGCTACAGCCCACACATTTCACAAAGACCGAAAAAAAAAGAAGAATATTTTTATTGTTTGTGTAGCACACTTTGAGGGTGTCACCACCCTTTAACAGACAAACGCACACTTGTCGCTGCTGCTTTAAGGATGCAGGTGCGGCTACAGCCCACACATTTCACAAAGACCGAAAAAAAAAGAACAATATTTTAATTGTTTGTGTAGCACACTTTGAGGGTGTCACCACCCTTTAACAGACAGACGCACGCTTGTCGCTGCTGCTTTAAGGATGCAGGTGCGGCTACAGCCCACACAATTCACAAAGACAGAAAAAAGAAGAATATTTTTATTGTTTGTGTAGCACACTTTGAGGGTGTCACCACCCTTTAACAGACAGACGCACGCTTGTCGCTGCTGCTTTGAGGATGCAAGTGCGGCTACATCGCACACAAGTCACAAACACATTAAAAAAATCGTTTTTTATTTTTTGGAGCACTTTGAGAGTTACACCACCCTTTAACAGACAGACGCACGCTTGTCGCTGCTGCTTTAAGGATGCAGGTGCGGCTACAGCCCACACATTTCACAAAGACCGAAAAAAAAAGAACAATATTTTAATTGTTTGTGTAGCACACTTTGAGGGTGTCACCACCCTTTAACAGACAGACGCACGCTTGTCGCTGCTGCTTTAAGGATGCAGGTGTGGCTACAGCCCACACAATTCACAAAGACAGAAAAAAGAACAATATTTTAATTGTTTGTGTAGCACACTTTGAGGGTGTCACCACCCTTTAACAGACAGACGCACGCTTGTCGCTGCTGCTTTAAGGATGCAGGTGCGGCTACAGCCCACACAATTCACAAAGACAGAAAAAAGAAGAATATTTTTATTGTTTGTGTAGTACACTTTGAGGGTGTCACCACCCTTTAACAGACAGACGCACGCTTGTCGCTGCTGCTTTGAGGATGCAAGTGTGGCTACATCGCACACAAGTCACAAACACATTAAAAAAATCGTTTTTTAATTTTTGGAGCACTTTGAGAGATACACCACCCTTTAACAGACAGACGCACGCTTGTCGCTGCTGCTTTAAGGATGCAGGTGCGGCTACAGCCCACACATTTCACAAAGACCGAAAAAAAAAGAACAATATTTTAATTGTTTGTGTAGCACACTGTGAGGGTGTCACCACCCTTTAACAGACAGACGCACGCTTGTCGCTGCTGCTTTAAGGATGCAGGTGCGGCTACAGCCCACACAATTCACAAAGACAGAAAAAAAAAGAACAATATTTTAATTGTTTGTGTTGCACACTTTGAGGGTGTCACCACCCTTTAACAGACAGACGCACGCTTGTCGCTGCTGCTTTGAGGATGCAGGTGGAATCTAGACGGGATTTGGAACCGAGGACACACTACCTCCATCAATTGTCTAAATCCCACTGCACTAATGTCGGATACCGGACGCACGTCTAACACCAACATAGCAGTCAAGGCCTTAGTTATACGTTTTGCTTCAGGATGACTGCTGTCGTACTTCATCCTCATCGCTAGGGACTGTTGGAGGGTCAATTGTTTAGTAAAAGTAGTGATGTTCCTACTTCCTCTCTGGGATGATGAACAACTCCCAGCAGCAGCAACAGCACTAGGAGGAAGTGGTTCTTGATCTTTCCCTATTTTATTTTTATCGGAGAAAGTTTGGTCCTCCATTTATGTTATATTGATATATATACGTGCGGCTAAAGCGCACACAAACACTGAAAATATTTTTTTATTTTTGCTGGAGAGTAGTGCACTTTGTGGGTTACACCACCCTTTAAGAAATGAGCCAGCCGGCTCTTTACTTATGGGACACAGGCGCACGCTTGGCGCTGCTCCTTTGTTGATGCACGTGCAGCCACAGTGCACACAAGTCACAAACACAGAAAATATATATTTTTTTGGTTTGGAGTGTACTTTGGGGGGTTACAGAACCCTTTAACGGTCAAGCCAGCCGGCCCTTTACTTATGACACAGGCGCACGCTTGGCACTACTTTGTTGATGCACGTGCGGCTACTGCGCACACAATTCACAAACACAGAAAATAATTTTTTTTTTGGTTTGGACTGGAGTGTAATTTCGGGGGTTACAGCACCCTTTAACGGTCTAGCCAGCCGGCCCTTTACTTATGACACAGGCGCACGCTTGGCACTACTTTGTTGATGCACGTGCGGCTACTGCGCACACAATTCACAAACACAGAAAATAATTTTTTTTTTGGTTTGGACTGGAGTGTACTTTGGGGGTTACAGCACCCTTTAACGGTCAAGCCAGCCAGCCCTTTACTTATGACACAGGCGCACGCTTGGCACTACTTTGTTGATGCACGTGCGGCTACTGCGCACACAATTCACAAACACAGAAAATAATTTTTTTTTTGGTTTGGACTGGAGTGTACTTTCGGGGGTTACAGCACCCTTTAACGGTCAAGCCAGCCGGCCCTTTACTTATGACACAGGCGCACGCTTGGCACTACTTTGTTGATGCACGTGCGGCTACTGAGCACACAATTCACAAACACAGAAAATAATTTTTTTTTTGGTTTGGACTGGAGTGTACTTTCGGGGGTTACAGCACCCTTAACGGTCAAGCCAGCCGGCCCTTTACTTATGACACAGGCGCACGCTTGGCACTACTTTGTTGATGCACGTGCTGCTACTGCGCACACAATTCACAAACACAGAAAATAATTTTTTTTTTGGTTTGGACTGGAGTGTACTTTGGGGGTTACAGCACCCTTTAACGGTCATGCCAGCCGGCCCTTTACTTATGACACAGGCGCACGCTTGGCACTACTTTGTTGATGCACATGTGGCTACTGCGCACACAATTCACAAACACAGAAAATAATTTTTTTTTTGGTTTGGACTGGAGTGTACTTTCGGGGGTTACAGCACCCTTAACGGTCAAGCCAGCCGGCCCTTTACTTATGACACAGGCGCACGCTTGGCACTACTTTGTTGATGCACGTGCGGCTACTGCGCACACAATTCACAAACACAGAAAATAATTTTTTTTTTGGTTTGGACTGGAGTGTACTTTCGGGGGTTACAGCACCCTTAACGGTCAAGCCAGCCGGCCCTTTACTTATGACACAGGCGAACGCTTGGCACTACTTTGTTGATGCACATGCGGCTACTGCGCACACAATTCACAAACACAGAAAATATATTATTTTTTTAGCACTTGGGGGGAACACCCCTGATGGACAGAGCACCCCTTGACAACACTACAGCACCCCTTTAGGACTGGGACACTGCACAGGACTTTGGAGTGGACACAGCCCCTATGGAGAACTGACTGCACAACACAGTCCAGCCAGCCCCTATGGACTTTGAAGTAGTGGACACAGCCCCTATTAACAACAGCAGCACAGCACAACACAGCCAGCCCCTATGGACTTTGAAGTAGTGGACAACAGCAGCACTACACTACACTACACTACACAGCCCTAACTCCCACCCTCCCTCTTCACTGTCCACAGCCGAGTGAGAAAATGGCGCCGACGCGGGTACCTTATATAGGATCCAAAACCCGCGAGACTCGGAAGGCGGGATGATGACGTTTTGCCTCGATTTCAGATCCGAGTCAGGCGGGAAAAGTCGAGCCTGATTCGGATCGGACTCGGATCGGGGGGGCTCGGGGGGGTTCGGATTTCTGAAATCCGAACCCGCTCACCCCTAATATATATATATATATATTAGGGGTGAGCGGGTTCGGATTTCTGAAATCCGAACCCCCCCGAGCCCCACCGATCCGAGTCCGATCCGAGTCAGGCTCGACTTTTCCCGCCTGACTCGGATCTGAAATCGAGGCAAAACGTCATCATCCCGCCTTCCGAGTCTCGCGGGTTTTGGATCCTATATAAGGTACCCGCATCGGCGCCATTTTCTCACTCGGCTGTGGACAGTGAAGAGGGAGGGTGGGAGTTAGGGCTGTGTAGTGTAGTGTAGTGTAGTGTAGTGTAGTGCTGCTGTTGTCCACTACTTCAAAGTCCATAGGGGCTGGCTGTGTTGTGCTGTGCTGCTGTTGTTAATAGGGGCTGTGTCCACTACTTCAAAGTCCATAGGGGCTGGCTGGACTGTGTTGTGCAGTCAGTTCTCCATAGGGGCTGTGTCCACTCCAAAGTCCTGTGCAGTGTCCCAGTCCTAAAGGAGTGCTGTAGTGTTGTCCAGGGGGTGCTCTGTCCATCAGGGGTGCTCCCCCCAAGTGCTAAAAAAATAATATATTTTCTGTGTTTGTGAATTGTGTGCGCAGTAGCCGCACGTGCATCATCAAAGAAGTGCCAAGCGTGCGCCTGTGTCATAAGTAAAGGGCCGGCTGGCTTGACCGTTAAAGGGTGCTGTAACCCCCGAAAGTACACTCCAGTCCAAACCAAAAAAAAATTATTTTCTGTGTTTGTGAATTGTGTGCGCAGTAGCCGCACGTGCATCAACAAAGTAGTGCCAAGCGTGCGCCTGTGTCATAAGTAAAGGGCCGGCTGGCTTGACCGTTAAGGGTGCTGTAACCCCCGAAAGTACACTCCAGTCCAAACCAAAAAAAAAATTATTTTCTGTGTTTGTGAATTGTGTGCGCAGTAGCCGCACGTGCATCAACAAAGTAGTGCCAAGCGTGCGCCTGTGTCATAAGTAAAGGGCCGGCTGGCTTGACCGTTAAAGGGTGCTGTAACCCCCAAAGTACACTCCAGTCCAAACCAAAAAAAAAATTATTTTCTGTGTTTGTGAATTGTGTGCGCAGTAGCCGCACGTGCATCAACAAAGTAGTGCCAAGCGTGCGCCTGTGTCATAAGTAAAGGGCCGGCTGGCTTGACCGTTAAAGGGCGCTGTAACCCCCGAAAGTACACTCCAGTCCAAACCAAAAAAAAATTATTTTCTGTGTTTGTGAATTGTGTGCGCAGTAGCCGCACGTGCATCAACAAAGTAGTGCCAAGCGTGCACCTGTGTCATAAGTAAAGGGCCGGCTGGCTTGACCGTTAAGGGTGCTGTAACCCCCGAAAGTACACTCCAGTCCAAACCAAAAAAAAAATTATTTTCTGTGTTTGTGAATTGTGTGCGCAGTAGCCGCACGTGCATCAACAAAGTAGTGCCAAGCGTGCGCCTGTGTCATAAGTAAAGGGCCGGCTGGCTTGACCGTTAAAGGGTGCTGTAACCCCCAAAGTACACTCCAGTCCAAACCAAAAAAAAAATTATTTTCTGTGTTTGTGAATTGTGTGCGCAGTAGCCGCACGTGCATCAACAAAGTAGTGCCAAGCGTGCGCCTGTGTCATAAGTAAAGGGCCGGCTGGCTTGACCGTTAAAGGGTGCTGTAACCCCCGAAAGTACACTCCAGTCCAAACCAAAAAAAAATTATTTTCTGTGTTTGTGAATTGTGTGCGCAGTAGCCGCACGTGCATCAACAAAGTAGTGCCAAGCGTACGCCTGTGTCATAAGTAAAGGGCCGGCTGGCTTGACCGTTAAAGGGTGCTGTAACCCCCGAAAGTACACTCCAGTCCAAACCAAAAAAAAATTATTTTCTGTGTTTGTGAATTGTGTGCGCAGTAGCAGCACGTGCATCAACAAAGTAGTGCCAAGCGTGCGCCTGTGTCATAAGTAAAGGGCTGGCTGGCTTGACCGTTAAAGGGTGCTGTAACCCACAAAGTACACTCCAGTCCAAACCAAAAAAAAAATTATTTTCTGTGTTTGTGAATTGTGTGCGCAGTAGCCGCACGTGCATCAACAAAGTAGTGCCAAGCATGCGCCTGTGTCATAAGTAAAGGGCCAGCTGGCTTGACCGTTAAAGGGTGCTGTAACCCCCGAAAGTACACTCCAGTCCAAACCAAAAAAAAATTATTTTCTGTGTTTGTGAATTGTGTGCGCAGTAGCCGCACGTGCATCAACAAAGTAGTGCCAAGCGTGCGCCTGTGTCATAAGTAAAGGGCCGGCTGGCTTGACCATTAAAGGGTGCTGTAACCCACAAAGTACACTCCAGTCCAAACCAAAAAAAAAATTATTTTCTGTGTTTAGCCGCACGTATATATCAAATCGATATAACATAAATGGAGGACCAAACTTTCTCCGATAAAAATAAAATAGAGAAAGATCAAGAACCACTTCCTCCTAGTGCTGAAGCTGCTGCCACTAGTCATGACATAGACGATAACATGCCATCAACGTCGTCTGCCAAGGCCGATGCCCAATGTCATAGTAGAGGGCACATACAATCCCAAATGGCAAAGTTCAGGAAAATGACCTTGAAAAAGACATTTAAATCAGCTGAAGAGAAACGTAAACTTGCCAATATGCCATTTACGACACGGAGTGGCAAGGAACGGCTAAGGTCGATCCCTAGTATGTTCATGACTAGTGGTTCAGCTTCACATGACGATGGAAGCCCTCCTCCCACTAAAAAAATCAAAAGAGTTAAGCTGGCAAAAGCACAGCGAAGAACTGTGCTTTCTAAGAAGATATCACAAATCCCCAAGGAGAGTCCAAGTGTGGTGGTGGTTGCGATGCCTGACATTCCCAGCACTGGACGGGAAGAGGTGGCTCTTTCCACCATTTGCACGCCCCCTGCAAGTGCTGAAAGGAGCACCCACAGTCCACTTGCTGATATGCAAATTGAAGATGTCACTGTTGAAGTACAACAGGATGAGGATACTGGTGTAGCTGGCGCTGAGGAGGAAGTTGGCGAGGAGGATTCTGATGGTGATGTGGTTTGTTTAAATCAGGCTCCGGGGGAGACAGTTGTTGTCCGTGGGATGAAAAAGCCCATCACGGTCATGCCTGGGCAGAAGACCAAACATTCCACCTCTTTGGTCTGGCAATATTTCTATCCAAATCCGGACAACAACTGTCTTGCCATATGTACCATATGTAAAGGTGAAATAAGTAGGGGTAGGGACGTCAACCACCTAGGAACATCCTCCCTTATACGGCACCTGCAGCGCGTTCATAAAAAGTTACTGTCAAGTTCAGAAACTTTGGCTAAGACCGTAAGCAGTCCAGGGACACCTAAATCCCGTTGTCCTGTTGTATCCAAGCGCCTGCAAACCACACCGTCAACTCCCTCCTCGTCAATTTCCTCCTTAGTTAGGATCGGAAGTAGTCCTGCAGGCCATGTCACTGGCATGACTGACTCTCCTATCCGGGATTCCTCTGGAGGATCCTGCATTGCTACGCCTACTGCTGCCGCTGCTGCTGTTGCTGCTGCTGGGAGTCGTTCATCATCCCAGAGAGGAAGTAGGAACACCACTACTTTTACTAAACAATTGACCCTCCAACAGTCCTTAGCGAGGAGGATGAAGTACGACAGCAGTCATCCTGAAGCAAAACGTATAACTGAGGCCTTGACTGCTATGTTGGTGTTAGACGTGCGTCCGGTATCCGCCATTAGTGCAGTGGGATTTAGACAATTGATGGAGGTAGTGTGTCCCCGGTTCCAAATCCCGTCTAGATTCCACTTCACTAGGCAGGCGATACCGAGACTGTACAGAAACGTCAGAAAAAGTGTCCTCAGTGTCCTGAACACTTAACCACGGACATGTGGACAAGTGGAACAGGGCAGACTAAGGACTATATGACTGTGACAGCCCACTGGGTAGATGTATCACCTTACGCAGCAACAGCAGCAGCGTCACCAGTAGCAGCATCTCAGAAATGCCAGCTCGTTACAAGGCAGGCTACGCTGTGTATCACCGGTTTCAGTAAGAGGCACACCGCCGACAACCTCTTAGAGAAACTGAGGGAAATCATCGCCCAGTGGCTTACCCCACTTAGACTCTCCTGGGGATTTGTGATATCTGACAACGCCACCAATATTGTGCGGGCATTACATCTGGGCAAATTCCAGCACGTCCCATGTTTTGCTCACACAATAAACTTGGTGGTGCAGAATTTTCTGAAAAGCGACAGGGGCGTGCAGGAGACGCTTTGGGTGGCCCGAAAAATTTCTGGCCACTTTCGCCATTCAGCGACTGCGTGCCGAAGACTGGAGCGCCAGCAAACACTCTTGAACCTGCCCCGCCATCACCTGAAGCAAGAGGTTGTGACGCGGTGGAACTCAACCCTCTATATGCTTCAGAGGATGGAGGAGCAGCAAAAGGCCATACAAGCCTATACATCCACCTATGACATAGGCAAAGGAGGGGGTATGCACCTGACTCAAGCGCAGTGGAGAATGATTTCCGTGTTGTGCAAGGTTCTCCAGCCCTTCGAACTTGCCACACGTGAAGTCAGTTCAGACACTGCCAGCTTGAGTCAGGTCATTCCCCTCATCAGGCTTTTGCAGAAGCAGCTGGAGAAAGTGAAGGAGGAGCTAAGACGGAGCGATTCCGCTTGGCATGTGGGACTTGTGGATGAAGCCCTTCATTCGCTTTGCCAGGATTCCAGGGTGGTCAATCTGTTGAAATCAGACCACTACGTTTTGGCCACCGTGCTCGATCCTAGGTTTAAAGCCTATGTGGTGTCTCTCTTTCCGGCCGACACAAGCCTGCAGAGGTGCAAAGACCTGCTGGTGAACACACTGTCAGCTGAAGCGGAACGTGACACGTCAACGGCTCCTTCTTCATTTTCTCCCGCAACTGGGGCTGCCAGGAAAAAACTTAGGTATCCTAAGCAACCCGCTGGCGGTGATGCAGGGCAGGCAGGACCAAGTTTGGACATCTGGTCCGGACTGAAGGACCTGGCAACAATTTCTGACATGTCTACTGTCACTGCATATGATACTGTCACCATTGACAGAATGGTGGAGGATTACATCGGTGACAGCATCCAAGTAGGCATGGCAGACAGTCCATACCTGTACTGGCAGGAAAAAGAGGCAATTTGGAGGCCCCTGTACAAACTGGCTCTATTTTACCTGAGTTGCCCCCCCTCCAGTGTGTACTCCGAAAGAGTGTTTAGTGCAGCCGGGAACCTTGTCAGCGAAAAGCGTAGGAGGTTGCTTCCACAGAATGTGGAGAAGATGATGTTCATCAAAATGAATTATCAGCTCTTCCAGGGAGACCAGCCTCCAGAAGGTACAGAGGGACCTGTGGTGGTGGATTCAAGTGGGGACGAGTTAATACTTTGTGAGGATGAGGATGTACACACTGAAGAGGGTGAGGAATCGGTGGATGAGGAGGATGAGGATGACATCTTGCCTCCATAGAGCCAGTTTGTGCAGGGACACATTAATTGCCAGCTTGTTTTGTGGGGGCCCAAACGAACCAATCATTTCAGCCACAGTTGTGTGGCAGACCCTGGCGCTGAAATGATTGGTTTGTTAAAGTGTGCATGTCCTGTTTATACAACATAAGGGTGGGTGGGAGGGCCCAAGGACAATTCCATCTTGCACCTCTTTTTTTTCTTTGCATTATGTACAGTTTGGGGCCTAGTTTTTCAAACTGCCATCCTGTCTGCCACTGCAGTTTCACGCCTAGATGGGTCACGTGTTTGTGCCGCCCACTCGTGTCGCTTAGCATAGTCATCCAGCTACCTCGGTGCAACGTTTTGGACATAAAAACACTATTGTGAGGTGTGAGGTGTTCAGAATAGACTGGAAATGAGTGGAAATTAAGGTTATTGAGGTTAATAATAGCATAGGAGCAGAAAAACCTACAAATTCTGTGATTTTAGCTGTTTTTATGCTTTTTTAAAAAAAAATACAGATCCAAAACACAAAACCCAGAACCCAAAACACGGAAGGGTGGTTTTGGCAAAACCAATCCAGATCCAAAACACGAAGAAAGATCCAGATCCAAAACCAAAACACAAAACACGAAAAGTGGCCGGTGCACACCCCTAATATATATATATATATATATATATATATATATATATATATTTCAGTAAACAGTTCTTCAGGCAGACAAGACAAGCTAATCGCTACAAAGCAAAGCACACAAGAAGATATAGCAGGTGTGGTTAGTTTCAGCAGTGGGAGACTTCAGTTGAACACTTCAAACTTGTGTAGAGGATTTTTATGACCACCAAAACTAAGCAAATGCATCTAATTCATCAAAAATTAAGGCAAGGAAATAGAATGATTAGACCACAAAATAATGTTCAGGAGAGAAAGGCCACTGCAAAGGTGTGGGTGAAATTTCTTTATTCTGACCAAGTTATAATTGTTTTCTATAACTCTCTACAAGCAATTTTACACACAGACCTTTTTAAAAACCTGCATATACAGTATTTCTAAAATATGCACAGTAAACCACACTCTGCTTCTTTTGGGATACCCCTCCTGGAGAGCCCACAGAAAAATTCCAAGTGACATGTGCAGGGGACATGGTGATTCACGTCATCATGGCACTACATTGGTTAATGCTACTAATTGTGGCATTATGCACTGGGGAGCATGGTCATGCTGACATTGAGCCCCAACCCTGCTCACTTCATTAAGGGACTAGGCAGAATCTGTGTGAGGGGGTCACAGCACTCTGGGAGCCAATGAAGGCTCCGGAGTCTTCCGAACATTCCATGAGACTAGGCAAGTATATATTAAACCTATATAGCAGTGAAACTTGTTTTAGAATCTGCTATATTGCATTTTCTTCTGAGAATGCAGCATTAATTAACTGAAGGAAATGGCAGTTTTTAAATAGCAAAAATAAATATCACAAACAGAATTTATCACATGAAAAATCCATATGTATCATCAGACAATTTTCATGTGATTTTGTTGTGTTCAATCTAAACTTCTGAGTAAAAGAAATCCTCTACTTGTCAGGGGCTTTCTAGGGTGCATAGAACTAAGGGCCTGGGGCCAAATTCAGAGTTGGGAATAGAGAGAGACATATCTCTCAACTGTGACCCTGAACAAACCATATTGCAATGCAAGGGGAGTAAATACATAAATGTATTTACATGTAGTGTAAATACTGGCTGCTTTTGCATGTAGCCCACAAATACTGCACAGCTTTATTATTACTCTACAATTTAGATGTCAGTTTGGAAACACTCCTCCCAAATCTAAATCTCTCTGCTCATTTTAAATCTGCCACACCTGCAGTGCAGCATGGTTTCACCTAAGGGCCTGATGCAGAGTTGGGAATAGAGTGAGATATCTCTATCAAGTGATCATCTTGGTGAAACCATGCTACACTGCAGGTGGGGCAGATTTAAAATGTGCAGAGAGATTTAGATTTGGAAGGAGTGTTTCCAAACTGACATCTAAAGTGCAGTGTAATAATAAAGCTGTGCAGTATTTGTGAGCTACATGTAAAAGCAGCCAGTATTTACACTACATGCGAAAAAATTTATGTAATTACACCCCTTGCATTGCAACATGGTTTGCCCAGGTACACAATTAAGTGCTATCTCTCTCTCTATTCCCAACTCTGAATCAGGCCCTAAAACCTTACTTAGACAACAAAGGCTTATCCTCAATGTCTTCCATTCCAATGAATCCTTGAAATATATAGAAATATATTTTTGAATCTTTCTGGGTACTCTTCCATATAATGAAACATGCACCTTGGTTATATTTGTCCTTTAAAATTTAGTGTTGACCTTATTAGTGCTGTGCCATATCTTATCAGTCACTAATGTCTGCAGGAGCATGTTTTCTGGATGACATACAATACTCTGCAGTAATGTAATGTGATGTTTCATTATTTAATCGCCTCCCACACTATTGGCTCGGAATCACCCTGGCAGAGGGACGATGGCTCTATGATTGGCCCAATTAACATAAACAGAAGACTCAGCATTAAATAGAACCAATTTCTTTGTGTTTCAAATAAAAATAAAGCAAAAAAGGGAAAAACCACAATTTGGCAGCTAAAACTGTATGTCCTCTATTTAGCTGTTTTATATAGTAACATGGTATATCTTAGTGTGCAGATTAAACAAACACAGTATGTGACAACCGCAGACTAGCGAGATTAGCTTGGGAATGTGTAACACATTTATTTTTGTTTCTCTCGAATTAGTTTGTGACTCATGCAGTCTGGAAGCCAGCCATAGTCAGGTCTCTCAATGATTGCTGTACTTCCACTTCTGTGCTGCTTTGTTTGTCTGTCAGCAGTGATGATTTTCTAGCTTTCCAGAAAGACACAAATGCAGAATATTAAGCATTGTAAAATATTCCTATTGGCATATGTCCAGCAGGGCTAGTAAGCACTATTAGCACCTTCTGTGTCACAATCAGTATCACTGTCACAGAGCTTCCTGTCCTTGCTTTAGGAGCTGTTGACAGAAATATGGAGGAGGAGGAGGGGTTGCAGGGCAATGTCTTCATTTACTTCCAATAAAGAACTATGTAAAGGCCGGAAAACGTTGGCTTCGCGCATGTTTTTAATGGTTTTAAAAGTTTTATGATTTGATTACCATACATGCACTACAATAAAAGGGTTGGGTACGGAATGCTCATGGTTTCTATAAGTATTATTACCCTTATACTAACTCTCCCCCTATCCCTAACCCACCCTACATGCATCCTAACCCTAACCTTCCCATCCCGCAGCCTAACCCTAACTCTAGCATTCCGCATCCTAACCCTGACTTTCCCATCCCGCAGTCTAACGCTAACTCTACCTCTCCACATCCTAATCTTCACATCACAGAGCCTAACCCTAACTCTACCATCACGCATCCTAACCCTAACCTTCCCATCTGCAGCCTAACCCTAACTCTACCGCCCCACATCCTAACCCTAACCTTCCCATTTGCAGCCTAACCCTAACTCTACTGCCCCGCATCCTAACCCTAACCTTCCTATCCTGCAGCCTAACCCTAACTCTACCACCCTGCATCCTAACCCTAACCTTCTCATCCCGAAGCCTAACCCTAACTCTACCGCCCTGCATCCTAACCCTAACCTTCCCATCCCGAAGCCTAACCCTAGCTCTACCATCCCGCATCCTAACCCTAACCTTCCCATCCTGCAGCCTAACCCTAAGTCTACAGCCCTGCAACCTAACCCTAACCTTCCCATCCCACAGCCTACAGTAACCCTAGCTCTACCGCCCAGCATCCTAACCCTAACCTTCCCATCCCGCAGCCTAACCCCTAACTCTACCAACCAGGATCCTAACTCTAACCTTCCCATCCCGCATCCTAACCCTAACTCTACTGTCCCACATCCTAAACCTTACCTTCCCATCCCACAGCTTAACCCTAACTCTACTGCCCCGTATCCTAACCCTAACCTTCCCATACTGCAGCTTAACCCTAACTCTACCGCCCCGTATCCTAACCCTAACCTTCCCATCCCGCAGCCTAACCTTAACTCTACTGCCCTGCATCCTAGCCCTAACCTTCCCATCCCGTAGCCTAACGCTAACTCTACCACCCTGCATCCTAACCCTAACCTTCCCATCTGCAGCCTAACCCCAACTCTACCATCCCGCATCCTAACCCTAACCTTCCCATCCCGAAGCCTAACCCTAACTCTACCGCCCTGCATCCTAACCCTAACCTACCCATCCCGCAGCCTAATGCTAACTCTAGCATTCAGCATCCTAACCTTAACCTTCCCATCCACAGCCTAACCCTAACTTTACCGTCCTGCATCCTAACCCTAACCTTCCTATCCCACAGCCTAACCCTAGCTTTACCTCCCCGCATCCGAACACTATTCTTCCCATCCCACAGCCTAACCCTAACTCTACCGTCCCGCAGCCTAACCATAACCTTCCCATCCCACAGCCTAACCCTAGCTCTACCATCCCGCATCCTTACTTTAACCTTCCCATCCTGCAGCTTAACCCTAAGTCTACTGCCCTGCAACCTAACCCTAACCTTCCCATCCCACAGCCTACAGTAACCCTAGCTCTACCGCCCTGCATCCAAACCCTAACCTTCCCAATCCACAGCCTAACCCTAGCTCTACCACCCCGCATACTAACCCTAATCTTCCCATCCCGCAGCCTAACCCTACTCTACCATCCGGCAGCCTAACCCTAACCTTCCCATCCCACAGCCTAACCCTAACTCTACTGCCCTGCATCCTATCCCTAACCTTCCCATCCCACAGCCAACAGTAACCCTAGCTCTACCGCCCCACATCCTAATCCTAAACTTCCCATCCCACAACCTAACCCTAACTCTACCATCCAGCATCCTAACCCTAAACTTCCCATCACGCATCCTAACCCTAACTTTACCATCCTGCAGCCTTCCCCTAACTCTACCATCCTGCATCCTAACCCTAACCTTCCCATCCAACAGCCTAACCCTAACTCTACTGGCCTGCATCCTAACCCTAATCTTCCCATCCCACAGCCTAGAGTAACTCTAGCTCTACCGCCCCGCATCCTAACCCTAACCTTCCCATCCTGCAGCCTAACCCTAACTACCATCCAGCATCCTAACCCTAACCTTCCCATCCTGCATCCTAACCCTAACTTTACCACCCTGCATCCTAAACCTAACCTTCCCATCTCACAGCCTAACCCTAACTCTACTGTTCCACAGCCTAACCCTACCCTACTTAACTCCGCAATCTGGCACTATTCTGACAATCAGGGTGCAGCTGTTGGTATTGTAACTGATGGCATTCTGTCTGTCGGGATAATAACTACATCCCAAATAAAATATAGGCAAATATTAAAAAGAAAAAATGAAAATTGACAGGAAAACTGTCTCTGTGAAGAGTAAATAAAAGCCACCACCATCATCACTGTCATCATCAACACCATCATTATCATTGTTTATTTGTAAGGTTCTACTAATTACACAGTGACAGGCCGTTAAAATATAAATACATTAATACAAATAAGCATGATGTCAAATACATGAATACAAATAACACCAGACATGTGTTACAAACAAGTAGGAGTTATGTTCAAACAATTCCTTGCATAAGAGTTAATCATATCACTACACAAAAACTCACTGTAAGATATCACATTTTAGATGGAGATGTAATAGAAATAAACTGCAGGAGCAAATGGGATTATAAGTGAATGTGAAGAAAGTTGGGAGAGTTGACATGAGGGTCTAGAAGAGGATAGGATAGACAAGCATGAGAAGGTGATTCTGAGAGGGAGCTTGAAGCATATCGGTTTGAGAAGAGTTTGGTAGGGTGAGTTCTGTAGATGGGGAGCAGTGTTGGAGAAGTCTTGCAGATGGGAGTGAGAGGATATTATAAAGAGGCATAAATCAGAGGTTGTCAGGCTGGCGTGTTTCTCATCACAACACAAGGTCTCATGATGCTGATGAGGCTCTTTAAGTAAGAATAAGCAGCTGTATTGAATTTTGTAAGGAATGGGGAGCAAGTAAGGGAATTTACAGAGTGATGAAGCAGATGGTGAGGTGGGAGAATGAAGATTAACAATCTATAATCAGCATCCTACTGTGCACAAACCCAATGCAGCCTATACACCAATAAACCAAGTATACACCCAAAACTTAAAAACACAATATGATCACAAAAATTTTCATGGGTATATGGCGCTTCAGTAAATAAAGTTGAAAAAGTACTTCCCTGTTATTTCTAATGGTTCTTTCTTCCAGGGTTGACCTTTTGATCTTGGAATAGCATATATGGTGAGAAAAACCAATACCCACTCGTGTTACACAGTTTACATATGTAATTCCAAGATACTCAATGAAAATAGTGGTACAAGATGATATAAGAAAGTGATAATAAAATCCACCACCCTATTATACATAGGTTCCTCCCTCTCCCCATCAGACTCTGCACCTCTCTACAATCTTTCAAACAAGCTCTTAAGACCCACTACTTCATTAAAGCCTTCCAGCTGTCATCCTAACTTGCTGCTACATCTTCCTTTCTCCCCGCCTACCCCATCTGTGTCACTCCTGTTTTTCTTCCCCTCCCTCTTTCAAGCAGGGCCCTCTACCCTCTTGTGCTTCTCCCTACTGTAATTTAATTTATCTCTTACTCCCCACTAGGGCAACTAACACTTGGCTGCTTATGCGGGCGTAAAGGTCGCTAATATAGCAATGTTTATCCATGTACTGTATTGTATTGTATTGTATTGTAAGTCAATGGTTACTTATTTGTCTATGTACTTTGTAAGGCACTGTGGAACACTTGTGGTGCCATATAAATAAATGATAATAATAATAATAATAATAATAATAATAATAGGTTATCGGGTTTGCATATTGCACTCTGAACGCTGACAAATGAGCCTGTAGCAAAATCACACCCTTAGGGCCCGCACCAACACCACATTAAATTATTCTTGGGTTTGCCCCAACTCAGTACTTTCACAGCACTCCACTTGTAGTTAGGCATATAGTATTGATCTTTATACACATTCCAGGACAACCTTCGTGATGTTCCAAGTACTCAGCACCTCAGTGGAGGAAACTAGCTGGAAGCTATTAGAGTACTGTATATACTTGGGTCCTATGAATGAAAAGAATATATACAGATTATGGGGTTGTGGTATTACTGTCACCGGACATTTGTTAATTGCACATAGTATTTACATCCAGTTATGCCAAAGTCCTTATACACCTTGAAAAAGATCCTGAACGAATCAAAATGCATCAGTGGGGACAGTTGATATTATATGGACATACCCAGGACAATAGGAGGAACTCTGGACTCATTATTGGTGTCCAGTTTTACCATCTAGAGCCAAGAGACTTCCCTAGCTTGGGTATGAGATCCAACTTGCTGTTTTTTAGTTATTTATAAATAAATTAGTTTTGACATCATACTGACACATGGAGATGAAGATTAGTCTAGTCATATTATTCAGGAAGGATTGCAGAGGGGAATGGCATGAAAGGAGTAAGCCATTGAGAAGGAGATTACAGTAGTCAGGCTAGAGCTAATGAGCTAGTGTTTGGTTACTTTCTGGGTGTGGAGGGGCAATGTTACAGAGGAGGAGATAGTGACAGGGGTGCAAGAGGAACTTGATGTGAGGAATGAAGAAGGAGTCACTCATGAAACCTAGGTAGCAAGCAGGGGGAACAGGAGAGAGCATGATGTTGTCAACCATGAGGGGTAATGATGTTAGTGGGGGAACAATATTTATGGATATATTTAGTTTGAGGTGTCTCATCCAGGTGAATATGGAACAAGAGGAATACAAAGAATGAGAGCTGTCAGAGGATGAAAGGAGGTCCAATGCTCCAAGCATATTAGTACCCAAGGGATCTGGCCTTTGACCTGGTTATTTACTTCCAATTTGTCATGACCAAGGCTCTGTTCTGTAAATCAATCCCCATTTTGACCAATGTGGGAATGGTTGTTCTGGGGCTATGAAAGATTAGACCAACCTGGCCTTTGCTATGGAAAATATAGTGTAGCATTAACATTTTAACAAATTACTATAGGATTTATTGTTTACAGACAGTGGAGGATCCACGGGGGAGGGGCAGATAATCAGGGCAATCTCCCCCAATAACACACACCCCTTTTCCCAGTGGAGTAGCGCATGGTTGGCAATAGGAGTGATAGAGCCAAGTGGCTCTTGCAGCCAACAACTCCCTTACTCCTGCTGTTGCCTCCAGGGTCCTTGGCATGGCCTCCACTACTCCACTGGGAAAAAGGGTGTGTGCTCTAGGAGGCAATTGCTACCTTTCCTCCTGGATCTGCCAATGTTTACGAACACCATTATTTTTTGGGAAGTGACCACAACATTATTAGAGGCAGCACATGGACATTAATTGACTATTGGGCTGATTTAGAGCTGCAGAAAAGTATGAGCGGTTCGGGTTTGACACGGTTGTGTTTGGATCTGAAAATGGCATCTTATTGGCTATCCAGCTGTCACGTTTTGGATAGCCAATATGGTGATAAAATGGGGAAAAGAAGCAAGTCAAAACCGAACTGCTCATCTCTATCAAAAATATGCTTTTTCAAACAGGACACGTGCACACAAAAATGTGGCTGAATTTACTTGTCAGACATAACTTACACTTGAATTGCAGACAATGGTGCTTGTATTTTTTCACCAGATTTATCTATGTTAAATTTCAAGATCTACATATCTTCTGTTTACATTTTACTTTTACTTTTACCCTATGTTGAACAATATAATTTTTCTGTGCTGCAAAATATGATATGATACAAGGATGTGCAAGATGAGCAGTTGGCCCCCTTCAGATACTAGTCACACAGCTTTCCAATGATATCAATATATAGCTATAACACTGGGGAACAGTCAATCTGTTGCCAGGGATTTAAGAGTCAATTTCAATTAATTTTGTGCTCCCAATCATGACTATGCCATGCTTATTCTTCAATTGGCTCTAGTTTTTTAGATATGCATATGTCTTTAATATTCATGAAAAATTAAATTAAACAATGTTAAAAATTATTAAAAAGATATTTTTTTTAATTCTGATTAAATTTTATTCATAAAATGTTATAAAAGACACAGGATAATTACATACATAAGTGTTAGGAAGCTATGATAACTGTTTTTTGTAGGATTTTCTTTTGTATTCTTGTTGCAGGCAGTCACTCTGCAGACTCCAACAGTAATCGGCCATCATGATGTGATGGTCCCACTTTCCTTGATATCTTTCTTCCATTACCTGAATATCCTGGTGGAACCGTTCACCCTGTTCTTCACTTAAATCTCCTAGATTGGATGGGAAATTATCTAAATGGCTGTACAAAAAATGGCATCTACTTTCTCAAAACATTTTAGCATGTTGTGGACTAATTCATGATAGTTGTCTGCCTTGTGATTGCCTAAAATTTTTTGAGTGACAGACACATAACTCAGTCATGCTTCAGATTCGGTTTCAGTCATAGATGTGGTAAAATTTGGATCTTTCACCAGTTTCCGTATCCGTGGGCCATCAAAAATTCCTGCCTTTAATTTTTCAATACTAAGAGATGGAAATGTTCGACAAATATACGTGAAACAATCGCCTGACTTGTCCAGTGGTTTTACAAATTGTTTCACTAAACCCAGTTTGATATAGAGAGGCTGCACTATGATTTTTTCCTGTCAATTAAGGGCTCATGAATGATGTTGGCTTCTCCTATAGTTATAAATTCTCTTGGAGGCCATACAGTTTGCTGCCAGTGCTTTTGTTTTGCATGACTATCTCATAAGCATATGTGACAAGGATACAAGGATACTTAGTATATCCACTTTGCTGCCCAAGAAGAAAGTTTACCATTTTTAAATCGACACAAACAGACCATTGATGCTGAGAATAAGCAAATTTTTCTAAGACTAACTTGATATTTTCATACTGTTCTTTAAGTTTTGTTGAATGACCGATAGAGATCAGCGCAAATTTCTTCCCATTGTACAGTAATACGCATTTTAAGCTTCTTTTAAAACTATCCAAAAAGAGCCACCAGTCTTCTGCTCGATATTCTGTTAACCCCATCATCTGGAGAAGTTCTGGAATATTGTTGCAATATACAAGATTGTTATCTTGGCTAAAGAATGGCAGTATGGCTTGCTCTCTATTTCGATACGACGTTATAGTAACATCCGGCTCAAGACAGTGCTTTTCTTGAAGTCTGGTTGCTAAAAGCTCAGCTCCTTTTTTTGATAATTTCAAGTCACAAATTAAATCGTTTACTTCCTTTTGAGAAAATGTGTTTGGAGTAGAGGAACTTTCTTCAAAACTCGCTTTCATCTGTGTTGTCACATGTACTGGATGAAATTAACATTTCCACATCACCACATTCAACTTCGCACAAAGAACTGAATGATGGTACAGGTAAATCTTCGCTATGTAGTATCGGTTGTTTTGTAGAATTCATTCCCATTTGCATGTCTTAAATCGATTCATACCCTTCACATTTACAGCACAAAAATAGCAGTCACTCAAGTGATCTTTTAGCTCACACCACATCATAGTTATGCCAAAATAAAGTCCTTTTCGATCACCTTTAGTCCAATTGCAGAGTGATTCCATGCAGGTTTTACAAACTTTGTGAGGCACCCAAATCTTGTCTTGCTGGCTTATGTGACGTCCAAAATAAGCCTGATATGCTTGTTTTACAAATACTGTTATATTTTTTCTTTCTTTTGCAAAGCTATATTTGCCACAAATATAACAAAAAACATCAGGGTTGTTAGTACACCATCTCTGAGAAGAACTAATTTTTATGGTGAAAATGGTTTGTTTAACACATTCAGTGCTAACTCCCAACAAAAGCCAAGGACGTACTGAACAAAACAAGCCCAAATGGCGGGAAATTGGTTGTGGTGGGACAGAGAGAGGGCCAAACTAAAGAACAGGAGGTGTGCTAACTGTATCACTCAGTCCTCTCCATTGCTCCTCTCTGTATGCTGGGAGGAGGTGTGGCTGTGGTCTGAGGATGTTCCTCTCTGTATGCTGAGAGGAGGCGTGGCTGTGGTCTGATGTCCCAGCAGGCTCAGAAGTGCACTTCCACACCTCCTCCCAGCGTTAGTGAGGAGATTTGAATGTGTTACGTGTCTCAAACGTGACTACCATCTACGTTGTCACAAATAAATCAAATTCTTGTTATTGTTGAACGAGGGTAGTTGTTAAAAAAGCAAAACTAAGTCGATTCTGTTAAGTAAAGCAGGCCTAGACCAGTAAGATCCTTCAAATGGAGAAAATAATAACATTTTATAATAAGTCACCCATAGTTTTATTATTTTACACAACACTCTTAAGCTTTAACTAACTAATAAATAAGACACAGACAACTGTATAGAATTGGTATTGAGGTCACAGCCAAATTTATTATATGAAATTAGAATTGTTAATTAGTCCTGGTGGCGAAAAAGCAGTGCTACCTCGGTCTACAGCTCATAATTAATTGATCGCTTTACTAAAAATGGGGTGGAGTTTTCACCACCCCTGCGCAAGCTATCCTGGGTAGAACCACCTCCCCTTAACTAGCATAGTGCTGGCCCCTCCCTAGGATGAAGACCTGGTTCTCCCTTAAGGTAGTAACTGACTCGCCTTTCTCAAAGGGGAAATGCTAGCCAAGCTTTGCTGCGCTAAATTGAGCTGCCGAGGAGCACTGCTTTCCGCCAACAACATGGACAAGAAGAATGGCCACGTAACGCCACCAAAGAAAAAACCCAGCCCTTACTAACTATTCCAATGAGGCTAGGATATCAGCGACAAAAAACCCTAAACCTTCCTCAGAGAGGTGCACTCCATCCGGCCTATATAAATGCGCCTCCTCATAACGAAGACGAGGGTGTTTGATAGCACGGCCGCCTAAGCCATCCACAAACCTAGACACTGCAGCATTCAGCTTCCTTCTTACTCTGTCTAGGACTGCCCCACCTTGTGTACCTCACCAGAATCTCCTTGGAATCATCTCAGACCAACAAAGTTTAACCAGCGGCCAACGTTCTGCTACTAATTTCAAATCTTGCTTAATAGCAATGATCAATTCAACTCTTTTACATGTGCCAAGGTCATTACCACCCAAGTGCATGACCAGACAGTCAGGTGTCCCCCACTTGCTCTCTAACAGCCATAGCAGGTCCAAAAGACCGCTCCACCTAAAACCTCTCAATCCTATCCAACGGACCTTAACAGGGGGTAAACTGGCCCCCTGATGCCTACCAGCCCAGTAAACAAAAGAATGCCCAACAATCCACACCCAGCCATCTTTCTTCAAAAAACCTGTGATGGAAAAAACCGTATAACATAACGTTAATAATGTTGAAATAACTGCTGAACAAAAACTTGAAAACGGAACAAAAACAGGGAAGGGTAAACTTGAGTTGTTTAATCGACCCAGATGGAGGTGAACAACACCAAACCTCTTTCTTTGAGGGCAAAGGTGAAAAGAACTCCAATCCCCCCTAGCGGCGGGTAGCATAAGGCACTGGGTTTCCTAAATAACAAACTCGCCAGGGGCGCCACTACTTCTGTAACTTATCACCCCTTATATAACCCTTGTAAGCTGAAGACTTCCATCTACCCAAGTGCTTAATTGCCTCCGTGGAAGAACCCGATGCTGCAGCGCAAGTTGCCGCCCCAATCCTAAACGAATGGGTGCCATACTCCTCAGTTGGCAAATCCAAAGCTATCAGGCATCTATCGAAAATGCTTGCAAACTGGAACTTAGATAGGGGGGAAAGATCTTCATGAATAAGCCATTGAGCTCCACCTCTAGGATGATGCTGATTATATCTGTTAGCTAGAGTGACCGGGCAGATGCTCAGCTCCGGGTGCGCGGCAACAGAAATCCAATGCCCCCGACCCATTTGATCCATTTTTGACTTGTGTATTTTTAACAATATGGCACTTTCTTTAACTACAACATTACACAAAAGCAACCCTGAGTTGACTCCCCAACCTGTAATGCGCCAAAAAATGCGAGCACAAAAGCCAAACTAAACAAATTCACTTCAAATTCACCTTTGGCTACTCCTGAAACTGCCAACACTAAACCCTTCAACATACCCACATCTATTGGCCTACGGGAATCGTCCGGAGCCGCCCGCTCCCTCGCCCAGCCTTTCATCACTTTAGTAATGATGAAAGACTTCGTAGGATCATTTAAACTGTACATTCCAGAGAAATATGAAATGCCAGCTAAGACGCCAGACATCGAAGCTTTTGAACGTCCTTTTTCATGCCCCTGCCACACAAATTCAGACATGCTGACCTGCAGCTCCTTACCCGGCTCGGAGTTTGCTAGAAAAACTTGCCATTCATTCCAAGCTGTGGAATAAGACCTCAACATACCTGGCGTGAGTGCGTTCAAAGCGAGTCCTTCCATGCCGGATTTATGATCTGCCAAACAAAATCAGGACAAGGCAAACCATGAATCCTGGCAGCCGAGGCCAATGAACCTAAACCTCACCCACTGAAACTGAGACAAGGCATCAGCTATCCCATTCTCCACACCAGGAACGTGCCTGGGCCTAAAATTAATGTTTCTCAACAGACAAACAAAACTAAATGCCTAAGCAGCCTGAGCACTTGGGGCAGACCGACCTCTGGTTGTTAATGGCTTGAACCACCCCCAAGTTATCACACCAAAACACTATTCTCCGATTGCTAAACTTTGAAGCCCAGAGCTCCACCGCTACCACAATTGGAAATAGCTCCAACAGGAGCAAATTACGGGTCAAACCCTCCCAATGCCACGAATCGGGCCAAGCTTTAGCGGACCATTCCCCGCCAAAAAATGCTCCAAAACCCAATGACCCTGATGCGTCTGTGAACAATTGAAGTTCGTGATTGGCTACAGACGAAGCGAGCCAAATGCGAACCCCATTAAACTCCCGTAGGAATCTTAACCAAACCTTACAGTCTTCCTTCATGTCCGCTGAAAGGCGGACCAAGTGGAAAGCTTTTTTAACGCCGGCAGAGGCACGCTCCAGCCTGCGACAAAAAACCCTACCCATGGGAATGACGCGACAAGCAAAATTCAGCAAACCTAAAAGCGACTGCAGTTGCTTCAGAGTTATTTTCTTAACTGATGTAAAATGCAATAACAACTCGCTGATCCTCTACACCTTATCACAGGGAGCCTGCATAAACCCAAATCAGTGTCGATTTCAATACCGAGGTAAGATAAACTAGTAACGGGGCCCTCCGTTTTTTTGTGTGCAATAGGAACCCCCATTGAACCAAAAAGCGCAATGATCGAAAAAAGCAGGTCACTACAGACTGCGCTATCGGCCAGCCCTACTAAAAGAAAATCGTCAAGATAATGAGCGACGCCTGCATGGCCAGTGCCCGCTTGTAGACACCACTGCAAAAAGGTACTAAAACACTCAAAAAAGGAACAAGAAATAGAACAGCCCATGGGCAGACACTTGTCTATGTAAATTGAATCACTAATCCAAAAGCCCATGTACTTAAATGATTCGGGATGCAAAGGGAGCAACCTGAAGGCCGATTCAACATCGATCTTTGCTAACAGAGCCCCTTTACCAAAATTAAGAGGATAATGCCTCAACCAGCGCTCTAATACTTCCAATCTTCCAATCTTATTGGTGACACAGCTTTATTTAGCACCTGTACGCTGGTCCTTTTTTCCTGCTGCGGAACCCCCAGAGCGATTGCATTCCTTTGCTGAATGACTTTCCCCCACATAGTATGCTACACTGGGTGTTATTAAACGCGTAGCACTTCCCCTTGCCTCCTGCATTAAATCTGGGGTGGGACGGAAAGGGATGTTTACGCCCCACCGTAGGCTCGACATCTGATCAGGCTTGCTGCGTAACTTCCAGCCACACCTCCACATCCTTAAACCCAAAACTAAAAATTTTCTGGCCATCCTGTTTTTTCCTAAAAAGTTCATCATACTGTCTCCAAACATTATGCGCAGCTGCAACCTGCATACCCAGGACTAAATGCAGGTACTTCAGCACATTCAGACAGTCAGTTGGGCGTGTCTCGATATAACAGGCAGCAAATACGTACATACCAGTCAGCCAATTCTGATAACTTCTACTAGCCTCCTCTTCTGCTACTCCCCCCTTTTTTTGCTGTTTCTAACGCCTTCTTAGCGTCATGAGTAATGGCAAACATGTCGACATAACGACCCTTACGAATTCGCTCTCTGATTTTGGATCTAACTCCTCTTAATATTGCCGTGTTGGAGTAATGGACCTCATCCCCGAAGCATCTGGAACCATGCTGGCCGCTATACTACCCGCTCTTTTGGGACTCTTGCCTTTACACTTCAACTGTTGCACAAAATATTTCATGAGCTTGCGTGGCCTCTCCCCAGAACTAGAGGAGTCCGAAGACTCATCAGAATGTGATAGCTGCGCAATTGAAGGCACTGTAACACTCATCTCACCTGGTCCAGATGCCGACGGGACCACGGGCGTATACCTGGAGGAGGAGGCTTGACCCACGATGCGCGGCACGCCCATCGAGCTTACATCAGTGACGACCTCCCTTGAAGTTGATGCGGATGCCAAGGGCTGCACTAATGAAACCTGCGTGCTCGAGACAGTCGGATTAGTAATTGGAGCAGAGGGAGGATAAGTAGCAATAGGCGCAGGGGGGGGCACTGCACCGGGGGAGTTAATGGGGAACTTGTAGGAGGGGGAGGGGGGGCACAGAAGAAAGTGGTAGGGGCGGGGCTGGTGTAGGGAAAGATTGATGCTCTGCTGTGTTTGATGGCAAGGGCGGGGGAGGGGATTGTGGAAGGGGGGGTTGGCACACCAGCTGCTGGCGTACGTGCTGCCCAGGAATGAACTGAACCTGTTGGTGCATGGGTGCAAAATTGCCCGGGGCAGAAAAGAACTGCTGGGGAAAAAACCCAGGCACTTGTGCGTATGAGTTAGGATAAAATTGCTGGCTCGCACCCATGAACGGGTTTGCAAATGACTGCTGGTATGAACCCTGGCTGAAGTAAGGTGAAAAACCAAACGGAGGGGTGGGGGCGAGGCCAGGCCGATAATGCAAGAACTGCTGCCCCGCATTTACGTAGGCCGCAGCAGGTGGGGGGGGGGTCGACCCTGGAGCCAGCAACCTGGGCCAAGAACCATAAGGGGTTGCCCTATCTTGCTGCGTAAATGGCCTAGTGAAATGGATAAAAAGGGGTTGGTGCAAAGCATCTGCAGGCATGCAAGCCTGACTCCTATGATAGGCCTGCACCCTAGGCGCTGAGGCAAACCCCAGTCCTCCTGTCCCTAGGGCAGAGAGGGGGGAGTCAGAGGAAGTGAAAACCTCCTCCTCAACTAAAATGGCTGCCGGAGGCGAGGGGGCATGGCTAGCGGCCGTGGACGCCTGGCCTGCAATCCCCCTAACCCCCTGGGCCAAAATATTTGTGGGGGTCCCTAGAGCGACCGCCGGACCTGGTGGGTTTATAATACCGGGGCTGCCCGCCACTGTAGTCGGAGCGGCGGGCGGGAGCTGGGGCCCCGCGCAGTCCAAAATGGCCGCCAGGTTGATGTCACTGTGCGGGGCTGCCGGGGAAGCCTGGTGGGCAGCCCCGCTAACGTCCAGTGGGGGAAACAGCCGGGGGGTGCTGGGTGCGCTCCCCGCACCCCTGGCCTACCAAGCCCGGAGGCTGGATGACGAAGGGGTCGGCGGGAGCATGGCGGCGGAGGTGCCGGTCGCTGTGGCTGCAGCGACAGGCGGGAGGAGAGGGCCCGTGTGCGCTGTGGACAGGCGCGCACTCCGGGCAAGAGGAGAGGCCGCGGCGACCACTAATGGTCTGGCGGCCTCCGCAAGGCGGCGGGGAGGGGGGGCATTTCTGCGGTGACAGGGCAGCATGCTGCAAACGGGGTGGGGGGTTTGGGATAACAGGAGATAGAGGAAAAGAAATAGACAGGAAAGGAAGAAGAGAGAAATAGGGTGATAGAGAGTAAGGCTATGTGAAAAGGAACAGAATGAAAGAAAGAAAAAGATATGAAAATATGTTTATGTGAAGCATAAACTGCACACTATAGCTACTGAGTACTTATCACTCTTTATCTCAAAATGGAAGGAGGCAGTTAACTCCTCCTCTAGCCTTAAATGCAAGTGCTGAACCCCGCCTCAACGGGGCAGCTAATAGGCTAACCAGATAATGATTGGCAACTGACCTCCACCAATTACAAACTATCAACAAAACCAGCGCTAACTAGTACTGTACTCAATAAAAAAACAGTGTGCTTATATCTTCTCAAGCTTAATCAAGCATTGGAATATTTTTTTTCAATAATTTGAACACTGGAGACAATTCAGCTATAGCGAAGATCTAATGCGAAAATAGGACCTGCGAGTACTGCAAACCGATCTTAAATCATTGGCAAGAAAAAAATATTTTTTTTGTTCCCCAGTATAATAGCTGCAGAGTGTGCAGGATCCATGGGTCAAGAGGGGCCCTGCACCCAGGATAAGAAATGCCATGCTTGCAAGCCACTGCCCCCATTTTTGCCATGCAGGGGGCATGCCCAACGCTCCAGGAGCTGATTGCCATCCAAACAGTCCCTCTCTAGTGAATAAGCACAGCAAGCATGTGAATGAGTGTTTTCTTACCTGTATATTTCTCTGCAACGATGGAACCTCTGAAGAAATCGATCCTCCCTGGACAGGCAGTGTCTTGAGTCGGTATTCACTAATCATGCAGGAGATCACATGGTCTGAAAGCCACCTGTTTGAGTTATAATAAAACCAAAAAACCAATGTCATCAACATGCAACAGAGGTTCAACCAGATAGTAACAGAAGTTTTGGGGCAGGACAAATGTGTCTACTATAGAGGTGACAGTGACAGGGACATTATAGTGGGGATAGGACAGCGGTGACATGGCCAAGACCGCATTGACAGGACCAGGACAGAAGTGACAGGGCCAGGAAAGAGGGGACACAAGTGACAGGGCCAAGACAGAACAGAGGGGACAGAAGAGATGGGGTGACAGATACAGTGCAGAAGTGACAGGGCAGGACATAGGGCAGTGTAGGCAGAGGTGACAGCACGAGGACAGAGGAGACAAAACCGGGACAGAGGTGACAGGGACAGGACAGAACTACCCTCTTCTTGGGATCACTTGGAATCCTCTCACTCGGCACACTTGGCACCACCCTCACTCCTCTTACTGGGCACTTAAAAACACCCTCCCCCTTTACAGGGCACACATGGCAACCCCTCCTTTAGTGGCCACAGTTACCAACCCCCCACCCTTTCCTAACACACTTCGCACCCTGGGGAGCGCCCGTGCAGGGCCCCCTCTTCCCTCCCCGGTGGCTGGCAGCCGACTGACGCAGCTAGCCAGCCACCGAAGCATTAGTAGTCTACTGCGCATTGGCAGAACACCGGAAAATGGCCTCGGCAGCCATTTTTCCGGTGTTCTGAGCAGCAGTGACAGATGTCGGACAGATAAGTTTAAAAAAAATATGGGTGGAGTGCGTGCGGTGCGGGGCCCCCCTGGACCCGGGGTCCCATGTGCTGCGCACACACTGCACCCATTATAGATACGCCACTGTTGGCACCCCTCCCCCTTGCTAGGCATAGTGTCCCCTTTTGCCACTTTTACCGGGTGCACTACCAGGTGCTGGCCGCATCTCTTCTGGGGTCCCGCACTCACCACCACCGATGACACCTGAGTCCTGCTGATGTCTGCGGCCCCTGGCTTGGCCCAGTACCTAATGCCAAGGCTCAAAGCCCATTCCGTTGCTTCCAGGAGTGCTCAGGTGGAGTGCAGCGCGGCAGCAGGAAGGAGAGTAGAGAGGAGGAGACCCAGCCAGGAGGGGGAACAGCAAGAGGTGAGACTATGAAGAGCCGATTCTTCTTCTCTGCTGCAGGCTGCTGTTCATACAGTGTGACAGGCGGCAGCCGGCAGCAGCAACAACTGACACTCAGCAGCAGCTGCAAGGAGAGCGCCTTTCCAGCCTGGATGCCTCCGTGCAGTGCTGACTAAAAGGGTTGCACAGGCCCTTGCTGGCTGCTTGGCCGGCAAGTAACTTACCTTACTTGCCCCCGCCGTTGGCCGCGGACCTCACCACTCTTCCCCCAAGGTCACGTGGTGGCATGTGGCGCCGCGTCTGACGTAGATCAACGACTCTTCTCGCGATAGAGGTGGGCTGCAGGGAGCTGACAAGCGGGCCGGCATGCTGAAATAAGAAAAAAAGCCAGGTGACGCAATTCGGGGGGCGGGACCACAGTTGACAAGTGGCCCCAAGGACCAATCGGCACACCAGGATTTTCCCTGCTGAAGGTAAGGGCCAATCCGCCCCTGGACACAGGTATGGGGAGTGCTGCACAGTGGGAGGAACATGCTGCGAATGTGCCCCCTCATCTCTTAATACATTAAAAAACTTATCATGGGGTGACATTAGATATGCAATGGGAAAAAACTCAAATTAAAAACTTCTGCATTCACTATTTGTGTGTAGGCTGCAGAGGCCTCAAACATTTTATAATATGCGCACTGTGGGCGAAGTGGATGCAGGATGAGTCACAGCGTATTCAGCAATAAGCAAAATGTAATTCCTTCTGGTGCTGGCAAGGGGCCTGACTCAGAGATGAACGCTAATGCAATTTTCTTGCAGATCGAGCGATTGATTGCCATTGTGCAGGCGTATGCACCACACTGCACGTGCGCTGAGATCACATTGCAATCACGCACACACAGAGGAATCCATTTCTATGTGAGTGACAGACTGCCATCGTTTGGGGGTGGTAATGGAGAGTGGTCAGATTAATGCAGGCGTGCATGTCCATTTAAACACCGTTACATGGGTGTGCATAAATTAGCAACTGCCATTGTCACGCAGCTCTGCGTGTCAGAAAAGCTCCCATGGCTGTGGCAGGTCAGACCTGCCGCAAGTGTAATATGGGCTCCGATGTACTTTGATGTTACTGATGTTTACGTAGTTACATGTAGTCGCACGCAGGCGAGAAGGCAGGGGTAGGCGTCTTAATGCTCAGGTGATCTTTGCTGACATTTGCATATTTTCACAACTGTGTTGCTTATGATTACGCAGTTGTGATCGCATTAGCGTCCGTCACTGAATCAGGCCCTTGGTATGATATTATGACAAGGGACCCATGATGGGGTCTCTGTCTTATAGTGAGATCAAGGTAGCCTGGTCTAGCCTGATGATGGATGTTTTTGTATTGGGACCTCATGCTTGTTGTTCCCTTGATATATTCAACCCAGTCTATAGAACTGGCCCTGGTTTATTGTAAGAGTAAGCCACAAATTGTATTTTATTTTATTTATTTATCTATCATTTTAGGCTAAAACTAATAAAGATGCTCATTATCATCACATATCTTATACCATGGCTAGGTATAGGCAAACGCAGGGGGGGTTTCCGTCTGCCTGGAAACCCCGCTCCCCAGCCCACACCATGAAAACAATAGAAATAGTAATATAATGGAATTTTACTAGTGCTGCATGTTCTTCTCAGTATCATAAATGAAATAAATAGCACCACCTGTGGATCTTTTAACACGTATCAGACAGTAATAAATACACCTGTGCACCAATTATGGGATTTGGAAAACATGCACTGTTAGGGAAGCACTGCTATAGAGCCCAATATTTACATACATGTCCAGGGCAGTGCTAGATTCTTCTGCTGCTCCTCCAGACTCCCGGACTTGCTCCCAAGCCATGGACTGGAGCCCACATCTAAAATTAAAACATTCATCTCAGGCAGGATGGCCCTACTGCCGCATTTAATGGCTTACTGTGATCTCTGGTCCTGTATATTCTGGAATTATGACACACAATACACTTTGTATGACGCATATTCAAGCTGGATAAGTGGTAATTATGTCCTCTTCATGGACTGGCCACACTCACTCTAAAATCAAGCATTTGGAAACCCCCATCTAGAAATCCTGCATTTGCCACTGCTAGGTTAGAACAACAGTTCTATCTCCTAAGAGGAATATGTGGTGATACTTGCTTCCCATACACATTTGCTATACATTTGAGATGTGCAGGTCTGGTTCTCAGAGAACCGAAAACAAACGAATTTAGGGGATCCCGAGTCGAACCTAGTCAGAGTTCGTAATCACTTTGGGGTACCGAGTGGAACCGAATCCCCGTTCGGATATTCCTGCGGTTCGGAACTTGTATTTAAAAACCGAACTTGGGTTTTGGAGTGCATGCTAACAGATCACAATGATGTCATTTTAGCTGTTTTTTTAAAAAAAATACAAATCCAAAACACACGAGGGTGGGTTTGCAAAGCCAAAACAGGAAGATGAATCCAGATCCAAAACCAAAACACGGGGCTCGGCGCACATCTCTAATGTACATGTGATGCTTTTACTTCAGGCATTAGCACTTACAACAATTTCTAAGGATTGAAATGGAAGTTTTACCTGAACTGGGTCTTTTCTTTGAATGATTACATAATTTTTAGTCTGTTGGTTGTTATTTATTGCTTTATGTTACATAGATCAGTTTATATTGTGATTGATATAATAGTGTGCTAGGATACATATGATATTATAAGTTATGCACTAATATGGTTTCTCTGCATTAAACTCTGAAAACCAAAACGCTAAACCAGACATGATTTCTGATTGTAGTAGACTCAACTATTAAAACTTACTTGCATAGGATAAAGAGCTTTAAAGTGGATCGTTTATTATTTCTTTTGCTACTGACAGACTGACTGTCTTTGAGTAGGTTTATTTCTTGACACAGATCCTGCATTTAAGGTTTATGTTTCAAATTGCATTACTACATTGGATACGGCTTGACTTTCTCCTTACTCCCATGTATTCACTCAAACATCTGCTTTAACCTCAATTTGCTCTGATTATTTAAATATCCTTTTCATAAAACAGCCACCATGCTTGGACATAGGCTTTGAAGCTAATACCTCTATTTAGTACAATTTTACTTGCTTTATTTGCCACAGTGTTATTTAACCCCTTCAGGACCAGAATTGGTTCAGACCTCAATTTGTGGGCTTATGTGGCAACAGTTCATTGGAAATCACTTTTTATATTTCATTCTGCTCAAACAAATGTTTAAGTTGTTTTTTTTAGGTGGAATATTTTTTTTTAAATTTATTTAATATCAATAGATATATTGTGTATTAGTGCATAATAAAATGGAGAAAAATCTAATGATATTAAATCACCTCACTCTAAGGGCCTGATTCAGAGCTGCTCGTAAGCGGCCGCTCGTTCGCTCCGAGTGATGTTCGCACAACTGCGCATGCATATGGGTTGTAATACGCATGCGCGAACCAGTCATTGTGGTCGGAAATTGTGTGCTTGCAAAATAGCGAATGTCTGCTAATTTGAGTGACAGAATGAGGCGTTTGTGGGTGATAACAAGGGAAGGTGCTTGAAAACGGGGAGTGGAGATCCGAACGCAGGCGTGCCAAAAGGTCAAAACGGGCGTTTTAAGGGTGTGTATAATTAACAAAGCAGCGTCATCGCCCACGTCACTTGGTTGTTTCTTAGCCTGAACTGTTCGCATGATTGCAGTAGGAAAATCCTACCACAAGCACTGCGAGCAGTTCAGATGCTTTTCGATGTACTCAATTAATCTAATAAATAGCGGAGATGACGTAGGATGCGAGCGGCCAGGGGGCGTCTTTGCAAAATAGCGAGCGCATGTTTCGTTCGCTTGCTCAGACATAGAGGCGTCAACAGACCGCAAAGAGCGAGCGCTCAATTTAAATAGCCGGCCCCTTTTTCTAAATGAGCGAGAGCAAATAGCGTCCGGCTCTGAATCAGGCCCTAAGTACAGACTTCGGTCTGAATGTGCATTTGTGAAGTATTTTACTATATAGGTCAGTGACCTAATAAGGAAAAGTTATATAACACTATCCGTGAGGAGTGGAACTGATGTATACCATTATAAATATGTGATCAGAATTATTCCTTTCCATAACATGGATATAATGCATGCACATGTATTTACATAAAAGGGATTGCCAAATGGAATATGGCATATTTATCAAGTATAGTCACAACTGAGAGGATGATTTAAAAAAGGAGTAATACTACTAACTATAGTTTATATTTATTCAAATCTCTGAATTAACAACTAACCAGAAACAATTGATATGTATTACCACTAGACCAATTGGTCAGGCAATTATATACCACATGCACATGATAGGATTCAGTTGAATTACCTCTCTATTTTTATTTGTGTAGTATATAGCTCTGTGGGTTTACAACACAAATACAGGAATAAATAAGGAATGAGGACAATTTTTGATTTTATTACACATTTCTGAGTATAAATTAGGGATGTGCAGGCTCGGATAGGTTCGAGTTTGCACGTGGAGTTCGGATTTTTCCCTCCAAAAAAACGGAACTCAGAACGAGGCAAAACGTCATCTTACATGGACGAACATCATAATTCCTGGTCTTTTGTCCAGGAATGATGATGTTCGTCCATGTAAGATGACGTTTTGCCTCGTTCTGAGTTCCGTTTTTTTGGAGGGAAAAATCCGAACTCCACGTGCAAACTCGAACCTATCCGAGCCTGCACATCCCTAATTTATACACATTACTTTTCTTTAATTTTAAACCTTATTTCACTGAACATTGTTCCTGAATGGGACATTTTTAATGTAAACCCAATAAAGATTGAAATTTTATTTAAATAACAATTGAACATTGAAGACAATTTTTTTTTTCTCTTTTGTATATTTTTAATAATTTATTAACAGTTACTTATATAGTGTTTTACAAATGAAAAACAGTAATAAAACAAGACTGGGTAATAACAAACAGACAAAGAGGTAAGAGAGCCCTACTCATAAGCTTACAATAGGTGTTTGTTTTCATATTAATATACAAATAAAGGGGCCTATGTACTAAGTCTTGGACAGAGATAAAGTGGACGGAGATAAAAGGCCTGATTCAGCAGCGATCGCAACTGCAATTACGCACATAATTGGCCGATTGTTGCATTCTGTGCAAGCGTATGCATCACAGTGCACGTGCCCGAACACTCCACTGCAATCGGGACTGCGATCGCAGTGACTATGCAGACCTGTCGCAGACTGATTCACAGAGAGTACCATTTGGGGGTGGCAATTCCTGAGTAAGGTCAGACCTTGTGCAAGTGTGTGTGAGGCTGCGATTGTACTCGATGTTACTGATGTTTTCGCAGTCTTGCTAAGTATTATGGATGTGTGTAAGGTAAAGGGGGTGTCCTTATGCGAGGCTGCGTATGGCATTGCAATCGCAATCACTACCATATATTCGTAGTGAGACTGCGTCCGTCATCGTGATTGTGATCGCACTTGCGATCCATACTGAATCAGGCCCAAAGTACCAACCAATCAGCACCTAACTGTCATTTTACAGGCTATGTTTGAAAAGTAACAGTTAGGAGCTGATTGGTTGGTACTTTATCTCAGTCCACTTTATCTCTCTCCAAGGCTTAGTATATGGACCCCAAAGATTAGTTTATGTCTTTTATCTAGAGAAAACCAGACAGACATCACCAAAAAAAAAACCTTAATTATGTTTCCCATCAATCTTTGTCTAGTTCTCATGAATACAGGAATATCAACTATAGTCCTGATTCAGAGACTCACACAATCTGCGGCCACATTGTGTGCTCATAAATAAGTGTGAATATCCTCCTGTATTCAGAATTGGTCTCATCTACATGAGTGCTGTCGTCTTCGCTATCAGCTTGGACTTGCATCAACTCTATCATCTGCCTAAAATCTGACATAACATTGCGTACTGAATAGTCAACAATTGTGACACATATTATAAATGTGGCCAATGCGCACTAGTTATAATATGTGTGAAGACCCAGCTACACCTAATAAGCCTCAGGTGGAGATGCGGTAGAGATGCATACAGCTCTGAATAGCCTCTAGCTGCTCAAGGTTGCGTATACAGGATCTGACACTTTTGCAATTGCTAAAAATCATGAGAGAGTAGACTTGTGTGCAATTCTGCATCAGGCCCTATATGGGCCAGTAGATGATTGTGTATTATTATAGGGGCGAGTGTGCCACAGAACACCTGCCAAGATGTGGGGGAACTGGGAAAACAGCTTTCAAGTATGTAAAGTATAAAACATGTTTTGATAACAAGCTACTGACATATTATTACTTTACTTCAATTACAGATAAAGATATATTACAAGACCAAAAAATTCCAGAGTGCCCCCACCATTACAATATACAGTATACAATCTTATACAAAGGTAATATGAAGGAGTGCTTAAAATACTGGGGCTTCCCTATCCTTCCTGTTTGAAGTTAGTTTGCTTATTTCAAGTTATAATTTGTAGTCTGGACACAAAGAGATGTTTTAGAACTTTGTTATTCAACAGTGAGCAGGATGAACTGTGTCAGGGTTCACTCACCACAGGCCCAGGCTTCACTTGGTATGCAGCCATGCTTGGGATCTTGGGTTCCTCCTCTGTGAGGAAAAGAGGTGGAGTAGAAGGAGTAGCAGCACACCTAGTAGGAGAGGGATTCACTCTGTGGGTGCCACTATAAACATCTTTGAGTGTCACCTTCAGACTTTAATACCAAGGGTTGTCTACTCCTGATGTCACTTATGATATGCATTCATAAATACCCATCCACTGTCAGTCCTTAGTCCTGTTGGAATATGTGTGTACTATTGGTGGTGGTATGGCAGAGTAACGGGTGCCCTGAGTCCACTCAGTACTTAATCAGTGGGGTGGTTTATTCAGCAGTACTCACAGTTACACATATACACCCATTATGTATGGAGTGGAGTATACAGTTTGGTGACTGTATATGGGTAGCGGTGCATGGTTTAAGTGATAGCAGCGGTTGTAACAGGATGGATCTAGCAGGATATCTCTGGGGCTAAGTAGGACGCATCCACGTCCCAATATGGCATGCCAACACAGTTATTTATTATTATTATTTATTACCAGTTATTTATATAGCGCACACATATTCTGCAGCTCTTTACAGAGAGAATATTTGACCATTTACATCAGTCCCTGCCCCAGTGGAGCTTACAATCTATATTCCCTACCACATGCGCACACATACATACACACAGGTTAATTTGTGTTGGGAGCCAATTAACCTACCAGTTTATTTTTGGAGTGTGGGAGGAAACCGGAGTACCCGGAGGAAACCCACACAAGCACAGGGAGAATATACAAACTCCACACAGTTAGGGACATGGTGGGGATTGAACCCATGACCTCATTGCTGTGAGGCAGTACCGCTAACCATTACACCGTCTGTGCTGCCCAGTTCGGAACCACAAGATGGTACAGAAGACGGTCATCTTGCTTTGGTATTGGAGTATGCGTAGTAGCACTCTCCAGCTTCAACAAGTCCCACTACACTTGCAGAGAACTTAGTGCTGATGTGAAAGCATTCTATAGTAGTGTGTGAAATAGTACTAGCCCCCCTCCCCATATAAAATATAATGTAATACAACAGCTTCCTTGGTGTAAACAAATACACAAATATCTAGAACAACTATAAGCATGGAGAAAGACCATGAGGTGTAAATAGTTGAAAACATTGCAGTTAGACAGTTAATGAATGGCTAAGCCAAAGATATCAAACAGAAGGTTATGTACAATAAAGCATAAACATATGTGATGCACTGTTGTCAATTCACAGTATGACAATTTAATTCATGTTGATCTCTAACAATCTATGAGTAATGTTTTCCATCACTTCTTAGCATTAACAGAAAATTCTGTAAAACTTTTAAAGTTGAGCCTTACTGGTTCATTTAAATTTAAATTACTATTTTAATTTCTAAAAAAACAGTAATTCCAATCAAACATGAGGTTGCGTAATTTATGTCATTATGTTGAATACTACAATTCACTAGAATAACACATAATATTTGAAATAGAACTCTTGCCTGAAATTGCACTGTGAAGGAAAGATAGGCTAGCATTTGCCAGACACAATTTTAAGGACTGTCAGAACCTTAGCAACCTCTGCAATAAACAATATGTGCAGGCAGCACTTTGTCTCCATGGTTACAGTCGTTGCCAAGTTGTGTCAGTCGACTTTTTATCAACCTATCTGTCAAAGGGCAGTGGCAGTTTACTTACTGTATGTAATTTCAGGCAGAAGTTCTAAATGAAGTAAAATGTATCCTAATAAACTGTAGTACTCAATGTAGGAGAAAGCTCTGTAGGTGCATGTGCAACCGCAATACTTGTGCAGCCACTTTCCATGTCTATCCATTGCATTGTAAGTCATATGGAGGAGGTTACTTGAACACCCTTAAATATTTATATAAACTGGCTCCTATGGTGCTCATGCTCAACATAATAATTCTAATTAGGTAGCTCCATTTTTGAGGCAATTACTCTTAATGCACAATATCAGAACTGTGACTCAATTGAAATAACAGAAATCCACCAAGTGGATAAAATAGCAAGTGCAAAAGAAATGTACCCCTAGCTATCTAGGAGAGTACATACAGTACAATGTCATGTATCTTTAAACATTTTCAAAGGCATGAGAAACTTTATGTTTGTGAAAGTGCCAAGATACTTTGTCATATTAGAATGACTTGGAATTCAGCTTCATATTATTCTTTAGTAGCTTTGAGTTATTTCTTTTAAATCTCTCCATTATGTCGTTATTGTGGACCTCTGTTTCTAACTATGCATGAACTCCAGCTGCTGGCAAGTGGTACAAAATTACACCACAGCTGTTTCTGCTTTTACCTTTAAATTTATTCAGATTTATTTTAACACTTAATGTATTGTCTTATTGAAAAATGATAATAATTACATGCAAAAATAAGCAAATAATCACTGTTTGCTTTTAGATTGTGTTCATCCATAATATGAAACAATAAAGTCTTGAAGTTTTCAGTGCGATCCCATCCTCTTATTCCAAAGCACTACTTAAGAGCGAGTTTGGGAAATTTAAAAAGAAAAAAAAAGTCTTTGGATTTCCAGTGTGAAAGAACAGTCTGTGTATCTATCTAAGATCATCATAAGAAGCCTGAATGGCCATATAAATCAGCCCTGGCACTGTAAATTGGGGGCAGTGAGCCAACTTGGAAAATATCCAAACCTGAGGAATTTATAGGGTCATAAAAACTGGTTTGAATCATGTTACAATATTGTTTTCAGTGAGACTCTGTCACAAAGTTCTGTTCCTATTATTGAAAGCACTTCTCAAGGACTCTCTCGTTCAATCTCTCATTCATTCTTTCTTTTCGTATTCCCTTTCTTTACCTCTTTCTTTCACCCTCATTCTCTAAATCTTTCTTTGGCGTTCTGTGGACAGTTGGTTGTATCTTGTCAGGACAACGAAGTAGATGTCTTGGGAACTCAGAAAGAATAGTGTATTGTTGAAATATATCAACATGTAAAACCCCAGTCATCAAAGCTTAGCAGTTTCCTCAATCTGACATCACTTAAACGAGTTACTTTCATGTCAGGAACACAGTTACGAGCGTTTGGCGAAACTCCCATGGTTTACATTATGGAATGATTCATGAAAATGTGGCATTGGCTCTATTATTGGTAAATCAATGAAAAATAGCATTTTGACAGTTTTTCTCCAAATTCTGAAGGGCACAAAACACTTGATTTCTACTATTTGTTAAACAAATATCTACAGTAATACTGGATGGTCCACATACTATATGCACAACCCATGAGAAATAATTAGCACTTGCAGGATAAAGAGTGCAAAAAATTTTGTATTATTTTTTATTTACTGAGGTTGTTGATTCTTTCCTTGAAATACATTTTAAATCTGCCGTCTCCTAAAGCCTAATCTAAAACCATTGTCTTTACCCTTATTTTATTCAATCACAGTCTATATTTCCAAATATTTTTTACATGTTATAACTAATTACTAATAGACAAAAATAGTAAAATAGATACTTAAACAATCATTTTAAATTCTACTATTTGCAGATATACACAACATACGGAATTGTTCTAAAAGGGTATGAATAAAATTAAATATACTCTTATTTGGGGTGATTCATTTAGCGGCTTGGCTGCGATGTGCCATTATGTAACTGTATATCTTGGCCAGGAACATTGCTAGTTTTTCCTCACATCCCATAGAGGTGCGTAGTAAAATTAGCATTGTTGAGCCTAATATATATTATATATGACTGTATATATTGGAGCTAATTGCATCAGCCACATTAAGTAACAATATATATCACAGTGAGTGAAGTGAGATTGATATTCTTGTTAGCTATTGTATCTTTCAAGTGTGGTACAGCAGGATGTAAAGCAATAACAATGAAAGAAACGGGATGTAGTTATGAGACCGGTGGCGGCGATGCTGCCGTTCTCTATACCGACTGGTAAATCCCGACAAGGGACTTAAAATAGGCATCGACATACCAACGGTTATCTTAATCCCAATGCTGGAACGCCGAAGGATGCCAGCCAGGGGGGGGAAGGGTTAGGTTTAGGGAGCGTAGCGGGGCTAGGGTTAGGTTTTTGTGGGGAGGTTAGGGTTAAGCATCCCTAGAGGGGAGGGTTAGGGGTAGGCACTAAGGGGGTGGGTTAGGTTTAGGCATGAAGGGGGGATGGTTAGGTTTTGTCACTAATGGGGAGAGTTAGGGTAAGGATGTGGGGTGAGGGGGGTTAGGGTTAGGCTACAAAAAGGGAGGGTTAGGGTTAAGGGGGAAGGGGGGGTAAGTATACTTACCTGACCCCTGTCAGGACACCAACCATTGGGATGCCGCTGTCGGTATTCTGACAGGAGGCATCCCGACAGCTGGCATTACATACCCATTCTGAAAGAGACACCAATATATAATAACACATCTGCAGGTCTTTTGAATAAGCATTACAAGTTATGATAAACAATTATTATGGCAAAGTAGGAAGGTGCTCCTGGCTGCAAGTGAAGGCTTGAAGGCCAAATGAGGCCTCAGGGCCAGCTGTTGCATTGTGTGCTCATAACTCATATCATGATAAGATCAAATCCAGGCTGCCAAGCTACCTCTGAGATGCAAAATAATATTTAAGGATGTACAACTGAGTGTGCTGTAATTAAACTCAAGAACTGCAAAAACATTACTCTGACATTAAATGTTATTTGAGAACAAAAAAAGTAAATAGCAGAGTGAAGACTGCTGCACACACAGAAGGTGTCCATGCCTTGGTCTTAGAGTACACATCCAATAGAGATAATGGAAGAATTCATACTCAAGACACTGACAGATCTCTTGCATATCAACATGCTGGTGAAAGTATATATCGGCTGATACAAAATAAACACACAGTTCTCATTATATATCACTCATACCTGCCAACTTTTAAAAAAGTCCATGTTGGGGGTGCTGGAGACTCACCCAGACATTTCAGGAGAGTTGATAAGTATGATATCACTGGCAGGATTGGTATTGCTTTCTCTGCATTCTTCTGGCATCCAAACTATATATTTTTGTTGATGATAGATAGATAGATAGATAGATAGATAGATAGACAGACAGACAGACAGACAGACAGACAGACAGATAGATAGATAGATAGATAGATAGATAGATAGATAGATTGTGCAAACGTTTTATGTAGGTGTGGAAAAAATACTGCAAAATAAGAATGCTTTAAAAAATAGAAGTGTTAATAGTTGATTTTTAAGCCTCCTACACAGCTGTTTCTGTTTTAGTTAATTACTGTGTTTCAACCTACATATGAAAATGATAATCATTATCACCTGTTTGGTAGGATTGGTTAATCATACACCTGACTATAATCCTACAAAATCCCTGACTTTGTGCAAGTGTACCTAGATGAATTGATGCTATTTTAAAGGCAAAGGGTGGTCACACCAAATATTAATTTGATTTAGATTTCTCTAATGTTCATTCACTTTGCATTTTGTTAATTGATAATAATAAACTATTGACACTTCTATTTTTGAAAGCATTCTTACTTTTTTCCATACCTGCCTAAAACTTTTGCACAGTACTGTATATACAGCCATGGCCAAATGTTTTGAGAATGACACAAGTATTGGTTTTCACAAAGTTTGCTGCTTCTGTGTTTTTAGACCTTTTTGTCAGATGTTACTATGGTATACTGAAGTAAAATTACAAACATTACATACATGTCAAAGGCTTTTATTGATACTTACATTAAGTTTATGGAGAGTCAATATTTGCCATGTTAACCCTTCTTTTTCAAGACCACTGCAATTCGCCCTGGCATGCTGTCAATCAACTTCTGGGCCACCTACTGACTGATAACCTCCCATTCTTGCCTAACCAATGCTTGGTGTTTGGCAGAATTTGTGGGTTTTTGTTTGTCCACCCTCCTTTGAGGATTGATGACAAGTTCTCAATGGGATTAAGGTCTGGGGAGTTTCCTGGCCATGCACTCAAAATGTAAATGTTTTTTTCCCCGAGCCACTTAGTTATCACTTTTGCCTTATGGCAAGGTGCTACATCATGCTATGGTATGTGACCACACTATTCAGATGTAAAAAAAAATCATAGATACTCAACACTCACCTACTTATATTCCAAACTGTTATACATTTCAATTCAGGGAATGTTAGTTTGAAAATATTGCAATAATTTGTCAAGCTGACCAACCACATCACAGTCAGTATAGGGACTGTCCAGTAGGGGATTCTGGACAGTCCCTACACTGACTCTCAAAAATATGAGCATTGCTCTGCCTCATTTGTCTCCAGCTATCACACAGATTTTAAATACAAATTATGCTTCTTCCATGGGTTTAGGTAATTGCTTAAATAGACAGAAGTACACCCAAGCATATTAGTTAATGATCACCTTGGAAATAAGATAACAAAATTTGACTTACTGTAAATATGGGAAATTAGGGTGCCATAGAAAGTGAGATCACAAAATTGTAATGTATTAAAGTTTGGAATATAAGTAGGTGAGTACCAAGTTTGTATCATTTTTTTTATTTAAATAGTGTGGTCACATACAAAAGGCAGTGCAGATGTTTGAGTTCTGTGGATTGAAGCCAATTGTTGATATACTTTCTATGGCACCCCAATTTCAATACTAAAAGATTTAGTTATAACATGCCATGCAAAAGAGCCATGTAAAGTTGTCCATGAGAAAAACAGTCTCCACTTAAGTCAACTCCAGCCACATTAAGTGTCTGTCTATGTGGTCTATTTATTGTCATGCCAAAGTAGACTCTTACCGGGAATTGGACTTGTTTGAAATTAAAGAATAGTTTTTCACATAAATGAAATAGGAAAAGTAAAAAAAAGGAAAAACTGAAATTTTGTATCGGTAAACAGGGCTTACATAAATTTTTCTGGAGAAACCAGATATTATGATTCAATCTCTACATTGTATAAAATAAAGTCCATCGGTTTGATATATCTTTAACTTTATCAGTTAAGGCAGTGTAAGCCAAGAAAACACTCGGACGTCCATTTTTTCATTGACTTGCTTCACTAATATTGTCACTGCTTAGCTCCCTTTAGTTATACATTAATGTTTCATATACCTAAATTTTCCTCGACAAATACTCTATACAAAAGTGAAAACTGCATCAATATCCATCCAGTGGTTCTTGAGATTAACCCGAACAAATAAACAGATGCCTACCAGGGATTTTATTATTTATTCCATATCTAGGAGTTTGAACAGATAAGAGGGTGCACAATAGTAAGTAAATGACTAAAAACAACTTTAATGACAATAGTAGTCATGTACATCAAATAAGTATATCACCAAACAGCCGATCCCCGGAACCTCAGCAATACTGATTCCTCCTAGCCTCTTGGTAACTCGCCCTCCATCAGATTAGACCGGATTACCTCCTTGTCACCTGCTCAATCTGTTTCGTTTTTACAACTTTGTTTTTTTTTTAAAAGATAATAAATAACGAATTCCACAGGTTGATAATTAAATCACATATATCAAAGTCCAAAATAAAAGAAGCCGATATAAGATTTATATCAGTAGCAACAGTCTCCTCTCCTCTGCATGTGGGGGGGAGTGATAACACTGATCATGCCTCCCCTGGATTTGCGCCAGGCTGAGGGGTTCACTGCGCCTCCCTCACCAGTGTACAGCGCCATGAAGCAATGTTGGAAATAGGTGAGGTTTTAATTTTTTTCGTCTAAGTGGGCATGGTCACACCTCCCATGATTAGACCACGCCCTGTCAAAAGTCATAGGGAACAGGCTGGCTCTCTATGGCCCTGTGTAATACTAGAATCTTTTTACAGATGCGCCTAGTTAGTTTGTTGCCGATCGTGGCACAAACATTTCTGTGAATCGCGCTATGCACCATGCTACCCTATGGCGCAACCCCGATCGCGGGAGTGTGTCCCCAATCAAACCTATGGAGACGCACTTGTGTGTCCCTGATCGCGGGTGTGCATAACCATAGGATTGAATGGAGATGCTACTGCGTCTTTCCGATCACCGGAAGGCGTCTCGCTGTGCTATAAGCAACAACGCAGCTGGGCCCATCTGTATATTTAGGTTTGTAAAGGCATCTTTTTTCAGAGTAACGATACATTTTTATTTACAGAGAAATAAAACTGGCCGGACTACATGCAGATCTTTAGCTTTACAGAGAAAACAAGTCACCACCTGAAATTTTAATGTCCAGACAGAACTCCTCTTAATGTGTACAATGTTTTGAAACCATAATTATTTTGTTATTGTGTGTCAACTGGGATCTTCTGGGATACTTCTCTCTAATGCAGTGACTCCAACCCATATGATACCGTGATTGTGTTTCATCGTAAACAAGACTTTCTCAAAGCACGCAGTAAATCTTGACATACAATATTTAACAAATATTTTGTACTTACTCTCTCCATTGCATTTTTCACTATAGACAACTGCCTGGTCTTTCCTAATGACTTTGTGCATTCAGTAAATCACTGAGAACATTTTTATTTAAAATAAACCCAAGATGACTGCCATAGCTATATAAGCTCAGGAGAGCAAAAAGAAAAAAAAAGACCACAAATTACTATTTTCCACATTAATGACATATCTTGGCCATTCCTAAATGATTTCTTAATTTCCTTCAAGATAAACTATTCACCTATTTGTTTCATTTGACCAAAGCTCTGGATTTAGTTTAGCTTTCAACCTTTTTCTAAGCATCAATAATAATAATAATAATAATAATAATAATAATAATAATAATAATAATCCATTTGGGAAAAGGTACAGCTAAATGAATACACAGGGAGACTTGGAATATAATTAACTTGTGTAGTAGCAAGTCCTGTGACATTTTGCAAGTTAATTTGTTATTTTATGCACTGCCAACTGCTAAGAAACCAAGAGCGTCAAAATAGAAAAAAAAGCTTGTACAGTATTTGTGGTATAGTCTAAATATATTCAACATGGCTAATTTTAGTCACAGAGATACTGTAGTAATGGAACTAATCCTTATAAAATGTACTAAAAAGTAGAGAAGTGGGCTATAAAGATAGAAAATGTCTATGTTTTAATATTCTTTCGTTGTCAACCTTGCTGTTAACTGTGTCTACATTATATGTTCTTAAATGTAAAATATATGTCTTTAACTAGCACTATGCTGCCCATAACCACCAAGAGACACATAGAGGACCTCATTCAGAGCTGGTCGCACAGAGCGTGCGGTCGGTCTGAATGAGGGGAGGACGTCTTGAATTTTCAAGACATCCTCCTTTGCGGTGGTAAGGCTGTGGGTTAACCCACAGCCTTACGACCGCCTAAGGTGATGGTCGCGATGGTCAAGACCATCGCGACCATCGGGGCTTACGACGAGACCCTAGGGTAGGGTCTCCCTTGTCGTAAGCCCCGGAAAGCTTACGGCTCTGTCAGAGCTGGAAGCTCTCCACTGACATCACTAGTGATGTCAGTGGGGCTGCTCCCAAACGGTTGGCGTTCCCATGGAAACGCCCCCATTTGGGCTGCCACCCCCCCGGCCCGCCTTCCAAATGGGGTGAGCTGTCAATCGACATCGACAGCTCGCCTCCTTTGGATCGAGACCCGCTACAACCGGCGCTGTCGGTCGTAGCGGGTCTCACGCATGCGCTCTGTGGGGGGCCATCGACCCGGTCCGAGCGCATCGGCGCTAACGACTGGGTCTGAATGACCCCCAGAGTTCTGTAGAATGATACAGAGCACAGCTTTATGAAGTGATTTGCACATTTTTTTCAGTTGTAGGGATCACGCGAGCTCTTCATCAGTTATATATACAAGTGGACCACACCTCAAAGGTACATATCCATACTTGGGGAGTAAGAGAACTAGTCTAAAGACTCAAGAAACAAAGATCTTGTATGAGCTACTGGATGAGCATTTTTGTGGTACGCATACTAAATACGTATGGTGTGTGCACTTTGTGGTTAACATAATACGCTATGAGGCGCTTGTCTTTCACCTTTTGTTTTTCATATATATATATATATATATATATATATATATATATTCATATATAGATAGGCGGGTCCGGCACTCTCAATCTCAATCATGTGTGTATATATCGGAGGGGTGCTTTCCAGGGTAGCTTCAGCAGTTACCCAAAACTATGCTCATAGTATCATCTTACAATGGAAGGAAAATACTCTCCAGACTTTGTTTGAAGTTTTCAATATTAATCAGTTTATTGAGACATACCAAATTAATTTGCCAACATTTCGGTTCTTTTAGAACCTTTGTCACGGCATCAGTATTCTTAAAATCAGTAAGTTTTAACTACAGTTTGGCTAAATACAATAATATCAGCATATGGTCTATCAGGCCCTCAAATGGATGCTCAATGCTAGTCTTGTTATATATCTATATCTATATCTATCTATATATATGTATGTATAATATATATGTATATTAATTTTTTTTTTATTTATATCTATGCATGACAATAATACCGGAACTCAAGATTATGCAATGATATATTATACACATATACATTATCCATATGGGTGCTTTAGGTGTGGTGTGTTCCTATAGACAGTTAGTAGGATTATAGCTCTACTGTCTATCTCTCAAGTGCCATTATGTGGGATAGGATTGAACCATACTTCTCATATTGTTACCATAACGATTTGTCATTTATCCCTATCACACAGGCTGCAGTGCTGGTTAGACATTATAAATATTATAAATACCATAGTCAGTGAATATATACCCAAGCTGTAGGTATAGTGGATAATTTGGAAATGTACAGTAAAGTTTTTAGGGTATTAGCCTCTTACCTTCTTCCTCTGGGTATCAGGTATGGTATGTGTTTCTGTATATAGTCTCAGTGCACTATGTGGCTATTTATATAGCGCTCAACCGGAAGCGCGTCATTCGTGCTTATCCAAAACCAGATGTGCACACTTGCTCCTTTATTTGTTTAAGTTCGGGACTAATAGTTTTTGTACAGTGTTGTGGTGTTTGTACATTGTGAGCGCTTCCTTCAAAAGGTTATCCTAGTTCACTGGTGTGGCTATGTGGATGTTGGAGTCACGGGATAACTAATACCAGAAGTGGGGCACTTTACCGCTACCACTGGAAGTGGGGAAAATTGCGCCAGCTGCCAGAAGTGAGGCATATTGTTAAGTCCACCAGAAGTGGGGCATGGTAGCTCACAGGTAGATACTCATTTATCTTAGTGTAATAGGATTATGTGCCATTGGTATGTGTTATAAGGTGATCTATGGTCACTAGTATGTATGTTTCATTCATAGGCTAATAAGGAGTTTGTTATGGGTAAGGTGTGCTATATATATCTATATATATATATATATATTTATATATTTATTTGCCAGAGTCCATATATGGATAATCTATGCCCTAAATAGGGCATTTGGCTTTAAATGTGTATCTATATATGTACTTTGTATTGTAAAATTTCAGTTTTTAACATAGTGATGGGGGGGTCCTATGGCCATATGGAGCACTGGAGGAGTGATGCCCTGTGTAGTATGAATACAGGCAGTATACACAAAAGATGGTTATGGCAATATTTTAACAGGGTTAGAGAAAAATATTCAATGGGCAATATTCATTCAGTCCACGAGGCAACAGTGTCCAGTTTGTGGATCCAATGACTTTTGCATTTTTTGAGATTGGATAGTCTATCTCCTCTGAGTTCTGGTGGGGGTACCCAATCTATAAGTTTGCATTCGAGTCTTGAGACCTGATGTCCTCTCTGCGCAAAGTGTTGCGCTACTGGTTTTTCCAACTCGACAGATAGGAGAGCTGTCCTAATTTAGGTTCTGTGATTGGCCATCCTCTACCTGAAGTTCCTAGATGTTAGTCCCAAGTAATATAGGCAACAAGGGCACATTAGTACATAAATTACATGGTCCATCCTACAATGTAATTTCCATTTGATTTTTATAACTTTTCCTGTGTGTGGACGGGCTAGGGTGGGGCCAGTCATCATGGAGCTATAGGTTACACAGTCACCACATCGGTAGCTTGCTGGTTTTCTTTGCATTGTTCTGATAATGGATTCACTTGCTTCTGGGTTGAGTGTTGGCCATAACAGGAGTTGTTTGAGGTTTAGTCCTCATTTATAAGCTATAATTGGTACTTTGGTGTCTTGAAAAGGTAATGTGTGGTCTGTTGTGATGATTGGCCAGTGGTGCTCAACAGCTTTTTCAATCCATTGTGCTATATTATTGTAATCCGTGACATAGAGGAGTCACTCCTCATTTTAGCGCAGTTTCTGACCCATTCCATAATATAGAAAGATATCATCAATACATCTCATGAATAGTGTTATGTTTTTACCATATTTTCTCAATATTATGTCTTTTTCATACTCAGCCATATATAGGTTAGCATAGGCTGGAACTGGTTGGACCCCACAGTTGTGCCTGAGCATTGTAGGTAGTAATCTTTTTTATATTTGAAATGATTATTGTGGGACCAGTTCTGCCAGCTCAACTAGAAATTTAGTCAGGACTTGGTGGGTATGGCCTGTTTGTAGTGCATGTTCCATTGCTCTAACTCCCTCTGTATGCGGGATGATGGTATATAGGAAGCAAACATCCATTGTTGCTAGCAGTACATCTTCTTCAAATTCAACCTCATTGATTTTTGTTAAGAGGTCACCTGTGTCTTTTATGTAGCTTGCTGTGCTTTGTACAAGTGGTTGTAGGTGGTGATCTACATATACCGCTAGGGGTTGTAGTATGGATCCCTGAGCTGATTTGATAGGCCTGCCTGGTGGTTTGTCAAGGGTTGTTTGGCTTTTGGGAGTTGTATATATGATGGGGCATCTGGGGTTACTACGTGCCAGGTAGTTATATGTGTCCTCGTCCAGCCATCTGGTTGATAGTGCCTGTTTCAATGTTGTTTCAACTTTTGATTGTATTTCTACCATTGGATTATATCCTATTCTTTGATAGGTATTTGTGTCATTTAGTTGTTTCATATTCTCCTTGTTATAGTCTTTCCAATTTTGGACAACCACTGCTCCTCCCTTATCAGCTGGCCTAATAACTATGTGATCATTCCTACGTAGGTTGTTCAGGGCTTGTTTTTCACTGTTAGTGAGATTGTTATAGCATTTAGACGTTTTTTTTAGGTGACTTCTTGGTTGATTAGACGTAAGTATGTTTTGATGCTTGCGTTGGTCAAGATGGGATGAAATTTCAATGGCTTCTTAAAGGGATTCAGATTTATGTCTGTGATAGTATCCTTAAAGTATTCTTTTAGGCAAAGTTTTCTGCCAAACTTGTACTGGTCTATTGACCATTTGAAGGTATCATGCCTTTTGGTTGGCAAGAAAGTTAGGCCTTTCGAGAGAAGTTTGTATTCTGTTTCAGTAAGATGGTAGTCTGAAAGATTAAAGACCATGTTTATATTCTCCTGCCTCTTCCACTTCTCTTTGCGGGCATACCTGCCCCTCCTTGGGTGGGGTGTGCGTTTGGTATAGTAGTTGGATCTTCGTCTCCCATAGGGCCTTTTTTTAAAAAACCAAGTGGTGGTCTGGACTCGATGTTATCTGTGTCTGAGGTTTTGCCTGATGATCCGGTGTCTAGTGGGTAGATATGCCACCACCTTCTCTGAAGTGGCCGGCCAGGCCTTTGATTTCTTCCTGTTCCTGATGTGTCTACTAGTAACCACCTATATACCGTATGGTTTTTATAGTCCGTGGCCACTGTAGTGAGTTTCTTCTTCTTGAATGCTTTGAGGTCTCTTTTATAGCTGTCTACCTGGGTATGTAGTTTATACAAACAGTTGGTCATTTGTCCTCTTTAAGGATATTCTGTCTGTTGAGAACTGATCTAGTTCACTCTTAACTTTCTTTAGTTCTTGTCCCACTTTGTCCACTACAAGGATAATTAGGTCTAGTGAACATTTGTTTATAATGCTACACAATTTACTACAGAACACTGGATTATTCCTGCATATGGTGGGCATGTTGTTAATTCTAAAACCCCTTGGCATTTGCTTATTCCTATGATACTCTGATAGGAATTGTCCATGCAGCATTAAGTTTACTTCTCTCCTCTTCATTCTAAGTAATTGATGGAATATGTCAATGGACGTTTCGGCAGGTAATGTGGCGAAGTCCAGTTTTTCAAACAGGATTCTGTCTACCTCCTCATCTGTAAAAGATAGTGCTCCTTGCTCTGATTGTGACAGGAGCACTTCATCTAATACAGTTGCTCCTCCTTGCTCCATATTTGTGTATACCCGAAGGTTAGTCACATAGGATATGCGGGTGGTCCACTCCAAGTGCTACTGCCTCAGTGTGCATGTACTCCATATAGTGTTTATGCAATGTGATGGGTGTCCGGAATAGGGCATATAGTGCACATATGTATATATATATATATATATGTATAAATTTATTAGGGATGTGCTCCGATCCCCGTGTTTTGGTTCTGGATCTGTATCTCCTTCATGTTTTGGATTTGGATTTGGATTTGGTTTTGCCAAAACCCCCCTTTCAGGTTTTCGTTTTGGATCTGTATTTTCTTTCAAAACTTGATAAAAACTGCTAATATCACATAATTTAGACTTTTTTTGTTCCTACAGTATTATTAACCTCAATAACATTAATTCCCACTCGTTTCCAGTCAGTTTTGACCACCTCCCACAATATTGTTCACCAACATAGGCCAAACCACCTCACAAGTACGTTCAATAGAAAACAATACAACACAGAAATTTACTAAAAATTGTACATGGAATATCTTTGCTCAAAACAAATAGTTGTTGTTAACAAGCAGCAAACAAAAAAAACATATGTAAATAGCAACAGCAAACATGAATGCCCCCTACAAGTACACATACCCCCAGCACATGCCTATTCTCAGTGTTTCCAATCTGTATTTTTCTCCTGGGGTGCGGTGCCACCAATGACCGGCCCATGTAAAGCCCCAATCAATCAGCCTTTTTGTTGAGCAGTTCCCCAAAATCTCCCCAACCATTAAAAACATGCGAGTCAGCAACAGTGCAGGTTGGATACAGTGCAGAGTACAGGGCGGGTCAGATACAGTGCAGGTCAGATACAGTGCGGGTTGGATACAGTGCATGTCAGATACAGTGCGGGTCAGCTAGAGTGCTGGTCGGATACAGTGTGAGTCAATTACAGTGTGGATTGGATACAGTGCAGGTCAGATACAGTATGGGATACAGTGCGGGTCTGATATAGTGCGGGCTAAAGGGCGGGCTGGATACAGTGCAGGCTGTATACAGTGTGTTATACAGTGTGGGTTGAATACAGTGCAGGTTGGATACAGTGCAGAATACAGTGTGAGTTGGTTACAGTGCGATACAGTGTGGGTCGGATACAGTGTGGGTTGAATACAGAGCGGGACGGATACAGTGTGTTATACAGTGTGGGTTGGATACACCAATAGTGCACTTACTGTGACAGCAGTGTTGTCAGTGTGGGGTTGTGATGGTGTCCTCAATGTAAAAGTGCTAGTCTTGTCCTCAATGCGGGGGTGCCGGTGGTGTTGGCTGTGTGGCGGTGTTGGCTGTGTGGCGGTGTTGGCAGAATGGGGGTGCTGGCAGTGTCCTCAGTGCAGGGTGCGAGCAGTGTTGGCAGAGCGGGGGTGCCAGTGGTGTCTTAAGTACAGGGGTGTTGACAGTGTCGGCAGTTCGGGGTGCCCTCAGTGTGGGAGTGGCAGTACGGGGTTGCTGACGGCGTCCTCAGTACATGGAGTAGCACTGCAGTGGTGCCGGTGATGTCTGAACGGGGGTGCCAGTGGTGTCCTTAGTGCACATGTGCCGACAGTGTTGGCAGTGCAGGGGGTGCAGGTTGTGTCCTCGGTGTGGGAGTGGCAGTGTTGACAGTGTGGGGTTGCTGATGGTGTCCTAAGTACATGGGGAGTGTGGGGGTGCTGGTGGTGTCCTCAGTAAGGAAATAATGGCAGTGCCAGCAGAGTCGGGTTGCTGACGGTGTCCTCAGTATGTGGGGATTGCGGGAGTGCTGGCAGTGTCCTCAGTGCAGAGTGCTGGTGGTGTCGGCAAAGCGGGGGTGCCAGTGGTGTCCTCAGTGTGGGGGTCCTGGTGGTGTCGGCAGTGCATGGTGTGCCGTTGGTGTCCTCAGTGTGGGGGTGCTGGCAGTTTCGGCAGTGTTGGGTTGCTGACGGTGTCCTCAGTACACGGGGAGTGCGGTGGTGCCGATGGTATCCTCAGTGTGGGAGTGCCGGCAGTGTCAGGTTGCTCATGGAGTCCTCACTACGTGGGGAGTGTGGGGGTGCTGACAGTGGCCCCGATTCAGAGCCGGACGCTCGATCTGAATCAGGGTGTTTTTTTTTTTTAGGAGCCAGCATCCTTGCCACTCGCTAAGCTGTGGGTGACCACCCACAGCTTTTGTGAGTGGCCAGGTGATGGTCGCAACCATCATGACCATAAGGCTTGCGACGAGACCCTTGTGATAGGGTCTCGTTCCCACAAGCCCCAGTGAGCTTCCTGCTCTAACAGAGCATGAAGCTCAACTACTGACATCACGAGTGATGTCAGTAGGGCCACCCTCAAACGGCAGGAGTTCCTTCGGGAATGCCTCCGTTTGGCCAGCCACCCCCCTCCCCGCCTACAAAATGGGGTGAGCTGTCGATCAACTATATTATTATGCTTTAAACTTCCTCAACTTCCTCAACAATAGCCTGGTTCACAGCAATGCATTAATGGTGGGCAGAGGTGCTATAGCCATATAGCTATGGCTATACACAATATGTAATGGGTATCCAGGACTTCAACATTCTTGATTCTCAACAAGAAATGCATCCTCAGCAAACAAAGTACTACATGCTGAGAAAATGGCCATGACTTGGCTATGCTTCTACTTTATGGTTTATTGTCTCTGTTTTTTGGGGCGTTATGTTCATTTACGTCTTGTAAAGTAAGCTTACTGTCTTCAACAAAAAAACTGCATTTTCAATATACACTTTCTACTTGTTTGCTATTTGTTTGCTTTTGCTTTTTCAACATGGGTCGAATGGTCGACAGTTAAAAGGTTTACAGGGTCAACTAGTCAACAGTTTCAAAATGTTGGTTATCACAGAAACAATGGTCAACACAGAAACTGTCGACACATGTCTTTTGCATGATTTTTAAGGTTAGGATGAGGATTAGGTCTAAGGCCCTCATTCAGAGCCACTCGCTAGCGGCAGTACGCTCGTTCCGAGCGATGTTCGCACATCTGCGTATGCGTACGGATCGTTATACGCATGCGCGAACCAGTCAGTGCGGCCGAAATTCATGTGCTCGCAAAATAGCGAATGCCTGATAATTTGAGTGACAGGATGAGGCGTATGTGGGTGGTAACAGGGGAAGGTGCTTGAAATCAGAACGCAGGCGTGCTTAAAGGTCAAAACGGGCGTTTTATGGGTGTGCATATTTAAAACAGCAGCGTCATTGACCACGTCACTGGGTTTTTTTTAAGCCAGAACTGTTCGCAAAATTGTGGTAGCAAAAACCAACCACAAGAATAGCGAGCAGTTCATACGCTGGTCGATGTACTCGATTAATCTAATAAATAGCGGACATGACGTATGGTGCGAGCGGCCAGGGGGCATTTTTAACAAATAAACGAGCGTATGTTTTGCTCGCTCGTTCAGACTTAGAGGTGTGAACAGACTGCAATTTGCGAACGGATCATTTGAATAGCCACCCCTTGTTTTTTGAACGAACGACCGCAAATAGCGAACGGCTCTGAATCAGGCCCTAGGTTAATTGTTAGGCACTTGGCTGAGGGTTAGATTTATGCTGCAGAAGTAGATGGTTAGGGTTAGACACTAGGGGGAGGGTTAGGCATTAGGGGGAGGGCTAGGGCAAGGATGAGGGTTAAATTAACAAAAAAATGTGTCAACCCTTTCTGTGTCAAAAATTTGTGTGCCGACCTTTTGACTCTGTCAACCATTTGAGCCTGTTGACTATTTGACCCATGTTGACCTTTTGACCCCATCAACCTATTGCCTGTCGACCATTTGGTGTCGACCTATTGACTATCTATATACTGTCGATCTCTTTTGCCACACCCCTGTAAAGTTGTTTGGCAGAAGACCTCTATTGACCAATGTGCATGCATTTTTAACACTCTCACAGAGCACCATGTGATAGATTGGGCTTCTTGTTGCCCACTTAACATTTCCTATCATTTCAGTTTGTCACATTTATTACACTGTTTATTTACAGTTAACTACCAGCCACAGTTACAAGTTTAACAGAAGCACATTTGTGGTCATGAAACTATCTATAAACCCTTGTAAATGGTCCCCCAATGGATGATGTCTATACTTAGCATGAGCTGCTGATTGAGTGTAATGGACACAGCTGGGTCAGTACTGAGGAGACAGGGAAGTTCCAAGCAGATGACCTTAATTGTCAGTGGTGCAAGTATTACACAGCAACACATGCAAGGCAATCAGGGAAACAGCAACAGGTGTAAAGTATTCAAGAAGACAGTAAGTAAGCAGATACATCAGATGGAAACAGGAGTTTGAATATGAAAAGCACTAAGCCTTGCAAAGGTTTTGCAGACTTTCAATACTGACACATTGTCCTCCAAGCAGACCAATTTATAATTGTCTGACATGACTTAAAAATTACATAACTCATTCCTCAATCTTGCATTCTGGCCCTATATGCTTTAAGTATAAGTGTTCCAGCCTGACTCACCTCAAATGAGAAAGGCTACAGAGCCAGATACTAACTGGCCAACCATAGATTAGCCTCCCACATAGCGTGTAACCAAATGACCACTGCATGGTGAGTGACAACTACAAAATGCACCCATCAAAAGTATTACTGGGAAGTTTCATCTCTTATTTTATTGTAAGGCATATTTTTACCACTGCACACATCAGCCCCCAAATATAACACTAGCCGCCGGTCGCTAGCATGCGCCCGGGATGTAGGTGTACTCTGAACCGCTGGGATGACACACGTGGCTGAGGGCAGAGATACACACTGTGCTGCTTAGATGACTCGAGCAGCACACAGCAGATGAAATGCAGACTGTGCCACCTGGATGGAACAAACGTCAGTGAATAAAACTTAAACTGGACACAGATACTCGACTGAAGAGACTGGAACAACCTGAAGCATGAGTAACTCTATCACCGGCATGGAGTGAAGGGCTGGCTGGAATTTAACAAAAACAGGGTCCAACCAGAGCAAGACTCCCTAATGAGAGACCAGTGAGCACCTGGTCTATGCACAGACAGGAGAATCAAACAGCGTAAAGCTGACACGGGAAGCAATCAGGAAGCCGACTGCCTATATACCGGCAGCCGGCTTCCCGACTGTCTTATCCCTGCAAGGGTAAAATGCCGGGCGTCTAGATGTAGACGCCCGCATTTCCCCAATGCCGGGAGACCGGCGCCCGGCATCACGATCGTAGTGATGCCGGGCGCCACGAGCGGAGAGCCGCGGGGGGAGAGTTAGGTTTAGGGCTCCCGGGGTGGACTTAGGGTTAGGCACCCCCTCGGGAGGGTTAGGTTTAGGCTAGGGGGAGGGAGGGTTAGGGTTAGGCACCCCCAGGGGACACTTACGGTTAGGCACCCCACGGGGGACTTAGGTTTAGGCAGCGGGGAAAGGGGTGGTTAGGGTTAGGCACTTAGAGGGGGGATTAGAGTTAGCCACTTGGGGGGAAGTTAGGGTTAGGCACCCCTAAGGAGGGTTAGGGTTAGGGGGGTTAGGTTAGGTTAGTGGATACTTACCTATCCACGATCGGGATTTCCAGCGCTGTCAGGCTTCCACTGCGTTGCACTCTGCTCCTGTCGGGCTGCCGCTGACGGGAATCGAACCGCCGGCCGGCGGTAGATCATACCCATTCCGCTGACACTGCACACAGACAGGCAGTAATTAGTGTAGAGCCTTAGCAGCAACCAAGACTGGGACTGCAAACAAAATGCTGCAACCACAGATCCTAACAGGAGGAAGGAGGAGACTTCAGCGAACACTTGCCTGGCGTTCACACCACACAGCATTGGCAGCGCGGTGGCTTGTGACAATGGCGTGCGCGTGCATATGCACGTGCACACCATAGACTTCAATGAGATAAACGCCGGCTGCGAGTGCCCGCAGCCTGGTGAATGCTGCCCTATGCCGTGATGCTTACGCATGTGTGGACACATGCCAGCAAAGATGAGCTTGTCTACATCTGTATGTTTGCAAATGTAACCCACATCTAGGTGCCGTTATCTGCAGAAATCCTACCATTGCTATCTTTGCAGAAATGCAACCCAGAAATGCCAGGCCATGATTCTGTCAAGGATTTTGTCCATTCCCATGGTATCTGTTTCCCATGTTGGTATCTGTTTCTTTATGGTAGAGGGGACCTCATTTTCTGCTGTCTTAAGGACATACAGCAGGCAATTATGTTCAATGCTCCAAATTATGACACAAGATCCTTCTTATAAGGGTATAAATGTAACAATATATGAATGTAGAAATTGTTTCCAAAATACAGTAGGGTCACTTTAGTCATTTAAATCATACTAATACAAAAATAAATTATTAATTTGATATTTAACATGAGACCAATTTCATAAATGGACTGAACTATATGTACATAACTTATGATCTTGTATGCAATTAAAGAGTTAAATAAATATAAACTGGTAACAAATATTAATAATTAATACTATACAAAAGATACATTACATAGTTATTTCTAAATATATTCTAAAGAATGAACCTTATTAGGGTGCGAAGAGAAATCCTTTAGTCAACCTAACTGCGCTGAATTGAATAGCTCAGGGAACTCCTTCCCGTCACTATCAACAGCGCACTGAATTAAATCGCCCCATTGACTATGTGGAAAATATGCATACTTTAAATAATAATAATATTAATAATTATAAATATAACAAAAAATTTCCATCAGTTTCAATCATATTGATTGAGGTGTTGCATACATTTATTATAAAACACTTCATAGATTGATTTCCATCTTTGTGGATAAAAATAATGCATTTCCACTATAAAACATGTAAGAATACTGAATATATTGATGTGGAAAAGTTCTCCTGAGAGAGCCCTGCATGCTTCTTTAGTCCATACCTATACTGGGAAAATAACAGTGAGGTCAGCTCTAGGCCATGTAGCCGTAGGGGTTCCACCAGTATCCGTTCCTGTCTCTCTATGTTCACCTCTTTTCTATTGAAAAATCTCATCTGCATGTGAAAAAACATAGCTTTGCATACAGATGTCAGGATACTGTACTTTGTTTTCAAAAAGACTTACTTGAAAACTTTCGGGCTACGAAAGATGCCAAGAAAGCACCAAATAATGTCGGTTGGCAATACAATATAAGTGTAGTATTAAAGAAAAATAATTGATAATTAAAGTGTGTTTTTTTTGTGACAGCTTTATTCATCATGGTTTTCTTGATTGACTTAACTATAAACGTTGATTATCATATTTATAAATTAATTAAACATTAAAGTCAAAGCAAAAAGATCAAGAGCATTTGTAAATGTTACTGCAGAGCTGCCCTTTACGTCTGTTAAGACTCTTCTTTAAAATAGAATGATTTAGATTTTGTTGCATTGAAACAGGAAATGATCAACAGTCACTGTGACAAATACTGTTATAAACCATTTAGAGTTAGTTAAGAAGCTGAAATTATATTATGTAAGAGTGATAAACATGTAGGAACAGAATTGTCAAGTAGAGTAATAAATGCAAAAAATAAAAAATCTATCTATCTATCTATCTATCTATCTATCTATCTATTTATCTATCAATCATATACACATACCTGACAAATTTTTTCCCCAAAATTGTCACGATTTTTGATCGAATTAGGTCAAGAACATCTATTTAATACTAATCCAACATGATTTTATTAAAAATATATATATATTTTAAACATTTACCATTGATTTTTAATATATCGGTCATGGATATATCGGACCATCGATGTTGAAAACATTGCGAATATCACGACATTGATTTCCTCAGCAGCTGCTACTCTGAGCAGCTGCCAGGTACACTCTGGAGGACTGGGGTTAATTTACTTTTCCCCAGCACCTACTCCTTTTTGCATCCGCAGTTATGAGTAGCATGGCAGACACTCAGTTAGGGTGCAGCGATGCAGAGGGGCCGGCCACTGTACGTTACTGACAGGTCACATCATATGTGACCATATCAGATAACAGACTGCATGGTGTAGTCGCAAATTATGCAACGACGCCAGGCAAGTGGTTAAATTTCCCCTATTCAGAGCTCGATTTAACAACCAGAATGTCGCCATTTGTGGGGATAATAATTAGGACATGAGAATCAGGATTTAGAGGAAAACAATTTTAGTGCAAAAACTCACAGTTGGAATATGGCACAGTACAATTACAAAAAGTACCTTTCAGACACTTAAAACTTTTGCATTTTTAATTTTTTGTTTGTTCTATTAATAAAACCTCCATAAAAGATGGGCAATCAAATTATGACATGTGTATCACCTTGTGAATTAAATCAATTATCTCTAATAGAAATAATTATGTTATACAATGTACAGTGTATACATGAAAGAGGTTTCAAATTACTAATTGACAGAGCTCACATGTGTCCTGATTTCTCCACAACAGGATCCTTTATTACATTTATTACACATAACATTTTTTAATCAAAATCCGTATTGTCTGGTAGCACCCAATAGGATACCCTTACTCCTGCAGCCTAATGAGAGAAAAAAGATTCCCAATCAACCCAGTGGCGGAAAATTTTCTTTTAGGGGTGGCGGTTTATCATTTAGTGCCAACTCCTCCCCTCTTCAGTGCCAACACCTCCTCTCTTTAGTCCCAACTCCTCCCCTCTCCAGCTTTGTTAATTAACACCTTGCCAAGCCAGCCAATGGGGTGAGCTAGGAGGAGTAGTGACGGACCTGTAACTGTCTCTGCACTCTGCATCAGGGAGCTCAGCAAGGGATACACAAGCTGATAAGCAGTCAGTGAGGATGGAGGAGGGGATTTCCGGAAGGTAGAAGCAGGACTGCCGGGATTTGAACAAGGTGTGTGCGTTCCCATCACAGTGAATCTTCAGATTTTTTCTAAATACCCCACTTTTCTAGCAGCACAGCTACCAGACATCATGTATATATATAACGTATGAGAAAATATGTTATTGAGAGCCTGCACCAACAGACACCCATGTCCTATGTGTCTGGTGTCCCTGTGACCACTCCTCATGTACTTTGTCCTACCTGCCCAGGTCACTGTGCCCAATCACTGTCTGGAGCCCGCTCTCCCTGTTGCTAGCAGTGTGTGACATGCAGCCCTCTGCCCTGTCTGGCCTGATCATCCACTGGTAGCAGCATAGACTGAGCAGATCCAGGTAACTCCTTTCCTGCCAGACTATACTGGCAGATGATGCAGCCACACTGGAGGCACCTGTGGCCCCAGTAACCGCTGTGACCAGTGATGCAGCCACCTCCAGAAAACCAGGGATCACACAGGGGAGGCCGCCATGCTGCCATGGAAATTCCTGATGGGAGCTGGTCCTCTGGAAAATGGGTATTGCTCCTCTTCTCTCGCACACAGACACATTGGGCACCTGCTACTGCTATACAGCTGTTACTGTCATGCTTAAGTACCCGGATCTCCTCACCATGATGCCCGCAGCAGCGTTACATGAGCCGCACCAGCCGCTTCCTCAGGCAGTTGAACAGTGAACAGTCTGAGGAACCAGCAGTTCACAGCATTATGTCACAGACACATTTTATCAGGTTATAATCAAGATTGTTGCTATACCCTTCAGCTCCTGAGATATTCTATTCCTCTTATTTCCTTCAATCTATATTCCCTACCTCATGTACACGCACTCTAGGGTTAATTCTTTTCAGGGGCCAATTCACCTGCCAGCATATTTTTGGATTGTGGCAGGAAACCGGAGAAATACTCACAGGATCCATTGCTGTGAGGCAGTAATGCTAACCATTATACCATCCATGCTGTCCACAAGAATAGGATAAGTGTGGTGGGTGTCCTTCCTATATGTGTTCTAATGCTATAAGCAAAATATGGCATGGATTTCATGAGATGAGTGAAATGGATATCTTGTTTCTCATACTTTAAAATGTATGTTAGCCCTAATTCTAGCAGTAGTGCAAATATCAGCTTCATTAATCTTCACTGTATGGAAGACAGAAGTGAAGTTTCATTCAGAATGTCATGGGAATCAGTAGACTTGGAAAGATAACTGAGGGGGTTAAACTTGACTCTGAGGTCAATTTGTCAGTACTGAGGATCTTAGAGGATTTACCAGATTCTCCATTTACTAGTAAAGTATCTAACCAACGTGGTGCATATCAAAAGTTTACTTTCACTTAACCACTTTTGTCAATCAAAAATTAGAACTTTCCTTCTCAGGAAGTTAATAAGACAACAGTGACCTAATGAGAAGAAGATCTGCAGAGTTGTTTAAAACAATTATTGGAAAGATCCTAGGTCTTTTGCAGTCAGATATGATTAAAGATGGAGGAAGTAAACATCCTATGTGGCTTTATTTATGATATCATAGGCACAAACAGCTGTATTGTGAAATAATTGGTAGTACGGATGATAGCACAGGAATAGCAAAAGGATTTATTAAGCGTATTGTAGGACCTATAGCATAGTAAAAAATACAGTTAAAGTCAGGACATGGAGAGAATAACTCTGATTCAGCCCTGGACACAGTTTCGATTTGGTAGCTATTGACCGATGGTGTTGGGGCTGTGCATGCTCCAGAGCCACAGTGCGAATGTGCCATGGCTCTGCTACTGCTCCAATCGCAGTCTGTGAGAAGCTGCAGCCTGATTGACAGGCTGTGGCCACGTGGGGACAGCGACAGGGAGGAGCATCTAAAAATGCAGGAGTGTCACCGGCATTTCAGGGTGTGCTTAAGCCAGCAACTGTGTCATCGGCTGCCGCTTAACTGGCCTCAGCAGCTGGACATTCTAAGAACCGGAGGGTTGCACAGATGCAAGATGGTCTGGCCAATGGTTGAGATGGTGATCAATGGATCTGAGAAGCCGGCAGTGGGACTCTTTTTTACAAAAGACACCTCCAGCTGCATTAACATAACTTCTCAGATCTGCTGCGGCCGAAGAATCAGGCCCAATGTAGTAGATCCACAGGGTAACTTTCTGTAACATGAAACTGGACATTAGAGTAACAAGAAAAAAGACAGAATTCAAATTGCTAGTTCACCAATTGTATTCAAGTTTCCTTACCAGTGATGACTTAATGTGTTCTTCCTTCCTGACATGAAAAAGTATGACGTTATTAAAGTATGACGTTATTAAAGTATGACGTATTAAAGTATGACGTTATTAAGTTATGTCGTATTAAAGTATGACGTTATTAAATTATGATGTATTAAAGTATGACGTATTAAAGTATGACGTTATTAAATAATGACATATTAAAGTTAGACATTATTAAAGTATGACGTATTAAAGTATGACGTATTAAAGTATGACATTATTAAAGTATGACATATTAAAGTGTGACATATTAAAGTATGACATTATTAAAGTATGACGTATTAAAGTATGATGTTATTAAAGTATGATGTATTAAAGTATGACATATTAAAGTATGACATTATTAAAGTATGACATTATTAAACTATGACGTATTATAGTATGACGTTATTACAACTTTATATAAGAATAAAAAATACAGCACACCCTTTTGAATACTGTTGAGATTATCTGCTATCCAGTTAGGTATGACTATCATCTATGTTGGTTGTCTCAAAAATAAACCTTTGTTCCATGAAGCATTTTTAGCTAATAGCATTTCTTTTCACTCTAGATTTTAGAATATAGAGTTTAGACTTCACATGAGTACCGTATAATTAACAGTATTTTCTACCATAATTTTCTTTTCTTCAGAATGCTTACTCATGTGCACAGACAATGCTGTTACTTGCTTTAAGCAAAACTCAGCTCTGAGCTTCATAACATTCCAACATTTGCAGTTTATATATCATATTATTTCCCAATATATTCGCTAGTAGGTGCGTTCATCTGCTATAAGGCTCATTTCAGTCTCATGGTGCGTACACACGTAGTGATTTAAAAGGACAATTTGAACGATAATGATATTGATATCGTTATCGTAACCATTATCTTTCAAATCGTTCTTTTAAATGGTCCCTACCAACTTACCTTCCACCAGTGATGCACGGCCACGTATGGACGATTGTGATATCGTCCATCGGCCGTGCATGCCGGTCAACTTGATTTTGAGTAAGTTACTATAGGGACCCGTGATCGATGATCGCGGATCACGACAGTCAGTGGTAAGTTGGTGGTGTGCTGGAAGATCGATATTGATCATCCAGCATACCAGGGAGGGTGCATAACAATCTGCCAGTGATATCGTATCACTGGCAGATCGCTACGTGTGTACACACCATTACACCTTCCAGTTTGTGTTGTCATACTTCTAAGGTCATAGTGAAGACATATATGCTACCAATATATTTAGTACAATCATTTATTGAAGCAAAAGGTAATGATAGCTCTTCTCAGAAATACCTTATAATCTAAGAGTATGCACTTCAAACAGAATGCTTTTGAATGGATCTGGAACACATGTTAAAAAATGCAGAGCACACTGGTACATTCTGTCCATTTATTGCTATTGAATCTACATCTGTACATTAGAGGAAAGTGACGGTTATGTTAACAGAAACTCTGCCCTAGTATTACACTGCTCCAAACATTAATATGTGATCTTGCAATAATCAAGTTTATATTTGTCTTGATGTGTTCTACTATGCTTTTAAATGTTCCGGGAATACATGAAAAAATAAACAAACACAAAAGCAAAAACACAATAAAACAAGACCATAAAAAACTAGAACACACGTGGGACATAAGGAATTCCATAAACAATCCTGGCAGAAGACAGTGGTAAAAGAGAACACATGATGCTGGTTAGAAACTAGTAAGGAGAATTTAATGAAAGACCTTAGAGAGCACATGCTTGCTTGTAAAGGCAAATCTACAAAAAGCATTTGCAGGCTGCCATGGCTGGAGAGTTCTAAGAGAGAGAGGTTTAGACAACCATGGGAATGGAGCATCTTAAGAAAAATCTTAAAAGCATTAGGGATATGAAGTTATGAAATGGTTAATGGTCACGTGAAAGCAAACATTCACACCTTTGTTTAATTCACCAATGTACAATTGATGCAACCCTTTCTTGAACTGTTTCTATGCTGTTAATGTCTCTCTAATGAAGGTAACATTTGTACACAATAGCTGAAGTCTCATTACTATTAGATATAATATAACATTTCCCTATCTAAAACTGTTATAAATATATATACAATCTTGCAAAATGTTCAAGATGCCTTCAGTTTCCAAAGCTGCCTGGTTTGACATATTCTGATATTTTGGAGAAATAAATCAATTAATCCACACCACTGTCTATCACTTTACTAACAAGTATAAAATGGTGTGGTATAATGAGAGAAATACCATCAACATGATTGGATTACCTGACCGTGCAATATTTCTGAAGGACCACATATCTCACATCTGATCTACATCCATTTCCATCAAAACATCATTACAAAGCCGCAGCTGTATCACTCTACAAGTTTAAAGAATAACATCTCTCACAGAGACACTGCTCTCTGAAAAGCAGCACATCACTGCATCACTGATGGTAAAACACATTTCTGACAGAAAAATAAATTAGCAAATTTCAAAATTACTACATAATTCAAAGGACCTGACATCAATCCTCACCAAAGATGAATAGTACAATGATGATCTATTGAAAGAACAAGACTTACCTGAGCAGCCACTTCAGAATCCAGCACAGCAATAGTGAGTAGACATACCAGCCTTGATTCTTAAGAAGAATTAGGTATTTCCTGCAAGAACAAGTCACTGTTGAACACGTTTTCTTTCCAAAATGAACCGATCTTAAAGCCATTAATGTTCATCTGTTTAAACAGCCTATTCTGCATGTTCAACTGTTTTATTCACTTGCACTATTATCCAGTTAAATGTTTATTCATTAAAATTAATAAGCCTATTCTAAACAATTTTTATCTCCTATTCTGTATCTGTTTCACCCTAGAACTGTTTTGTCACAACAGGGGCCATTTGGGTGTGTGGTGCGCTCTGATATACACACACCTTTGGTGTATAACAGAACACGTCCGCACTCCCAAGAGTGGTATATCTAACACACACACACAAGCACACACAAACACACACAGTGTTCCACTCGCTATTGGCTCCAAAGTTTATCTTCTAACTTCCATTGGTTTCCAGTTTTTTCACCATATACTGAATGGTGAATTTTGCTGGTGGTTTCTGACCTCCAAATTGCTCAATTAATTGTTTTTGGCATGCCAATATGTCTGGACAATAAATATGCATTGTTCAGATGTGTACCGGTTAATATCGGCATGTAACACACATACACGATGAATATGAGTGCCGCAGTACACAACACCACTGTCAGAGTCAGGAATACCAACTGACTAGCAGTGGCAGCTCCAGAGGTGGGGCTGCAACACAGTCCAAAATTCAAATAGGGGAACCACACCAACTGCCATCCTCACTGGCACTCTCACTGGCAGTTGGTGTGGCTCCACTATTTGAATTTTGGACTGTGCTGCTGACTAGGGTGGTGAACAGCTGGCCTTCACTTCGCACATGCATGAACAGCTGGCTAATGGTGAACACTTTCAACACTTGCTATGACATCCCTTATGTTTCTCATAGAGTAAGGTATATCTGTGTCAAATTTCAGGTATATCTGTGTCAAATTTCACTAAATTACGTCAATTACTTTAAATGTTATAAGAAAAACTTTGGGACCATTAGTGAGTGACCCTAGATAGATAGATAGATAATTATATACTATAACCTCCTTATTACAATGCCAGTTCCTTTGCTTATTGCAATAGATGTTGCCAGTTTCTGTCAACAAAGTTTCGTCTTTGTACATGCGATCATATAAACCACAATAGCTATTCCAAAACACAATACACAATAGCTACCTATGAAGCTTTGGCTCACATAGCTAGATCCAATACCTAGAAGACAGTGGTCAGACATGAGTCTGATCTACTATGAACACTGGTAGCACATACAGGGAGTCCCTAGAGTCTGGACACATAGGCAAAAAAGTTAATTTTCAAAAAATTAAATGACATGCATTAAATTAATCTGCTATCTTTCGATATGACCATCCTTCACGTCCACTGAGAAGTGCCACTTCAATTCTTTCTTCATTCGACAAAGCCATATTTAATCTGTGTTGGTAAAAAATATATATTTAATGAGATTTCCTATGTGTCCAGACTTTAGGTACATTGCTGGTACAATCCAATGCAAATATAAAGGGGGCAAAACCTCTAAAACTCCATTCCCATAGTATACTGTACATTGTATGGTGCCTCCTCCATTCCCATTGATTGGGCTTTATATGGTGGCATCACCACACATGGCAGCAAACAGCAACCATATTGGGCAACATTTTCAAACAGTTGCCTGTCCCAAATGAATCTGTAAAAAATTGCTTGGATGCTTAGCATGTTTTTCATTATTTAAATATATTAATTCAACATTTGGGTGGTTTTGTTCTTTGGTGATGTTAACTCTTTTGCACGTCATAGCATGAACACAAAATAATAAGATTTAATAGATGTATTAATCATTCAAAGATCATTGCTTAACAAAAGAGATAGGGCAAAAACAGCCCAAAAACAGACAATTGAGAATATAGCAATATTTTATTCTAAATGAAACATGATTATAGCAGCATCTGTCTTGAAAAAACTCACCGTAATGCTTGAATAGTATACTAAAAAATGGAAGGCAGTAAAACTTTTCAGTGAAGAATAAGAATTATTTATTGAACACATATAGTGTAAGGCTCCAATAGTTCAACACTACACCAGGGATTACCACCAGGGCATCTGAGCAACAAACAGCATATTCTTATATTTTTTTTATAACTTATTTAGATATTGGGGAAAATATGCTTAGCCATTGCTTGGACAAGCATTATCCATGTGTAACATAACAGAATAGTTATGTTTACTGTACATAAGCAACATAGGTGTACAAAATGAGTCTAATTTGTGGGCAATTCAAATGCATTAAATGAGTTCCTAGAGCTTTCAATTCATCCCATCACACCCTGCACTTAATGTGGAGATGCAGGTTATGGCGGCTAATGGCAGGTGTTTAGTCATGTTAACCTGCATTCTTTGTCTTACAGTAAGTGCCGTCAGCTATGCTATTAGCGCACACACTAAGCCTTAAACTAGCATCGCAACACTAGTTTAGTCAGATTTCTGCTCGCACCTCAAGAGGGTGCAAGTAGAAGTCCTCTAATCTTGGGTTAACTGCACGGCCAATTGAATAGCTTCAGGAACTCATTCGCATTTAATTGAATTACCCCCCATTGAGATGCATTACACTAGTGTCAGTCCTCATTTTCAGGAGTGGCAATGTTTAGCAATAAAAATAAATAAAATAAAAAACAGTTTGCATGCCCGCGTTCCGATATCCTCAAACCACAAGGACTCCATCATTTACCGGGAAAGAGATGTATGTGGAAACACATACATATCTTCTATTTCCGCACTGGTCCATGTTACTCATTTTTTTTTGTTGGGCCGGGACTCTACTGGAGAAGAGGACCAGGAGAGGAATCGGTATGATCCCGACAGCGGCTGGCCAACATGGCTGAAAATCACGATTGTCACAAGGTAAGTATCAACTAACCTAACCCCCCTAACCCTAACCCTCCTTAGGGGTGCCTAACCCTAACCTTCCCCCCAGTGCCTTACCCTAATCCCCCCTCTAAGTGCCTAAACCTATCCCCCCCTTCCCCGCCACCTAAAACCTAAGTCCCCCAGGGGGGTGCCTAACCCTAAGTCCCCCCGGGGGAGCCTAACCCTAACCCTCCCTCCCCCTAACCTAACCCTAACCTCCCAGGGGGTGCCTAACCCTAAGTCCCGCAGGGAGCCCTAAACCTAACCCTCCACCTCCCCGCGGCTCTCTGCAGCAGCGCCCGGCATCACTTCGATCAGGATGCCGGGCCCTGGTCTCCCGGCGTCGGTAAAATTACAGGCGTCTAGATCTAGATGCCTGTCATTAACCCTCGCTGGGATAAAGCAGTCGGGAAGCCGGCTGTTGGGCTTATGTCCGCCGGCTTCACGACTGCATACCCCAGGAGATAGGTGTGTATTTAATTTTGGGTTTTTGGGAAACCCTTGGATTTCTACTGGACAAGGGGACTGATCACCAGGGAGAATGTAAGCATGTGTAAGTGTTTAGTGTGTAATAAAATTATACTTTCTACGGTGTGTGTACTGGGTTTTTTTTACAACTTTTTTACAGTGGGGATACGGGTGCCGGCCACCTGTTGGCACTTGTAGTTCCACAAGAGCCAAAGGGCAGGCACGCTGGCACCTGTAGTCCCACTGTAAAAACAATAGTACACACATCTATTATTAACACTAGTACCCCTTCACCCACCGAACTGGGGTGCAGGGAAGAGCCCCAGGCTTCAGCTTAGGCCTAGGGTTCTCAGGAAAGGGGGACCCACCCCCTTATATGTCCATCGCAACTACTTTTAAAGATGTATCTCATAAAGTTAGAGGCTCAAAAATTGTACTTTTATTCTGTTATCTTTGAGAATGTAACAAATTTTACAGCGCTTGAGTAAAAAATTTGACAGCGCTTGATAGAGCCGTGTCCTGCATTTGTGCTACTGTATCCTGTATATTTACTTGAGGTTAGCTTCATGCTTGCAGGGGCATGGTGAGAGTCTTGGCTTGTTGTAAATGTTTGTGTGGTTCAAATACCTACTGAGTCTGCACATAAATATGTGGTCAGGCTTAAGCTAAGAAACAGTTTTGGGTTCTGCATCCAAGCATGCCATATGGGGTCAGCCAGCTGGCTTGAGTCAGTTAAGCATGATTATTTCCTGGTTTGATTGTTAAAGTAATGAGTGTACCTGAATTCTAATATACATTATTATTATCCATTATTTACAAAGTGCTGCTAACATTACACAGCACAATGCATTGAAGGGCTCTTTATGAAAGCAACTAACACAATCATATGAAACAGAAGGTAAATATGGCCCTGCAATCTAAGAAACTACTGTACATGCATAGCAACCATGTGGTAAAATCAAGCAAAAGCTAAACATTCACTGATTGGTCAGTTTGTAGCAGTTCCCACACTGTGACCAATAAGCACTGCCCCATTCATTCCTATAGAAAGTGACCCCTAGTGACCTCTCATTCACAACGAGGCTCCCAGAGGAGTAGTTTATTTGTTTTGCCAAATTTTGGGGATGCTACGTGGACCGAAGAGGACATGAAACCCCACATTTTGTAAGTAATATGGGTAAATGAAAGTTTGATCTTTCCCATGATGTGTCAGTGGTTCCAGGCATACACCATTCTGCCCAGTGTGATCCTATGTAGTGCATCTAAAATGGCTCCTTCACTTGATGATCAAAAATGGCTGCCACATCCTCTCCATGGTTTCTGTATTCCATGTAAATCGAATCCTTATTCTCATGTTCCCAGTTTCTGTACGGTTTCTAAAAATGTAAACCTCTGTATCGTGTTCTTACTGCCTGTTAAGCGCCTTGATTCCTATTGGAGAAAGAGCGTTAAATAAATATAATAATAATAATAATAATAATAATAATAATTATTATTATTATTATTATTAGGCTCAGGGGCCAGTGCTGGTAAAAGATTTGGAGGGACACAAATGCCATTTATTTTTAAAATATTTATACTTGTAAGCCTTATTACTATTACTAAAACAAATCCTACACACTTTCTATACTTCTAACTAAAAAAACATTGATACCTAGCCGATGTTCTAAAGTTTGCATTTTTAGCGAATTCCTGATGGATTTTGCTTTCGTAAGTCAGCAGATTGCAAACCAGCTGGGAATCCACCATGAACCTCAAATCCAATGCTTAATAAATGTATCCCCTTTTGTTTAGGGAGGCTGAACAGAAGGTTGGGGTGTACGTGTAATGGAAGCTAAGGTACAGTAATAGTATGCTTGTGCAAAATGCATATCATGTCTGCCACAAAAAGACCCCTATGCATCTGTTAAGAGGCAAATCACTGGTGAAAAATGCAAACTAATGATGAAGATGACGATTAACAGACGCTTCTGATTGGCTGAATGCATTTGAATCCTTCCCACTATTGTAATATACATGCATTGCTATTATACTGATATTTGCAATCTATCTGCAGCAATAACAGAAATTCCCATTTGATATGATAAGGGGAAAAAGAGATTCATTTTAGCTTAATATTCAAGCTGGAAACTCAAATCACATGTTATGTGATGTGATTTGAAAGCCTCTAAACCACATATGATTCACTGCAAACTGCCTGGTAAAACTGGATTTTAACACTTATAATTTTTTAAAGCCCAGAATACTCAGTACAGGTTAAGTTTCCCATATCCTAAATGCTTGGGACCTGAGGTATTTTGGATATCGGATTTTTCCATATTTTGGAATATTTGCATATCATGGTGAAATTTCTAGGGTATTGGACCCCAATATACAGAATGCATTTATGCTTCATATACACCTAGTACACAAAGCCTGAAATTAATTTTTTTACAATATTTTTTATAATTTTGTGCATCAAAAAAAGTTTGTGCACATACACAAAATTCATTTATATTTCATAAACACCTTATACACACAGCCTGAAGGAACTGTTCCTTAAACAAAGTTTGTGTACATTGAACCATCAGAAAGCAAAGGTTTCACTATCTAAGTCGTGCTCAAAAAATTCCATATTTTGGTATATTTGGATATGAGAGACTCAACATGTATTGAGCTAAGGGGGCGATTCAGATCCGGACGCTAAGCCGCGCTCTATCGCTGCCAAATGGGGCCGGGTATGCAAATTCCGTGATCACACTGTCTAATGTAAAGACGACCAAGAGCGATGGCAGAGTACAACCAAGGGATGTGTACAATGATGCTTCCATACTAATTATGCACACCCATAAAACTCCATTTTGATGGTCAAACACGCCTGCGTTCGCAGCACCACTCCCTTGTTCACAAGCACCTTCCCCTTTTACCACCCACAAACGGCGCTTTCTGTCACTCAAAGTAGCGCTCAGTCTTTGTGTTAAGAGTGCACGATTCCTGATCAATGACTGTTATGCGCACTGCGATGCGTTCGCGGCTTAGCGTCCGGGTCTGAATTGGGCCCTAAGTCCTGTAGGGAGAGGCCTGAAGAGTGATAGGGGCAATGCTCCAAGTGAGTACTGGTAGAAATGGCCCCTTCTGGTACCCCTGGCCAATGAATACCAGGGCCATGCTGTCAAAAAATATTGCACGTTTTTGTACTAGCAGGCACATGGCTATACTTTCACTTGTAGTGCAACAAGTTAGTGTCGGTCCCACTCAAAAGTTAAGAATGTGTTTTTTATTCAGTATTCATTGCAATCAATCTTAGTAACCCCATTAATAGTAAAATAACTCTTAGTGTCCCCGTTAAAAGTAAATGTACTGTTAGGTGCTGACTCAGACTCACACACAAAGTGGCTGTACAGTAGTTGTGGGCAGCCTTATTTACTACCTTATGCTGATGTGAGTATCCATTCAGCTAATGCAGGGGCTTGTGCATGTGTCAGTGGATACCAGAGCTGCCCATTATTTTTACGCTGACTCACACAACTATCATCATTAGTATCTGCACTTGCACCAACCATATGCTATTTGCAAGAGATCCGTCAGAAACAGGCTTCCCTTCCCCATACACATGAATTAATATCGCACTGAGCTTTCTATACACTCCCATGACACTCCCACAAGTCAGGAGGTTATGTGCAATCACATTGTCACAGCCCAGTTCCCATCAGATCCAGTCAAGATGTGTCCAACTCAGAATAGGACAGTTAAACGCAAAGATGTGTAAATTCATATTGGCACAAGCACCGTATACAAAAACTTGCCAATTGCATCCATTAAGAGAGATTCCTGCAACTTAGAATCAGCCCCTTAGTGCCACAAAATCATGAACTACAATGGCTGCCTGTGTTGTAAAGTAAATCATTTTAGTAGTGCTCACAGTATTAGCTAACATAAATCTTAACACCCCTTTAATAATAGAAAGGGTCTATGCACTAAGCCTTGGAGAGAGATAAAGTGGATGGAGATAAAGTACCAACCAACCAGCTCCTAGCTGTCATTTTTCAAACACAGCATATACAGTGACAGTTAGGAGCTGATTGGTTGGTACGTTATTTCCATCCACTTTATCTTTCATGGCTTAGTACATAGATCCCAAAATACTGCCAGTGCCCACATTAATAGTAACTCTTAGTACCCCCATTAATAATAACATTTTACTTTAGGAAGCAGGTATCAGAGTCATACTTTCAAAACATGCACAATCTTGTGGCAAAGCAAGTGCAGGTTTGCTCTGGTAGCTATTGGCGTGCTGTGCACTATGTTTAGACGGTACTAACTGTGATGCCAGTCCCTGCCAGGCTTTTTTATGTTCACTACCTCCAACTCCTCTCTCCACCCTCTCTCATTCTCCTCTCTCCTCACACCTTTTCTATCTCTTACCCACCCCAACACTTTCTCCCCACCTCTAACCTTAATATCTATCTACACCCCCTCAATCTCTCCTGTGCATCTGTGACACTGGTGGGAGGGGTTAGAGTTCAAGCAAACTGTCATTACATGCAAATGTTATTTTTTATCAGCATTTGATTTTATTGTATAGATGAACCTGACACTGATCAGCCAGGGGTACCAAAAGTATTGTGCCAATACTCTCTAGTGGCAGTGGCTGATGCTGATAGACTGACCTAGTAGAAATGGATGGGATTTTTTTAAGCTTTATTTATTTATTTTTTTCTTTACATTTTAACAGACAAGACAGCTAAAACATTGTTTACAAATTGCCACTTAATACATGGAACAGTTTGTTTATAGGTTGGGTTTGCATATTTCAATCACGTGCTTTGATGGCAGTTTGTCCTTTAGTAAATAGCACAGTGTACAATCCGCATGAAAAAATGGGTTTACGGGTTAGTAAAATCTCCCTCCCCAGGCATTTAATCTCTTGTGCTTCATACCGTAGCATGCCTTGAGAGTGGAAATTGAACAGTATGTATTTTTTTATTTTTATCATACCGTTAGATAAATAGATTAAGAAAATAAAAAGCAACATACATAAATCGTAAAAAGATATTTTTCCTGTGTTGTTAAGTACATAAATGTATTAGTTTAGCGTATGAACAGAATCTTAATTAGGTTTTGCATCATACGTCAATTAATCATAAAGCAAGAACACATTATTTTAACTCCTATGAAGTTTTCTGTGAGAAAATAAAGTTAAATCTTTTTTGTAACCAGCAGTTTCATTTTCATTAGGCCAGCTATTCAATAATTAGTCATGCACCATAAATCAAGTCTTCAAGTCTCCTCTAGGTTTCTTAATTGAAAATTATTGTTTCTTAGCTCCTTTGTCAAAAAGTGCAGTAAGTCTTGGATTGAAATATACTGAACCTAGCACAACAGTTTGAAACAGTCACCACTTGATAGATCACTGCCCTAAAGGTTCCAGTAATGGTGGGTAGGCACAGAATTTAAATCTAAAGGTTTGCCTTTTTGCTATTCACCTTCTTTTTTCGCTTTTAATTAGTTACAACTACCTTTAAATGTTTTTTTGTTTCACATTCTGATCAATACTTAGGGGTATATATATCACAATCTACATTTTTAATGCGGATGTAATAAATCATTTTGACCCAAATTCGCAATGTAAAAATTTATATTTTCACACAAATTTACTAATAAACGCTTGTCAGGAGACAGACTCCGATAAGACAAAGAGCTGGAAGCAGCGTAAAAGCGTGACCATATCAAACTGCTTCCTGGTTTGGGTTCCCAGCAGCAAATGCGCAAACCATCTGCTGGGAATGCGTCACCGGGGGCGGCATAAATTTTCGAATTAGTAGCCCATAGACATTTTATTGGGTAACGCCATCTAGGGATGGCGTTACCTATTGGGGTCAAGCTTGGGTTATCTGTTGATACTACATCAGAGGCTATTTAATATTTATAGGTCATGAAAATATTTAATGATAAATAGGCCCCAATACTCAATGAGTGAGTTCAATATGATCTATTTATAGCCACTTAAGCAATGTTTTCCCTTTTATGCCCTTAATATGTGACTGTATTAATTCTCTTTACATTATTTTTTTTGACACTTCCAAAGCCTTGAGTAAAATGAATGAAGACAATTGACAACCAATATGAAAGAAAAAAAAAGAACAGATGGCCCCTATGCATTTGCTCCTAGACATAAAACAATCTATTTCTGATTCACTGCCTCCGTGGCAAAGTCAGTCTCGGCAAATTATAAAAGAAAATATTGCCTTTTTACAAATTGTTGTCTGCTTATAATTTTTCTTCTGCTAGACCAAATCACTTTGAAGAGTAGATTGTCTATGTTCCTTAGTTAGTGATAGCCACAGGGTTATCCACTATTCAAGGCTTGTTTCCCAGTGACCTGGCAGTCAAGATCTGATGAGAAACTCAGCAGGGAGCATTGTGTAATGTACCATAGATTTCAATGTAAGAATCAATAGATACAAAAAAATCAGGGTAAAAGTGTTTACTTGAGAGATCACCATTCAAATCAATAGCTTTCTCAATATTGCCACCGAAAAATAAAAATAAATGAATAAATAAATAAAATTGTATAAAACAACGGTACTTTTATGAAGTGTTCAAAACAATAATGCCTATGATTTTACTTTTACTTACAAAGGATGTATCCGATTGTTGTCTAATCTTCTGGAAGAACATCGGCCTGGAAAAGCAGTTCTGAAACCAAATGACTGAATTGTTTTAGCCAATGAACCTGCCATAACCGATACATATTGTGAAATTGTGTGGCAGGAATTACACAGAGGCAAATGGTGCCCGGGTCAAACAGATCTTGAAGATTACTAGGCCACTCCATACTTATTGTATTTATAGCCTTTTTAAATGAACTGATTGAAACAGAGAAATACTTTATGTGAAATAAAATCCCAGGAATACAGAGTTTTTTTTTCTCACAGGGCAATTTAGAGATTACAGTTTTCATACCAAATGAGTTCCTGTGCTCTACTAAGTGCAGCAAAGATGGCAGATAAAGATGATAAAATAGCTATAAAGTTGTTTCAAAATCTTTATTCCTTTATGCAAAAATAACTAAAAAGAAAATATAAATAAACTTACAGTAACATAGGCTACTCAAAGTGACTGGCAACCGAGCTGTAGAAACTGAGCTGTGGAATTTCTTACGTAAGCATTAATGCACTATATTTTTAAAAAGAATATACTGTAAATTCAAAATTAGCTATTGCAGTTTGTAAGTAATTACTGTATTAAGATGCACTAATATAAAAATATGAAAACTGCAGATAAAATCACATACAAAAAGATAGTGTTACGGCTATGCACTATTCGTGAATGGGTTACCGCCGATGATAAGGTTTGCTGGCTTTTGCTGCCAGTAGCTGACTGCATGACCTACATCAACAGACTTCGTAAGATGCATCTGATTTCTTGTTTTACAGTTAATATCACATAGGTACTGTAAGAATGAAAAGCTCCTTACTCATGCTTGCATATTTTTTAGTGATACAAATATATTGATACTGGGAAATTGACACTAAGAAACATGGCTAGCAATATCACTAGACATTTGAGATAAACCACTAATATGCTATGTTTTGTTATTTCAATATTTTGAATTGTAGCAGTTCTGATGTAGATGTTATCTGTAGTGGAAGCAGAATGAAGAATGAAGCATCCATTCCCAATCCTGGATTTGTGATAGGGGCCACCTAGTCCGGGTTCTTGGTGCAGGAATGCAGGCATCATCTATGTAATGTGCATTCATATTGAGTTATTTTATTAAAAACACTCATGGGCTGAATTTGGACACCGTTATTTTGAATCGATTACTTTATACAGACAGGATTTGTTTAGTTTAGAACCATATTGAGTTATAGAGATGACATATATATGCAACAAAAAGAGTTCTAGGTTAGCAAAAAAATGTAAATCAGAGAGTGCCCACAGAAGACCTAATACTTTGTTGTTTAATTCCATTTCTTATTGTTTTGTACCCGTTTGTGCTGTTATATAGAAATGTATATGCATCCACATAGGTTAGTGTCTCAGAATGTTGGTGAGTGGTGGCAAAACTGGTCTCTGTTTAATATGATGAGTGGTGGCTATGGGTAAGTTGAAGCTTTCTTTGTCTAAGGATATATTAATCATAGCAACACATTATATTTTGCCAGGTAATGAACTTCAGGGTGTGGACTGTGCACATGTAGGAAGTATTGCTGAATGAATGGATTCACTTAGATACTTTTTAGTTGTTTAAAATAGCCTAATTTTGCATATATTCTGGTCAATCCATGGCCAATACTTAGTTTCAATGGGAAATATATTACACTATCTAAGCACATTGTAAATGGGAAAGTGCTTTTATGCTCATACATAATTTGTAGTGTGAATGACCCAAACAAGCGTACACATTGCTCGTATGCAGATCTGACCCTTGTGCCTCCTTAAGGTGCCCATCCACTAGCAGATCTTAAAACAACTGCATGATTACGACATTGCAATCGTGCAGTCGTTTGTCAGTCTGTAATGAGCCTGCACTGAACGAGCAGTCGTTCAGTGCAGGGTCATCAATCATCTGCAAACATGCTGAGCCTGACAATATTGTCAGGATGTCCAGCATGTTTGCACGATGATAGATGTCTAAATGACCAGTGGGCACGCGCATAGCTGGCCGTTTTAGACATTTTTGCAAATGATTTGCAAACGATTTGCAAATGATTGAACGATCGTTATTGTTCAATCGCTCAACTTAATCGTCTAGTGGATGGGCACCTTTACTCTTGGAGAGGCAGGGTGGGGCAGAGATAGGGCATACAAATGCAGTCAGATTACAGTCAGGGTGTGTTTGTGTAACTGCAACTGGGTTGGGGAGGTTGGGTAACAGCAAATATTAAGGATCACCAGGATTTAGAAAGGAGGGTCTAGAGCAGATACCTCCAAACTCAATTCTGGTCCCCACATCTCCAATTGCAAAGCAGCCCAAAAGGTTTCTATGAGGGGGGATACTATGCTGTCAGAATTACCATGTTCCAGATCCCTGTCACTCTGCCCCCAATTATGCATGTGCAGGCCATTGGACATGCATCCGCAATACATGCAGTGGACCCAAACCTATATCTCCGCTTCTAGCTTTAAGCCCGTATACTGGCAAGACCTTTTAACTAAATTGACACTATCATTTTTATTTTCACGTTTCAAATTTAGGCAATATTATCATATTCACAGTAAAAATGCGGGAATTGACAGATCGGCCCCAGTGTGCTGTCCATCAAGGGATTAGCATGTTACTTAGTTTATTTGCATGCTAAATGTTCTATTATGCTGATATCAGTTGCAAAATGAAAATTACTGTAACTCTCATGTTTCTATAGTTTTGTGTAAATTGAATAAATAAAATACTCTCCATAGATATTATTCCTTTAAGGTAAAATGACAATTTAAAAAGGTTTTTTTAATAGTTTATGTACACAAATGGAGTCCTAATATGTATTAATATATATTAGGGGCAGCTGTGTACGCCACATAGAGATGTATTTTTTCAATACTGACAAATGCAACTTGCCTTTTTAAATCACCGTTACTCCCCAGCCTACTTGCTCAAATAAAACATGTTTAAATGGAACCTGTCAAGTTAGGCTAAAATGAAAAGGTTGATCTTCAAGAGGCAAGTTTAGGCCCTAGAGGCACATATTATTCAATATACTGCAATCAATATTTGATGGCAATACTTATTGAATGATTTATCACCTATAAAAAAAGATATTGTTTTTCTTTCCCTTTCACGACTAATAACATCGAGCAGTGTTGAATTACCTTATTTGTACCATTCATCACTGTGGAAAGTTGCAATACTATGAATGTGACAATAAAATATTGCGAAGAGTTTTGTCTCATTGTAGCCATTGCTTTCTGAAGCTTGTGCCTCCTATAAGGATCATTGGTCACAGTTAAAAAATCTACTCAAATAGCGAGCAAAACAAAAGCACATTACATTTATACTGTTAAATATTTTGTTTTTCATTAAGGATTAATTCAGTCTAAAGCAGAAGAAACCGTTTTGGGTGAAAATAAAAAAAAGTTAGACATAAATGCTAAATATTACATACTGTACATGTGTTTCTCTGAATTACACTGACCAGTGGGTTCCCCAACTTCTATGGCATTCAGTGGAGACTGTGCTCACATAATCCTGTACAATAAACAAGCTGCATGAGTGAGGAGATCTGCAGTGGTCTGAGGATGTGCTTACGGAGGTCGGCTGTTATTGTATAGGCAGCATACTGCAGACCCCCCAACATGACCCGTTCCATTAGGTACAGAATGCTCTACTCATGGAATTTCTTCTTAATTGATGATTGCAGCCACCTGTGGTGAAACACCTGTCTTATCAATTAACTAGCTCAACACAGGTGACTGCAATCATTGGGAAGTCCAGGAGCAGAGCATTGTGTACCTAATGGGAGGGGTCATGTTGGAAGGTAGGATACTGTCTTTAGGCAAAATGCTGCAGGCACTAATGAGGCAGCCTTCCCTGACCACACCGACCATCAAGGGACCTGACAGATACTGTAAGTAGAACACAGGTAAGTGATATTTTGCATTTATAATATTGAATGTATTTAATTCCATTGTTACAAATGTTTTAGAAAATAGGTGTTAATTATTAATGCGTATTTATATAGTACCACCATTTTACACAGCGCTGTACAGAGAATGTTTTTCTTACACATTAGTCCCTAACTCCACTGGAGCTCCTAGTCTAAATTCTATACCATACAAGGCCACACACTATAGTTCTTTTTTGTCATAATCCAGTTGACCTACTAGTATATTTGTGGAGTGCGGGAGGAGTGTGGGAGGAAACCATAACATCCAGAGGAAACCCATGCAGGCACATGAGAGAACTTGATCCCAGTTATGCTAATCACTGTGCTACTGTACAGCCCAGAAATTCATAAATGACAAAATTATATTGTGGCCTTATCATGACATATGTTATATGCAAATGTTGTAGTAATGTTACTAATTATCAATTTCCTTCTAACTTTAGCAATTCCAGGATGCAAGAGTAACGAGCTTTATGGACTAAAATGTCCAACTTGGAAATTTTGCATGAATAAATGAGTTTTCTTATTTCTTTATTTATATTTAAGTAATACTTTTAATATCTTTAATTTCAAATCAGTCATCAAACATGTAACAGTACCAATGAGCAGAGAAGAGAAAATCAATTTGGCTGATACAGAAGTAACACAGAATTTCAGCCATTCACCTTGAGTGTATTTATTGGTGAATCAATCCTGATTCATCCAAGATTTGGTGAATAGTGAACAGTTAACACCCATTGGAGAATAAGCTTGATCACAGGGTATGAAATGTAAAGAACCAATTAGAAATCATCACATTTCTATAGCCCGAATTTATGCGAATTTATGCAAATACCAATACAAACTTGTTTATCCCTTGTTTATATCCATGCGGTCACATGGGCAAGGTCTGAGATGCCCGCTTTTAGCATCCGTGCATGCTGTAATAGCGATTGGCGTATCCTTATATACTACCATCGGTCTGCAACAGCCTAATGGTATGGGGGAATTTCTCTTTCTGAATGGGGCTTCCTATACCTGCTGCTGTGTATCTGGGAAAGCAGCCGCTTGCTCTGATACACCCGGGACACTCTCATAGCACGCCCACTGAACGCTCCATTGTTTCCTATATTTCTTGCCACCTCCCAGTCCCAGCTCAGGAATGTCCTTCACTTTTCAAGGTCCTGTGACGGTTACTGGTAGCGGATCAAGGCATGGGCTATCAGGGCCGTCACCCAGAGCCAGGGCCGGCGCTAGGCTGTGCTGCGCCCAGCGCCATCCTGTGTTGCCACCCCTTCCCTCCTCCACTCCCTCCCGTGAGCTTAAATATGTACTATAGCACTGGGAGGGAGGTGGGCATTTCCTGCACCCTCCGGAAACAGTAGTGCTCCGGGAGACGGACCGGCTTGCCCGTGCCTGGAGCCGCTACTGCCCAGAGCACCATAGCCTGAAGGGCGTTGCCCTGAACCCTGCCTGAGAATTACTGCACTCACCAACGGCTGGCTCCAAAAAAACCCCACCCTCCTCCCACCCGCTGGCATTATTGGTATACGCTCAGGGGAAGGGAGCAGAGGAGGGAAGGGGCAGAAGCACAGGAACGTCGCTGGGTGCTGAGAAACCTAGTACAGCCCTGGCTGTTACTATTAGTTATACAGACTTCTGTATACTCATGGATACCCATGTGCGCTGTATTTGATACATAGCTGTACTGAAGCATTAACAGCCCTTATGTTTACACACTGTCTCATTGTGCAATTGTTTTTTGTACTCTTTTGTTATTAGAACCATCCAAATGTAAAAATACACAGGCAATATAGTTTAATAAAGATAAAAACTTGGCCAACCCTGGTGCTTACCATGTGATCTGTGTATGGGTAATCGTTTGGTTGCAGCTGCCCACAAAGGAAAGTTGTGTATTGTTTTCAAAACTGCATATATTAAAAAAATAGGCTGCACAATCCTATAATCATTACTCAATGATTTGCCACTGTATAATCAATTAGGTGTTTATTACATTATTATTAGAGTAAAAATAAAACAGCATATCCTGTAAAACACTTCATTCATAAAATGCACATAAGATACAATATACAACACTTAAATTTACTGACACGTCTAGAAATAAATGTGTTGCTATATATTATGTGTCTTGCAACAAAGTTATGAATGATACTCTCTGAAAACTAGAAATAGATAAATATGGACAAAGTCAAAGTTCAATTATTAGGATATATGCTCTAGTGATATTAGGTAATATTACTGTCATCAGTGGATGTTTTTGTGCGATGGAAGAGCAAGTTGTAGTGCGGGTGGTTGTTCTTAGTAACCTGAGAAGTGGAGCTGAGTGGTTGTCCTTAATGACTAGATCTTGTACTGTTGAGTTATTCACTGGCTCATAATTGATCTGTTATACGCAGCCTGCTCAAAATAGACTGCCGTTCATATATAATTTACCAATGCTCCAGAGCTCCGTTATAGATGCTGTGTGCTGTTGCTGCACGTCTATTCCGGGTGTAACCGCAATCTGCTCCTGACGAGGGTGCTAAGTAGCACAGAAATGCGTTGAGCTATTAATTGAAAAATACATATTATTTACAAGGAGCTCAGTGTTAACAACCGACAGTGGATGAACTGCATACATTTTGCCTGGAGTGAGTATACCGATTTACACACTGCAAACATACTGCAGCCGGCTTCTGGCTAGTGGCCAAGGACTGGGAGCAGTAGCAGTATTACACTTATCCAGACCGCCTCACTGCGGTCATACCCGGCATAGATGTGCAGCAATAGCTAATTTATGCACACCCATAAAACGGCATTTAAATGTCAGAGACGTCTGCAGTTTTCTAACTGTCCACAGTTACCAACCCAAATGCTGACTACCTGTCACTCACTTTGCAAGTGGTTCTTATGTATTAGACAAAGCACAATGCATTTGCAGCACGTGCACAGTGTGGCGTTCGCACTTGCGCAATAGCAAACAATAGCTCGTTCTGTGAAAATATCGGCAATGCGTCCATCTCTGAATCAGGCCCACTGTAACTTACAACTACACTAACTATTACTGTACAAAACAACAAACTATTAGACTGGGTGTGATCACTAATACAATAGAAAAAGCAAAAAGATGCAGTTGGAAGGGAAACCACTACCATACCTTTAATGGGGGACCGGTGAACTTTTAGCGAGTGAGTCTACTGTAGTTTGAGGAACCAAACACTACTTGTGGTCTAAGAAAACACTATACCATTAAGTGTATTTCATTTAGATCATTTGCTCTGTTTTGATATAGGAAAATATTGGAAGTTTTGGCAAGAAAAAGTCATATAATTTGGCTTCTCTGAGCTTAAAGTGGAGTCATGAGCCCAGTCTGCACAAACTGTGGCCCCAAATTTCTCTTACCTGTGCTCAGGACTAACTGCCTCTATAAGTACAGTACAATGGGCCTTAAATCCACTGCACTGTGCCAGAGAGCAGTCTTGAGCCAGATAATTTTCTTGGCCTAGTGCCTACACCAAGTGCCTAGGTACCAAAGATATAATTCCTAAGAGCTAGGTATAATGCTTAAGTATACGGGTCACTAGAGGCAGTGGAAGGTAAGCCAAGTGCCTACCCCTACAGGGTGGCACTAGATGTGGGCCTGAGTATATTAGGGGCAGTGGGGCCCCTAAGATAATACATTTTCCCTGCAGGGACCTTACCTGTTTCTGATGCCACACTTCCTCCTCAGTGGCTGAGGCTCTTGTCATCTTGTGTCTCGGCATCTTCTTGCTGTATTACCTGTAGTTTGACCTAGACAGCAGAAGGCCAATGTAAGTTTTTTCTTTCAAGTCTTGACTTATGCCATCTTCACCTAGAAAGAGAGATCATTCAATGATTGGAGTTTGGAATCTTCTTTTGTTCTTTCCCTGATGTGTTGCCTTCTGCCATCCTTGTGGCACCTTAGTTCAGCTCATTCCGACTAATATAAGCCCAGTTTATATACATATATAAAAGTCGCATAACTAGAGTTTGCCTTCTTGCAGCACCACAATGCAAAAGCCTAACTGCTTGTTCTGGTTGCCTTTCTACACTGACCTCTGAATGGGCAAGATTTAATATTTTCAGATTTAAACTTTACAATGGTGTGATACAGAAAAAATATAGTTGGTGTCCTGCAAAGAAACCTTTTTCCAGGATGGCTCCTGTGGTAATATTTAATTCCTAAGTGTGCACTTCAATAATGTTTCCTCCTCCATGTAAATGTTTTCTTCTTCTAATGGCAGACATAGGCGTCCAGCACTGGAACACATCTCCACTTTAACTAAACTCAGGGTTCAATCCATCTCCAGATCAGGGCATCTTTTACCAGTCCATCCTGACCTCATCTGCTTGATTGTGGAAGTGGCACCTATGTAGGACTTCTCACCTGAGACAACCAGGGAATCATTTATTTAGAAAGTGGTACAGCCTCTCATTCTAACTCTTCCTGGTATAACTTTTTCCTTTAGGGCATATATCAACACAATCAACACGGGCATACTCCTCAATCTGCAATGTGTTCTTGTAGGTTATCCTCACTGGTCCCTTGTCCTTTATAGAGAACTGCCATTCCCAGCCATCCAGCTGCTACCACTGACGACTGCAACATCTCAGTCTCTACATCCTGTAGGTAGAGAAACATTTACCTTGACAATGCTTTAGAGAGGATATTAACTTGAAATCATGTCTCCAAAAGGTACTCATACTCTGAACTCCAAATCATCCAGGTTCCAGGTCTTCATTTGCATTCTCTACCATGCAGGTAAGCCAATTTTCTAATATGTTCCATGTCTCGATTTCCACTTTCTGCCGATATGCATTGCATTGGTTCTAGATTGAGCAACCATGTGAGATCCAGGTTCAAGATGGCCTTCCCATTTCTTTTGCACAGAACAATAACGGGATGTTTTTCAAAGAATACAGCACATTTAACAACATCCTCATCCATGGACAGTCTTGGGCCAAATGTTTAGACCATTGGCACTTCCATCATGGTGTCACTTTCAGCTACTGTACTTCTAGTGTGCAATTTCCCCATGTTCATTCTCAAATTATGGATGTATCTACACTACTACCACTCCGTCTCAAGCTTCTGTAGGTAAGAATCTCTTCTTTGGATACTTTGTCCAGATGGAATGGTCACCTGTGATCTGTTATCCAGCAAGCTCTTCCATTCTCCTCCATTTCTACACCTATACTTTCAACTCCAGTCATGGCACTGAACACAATCTTCATAAACTAGAAATCTCCTTTTGACCACTCTTACCATTCATGGAAATCCTCCTTTTTTCCACATGGCAGGGGATTATGGCTATATTCCTAATGACTATCATCCTGATCCTGCAATCTACACCAATTTAAAAGGGCTGAAGCATTCTGTCATGCCTACAATCAACTTGAAGATGCTGTACATCTTGTGGTCAGCCCTGGAACAAGGTATGAGACAACACTAAAAGAAAGGAAACAGTATTGAGTTCACATAATTTTTCCTCAGTCAAATCAGGGGAACCTGGGACTGTGTAACCTATCTAACAGGTTGGGTGTAATATCATCACCTGTTATTTAAATTTTGTAACACCTGCATGCAATAAATTGTATCTTATATATATAATTTGCTTAGTCCATTTGTCTGGAATGCTTTTTGAATTTGAATATCTCAAAGACTAATTAAGACATTAATGTGATCATTTTGCGACAGATTTCAATAAGCAATAAATCACAGAATTTGGAATAAAACTGTATAAAATTTGATGGAAAAAAATCTACAAAAACCATAATACAGTAAATGCTTTGGCATAGCTAACCTTAAATGTCAAGAAAACTACCAGAACACAGAGATGACACAGTGACCCGGGTGAAGCGGGAGAGGAGTGACTGCTGCCGGCAACTGTTCTCATGCACTACTGGTGGTCTGTGCTCTCACATGGACCCGGTGCCCTAGCCATGTGAGGACACTGTTTATGTTCTGGCCAATCTGGTTCCTGATTGGCTGCTTGGCTGCGTGATGTAGCTATTACATAATGAAGGAGGGCATGCAGGCAGCACAACACGTGAGGCTGCTGCCGTATGGGGCACTCTTCCCTCACCAACTTTCTCCAACACATCAATTCCATGCTCGCAACTCCCAGCCAATCAGCACCGGGTTTGTGCCTTGAAATCAACACCTCTTTTCTCTACTTTCCATGAGAGCTGCCGGCAGCCGTTGATTGGTTGGAAGCTGGGAGATGGTGAGGCAGAGTAATAGTGCATTTTTATTTGCATCTATAGGTGCTCAGCTTGCAATACCCCCTGGAAATGGTCCATTTGCTTCAGAGTCAATGGCCAAATATATAATCACACTTACATGTTGGCCAAATGTTAAAATAAAAAATCCCCAGAAACCATAATAGTGCGTGGCTTAACCGGTTATATTTCACACATATTTTTTATTATCCAATTCTGTCATATTAACATATAATCTAGCCATTATCTAGCGAAGCATTTTCCGTATGTATGTTCTAGGTTCAAATTGACATAATGTTTGCCACGGGCTTACTAGTCTGTATCTAGTGTGCATATCAGACACTATCATGCCCAGCTATCATGAGTAATATGAGGGAATGTAATACTCACCAAGGATTGTAAAAAGATACAGCCAAGTGAACCACTTGCTGTCTGCCCCTGTAAAGGGACAAAATGAAGAACCTACCCACAGCAACTATATGAGTTGGCTATTCTTTATTGTGTGTTCCACCAACACTAATCCAGCTTAACAAAATCAGTACATGTTAATATTACACACTAACTTGAACTCTGGACAAAAACAAAAGCTATTCCATTGGGTGCAATGTGCTACACTATCAGAGCTATCTATTTAATCCCCCTGCAATATATGGTGACAATAAATCACAGTTATATAATAAAAAAAGTTCCTACAGCACATAATACAATAGGAAGGAAAAATAATAGAATACAATGGGAAGGAACACCATTAAGCTGCTTTTTAAAGGGACCTGTATTGTGGTGCAAGTGTGTCTACTGTGGTATAAGAAGCCAAAAATTATATGGGGTTTGATAAGTTTGAATCTTTTCAGATATAACCCTTACAATACTGGGACACAGAAGATGGCTCCAGTGGTGATAAATCCATCCTCAGCAGGCACTCCAATAATATTTTCCTTTTCCAGATAATTTTGTTTTTCTTCCAGCATCGGGTGTAGTACTCCTTCAGCACTGGGGCGTAGTATGGTGAACAGAATGTGCTGAGGGAAATTTTGTAAAGTACTATAGAATGTGACCAAAAGATACATTATTTCAGTTTTAAACTTTGAAGCTGAATAATTAACATGCAATCTGTTGTAAAACAAGTGCATTTAAAAACTGTCTCTCCTGGTGTTCTCGAAACCCTCTCAGTTGAATGAAGCTAATTGCCAAGTTAAGTTTCCAAACTCTTACATCTTCCTGGAAATGGGCCCATCTCCCCTTGTCCTACATTGGATGTTGTCATTTCATAAAAATTATCAGTTTTCTAAAGGTATACAACATACATATGCTGACACATTTGTGCAGTGGAGACTTGGATCTCTTGAAAAAGCCTTACAAAAATATATATGGGCAAACAAACGACCTCCTCAGATTGGTGAAAATAACTTACCCTGTATTAAAAATGATGTCTTTGCATCAAGTTATCGCTTCACCATGACCTGGATAGGTTGTGACAAAGTTTTTACCACTTTCTCTATGGAGCAGATGCTAAATCTTGATTACAATCTGGTGATGCTATCCAGATGCTATCTCACTCATTCAGCTACTTTCCCTCCCTTAGTTAAGGAAAATGTATCAATAGCTACAAGCTGAACGGTGTGGTGTTTGATCTGATCTAGTTGAAAAACGATCTAAATTCCACTCCTTGACTTTCTGGGGTAATCCTGATTTTCAATGTGAAAGATCTGCTCCATGTTTCCATTCCTGGCACCTTCAGGTTTTAATATATTTATATCAATTTCTATATGAAGACACTTTATAGCCACTTTCTCAGCTACAAGAGAAATACTCAGGACAGGTAATACCTTATTTAAAGGCCTATAGTTATATACTGAAAGCCTTATGCACTTGTAATGAGTAGGACAGATGGTGTAAACTGGATACTAAGGGCATAACTACCATAGGTACAGTGGGTGCAGCTGCTATGGGGACCACATCTTATGGGGGCTTGTCTGCCTGTCTATCCCATGTTTCTATGTGAGTTTTTGCCATTGGGCAGTACAGGGGGCCCTTATAAATGTTGCTATGCTATGTGGCCCACAAATGACTAGTTAAATCCCTGCTGGATATTGTCTTATGCTGCTTCCCTACAGGGCCATTTTCTACAAGTATTATATATTCTTTTTCTCACCTGACCTAACAGAACGTATAGACAGATCTTAAATGATTACAAAAGAGACAAGGGGCACCACAATTAGTGCATTATATGTGACAAATCTTAATTACCTCTTCTAAAGTGACTTATGCATATATATGTGTACCAGTGTGACTAAATATGTGCTCTTCACAAAAGATAATGGGTGATCCTTCTGTATGGCTCCTTGTAATAGACAGGCAGAACAAATAAACAATATACAGTAGTGTAGTATACTGGTGAAAACATAAACAAATGTATAATCAGTGTACCAAAAAGATGAATATGTGACCTTCACAATAAATGGTTTATTCTCCTAAATGATTCCTTGTGTTCCACATGTCTGAAATAAAAGGAAGAATGCAATATGGTGTAGTTTGTTTTCACTAGGGATGTGCAGGCTCGGATAGGTTTGAGTTTGCACGTTGAGTTCGGATTTTTCCCTCCAAAAAACGGAACTCAGATAGAGGCAAAACTTTTCTGTTTACTCACAGGCCAGGGGTTTACAGGAGGAGCCCAATAATACTTTGATTTGGGCCAAGCATCTCTGGTTACAGATTGGAATAACTCTCAAGAGGCTTATGCTGGGTAAACACTGACAGATATATTGGCCCCATCAATTGATCGGCCAATATATCTGCTGCCCGTCGGCCAGTGTGTACCTGCGATATGTCGGTGAACGTCGTCATTCACAGACATTTCGCATTGGCTGTGCTGCACAGCCGATAGACAGATATGTCTGCAGACATATCTGTCCATCGGCAGGTGTGTACGGGTGGTCTGCAGACTGCCCATACACACACAGCAGCAGCCGCGGGGAGGGGGGTGAGACACGCCCCCGCTCACCGGGACATGCCCCCAACACGCCTCCTGGCCGCCGGGACAAGCAGCCAGACACAGATGATGGCCGTTCAGTGTGTATGTACAATCATCATCTGCAGATATATCTTTATAGCGTGTACCCACCTTAAGTAGCATGGCCCATTATTTGTTTGTATACACATGCTGACTGAAAAGATAGCTCATGTTGCTGCAGTCTGAGCTATTGGGCCTCTTGCAACCACATCTGCTTTCTGACAGCAATGTGTAATGTGACTTTAGTTCTTTACTAGATTTAGGGGCCTATTTATCAAGCGTTTTTTCCATATTTTGGAAACTGCAGTTACGGCATAATTTTATGAATTGTTGCTATGTACTAATAGCCTAATACAGGAGATTTCACAAAAATTTCCTGCAGAAGAGTAATTATCACAGCAGATCGCAGTCCCCATTATTATCAATGGGGGCTAAGATCTGACCCCTATGTACCAGACTCCATAAAGCAAATCTTTTTGGAGTTTGGCCCTGTTAGTGTACACTATTTTCGGATGGTGTAAACCGCTTTTAGCTTATGGAGGCTTTACTCGCAGGAGAGAGCTCTACCAATCCCTCTCCTGTAACTTCCAGCTGGTTCCGGAAACTGACATTGTGTACTTGTGCAGTCCTAGATTCCCCCCGAGGAATTTTTGACAAATGTCTTTCACAGCTACCACTGACCTTGTGGGTTCAATTTAGTACATAGCAGGGATATTTTAATTCAAAGTGAAAATATCCACAGCAATACAGATTGCTAACAATCGCAGCAGTGCCACGATTATTAATACTTAGGAGTCTAAGGGCTCTATATACTACAATCTGCATTTTGTATGCAGATTGTAGTGTGATATTACCGACTAAATTTGCATTGCGAATTCAGCCAATATCACAGGAATGTACTAAAAATCCCTTGCAGGGACAGAGCTTGCGATAAATCTCTGTCCCTGTGAATCCCCTCTGCACACTTATCACGGTATTTTTGCCAAAAAAATCGTGGCAACTGCCCGCGCATGCACCGACCGGCCGACGCTAAGTCCCCCCCGGGTATTGCTAAGCCTTGCCCCTGCAATTTCGACCCCCCCCACGACCCTCCTCACTCACCTGCAGTGATCGGGGCTCCAGTGATGTTCTCCATGGCTCCAGTCAGCTGACATCCCATTCTGCACTGGGACCCGGTCACCTGATGACCGGGTCCCAGTGCAGGATGGGAGACCAGCTGACCAGAGGGAGGACATCTCCGGTCCCTGAACTTTTTTTTTTTTTTACTTTAGCAGTGTATCAGCATGTTGTCTGTTTAGACCAGACAGCTGATCACTGGGGTCGGCTCCAGGCTCTGCTCTGCATGTTAGAGCAGAGCAGGAGTCCGGTAACCAGGGGAGACCCTGGATAACACCACCTCCAGGTAACGTTATTATCACAGGGCTCCCCCCGGTATTTTTTTCACAATTTAATCTGATTTCTAAAAATAAGTGATAATTATAGCTTGGAGTAGAATTTTATGAATTTTATGAATTCTGCTCCAATTTTAACTAAAATAATGTGAAAAGGGTACGAAAACACCCCTTTTCACTTTATTTTAGTAAAAAAAATGCTAATAAATAGAGCCCTTAGTCAGTAATAATTTACAATATATCGTTCAGTTTCATTTTGTGCTGATCTAATTTAATTGTTACATGTTACTATGTATATCTGAAATGAGCTTTCAGACACTTCTAGTTATAACATTCCAAATGCTTTTTTTCCTCCATATTATTCCTTATACTTTTTCATAACTTCTTATTTAACCACAATTACTGTTATTTTTATTTTCCTGGAAATTGGGTTGCTGTACAGTATGTGCTTGAAACAATATATATTTACATTTCTTTAACATATTTCCCATATTTCCCATTTCTCAGTTTTTTTATTTAAGAGTTCAACTTTCCAGTCTCCAAGCTTCAAAGCTTCTCTGAGCTGAATTTAGACTGCAAGCTCCAATGGGGCAGGGACAGATGTGGATAATTAAATATTCTCTGGAACATTTTCTGAGTGATAAGGAATATGGTGGCAGTTGATCATTAAACAATAATAACAATAAACTTCACCCTATTAAAATTTATAGTCTCATTTAGAGTTTGGACCAAAGCAAATAAAAAGTCCAAATTTGCACCTGGCCAAAATACAATTGTGATGCAAGAGATTCAAAGCTATTTCTTAAAAAAAATTGCATGCAGGGATAACACACAAATGGCCTGATTTAAAGTTACTTCTTATTTTTAGCAAACTACGCATGCTGCAGATCCTGCATACGCACCTTAGAATAGTTACTGATGATTCAGAGTTGTAAGGATCTACGTCATAGCTCCATTTGCAGCTGAGTGGTTGTACCTGGGTGGTAACTGGCCCAAAATTGGGCATTTGAATAAGTGTGCAGCCATGGGCATGTAGATTGAATTGTGGAATATACAGAGAAGCGCGTATGCAGATATAGGGTCTGATTCAGAGACGGACGCTCTGAACAAGCGCTCGCTCTGAATCAGGGCATTTTTTTTTTGATCGGCCTCCTGGCCGCTCGCATAGCTGTGGGTGACCACCCACAGCTATTGCGAGCGGCCAGGTTGATGGTCGCGATGGTCAAGACCCTCGCGACCATCATGCTTGCAACGAGACCCTTGTGGTAGGGTCTTGTGGCCGCAAGCCCCAGAGAGCTTCTGGCTCTAATTGAGCTGGAAGCTGTCCAACTGACATCACTGGTGATGTCAGTGGGGCTGCCCCCAAACGGCAGCCCCCCCCCTGCCCGCCTACCAAATGGTAGCACCCGTCGCTAACCGGGTCTCACGCATGCGCACAACGGAGCCGGCTCCGTCGTGCGCATGCCCAGTGGGCAAGCATTGACCCGGTTGCGAGCGCTCAGTGCTTGTGACCGGGTCTGAATCAGACCCACAGTTCTTTGTAGCTCCATTACAAAACATTTAATTGAAACCGAAATCAAATGTTACCATGTTATGTACATAGTTATCTAAATATAACCTTACCTGTATATTAGATATAAAATATATTTAATTAACTGGTACCTAGCCCAACAGTGTGTAAAAAATCACTTCCTTCTGCTTAACTATCTTCCTCTCCAGCACAGCTGTACCTACCTCTTTGTATTTTAGACCATCCTTGCTTTACAGCCCATACCCGAGAGAAAAATTGCTCTAGGTCTCCAAACCCCCTGTAAAACTCTTTCCTACGCCAACTTCTCAGAAACTTATTGAGTTCCCTAAGCTCATACTGTCTTCTGGTAGAAGCATGTGGTACATGTGCTATTGCTTTATGGTTACAGCCTATTTGTATTATTATCACTGGGTCCTCCCCAGCTACTGCCTTATCCATGATGTGCTGAACATGAACACCTTGGAAGGAACAAAGGGCCTGATTCAGAGCCGCTCGTAAGCGGCCGCTCGTTCGCTCCGAGTGATGTTTGCCCAACTGCGCATGCATACGGATTGTTATACGCATGCGCGAACCAGTCAGTGTGGTCGAAATTCATGTGCGCGCAAAATAGCGAATGCCTGATACTTTGAGTGACAGAATGAGGCGTATGTGGGTGGTAACAGGGGAAGGTGCTTGAAAACGGGGAGTGGAGATCTGAATGCAGGCGTGCTTAAAGGTCAAAACGGACGTTTTATGGGTGTGCATAATTAAAACAGCAGCGTCATTGACCACGTCACTGGGTTATTTGATAGCCAGAACTGCTCGCAAGATTGTGGTATCAAAAACCAACCACAAGCGATGTACTCGATTAATCTAATAAATAGCGGACATGACGTAGGATGCGAGCGGCCAAGGGGTGTATTTATCCAAAAAACGACCGCAAGTTTTGTTTGCTCATTCAGACCTAGAGGCGTGAACAGACCGCAAAGGGGGAATGGTTCATTTGAATAGCCACCCCTATTTTCTGGACGAGCGAGCGCTAATTGCGTCCGGCTCTGAATCAGGCCCAAAGTGTTGTGCATTCACGATCTTGGTGCAAAATTACCTTCATTTCCAATAATTGAATAAACTACCACCAGCACCTGTCTACTCTACACAAGACTCCCGTCTCTATTTACACTGAAGCAGTACTTTCCTTGGAAGTGGAAGTATCCAGCTGCAGAGACTCTATTCCTGAAAACACATGCCTACTATCTGCCAATTTGGTATCATTTAATGTTGTGTCAGATCAGGACCATCCTTCCTGGTACTTGACCCTCTATCCATTCTTCAAACTGTGCAGCTACCTAATTCAGGATGCAGTTCTTCCATGTGTCCACCATAGCTGTACCTTTCCTCCTTAATCTACACTGCCACCTACTTGTACTTACTTCGTAAGCAGCAAACTCCACTACATGTTAACAATAGGGTATCCACTCAGAATGTCGACAGTCAGAATATCGACACCAGAATGTTAACAAGTTCCAAATGTCGACAGTCAGAACATCAACATGGATGTTATGTCGACATGTTAATGTCAACTTCCAGAAATGCCAACCTAATCATAATGTTGACATTGTGCATGTTGGTAGTCAAAATGTTGACATAGCATTTTAGTGCTTAATTGGTTAAGGGTTACGATTAGGTTTAGGGTTAGGACTAGGTTTAGGGTTAAGGTGCCCACACACATGGCGATCTGCACATGATGAGCCGATGTGTACGATTTCCCTTGAAACTCTCCCCGACAGCTCTGCACACGATCTCCACATGATTTGCCCACATTTAGGTGTCCAATCTTCAAACGATCTCTCCTGCATCCAGACTATCACAGTGCATCATGTCCTAGATTGTCTGATCTGCCCTACTGCACGGTAGATCTGACGATGCAATGTGCGACCAGCGGGCATGCGCATCGCATCGTGATCGTGAGTGGGGACTGACGATTTACTCAGGATTTGGCCATATTTAACACGATCTGTCGTCCCAATGTGTCGGAATCAGCCAGATCGGGTAATATATCGCTATGTGTGTCGCCAGCTTTAGTGTTAGGCTAAAATAGTGAAAAATGCTTTGTCAACCTTTTGACTGTTGACATGCACAAGGTTGACATAATGAACATGTCACTATTATGACCGTTTCCACTATTTCTGTAGGTGCATGTTACATGTCGCCATAACATCCATGTCAACATTCTGTCTGTTGACATTAAAAACACAAGCCAACACTCTGGTGTTGCCATTATGAATGATGACATACCATACCACACCCATCAATGGATGGTAGCATTGCCGATTGCTTCTAAGATCCAGAATCTGGGCTTCTATAGGAGTAATTTGCCAACATTTTACACAGCAGTATTCACCCATGAATGGATATCTATGTACTGTAACATACATTTTTCATTGGATGACATTTCCATTCATGTAAGGCATACTGACCATGACAGGGACACTCTAAATAATCTTCTGCACATTAGTCAACTAGAACATAGTGCAATGTATAGTACTACCACTGCAGTGTTAGAGTACCAACAGACTTCTTAAAACCACAAAGTATTATTTTTTAAAAACAGAAAACACTAAATAAAAGCCTAGAGATTCCACATTTTCCTGCTTCCCTATGTTGAACTATGTCATTTTGTTAAACTATGCACTTACAAGAACAGATGCATCTTTAAGACATCTGTCAGTAAACTGAGAATCCTTGTCCAGCTTTAATGCCGCACTGGTATTTTCCATTTCTATTTTACTCTTATATTTTATTCCTGATTGTAAATGTGTTCGGTGGTCACTGAAAGGCAAATGTGCTTTTTCTTCTTTTATCAATAATAGTACAATAAATAGTACAATAAGAGTACAGGTCTATAGCTCTTGCACTTTTCTCCTGTATACATCGAGAATGGCAGATAGAGCAGTAATGGTTTCCTAAAGTTATTTCATAGTATCTAACACCTTTAAGGAAGCAATGTGCAAAGGGCCTGATTCAGAGCCGCTCGTAAGCGGCCGCTCGTTCGCACTTCTGCGCATGCGTATGGGTCATAATGCACATGCGCCAACCAGTCATTGCGATCGGAAATCGAGCGCTCGCAAAATAGCGAGTGCCTGCTAATTTGAGTGACAGGATGAGGCGTTTGTGGGTGGTAACAGGGGAAGGTGCTTGAAAACGGGGAGTGGTGATCCGAACGCAGACGTGCCAAACGGTCAAAACTGGTGTTTTTAGGGTGTGCATAATTAACAAAGCAGCGCCATCGACCTCGTCACTTTGTTGTTTCTTAGCCTGAACTGTTCGCATGATTGCGGTAGGATAAACCTACCACAAGCACTGCGAGCAGTTCAGATGCCTTTCGATGTACTCGATTAATCAAATAAATAGCGGAGATGATGTAGGATGCGAGCGGCCAGGGGGCGTCTTTACAAAATAGCGAGCGCATGTTTCATTCGCTCGCTCAGACATAGAGGCGTCAACAGACCGCAAAGAGCGAGCGCTCAATTTAAATATCCGGCCCCTTTTTCTGAACGAGCGTCCGCAAATAGCGTCCGGCTCTGAATCAGGCCCAAAGTCCATGTCTTGTGTGCATCACAGTTTCCTGTTAAATAAATGGGTTCCATATAAAATATAATATCCAAGGTTTTTCGTTATCACTTCTGATTATTCTACTTATAGTTCTTTCATTTTATAAAGTGCCTTACACTGGCTAATCATTTCCATCATGTTTATTTTTCTTATTAAAGCAACATGTTTGGACACATTAGATCACATGACTGTGCATTATTTCCCAATAACCGCACACCTCCCAGCACAACCGCATGCCTGATCTACTTCCCACTGTCATCAAAACCTCATCACAAAGCTACAGCTGTATCACTCCACAAGTGTAAACAATAACATCTCTCAGATAAACTGCTAACAAAAAGCAGCACATCACTGATACACATTTTCTAATAGAAACAAATTCAACTGTTTTATTCACTTACACTGTTATCTAGTTAAATGTTTATTCATTTAAAATAAATCAAATTAAACAGCATATTCTGAACTATTTTTTCCTTCCTATTCTGTATCTGTTTCACCCTACATCATCTCCACATAGAACCACTTTATTACAACATAAGCCATTTTGTAAAATAAACATACCACTCTTGGGTGTGCAGTCGCATTCTGATATACACACACCTTGGGTGGTTGAACGCACTTGGCCTTCAGCCTCATGCATCACAACGCAAAGCAAAACTTGCATATATCAGAGCATGACCGCACACACACACAAACAAACATAAATATATATGTATGAGTGTGTAATATATACATAAATATATATATTACATAGTGCACACCCATACAGTATCTATTTTCTACAGATCAACCTTCACCTGTGCAGCCCTGCACAGTTGGCCACATGCCTGCTAGTGTTGCATGCCTGACAATAATAGGTGTTGTGATACTTAGAGGTGAATATACTAGTCTGATCGAGTTTGTTTTCTTTTTAAACTTGAATCTACTCAATTTGCATCGCCAACACTCAGGTGATTTTCCGGGTTTAAATGCGCAAATTTACTAAGAAGTGAGTTTAGCTGAAAGTGAGATGGCTGATGGTGAAGCAGATTGAGATTCCTCCCCCAGAGTATCAGGTTTTGCAGGAGATTACTCACCCGAGATTGCAGTGATTTCTCTCTGCAAAACTCTTCCGAGCAAGCAGCCTGCACATATCAGTGAGATATGTGAAGGCTGCTTGTGTGGTCTACCTGTTAAACAAGGGTTACATTTTTAAACAAAATGATGTAGGGTCCGCCTCCAAAAGCATAACCAGCCCCAGACTGCTCAGCCAGTCCTAGTTCCTAAAATAATGGGGAACAAAATGAGTAGGGGTCCCCTGTAATTTAGGAACCAGCACCTGGCTGCAGGGCCTGTGCTGGTTTTAAATATAGGGGTAAAACTTGCATAGGGGTCCCCCTATATTTAAAACCAGCACCGGACCCAAACCAACCGGGGTGTAATACCACAGCCAGGAGACCCTATCACCGGGACTCCAGGGCCAAAGCATTAACACCCTAAGTCTGTCAGCAGCCAATAAGCAGTTGCTAACGGTAGTGTGCCCGCTGATTGGCTCTGGCTCCTGACAGTTCCCAAGTGGGCTGGTCAGTGAGTCAGGAGCCAGAGCCAATCAGTGGGCACTCTACAGTTAGTGGACGCTGATTGGTTGCCGGCTCCTCACAGTTCACACTGATCAGTCTGGAGCCGGGTAGTGGTGTATGTGGTCACACACATACACCGTTCCAGTAAGTATATGGATAGGGTTCAATTTTTTTCTATTGCCAAGACCCCTGGATGCTACGGAGACCAGTGCAAGGATGGAGGTGAGTATAGGATCTTTATTCCAGGTACTCCAAATGGATTCTACTATAGAAGGGGACCGACCAGCTGGCTGCAGGTAAGTATGTGTGAGTGAGGTAGGTGTGTAATAAAGTTTTACTTTAGATGTTGTGTGTGTACTGTGTTTTTTAACTATTCATTTTACAGTGGAGGTATGGGTGCCGGCCACTTGCTGGCACTTGTAGTTCCACAAGTGTCAAAGGTCAGGCATGCTGGCACCTGTAGTTTCACTGTAAATTAGAATAGTTAAGAACTGTTTAACACATTATTACCCCCTGTACCCACTGCTCTGGGGGTGTGGGGAAGAGTCCTGGGCTTCACCGTAAGCCTGGGGTTTTGGGAGAGGGGGACCACTTTTTGGGGGATCCCCACCTGCCCTGAGATCCCTGGCTTGGGCAGACTGACTAGGGGTGTTAATGCTTTGGCCCTGGAGTCCTGGTGATAGGGTCTCCTGGCTGTGGCATTACATCCTGGCCAGTTTGAGTCTGGTGCTGGTTTTAAATATAGGGGGAACCCTATGCATTACCCCCCCCCCCCTATATTTAAAACCAGCACTGGCCCTTCAACCTGGTGCTGGTTCCTAAATTACAGGGGAACCCTACTTGTTTTGTTCCCTATAATTTTAAGTACCAGGACTGGCTGAGCAGTCCGGGGCTGGTTATGCTTTTGGGGGGGACCTACATCAAATTTTTTTTTTTATAAAAACACTTTAAATTAAGTACACAAATCTCAGTTCAGGAGGTGGAGTGAAACTTAAATTTATCAGGGAGTTTGCTACAATCTTACCCAAGATTGTAATCTCAATTCTTGGTAAATTCCTGAGTTGCATCTTTTTCATGAAAAGTACTTCAAAGTTTGCCCGATGGTGAGTTGTTTCGAGTTTGCAATCTTACCCGAGTTTTACGAGTGAGAAGAGAGAAATCTCTTCCAAACTCACAAGAATTTGTTGTTAGTAAATTTGCGAGATTAAAAACATGGCTAAACTCGCCCGAGATTGTCATCTCGACCAAACTCCAATTTTTGTAAATTTACCCCTTAGGCTGCACTGTGCATCAGTGCGACAGCCCGTGCACCAGTGTCCCGGTGTCTGGATACACATGGGGCTGTTTGTTTACATCATTAACTACGCCCACCAGTTATGGAACTAGAAAGTGGTGGGCGCAAGTGCAAGAATGTGCTTTGGGCTTCCCTATGCAGTGCACCCAGTAGTGGTCCCTCCTTTGCATTGTCCCCAGTAATAGTCCCCCATGTGCATTCCTCCCAGTAGTAGTCCCCCCTATGCAGTGCCCCCAGTAGTAGCCCCTACCTATGCATTACGCCCAGTTTTAGTCCCCCCCATTGCAGTTCCCCCAGTAGCAGTTCACCCCTATGCATTGCCCCCCAGTAGTAATCCCCCTATGCATTGCCCCCATAGTAGTCACCCATATGCATTGCCCCCAGTAGTAGTCCCTATACAGTGCCCCCAGTAGCAGCAAACCCCCCATACTGTGCCCCCCCTAGCGGTCCCCCCTATACAGTGCCCCTAATAGTGGCAACCCCCCTTTACAGCATCCCCAGTAGCACCCCCTTATGCTGTGCCAGTGTCAGTACTCATGCCCCCTTATACACACACACACACAAACACAAAAACAAAAAAACACAAATTACCTGAATCACTGCTCCTGCTGCAACTGCTACTGTGCTCTCCTCCTGGCCCGCTCTTCTGCACTATGGGAGAGACATCAGGATGTCTCACCCATCACCTGGAGCTCAAGAGTGAGCTCCAGCCAGCTCCCTCCATGGACAAAGCAGCCAATGAGAGTCTGTCTGACTCTCATTGGCTGCTATAACAAACACACAGCTGCTTCTGGCGGCTGTGTGTTTATTACTGTGTTTTGATAACCACACTCCTGCATGCTTCACTACACTTGTGGGGCTTGGGGGATACTAGTGGTGGGTGAAGCAGCGGCTATGGGCCCCTGCACCTTCACATTAAATCTGCTAAACTTGAGTGCTGTCTCTTGTTCCAAAAAAAGAGAGTGCCTATATTTATATTGTATGAACCAGGTACCACATCTTTGAAAAAAATATTCATAAGTGCTGTCTTGTCTCAAGTGTTTTATATATATATATATATATATATATATATACTGTATAATATATATATATATATATATATATATATATATTATGCTAAAAGGCATGAAAACAATATCCTGTATTTGACATGGGAATCTATAAACACCACTCAATTCAACATTTACATTAAGAGAGAGTGAAAGCATACACCCCATATGTACATACAGTTATCTGCCTGCCAAGATAGATAGATAGATAGATAGATAGATAGATAGATAGATAGATAGATAGATAGATAGATAGATAGATTGATAGATAGATTATAGCCGGGCCCATGAAAAGAAACCAGCTGAAATCTATCAGTAATTAGAAACCAATCCTGCCCCTTGTCAGTGCAAATTAATATAAGTTGGTTCAGTCCCAACTGATGGCTTATAAAAATGTGTCTCATTACCAAGGTGTCACACAAAAAACATCTCATGGGTAAAAGCAAAGAGCTCTATCAAGACCTTTGCAACCTTATTGTTGCAAAACATACTGCTGGCATTGGTTATAGAAGAATTTCTAAACTTCAGAATGTTCCCGTGAGCACTGTTTGGGCCATAATCCAGAAGTGGAAAGAACATAATTTCACCATAAACTGGCCAAGACCAGGTGCTCCTCGCAAGATTGCTGACAAAGGAGTGAAAATAATTATCAGAAGAGTTATCCAAGAGCCACAGACAACTTGTGGAGAGCTTCAGAAAGACTTGGAATTAGCAGGTACAGTTGTTTCAAAGAAGTAGTGGACTCAACCAGCATGGCCTGTATGCATGCTCACTACGCAAGACTCCATTGCTGAAGAAAAAGCATGTTGAAGCTCGTTTAAATTTTACTGCACAACATTTGGACGAGCCTGTGAAAGACTTGTAGAATATAGTCTGGTCAGATGAGATTAAAATTGAACTCTTTGGATTCCAGAATACACACCATGTTTGGAGGAGAAATGGCACTGCACATTACCCCAAAAGCACCATACCAACAGTGAAGTTTGGAGGTGGGAACATCATGGTGAGGGGCTGTTTTTCAGCATACGGTACTGACATACTTCATGTGATTAAAGGAAGGATGAATGGAAATATGTACCGAGACATTCTTGATAAAATCTCCTGCCATCTACCAGGATGCTGAAGATGAAACAAGGGTGGACATTTCAGCAAGACAATGATTCCAAACACACAGCCAAGGACACTCTCAATTGGTTTCAGAGAAAGAAAATAAAGCTGCTAGAGTGGCCCAGACAATCACCAGACTTGAATTCAATTGGAAATCTATGGAAAGAACTAAAGTTTAGAGTTCATAGAAGAGGCCCATGGAACCTTCAAGATTTAAAGACTGTGTGGAAGAATGGGCCAAAATCACACCAGAGCAATGTATGTGACTAGTTTCTCCATACAGGATGAACCTTGAAGCTGCCATTACAAACAAAGGCTATTGTACGAAGTATTAAATAAATTTCAGTAAGTGTGTTCAATATATTGTCCCTGTGTAATTCCACATTATTACACATAACTTAATTTATGGACATCTATGGTCTGATTTCTTTCCATGTGTGGATTGCATGGGTTGTTGCTGACATTTGGTGAAAATTTCATTACAATAGCCCCATTACAATTATATTTACTGAGAAAAATGTTGATGTGTTCAATACTTATTTTACCCGCTGTATACATGTATATACAGTATATATATATATATATATATATATATATATATATACAGTATATATATATATATATATATATAAATTCCATAGACAAAAAAACGAACAGTTTCACATGTCACATGATCTGAAATTTCACAAACCCTACTCAAAATTAAAACAGCAATGAAATTCCAATTTTTAAGGCTGATGCTTTAATGGACGTGTTCCTTGCGCAATACAGATATGGTAGGCCATCACACCCTATGGTTAACTGAAGATTCAGCACTCTTACAGAATGAGATTGCTGTCACTCACAAAATGGTGGAGCTGCTAATTCACAGAATTGTGTGCTCATTGAAATACACACATGCAGTGTATTTCAGATCATGTCTACGAAGCCTTAATGGGACATGTGAAACCATCAGGTACAAGAGCAGCAAACCGGGCCACCTGCAGGAGAGAAGACCAACAAAAATTGTATACTAGCGCTGGTGGCGGAGGAGACAGCACTGAACCCTGTGCCTCAGTTTTATTTATGACCCAAGCCTGCATCTGTCTGCCGTTAACGGCCGCTACATCTCCCAGGTCCTGCAGCCCACACCGCCGCTAATGGCCACACCGCCGCTGCTAACTCCTGCTACCTCCCCTGGTTCCTGAAGCCCGAACCGCCCCAGCTAATGCCCTCTAATTTGCCCGCGTCACGGCGGCAGCTAACGCCAGCTTCCTTCCCCTGAGTCCCACTGCCGCTACCACCCGCAAAGGACAGCCATCTTGGTGCTCCCAAGTGAAGCCACTTTGAGTACACCCCTCTGCTGGAGGCACCTACTGAGACTGCACAACAAGTTGAAGCTTCCTATCTGTATGATGGTGCATTTGTGAGCTAATAAAATGGTATACTAGCGCTGGTGGTGGAGGAGACAGCACTGAACCCTGTGCCTCAGTTTTATTTATGATCCAAGCATGCATCTGTCTGCCGTTAACGGCCGCTACATCTCCCAGGTCCTGCAGCCCACCCCGCCGCTAATGGCCACACCGCCGCTGCTCACTCCTGCTACCTCCCCTGGTTCCTGAAGCCCACACTGCCCCAGCTAATGCCCTCTAATTTGCCCGCGTCATGGCCGCAGCTAACGCCAGCTTCCTTCCCCCGAGTCCCACTGCCGCTACCACCCGCAAAGGACAGCCATCTTGGTGCTCCCAAGTGAAGCCACTTTGAGTACACCCCTCTGCTGGAGGCACCTACTGAGACTGCACAACAAGTTGAAGCTTCCTATCTGTATGATGGTGCATTTGTGAGCTAATAAAAAAAACAAAGTCTAAATTTGCCCTGTACCCTGACTTATGCCTTCCCAAAAATCGCCTATAGAGTAAGCAGAAAAGTGGTCCTAACTGAGAGTGTCAGAAAAAAACTGACAGTTGGAACTTAGGGCCTCATTCAGACCCACTCGCAAGCGGCTGTCCGCTCGCAAGTGGGTCGATGGTGTGCACTGCGCATGCGCACGACGGAGGGAGCTCCGTCGTGCGCATGCGCCAGACGCGACGAGCGAAGGACTTTCCTTCGCTCGTTGTGTCTGATCAAAGGGGGCATGCTGTATATGTTGATTGACAGCACGCCCCCTTTGGTGGGCATGCCGGGGGCGTGCCTGCCAGACGGAGGCATTCCCAAGGGAACCTAATTATCCTTGTAGTGGACAAAGTGGGACAAGAACTAAAGAAAGTTAAGAGTGAACTAGGGGCCTGATTCAGACCCACTCGCGAGCAGCTGTCCGCTCGCAAGTGGGTTGATGGTGTGCACTGAGCATGCGCACAACGGAGGGAGCTCCGTCGTGCGCATGCGCCAGACGCGATGAGCAAAGGACTTTCCTTCGCTCGTTGTGTCTGATCAAAGGGGGCGTGCTGTCGATGTTGATTGACAGCACGCCCCCTTTGGTGGGCGTGCCGGGGGCGTGCCTCCCAGATGGGGGCATTCCCAAGGGAACGCCTACCATCAGAAGCCGGCCCCACTGACATCACTAGTGATGTCAGTGGGAGTGATTTTGGCTCTGATAGAGCCAAAATCACTCCAGGGCTTGTGGTCGAAAAACCCGACCACAGGCTTCTGGTCGCACTGGTGATGGTCGCGATGGTCTTGGCCCACAGCTATACGAGCGTCCAGGAGGACGCTCCATTTTTATGGAGGACGGTCCTCATTCAGAGCGAGCGCTCTGCTCAGAGCGTCCGGTTCTGAATGAGGGCCTTAGATTACTCCCAAATCCTCAATTGTTTGCTCTGAAATTTGGCATACAGCACAGAGCGACAGTTCTACCCGACCATGCCAAATTTCAGCTTGGTACCTCCAATAGGTTTTGAGGTGTAGCCCCTTAAACACTATGCCTCTCTATATTGCATACAAACCCATCACTTTCACGTCCAAATTAAATAATTACATGACAGCTGATTTTCTTTATAAAAGAAGGTAACTTTCTTCCTATAGTGATGTCAGATAGGAATTGTCATTTCAGCCTTCTTGTGAAAATATTTACTAGAGACACAGGGCCTGATTCAGCAAGGAACACAAAGTAGAGAACGCACGCATTTTGGCCGATGTTTTTGCACTGTGCATGCACGAACCAGCCAGGGCGTTTTGGTTAGGGTATGCAGACTACACGCAGTGTGTACACAGACCCTTCTGATATTGATTGACAGGAAGTGCCATTTGTGGGTGGTGACGGGTGGTGGTCATGCGAACGCAGGTGTTACAACGCCGTTATAGGGGCGTGCATAATTAATGCAGTGCGGCAGCATACACAGCCAAACCATAAGCTCTATAAGCAAGTGGTTAATATCCTGCGGCTGGTCAGGTCGTGTGGGTCCGATGGTTCTCGATGTTACCGATGTTTACGCTATCTTGCATGCTGATCAGGCTGTGAGTAAAGGGAGATGGGCGGCTTAGTATAGGGCTGGGCATCTTCATCTTTGTGGTGCAGTCTCCGTGTGTATACATTGATTAGCATATTCTCATAGCTAATGGGTGCGTGCGTCTGCTAGCGTGCGTTCCTTGCTGAATCAGGCCCACAGACACATGCAGAGACACATAGAAATGAATGGATCACAGTTTAGAATTTCATAAAACTGAAACAAATCTTTTCTTCCTACCGCTAGTGTATTTAAACAGCAAAATATGCTCTATTACATTTATCTTCACTGCAACTTTAAGATTATGCATCCACATTACTTCATGTTTGACTAACGGATTTTGTTTCAGCTCAGCTAAAAATACTACGACTATCCAGCGATACAGATCTTTAAGAACGTTAAGTGTGGATGCTCAGTGGGGTGTTGTCTTCAAAAGCAAGTGGAAAATCCTGGAAGAACCGTGTTACTACAACAACTGTGAATAGTTAGGAATCAGTGGTTAAAAGACATAGTACAGGCCATGGGTGCCCTGCAGAGGCATCATTGCATTGTAGACACTGACTTACTATGTAATCACATACACATTCATAAGCTTCAGCCATAAGAATATTTAGCAAACCTTTAATACCTTTCAACAGCTAAATCCTTCACTATATACAGCTACCAGCAAAGGTAGCAAACACTAGCACTTAAGAGTAAGTTGCATTTGTTTTACCCTTTATTACGACTGTCTATCACAATAGTTTTTCTCTATCAGTCTAGAGATGTAATCCCCATGAAGTGCTGCTGCGATGCTTGGCTATGCACCTCACATCATACTTGTTGATTTTTCAAACAGAAGGTCTCTATGGGAGTTGGGCACATTGGATCATTAGGCCCCGCCCCCTAAAGCACAATGCTGCAAATCGCAGGAACATGAAGAGAGGGCAGGGCCAAGATGATGTGATTCTCTAAGAATCGTGTCATTGCACCCTACATCCTGCCCATTTCACTAGAAAGTTGGCAGTATGGGGTAGTGTAGCCTACATCTCCAGGAGTCTGTTGGGAGTCCCCAAATCTCATGAGTCCCCTGCATGTTCTGGGAGAATAGTCTGTGTCCCAGCACAATACACTACAGTAACATCTATCATTTCCTGCTCACCTCTACTGCCTGCAAGGTACTACCTCCCGATCGTTCCAGAGACTCTTTTTCTGCCATTGCTAATAATTATATCACTACCATGCAGTGTTTTGTAGAGAAGTCATTGGGGGTAGTTAGTTGAACAACAGCAACATATGCACATATAAACCACATGTATCAGTATAGCCTTGTGATTTTTGTTGCACTTAGTGGGAGAAATGATAATCTGAAGAATGGTCCTGACTCCTAACTGACACTGCTGTCTCTGGCAAACCAGAGCTGTAACTAGACATTTTGGTGCCCTGTGCCAGAAAGAGATTTGGTGCCCCCCCATCATACACAGGGACAGTGCGTGCTGCAAGTGAAGTGCACAGGACAATAAAAGGGTATGGTCTCATAGGGAAAGGGTGTGGCCACATTATAGTACCCCCAATTCACTTTACACCACACAGTAGTGCCCTTTATTTAAATTAAACTACATACCTGTAGTAGTGTCCCTTATATACTAAATTCTAAATTGTAGTAGTGCCCCTACACAGTAGTAATGCCCCTTACACATTATGCATATGGTACAAATTTCCCCCCATTACACCACACAATACAAATTTCCCCCCTCTCCATTATACATTATGCCCTACAGAACAACTCCCACCTTACACATTATGCCACACAGTACAACCAACCCCATCCCCATTACACATTATGCCACACAGTACAACCCCCCTCCCCCATTACACGTTATGCCACACAGTACAACCCCCTCCCCATTACAAATGACACACAGTACAACCCCCATTACACATTATGCCACACAATACAACCCCCATTACACATTATGCCACACAGTACAACCCCCCTCCCCACATTATGCCACACAGTACAACCCCCCTCCCCACATTATGCCACACAGTACAACCCCCTCTCCCCACATTATGCCACACAGTATAACTCCCCCTCCCCATTACACATTATGCCACACAATACAATTCCCCCCCTCTCCCTTACACATTATGCCAACAGTACATAGTTTCCCCTCCCCCAGTCTCTCAGCACTTACCTGCATCACTGTGGGAGCCAAGGAAAGCATCAGTCTCCGCCCACACCTGTGCCTCCTTCTTTGTCTGCACTGACTGGGCTCCTCAATGCTGGGCACTCTGGGGCTGGACTGGGAGAGACGTCACGTCATGATGTCTCTCCCAGTCCTTAAAGCCACTATTGCAGACTGGCGAGGGGCAGAGCTCAGGGGGCAGATGGGCAGCTGCAGTGCTGCCCGCTGTTATGTGTGTTTGTGTGATACTAGTGGTGTGCCCGGGCACAGTTACTGGCAACAGTAGCAAAGGGGTGATCGCGGGTGAAGCAGCAAGTTCCACCCACAGGGCATGTGCACTATGGGCCTGATTCAGACCCGCTCGCGAGCGCTGAGCGCTCGCAAGCTGGTCGATGTTGGCCCAGTGCGCATGCGCGTGACGGAGGTGGCTCCCTCGTGCGCATGCACGAGACCCGGATAGTGACGGGCAAGCCGTCGCTCCGGGTCTAGCTACAAAGGGGGCGTACTGTCGATGTTGAGTGACAGCACGCCCTCTTTGGTGGGCGTGCTGGGGGCATGGCTGCCCAGACGGAGGCGTTCCCATGGGAACGCCTAAAGTCTAGGGCCGGCCCCACTGACATCACAAGTGATGTCAGTGTGTGGACTTCTTGCTCTGTAAGAGCAAGAAGTCCACTGGAACTTGCGGCAATGAGACCCTACCACAAGGGTCTCGTCGCAAGTCCAATGGTCGCTATGGTCTTGACCATCACGACCATCATCCTGGCCGCTCAAACTAGCTGTGGGTGACCACCCAGGAGACCGCTCTAAAAATACAATAGGCAGGCACTGATTCAGAGCGAGCGCTCTGAAAGAGCGTCCGGCTCTGAATCAGGCCCTCTGTGTGGACGCACCGGCCGCAACACCCTAGTTACGGCCCTGTGGCAAACAGGCTGCTCTCAGAGCAGATGTAAGTGTAGCACCATCAAGGACAGATTTTGTTGGAGAACTCTCAAGCCTGCAAAAGGAGAAATGCTAATTAAATGCCAGTTATGGTATTTAAATTGAAAATTAGCTTTATTAGAATATGTCAAATAACAAAAGCATTTAATGATTTGCTCCCCTTTATTCAGAGCACTAAAACTATATATAACCTAATGATCTCATATCAAACCAAATTCTAGCTTTTCAGGTCCTTGTTGAACTCCAAATAGGCCTGTTCTTTACAGGTTACTATATCCTGGCTGTCTGCTGTATTTTTCAGACAAAGTGCTGACATTTCCAATTATCACAGAGTAGAAGTATCAGTTATTCTAGCTAGTGGCACATAGCATACTATGATACTACAGTACAGGAGCACCCTGATATTTACATTCATGAGGCTTCACTCTACTTGTTCCATAGGTTCCCCTTTGTTAGGCCTTAGAGAAGTGCACTCAGGGGCCCATGCAGTGTTGAATGCAGGTTGAACCCCCCATATATACAACTGGCCGTCATCATTATCAGTGCACACTTGCACCGGAATAGGTAAGGATGGCTGGCATATGAGATGCTGGCGATCAGAAGACTGACAGTGGCATCCCGATCTGCAAAATCTTGACAGGCACTGGTAAGTACACTTATCCTCCCTCATCCCCATCATCCCTAACCCTCCCCTGGTAGTGCCTAACCCTAACAGCCCCCCGATGGTGCCTAACCCTAACCTCCCATCCCCACACACTAAACCTAACTCTCCTGGGGTGGTGCCTAACCCTAACCACTCCCCTATTGTGCCTAACCCTAACCCCCCATTACCGCAGCCTAACCCTAACCCTCCTGGGGTGGTGACTAACCCTAACCTCCCACCTGTGGTCCCTAAATCTAACCCCCTCAATCCCCAGGCTAATGCTAAGCCTAAGCCACATACTTACCTTCGGTATGCTGGTGGTCGGGATGCCAATGTTGGTATCTTCATCCTCTTCGGCATAGCGGTGTCAGCATCTTGATCGCGTTCGGGATTCTGGCGTCGGTATATCAACGTCCGGCATCCCGACCGCCGGCATTCTAACTTCATCCCCTTGCACCAGCCCTAGCCTTGGTGTAAAAGATCCATTTTAAAGCTGGAATGCTTATGGGTAGTCACAACTCTGCATAGCCTGAAAGTCTATGAAGACACCCTTTTCAGTCCTCAACAAATGTACCTTACATGTAATTGCCAATTACCACCCAATTACTGTAAGTCCCTTCAGCCACAAGTGTGCAACTGAGTTGCATGAATCATCCATAATTCTGGAGCATGCATAATCCAAAACATGCAGAGTTTCATCTTCAAAACTGGCTGGCATTTAATTCTGCATCAGCTACTCAGTATACAGTATGGTTTTACTGTTCTGGTCACATTCACAGTTCCAGAAAATTAAGAATAGAGCTTTATATACATAGGTTTATCTATAATGGGTACAGGGAGTGCAATGCCCACTGACCACAGGGTTCAGGAAGGCCCACCCTGCACAGCCTGTACTCATAGACTATAGTTACCTATGGTGCCATTTTCCCAGAGGTCTGTCATGCACAGTAAAGAATCACTGGTAAAATAGTGCTGGCACCATGTTTCTGGAAAATTGTGCATCTCAGTAGACTCTGGCACATGCGAGAGAGATGGAGGGCAAGAATGGAGACTTCAAATAGGCTCTGTCTTCTCTTGAACCATCTCTGGCTTGGAATGAATGGTCAATACGGCAGTGAACTTTCTCTGTTCAAACTGTAACATGCTCCACAGCTAAATATGCTGGAACCTCTGCATTGTTCCTTTCCAGATGTTGTGGTTGCCATAACTCTCTTCTATATTCACATTTATACATACTTCAAAAGCCTACAAATCATACTGAATTATAAAATAAGATGACATGCATTTCATGCCAGTGATGCATGATTAAAATGCCCACTTTAATATAAGAATAAAAAAACATAAATTACCATTTACTTGTTAGTGCTGGTAAACAACAAAGAAAGCCAGTACCATTCTGGGGTGGACACTTCTACATTTACATGCCTGAATACAGTATTTACCTTTTATCAACATTTTTATATTTATATATTAAACCAAAAATATATTACACATTTCACTATCTGATCTTCATGTTTACTTATCATTTCTAAATGTGAGTCACATAAGGAAGGTTAAAAGGAGGGGAACTGCAGACTGAGGGGGCATACGTGATTGCTTTGCGATTACGTTCATACAAAGGATCCATTCACAAAGTTAGTGACAGGTAGTCAGCGTTTGGAGGTGGTAACGAGGGGGGTAGTCACAAAAATGCAGGCATGTCTGACCGTTTCAACGTCGTTTCATGGGCATTCCTAAATTAGCCATTGCGATTGCATTCTCAGCATGATAGCTCTCAGCGTGCAAGGAGAGCTGCTGTGTCCGTGGCTGGTCAGACCTGCCACAAAATTATGGTGGCTGCTCGATATGCATCGATGTTACCAATATTTACACAGGTAAGCAATGTCGTATACAGATCAGAAGGCAGTAGTGGATGTCCGTATGCACGGGTTATCGTTACAACCATTACCATATTTTTGCAGATGCGCTGCATACAAAATTGCAGCTGTGAACGCATTAGCATCCATCCCAGAATCAGGTCCTTGGTTCAGAACCCCTGGAACCCCACCCCCCCACCCCCGCTCCTAATGATTAATTAGGCACTTGGAAATGTAAAATTTGCTTAATTAGGCCAATAATAAAATGTAATATTGGGGTAATATTTTGGGTGATATCCTGCAAACTGCAGAATAAGGGGTTAAATAATGTGGGACAGGTATATGGGCTTGTTGTATTGATGAGAAAGGTGCTTTTAGGCTTCAAGGTGGAAGTTATAGGTGTTTTTTGCCTCATTTTTAAAAGTGGCTTATAATAAGAGATGTGCACCGACTTTCATCCATCATCATCATCATGTTTTGATTTTGTCAAATCCACCCTCAAGTGTTTTCGTTTTGAGTTTGGATATGGATTTATTTCAAAATTTATAAAAATAGCTAAAATCATGTAATTTGGGCCTGTTTTTGTTCCTACAGTATTATTAACACCTTGGGGGGGCCAAGGTGTATTAATGCTGTGTGCTGGGCTGCAAAGGGAGACTGCTCCTCTGCCTGTTGGGAGGGAATGATCATCCTTATCGTGCCCCCCCTGGATTTGCAATGGGCTGATGGGTCCACAGCGCTCCCCTCCCCAGCAAGCGCAAACATTCCCCCCCCGAAAGAAGCATGCTCACGCCACCGGCTGTTAGGCCGTGCCTCCCGCTGTTAGGCCACGGCCCCCTCCATCCAGGCCTGAGCCGGCTCTTGGCGGCATTGAGTAGTATGTAGCATTGCTGCATGAACTACAGCCCATACCCTCTCCATACACTCTCCTGTGTGAAAAGGCACCTGAAAGTGGAGGACTTACATGCAATCCAAAACACATAAGATCCACTTCTGAGATCTATGATCCGAACTTGCGAAATAATAACCCAAGCCGGAAACTCGGTTCAACTCAAAATCCCAAAGATCTGGTGTGTTCGGTTTTCAGCAAAACTGAATAGCTCATCTCTACTGTCTTATAATGTCACAAAAATCAGCTTCCAGGTATTTTATGCAGCCCAAATTAATCTAGAGCATTTCATTTGCTGAAAAACATTTGCATTCTATCATTCTTCATTGTTATTAAAAAAATGCAGAATTCAGTAATTTGACACCTATTAGCCCTAAATATTTTGCTTTTTGCCACTAATATGATTCTATATTATTATCGAATGTTAGTTTGCACTTTTTGGGGTACAGGGTGATTTCCCTGTTTTTCCACCCACATAATGCTAATATCATAGAAATCGGGAGTGCACATTGCTGCACTAAGTGAAATCACCACGCAATTGGTGCATTAATTCAAGCCATGATAAATTAAGATTCTTTCGCAGCTCATGCCCCTGAAACTGATATTGGCAAGCCTCCAGTATATTTCTATGGGTTTGTGCATGACACTACAAAGAACAACTAATGTACATGTTTGGGTATTTAGTTTTCGATTTATGGTGAGGTTATCAGAAGCATGTCCACATTTCTGCTTACCATACCATTAATCTGCATTCAGGACACACTGATCCTCCCTTACCTGACACCCCCCAATACTGTATATTGACATAAGTAAACATGGTACTTTTTGGAGTAAAGAATAATAATTACCAGCAAAATCTTGCACATGGTATACTCATTTCATGCACCCTGCCCATGCAATTATAATATATTACCCATAAGGTATCTGTTTTGCTTTGACAGCAATTCATATTGTTTAAATTCCTCTTACAATGTCCTGCTGATTGGCTGTTGTGTAATATGCTGACCATTTCTGAACCCTTGAACCCAGAGACATGGAAAGGGATTCTAACAGGCTGCCATCTGAACTATGTTAAGAGGCAAGGAATAGCTTTCTTTTAATGACACGCCTTTCTCCTTAACAGTTGGTGGGAGATTAAAATAATCTAGGTGGATAAAATACGTTAAAGTCGGTTTACACTCCGGCTAATAGAGAAAGAGGCCTGTGCTTTAGGTTTACATATGCACGTACTCCGCAACAAACCCCCCCAAATATCATGGTCTTATCTATTATATTTTTATGAATACCATCTCTACATGAAGCCTGCTCTTGACCCCCCTTAATGTACTGTCCACCCTGTTTAGTCATCAGGTGCTGACATTCTGAGTTACAGCCATATTAATTGCTTGATAAAAGCTATAATCCCTTCTCTTTGAAGCCCTAGGCTGATTTTTAGGCAGTACTTCAAAAGCTGCACACAAGAGAAGAGGCAAATTTCCTACCGCACAGAACATTAGAATTTGTCCTATCTTCATCACACACATTTGGGGGCACAACAAATAGTGTAGCACAGCACTGCTACAGGCATCCTTGTGCTATATTTAACATGTGATCTCATCTGGAGATGGTTATTCAGATTCAGGTAAGGTTTTTTCCTTTAGACATCTGCGATGCTTAGCTGAGATTCCACAACCTAAGCTTTCCTTATCAACTTAACTGTAAAACAATGTTTTATTTCCAATTCACAGCCTCAGAATCATCTACGTAAATATAATTTAAGAATCATTCTGTATGATTACTATATTATTTAATTTTTTTCTTTCTTGGTTCTTTACAAATACATAGCAATGCATTAAACATTAATATAACATAATTCCCGGGCTAGCTAAATGGGCAACTGTTGCAGATGGGAGAACAAAAAAACTGAGTCTGGAATGAAACAATCCTGACAGCTTCATATATTCAGCTTAGGTCATTTATTTATTTATTATTTATTTATTTTGCTGTCTACTGAAATTATTTTACTCGTTAGATGTTATCTGTTTATGTGCCATTCTATTTACTTTTGTGCTGTAAAGTTTCCCATAAGGGCTTTTGGCAAATATCCCTAGCACTAGGTGGCAAGCAAAGGTTAAACATATTTGAGATCAAAGGGATGTTTTTTGTACTTCCGCTGTCTCATTTGCCCTGAAATTCAATGCCATGTCAGGATTTGTTTAGATGCACTTAATTTACATTAATACAAGGCCAACATGCATCTTTCAGAAAGCAACAAGCTTGGCATGGAGTACAGTATTAGAAAGAAGTCTCCAGTCAAAAACACACTTTATATTTTTATTTATGTAATTTTCAATAGTCAATATGATGCCAAATTAAAAATACAATGGGTATAATTCAGTTACCACATTATACATGTTTTAGGTTGAAAACAGCTTAACCACATCTCACAGTTTTTTTTTTCATACAGTACAACAAATGTTTATTTAAAGTGGTACTCCCAATTGTACATTCCAGCTCGTATCCTCTTCTGGTAGAGGTTATGACTTATAATAGCTGAAATAAATATACGCAACCCCTGTGAATCCTTTGTCATCAATGTGCTTGTTAGCGTACTGTAAGGAACAGAAAGACTGCAAAAAGCACAAACATCTTGAGCGAATATAATGCCAAGCATTTGTCTTTAGGAAAATAATTTAACAAACCGCATTCAAAGGCCATATGAGATTTATTTCAGTAGACCCAACTGCAGAAATAAGAACCTAGAATTTATGTGCCAAGAATAGCACTGATCGTTTAGTAAGAGCTAATAAAAATATAAACACCAGGCTATCCAGCAAAGGGTTTTGTTAGGCATTGACTAAGGCTGGAGAATTTATAAGCAACAGCGCCCTCTACATGCAGCAAGTTTTACAATTAATAGAATCTGCAAAACCCAAATTGTTTGCATCTGTTTCACAGGTAAAATAAACACACATGGCTGTTGCAAAGCTGCTACTGCACTTTGAACTTATGTTACTCATCATTTGTAAGCTATGAACAACAAAACCTTTGTGTGTTTGGCAGTACATTAAAGACACAGAGAAAGTATAATAATGTTAGTAGATTTTAACTGTGCTGAGGATAACAGCTCTAATTTTCCTTCTGGCATCTCAAATTGTAACATAAACATTAAAAAAATAGGAAAAAGCATTTGCTTTAAAAAGAAACAATTTAACTCTAAGTGATAGATCCTCTAAATATAATTAGTATATATATATATATATATATATGTGTGTGTATATATATATATATATATTAGTATATTCACCTATTAAAAATTATGTAATAACGCATTTACATTTCAATACACTGTATTGAGTTTCTTAGAGGATGACAAATATGTAAAAATATTTTTAGAGCTATAAAATATGGCACAGATTTACAAATCTTACACATTTACAGATAATAAATGTTCTTTCTTTAATTTTATTGTACATATTAAATTACTTTTCGGAGGTCTGCTGTATGCAAGAGTTAATACTGCTGCTGCCCCACTTGTTCTTCAATTAACTGCCTAGCCACTACTTTTTAATGAATCCTGACCAATGGTTACTAGTTAAGCGTTTTACTGATAATTACAGTTTATCAATGCTCACTACATTTCAGAGTGCATTCAAAAAGAAACGAGAATCAATTTTAGCCCACTGCGTTGTTTCTAAATCCTGCTGAAGACCAGATAATGGGAATCTTAGATGTTTCACTTACACATATAATTGAAAGTTATATGAACGGGATAAAATGATCTTTTTCTTATATTCATTGGGTGAGTGCTGGGTCATAGCTAGGTATAACTGCAAACTTATTTTGGTCAGCAAAGTTACATGAAATAAAACAATTTTCCACCCAAACAATATTCTGTATTTTATTTTACATTTGGATACAGGATTTTTTAATGTCACTATTTGGCCCTATTTTCCCTTCTTTTTTAGTAGAACATTCTATTTCTTTTGAGATCAGTAAATTAGTATTATGATAACAACCTTCCATGGTCAGTAATAATATATTCTTAACTTCTCATGTATACATTTCTCTTATTTTCACATATTTATATTTATTTACATATATAATTGTGACTACCAGTTTTAACAAGTTTTCAAGTTTTATAAAAATGTGTATTAACATTTTTTTTTATCCTTTCCAGTGTTCTAAAAAACTATTTGAATAGAACAATTCATCATACCGCACCCCAGAGTCAGATAAATATTATTGTCATCTAATTCCCCTATTAATATCTGACAGAACATTAAAATCAATATTAACTTGTTAATGTTTGCTTCTTCTTGTCAATGGCACTGATAGTGTTAAACCATACATTGAAGTGTCAGGACAATACAGCCGCAGTTCCTTGTATCACTTTGTTCATCTGAAGAGCAAATTAAAGTAGTGAAAGACTAGTGAAAATCATTGTTTCTCTTGCTCCTTGCTTGTGACTGCTGTAATCATCAAGGCTGATTTACAAATGCACCCTTGAAGGTTTCTCAGCTACCTGCAGTGTAGAAGACTGTTACTTTGGCACTCACACTCATGCCTTTGTAATCACCACTCAAAAAACTGTACTTCCAATTCCCAGTCTCTTGATTGAACACCTCATTCTGTGCTAACAAGGTGTCCAAGGATTGGGAACGCAGGTTTTGCTCATTAAGAGTTGCTCTACTAGTTTTGGTCATTTGGTTACTCTGAAATTGCAGTTTAATTTTGAATAATTTTTTCTCAATTCAAAAAACGATGATAAAATCTGAGACAAGTCACATTTACATCTTGCAAAAGGGAATCATCAGTTACTATATGGGGTCATTGTACTGCAATACAAGTGACATATGGAATGTGTTTGCTGTATAGGAACAGCAGAGCAGTTTAAACCTCTTGTAGTCACTTTATTTAGAGCACTACAGGGTTATTATAAGAAAATCTGAATATTAATCATGTTTCATATTCCAATTTGTATGCAGAAAGGAAAGCTGTGATATGTACAGTATAATGGAATTAATTGTTATATATAGATTTATACAGTATAATGGAATTAATTGTTATATATAGATTTACCATATGTTTAGGATCACTAATTCAGCACCTCACACTTTAACACTTTAGATGTCTCAAATATTAAATATTATTATTATTATTATTATTATTATTATTATTATTATTACAATGAATTTCAATTGACAATTTTTGCATGGCTGTTAACTATTTAATCTTTGAGTTTTTAGACATTTAAAACAGTTCAGTAGTGACTTTTATAAATTGAGTTAATTTTGAAATGAACAGCTGAGATTTTCTTTCTAATGATAATATTAGAAGTGTATAAAACATCAGCATCAGATTAAACTAAGTGCCAAGGGTGTCAGTGTGTATTACAGACTACAATGATTTAATAATGTTTTGACTAATGCATTGAATTTATGTTATTGATTTATCCTTACTAGCTCTTGCAAAAAGTTAATGTTCTTCTCATAAACTGTCAAAACTGAACTACTGCGAGCTGTCCTGAATAACAGAAAATTCAATTAAACAAACTAGCAAGGTAATATCAATTCTTAATAAAAAAATTGTCCTGCAAATAAGTGTAACATAGTATTGTTTGAAATAATGGACTTAGGTTATTAATATGATTTTAGAATTAACTGTAAATTCTGCTGTTATAAAGAATATAATCTCTATTTTTCTATAATACATATATATTTAATTTGTGTGTCCAGCATGGTTACATCACAGATTCTTGAATGTGCATTTTTTAACTTTTTGATATTTTTATTGTATACTTGTTGATTAGCTTTAGTTAGTCATGTATTTTCTAGATCATGGGTATATAAGTCAAGGAGTATTTATATTTGAACCTTTCAGAATATCAAACCTTGACAGTTTGGTAATTCTCAAATTAATTTTCTTTTACATTTTGCTTTTTAGCTGTCACTACAGTCATAAATTATGTTATTTACGCATAAACAAAGCAATTATATGTTTAAATTAATTTGTTTTTAGCTTCTCTTTTATTACTACAAACATATAACTATGAAAAAAGTGCAAATTACTAGATAGTGAACAAAAAACACTTATAAGCTATAAATGACAGCTCTCAAATAACAATTTAAAATATATTTTACTACACAGAAATACTTATACTTCCAAATGTTTTTCCTATCTAAATGATAAAACTATAAACAGTATATAGTATATATACACAAGTATAACTAGTAGTAAATTCACATTAATATTCCAACATCTTAGTATGGTAAATAAGTAAACTAAGATATATAATTACGCAAACATATTCATATTTATATACATATATATTTACACATATAACTATATATATATATATATATATATATATGCAAGCACATGTTTTATATACACACACATTGTCACATTCTATCACAAATGACCTATAAAGGATATTCAGATCTCTATTAACCTTATAATGTATAATGCCCTTCCTGTAGAGAATGTTGTAACTTGTGACATGTAAATATCTATTAAAATACAATTAAATGTGTTTCATTGTGATTTAAAATGTGGCATTACAGCAGATTTAGGTCAATAAAATAATGTTACCTAATGCACAAGGTAATAAATAATATTAACATATATACAAAAAAAAGTTAAAAGGGAATCGCTTAATTAAAAAGAAAAAATAATTTCTAGCACATGTAAATGTGCCAATTCTGCATTAATGCTGTACTAGAAATATACTTCAGGTTATCAAAAATATACTTTATTACAAGATAGCGATGTACCTAGGTGCACATACCCTGTGAATATAATGAATTGCTCCTGGCAGGTGCATTGCACAATGCATTTTTTAGGGACATAAAAAGAAAAACGAAGTTGCTGATTACTGCACCACTGACCTCCAGCCATGCAACAACATTCTGTGTTTACAGCATAACATAATCTCAAATTGCTTTTTACATGAAACAATAGCAAAGACAAAAGATACTTGTTTTACAGCACTATGTGTGTTTACATTTTGATACTACCTGCACTTGCATAAAACAGCTAATGGCTTAATCACTAAATCTAACTTGTAAAGATGTGTAAAGAGAAATTTAGATTAGCAAGATTATAGAGAACTGTAGTATAATCTGCTTTGATTTGAAGACAACATAAAATTATGTTACAGGTGCTAAGCATCCAAATGTTTTTGCACCTAGTTAAATCTACTTTAGAATCAATATAATATTAAAACTTTGTTTCCTTCTTTAAAAAAAACCTCAGCAAATAAACAAGGCGGTAAATAGCTGCCATGCTGAAAAGTCTGCATTTCTGTATTATTTGGTTATTTTATGAGTTACTATAATGTATATGTACTAATTGGCTAATACAATCTAACTGATGGAACTTCTTCATCTCTATTGTGTTATTTTGTTATTTAGTAAACATTATATCGCAGCTAGATGATATCTGCACTTTATGTAATACTCCTTGACAACAGTATATACCAATTTATACACATAGGAGAATACAATCTGTATATTTGACATAGTTTAGCTTGAAATGTTTGTTTAAATATTATCTCATCCAAATGAAGGCAGAATATAAAAATATCACTTGGGTTTAAAATAAACTCATCTTTCACTCAACGCCATTCACCATTTCAGTACATAATACAGGCAGTTGTATGATTGTGCTACATTTTAGCTTAGAAAACTATGATTGGCAATCACCATGTTAAACCCTGAAAGTAGTTTATAAGACATGAGAATAATGTGAGCAGAAAAAAAAGGGTTTGGTGGGGTCCGCATTTAGGGACCGTTGGGATTTATTTGCTAACACTGCATTTAGGTAGACATTTGCACTAGACTATAGCAACCAGTCAGATAGTTGCTTCAATTGTCTAACATGCACTAGATAGATAAAATATAATTAATGATTGGTTAATAGTTCAGTGCAAATGTGTCCCTAATTTCCATGTTAGCAACTGAGCTTTAGTGTCTCCATTTATGCTACCAATGTGCAACCTTTATCATCCTTTATTAATTTCCTTTCCTGTATAATAAACAAAGAGTTTTTGAACACATACTAGAACACAAGAGGGAGGGAGAAAAACAAATAGAGAGAGAGAGAGAGAGAGAGAGAGAAAGAGAGGGAAAAGAGAGAGAGAGAGAGAGAGAGATTATTTTGTTATAATCTGCAAAACCTAATGAGGTGATTGTGGCTGAAACCATCTCTACTGTAGGTGCAGGTTTTTATCTCCACCCATGGCTGGGGAAACAATTATTTGTACAGTTATTCATCTGGTACTGCATTGTTGAACATGAGAAAGCATGGATTTTAGAATGGGATATTTAAAGTTTTTATCTTTCCCAGTATTCTACATTTAGGGTAAATTAGAAATAAAGTGGGCAGGTAAGCCATAAGCAGAATTTTGGTACTGCTTAAGGCTAAGGATACACATATATTGTCAATTTCAGCATGGTTTCCCTTTAGTAACCGTAGGCTGTGTTCACTACATTCTAAATGGTTGATCCAATCAGTCGCGAGCCCCACTATGTGCCATTGCAACTGTTTGGAAATACCAGCAATTGCACATCAACTCGCCCCATTATGCCCTAAACTTGTCAATATTGTATGCAGCCCTATGGGACAGTGAACAAAAATTTGCAAGACTGGGGCTCCTGTAAGTGCGGCATATGTGCCCACTTACTTGCAGGGTGGGCCGGCTTGTGGCTAATTGAATAGCCCACTAAGTGTAGCTTAAAAGGAGAACTGACCTTTAAGAGAGAACCTTGATTTCTGTGGTTAACATGTTCTCAGTATACACTGGTGCTGTTTAATAGCTGTGAGATTACTGCGCTGTAATATTTATGTTGGGACATAGGAACAACACATGAATAATTAACAGGACAAGTGTTATACTCACAGAACTTCAAACAAAGGGAGGGGGTGTGTGTTTGGATTTGTGCAGATGACAAGGACTGTGTGATATGTAGTGAGGGAGAAAAAAGGGGGGGTTCGGGAAAAAAGGGGGGGCACAATAAATGATGATTGATGAGCAATAGTCCTGGTAATTTATGGACAGTATGGATAGAGTCTATAGTCTTTGCGAGGTATATACTTGTCCTGTTAGTTCTTGGTGGTCGATTGCGGATTTTGTGTGATGGAGAGCTCCCTTTTGTTCAGCGTTAATGCAGTTTTAAATGGTGTCCGGCCGTCTGGACCTGTCGGCACTTATCCATCCTTGCCAGGTGGGATGATGGTCTCTCTGTGCCGCAGTCTTCCAGGTGGCTCCCTGCAGATGCTGTGCCGATGACTGTATCAGTGCTCTTAGGGCCTGATTCAGAGCTGAACGCTCTGACCAGAGCACTCGCTCTGAATCAGGGCCCTCCTACCTTTTTTTGGAGTGTCCTCATGGACGCTCGCATAGCTGTGGGTTACCACCCACAGCTATTGCGAGCGTCCATGATGATGGTCGCGATGGTCTTGACCATCACGACCATCGGGCTTGCGACGGAGACCCTGCAGTAGGGTCTCGCAACTGCAAGCCCTGGAGTGATTTTGGCTCTATCAGAGCCAAAATCACTCCCACTAACATCACTAGTGATGTCAGTGGGGTTGGCTTGAGATGGTAGGTGTTCCCATGGGAATGCCTCCGTCTGGCAGGCACGCCCCAGCATGCCCACCAAAGGGGGCGTGCTGTCAATCAACATCGACAGCACGCCCCCTTTGGTGCGAGACCCGGTGCGAAAGAGAGCCCGTTGCTCACCGGGTCTCGTGCATGCGCACGACGGAGCTCCCTCCGTTGTGCGCATGCGCAGTGGGGGAACATCGACCCACTTGCGAGCATACTGCAGCTCACGAGCGGGTCTGAATGACCCCCTTAGTTTGCAGGCGCTTTATCGCTGCAATCCAAGCTCTTTTCAGTGTGCCAGTCCTGTGCCATCTCCATGAACCTCCATCCTCCGTGTATCTTTTTTTTTCCTGACCTCCCCCCCTTTTTTCTCCCTCACTACATATCACACTGTCCTTGTAATCTGCACAAATCCAAACACACACCCCCTCCTTTTGTTTGAAGTTCTGTGAGTATAACACTTGTCCTGTTACGAGGTGTCTCACCAAAAATTAGCCGGCCGGGAGTAAAGTACATGCATTTGAGCACAATGTGCCTATAATGACCGCAAGGTGCATCAGTTTTTAATAAAATTTTGTGTTAAAACGTATATATTTTAATAAATACTGCATGACAAATTACTGATCACAAGTAGTTATTCCGCACACAGAAAAACATAACAAGGTTGAGTACATAGGTATGACAAAACTTCCAATATTACTTTATACTGAGGGTGGTTACCTCACATATCCGCAGCCGCCCCCGCCGCAATCGGAAATAGGTCTTTGAGCGCGTAGACACACAAAACATTTTCAAACACATGAATAATTAACCAGAATGATTGGAAATGTGTTAGATTGAAAGATGTAAGAAAATGTGGCATATACATATAAGCATGCAAATACAAGCCAATGTTGCTCAGAGGTCACATATCTGGGATACTACCGATTTATTACAAAAATTAAAAACCATCACCTGTCATCAAAACTATGGGTTTTTTACCCTTGATGTCCAAGCACTCTACACCAACATTCCTCATGAGGCAGGGATCTCTGCGGTCAGGTTATTAGATAATGATGTTAATACCTCTGAGGAACAACGTGATTTTCTGCTAAACTGTATTTGATTTATTTTGATGCATAATAATATTATTTTTGACTCCACCCACTACTTACAAATTCACAAAATGGTCTTGGGCACCAGATTCGCTCCGAGCTTCGACAATACCTACATGGGAGTATTTGAAGATCTATATATATGGGAGTGACCAGCCGGAGCGAGTCTGGTGTTCAATGGCCATTACATAGATGATCTTTTCTTTATTTGTGATGGAGATTTGGATTCAGCCACTCACTTTACTCATTTTGTGAACACTAACACTATGAATTTAAAATTCACTTCACATTTCAGTCACCTTTCTATTGATATTTTGGACATTACACTATCAGCTGTTGATGATAAAATCATCTCGTCTCTTTATATGAAAGATGTGGACTGCAACTCCTATCTGCATTACACTAGCGGCCACCATCGCCCTTGGGTTTAAAATATCCCAAAAGGTAAAATGGGTAGGATCAGGCGCAACTGTACCAGAGATGCTGATTTTGATGTACATGCGAAAAAAAAGAAGGATAATTTTCTAGATAGGGGCTATCCCTTGGGATTGATAGAAAGTGCAAAAATTCATGCTGAAATAACTCATAAATCTAAACTAATACAGAGAACTGAGTTACATACTAACAGTGGTATGGCTAGCTTGACAAGAAATTAGATTCCCCTTGGGAAAAAATAACTGAATTGATTAATGGATCTAGGAAAATAATCTAGGGAAATAAAAATAACTATAAAAAAAGATACCTCTTTATTGTTCGTTTCCCAATTTAACAACGAATCCAGACGGATCAGTTCCATAATCAATAGAAATTATAAAATTTTGAGTGTTATCCAAAACTCTCTAACATCATTGCACCTAAACCTAGTATAGTCTTTACAAAGAATAGAAACCTGAAAAGTTTCCTAGCCCCAAGTACTTTTAACAGCAATATAAACACACTTGGGAAAATTAATACTTGGATACCTAAGAAACCAAAGGGTTGCTATACTTTCAATCACACAAGATGCTTAACTTGTAGATATACAGTATTGTTAACAAAAGCAAACAAGTATCATCAGCTAAGACAGGTACTATTTTTGAAATTAACTCCTTCATTAGTTGTGAATCATCATATGTTATATATGTATTAAACTGTAACTGTCCTTTACAGTATGTGGGTCATACTACAAGTATTCTGAAAGAACGCTTTCATGAGCATAGATTGAATATCATGAGAGGCAAGGAGACACATAGGGTCTCCAGACACTTTTCTGAGGTTAATCAAAATAATCCTGATTGTCTTAAAGTTATGGGGATTGAGATAATAAAGAAAACTATAAGAGGGGTTGACAGATACAAGAAACTATGTGAATCTGATTCCAAATGGATTTTCAGACTCCAGTCACTATCTCCAGATGGTCTAAATGAAGCACTGGAGTTTTATGATTAGATGATTGGTTGGGGATGTGGGGTGGGTTGTCGCCGTTCCATATGTACTGTATGATCAATGGACTGGTCACCGCCCACCCCACATCCCCCTTTCTAGTCCTCTGGTACTCCATTGCTTTCATATCTGGTCATTTTCATTCTCTTTCTCTTCATCTAGATATGTAGTAATATATATTATTATTATATTACTATATTACATTATCATGTTATTGTATTATTATTATATTATATTGTTATATTATCATATCATATTATGCTATGTTATTATATTGCATTATATTATATGTTATTATATTATTATATTATTGCATCATTATATTATATATTATCCAGCCCATACCTTTTCATTTTTAATCCTCCTATGGTTTTATAATATTATTATTACTACAAAATCTCATTGTGATTATTGTTACTGTCAGTATTCCCTTTACCTGTTAGTTTTGCTACATGCTATAGCTCCAATTTTAGTTATTTGGTTACATGGTATTTCAGTTTTTTCCAGTGTTTGAGGATTTCATCATAACTGGTGATATCAATATATATTAAGATCTTTTTTCCTAAGTCTATATCATTGGACCCCTATGGGGTAGAATATCAATGTATTTTTATTGATAATGTGGTGGATTAAGTTGTCATACAATAAACATTCTATATGTAAATATTAATGTCATACATATGTATATAATTTTGATGTATCCTTTCTATAATTATTAATTATTTATCGATCATGATGTTATGAGCTAGTAAAAATAAAAATAATATGATTGGCTATGTAATGAAAAAAAATTTATTAATAATAATATCTAATATGTATTAAAACTTTAGAAATAAAATAAACTAAATTCAATAGCTCAAAAACCCTTTTTTTCTCTACTTAGTTGATAACTGGAGATGCCGTTAGAGTGTGTGTTTTTTTCATGCAGTGTGGTGTCTAAAATTACTAATTTATTTTATATCTGACATTTAACTAATAGTTATATTATTCACCATTGTGATCTATATGACTCTGTCATGTTTTTGTTGGGACATTAGGTTTAGAATATTTGTATTTTATTTAATCATTAATATTATATATGTTGGAACTAATTGGCTTTATATGAATGTGAGTTACCTATATTATATAAATATTTTGTGCTAAACTGATAAAGATATTTCTTTCTGTGGCCATAAGAATTAGTGAGGCTTCAGAACAAATGAAATCAATACATCTACTTCTGTTAAGACAGACCGCTAATGGTTAAAAACAATTGCCCAATTATCCAATGACTTTCATACTGATACTATTTATATGATCTAACAAGCAAAGAAAAGCATTCCAGCTTGAAAAAGGCTACAGTAGTAGCCGAAACGCGTTGCTACTCTCCCACCAAGCTATTGGAGATTCTCCTTATTTCAATCCACCTGCTGCTGTTCCATTGCAAGCCATCTCTTCATCCCCATTGTTGCTAGACTTGTCTATTCTGCAAAGTTATTGCTGAGATAGAGACTGGACATGCATGCATTTGAGTGAGTACACGTGGCCACTGGACCCTGCTAACATCTCATACTGCCGGCTACACAGACGGGAGCCACTTGTCCTCTCACTGCTACTCAGCAACTCCACAGACACACTGAACAGACAGAGACTAGCGCCAACCGCGGAGTGATTGTGTACCGCTGTAACACTGTCGGACACCAGCTGCAGGATTGCTACATTGAGCCGCCTATGGTTTAGTGTCCTGATTATCCAGGGACTCTGCTGATTCACATACAGGTACACCATCGGCCTTAGTCTAACCTAAACTAACAGTGTTATACTTTACGCCCTGAATTGCCCTGTACAGGACCAGCAATTATCACCCTGTAGGTCCTATACTGGACTGTGTGATCAGTTCTCATTATCTATATGGCTGAGATATGTTGTACTGTCCTTGATTTTGCTATACTTGAGCTGTATTTATCATTGTGATGGGTTCAATATACCAACATTGTCAATTAAATTTATGGGGAGAGCTGCCAGTAAGCTATAGTCTTTCTTATAAATATCAATAAAGATAAAACACACCATCGGATAAGAGTACCTACATGAGGTTTCTCTAGTAATACAATCTGGAACTGTTTTTTACAGACATTGGCCCTCATTCAGAGCCGGACGCTATTTGCGGTCGTTCGTTTAAAAACAAGGGGTGGCTATTCAAATGATCCGTACGCACATTGCAGTCTGTTCACACCTCTAAGTCTGAACGAACGAGCAAAACATACGCTCGTTTATTTGTTAAAAACGCCCCCTGGCCGCACGCATCCTACGTCATGTCCGCTATTTATTAGATTAATCGAGTACATCGACCAGCGTATGAACTGCTCGCTATTCTTGTGGTTGGTGTTTGCTACCACAAATTTGCGTGCAGTTCTGGCTATAAAATAACCCAGTGACGTGGTCAATGACGCTGCTGTTTTAAATATACACACCCATAAAACGCCCGTTTTGACCTTTAAGCACGCCTGCGTTCGGATCTCCACTCCCCATTTTCAAGCACCTTCCCCTGTTACCACCCACATACGCCTCATTCTGTCACTCAAAATAGCAGGCACTCGCTATATAGCGTACAAAGGATTTTCGGCCGCACTGACTGGTTCGCGCATGCGTACTAAAAAGCGTACGCATGCGCAGATGTGCAAACATCGCTCGGAACGAGCGTACTGCCGCTAACGAGCGGCTCTGAATGAGGGCCATTGTTCTATGTGTATCTGGTTATTGAGATACATTTTATTGGGGTCTTATCAACTCCTTCTGTTTAGGTTTTATATTAAATGTGATTATTATGTTTTTTCTTTTTAAATTTGTTATGAGATATTATTAGAGATACATGTGATTATTGTCTTGTATTTGCATGCTTATATGTATATGCCACATTTTCTTACATCTTTTCAATCTAATACATTTCCAATCATTCTGGTTAATAATTATTCATGTGTTGTTCCTATGTCCCAACATATATATTAGAGTGCAGTAATCTCATATCTTGTTTCTGCTAACGAGGTTGGCAATCACCTCTTTCATTTACTGCTGCACTGATATTTGACTCTCTGGCTTGTTTAGCACTAGGTTTTTTGTGTGTGTGTGCTGTTTAATAGCTGGTCTACCCTGCACTTGCACTTATCTGTGTGCATTTACAGCACTGTCATTTTATACTACATATATGGCACTGGATGGCACAAGACAGAAACTGCATTTTGTACCTATACCAAAGAATCTGATGGAGTTTCCCTCTATACAATTCTATTGCCAAGCCCTCATCATAGTACAGTATACTGCATATATTTGTTTCATCTGATTTTAATCTGCATCATAGTATAAAACAGGGAGTTCAGCCAATTTAAAGTAGAAACCATTGTGCGTGCCCACCAATCTAGTGGCGTAACTAGGGCAGGGCGAGCGGGGCACGTGCCCAGGGCGCCGAGGGACTGGTGGCACAGGGTTTTTTTTGGTGCCGCCTTCCACGGTACTGGCCTGTCCTGCTAACAAGGTTGGCAATCACCTCTCATTGGCAATCACCTCTCATTGGCTGCTGCTGCTGCACACACAACTCCACCAGTGCTGGCAGACAGGGCCGGATTAAGGTCTGTGGGGGACCCTGGGCAACAAACATGTGGGGGCCCCTATTAAATGTGACAAACTGGGGTATGCGCAATGGGGACCTTATGCAGAGCCCCCTGTAGTGTCAGTGCCCACAGTGGTAGTGCCCTGTATGCAGTGAACCCAGTAATAGTGCCCCTTATGCAGTGCCCCTATGCAATACTCCCATTAGTAGTGCCCCCTGTAGTAATGCCCTCTGTATAAATGCCCCCAGTAGTAATAACTCTGTAGTTGTGCCCCAAATAGTAATGCCCCCCAGTAGTAATTGGGCATGTGCCCAATAGTAATGCCCCCTGTATAAGTCCCCCAGTAGTAATACCCATGTAGTTGTGCCCCCAATAGTAATGCCCCCAGTAGTCATTCCCCCTTTAGTAGAGCCCTCTGTAGAAATGCCCCCAGTAGTAATGCCCCTCTATTAGTGCCCCAATACTAATGCTCACTCTCTAGTAGAGCCCCCAATAGTAATGCCCCCTGATTAATGCCCCCAGTAGTAATGCCTCCCCCTCCGAGTAATGCCTCCCACTTGAGTAATCCCCCCCAGTAATGCCCCCAGTAGTAATGCCCCCAGTAGTAATGCCTCCCCCCCAAGTAATGCCCCAGTAGTAATGCTCCCCCCTGAGTAATGCCCCCAGTAGTAATGCCCCCCACCAGTAATGCCCCCAGTATTAATGCCTCCCCCCTCCCCAAGTAATGCCCCAGGTGTAATGCTCCCCCCATAGTAACATCCCCTGTAGAAATGCCCCCCACCAGTAATGCCCCCAGTAGGCCGCTTGCACTAAAAAAAAAAAGCTCATACTTACCTTAAGCTAAGCCCCACGTCCGCTGTAGTCCACTAGGCTGCTCCTCTGCACTATGGCAGATACATCATGACATCTCTGCCATAGTGCACTGTGTGAGCCAGAAGCTGGAGCTCACGTGAGCTCAAGCCTCCGACTCCAGCTGCCACTGTGGGGAGGGAGCTGGATGCCCACAGGTTACAGCGGGCGCCGGGTAAATGGAGCCTCCCTGTGGCACCAGGGTTAGGTTGACCGGAGGAGGCGGAACTGGTTTCGTCTCCTCCGGTCCACTTTAACCCCGATGGGTTTGGGGGCCCTTAAACATGTGGGTCCACCTCTACTGGGAGTACTAACCAGGTGGACTACTACTATGGCACTCCATCAGGGACCACTACTGGGGAGACTACTACTGGGTGCACTATATAAAGGGCACTGCATAGAGGGGGACTACTACTAGGGGTACTATATAAAATGCACTGCATAGGGGGGGAATACTTCTGGGGGCACTATATAAAGGGCACTGCATGGGGGGGAACTACTACTGGGGGCACTATATAAAGGGCACTGCATAGGGGGACCACAACTGGGGGCACTGCATGGGGGGACTGCTACTGGAGGCACTATATAAGGGGCACTGCATAAGGGGGTCTACTACTGGGGGCACTATATAAGGGACATTACAGGAGGCACAAGGGACACTGCACTGGGGGCACTAAATAGGGAGGACCACTACATTGTTAAGTGACCCCATCCCTTAGGACCACGCCCATTTTTGGCCATTCGTCTTTGTTGCGTGCATATGGGGGGGCCTCCATTTTTAAATTTGCCCTCGGCTCCAAATACCCTAGTTACGCCACTGCACAATTCTATTCAGAATTTATATTATCCCACTAGCCTGTCACAACTACAGTACAATAAATGCAACCAAAATAAGTAACAGGCCAGGATTTCCAGATAGGCCACACAGGCCTGAGACTAGGGTAGAAGAAAGCATAGAAAAAAAAAATGGAAAACTGTGTAGCTCCAACATAGCTGGAGTGCCACAGGTTGCCTACTCCTGACATAAGGGGTCTATTCTATTCGGATCCCTCCCCCTGTGTCAGGCTCCTTCCTCTGGACGCTGAGGCTTTGTGTGCCTGCGTGAACTCTAGTTCATGTAGATGCACTAGCACTCCTTTCAGAGCAGTGAAAACATTTTGGTGAATCAGATGATTTTTGGATCAGCTGTCTCCGTGCCGGACCCCAATAATTTACATAATGAATAGACCCATGAAGAGAATTGTTAACTACTGTTCCTATTTGACAAAACACAACTTTGCTCTATAGATACAATTGTACTTAAAGAAAAGCTGATCTGTTCCAATAGAATAATAATAGAATAGAAAAGCTGATCTATTCCACAATGATAATAATAATAATAATAATAATAATAATAATAATAATAATAATAATAATAATAATAAATAATAATAATAATAAATAAGGTGAAATACACAAAAAGGATTCAAAATAATAAAGCAACATTTTAGTAATTATTGTAATTGGTCATGCACAAATTAAAATATTAAACTGGTTATTTGTACCTAACAGTAAATTGGTTATTTGTCTGCAAACAGTAAAGCAAAAACCTCTCGATTTGGTTAGGCAAGATTATGGAGATGAAGATTAACATCAATTAAAACGCAATCAAATCTTTTGGGCTTGGACATTGTAACTTTTACCAAACACAAGAAAGTATGTAGCTGTGGGCAAAGTAACTTCACATTCTGCATGCAGCACTACATCCAAACCAGTTCTTCTACTGTATTTGCAAATATCCCAAACCAATTCCAAGCTCCTCCCCAGCTCTCCTATTGTTCATGCTTCCTACGCTGCTTTTGCTGCCCCTTTGAATGTTGACTTAATTTAAAACAAGGGTCACAAAGGCTAAATAAATGCATTTTCATATCTGTCTGCAGAGCAATTGTTGTTGACACCTCCTACTGTGCAGGCTCTAGTAGGTAACCAAGAATGTCAGCCTTTTTGAATGTGATTACCACTTTTCAGGTACTGCAACAACTGACCAAATATCATGTAAAACAGTATCCATCAGTTGCTCATGACCACTCATTCTCCTGGTGGTATGAAAGGAGAAATGTCTTACATTACCTTTAGAGAGAATATTCATTTTGGACTCAGGAGACAAAAAATAACCCCCCCCTGCCCTCACCAACCGCTTCAAACAAACCGTACATTACTCATATACTGCATGGGCTAGTGAAGAAATCATTCAGCTACTTCTGGAATTATCTTGTATAGTCCAGAGAGAAAGATGTTAACTTTTTCATTTGATATCCCCAAAAGAACAGAGATACTGATATACCAGTGTGTTTGGTTATCTTAGCACTAAAATTAATTATCAACATTGTAAAATGTTTGTATAACTATTGTTATTATTTAAATTGCTTGTTATGGGAATTTTTTGTATAATAAATAATAGTTAATTTATTTATAAGATACCCAAAACAAGTCACCAACTCACAATATAGGTTCTGATTCAGAGATGGTAGCAATTTTTATGTTCTATTATTTGCTACTGTGCATGTGCAAAAGGTCAGAGAAATCCTTACTACACATGTGGCAACCCAAGTGTCTGATGGCGATCATAATTGTGTAAAGCATTGCTAACACTTCAGAAGGGGTTTGCGATCCTGGGCGTTTCAGGGGGGAGACTGCGAGGTAAGCTAAAGTGATCACAAAAAGGGGCTGTTTTATGGGCGTGTTAGAGGAGTGTCACAGGTATGTCTGGTAACGCTGATGCATTTCCAGTCACAAATCCATAGCTTCTAAGGCCATGTTTAATTTGAATTGAAGAGAGTAGCTAAAGAAGACCCTAAGTTACCGCTATTGCCCAAGGAGTCACAGTGCTTATACACACAGAGGGCTATTGCCCAAGGAGTCAGGGTGCTTATAGCCTTATACACACAGATGGCTATTGTTCAAGGAGTCATGGTGCTTATACACACAGTGGGCTATTGCCCAAGGAGTCATGGTGCTTATGCACACAACAGGCTATGGCCCAAGGAGTCATGATGCTTATACACACAGCGGACTGTTGCCCAAGCAATCACGGTGCTTATACACACAGGTGGCTATTGCCCAAGGAATCACGGTGCTAATACACACAGATGGATATTGCCCAAGGAGTCATGGTGCTTATACACACAGATGGCTATTTCCCAAGGAGTCACAGTGCTTATAAACACAGATGGCTACTGTCCAAGGAGTCACAGTGCTTGTATACACAGAGGGCTATTGCCCAAGGAGTCACAGTGCTTGTACACACAGATGGCTATTGCCCAATGAGTCTCAGAGCTTGTATACACAGAGGGCTACTGCTGCTAGAGAGTGTGATGATGTAACCCTGGTGAATAGCTATGATACTGGTGCACAGCTGTGATTCATCCAACTTAGCTTTTGTGTGTAATTGTGTTTTTTTTAGTGAACACATTTTCCAAATGCGTTCAAACATCACAAGCTCCCAGGTGTAGCCACCTTTGATATGTAATGCAGTCTGCACACAGGGCTGTGCAGAAAGAGACAGCACCAGTGTACTGTTGGGGGCATGGCCTAACCTGTGGCCACACCCCCACTAAAAAAATCATGCAAGGAGAGGAGCAAGGTGTGCTGGGCTGGGGAGAAAGTACACGCTCCCTCCACCCCTCTTGGCACCTCTGTCTGCACACTTACCCCAATATCACAGAGATGTTGGGTCTAACTCTGAGTTACAAGCAAGTCTCAATGCACATGGATTTTATCATCTTCTGCATACTGTTCATACAATAGAGAAATAAACTGGCCTCTGCATCAGGTATCCGCACACAGTCAGAGACCTCTAGGGCTTAAGGATTGACCAGACCACAATTTCCATGAAATGGGCATTTCTGGGCGGTGTCTATGCGATTGCACAGAACTCTTCTGCCTTGTGGGAGAGTCATTAAAATGTCCTGAGTATGTAGGCTGACTTCCTTGCTTGATCATAGCGAACAAATGTAGATGGGACATCTACTTCAGCTGGATCTTTTGCACCCAGCGTGGTGATGGTGTAAGCCTAGACACTAATGATAATGATCACTGAGGATGTAAGAACAATGGGTGGGACAGGCTTCCATATGCATTCACACTGATTTTTAGTATACAAAAACCAGATTCTCATATAAACTAGTAAATAGGCTGCCACAGCCATACAGAGAAGCAGCTGTAGATGTGTCTGATTCAGAATCTGTCCCTTTATTTGCAGGATAGATGGGTGACATCCCTTAGTCCCTTATACTTGAAGAGACATTGAGCACAGTAGGACATGTAGCAAGCTCCTTAAGATGCAAGTTACAGAGACTTGGCTGCATTACTTATTAAGCTTCTTAGGAGAAGTATGGTAATGGAGGCTTGGTTTAAAGATATGGGATAATGATGAGGACAACAGTAACACTGTCTAGCTAGGGGTAGGCAACATTTTTCTCCTTGGGTGCCAGACATTCAACACTGCAAGCAAAAAAACATTCCAAAGTGCCACCACCATTATCACATAATGTATAGATGTAATGGGTAGCTACAAAAATTTTAGTAGCTTCCCTGTCCTTCCTTTTTTAAAGCTAGTTTGCACAGGTTAGGTTGATAGTTTGCAGTCTGGAGATATAGACATGCTTCCAAATTGTGTCTGTTAGTTAACTGTGGTAGGGTTCACTCAACAGAGGCACAGGCTTTGCTGAGTATCCAGGCCATACTGAGGTTCTCCAGTTTGGAAAAGGTCTAATTGGGCAAATATGTCTCCTCTGTACAGGAAGGAGGTGGGGCAGGGGAAATGAAGCATGTGTGAGGGATTGACACCTATGGGGGCCACATAAAACATACTCCAGAGCCCCCTTATGGTACTAGGATTGCCTATACCTGGTCTAGCTGCTTTTAATTGGCTCTGTATTTAGCAAATCGCTGCCATTTACTTGGATTTCTTATTTGTCATTTCCATTTAGACCCCTGCAGGAAAGAAGACCCCCCTGGGATGTACAAATTGGCAAGCAACAAAAGTGGAACTGTTTGCATTTGGCTGCAATTTATATTGGAAATATGAGTTATGGGTTTTTTTTAAATAAAAAAGACTCTCAAGGGTCTATTCTCTGTTATGTACAACATGTTATTCTTTATTACATTACATATGAATTGGGTAATGCAGCTGTTACATTTATAAATAATAACACTGTCCTGATGCACAACAATGGCACATGTGATAAAGTCAAAGCCATTGTCCCCTCAATCTCATGATTAATGTAAGAAATAAATTAGACTAAACTGAACAGTATTAAAAGAGTAACAGATAAATTGCAGCCCAAATGGCAAGATATTTTCTTTATACCTAGCTGGAAAACAACACATTTTCATTGTACATCTTATTACCTTTATACACACAGAAAAAGAGCTCCACTTAGATTGTTCAGGGAGAAGTGTTGCTTTTACAAAAAATCAGACATTGAACTACTGTACAGAACATTCTCTCTCTCTCTCTTTAAATTTTGATATGAAATTATGATATTTCGAAGTACACACCCCATATGGTTTAGCAACTTTATAGTAATAGGATAATGTACATTGGCCCTCATTCAGAGCCGTACGCTCTGAGCAGAGCGCACGCTTTGAATGAGGGCCGGGCTCCATTTTCATGGAGCGTCCTCCTGGACGCTCGTATAGCTGTGGGTCACCACCCACAGGCTATACGAGCGTGCATTGTGATGGTCGCGATGGTCGAGACCATCGCGACCATCGAATTTGCGAGCCGGAGCCTGCGGTTGAGGTTTTCAACCGCAAGCTCCGGAGTGATTTTGGCTCTATCAGAGCCAAAATCACTCCCACTGACATCACTAGTGATGTCAGTGGGCCGGCTTCTGACGGGAGGCGTTCCCTTAGGAACGCCCCCGTCAGGGAGGCACGCCCCCGGCACGCCCACCAAAGGGGGCGTGCTGTCAATCAACATTGACAGCACGCCCCCTTTGATCGGACACAACGAGCGAAGGACTTTCCTTCGCTCGTCGCGTCTGGCGCATGCGCACGACGGAGCTCCCTCCGTCGTGCGCATGCTCAGTCCATAACATCGACCCACTTGGTCGGATTCAGACCCGACCGAGTGGGTCTGAATCAGGCCCATAGTGCTGAGACCTATAATCAGAATATGACACAGTATACTAATATAGGGTAAAGATCCAATGTTAATCACTTTATATGCAAATTCTATATGGTAAATTAAATTGGTATTTTCAATTTTGAAAACATGTACATTAATTTCCAATGCAGCCATATGTCTGGCTTTGTACATACCAAATAACCAAAGTTCAAGCAGTAAAGTGTAATAAGAAAATTAAGATATGTAAATAGTAATCACAGTTCCATAGTAAAGTGGAGAGTGCTACAAATTAATCAGAACATTTTGGAGAAAAAACTAAGAAATTCCAATATAGATATAAAAAATTAAGTAATTAAAACTTAAAAAGGTCTCATTTGAATGAATATCTAGGTTAGAGTGAAGATCTCTCTGCTATAATCAGTGTCTCAATATAATTCATAAACCGCAGAGTGCAAGTAATTAATGTATACTGGTACAGAGTACAGACACAATAATGAAAATTAAAAATTAAAGTGCTACAAAAATATGTAAAGTGAAGCTAACTTCTTATCTTAGACCACAGTTTATAACGTTCAACAGACATGAACATAGTAAAATCGTATTATAATTCAAATACTTGTTCATTTGGGATCTAAATTATGTGAACTAAACAAACATAAATTGTCCCACTGAGATGAGATGGGTTGCTCTCTGTGTTAGTACAACAGTTTTGTGACTGTATTATCTTAGTTGCTTAGTGTCCATAGTGACAGACTTGAATTTCAGCAGAGTATAGGAAAGTCCCTCATGACTATTTAGGTCCATCTTTAGAAAGATAATCTGTAACGAGTAGTACAGAGTGTCTGTTTATACAGACTAAGAGAGTTATGTTATCCAAACAATGTGACATTATGTAGGACATTCCTTCCCTTTAACTTTGCTGTCTCATGACATACAGTATACTGATAGGTGCACAATGTGTTCAAAAGTTTGTTCTTTCCTTTGAGGATGAAAATATAGATCTTTCTATATGGTGATATTATTGTGAGAATAAGGAAATTGAACACATAATCATGATTTATACAAAGCAAAGAATCATAACAAATTTGTGACCTAACATAAACTGCATGGAAGAAACAAGTGCATAATTAATGTAAAGTGTATGAATAATAAATATATATATATATATATATATATATTTATAGAACAAAAAGCCAGCACTCCAGTAACTGTTTAGCAGAAAGAAGTTGAACTGATATCTTCAGTGGCGTCACTGGGGTCGGTGACACATGGTTTACCCAACAGATCCCTCAAAAAGGGGCATGGTCTCATTGGGAAGGGGTGTGACCTCCTGGCACACCCCTGGTTTCATCATTTTCACTGTGTCAGCTCTGCCTTAGTTATCAGGAGCTGGGCACTGCACAATAACATCACAGTGGAGCACAGGGCTCCCGATATCTGAGGAGAAGCTGTGATTTTGCTGTTACCCCCTCGAGCATTGCACCTGGTGGGGTTGGCACCCCCTAATGACACCACTGGATATCTTCTTTATTTAATCTATATAATAAAACTAATTGGTGATAAAAATCATTCATTTGTTCTAGTGTCTCAGTATATTATGCAATATGGAAGAAGCTTATCTGCATATATCTATATAATATTCAAATGTGTCATGTCCTGAGATGGACATGTGCTTTCCCAGTTGGGGGGGGAGGGGCACACGCCTTCCCTTCATCCCCATTACCGGCTTCCACTTTGGGGCAGGGGAAAGTGAGAAGACTGTCGCTACTTGGGTAAGTGGGTGAGGTGGGACCAGGCTGAGGTGACCCATCATATGCTGGGTCCATTTTATTAGATATGACATATAGAAGGTGTGTCTGTATATTAAGACATATGGAAAAAGTGTCTATATATTATGACAAATTGCATGTGTATCTGTATATTATGACTGTATATTTATCTTGATCAATGCAAAAAATTTAATTACTGTGGTTTAAGAGAGAGGGCAATGCTGGGAATAACAGCTAGTTGACAATAAATCATGAAAGCAATAGCATCTGCCCTTAATTATAGCTTAACAAATACAGACATGTAACTTTAAACAGATATCCCCAGATACACTCCTTCATGGATCTGATAAATAATTATCACAGGTGTAACAACTAAAACATATTTATGGAAAAAATATTATATTGAATACATAAAAATCCAAAGACTACATCCATGATCCAAAACAATATCACCCTTCCCTTATGAAACAAATGGCATTAATTATCTTGACAATGATGCATGTTAGCGTTAGGGATATATATGACAGTGAGCTGACATTATGTATTCATAGTGAGCTTGTTGAATGCAGAAGATGTGGGCAGGTGTAAAGACCTGAGTTACTCTGATATGGGTTAAATCATTATTGCCAGATGACTGGGTTAGAGCAGCTCCAAGTGATTCCAACCAACAGTAGTCCAGGAGGGAAAAACCATGAACCACCAACAAGGTGTTAGGTGGCCAAGACTCATCCATGAGAGAGGTCAGTAAAGGCTTTGCCATCCAGTACCAACCAACAGAAAGGTTACTGTGACACAAATTGCAGAATATTTTAATAATAGTGATGTAATGACTCACAACATACATTGAATCAAACACTGCTACATAGCTGCAGGCCAGTCAGATTGCCCATGCTAAACCCTCACAATCGAAAGGGAAGAGCCAACATTGGCCATTCAGGTGTCGTAACTGGACCTTGGATTAATGGAAAAAGTCTTCTTGTCCGAGCAATCTCATTTTCTGGTGCATCATGTGGATGGACGTGCACATGTGAATTGTTTACCAAGGGAATAGATGACAGTAGGATGCACTGTGAGAAAAAAATGTGCAGGTGAAGGGAGTGTGGTGCTTTTGGCAATGTTCTTCTGGGAAACCCAGGGTCCATTCATTCTTGTGGATATTAATTTGATTTGTACCAACTACTTAAACATCTTTGTGGACCAAGTATATCCTTCCATGGCAATGGAATTATCAGATGTATGTGTCCTCTTTCAGCAGGGTATAGCACTCTGCCACACCGCACAAATTGTTCCAAAAAAGGTTTGAGGAACATGATGAAGTTGTTGAAAAGTTCATGAGAGTTCAAGTTATTACCCTGGCCTCCAAATTATCCATATATTTGTCCAATTAACCATCTGTGGTATGTGTTGGAACAACAAAGCTGAACCATGGCTGCTTCACTTCACAATTCACAGGAGTTAAAGATCTGCTGGTTACATCCTAGTAAGAAATATAACAGGACACCTTCAGAGATCTTGCAACTTCCATGCCTCTGCAGATCAGAATAGTTTTGGCACATGGAGGAGCAAGAATACATTAAACAAGTGGTCATAATGCTGTAGTAGGATAAATTATACAGTTGTGTAAATGAATATAAACAATGTTAATTATAAAAATTATTATAGAGCCCAAAACAATATTATTATTATTATTATTGTTACCAGTTATTTATATAGCGCACACATATTCCGCAGGGCTTTTACAGAGAATATTTGGCCACTCACATCAATCCCTGCCCCAGTGGAGCTTACAATCTATGTTCCCTATCACATGCACACATACATACACACTAGGGTTAATTTTTGTTGGGAGCCAATTCACCTACCAGTATATTTTTGGCGTGTGGGAGAAAACCCACGCAAGCACAGGGAGAATATACAAACTCCGCACAGGTAGGGCCATGGTGGGAATCGAGCCCATGACCTCAGTGCTGTGAGGCAGTAATGCTAACCATTACACCATCTGTCCTGCCTCAATAGTAAAATGGCATAAATACCTTTAAACATGGTTAAGCATAAAGGTGTGAGTCATAATTTAAACCTAGATCATCAAAATTTAAATTAATAACCTCCCATTCAATAGCACAATCTTATAAATTAATATAGACTATAATTAATTATAAAGGTTACAGTCATATTTTAGACCTTGTGAATATGGAGAATTGATATTTACTGTATATGAAATGGCTTACCTCCCACCCCAGTGACAAACCATATAAATTAATTGAAACCATATTAATCATACAGATTAAAGTCATAGTACATATTAAATATTAACCTTTTATATCAACCATACCATGGTATAAATTGTTATAAATCTAATTAATCATAAAGGTTTTAAGTATAATTAAGAACTTGTTAATCAAACAAATTAAAGCCACAATTAACCTCTATCTATGTATGTCATAATACAGCAAAATGTGCAATCGGAGCATGAAATGTTGTATTTAATCAGGCAATAGATTTGGAAATGTAGTGATTTGACCCACATCAATGTATGAATTGGAAGCAAAAAGATTAGATATGCTAAATTATGCAGTAATCACTGATCAGTTTGAGAGAATGCAACATTTTGGTAAATTACATAATACAAAGGTCCTGATTTTGAGACGGACAGATTTCTCTGCACAGATGCAAATGGAAAATTTGTGAATACAGCGCATGCGCGGGTGAGAAGTTACACATTTTTTACATATGTTTGTCCTATTCTGAGTCAGAGGGAACTTGGCCAGATCTGTATTTTTGTGAAATTGGGCATTTCGGAATGGGAACTGGATGGCAACAATACAATCGCAAGGAACAGCCCTGTCTTTTGGGAATATAATGATGATACATGTAAGGTTTATTGCAATTCAGAGTCGTGGAAGTCATACAGGGAAGGAAAACCTGTTTCTGACAGATCTCTGGCGCCTAGTGTCGGGCAAGTGCCAGTGCAGATACTAATGATGATGACGGTGGTGGCTGGTATAAAATCAATACAGACTACCGCATTAACCATATTGAAATTCTCATTAGCATAAGATAGTAAATTTGGCTTCCACAGCTGCTAACAAATACAGTCACTTTGTGTGTGACACAGAAATAGGTGCCAAAATGTTGTGATCGGTATAGAAGAGAGATAATTTTTGATGAATATGCCATCTTTTTATGCTGAGGTCCATAAAAGTCAGAAATCTCCACACGGACATCCAATTTTATAAAATAAATTTGTAATATCTGCGAAAACATTTCCTGGAACCTCAGTTTATTAATTAAAATATTATTATTATTATTATTATTATTATTATTATTATTATTATAATTAGTAGTAGTAGTAGTAGTAGTCATAGTAGTAGTAGTAGTAGCCTTTATTTATAAGGCACCACACATTTCAGCAATGCCATACAGAGTAAAGATATAAATCTGGGTAAACAGAATATCAGAATAACAAATATACATAATTACAAATGTTGGAATGTTACTAATATATACCAATTGGCTGATATAGTAAACCTATTTATTTATTTAATAGGACTAGTGTGCTTTAACCCAAACATTTCACTTCCATATTTTAGAAGTGGTAAAATGTTTTTTTTTATTAGAGATTGTATTAATTATTAATCAGGGGTTTATGTTGTTTTTTTTATTTACTAGTGGATTACATTATGTATGAACTCCCAAGAACAGATTATAATGCAACAACATGTTAAGAATATTCTCAATGCACTTACTGATCTCATCAACAATGGCAATATCACAAGCGAAGGTATTACAATAGCTCCCAATTCTGATCCAAGCCTTTAAATGCACTTGGTGTAGTTTACATGGGATAAAGGGTGGTAATTTAAATGTTTTACTGTTTAAAGAAAAGAGAAAATGGAAAATATCACAAATATTTAATTATTAAAAGAAACAACTAAAAAAACCTTTTTGCTTGGTGGCATAAAATAATCATGGTTTTATGAACTTATTCATATGAATTTTTTATGCACACTTTTGTCAAGGCTTGGGTTTGTTTTTTGCCTTAAGCAAGATCGCTGAGACTTGTTCTCAATAGCAGTGGTTCTCAAACTCGGTCCTCAGGACCCCACACAGTTCACGTGTTGCAGGTCACCCAGCAGGTGCACAGGTCTAATCATTACTCAATGACACATTTTAAAAGGTCCACAGGTGGAGCTAATTATTACACTTGATTCAGTGTGAAGACATGGAAAACACACACTGTTTGGGATCCATGAGGACCGAGTTTGAGAACCTGTGCCCTATAGGAACAACTGTAGGTTTCCATGTCTTACTCACTTCATCAGGTGTTTATCACAATTTCACTACCTTCTATAAATATAACAAATAATATAGGTTTGTTTTATCCTTCATGTGTGGTGTGTATTCATTGTGCATTGTGTATTCATTGTGCACATTATTACTTGGTTTGTGTTGGATCACAACTGTATTATAATTCTGTATTGATCATGAATGTATTTTGGGTTACCCTATTCTTACTATGATATCTCCATTCATGACTGGCTGTTAGACTCATACCTGCAAAATTAGGTACATGTCCATTTGACTGTCACTTATATGCCTCATTGGGCATATTATATACAGTAGGAGAGCATGCATGAGTTATTCCACAGGATAGTCCATATACACGTCCAGTAACATGATCCGTTTGTTGTACTTACCGTGGCTTGTTTGATCTTGCCTTGTCTTCTAAGTTTGTTGTAATATTGTGAATCTGGTTGTTTCCCATGGTTGATTTGATCTTGCCTTTTCTTCTGAAGGTGCCCACACACATACCGATGTCCTCACGATACGATTTTATGGCCAATTTCCTCTTGAACTTTCACGGGAGCTCCCTTGCCGTCGTGATCACGATTTGGAGTTAAAAATGTCCAATCTGACTAAAGATCTATCTTGCAGCCAATGCATTGTATCCCGGATTGGCTAATCTGCCCTACAGCACGGCATCGGCATCGTGCTCGTGAGTATAAACTCACAATTTGTACTTTTTTTACCCGATTCATTGTCACGATTCGTCGAAATTGGCCAAATCATGTAAAATGTCGCTATGTGTGTGGGCACCTTTAGTTTGTTGTAATATTGTGAATCTGGTTATTTCCCTTGGTTGATTTGATCTTGCCTTTACAGTCAGGGTTTATAATGTTCTTTTAACCTGAGTGGTAAACACCTATAACTCCTTGCAAAATCCCAGGGGGCAACAAATTCCATGACCATATCCAGGAAAAAGTGCTGCTATAGGTGAACAAAAGTGAAAAGCCAGGGTTACTTGGAACCACACATTTGATATTGCAAATACAGATTTCAATCTACTCAATATGCAGAGCAGCAGCTCCTGTCAAAAATGTCTGAGTCATCTGCTTTTTCACCTACAAAGGAAAGTACATTAACATGTTGTCCTGAAATGTACAGCAAACTGTGTTCCACTCATTGATCTGCGGCAATTATTTATAGTTTTATACCATATGCTTTTGTTCCTGGGACAAATTATATAGTTAATGAGATGGAGTGCAGGTGGGATACTCTCCTTAAGTGCAAAATGCTGCTTTTTTCTTTTTTTGCTTTCTTGAACACAGCCAGATCTATATACATGTGTTGTTTGGACAGTCACATGAGACAGCCACCATAACAAGAGCCCCAACATTTTATTCATTAACTATCCAAGAAATGCTGATTTAAGTGGGTCTTTTTCAGTATTTTCATTTGCATTGATTTGACATTATTATAGAACTATGCCAACACTAAATAGTATTTGATTGACATTTATATTTTAGTATTTTTAGTTAGTGATCTATGGCAAGACATATTTGTAGCACTTTACACTTTAATATTGACTATTAGATCAGTAGCTGTATACCTTATATACTGTATAATTCAGGGTGAAAGCAGAGCAAAATATACACCATGTGCTGGCCCTGCCCCCTGCACATGTGATGTCATGATGTCACAATGTCGAGCAGGGGCCATCGGGACCAAGGATAAGCCAAACACCTGCAGTGTTCACGGTGCACTTTAGACGACTCTGCAGTGGCTTGTAGTTGGCACTAAGGACAAGTTCAGTATCAAGAGCATCTTAGGGGCATTCCAGGTGGCCCCAGAGACATCTTGCCGCCGGGACCAGGGAGAAGCTGATAACCCAGATGGCAGCTTTCTAGGCTGCAGGGTGCTATTCCATTTTTGAACATCCAATGCTCATCAACACATTTGAAAATTTACATTAATCTTAATGGGAACACATTGTAAACAGAATACGAGCTGCCAAAAAGTACTTACATAAATGCTATTCATGTGTATGTTTTGATCAAGATGATAACTTGCTGCTTTGTCACAGGATGCAGAGGTTGCTGGAAAACAGTTAAGGAGTTAACAAAATGCATCTACATCATGCCCTGTTTTATTCATTCCACTCAATAAGCATAGGAGATGGGAAGCCATGTGCCTAGCCCATATGCCAAATTGAGCATCAAAATATGAGACGAGTGACAAAGGCAATTGATTTTTATTATGGAAAACCATATGATTTGGTAACATCTATCTGGTGCATGCTTCTTGTACCACCGTGCAAGCATTCAGTAATCAAACTTATGTAATATTTAGTTTTGTTATGCATGTGCATGCAGATGATATTCATCTTATATATTGATTTTTTTCATTAGCAGACCATTATATTAGAGAATTGGAATGAAACTAAATTTCTTAAATTGTTCTGCAAAGCTTTGTATATGAACACACACACACATTATATATATATATATATATATATATATATATATATATATATATATATATATATATATATTAGGGATGTGCAGGCTCGGTTCTACTCGGTTCCGTTCGGTTCTTTTTACCGAATCTTATTGGCTATCCAAAACTCGTGACAGCTGAAACCCAATAAGATCCGGTAAAAAGAACCGAACGGAACCGAGTAGAACCGAGCCTGCACATCCCTAATATATATATATATATATATATATATATATATAATTTAGCCTTATCATTGCAACAAATAGGAACAAATAATACTTGTTTATTTACTAAAAACCAGGCTGATGCATAAAAGTTCTGTTGGGCTCTAATATTTCCAAAGACTTTATAAAATCTATGTATGTGTCACAGTCTATATGTATACTATGTGTGGACATGTTTCTTGTAGATATAGTGTTCACTGAAAGATCACTCCTGCATAGATCTGCAGGCAATCAGCGGTATGTGGCTCTCCACCAAAGAAGATCCACACTCACACCTCTAATCAGACAATTGATGTTCCTAAAGCCTTGCATGAGGCTTCATGGATATGTAGTCATGTGGATATGTGTTAGATATTATTTTGAAAAATATATTATTATTATTAAGGTAGTCTGGCAGTTTGGAACATGAATCAACAAATGCCTCTGGCCATCCTGCTAATGCCTTTGGCAATGCGTATGATGAATTCAACTATTGCCTATGAAGGAGCTGCATAGAAAGAATCTGGACTATTGACTGATGGGCCACCTACATCAACATTCAAAGCAAAAATTCCATCTCTTAATGTCCAGGCTTCCAATCCATTGACAGGTCGCCCACAGAGACAAAACAAGGAAAGAACCATAAACACTGATGTCCATACAGCTACACTTATTAATATCATTGATGTTTTAAAATAAAACAGCAACAAAGCTACACTGAAAATCAAAGTGTTGCAGCAATACAGTCACCAGATGATGATGAGACTTCCTTGTTTGCAAAAGTATAATATGCAATGTATCTAATATATTCCATTATAATTTACTCAAGTTGAACATTTCATTATGGAAATCATCTGAGTGCTCCTTTTCCACATCCAACATATCCAGTGTACAAAACACAGTAAAGTTAGTTTCATACTTTAGATCCAATTCTACTAACAATTACGCTTATGATTGAAAGTCCACATGAACATATAGATTTATGCGTACACACTATGACAATTTACCATTCGATCTGTGATTATCATCTGCTGAAGTGGCTGAGACTGCAGGAGCAGCAGCAGAAGTATTGGACGGAACGGTCGGCAGTGAGTACACACTTCTAGGTATGTCTGACATTGTACCATTGCATCTGATGATTATTAGGCAATCCATAAAATCAGTTCTTCAGATGCAAGCTGTTTTGTTCTGATAAAACATGATCGTAGGTGTGTACACATTCTTAGGATATTTCACAAATGGGTCAGGATTCTGAAGATCTGTCCGACGATTGTACAGTATAGGTGTGTACCTAGCTTTAGTTCCATACCTTCAATTCATCCTTCTTATGGCCCTAAATTTTTACACTCGGTCAATAAAATAAACTGTCTTTAACCATTTGCCTGGCATGACCACATTTTTACACCACACCAGACAGTGCTTTATCTGATCTGGTCGCAATATTTTGGCCAGTCAGACAAACAGCGTGTGCGGCTGAAAGAAGAGAATCTTCCTGCAGCTGTTGCTTCCAGTCCCTCTGCTTGCCTGCACACAGTGTCTGCTGTGCTGCCGATCACTGCTGATTGGTCAGCACAACAGGACCCCCCACCCAGTGGCTGCAGAGACTAGCAGCCGCTGGGAAAAGGTAAATTAACCCCCCCTCACCCTGAAGCCACTGTGAAATGGAAAGTCACAATGGTCACGATGTTTCCTATGTTTCCGATGTTCCGATGGTAGTGTTCTGATGGTTCAAAAAACGATTTTTCACAATTATTACAAAAAAAGAAATATCTTTTTTTTTTTAGTGAAATCATTTTGTATAAGTTGAAATAGCTGTTCTTCACCTAATTCACTCATAAAAAAAAAAAAAAAAAATTCGGAGTGGTTTTTAGAAAACAAATTTGTCAGTTAAGTGGTTAACTGACGGAATTCACTGGATAATCCACTATGATAAGCAATTTAAGACAAATCACTTTTCAGAATAGTAATTTAGTCCCAATGTCATACTTATTCACTTAACCATACCATAAATTTGTTAACAAAAATGCAGATATTTTAGTAAACCTAAACAAATATATTTATTAATTAACTAACTGTGCTTTGTGTATATTGACTGAAGTAAAATGGAGGAACTATCTTTCTTCTGGTTCATGTGATATTCATGCCAGTTAGGTGCATGTGAAAATAAAACTCAGCTGCACTGTATCCCAACTCCCTCATTTTTACAATGCTAGGCCCATGGATAAACAGCCCTAGGGAGACTCCAGCAATGCTATGTGCAATTAAATCCTTACATCACCAAATTATTACCATCAACTGTAATATACATCTGCAACAATTTTTATTTATGTGTATATGCCTTGGCAAACTCTGAGCTCTTTTGAAATGTTGGACTTTTTTGGCATGCAAAGTGAAAATACTTAAATGACTTAATCAAGTTTGTATATTTCATATAAGAGTATCCTAAAGCTATTTCTCCAATCAATACTATGGATAATCAATCATCTATCTCTCCAAATGTTTATCGGAAGATGTAATATGTATCTTCAGGAGATACTCAGGCACAATACAGAAAAAGCTGTTGCAATTCTTTCCTATCTTGCCCAATACAAGAAAATAACATATAACATATACAGTACACAATAAACAAATTTCAGGATATTATCAAAGACCGCTCCCGATATCACAAAAATTTCCAGTAAATATTACTTAGTGTTGACCCAGAGTTCTTCTTCTTTCTTTAATCTCTTTCCTCGTGGTTTATCCACATAAAAAGGAAAAAGAAAAACCATACATGTGTAGACTCTTCAGGTTTCTTAATTTCGTGAAAAAGTGCACAGAACCACTACACCAAAATTATGATATTGTGATATACAAATCACAGTCTGTATCTTTTTAAGTGATTAGGTCGTGGGGTAACGTACCCTACTTACTTACACCTGTATATAACGGTATCTTTATCAATTGGATTCACCAGGGAAGACACAAAAGACATGTAGCAAAGAACCAAAACATATTTCCCAATATAATATAACTTACTCGCTCAACAAAGCTCTGAAGATAAGCTTATCGTGATATTTTATACAGGGGCTACGTACCCTACTCACTTAACAAATATGTAGATTGTTCCTATAAAGGTATCTTTCCAAGCCACTCTCAGTCCTCCAATCTTTGATAGAAACTTTGTTGATATGTAGCAAAAATACATTTATTCCACATGAAGTATAAAAACAACATTTGCTTTAAAAAGCCAAGAGGTCTCAAAAACAGTCCAGAAAACTTTTAACTTCCGACCAGCAGAGGTAAGAAAGTGCATGTAGATGGTAATAAATATAGCAGTCTGGATCAGCTATACTTTATAAAAACACTTAAAATCACCTAAAAACAGTTCAGGATTCTAAAAGATTTTTCAAACAAGGAATTGCACTTACTCCCACATAACATAAAACCAGTACATTTTATATGAACTAAATAACCCCATGGAAATTCCAACAATGTTATGCAGAATCAAAAACTATTTTTACAAATTGCTCTATATTTTATTTACTAGTTTTAAAAATAAAAAAATAGCCATAGTCAGATGACTAATTTCACTTTGCACATTATAGGCCTCATTTAAATTTGGATACAATTTCTGACTGAATGTAAGTAGTAAAAATATTACAGATGAGTGGTTTGGGTTTACTCAGTTTTGTTCAGATCTCAGAAACTGCATCATACTGGCTATCCGACTTTCACTTGTTTTGGAGAGCCAATAAGTTAAATCCGAACTAATTCAAACTTGTGCTTATTTCGCAAAAACAACAGAGTCAAAACTGAACCGCTCATCTTGAAAAATATATATAGAAATAAAAAAATGCATCTACACTGATATGTTGAGTATCTCAAAATGTGCTGACAAAAAAAAAAATAGGAGTTACACAAAGTGTACATCAGGCATACATGTGTGCAGGGGCGCTGTGAGCTGAGCCGGGCGCGGGGGAAGGTGGCTTGGCCTAATCACGTGAGGTGGGGCCACACTCCATTAGGTTAAAAAAAATATTTTTGCAGCTGCGCGGGGGCAAAATGCAATGGGAATCTTCTTTCCACTAATAGTCCAAATGGAAATGGCAATTAAGTCATTCAAAGAGACAGCTTCATCTTGTTATAATATAGTACTGATGCTAATGACTTAAGAACTATCAGGTGTAGAGGTCAATACACAAGAAGCCAATCAGAAGCAGTTTCATAGTGCTGCTGATGGTCATCATTGTCATCATTGCATGTCACTTTAAGCATATGCCCTCTATTACCAGCAATATATACCTACTAAAGGATGCTTCTATGTCTACTCATGTTGCACTTACATGAACTCACCCAGCTTAGGTTTAAATTTGAAAATGGAGCCCCCCCCATGTGCGCACGATGAAAAATGGGCATGGTCACAAGGGGCATGGCCACTGAAAAATGGGGTGTGTCAACATGACACACCCCTTTCTTGTCACTGGGATCATTTCTTTCTGTTTGCACCTTAATGCAGTGCCCCTTATACAGTCCCCCCTATGCAGTGCCTCTAGTAGTGTTCCCCCTTATGCAGGCCCCCAGTAGTACAGTAGTACCCCTTCTATAGTACCCCCAGTAAACAATTCCCCCAGTAGTGGTCCCTCTTATGCAGGGACCCTAGTAGTGCCCCTTACACAGTTACCCCTGTAGTAGTCCCCCTTATGCAGCCCACCATTAGTTCCCCTTATACAGTGCCCCCAGTAGTGATCTCCCATATGCAACCCCCCAGTAGTGATCCCCCATATGCAGTGCCCTTTATACAGTGCCCTCAGGAGTGATGCCCCCTTATTCAGGCCCACAGTAGTTATCCCCCCTATGCAATGCCCCCTGTAGTGGTTCTCCCTTTTCAGTGCCCCCTGTAGTGGTTCTCCCTTTTCAGTGCCCCCTGTAGTGGTTCCTCCTGTGCAGTGCCACCAGTAGTAAGCCCCTTATATAGTGCCCCAGTAGGAGTCCCCCTTGATCCAGTGCCCCCCATAGTAGTCAACCTTGATGCAGTGCCCCCTGTAGTAGTCCCCAGTAGTGGTCCCCCCAATGCAGTGCCCCCATAGTATCCCCCCCAGAAGCAGTACCCCCAGTAGTAGTCTCCTCCTTAGTAACAGTGCCCCCCCAGTAGTGGTCCCTCCCGAAGCAGTGCCCCCAGTAGTAGTCCCAACCTTAGTAATAGTCCCCCCCCGAAGTAGTGCCCCCAGTAGTAGTCCCAGTCCCCCCCGCGATAAATACACACTGACATTAGTCAATAAATAAAAGTAAAATACTTACCTGAATCCAAGCTCCGGCTCCCGCCGCCATCTGCACATCAATCCTCCTGGGCTGGCGCGCTCTGCATTATGGGAGAGACATTATGACATCTCTCCCATTTCCCACTGCAGGAGCCGGCTCTTTGTAGTGGGCGCTGTGGCTGCAGCAGTCAATGAGAGTCTATCTGATGCTCATTGGCTGCTGTTTAACACACACATCGCCACCAGCGCTGGCGGTGATGTTTGTACAGCAGCAGCAGCCACTGAGAGTCTGTCTGACCTCATTGGCTGCTGATTCACACACACATCGCTGCCACTCAGCGGTGATGTGTGTGCAGTAGCAGCAGCCAATGAGAGTCATCTGACTCTCATTGACACTGGTTAACACACACATCGCCGCTAGCGCTGGCGGCGATGTGTGTGTTAGCACAGTTTGAGCCCGCCCGCCTGCCACCCTCCTCCTGACGCTATTGGGCAAGCGCTCAGGGGGAGGGAAGGGGCTCAGCTGTGCAGCACAGGACCAGAGCTGGAAAGCTGTCCTGTGTAAATGTGTAGCGCTGACCGCACACACTGTGGTCGGCGCTACACTGGATAACTAGGGTGTGCCGGTACTGTGGCCAGAGGTGCCCCCCTGTGCCGCCAGTCCCATGGCGCCCAGGGCAAGTGCTCCGCTTGCCCTGCCATAGTTACGCCACTGTCAAGGTCACACAATAATATAGATGCAGCATTTTGAGTGTGCATGTGTATTATAGTATTAAGCAAACGATTGGCATATACCAAACTCTAAATGAGGCACATTAGGAATAAGAACATACTAATTTATGATTAACTTCTAGGGGCAGATTCAATATAATATTTGTTTATAGTACATTAGCGAATGCTGGAAACTAACAGAGAATAGGGTATATGCTTAATGCTACAGTGTTTAATAAGCAACTTGCAGAATCCATTTTTATAGTAGCATACACCAGTATCAAAGTGATACACTGTGTGAAGTCCCTCACCAATTTAAAACATACTCGCCAACTCTCAAGTCTTCTGTCTTGTCTTGTTGCGAGTGATGGGAACATAGAACTTCATGAACAATGCAAGTGCGATTAGTAGTGTGGGAGGACCTAGTTAGACTCACCAAAGGGAAATCATCAAGGTAATGAGCTATATCCTATGTTTTTCCAATGCACCAATTCAATAAGGAACTGAATGTCTCAAAATATGCACAACATACTAAGCAACGCACGGGCAGGCATCTTTCAACATAAAAATTGTCATCCAGCCAGAAACCCATAAATCTGAATGATTCAAGGTACATAGACTGCAGCCAGAAAGCCATACAACATCTATCTTTGCCAACAAAACCGCATCTCAAAAATTCTGCAAATACAAGGGTATCACCACAACTATTTTTCCATGACACCCATGTTAGCCATATATGGAGTCCTACTTAAGGATTCCAGATCCAGTTGTCTCCACCTGTGACCTCCAGTCAACCACAATTCTTAACCAAATGGGTGCCATTACAACAGATACAGAGGTGTAAAAAATAACACCTAAACCCAAGAACATTATTAAATGCAAATCAAATAAGAGGCTGTGAAGACATTCATACCACTCAATCAGTTGTGATAGGACTTGCACATGTCCTCACCACACCATCTTTGAGCATAGTAGTGAATAATTATTGTTTTGCCTTTGCTAGTTAAAGCAAATATGTCAACAGATATTCATCTTCTTATCTGCTCTGGAAAGTTAGCACAGATGCCCTGAAGCATTAACATGTTTGTGCAGTGAACTACATCACCACACCCAGTGCTGAAACCACTAACACAATTGAACAACACCCCGGTACCTTTGCCACTGTGTACAGTGGTGATCAAGGTAGCCAAGGAAATGACAAAAGTAGAATTAACATTTGCCAAAGGAGAAGTTGAAGTAGACCTAAGAGCAGAGAGCAAATGAGGGCCTGTGCCAACCATCTGCTACACTGGCACAACCTGCACCCCAGTGTTCCTACATTACCTGCAGCCTGTGAACTCCAAACCATTCCCACAGACCCAGTTAAACTGGCCACCAACAGGCCCAGCATCAGGTTGGTGGATCCTGTTATCATTCAACAAATCAGCCATTGCAGCTGTAAGCATCAAGGACTTCACAAAATGGCATCAAGAATTGGGGGTAAAGAAAAGTAAAAAGAAGAAGAAAAAGGAAAATACAATAAATAAAGCAAAGTAAAACTAGGTAAAGTAGAACAGAGAAAATAAAACAAAATGAAGAGAAAACACTTAACAGGTATTTACTGCAATAGTACAAAAACACCAGCACTCAACACAGAGATTTGTCCTGTTGAATTTTCAGCAGGCATGAGTAAGGATGGCCACTGACTGTCAATGGTTAACAACCATCAATGATTTGTCACCTATGGTCAATGGTTTTGCTATAGCTGGCAGAGATCTGATGGTTCTCCACCACAGAGGGCTGAGAGGCAGCAATTTTTTTCCTTTGGTGTAGAGGAATAGAGCCATCAATGTTAATCATTGGTGACACCATTAATGGTTAAACCACTGATGGCCATACCTAGGCAAGAGGCTTAAAATCTTCTAGAATCAGGATACTAATGTAAAATCCGACATGCAAGCACTTTCTTTATATTCTATGAACACCTTCTAGCAACACACCCTCTAAATCATTGGTTCTCATTTCCAATCCTCAAGTACCTACAGGTCATGTTTTGAGGTTTTCTTTAATCATGCACAATGGAGTTTAATCTATTTTGCTGGTTCAGAAACTATTCCACCTGTTTTCTCAGATGGAAATCCTCAAAACTTGATCACTGGACTAAACTATTAACTTATCCATGTAAACTAGCACATCCTTGGGGTTTAAACCCCTTGCCAGACATATAAAATGCCTTCTGTCACAGTACTCTGAGTTTAATATCAGAGGACCAACTCCAGAAGTTGTCCACAGTTCTGCAGATATCTCACAAAGCATTTAAAGCACCACAGTTGACATAAAGTGCCTAACCCTCGCCCGAACCCCACTACTTACCGTCAGTGTCAGGATTCCGGCAGTGGCATTCTGAGCACCGACATCTCATGAATACATATGAGAGCAAATGTATTTAAGCAGTGGCGGCTCTAGAGGTGGGTCTACAGCGCGGTCCAAAATTCAAATAGGGGAACCACACCAATTGCCAGTGATGTTTGTCAGCAGTTGGGATGACAGTTGGTGTGGCTCCCCTATTTGAATTTTGGACTGCACTTTTACCCCACCTATTTAGCTGCCACTGCATTTAAGAGTTTTGGGTTCATGCATTATTATTAGCTTTATTAATAATGTTTTAACTGCATTTAAGAAAGAATTTTAAGCGACAGCATGTACATAGTCAAACCTATAAAGCATACAGTAGCTTGCAGCTGAACACTACTTGCATGAGACAATAAGATATTTTGACATAGTATTTTCTTATTTTTTTCATAGTAATCTAAATTCTAAATAAAAATGTTTTCCACCCTTTCTTTCCAGACGCATGTACTGAAGCTATTAATACATGAATTAATCAGACCATTGAAAAAATATGCAGTAAAAGGACAATCAAGGAAATTTATGACCTTGATGGATGAGATGAAAAACTATAAAAAGACCTTCTAATGAAAGTGATTGGTAGAGCAAAATATGCATCTTTAATAATTTACTGCTATCTTTGTTTTGCTAATTTTATACAGCTCAAGCAAAATGTACATTTCATTTGCACCTGTATTGGATGTATTGTATATGCATTTCTACTAGTACAATAATTTGTATGTAAAAATTATATTTTTGTTTCAACTTATACGCTGAAAATTGGAAGAATCTGTGTCTGCACAGCAGGGTTCAAAAATAGTCAGATTGTTTATATTACTAATATAAATACTAGTAATACATTATATGTTCAATAAAAAAATATAAGGAAACAATCTTGATTATTGAAATTATGAAGATCAAGTAGGAGTATTGGTTATTATCATAAATGTAATTGTACTAATGCAAGATGACTTGAAATTGTAGATTTTTAAAGCAGTAACAGTGTAAAACAATGTGAACTCACTCTATGATAGGGCATATACACTGTGGAGACTTAGGCGATATTGGTTTGGACCCCTCTCCTCAGTCCATACCACTCTGTTGACTCTATTTGGAATGATCATTAAATACAGGTCACACTGTCAAGACACATCAAATACACATTGGTCATAATACATAGGTCAAATAAATTACATACTTGATATACATTGATCACTATAGACATGTCACCCTGATATGACACACCTGATACATATTGATGACAATATATAGGTCACACTGATATCACACACCTGATACATCTTGATATTTCAATACAGATAGCACCAATATCACTACACATTTGATACACACACACTAAACACAGGACACACTGATATTACACCAATCAAATCAGTATTACACACCTGGCATATCTCCTGCTTCCCCAAGCTTTTCTATCCCCATAACCCTTGCCCCACAGCTTTACTCATGAGCTACCCATTCCAGCAATCTTTCTCTCACATGCCTCCCTGATGACCATCAACCTTTCACTCATATTACCATAAACTCACCAGCTTTTCTCTCACAAGCCTCCAGCACACTAGCTTTTCTCTCACATGTCCCCATGCCCCTGATTCTATTCCTCATAGCCCATCTGCTTCTCAGTTTTTCTCATACATGACACCATGACCACCAGCTTTCTCACATGTTGCTTTGCCCAAACAGTTTTCCTCAAGTATATCCTCTATCATTAGATTATTCTCCACATTTTCCTTTTTTCACAAATGTACCACACATTATCCCTTCTTCTCACCTGATCTCTTTCAATAATTTCAATAGTTGGTAGCGAATGGATGGCAAACCTCCTAGGAGCTACTGGAGGCTTGCCTTCCAACCACCGCCAACTATTGAAATTATTGGCAGAGATCAGGTGAGAAGAGATAATGTGTGGCACATTTATCCCTTCTTCTCACCTTATCTCTGCAAACAATTTCAATAGTTGGCAGTGGTTGGAAGGCAAGCCTCCTAGGAGCTACTGAACCCTAGGTTCACAGCAGAAAGCATAATTCAGCACTACTGGGTGTGCTTTGCTTTTCTCTCACACTTCAAAGACATGCTGGTAGGTCAATGGGTTTCAGATGATATTGACCCTTTTGTAAGTTTCCATGTGGTAGAGAATATAGATGTGAAATATTTTTTTAAAACCATGACATAATATGTAGGTACTATATAAATATCTGTTAATATAGATGTGTCCTCACTTACTGGGTGTCCATACACCATATGGTGCGAGAAGCCCAACATGACTGAGATTCTCTGAGTCATATTTGTCTGTAAATATTTCATTTTAGTGGCATAGCCGGTGCAATTAAAAGCCACTTGCAGTGTACCTGAGACTTTAGCTTGCAACTTTAACCACACATGAATTGGCTTTAAACATGGAAAGCACAATGGAACTGGGCAGGAAAAAAAAATTGCACCTGCTCACATTGGAGCCCTCTCTCTCTCTCTCAAGTCACTATATACTGTATATATATATATATATAAGAACATATCGAGCGCACTCACCAGACTTGTAAATATAGTAAAGATTTATTAATAGAAAGCCAACATCAGTAGTCCATCGACGTTTCAGTCCTTGTTAGGACTTTTATCAAGATATCTTTATAAAAGTCCTAACAAGGACTGAAACGTCGATGGACTACTGATGTTGGCTTTCTATTAATAAATCTTTACTATATTTTCAAGTCTGGTGAGTGCGCTCGATATGTTCTTATACTTTTGGAGCGGCTGAGCCCGTTTGAGCTTGCGACCCCAGCAATACTGACAGCAAAACGTGAGTGTGGACCTATTTGTATCTATATATATATATATATATATATATATATATGTATATATATATATACAGTATATCTATATCTATATAAATTATATTGCCAATACTGTGTGCACTACCGTTAACAAAGTAGTGTAAAGTTGTGGTTGGGACAAAGTCCTACCTGAACACCCAAAATTAGTACTTGTCATGACCAGAGTTGTTGTATCTGGTGAGTTGCGGTCTCTGCCTGTGTGGGTGCTTTGGCGCGGTCCTACCGGTGGGGGTGCTGGTGCCTGGAATTTGGTGCAAGGTGCGATCGGATGTCTGAGGGGTACAAGCCATGTGGTGACAGGTAAGACTGGCAGTGCTACCATGCTGGGGATTGCTGGGCGCCGTATTCTTGGTTTTGGTCATGTGACCTGAATGGGCCAATCAGGTTGGAGCATCTTGTGTTTACACTCAGCAGCCTATCATGCACTTTCCCATGGTAATTAATCATGTTCAGCATGCCCTCTAGTTGCCAGTGCAACTTATACACAGCGCAAGCTGTGTGAGAGTTCTCTGTGCTCCTTAGCTCAGTGTGATTATTGCAGTCCCAACAATGCTCCGTTTCCTGCTCTGTCTCCATCACAGGCAGTTCCTTGATACCCGCATCTATCCTGCTATATCCCTTTACTCACCCCACGGTTTGTGTATCCTTCAGCACTCCGGACTCAGAAACCATTCCAGCACTTCAGACCTGTGTTCCTCAGTCACACCTTCATTGGACTTTTATTTTTTCTGTCTGACACCTGCTCCCAGCCTCATTAATTGGACTTTGTTTCCCTGCCAGACATTTGTTTTCAGCCTCACTTCACTTGGACTTGTTTATTTTCTGCCAGTTTATATATTTATTACCACTTCAAGAATAATAATACTCCTATTAAACCAGCTGCATTCCAATACTACAAACCCGTCCTGTTTCTTCTCCTGCATCCACCCCGGGTTCAAAAAATAATCCAGACCTGACAGTACTGACCCACCAGAATTAGACCAGTTGGCATATTGTCTCGCTCTCTGAATTAATGTTTAATCCTCAAAACTTAGTACATGAAAAATACAGAAACGCATATAGCATAATATTGTAATATTATAAAAATGTCCACCACTTTTGGTGCAAGATATGGTGAAGGTGTATAAGCACTTTTGATATCTAATGAAGTGTGCATAGAAATCTGTTATATCTCAGTATTTATTCTTACTACAGAATGGGTATTGTTGGGCTCACTAACTTCTACAATATGGATTCTCCTATATCATTCACAGGACTCTCCAAAAATCAGATCAGTGAATGCGTGTTTAAAAAACAAAAAAATATGTAGTGCATGTCTGCCAGTAAAATAGAAGGTAATTATTATAAAAAATATACTCACAAAGGTCAAATGATAAAATGCATATAATTAAAGAATCCCAGGATGGCTAAGCCTGCCAGATGTTTAAAACATGAAGCACATATATTGTACTGGAATGGAAGGTCCAAGGTATCTCTGTTCACAGTAGATGGTCGAAACTCTCTTCTTTAGATAGCGTCCTCATTTCAGTAATCTTTTCACAAAAGTAAACCTGTCTCTATAATGCTTTGCAAAACTAGGTACACCTATAGCATAGTTTTCTAAGAATGCTCTGACTTTAGCAAGCTCCTTGCTTCGGACTCTTATGCAAATAATGGCATTCTGTGTGTCCAACATTTTGAACTGCTCAGTGGATATTTTGGGGTATATTTATCACAATCCACATCTCAGAGGCGATGTGATAAATTCACCCAAATTCACATTGCAATATATGAATACAATACGAGAATGTATCAAATATTGTATGCAGGTACAGAGCTTGCGAGAAAGCTCTGTCCCTCCGAATCCAGTCTTCGCACTTCTCAAGGTCTTTTTTGCAAAAAAAAAAAACCCTGAAAGAGTGACTGCTCATGTGCCACCGGCTGCCCGCCCCATCAGCGACCCCCTGCGTGATCCTTCCCCTCTCTCCCACTAAGTTAATACCCGCACACCGCAGCAGCCAGGGATCTGTGTCCGGCTCCTTCTGTGGCCCCAGTCAGCTGATAGGTGCTGTAAGCTGAGATGTCAGCTGGGAGTTTCACAGCATCAGCTGACTGGGGTTATATGAGGTGGACACACAATTCCCTGGCTGCAGCAGCGTGCAGGTAATTTTTAGCTTCTTGTTTTCTTTTTAACGTTTTATTTTCTTCAGTAACCAGCTTGTGGTTTATTTAAACATATATGACTGTTTACAGGTGTCAGCTCTGAGATCTGTTCTGGCTGTCAAAATAGAGCTGGAGTAGGGGAAACGGGAGGGAAACCATAACAACACCATCTATAGACAGCGTTATTATCACAGGACTCCCTCTGCAATTATTTTACAATTACATTTTAGTAAATTTGGGCAGATCAAATTACCCATTACAAGTATGGGAAATGCGATCTGCTTACTAAAAAAAAATGCAAATTTAAGGGCTTGGAGGAGAATTTTGTGAATTCTCCTCCAAAATGTCTTTCATACATTTGATGATAAAAAAAATTATGTGAAAAGGGTGTGAAAACACCCATTTTCACATTATTTTAGTAAAAATAATGTTGCTAAATATACCCCTTTGTGCTTCATTAATGAACTCATGTATTTGCCCATATAAAAAATAGTATTGTTTTCTATTTTAACCAGTCCAAGATGGTTTACGAAAACACTTTCTGCTACAAATATTACTAAAATATGAACTCAACTCCTTCAGTTCTAGCTAAAACATCATTCAGATTACCTTATGGCAATGTTTGAGCTAACCAGAGTTTAATGCTACCAAGTTTTTACAATTTAAATGTCAACTATGTTTTGTAACTGTGGTGAATATCTAAGTATGTGTTAAAAAATATATGTATATTTTTCTTAATTATTCAGGAATTCTCTATGATGACTGCTGTCCGCTCTTTTATTTGGTTGCAATACTGTAAAGTAATCATTCAGGTGGTATTGATGTTTCCTTTAGTGATTTAGAGTGTGTCACTAATGGGATTTAAAACCACTTAAAAATGTGAGTGGGAAGCTTTCTTGTGTCATTCCTGTGTGAGTTAGGCTTGTGTCCTGTTATCTATGGCAACTTTTAATTACTCAGCCTATTTAAAACTCTCCTTTCTAAGTAGAACATTGTAAGTAAAAGAGATGTTTATTGTGTTTTTTAGATTTCTAAATGAAGAAGCCACCTCATATGAATATTGAAATAGGCTTAAAATGGAGCCTAGGGATTTATCTTGAGTGAAGTGTCCAAGATGCATATCAAATTGAATAGGTTTTAGAATGTAACAGAGAATAACACTACTCTCAGCTTTAATCTGGTTGTAGGTGGATTTACTTCACTCACTAGTTCTCCCCCTCCATTCAATAGAATACCCTAGAGCTGAATAAGATTATGATATATATTTTTTAATTAAACTAAATATTATTTTACTTTTAATTTGCTGTTTTGTTTCTGAAGATTAATTAAATAAAAGAGTTTAATATAAAAACTAAAACAATTCAAAACTACAAAAAACCTAACACCATATGATACTAAGTAATGAAATTAATTGAAAATAAATTGAACACTGTCCTTAAAAATAAATAATGTTTAGGTGTATATATATATATATATATATATATATATATACAAATAGATTGCAAAGCTTTACATCCTATTAAATCTAATTTTTATTGAATATTAAATACATAAAACTAAAGTTTAGTTTTATAATTTTTTCAGAAATACAAATTAAACAAATAGGTAATTAAATATTATCACAATACATTTTTAGGTGTCTTCTGCAAAGATAATAGAAAAGCTTATATTTTACAATTTTGTTGAAAAAAATATATAATATATATATTTTTTAAAATATGTTCAGAAAATGGAAACTCAATTTAGCATACAGTAGGTAATTATAATATAAAAATAAAAATAGCATTGGTTTAATTATTATCTGTTTTGATCTTTATAGCTGGTATAAACAATGCAGTTGCTGGTTTTCCCTAGTGCTACTGGAAGAATACTTGGAGCGCTGACATTTGTTAGTGTCTCAACACATGTTAAACAAATGATAGACAGTTATTAGATCTCCACAAGAAAAAATACTTGTTTCTAACTTATATAAGCCATGGGAAAAATTACTTGGTATTTTCCTTTGGCGACTGCTCATAATTTGAAAGAAAATTGATTAATCACACATTTAACTCAATGCAAGATCCTCTGCACTGTAATAAATTATGGCCATTAATCAATAACTACAAAGTAATTCCAGGAGTCTGGAGACATGCTGGTTTCTAATAGAAAACTTGCACCCAGGCCTTTCTGTCAGTGACCACTTCATCTGAGGTATTTTGCACCTGCCTCAATCCAATTAGATGACATAATTAATGAACCTCAGTGCATTTGATAATTTGTTATATAAAAGCAAAGTGTGTGTTGGTACGTCTATTAAATCGAAAATCCACAACAGTTTAAAAAATAACATTTTAAAAATACAGCTGAAATAGTCTCAAAAACATTTTTTTTGTCTATATATTGTTACAAAGTTTACATTTCAGGAAGTAAAGAAAAAATTATTTTTTATATTTTTTATTGGGCAGCTGTGCAGGAAGTAACAGAAGCAGTATTAAGCAGTTACAGCGTTTCCAAAGTTCCTGGGAAATTTAATAAAATATTTGCTGGTTAATTCTTATGTGTTACAGCATATTGTAGTCCCCTTTGCACCTGTTATAGTCTTAGTGATTGGAAGCTAGTGTTCGTGAAGATAAGAGATAATCAGAATACAGCTAATTCTGTCACTAGGAGACGCCATGAGCAGATTTTGTTTAGGGACTGAAAAACAATTAGCTGAGGATTATAGGACTAAAGGACCTTTCCTAGCTCTACCTGAAAAAATACTTTGCCCATTTAATGCCTTCTTAGCTGTCATTGTGCTTGAACTTCAGTCCTAGTGATTAATGAAAAGCTGCAGGGCACAGCTAGAAGCTAAAGTCTCAATTATGAAAAAGCAGTAACTAGTTTAATGTGCTGATGCTTTTATATTTAAACTGACAGCTGTGAAAACTTGCAATATTTCCAATCATGCTTTAATAATGTATCATTAATTTATTGGTATGTCCAAAACTCTTTTTACTCCCATTGCTCTTTTTTTACTTTAGGCTTATGGCATTTTAAATTTGTTGGGACGGCAAAGTCTGTAGGAGGAACATTACTCACATTACAGACTCTTTTTTTTGCTACCTAAGAGATTTGGTTATGAACTTGCACTGTGTAAAAATTTCAAGCACATCTAATTTCTGTATTCTATTCAGCTTTTAGACTTACTGTAAGTAAAATATACATAACACAAACATGAAGATCAGGATCAATCACACTTTGAAATTCATTAGATTTTGACTATTTCAGGCACCACAAACTTATTTGTAAATATATGCTTTAGCCTAAAATGTAAATTAAAGAAATGCATTTGCACCCCTAACATGGTTTGTTTGGGTGCAAATCTGCAACCTTTAGCTAGGTTTGATACTAATGCTAAATGAGGCCTCATATGCAGGCCCGCTGAGAGCCGCGGGGGCCCGGGTAATAGGGGGTGTGGCCTAATCGTGGGAGGCGTGGCCACGCCCCCTTTCCTGAAAAAAAAAAAGATTTGCAGCGCCGTGAAGCATCGCTGCGCGCTGGGGAGGGAGGCGCTCTCGGCCCCCGCAGCCCTGCTCAAAGCCAGGGGGCGTGATTAGTGTGATCGCTCCCCCCCACAGGCATAGGAGACTGCTGTGGCTGCTGCTCAGCAGCCACGAGCAGTCTCCACTGCAGCTCAGCACACGCTGTGTGCTGGGCTGCTGTGAGGGAGGGAGAGCGGCGCCGGACCTGGGCCCCCGCCAGGCCCCTCAGGAAGCCCGGGCCCTGGTAATCTGTACCCGCTCCCCCCCTCTCGGCGCCCCTGCTCATATGACCTAAAGTAGAATAAATACTAAGGTATCTAACAAGTCTGGTTATATTTGTAGAATAAAACAACAATCTAATTTAAAAACAATATTAAATCAATTGCTTTAGGTATATACTGTATTCAGCCTACAGCATAAACTTGCTATTTGTTCCAGTACTCAAATCTTCTAAGGGAATTCAGCTGCCGGCATGAAATACCAACAGCTGAATAGCTGCCGGTTTTAATACCGATGCTGGAAGGCCGATTGGTGAGAATCCCGGCAGGTGCAGGTAAGGACCCTAACATTTCTCTAACCCCCACTTCCCATTGCCTAACTCTAACCCTCCTCGGGGGCATGCCTAACTCTAATCACCCCCCAGGGGTGCCTAATCTTAAACCCTCAAACTTACCGCCATCCTGACGTTCGGCGTTACAGCGCTCTGGATGCCGACGCCAGTATCCTAATGTCCTTCAGAGTATTGGCGTCGGCATTATGCCGGGCGGCTGGATTACAACGTCTGTATTTTGACTGCTGGCATCCTGTCCGCTAGCAAATAAACTGCATTCCCTTCTAAGTCCATCTCTCTCAGGCCCTGATTCAGAGGTGTGCACAGTATCAATGTTGGATGCAATAGTCCAATGTTTTCAGTCTATGCATGCATCCGAGTCGCACTGCACATATGTCCCAATGGTTAGTGTTGGGGGACACAGTGCAAATTTGGTTGCAGAGAGGTGAAATTTTAGTAGGTGCATCTGGGTAGTAACAGGGGAGTGGCTAGCCAGATGCAAGTCTGTTGCAGGCGATGCTTGGTCAGTGACTTTTTCTGCAGTTGCACTGATTTAATTGGTCATGTTCAGATGGACAGTGTGTGCTTCCATGGAATTGGTACAATGTTTAATGGTGTGCGACCGCTGGTACTGATGGTTCGTCTTTTTGTGTCAAGCTGTGGATTAGTGCCGCAGCTGATGGGCATTTCTGTACGAATTCCATTCTCTGTGTCATTAGCATAAAGTCACAGTCACTCTGTGTAAATAGGGGCAATTGCACTGGCATTAGCATCCATCTTTGAATCAGGCCCTCAATTTTTCCGCAATCTGCATGTTGCTTTTGTAGATTATGTCTGTATGATTTCTAACTATGGGGAGATTTACCAAAACTTTTAAGAGGTAAAAGAGATTCATACCTGTGGGCAACAACTCTACTTTTTTTTAAAATATATCTAAATCCCCCCACCCCACCCGTGCCCAGCATTACTAAAGCTAAACTAAAAGAACCAATGAAAGTTTCACAGATTAGATTTTGGGTGGTTTTGCAAGTCTTTCCCTTTTTCATGGCATATTATGTTCCTTCTCTTATTCTTCCTCTATTCTCTTGCATTTTTACTCATCTACCCAGTCAAGACTTTGCGAAAACAACATTAATCTATGGATCCGTATGGCCTTGTGCCAATGGATAGGGCAAGGCTGGTGGTGGTGTAATGGTGTTAGGAATGTTTCTTGGCACATATTGTTCCAATTAATATATATTCAGCATTGTTTAAGTGTCAAATCCTACATGAATATTGTTGCTGACCATGAGCAACCCTTTATGGCCACAGTCCCATCTACCTATGGCTACTTCCAGCAGAGTAACATGCCATGTCACAAAGCACAAGTCATCCCAAAATAATTACACAAACATGACAATGACTACAGTGTACCCCAAAGAACACCACAGTCACCACATTTTAATTTATCAAAGCTCATTTGGGATTTGATGAAACTGGAGATTCACAGCATGTCATTTGTTCACTGTCTCTTTTCTATCTGTGTAACCCCGGTACATCTGCCCCTTCCCTTTAGACTATAACCTCTCATGAGCAGGTCTATCTTCCCTTATGTGTTTTTCCTTCCCTCACTTATACCATCATCTCCTACCCACTGCCTACAACTGCACCTATCCCTTGGGTTCTGCCACCCTATGGCTTATTTGAGTATTATGACTGCAGATACAGCAATGTTTATAAACCATGTCCATGTCCTGCAGTGTTCTGTACTGTAAGTCACTTTTTTCTTGTTTTGTTCAAACTGTTTGTAATTATGTATTTTGTAAGGGGCTGAGGGCCCCTTATGGCGCCATATAAAGGATAATAATAATGGTAAGGTGTACTTAGCAAATTTTGTTCAGGTTTTAAATACAGCCATGACCAGAATTAGACACTAAGTAAAGTTAACCAACCTGAACCATTGAGAATTTGCAGGTATGTTCCATCTCCAGATATGGTAATTGATTTCACAGCATAAAATAGAGTATGATGAAAGAATAATCCATATTTGTTCAGAAGAACATCTGTAGAAACAATAAACATGCGTAAGAAAATAAGAAGATGCATTGGGAAATAAAAAGACCACTTTCCACACAGCTTGTTGGCAGCGTTATATACATAGCTTAATAAAGTGCATGAGACTTTGGAACATAGTAAAACAAGCATTGAACTAATAATTTTCTATGTCAATCCATGATAAAATGTTTACATATGAAGCACACAGTGACAGCCAGGGTTAGAATTTAACAATTTCATAATTATAGAAGTCGCATTAAAAGTATCAGGCTGCACTACTACTGATCCAGATATCTAGTGAATAGTTCTTACTGCAGTTGCAGATTCTGGCAGCAGGAACAGCAAAACCTGAACTGCATATCAAATTCTTGTGACAGAACTATGCAATTAGATTAGGGGTGTACACCGGCCACTTTTCGTGTTTTGTGTTTTGGTTTTGGATCTGGATCTTTCTTCGTGTTGTGGATCTGGATTGGTTTTGCCAAAACCACCCTTCCATGCTTTGGGTCCTGGGCTTTGTGTTTTGGATCTGTATTTTTTTTAAAAAAAGCATAAAAACAGCTAAAATCACAGAATTTGTGGGTTTTTCTGCTCCTATGCTGTTATTAACCTCAATAACCTTAATTTCCACTCATTTACAGTCTATTCTGAACACCTCACACCTCACAATAGTGTCTTTATGTCCAAAAGGTTGCACCGAGGTAGCTGGATGACTATGCTAAGTGACACGAGTGGGCGGCAAAAACATGTGGCCCATCTAGGAGTGACACTGCAGTGGCAGACAGGATGGCAGTTTGAAAAACTAGGCCCGAAACTGTACATAATGCAAAGAAAAAAAAAAGAGGTGCAAGATGGAATTGTGCTTGGGCCCTCCCACCCACCCTTATGTTTTATAAACAGGACATGCACACTTTAACAAACCAATCATTTCAGCGCCAGGGTCTGCCACACAACTGTGGCTGAAATGATTGGTTTGTTTGGGCCCCCACAAAACAAGCTGGCAATTAATCTGTCCCTGCACAAACTGGCTCCACGGAGGCAAGATGTCATCCTCATCCTCCTCATCCACCGATTCCTCACCCTCTTCAGTGTTGTGTACATCCTCATCCTCACACAGTATTAATTCATCCCCACTGGAATCCACCACCACAGGTCCCTCTGTACGTTCTGGAGGCTGGTCTCCCTGGAAGAGTTGATAATTCATTTTTATGAACATCATCTTCTCCACATTTTGTGGAAGCAGCCTCCTACGCCTTTCGCCGACAAGGTTCCCGCTGCACTAAACACTCTTTCGGAGTACACACTGGGGGGGCCAACTCAGGTAAAATAGAGCCAGTTTGTACAGGGGCCTCCAAATTGCCTCTTTTTCCTGCCAGTACAATAATGGACTATCTGACATCCCAACTTGGATGCTGTCACCAATGTAATCCTCCACCATTCTGTCAGTGGTGACAGTATCATATGCAGTGACAATTAACATGTCAGAAATTGTTGGCATGTCCTTCAGTCCGGACCAGATGTCCAAACCGGCCCTTGACTTATGACGCAGGTGCACGCTTGGCGCTGCTGCTGTGTTGATACATGTGTGGCTACTGTGCATACATTTCGCACACTAACACAGAAAAAAATAATTGTTTATTTTTTGTGGAGCGCACTTTGGGGGTTATGGGGACACAGGCGCACGCTTGGTGCTGCTCCTTTGTTAATGCACGTACAGTGCACACAATTCACAAAGACAGAAAAAAAAGATTTTTTTATTTTTTTGGAGCGCACTTTGGGGGTTACACCACCCTTTAACAGACAGATGCACGCTTGTCGCTGCTGCTTTGAGAATGCAGGTGCGGCTACTGTGCATACCTTTCACATACAAACACAGAAAAAAAAGAATTGTTTATTTTTTGTGGAGCGCACTTTGGGGGTTACACCACCCTTTAACAGACTTATGGGACACAGGCGCATGCTTGGCGCTGCTCCTTTGTTGAATCATGTACAGTGCACACAATTTACAAACACAGAAGTAAATGTTTTATTTTTGTTGGAGTGCACTTTGGGGGTTACACCACCCTTTAAGAGATGAGCCAGCCAGCCCTTTACTTATGGGACACAGGCGCACGCTTGGCGCTGCTCCTTTGTTGATGCACGTGCAGCCACAGTGCACACAATTCACAAACACAGAAAATAATTTTTTATTTTGTTTGGAGTGCACTTTGGGGGTTATACCACCCTTTAACAGATGAGCTAGCTGGCCCTTTACTTATGACACAGGCACACGCTTGGTGCTACTTTGTTGATGCATGTGTGGCCACAGTGCACACAATTCACAAACACAGAAAATAATTTTTTATTTTGTTTGGAGTGCACTTTTGGGGTTACACCACCCTTTAACAGAAGAGCAAGCTGGCTCTTTACTTGTGACACAGGCGCACACTTGGCGCTACTTTGTTGATGCAGTTGCGGCCACAGTGCGCACAATTCACAAACACAGAAAATATTTGTTTATTTTGTTTGGAGTGCACTTTGGGGGTTACACCACCCTTTAACAGACGAGCCAGCTGGCCCTTTACTTATGATACAGGTGCACGCTTGGCGCTACTTTGTTGATGCAATTGCAGCCACAGTGCACACAATTCACAAACACAGAAAATATATATATATTAAAAAATTATTTGGAGTGCACTTTGGAGGTTACAGCACCCTTTAACGGACAAGCCAGCTGGCCCTTTACTTATGGGACACTGGCGCATGCTTGGCGCTTCACCTTTGTTGATGCACGTGCAGCCACAATGCACACGATTCACAAACACAGAAAATATTTTTTTATTTTCTTTGGAGTGCTCTTTGGGGGTTACACCACCCTTTAACAGATGAGCCAGCTGGCCCTTTACTTATAACACAGGCACACGCTTGGCGCTACTTTGTTGATGCACGTGCGGCTATTGCCCACAAAATTCACAAACACACAAAAAAAATTTTTTGGGGAGTGAACTTTGGGGGTTACAGCACCCTTTAACGGACAAGCCAGCCGGCCCTTTACTTATGGGACACACGCACACGCTTGGCGCTGCTCCTTTGTTGATGCACATGCAGCCACAGTCCACGCAATTCACAAACACAGAAAATATTTTTTTATTTTGTTTGGAGTGCACTTTGGCGGTTCAAGCACCCTTTACCGGTCAAGTCAGCCGGCCCTTTATTTATGACACAGGCGCACGCTTGGCATTACTTTGTTGATGCACGTGTGGCTGCTGCGCACACAATTCACAAACACAAAGAAAAACAATACATTTTTTTAGAGTGCACTTTGGGGGAGCACTCCTGATGCACAGATCACCCCCTGGACAACACTACAGCACCCCTCTAGGACTACAGCCTTTATGGGATACTGCACAACACAGTCTAGCCAGCCCCTATAGACTTTGGAGTGGACACAGCCCCTATGACTGCAACTGACTGCACAACACAGCCCAGCCAGCCCCTATGACAGCAGCACAACACAGCCCAGCCAGCCCCTATGGACAACAGCAGCACAACACAGCCCAGCCAGCCCTAGCTCCCTCCCTCCTCACTGTTCACAGCCGGAGTAAGAAATGGCGCCAACAAGGGGACCTTTTATAGAATCCAAAACCCGCGAGATCCGGAAGGCGGGATGATGACGTTTTGCCTCAATTTCAGATCCGAGTCAGACGGGAAAAGTCGAGCCTGACTCGGATATGACTCAGATCAGGGGGGCACGGGGGGGGTTCGGATTTCAGAAATCCGAACCCGCTGATCCGTAAATTAGATCAAATTAAACTTGATGTGTACTGCAAGGGGTTTTGCTGGTTGCAACAACAAACCTCTGGAGTTGTATATCCATATGGGATGTAGTCTGGAAACCAATGGTCTAAATGCTGACCGCCGGCTTCCAGACTCTCCAATCCTGGCATGGTGCTAATGACAGGCGTCAAAAACTCGACGCCTGTCATTAACCATACGCGAGAAGACCGACGCCCGGCATACCAAATGAAGGTAAGCCAGGCGTGGACAGCCACGGGGGGTTAGGTTTAGGGCTCCAGGGGGAACTTAGGGTTAGGCACCCCCCTAGGAGGGTTAGGTTTAGGCTAGGGGAAGGGGGGGTTAGGTTTTCGGCACTTGGGGGGAGGTTAGGGTTAGGCACCCCTAAGGGAGGGTTAGGGGGTAGAATTAGGTTATTGATACTTACCTTAGGGACGATTGGGATCTTCACCCTTTCCGGGTTGCTGCTGTCAAGATTTGAACCTCCGGCCATGCGGCTGGCGGTTATACTTACTACACCCATCCATATGGACTTAAATTATAGATTAAACTGGTGACTGTTGTCACCGACCCCTGTTCCCACAAATTACATATGCTAATTATGTTCAGTCATGAACCCTCATGCCTGGATGACTAAGGAGTGGTTTTTCATTGTTTTACATTGCAGTTATTGCAAGTGTGTGTTTTGCTTCTATGTTTCTCCTGTTTCTATTATTTCTCTCCTGCTTAGTTTTCTCTTTCCCCTCTCTGCTCCCTTTGCCTACCTGAGAAACTTCTATGTTCCAATTGACAGGTAGCTCTGAACGTCCAACTCTTCGGGTTTTTTCTTTTAATGCCAAGGGGCTCAATTTTCATGAAACGCACTCTAGGATGCTACGTGAATTTTATGCCCTTAAGGTGTATGTCACTTTTATTTAAGAGACCCATTTTAAGGCTGGGACTGCCCCCTCTTTGAAATGTTGCAATTATCATATGTCCCTCTATAGTGCAGGTAAAACCATATGAGTGGCAATGCTATTTTCGCCTCCCTTTCACTGATTTGAAATGTTTTGTTATAGTTGAAGGTAAGGCTCACCTAGTTAAAAGCACTCTCCAAGGGAGCCTGTACACTTTTGTGAGTCTCTATGCACCCAATAGCAACCAACCCTCATTTATTAAATTGCTGCTACAGTAAATCAGATTGATGGCTTAAAAGAGGGGATCTAGGTTGTGGATGGGCTCTTCAGCCATCTGCTGACACTTTTACTTCCTCCCATTGTCATTCCTTAAAAAAAATATTGGAATGTTAAGCGTGCACTACATGAACACCAGCTGGTCAATGGTTGGCATCTCCAGCACCCCATGGATCGAGATTATAAAGTTTTCTCATCCTTCCATAATTCCTACTCTAGATTGGGCTACTTTTTATCACCTCACCTGTTTCTGTACTACTTATTTTTAACTGCTATTGAACCTCTTATTTCAAACCTCCATGATCGTGCCCCAATAACCCTCACACTGTATACCTCCCACGTCTCCCCAGGTCTTGAATGAGAGCTTTCTCTAGGACACCTACTGCAAACCCTAGCTTGACCAAATTTTAACTGATTACTCTGATCTTAATGATTCCTTTGAATTTTCTTATCCCACCATCTGGGAAGCACACAAATGTATGATTCTCGGAAAATTGAACCAGCATGGTTTACTATCTTAAAAAAAGTGGGAGGTATGCAAGTTACAGCTGTTCAAATCCCTAAAACTTGTGAACAAGTTTCTTTGTCTGTTTAAGATCAGAACTGGTGAATGAGTGGGTGAAACTAAACTTTTGCATCTGTATATATGTTATTTCCAATGGGGGAACAAACCAATTAAATTGTTAGCACGGAACTTGCGAGCCCAGCGGGCAATAGCATATATAGAGGATGTTAAAGAAGAATGTGGTGGGGATTGTAGGATGACTTGAAATATTGCTTCTGCATTTCATTCTTATTATTAGGAAACTGTATAATCTCTCTTCTAAAAAATTTCCGGAAGGGGTGTCCTTTCTGGAAAAAGTTTCTATTTACCTCCAGAAAGGTAGCTTCTCCACTATCTCTGATAAAGATAGGGATTGGCTGGACACCCTTTCACATTAGAGGAACTGGAAGAGGCTTTAAAAAGTACACCCACTGGCAAGAGACCAGGTCCTGATGAATATACAGTTTCATATTATAAAACGTTTCAGTCTACTCTTTTACCTAAAATGCTGTTAGTTTTTAACTCCATCTTTGAAAAGGTCAATTTCTCCCGGTTATCCAAGGACGGTAAGGACCAAGCCTTATATTTCAGTTATAGGCCAATTTCACTCCTGAATAAAGATGTAAAAAATCTTTGCCCAAACTTATTGAAACAGGCTTAAGAGTTTTCTTCCTGCTCTAATACACTCGGAACAGATTGGTTTTGTCCTAGGCTTTGAGGCATGAGACAACACCACCATGGTGTTTGATCTGATGCATATTGCCCTGACAGAGCAATCTCTCTTTTACTATTGACTGACACAGAAAAGGCCTTCAATAAATTTGATTGGCTGTTTATGAAGGGATTGTTGGAACACATAGGACTTACATAGAAGAATACTTTGCCTACAGCTCACATAAAGATTAGTGACTCTTTTCAGCCCCAGTGCGGATTACCAATGGCACCCGAAGGGCTGTCCATTGTCCCTCCTCATATTTGATTTATGTATGGAGGCTCCAGCTCTGATGATTCAGTTGAATCTCAAAATATCTGGGTTTACCATGAATTACTGTGAATATAAAATGACTTAATTTGCAAATAACTTATTGACCATTTTAACTAATCCATCTGTGTCTATTCCCAACCTGATGCAGGAATTTCATTAATTCTGCCTCTTCTCAAATTTCATGATTAATTACTCTAAATCTATTGGGGTCAACTTCACAGTCCCTCCTATGGTGGCAAAGAGTTTAAAGGTTTCTTTCCCCTTCTCCTAGCACCCTTTGCGTATTAAGTACATACAGTAGAATTCTATTAAACAGTGATCTCTCACGGTTACACTCAGATAACTTCCTTCCCCTCCTTGCAAAGATCTGAGGTGAGCTTCCTGACTGGCATTAGAGAATGTTTTCGTGGTTGGGTAGAGCCAGTATTATTAAAATGAACATAATCCCAAGAATACCCTATTTGATTCAGACCCTCCCAATACATGTGCCTAGGAGCTAGTTTTAAAGTGTTAACTGTCTGGCAAAGGAAATTGTCTGGGGTGGGCAACAACCTTGTTTCTGACATGCTCTTCCAATGTAGACGTTCAGGTGGATTCCAGTTACACCACTTTCTTACTTATTATGAAGCAGTGTCTCTCAGTAGAGTTCTAGAGTGGTCTAGACAGTATGTGAGAATTGAATATCAAGGGCTAACTGTAAGCCTTGTGTTTGTGTCCTCACAACCTTCCCTTCCTTCTGTTGCTCACCCTACTGTTGGCCAGACTCTGACTATATGGAAATTGCTATGAAAACTACATTCTATATCTTCTGAGTTCTCTTCTTAGACTCCATAGCCTGGTTAAAGGCTGGAGTTGCTCATATTGGCCAGCTGGTGTCCTCATCTGGCATACTCTCTTTTAGCCAGGTCCAAACGATTAAGGACCTCACAGCCTCCAATATTTGGAGGTACCTTATAATTAAATACAATCTTCCCAGCAAATTGATATCCGAGGCCTCTTGCAGGCTGCCTACCCTTTTTGATTTGCTTTGTCAATCCTAAGATCAACCTCGGCACTTTCTCTCTATGGCAATCAAACCTTCATAGAAGATACTTTTTCCACGCTACCATGTTTAAAACTTGACTGGAGAGAGATCTTGGTATAAAACTGTATCTTCTAGACCACCATGTCATGCTTGTTTAGCTACTCGGTAGTAGAGACTCAGTTTAAGATTCTTGGTCGCTGGTATCGATGCCCTGCAGTGCTTACCAAAATGTTCCCAGGGGTTTGTGCAACCTGTTTGCAATGTGCCTCAGCTGTAGGCTCCCCGCTTTATATATGGTGGTACTTTGTAGCATTCTGCCCCTTTTGGAATGTGATATCCTTGTCCAGGGAGATGTTGGGCCAGAAAGTTAGTTTGGAATCTGTATTTTGGCTTCGCAATAAAATCACTGGCCCTGTGTCATCCTATAAATAATCACTTCTGAAACATTTAAATAGTGCAGCCAAGGCTGTAATTCCAGTTCAAATCTATGACTCTCACCACTATAGCTGAGTGGTTCACCAGATTGAAGATCTATATGACCATGGTTGATCTCATGATGCCGATACTACAAAATTTAAAGAGTTTAGCGCAATCTGGAGCCCATGGCTCTTGTTTAAAGATTCATCCTCCTATCTCAATAATGTACAGGGTGGCAATTAAGTCACTTATTGGCCTCATTACTTACTTGAACTCTTTCTCGTGTGATTCCCCCTCTTCCCTTCCTTGCTCTGTTTCTTTTTTCTACTTTATTATTCTACTGTATTATATAGTTGTTCTTTTCATTGTGTTCAATTTCTTATTGCATATTCTGCTAATATATTGATGGTGCCTAGCTGGTTTAAGTGGGCATTAATTACTTTTTGTAATTGTATTTATTTTATTCTAATGATTTTCTGACAAAAACGTTTTTAGAATCTCATACATAGGTTCTCCAAATTTAAACTGTTAGGTTATGAGAATCAAATTTGCCCTCTTTATGTAGTATTGAAGCTCGTACTCCACCCAGGATGCTAATTTACAGTTACAGCAATTAATGCATTGCACAGGCTTTAATACGCATGTGCAGGAATGTATCCAGAGTGAGTTAACTGTATTAAAATGGTCCAACATAATGATTGCTGTCAATAACCATGCATACTGTACACACTGAATTACAGCATCTGATTAAAAAGAAGAAAAAGAAACAAAGCTTAAGTGCCTTATGGTACAATCTAGGTATTTGTAAAATTTTAATTTTTAATTTGACTACAAAAAAGCTTTGAAATGTTAGTCCATGCATTACAAAAATAAAAAAAATAATATAATATAGCACATATTGCACATAAACCCATAATTTTATTTTACAGTTCATTTACTCACTTCAAATTTTAATGTGGTCCTAACTATGGTTTTTAAATATCATGCTATAACTTTATTTTAACACATGTGCAGTCAGAATGTATTCAAATAAAACATGATTTAATAAAGCAATTTCTTCCTTTGTCCTTATTCATGCTATAGTTTATCGTTTTGCTGAATTAACAAATAAAGCATAGAGGATGAAACTAGATTGCATATTTACTCATCCGCTAATCTCCAAACTATTTGTGATGAAAATTAATTTGGCCTCTTGGCAGACTAGAAAGAAATTCTAATTACTGAGTCCTACTAAATTAAGACAATGCATCATTTTTTATATGGTTAAGAAAGACTCTTTTCTCATTTTATTCATAATCTAATGGGACTAGGAAATAACTGATAGAAACTAAGACAGAACTGTATGTCATCAGATGTATAGTTCAAATATTATTTGATCTACATTAACATTATAGGAAAACACCCAGGTGTTCTGAAGTACACATGACTAAAATGTAACTGTACCTTGAATGCTTATTGTAAAAAGTAGGAATATATAGGAAGATCAGTGATAATTCAATACAGATTCTAATAAATAAACTGCAAATGTCAAAAGTTCCATATATATATATATATATATATATATATATATATATATATATATATATATGGAATACATGCGGGAGACCGACAGTCAGGATACCAGTGGTCAGAAGACCGACAGCGGCATCCCAATGCTCATAATCCTGAAAGAGGCTCAGTAAGTATCCTCACCCTCCCACCTTACCCCCTGACCCTCCCTTCCTGCACCCTAACCCTCCCCGTTGGTGACTAAACCTAACCCTCCCACCTTGGTGCCTAAAACTATCCTTCCCCCTTAGTGCCTAAACCTACCCCCCCAGTGATGCCTAAATCTAACCTTCCCTGCCCGCAAACTAAACCTAACCCCCCCCCCATGGCCTATACCTAACCCGCCCCACTATACTTATGTCCGGGATGTTGGTTGTCGGGATTCTGGCGTCAGGATCCCAAATGATGTCGGGATTCTGGTGCTGGTATTCTCAATGCGGGTTCGGGATTCCGGCGTGGGATTTTGACTGCCGACACCCCGACTGCCGGCATTGTAACTGCATCCCATATATATTATTGGAAACCCATGAATGTAGCTCCACCCATCGTGGGACATAAAGCATTAGCTGCACTGTATGGCTTGAACACAATATCTGACAGAATACAGGTGACATAGCTGTCAGTGCTACCAGTGGCATCACAAGGGGGGTACGGGCCACACCTCGGTGTCACCTGCCGAGGGGTGACACCAAGGTGCAGGCTTCCCCTCAGTGACAGGAGCCTTGTGCTGCACTGTAGAATTAAGTGCAGCACTCGGCTCCTGTCACAGACCTTGCAGTGCCCGCACCTCCAGCACCCCCCACTACTCCATTGAGATACACGGGACAGGGACCAGATTCGGGCCATGAGGCCACACCCCTTTTCTGAATCCACGCCCCCTATTCGGGGCGCATGTGGCTTTGCCACACACAAGGCATCCCTTCCCGCACCAGGTATCACGGCGGGGAGGGACACCACTGAGTGCTGCCAGACTGAAACCATCTTAGACCTTAGTTCGGTTGGTGTGGTGTGGAAAGTGTGGAGAAAATGTGGTCCCTGCTTTGATTTTAAAACAGCTATCACATTCACTATACAGCTTCAGCCTATTGTAGGCAGCTGGAATCACCAACACATTTCTTTCCACCTTGTAGAATACTCCTCTAGTCCTCCAGCTGTCAAACATAGATCTCCAACAGTTTTGTTCAGTTGATGTTGGATACACCAACCAAAGTGATCCATGTTGGGGTTACTGTAACTAAGAGGTGTTGTATTGTGATCCAAAGTGGATAATCACTTTAAAATGTGTCACAATATTATCATCAATAAAATACATGTTCACATTAAGGGGCATATTTACCATAAATTGCCATAAATTGCATTTAAAATGCAGTTATGATGTGAAAATATTGCCCCAACTCTCAATGCAGCGATGGAAATTACCGCTTACATTTACTATAGATGGGCCTCCGGGACAGAGCTTACAAAAAAACTGTAGACTAGAACCAAAGCTCTGGCAAAGAAGCACAGTGATAGCTACAGCTTTGTTTTGGTTCAGACCTGGTGAGCGTACTAAGCATGTGTGGTCGACTGGTTTCAAGTGCAGTGTGTGGGATGACAAAGGACATGGAGTAAATGGAAGAAAGGTGGTTTCACCATGAGCATAGGTAAGGCTGCAAAAACATCTTGCAGTTCCTGGTGCTAGAGAAAGGGCTTGGCCAGGATTGGGGCATGGCATTGACCCACTCGCAAAATGATAACCAATGAACAATCTGAGCACGCTGAGGTGGTGGGGAGGTCTTTGCCTGTCCTCCATGGCTGGCATCAGGACAATTCAAGACCACCCAGACAAGTCTGCATAATCTGTATCCTTCCCCTTATCCTAACATCCCTGATTATGAATGTCAACATTTGAGCAATACAGTGTAGAAGTGGTTAGCTTTGTTGCCTAGCAGCACTAGGGTCTTGAGTATAGTTCCCAACCAGAACACTACGTATGTGGAGTTTGCTTGTGAGAGTTTCCTCTGGGTTCTCTGGTTTCCTCCCACTCTCCAAGATTATACTGGTAGGTTAATTGGCTGCTGTATGTGTATTAGGGAATTTAGACTGTAAGATCTAATAGGGCAGGGTCTGATGTGAATGACATATACCTTCTGTACAGTGCTACATAATTGGTGGTGCTATATTATTAATATTATTATTATTAACAATGATAAAGGAATTGATAAAGGAAATGTATCAGATTGCTATTTTTGTGGACAAGAATGGATTTCTATTACACCCAGTTAGACTAAATTGGAAATAGTAACACTGGGGAGGTGATTTGCTATTCACTGGGTCACGGACACAATAAAATTATCACATATTGTGCAAAGACTTTTTATGATTTATAGTTTTCCAAATATCACATTGTATTTAAATAAATTGCAGGCTATAAGATGTGTGTACCTCTAGTACTCCCAATAATGCACTCTGTCATTGTAAGAGCATAAAATAAAATAATTTATCCTCCATATTAATTAAATTGTTAGTTATAACTCTTTATTCTTCTAAAGTTTTCTTAGATCATGTTCCTTTTGGCATGTTAAGAAAATACTGAGTAAAAATAAAAATAAGTAACATGATCATTTATTCCTGTTTCACTTTTTATCTTGTAGTTTTATTATTGGAAGTCTAAGATCTCCTTTGTGTCAATTAGATTTCACTCAGGAGTGTTTATCTCTAAGCTTGAGGTTTTGTTTTTATTTGATTTATTACTAAACTTATTAGTATAATGTCATTATGAAACAGAGAATTCCTTCTTCCTCCTATTATAGCATTACTCCGACATTTGAACAAGAAAAAAAACTAAAACAATTTAAGTGATTTGTGTAACCAAATTTCAAATATTAGATTAATTCATCGGCAGTAACCATAACACTGGAATATGCGTCAGTTTTGTAAGCATATTTCCAGAGTAAGAGCTTGATAAATATTAAATTAATATGTTATTGCTTCAAAACTCGCAAATGACTGCATTGTCGAATAAAGTATATGAAAATTCTAATTACTTCCTCTCAGCAAATTAAGCCAATATATCATTATTTTCTGCCATTAAAAAGAGAGAGTAAGCCCTCATTTTACTCATAAATGGAATACTTGCTTCTAATTGAGAGGAACAGAAACTGTTTTGCATGCTATTAGACGACCTGCATTTCTGGTCTCTTCCTTGCCAGATTGCTGTGCGTTACCATCATAAATCTGCAAGGATGGCTTGCAAAATTCCTATTTGCATTTGTAAGCTTTAATATTAATAGGAGTGTATCAGTAAAGTGAGTAAAGTGTGAAAGTGGCTGAAACAATAGTTTATAAAAGAAGATTAGTGGACTTAATATGCACGGGAGAGCAAAAGAGAAATCTTATTACTGTATGGAGAAATTGCCTCATAAAGAAGCTAATACAGCAGGCTAGGGAGTCATTTTTAATAAGGTTTTTATGATGCACAAGTGTAGGCAAGTTAATGAACTTACTGTATCTTTCTAGTTATATTCAGATTATAACAATGATTTTCGCTTCCAATCTTATGCATTGGAAAGTAAAATACACTTAATCACTTATAATAAAAATGATTTCATTAGTTTAATAAATCATTTGAAATTTTACTTGTTTTATGACAGTGGCAGTGATTAAAAAAATATCAGGTGATTTTGTATTTATATGAGATTTGGAGGTGTAAAATATCCAATGTGTTTTAGGAATTAACAGATTAAGGGAAATTAATGTGTTTGTGCATTGTTTTTGCACATGATTTCTTGATGCTTTATTGGAAAGCTACTAGTTTTGTGTTTTATTTGTTTTCTTGGGAGCAATGTTTATTCCGTTTTATGAAGTGCCCACTCATACTAGTACAATAATACAAATCTATCTGAAACTGAATTATTTTATTTTATTTCATAGTGGCAGATAATAGTGTATATATATATATATATATATATATATATATATATATATATAGTAGTAATTTTTACAGTTTAGAAAATGTGAGAGTTTAGCAGTAACCTCTCACATTGGTCAAGTTTTATCTTCAAAATGGGAAAACATCTGAATGAGATGTTAAATCGTGACAGTTTTTTGTCTGAAAAGCATGCGAGTTTGCTCTGTTGCTTTATTCTCGGACTCTATTACTTTGGCCGAGTTTAATAAGTGTGAGAAAACTCTCACATTTTCTAAACTATCACCCTATTACATTTGGCCCATAGTGTCCAAATTTATCCCCAGCCTAAATGCCCAATCATTTAAAAAAATATATACAAATATATGGACTTGTAGTAACTCGTATTTAATTTTTGGGGTGCACTACATTAAACTACAAAAGCAAAATTATATTAATGGTGACTGTCCCTGCGCACTCGGATTGAAAGTTGAATACTGACAAGCTCATGTATATTTTCATATGCGCCCAAAAATGTTAATTTATTTAGCTTGCATTTGTACCTTGCATTTCTATGAAAGTATATTTTATGTATAACATGCGACTTTGACATTTTATTACAATTTTATATTGTTAAATGCTAATTTGGCATTTATTGCCAACGCCATAAAGTCACATCTCTATGCTTTCTTTGCGCAATTGTAGGACAAAAGTACTCACACTAGTTAATCCAGATGTACATCTGTTGCTAATGCTAGAGTTTGACAGCAGGATGTATCTTGTATTTGACTGAATGTATGCACATAAATGTGCTTTCACTTGGGTGCATCTGTTCCTGTATATATTTGGGGCAGAAATGTATCCAAATGCTACAAGAGCCCCAAAATATACAAATTTACATTATTTGAACCAAGAATTGCTGATGTAGAACACACTGATGAGGTAGCATCTCCTATCTGGCTGAAGGCAATTTACTATGCCTAATCTTCCTCATGGGAGTCTCTCTGGTTTAATGAGCTCCACTCATGAGGATGTAGGTCTGTAGCTCAGAGCATATTACAGTAGGTGTTTTCGCATGTTGGACAATCCTGTTAAAAGCATGCATCATGATCACTGAGTATGCATTTTTTCTGCCTTGGTATTTCAGAATGGCCATAAATAAAGATACTAGATTATTACTATTGGCTTATGTGCATTGTTATCTTCTGACCTCATTAACATCAAAAAGAAGAATTACAGATGCACAACTCCAACAATACTAATTGTATATAATAATAGAATTTGCAATAGAATTTTGCAATAAATCAATAGAGGTTTTTGGCATAATCATGGCCATGGTTATGGACCTACCCACTACGCCCAGGTAACCTCTGAGGGTAGGTCCCTAACATACTGGGGATGAAATTCAGAGTGCAGGACACCCCCAAACAAGCCCAGCTGAGCCACCCCAGGGCATCACTCTAATGAGGAAAGGTGAAGTGTAAAAAGGTGTTAGATAGATAAGAGCAGCTACTGCTGCATATAGTAAGGTGAAAAATAAAGATGTGAAAATAATACATATATATTAAAAGACAATAAAGGTGCTAAAAGTGCAAGAAAGGAAAAATGTGTTTATAATGTGATGCCCTGAAGCAGCCCAACCAAATAGTCCAGGGGACCCATGCCCCAAAAATCAACCAATACTCGGTATGTAGAAATGGGTCTAGGGCCCATTTCTACATAATCATTAACATCAACCCATGTGATCAAACTGCTTGGCCCCAACATTGCACAGCAAGATCTACATGTGGCTATATACATGTATTGTATGGTTTTTTGTGTAAATCTGTCACACAGTATGCTTGCTACTTCAGGTAGAATACTAGAAAAGTTTGCATTGATAAAATGTATTTATTACCAGCAAAGGGTACAGTTAAGGTCATGGCAAATATACTTTAAGGGCACAAATAAACAATTGTCCTGAATTTATTTGCCAGCCAACAAAATAACTACAGTGTTCTCGTGCCGAGGTAAGAGCAATGACAAGAGATGCTTCAGGTGTAGCACTCTCCCATATTCCTAGAAATACACTATTCACTTCCTTTTACTGCTGTAGCTGTTGACGAGTGCTTAGAAAATTGATTACTTCCTTTGGATTCTCTCCTCTTCCTAACCCACAGCACAGTTATTACATTATACAGTGCTGATGCAGGCAGCACAGGGATGTCAGCATGCAGGGCTGTGAGGCTGCTGAGCTACAATGCTGATTGGTGGCTGCCTATGAATAGATTTAATATCAGATTTTATGATGGAGCCTGAGTAAGTAGAAGGAGGTTTGCTGTTCACTATAGCAGGCTTGATATGGTGTACAGATTTCCATAATGATATACAGCCATGGCCAAAAGTTTTGAAAATGACACAAGTATTGGTTTTCACAAAGTTTGCTGCTTCAGTGATTTTCGACCTTTTAGTCAGATGTTACTATGGTATAATGTAGTAAAATTACAAGCATTTCATAAGTGCCAAAGGCTTTTATTGACAATTACATTAAGTTTATGCAGAGTCAATATTTGCAGTGTTAACCCTTCTTTTTCAAGACCACTGCAATTTGCCCTGGCATGCTGTCAATCAAATTCTGGGCCACATAATGACTGATGGCCGCCCATTCTTGCCTAATCAATGCTTGGAGTGTTTCAGAATTTGTGGGTTTTGTTTGTCCACCCACCTCTTGAGGATTAACTACAAGTTATCAATGGGATTACGGTCTGGGGAGGTTTCTGGCCATGGACTCAAAATTTCGATGTTTTGTTCCCCGAGCCACTTAGTAATCACTTTTGCCTTATGGCAAAGTGCTCCATCATGCTGGAAAAGGCATTGTTCATCACCAAACTTTTCTTGGATGGTTGGGAGAAGTTGGTCATGGAGGATGTTTTGGTAACCATTGTTTATTCATGGCTGTGTTCTTAGGCAAAATTGTGTGTGAGCCTATTCCCTCCTCTGTAAAGCATCCGGCAGGATGCTTTACAGAGACTGGTCTTTGTATCAGAACCACATATGTGTAGTTAACTGCTTTTGTGGATGACATCTTGAAATACATATCTAAAACTAAAACCTCTCTGGCTCCCTTAATGGAAACAAAACTGATTATATTGGTATATTATCAAGCTTTCAGGTTAACTTTGAGTGTACTATGGCTCCACCAAGGTCATATTCATCCTTCTTGTGCTGGAACAACTATTATTTTGTGGGTATCAAAATGTATTCTATATTAAGGTATACAATTACCTAAGAATCTACATTAGTTATACAATTTAAATATTACCAAATGGACTAATTATATTGGGAATCAAGTACTAGACTGTGGTTTGTATGTTTATTATGTCTAGGTAAGGCAAGTCTTCTTAAAGTGATGATGTCCTCTTCAAATTAGTCTATTCTCTCCTTTTGACATGCAGGGTCATCTCTTCTATGGACATTTGTTTTTCACAAAATATGGTGGAATTACACTGATCCAAATTTCATGGGTGATCAGTTTGGAAAATATAATTTCATGTACTGTAATACAGTAAATCAGCTCATTTGCAATACCTCAGAGATTGGATACAAAACATCAATATTTATGCCCTCCTTGGAACAGGCCTTTCTTGCAGAGATGTAGTTGACAGCATTTTGTCATACACTTGACTTTGAGATCTGTGAGGTAGATATGGCATTTATTGAGATGCAAGTGAGTATTGAATCTCTACCATTCGATACATCATGAGTTATTGGCCAATTTAGCCCTTTAATACAGCATAGATTTACCCCTTTAGAGAAGAATTGAGTTGCATAAGACAACTCTTACGGGTAAATTTACTAAACTGAGAGTGTTTAGAAATGGAGATGTTGCCCATAGCAACCAATCAGATTCTACTTAACATTTAACTGGCACCGTCTAGAATATAATAGCTAGAATCTGATTGGTTGCTATGGGCAACATATCCACTTATAAAAACTCTCGATTTAGTAAATACACCCCTTATGCTGGCCATACACAAGTACGACCAGCATAAGATAAGATTCATTTTACGATTTTCCTTGAACTCCACGACAGCTCCCTGGCAGTCCTGGCACATGATTGACACATGATGTACATACGATCTCACGATACAATCGATCTGCAGTTTAGGAGGGAAGATTATTGAAAGAACACACACTTCTTCAAAATGTCACTTCTGCATACAATAATGATAGATATGATGGGTGGCACATCTGATCATACGATACATTTTAAGAGTGGCGGGAGCATGCATCAGATCGTATCCTAACTAACAAATACATGATTTCCACACGATTCATCATAAGACGCGTCGATAATTGGCAATCGGCTCGAAATCGCACTAGTGTATGGCCAGCATTAGAGTAATTTAATAAAAAACCTAACCTAGGAGACTTTCATTGCTAAAATCCAACTGATTTTTCTTCAGGCCAATATTACACTAGTGTTGTAGCATATATCTTTTCCTTCCTTGATTGCTGCAATTCCTTGGACTCTACAGTATGCTATCTGGTCCTTCCCATTCATAAACATAGGATGATTCTCTCCACTACACTTTCCTGGGAGGACCCTTAGACTATGGGTAGGCAATCTTGTTTGGGGGTGGGGGGGATGAGGTGCCAAATGTTCCATGTCTCAAGCCCAAATTTGTTTCTAGACTGCTGCCACTATTACAACACATACAAAGATTTACAAAAGTGAATGGGTACTAAAATTAGATGGGTACTAAAAATGTTGAAGGATTCCCTATATTTTTTTTTAATTTGAAGCTAGCTGGCTTAGGTTAGGTTAAAAAGTTTCCACAATTTCAATTTCTACCAGCTAAGATTGACACAACAGTACCAGGGGCACGAAGTGTAACATACCAGCAGTTTTAATCCAGGAGCTCTGTGAGGTGATTTAGACTTAGCTTCAGCCAGCACAGAGGTTGCCGTCCCCTGATTTGGTTCCTAGGGTGGCAGGCTGGAGAGTGGTCAGATAGCAGGATTCAGTACAAGGAGCTGATGCAGTCTTAAGAGGGTAAAGCAAAGAGTAGTAGTTTACAAGCCGAGGTCATAAACAAGAATGCTGGATCACAGCCAAAGGATGTAGCAAGAAGCAAGATAGAGACACGTTGGGTTGCTGAGTACTACAAGTGCCAGAATCTGCATTAACCCCCATGCACCAGCAGCTGTATAGGCAATGTATGTGATATTCCTTGCCATCCTACAAACCATAACTCCTGATTTATATTTTCACTAATGCAAAATTAGCTGGGTATTTAAAGTATGTGTATAATTTTGTACATGTTTGTAATTGGTTTGTTTAAATGTATGGGAATCTTTAATGACTTACTAGCAATAGTCATTACCTGTGTTTATATGAGGATCACTGAAGCACAGTTTATAGTGTCATACTGCCTGTTTACTTAAACTTAGACCAATGTATGTCCACTGATCAATTTGCATTTCAATCAACTGACCAATTGGCTCAGATGAGGCCAGTGTCTTAATCAGCCATACTATTTCTTAATATACAGCTTGATGAGGGCAGTTTGGTGTGGTTATGCATTAAGTGTGGATAAAATCAAGTGTGCTTTCTGAACAGTTAAAAAAACAGTTGAAAAACATTGAACAACATCTATTACCAGGTAATTACAAACCCATTTCTTAACATTGTGTTTTTCTATTAAGAAAAAAAATGCTTCACAAACTTCTATTTCTTATCACTACATGGAATCATCTCTAAGGCTACTACATCCTTTACTCTCCCTGCAGCTCATCCTTCTGTACATATTGCTACCTCATTAATCTTCTCTCCTCTTACAAACACACATGAGCTTTTAACTTATCTATACACATTGACAATGACATCCTCAACCTGTCACCATAAAAATCTATCATACAAATCCCACCAAAATATTTATATCTCTCTCCTTCTGCTTCTATTAGCTGGTGACATATCACCAAATCCCGGCCCAACACACATGCCACACCCACAATGAGCTAGAAATCCAGCTAACCTCATAAACATTGCATGCCTCCCTTCACCCTCCAAGTCACTAAAATGTGCCTTATGGAATGCACGCTCTGTCTGCAACAAACTAACATCTATCCATGACCTCTTTATTTCAACTAACCTCAACCTTCTGGCAATAACAGAAACATGACTCACACAATCAGACACTGTCTCTCCTGCTGCACTTTCATATGGTAACCTACACTTCTCACACACCTCCAGGCCTGGTAATTGTAAAAGAGGTGGGGTAGGAATATTACTCTCCCAATCTGTTACATACACAGTTCTCCCACATGTACCTTCACTCACATTTACATAATTTGAAGTACACTGTATCAGGACTTTCACCCCTTTCTCTGGACGAGTTGCTGTTATCTATCGCCCACCTGGGCCACCTCAACAATTTCTGGAAAATTTTTCTGCCTGGCTCCCTCACTTCCTATCATCAGACATCTCCACCATCGTTATGGATGATTTCAATATCCCCATTGACAGTCCACAATATCCTCATGCCTCCAGACTACTCTCTCTAACCTCATCTCTTGGCCTCTCCAATGGACTAACTCCACTACTCATCAGGAGGGCCATTGCCTTGATCTTGTATTCACCTGACTATGCTCAGTTTCTGATTTCACTAATGCTCCTTTCCCTCTCTCAGATCACAACCCTATCACCTGCACACTCTCCTCCATTACATCAATGTCAACTAAAACCTGCAGAAATATTGATGCTATTAACTTTCAACAACTATCTACCTCTCTACAACAACAACTCTCACCAATTTCTACATTCACTTCTCCTGAGACTGCTGCATCACACCTAAACCAGATTCTAGAAAAAGTTCTTGATGAAGTAGCTCCAGCTACCCATCACACACGACATAGAGTTAGACATCAACCGTGGCATTCTAACCTAACAAAGCATCTACAAAAACTCTCACGTAAAGTTGAACGTCAGTGGCGAAAGTCTCATACTCCAACTGACTTCCTCGCATATAAGACTATCTACAACTCTTATTGTGCTGCTCTGGACACTGCCAAACAAACATATTTCCAATCTCTTATCTCTGCTCAAGCCTCTAACAACAAGCAACTTTTTAATACATTTAAACTGCTTCTTACCCCTCCTTCACCCAAACCACCTGCTGCTATCTGTGCACAAGATTTTGCTTCCTATTTTAGGGACAAGATTGATGAGATCTGAAATGAAATGGTATGCTCTTCTTCAGCTAGTGACCTGCTCAATTCCCTACCTGAATCCTCTGGCACATTCTCTTCATTTGATCTCACAAACAAAGATGAAGTATCTTCCCTCTTCTCATCCTCCTACTCTATTACCTCTCCTCTAGATCCTTTACCCTCACAAATCAGTAAAGCTCTGTCTCCTGTGCTTATCCCAACCCTAACTAAAATCTGTAATCTCTCTCTCTCTACTGGCAACTTTCCATCACTGTTCAAGCACGCAGTGATTACTTCTATTCTGAAAAAACAAAACTCTGACCCAGTTTTGTTCTATTAATGTTTACAATTTTAAAGCGCAACGGAATATGCTGCGCTATATAACAAACTGTTCATAAATATTAATAAATAAATGTACATGTGTATATCAGAAGCAGAAATGCAGGAATGCTGCAGACTATATGTGAAGTCCAATACTCTGGCAACCATCTCTTGACAGAAGCTGGATTTTATAGGCACAGGAATCAAACTGACCAAACAGGAAAAGTCAGTCGACTTTAAGTTCAAGAAGGCAGCAGATTCTCACCCGGTCAGTAAATTCCTACAATGTCTAAAAGTACCTCCACCCTTTTAAATGTGGGCTCCAAACAATGCTTGTAAGCTTTACAGCAGGGATGCGGATCCTCAGGCCTGGGGGCCATATAAGGCCCCCGCAATCATTTGGTCTTGCCCTCTGAGCTTTTTTCTGCTAGCCTCATCTGGTTAGCAGGGTGCCTAGAATGGCACCTTGCAGCCAGAATCTAAGGAGCAGTGTCACCTGGAGCACCATTTGGACGCTTCAGACAGTCACAGCACTGCCATTACAGCTCCACGGAGCATTCTCAGGATGCTCCAGGCATTGCAGTAATCAATTGTTGCCCCTCCCTTATGTGACATCACACGGAGGCGGGTGGCCTGCACCGGGCCTGTGAATATTGTTATATATATCAAAATGGCCCTCGGCAGAAAACAGGTTCCCCACCCCTGGTTTACAGGAACATTTCTTGTGAAATAAACATAAGAGACGGGGAGCATGCCAATCAGTGGCTTTCACTCAACATCTTTCCTCTGTGACATGATTCTTCCAATTGACTAAAAACTGTAGTGAATCTCTAGATATTTGTAAGACCAGTATTTTTGTCAATTTGAATCCTCTTGTTACTGAACATTCATAGAAGCTGGGCATTCTTTTTGGGATGTAAATCTATTGATAACAAGAGTCTTAAGTAGTGAAACATGGAATACATTAGAAACTTTTTGGGATAGAGAAATGTTAAGACTAGATGGATGGCTTGTGATATTCTGAAAGGCCCAAATTACTGGTACAGTACTTTCAAGCATTCATTGTGAATGGATAACCAGACATGATCTCCAGGCACTAATTCTGCAGTGGCTCTCCTGTTTCAATCTGCAACAAAATGTATTTACTAGAGGAATTAAATGACATTTATTTTTTACTTCTACCAGATGCAATGGAAACAAGAGCAGCACTGTTAGCTGCAGGTACGGAAGAACAACCCAGAATTTAAGGAATGACTGGATAAATTTATACAAAGAAGAGATAATTATAAGTTGCCTCATGAAATAAATTATTATGAGCAGACTCAGGCCATGGTAGAAGTTCTAGCTCGTTATCTGGGGATGCAGGCAGATAAACTCTAAAAATCTACTTTAAGTCTTGGTTTACTCATTCAGTCTGGCCATTTGACTGAGAATGATAGGCCAATGAGAAATGTAATTTGACTGAAACATTTGCACTGTGCCTTCCAGAAATTTGAAACATACAGTACCCCTGGGTCTGACATAATTTTCATTGGAATTCCATGGAATCAAAAAATCAAAGGTAAAAATGGTAAATTTAAAAGTACAAAGAGTGGAAAATCTATATACCACAACACACCTATAGTTGATTTAATACAACCCAGATAGTGTTAAATCAATAACAATCAGTCAAGAAAAATCAATTGCTAATAGAACCCATGGATGTTCTGGGACTGGCAATGGATATAAAGGACCAACAAGGGCCTATCTTGGTACTTTGTGCTGGGCACATGAAGACATGCTAATACATAATCTTTAATATCAGCCCTTATCTTTCACCCAACAAAGTCTTTGTAGAATAAATTCTGAAGTCTTCTTGATCCAGGATTACCTAGAAAAGTGAGGCACGTCCACAAATCATAATCTTGGAACACAACCTGGGAAGATCAAAAGTTTTGCTTTATGGTATCCTCCGGTTGGTCACTGACATTACAGGCAAATGAAATTTGGGTTCAGGATTAATTTAAATTTAACTGGAGGCTCTTTATTCTGTGAATCAAAAAATCTTGAAATGCAATCTGCTTTTCTGCTCTTGTCTCCAAGTCGGAATGTAATTAGTAAATTGAAGTGGGCAAAAAACAAAGGAACAGTGGGCTTGGAATGAATGTAGACAATGAGTAGACTGAAGATATAGCAGGTTCTTATGATTTGTATTGACCATCACAGGATGTCTGGCTTCTTCCAGATGGGGTCTCCACTCAGGAAATGTGCATTTGATGGCCAACAGTTCCATTTCACTTATAACATAATTCTTCTCAGCAGCATGGCACTTTTGAGAAAGAAACACATGAGAGGACTTTACCAGTAACAGATTTTTGTGAGAGAGCTGCCCCAGTTCCTACTGTATAGCATACACTTTCAAGTTAAATTAAATATTTACTTCAAGTTGTCATAGATTTGGAGCTGAAGAAACATGAGATTTCAGCTGATGAATAGGTTTGGTGGCCTCAAGAGAGCATTCATTGTTGGGAGCCATAATCATAGAATAATTCTTGATAAATTGACTAGAATAGTTTGTAATTACTAGAACTTGTTTTTAGATCTTGTAGTTGAGGCCATTTGACAAATGCACCTAATGTTTAAAAATACATAATTCAAATTCAGAATAAATGGTATGCCCACATATGAGACAATACTTGAAGTAGCATAATACATGTTAAAACATTGACCGGGTTGAACTGCAGCATGAGATCGACTATAGAGTTGATTTTGAGAATATTTAATTGATTAACAAGTGAGTAACACAGACTTTGACAGGAAGGTCTGTAAGACAGAATGCTTATGTTAAAAAATCCAAGGTAGTCAACAAAATAAGGGACCAAATGGCAGTGGGGATGACTATGAATAAAATAGTGTTTTTATGGAGTGCCCCGATGTGCATTTTCAGTGGAGCTGTGCAACACTATATAGTTATGTCAGATATTCAGCTCACATCCACTGCTGTAATGGAGACAGTTGCTGTTGCAATCAGTTTAGTTTATTTTGCTGTAGTGACATCTGTGACTTTATGGTAATCCTAGTATAAGCCCTGTTGTGGTGTACAGCTGTGCGTCTGAATGTGCAAGGACTGGGATGCCCATTTTGTGCATCTTTAGATGCAACAATTACACTTGGTGCTTCTTTAGACGACACCAACTGATGAACCCATCAAAACTTGCACCAGCTGGATGCTAGATGCATATTCTGCATATGGCATCTAATGTAAGCAATTAAGCTTCTGAGTTTGCAACCAGTTATGTTACACACCCTTGACAATCCCATAACATGCCATAAGATGGTATCTTTCCATTTTAATAGCCACCTCCCAGTCACCACCCAGAAATGTACAATACATTTCTGTGTCGATGAGTCTCAATCACTAATATAACTCTATGTGTACACACCATGGGACACTTACACTGTGCAACTTTTTAGCAACTTAAACACATGCACAGTTAAAATACATTGACCATCTGCATGAATATTGGCATTATGTGCGACTAAGAATCAGTCCCATGATGAGATAAAATTCATCATAGGCCGCTGGTCTCAATACCAACAAGGAACTTCTGACAAGAGATGTAAGATAGGCATCGAAATACTGATGCCTATCTTAATCCCGATGCCAGAATGCCGAAAGACGCCAGCCTGAACGAGGTAGGTCCGGGGCACCCTTAGCATTAGCCACACAAGGGGAGGATTAGGTTTAGGGAGCATAGCGGGGTTAGGGTTAGGTTTTGGGTGGGTGGTTAGGGTTAGGCATCCCTTGAAGGAGGATTAGGATTAGGCATCCCCAGGGGGAGGTTAGGGGTAGGCACCCCCCTGGGAGGGTTAGATTTAGGGTGTGGTAAGTGGAGGTTAGGGTTAGGCACCCTTAGGTTGGAGAGTTATGGTTAGGCACCTCCTGGGGGAGATTAGGGGCAGGCATCCCCCAGGAGGGCAAGATTTAAGGTGCAGTAAGGGAGGGTTAGGCACTTCCTAGAGGAGGTTAGAGTTGGGAGCTAGGGGGGGAGGTTAGGGTTAGGCACAACTAAGGGAGGGTTCGGATTAGGGCTGCAGAGGGTTAAGGATAGAGTACTTACCTGCCCTGTCAGGATCTTCTTCCTTCAGGCTGCCGGCGTCGGGATATGAACCGGCCGCTGGGACTTCATACCCATTCCGTGCATGGTGTACATGCTGCATTAACCCTGTGTCATCCGGCAAGCCTGTTTAATAAACCTAAGATCTGGTAAAGTTATCTATCATGTCACACAGACCTCTGTCACACATAGCTGCCACCTACACCAACTACAGCGTCTGCCAATAGATTATGGGCCCAGGCCACCAGCGTGTGCAAATTAATGATTCTACATAATGAAATGCTGTAGCAACACAGAATAAGAGGATCTGACTGAGTACAGAAAAGTCCTTTATTCACAATAATGGTGAAAGTGTGCAGTGCATGTGCATGCATAAAATTTGCAAAGTTACTGGGTTCAGAGAATTATGCTACATGGAATTTTGCAATGCAGATACAGTTAAAGTGAGAAACAGTATGGAAAGTCGCTATTGATCCTGGTGTAACCCAAATGATGTAGATAAACATAGGTCAAGCTGTTGAACAGCATGTGTATTCCATAAATCACAGGAAGGTGACAGCACATGAAATGTGGATAGAATTGCAGAAACCTTATTAAGACAAAGGTCTAATGCAGTGAAACAACTTGAGATGCACTCTGTAAAACAATAAGCTAACTTTGTGCAAGATTATAAATGAATATATAGAAAGGATGCTGTCTATATCTCTACAATTGACTTCAGTAGGCATCCAAGTAGACAATGAGGAGGTTGCAATGGCAATGCTGCAAAATTTTATGCATGTCTATAATGGGTGCGGGTTGTGCAGTGCACATGGGCCAGGAGGCCAACACACACCCTGCACTTTTGTAATTATACTCCGGAGTCCCACCACTTTGGTCGGTATTGTAGACATAAATCACTGATAAAATGGTGCAGCTGCCTTTCTCCCGGAGATTTGCGCAGTAGTGAAGTCTTTTTGAACATAGCCACGTGTTTTCAGCTCCATCCTCTATAAGGAGAGAATGCTCCTCTGAGTATCCATAACAGGGAAAGAAAGCATTGCAAATGCCAGTGACTCTGCTAAGTCCACTGCACCGCCACCATTATACTGCTGTATCTAAGCTAGTATCTAAGCTGTTCTACCTGGTTAATAGACCAAATACCTGGTTAAGTTATCTATCATGTGGACTGACCTCCATCACACACTGCTGCCCCATATACCAACTATAGGGTCTGCCAGAAATGGACGTACATCCCGTCATGACTGCATCTTTGTTTGTAGTGACTGTGCGAAAATATGCAAATGTTGCAGCTGCTAGGATTTGAATTGAGATGCCCACTGGCAGCTTTGCAAATCCAAAAAGATGAAGCATCTTAAATAGATCACTTAATTATTATAGTTCTGAGGTCAAGTAGAATGGCCGGAGCCTTTGCAGCTGCGTACTGGATGGCAGTCACAGGCCCAGAATATGGTGCTGACAGACCTGCATTTGAGTCACCAATTCCATTGCCACCCACAAATAGACCCTACCTGTCAATCACTTTGAGAATAAATCCTCACTGCAAATTGCTGTATGGCTTCTCCTCAGTTTTGCAGAACTGAAAATCAATGTCAATCTTAGAACAAACAGAAAGATTCAGTGGGCCTATTTCCCAGGAGACAACGTCTGACCTGATAAGTAATTGCTAGTCCCATGATGTATGACATGAAGCAGGTCAAATATGGGGGCAATGTTTGGTTTGTAGTTCCATGTCAGTAAAGAGCAGGTGGCAGTTTTTGGATTGTATTCAGACCAGTAATGGGAGGGTCAGGGTTTGGTTTGTACTAGTACAGGTTAGTAATGGGAGTAGTGTTTGGAATGTAGGTAAAGGTAATGGGGAGCAGTGTATGCAGCACTGCTGTCTTACACTGCCACTTTCATTTTTCCTTAATCACTAGCTGCACTGGCACTGGCAGACTGCTCAGAGAAGAGGGTCAGCAGGAAATAGTTGATGCAGAGGGGCTGATGATCACATATACTGGAATTTTCTCTAGTAACATCAATGCAGAATAGAACAGCAGCAGAAACCCCTGATGCAATGATATCATCATCATGTTCCTTTTAACTCCGGCAATCTGATTGGCTCAGCTATTAGTGGCAAACGCAGGACTTTGAAAGGATGGTTTCCAAAAAATTGGTTACAGAGCCAATGACAACAAAGTCTAACCAGTATAAGCCAGCAACATACACTTTATTGTGTACTTCAAGTGTTTTAATCAGTGGTGTAACTAGGGCAGGGCAAGCGGGAGACGTGCCCAGGGCGCGGTGGTACCAGTGGCGCGGTGGTGGTGTTTATGGTGCCACCGGCCACGGTACCAGCCCGCCCTAGTTAGCCAGTGTAGTGCCGACTGCAGTGAGTGTGGTCAGCACTACACATTTACACAGGACCGGCTCTAGGCTTCCCTGTGAGCCCCTTCCGTCCCCCTGAGCGCTTGCCCAATAGCGCCAGGAGGAGGGTGGCAGGTGGGCTCATGTGGCAATGTGTGTGTTAACCAGCAGCCAATGAGAGTTAGATGACTCTCATTGGCTGCTTTTGCTACTGCACACACATCACTGCTGAGCGGCAGCGATGTGTGTGTGAATCAGCAGCCACTTGCCAAGAAAAGTTTTTGGCACGCTGCCACCCATGGCATTTTGCTAATACTAATGCAGGGCCATTTCTAGGCAATTTGGCTTCCAGTGTGAACAGTTAAAAATGTGCCTCCACTCCCCATAGACAGTTTACATTATAATTTTTCCTCCTTATAGTAATGCCCAATACACATTAGGCTACACACTGTAATGCCCATTACACATTATGCCACATACAGTCATGCCCCTAACACCATTTTATGCCCCATAGTAATGTTTTAAATTACTTTTCAATTACCTGCTTGTTCTAGTGGTCTCATGCTCGTTGCCAGGGGTTTCATGCTCATTGCAAGGGATCTCATGATTGTTGCCAGGGGTTTCATGCTCATTGTCAGGGGTTTAATGCTATGGGTTTACATGCTCGTTGCATGTGGTCTCATGCTCGTTGTCAGGGGTCTCACACTCGTTATCAGGGGTTTCATGCTCTTTGTCAGGGGTTATACGGGAGAAGATGCAGCTTTCTGCATCTTCTACCAGTGGCGCCAGCATTACCGGCACTTCTGGGTATCGCTATGTGCTCTGTGTTCCCTGACAGACATTAGAGGTCAAGTAGCACCTCTAGCGTCTGTCTCTTCCTAGGCGGCGGCCATTTTTGGAGGGCATTTTTAGCAGATTCCATGTGGACAGCTAGTCCACATGGAATCTGCATCCCTGGGTCCCTTACCTGTCTGAGGAAGTGGAGACTTGGCAATTGAGCAGCCCCTGGGGCACAAGGCACCCTGCCCCCCTGCCCAGCCTGCCACTGGGCCAGTGGGGGTTTCCAGGTACTCAGAAACCCCCCTGCATGTCAGCTTTGTACTATTATTACTATTATTACACATGTTTTGACTAATTAATTAAATAAAGTTTATTTAGGGGGGAGATAGTAAAGTAATGCAAAAACTGCACCTATGTACATCTGCCTGCCATAATACAGGCAAGCAGAAATTCCCATACCTGGATTCTACTGTAAGCAATCACATCTTTCAACTACTCACTCAGTCAGTCATCCCTGATTACTGTGCTGCTGTCAGGGAGCTAGAGGTGGTGTGCATCTGCGCCCACTGACAAACTAACATTAAGGGCTAAATTTACTAAGAATCGATTCTGATCGAGTTTGTTCTGTTTTAAACTCGATTTGTTTTGCCGAAACTCGGGTGATTTTCCCAAACTTGGGTGATTTTCCCATTTTTAAACTCGCAAATTTACTAAGAAGTGAGTTTAGATGAAAGTGAGTTAGTCGATGGTGAAGCAGATCAAGATTTTGCCCCCGAGTAGCAAGTCTAGATGAGATTACGCACCCAAGATTGAGGTGTTTTCTCTTTGCAAAACTCTCCTGAGCAAGCAGACTGCACATATCAGTGAAATATGTGAAGGCTGCTTGTGTGTTGTACCTGTAAAAAATGTGTTAAATGTAAAAAAAAAAAAGATGTACGGTCCCCCCCAAAAGCATAACCAGGGCAGGCATGCTGTCACCTGTAGTTCCACTGTAAAATACAATAGTTTCTAACTATCTTCTACATTATTTCTGGGCTGTCTGGCTTGGGGTGTGAATGCTTTGGCCATGGAGCCCCGGTGATAGGGTCTCCTGGCTGTGGCATTACACCCCAGTCGGTTTGGGTCTGATGCTGGTTTTAAATATAGGGGGACTTCTACGCATTTTTCCCCCTACATTTAAAATCAGCACTGGCCCTGCAGCTGAGTGCTGGTTCCTAAATTACAGGGGAACCCTACTCGTTTTGTTCCCTGTAATTTTAGGATCCAGGACTGGCTGAGCAGTCCGGGTCTGGTTATGATTTTGGGGGAGGACCCTACATAATTATTTTCATATAAAAAGACTTTAAATTAGGTACACATGCAGAAACATACACAAATTCACTGATCTGTGTATGTTTCTGCAAAATTTGCATCTCAGGAGGTGGAGTGTTGGAAACTTCAATTTCTCTGCGAGTTTGCTTCAATCTCACCCAATATTGAAATCTCTTTCATGAAAAGTACTTCTGAGTTTGCCCGATAGTGAGTTGTTTCAAGTTTGCGATCTCACCCGAGTTTGTCTTTAGTAAATTTGCGAGATTAAAAACATGCCTAAACTCACCCGAGATTGTCATCTCGACCAAACTCGAATCTTAGTAAATTTACCCCTAATGATCAGAATGATTATTGATTTTGTATTTACACTTGGTGACCACCAATGTACAGTAACTGAGATGTATTTAGTCATTCTGGGGGAGATTTATCAAATGTTGGAGAGAGATAAAGTGGAGAGAGAAAAAGTACAAACCAGTTAGCTTCTAACTGTCAGTTTTCTAGCACAATTATTTATCACTTTTCACTTATGCTCTCTCCAAGATTTGATAAATCTCCCCTCTTTGTGAAATGACTGGTTCAAATAGCTTTTTGTGCTAGTGAATTCAAACTGTTGTTAGTGGGTGACATGCATATGCAGAAATATGCATATGCCTTCCAAGATCAAAAGTATGATCAATAAATACTGCTAAGATACACTTAAAGAGAGTATATATATATATATATATTTATATATATATATATATATATATATATATGTACAGGCCAGGCAAACTTTGACTTCTTGAGTGAGTCTATGGTCACACAGCATTTCCAGCATACCTGAGATGCTGGTGCCATGTTCTCTGCGTACAGGATTACAGACACTACTGAAAACACTCCCAGAAACGGCAAGAACACGCCTCCATTTTACAGTCACTCCCTGTTACCTTCCATAAAATGTTCACTTCCTGTCAATCACTTGGGATTGAGGGCCTGATTCAGAGCCGGATGCTCTGACCAGAGCGCTCGCTCTGAATCAGGGCCCTCCTACCTAAAAATGGAGTGGCCTCCTGGCCGCTCGCATAGCTGTGGGTGACCACCCACAGCTATAGTGAGTGGCCAAAAAGATGGTCGCGATGGTCAAGACCATCGCGACCATCGGGCTTGCGACAAGACCCTTCGGTAGGGTCTCGCTGCCGCAAGCCCAGGAGTGCTTTTGGCTCTATCAGAGACAAAAGCACTCCCACTGATATCACTAGTGATGTCAGTGGGGCCGGACCCAGATGGTAGGCGTTCCCATGGGAACGCCTCCATCTGGGCAGCAACGCCCCCGACACGCCCACCAAAGGGGGCGTGCTGTCAGCCACCATCGACAGCACGCCCCCTTTGGTGCTGTCACCATCAACAGCACGCCCCCTTTGGTGCAAGACCCGCATAGCTGTTGCTATGCGGGTCTTGCGCATGCGCATGATGGAGCTCCTTCCGTCTTGCGCATGCGCATTAGGGCACCATCGACCCGCTTGCGAGCGCTTAGCGCTCGCGAGCGGGTCTGAATTAGGCCCTGAATCCTCACTGCAGCCGTAATCACAATTCAATCACCGTGCATGCACATTGCGGCTGGGAAGCATGCACAGACCACCGATAATCACTCAACTTGCTCGTACATCGGAATAGTGTACAACTATGAATCACGCCCATTGCCCGGTAACATTTCCTGTGATATACAAACTAATGTTTCCAACAACATGTAATATGAAAATGTCAGTAAGGCTACACTGTAACTGTATAATATGTAACATTGAAAAATAAACTAATATATATATATATATATATATATATATATATATATATGTGTGCATATATGAGTAGGATATAATAGGATATGAGTGGAATTTCTTTTTATAGCCAATTTAATGCACTTCATTGAATGTGAATTAGGGAGCTTGAAGACAACACAGAATGACAAGTTAAATTAATCTTTTTAATTCTTCCTTTGTTAGGGAAAGGCTTGACACTTCACTATGAAAACGTGCGGCTGTCTTGAATGATGCTGAACTGAAATTGCTTAAAAGGCTATTTATCAACTACCATACCAGATGTTTGCATAGTAAATTGAATATTGTTTCAGTCATTCTAACTGTTTTATGCTCTTAATAGTTGAAAGAGTTTATCTATAAACCAATGAAATTATTTCCTTTCTTAATATTGTAAACATTTCTTTCTGCCTCGTTAATAAATATATTTATATTATTTGAGTGGAAACTAATCTTGCCATGCTATGGCATAGATCTACTGTACTGCAAGGTTGTCTGTGTTATTTCTCTGGACAGCTCCACAAAGTTATGTAAGTTAGGCTACTCTAGAAATATGTTAGTTCAAAACAATTTAACAGCATCTGAGTCTAGATAATTTCAACTTAAAAATTGGCATTTTCTTATGTACTCTCTGAACATGGCTAGGCATAAGAGATATACTAACAAAAGTCATACTTATTTATCAATGAGTTTTATCATACACAATGAGTGATGAAACTCATTGTGTATGATAAATGGTGCTTCAGCCAATCAGCTCCCAACTGTCATTTTACAAACAGATGACAGTTGGGAGCTGATTGGCTGGAGCACCATTATCATACACAACAAGTTTTATCACTCCTTTCATATGATAAAACTTGTTGAATAATAGGCCCCTTAGAGCTATGTGTGCAAATGCTAGGAGCTTAGGAGATACAATTCCAGAAATGATTGCCATGATGACAAGGGATGATCTGGATATTGTGGCTATTACAGATTCATGGTATAATGAAAAATTATAAGTGGGACATACTATAGCTATACCAGGATATACTTTATATAGAAAGGACAGAATGGGAAAAATTGGAGGAGTGGTTAGCAATGAATGTGAAAACAGCTTAAATATTACTTTAATACAAAATATTGAACAAAAAACTGAGGTCTTTCGGGTAACCATAGAAACGGTGAAGTGTGGACTTTCTAAATTCCTTGTAGGAAGCATTCCTGAAGCAATTGGTGATGGAGCACACTTACAAAGATGCAATATTATACATAATTCTCACAAATGGTGACAGGGTATCAGATGTAAATGATGGGGAGAACCTAGGATCCAGTGATCATTAAACAGTAAGACTAAAACAATGGTGTTAGGTTTTAGGATGGCTGACTTTGCAGAGATGAGGAACTTGGAAGGAGTGCATGAGAGGTGGTAAAAATTAAAAAGTGCAATACTAAAGGCAAAGGATAAGCGCATGGAAAAGGAAGCCAATATGGTTTACAATAAAATGTATCACCTAGTGTGAAAGCAAAAAAGATGGCCTTTAGGAAATACAAGCAGACTCAAAATAATGAAGACAAAGTGGCATATTCAATTTGGAATGAAAAGTAGGTTGCCGGACTTTTTGGAGGTTTTCCCGTCGAAAAAGTTATCGCGCTAGTCCCCGCTTATCCCCGTATTAATTTCCAAAACAGTGAAAACGGGAGCCGGCGAAAACAAAATAAGCAAAAAAGTCTTGTCATTTTTGGGGAAATCAGCCTGACACCCCCCTAAAGATGCTCTGACATGGGGATTCACTATGGGTACCCCCGAATAGCCCTGCTAAAGGTATTTGGGGTCTTTACATGGTCTCAATAGGTGCTAATTAGCATCTTTGGTAAAGTGCTGAAGAATAGTATTTAGTAACTTTTTTGGGGAAAAATAAGTAGTCTCATCAAATTTGGGGTACTAGCATATTTTAAAGTAGCTAATGTGATTTTTTTTAAATCATTTAAAATCCACCTGCTGCAGCCACCTGCAATAAAAAAAACACATGGGTCATAATTGGGACCCCCCCCACCCCCCACAGAGTCTATTTATCTACTTTAGAAGCTTGTCCCCCAACTTTTTTTATTCACCCCCAAAATGAAAGTACTTTTTCGGGGTGTCCTGTGGTACTTTTTAGTCATTTTTTGACACAGAATAACTTAGGGGCACTGTCCAAGGGGTGCAGGGTGGTTTTTGAAAGTCTGCACCCCAAAACCCCAATTCTGCACTTGTTCTTGCCACCTATTCATATGCGATACTTTTTCGGTGGTTCCAATGCAGCGGCAAAAAGTCGGACAAATACGGGGATAAGTGAAATCGTCGAAAATGATGTCATCGGCGAAAAAGTTTCGCCAAGAATGGATTTTCACTGTATTTTGTCAAATGGAAGGAGGTCAAGAAGGTAATCGATGTGCAAAGCCACAAGCTGAGTAGAAAATGGCCCAGTCAGTAGGTAAAGGGGGCAATTTTAAGTATATAAGCCCCACATCACAGACTGCTAAATAAACTGGAAAGTGTGGGATTGGATTCTAAGATGGTTAAATGGATAAAACTTGTTTGCAGGATATAAAACAGAGAGTTGTAGTAAATGGAGTGCAGTCACAGGAGGGAAAGGTTTCCAGTGGAGAACACCTGCGATCTGTACTTGGACCAGTGCTATTTAATATCTTTGTTGGTGAAATTGTAAATGGTATTAGAGGGAAGGTATGCATTTTTGCAGATGACACAAAGGTATGCAAACTGTAGACACACCAGGACAGATAAAACAAATGGTTGAGGATTTAGGTTGACTAGAGGAATTGGCAAGAATGTGGCAACGTGGTTGCTATGGGCAACTTCTCCATTGGTCCACTACTCCACAGTTTTCACTGCTTGATACATAAACCCCTGTGTTTGAAAAATGACTGGAGCTCATTGGTTGGTACTTTACCTCTCTTCGCTTGATCTCTCTCGAAGGCTTAGTACATCTCCCCCATAGTCTCTTTTTAGTGTAGTTTTATATTGCTACATTGAACAATGCAGAACTATCATAATCCAAAGCACTAATTCTGTTAACAATAGGGCAACTATCCTGCCTCTAGTAAACATGTCTCTTTTCAGTAGTAATGCAGATAATAGCACCTTGTTAAGCTCTTACAATAACATTATAAAATGTTCCACTCCGCTCTGAATGAAACATTATTCCTGTTACTTCACAATACAGAATATTTCAATAATTATACTGAAGTCTAACATTCTCCTCTGTCCATTCTGGTCAATTTCCACAGTGAATCAAACAGAGTTATATGTAGTTGAAGTTTCATTTCAGTAATTAGCAATTTTTCTGCATTATAATTTAAAGCAATGTGGTTGATTTGAGCAAGTCATGTAATGAATCATTATGCCATACAGAGGCTTTTAAGATAGCCAAAGTGATTTTAAAGAGGTTGTTCTAGAAGGTCTAACTAGAAGGGGAAAAACGTCTAAATTAAAAGAACGCTAGTCTGCAATCATGGCTGTAAAATAAAGGTGCTCAGTAAGAAGTCCTATTACAATCAGAAAGGGAGAGAAGAATATCTCCATCTTGTGAACAGAAGCAGAGGAAAATGATGAATACCTTAGGTAACTCATTCCGTGCAAAATCAATCTTTCACTGTCAGTGTTAAATGAACTCATTTGTTCTGAAATCTGCTTAGTCAGTTTGGAAGGATACGCAATTCAACCATATTAGCAAATCCTTTAATCTTAACTAGTCTGCTGAGTAAGAAATCTGGAAATGTGTTAATATGACTGGACATATCTAGCAGGATAAGAATTGATTCTTTTAATTACTGTCCAATCAAGTTATGCTTCCTTCTGTTGCTGAACTATTGACCTGTTGAAACATTAAGGAGACTCCGGAACATCTTGTGTACTCTATAACTTGCAACAATTATTGAAGGAATGAAACTGATGCATTATTGTTTCATTAATCATAATACACCTCATAATCATTTCAGTGCATGATAATTGCATGCAGTTTGCTTGCATAAACAATTACAAAGTACATAAAAAGCTTATTTTGTATTCATTTTCTTTTTCCAAGATAAAATATGCTAGGTAATATTCATACATTGAAAGAGATACGATGAGCAACTGCGATACGGCAATAGCTGATTGACTGTATTTATGATGTCATGATTTAACACTTTCACTCTGTTCAGAAGTCCAAGACAGTATATATGCATAGAAAGATGAGGGCTATGTGGAAAATAACAAATTTGTCTTGACATTTTGCAAATACGATAATAGTGACTCATAAATATAATTTGTAGGCATGTGACGCAGAAAATAGCACAATATCTCAGCGCCGGAGCAGAGCTCACTGCTGCCCTGTTCCGGGCCTACCCCCCAAACACATGACATCATGCTAGGGGCAAGTAGGAGAAAGCAGAGAGCTGTCCGGATGCTCCAGGTGGCTCTACACAATACAGGGTGCGTGTCTGGAGCTTCCTTTGGATGCTCTGAGCAGCACTGCAGCAATGTTCCAGACACCTTGCTAGCCAGATGCAGGAGCTGTGGGGCAGTGACAGTGCCTACTCCAGGGTCCTACGTTCCGGCTCTGCTCACGCACCCCTCCCTATGGCTCTGCTGTACTGTGAATATGTGCACATAATACAGGATATCAATAATTTTAAAATGAAAGTAACAGAGAGACTTGGAGGAGTTTATTTCTATTCAGGGGGGATATTTTAGATGCATAATCAAGTGAAAATAATACTTTTGAACATGAATTGTTATATAGCCATATTATCAATCTGTTATTATTTGAGAGATGGGCGGTTTGGTTTTGAGTCTGACTCAATTCATATTGCCATATTTAGTGTGTTTTTGGATTAGTTCGGATTTATTTTATTGGCTATCTAAATACGTGAGGGCTGGTTAGCCAATATGATGCCATTTTGAGATCCAAACCAAACTGCTCATCTTTAATTATTTGTGCAACTAAATGTATGCTTTGTGCTCTCAAAAAATAAACAGTAGATTAGCACAGCTTTAAGACATGTGACAAAGGTTAAAAGGAACATATACAAAACCATCTGTGCACTTTAAAAAAAATATATATTTCCTTCCAATAGTGCCAAGCTGCATTAAAATAAAGCATTAGTTATATAAACTGGTTGTTTGCTGGTTTACCAAACTTGCTTGCTTACTGGGTTCCTAAATATTTACAAAATTAACTGACATTCTTCTAGCTTTTTAGAACAGAGGGTTGTCAACATTATGGCATGTAGATGAATTGCACTAAAATAAAGGCTTCAGCAGAGTTCACCCAGGCAATGCTGGGTCACAATTATTAATCAGTCAACCCTCTTCTCCCTTGAACAAAAAAATACTGGGCTTCTAGGCTGGTGCTGTGTTATTTTTATATATTATGGACCACTTTTCTATTGTATAAGGTTCCAAACGGGTATGCTAGCTGTCAATATTGGTTTCTCGCTAATTAGACATTGCTCAATAGCCCAACCAGAGAGGAAACCAACATCATAGAAAGGCTGCATGCAACTATGTGGGGCATCCATTCCAAAAGCTGCCAAACTAAACAAAAGACCTGCCAGTTTAAAAGGGTAAGGTGCCAGTAAAATAGAGAGAGCTGCTAGACTTGAGTGAGAACAGATGGGACCTCACATTATTAGACAGTAAAAGAGAAAGCTGCCAGTATGAGATGCACAGAGGAACCTTACAGGTGTCCAAAGAGATTTCAGATCTAGTCTGGTTGTCCAGATTTGGTCTAGATCTAGTCCAGAATCAGGAGAGAAGCTGGATATCCATTAAGGCATTTAATCCCTTCTTCAACTTCACACCAGATCTACAGAACAGTCCAGTGCCCACAGAAAATGTGTGTTTACTATAGCATCATACCACACATGAGGCAGAGCACCAGTCCAGTAGTCTATCTGAATTAAAGGTCTGGCCTTAGACTGCTTTACACTTACAGGACTACTCCCCTAATCATCTGCACCCATCTGTGACCTTTATTACTGTGGGACTACAACATACCCTAATCTTCTCAATAATAATACTTCCATCATCTACTTCATCATAATTGAGAATCATTATAATTTGGGCTACAATTAGCATTGTGGTACTTAATACTAGTTGATTCTGTCCTCTTTCTTATAACTCAGATTTACACCAATTATCTATTTTATTATATATTATAGTCTAGGGTGTATACCTGTGAATATTGAATATGTGAATATTGCCCACGCTAGGCCGACCCCTTTTGTGTGCTTTCATGCTATCCTAAGTGGGTTCTCTAATACTGTATTGATAAGAGTCATATGGTTGTATATTACCATTGTTATAATGAGCTAATATAATTTGTTGTTAATGTTATTTCGATGATTAATGAGTCCTGTCCAATAGACAGACACATTGTGCACAGGAGAAATGTAATTAAATCAGTGATTTGTGACTAGCACTGCCCGGTTCTCATTCCAGGACCTCCTGTTAATCACTTTACAATTATGTGCTCAACAGGCAGCAGCAAGCCACTGAGAGTTTGAGAGTGAGCGTGGTGTCAGACGGACACTTTTAATGCTAGCAGCATCAAAGCTGTGAAGGGGTTTCAGCATCTTCAAAATGCAATATCTCCCTTGGAACAAGAGAAGGGCATTCCATTTCTCTTTGGTGTGCCAGCATGGGAGCTATTGCAGTCTAGTAATGAAGTAAATGTGCCTGTCTGACACCACTGCAACTTGCAGTAAATATAAAGGTACTACTATTGGAGGAGAGTGAGTTGAGTCCGCACAGGGATCACCAATACTCATTTCCCTGTCATTTTATTGCTATACTATGCGCAATTAATAAATCTGTGGATGCTTGTTTCAAATGTGTGTGGTGGATAGGATACATTTAATCCACAAACTACTGATGATATAGTGGAGCTAATTTAAGATACATCTGAGATATAATGTAGAGTTTATATATATTCTGATTATCTTTGGGAAAATTATTGAGATGCTCCTTGACTGCTATAACTACTTAACATTTACAAGAGAAACTTGTTATTTTTGATTCCTCTAAACCTATGCATATGAATATTCTAAGCAATAATATGTGGATTGTAATATGGACAGATAATATTTTCACTTTTTGTGTCATGATATATTGGTATTATGAGTATAGCATATAATTGATGATTTTTGTGATTCAGCACTTATATTGCTACAAAAACATGGCTGTATAATAGACCACTAATATATAGGATTTTCTTGAGCCAATATTAAGATTGTGGGATTACAAAATCAATTTTTTTCACAATTCCTTGTATATCTCCTTGTTATTATAATAGATAAGGAGAGATAAATATAACTACTTTAGTTTAATATTTTTTAATAGATTTGTCTATAATCTTGTTCTATGACAGTATGTGTTATATGTAAGATTAATTCAAAGTTAACTTTTATAATCCTTAATATAAAGAAGATTTTAAAATCATTAAATGAGTGTACCAAAAAGGAAAATTTCTGTTTTGCTCAATCATTCTTTATGATTAAGCACTCTCTTAATAAATATAAAGGTAAGCAGTAAAGTCAATTGGATAATGTGATTTTACAATGAAACAGAGAAATAGCAGAGAGAAATAAATCACCAGTTATTTATATAGCACACACATATTCCGCAGCATTTTACAGAGAAAATGTGGCCATTCACATCAGTCCCTGCCCCAGTGGAGCTTAAAATCTATATTCCATTCTTTTTCACATGCACACACACATACAAACTAGGGTTAATTTGTGTTGGGAGCCAAGTAACCAACCAGTACATTTTTGGAGTGTGGGAGGAAAACGGAGCACCAGGAGGAAACCCACGCAAGCACAAGGAGAATATACAAACTCCACACATGTAGGGCCGTGGTGGGAATCAAACCCACAAGCTCAATGCTGTGAGGCAGTAATGCTAACTATTACACCATCTGAGCTGTCCCTAGAACATCCAAATATGAAAAAGAATGGCATTCCCCAATAAGTAGCAAAATAGACTGAAGGTTTTATTGCTACATCAGAACAAAGACAGTAGTTGATGTTTTGGTCATCTTATAGGACCTTTGTCAAGACATTGTAATGCGTATGTGTGTGGTCCGAAGTATGTGGTTAAATTTGCCTCAGTTAACATGCATCCATTTTAAAAGATATTTTTATACCTCATTAGAAAGATAAGTATCTACAGACATTTATTGGTTTTTATTGGTTCCAATAGATTGTGAGTCAAAATTATACTCAGGATAATGTTAAATAAAAGATAGGTGACTCAGGCAATGCTACAGAAGTGCTCAGACAGCTACGTACCAAGGGTGTGATTCATAGATGGACGGATTTGCAGAGCCGCACACAAGCGGCTGTGCAATTCTGTCCATATAGGGCAGCACAGACGGTGTAATGGTTAGCATTACTGCCTCACAGCACTGAGGTCGTGGGTTCAATTCCCACCACGACCCTAACTGTGCGGAATTTGTATATTCTCCCTGTGCTTGCGTGGGTTTCCTCCGGGTACTCCGGTTTCCTCCCACACTCCAAAAATATATACTGGTAGGTTAATTGGCTCCCAACAAAAAATTAGCCCTAGTGTGTATGTGTGTGTGCATGTGATAGGGAATATAGATTGTAAGCTCCACTGGGACAGGGACTGATGTGAATGGTCAACTATTCTCTGTAAAGCGCTGCGGAATATGTGTGCGCTATATAAATAACTGATAATAAAAAAAAAAATAATAATAATATAAAATGCGAGTAGCAGGAGGTGTCTGTAGGAAATGGACGCCTCCTTGCTGCATCTGCACAGATGGTCGCGATGGTTGCCCCTATGGCCAAGCTGCAGTAACTGTAGCTTCCACAGCTTGGCCGGAACCTAGCAGCTGTGAGGCTAAGAAATCTGCATCCACCGACGCAGACCCTGGGCTTGTCCATCCCAGAAAATGGGGGCGACATACCCGTTTCTGGGAACGTTCGCCGCAATGTCCCCCACATGCTGGCATGTCAATCATGATGCGGCTTGGGAAAGTCTGCGTGCGAGATTGAAGGACACGTTTTGCACATGCGCAGAATGGAACCTGCGCATGCGCAGACCACTCATCATCAGAGCTGTGCACTAAACATCGGGTTAGCGTATATCTCTGAATCAGGCTCCAAATAGGGGAGATTGCTTATGAAATGTACTTTGGCCCAAATGCTAATAGCCTGCGAATTGTGGGCATCAGTGAGGTTTCAACGCATTAAACGCTACTTTCGATTTAAAACAGAGATTGCTTAAAAGGCAAAACCAGTTAGAAAAACCTGATTCCTTACATCTAACGGCTAAACTGACTACATTTCAGTGCTGCCACCAACTTGCAAGTTATTACATTTGTGTCTTAAAGCTATATTTACAAAGCAGCAGCAGCTTCTTGGTGGGATGGAACTTAAAATTTAAAGCGGCACTCACATTCAGTGTAAAGTTCGGTGTGTTTTACACTGACTGTGAGTGCCGCTTTAAATTTTCAGCTACAACCCGCGAGAAACAGAGACCTCGGAAAGACGACGCTTCTTAAATATATCCCTTAACATGCACTATAAATGCCTTGGTTTTTAAACATTGAGCCTACATTGTTCTCCCAGCTTAAATAGAAGAACATGGAAACTGTTAAAAATTTCAAGTGGTACTTTTATGTGAGTTCAGAAAGTGCAAATGGAAAGTGCAAAGTGCCTTCCAATGAATGTATAAGATGAGTTCTGATGACTGCCAGCTCTGAGCTGGTGCAGAGAGTACAGTATGCCAGGTATGTTATTGTCAGATTGTCAGAGAAAGTGCTGGAGTTTATTCATACAGATATATTCACAAGAATTGGAACTTGTACCCCAGACACAAAATACTACAGCAAAAGGGGCCTGATTCTGAATCAGACGTAAATGTGTATGTGGATGCATCCTCTGGATATCAGCAGACTGTGCATAAGCCATAGAATGAAATAGGCAACTGGGACAAAACCAAATCAGGCATATGCACGCAGGCGGCGATCGCCAGGGCGGACGGATTGAATGGACCACTCTTTCCATGAAATTGGCATTTCTAAAGAGTAAGTGGATGGTGATCATGCAGATGAAAAGAAGTGTTCCATCTAGTGGGAACATCATGGGAGTGTCGGTGGCATGTTTTAGGCAATATCAGCAACATGCAGATGGAGATGAGGTGTCGTGTTTTCAGATGTCTGCATGCAGATGCACGGGTGTTTGGCATACATGGGTGGATTCTCACATTAGGGGAGATGTACTAAGCTCTGAAAAGTGATAAAGTGGAGAGTGATAACTGACCAGCCACTCAGCTCCCAACTGTCATGTTACAGGCTGTGTTTGAAAAATGACGGTTGGGATCTGATTGGCTGGTGGTTTATCACTCTCCACTTTATCACTTTTCAAAGCTTAGTACATCTGGCCCATTAGCATAAGCTAGTATGCAGTCTGCCATACAGAGAAGCAGCCGCAGGTACATCCGACTCAGAATGAGCCCCAAGATCTATAGGAGTGGAACAATGGGGAGATTTATCAAACCTTTGAAAGAGGATCAGAGGAGGTGTTGCTCATAGCAACCAACCAAATTCTAGCTATTATATCTAGTACATCCTATCAGGGCAGTTGAGACATCAACGGGCCCTGGTACTGAAGGTGGCATTGTCAAATTCGGAATGCAATGCTATGCCCCCTCCACACAAAAAATGTTTAAAGTACTGTGCGGGCCCTCCTTTTAGTACCTCTGTATGCTATAACTGTCCTCTTAAGGAGATTTGATCAAATGAGTCTGTTCTGTGTAACTACTACTGCTACGAACACCCTGACAAAGGTTGTTAGGAATAAGTGGTGCTCTGACTTGTTTCTGGAAGCAGTAAATCATTCCTTATTCAGGGGGTAGGTATTGCTGTATAACTTTACAATTTGAAATATGCTCGCAATAGCTTAATAAATCGATTTAAAATGTAGCAACATCGGAAAAGTTTTCCAAATCCAGTACATTTGGGAGAACTTCCAGTTGTTGCTATAATGCGAGTTGCCAGTGTTTATTGGAAATATGCAGCCAGGCTGAAAGTTCTGTACTGACGGGAAACAAGTTACTCACCAGCTTGCCTTGTCAGTGAGAGTTAAACCAGTCACTGATCCTAATTCTGACACTGTTGTTGGAGCATACCAATTTTTAATCGCTACATGACTTGTCAAGTTGAATATGCACTGCATGGATAAATTAGGAAGCGTCTTAATAACTAGACGCCAGAGAACACTTGTTACCAATTAATTTATATTGCAATTTTTAAAACTACTGTACTGATGCAAATGGCTTTTACAGAAAGGTTTTATTACACTACAGCAGATTTTACAATAGATGATCTTTTCTCAACCTTTCTTTGTAGATAAAAACTGCTTAATGCTATGTAACCCATCTTTATGGGGTGAAATTTCTAGCTTTATGATTTCCTATACAATTGTGAAGACTCCCAGCAGGTCTTTATTGTATATCCATTCTCCAACTTCTTTTGACAGGTTGCAAAGCTTGACAATATTAGATCCATGATTGGTTCAAAACACTTTCCATTTGTTTGTATGAAGTACGTCTTGTTTTTCCTGTGTCATATGATACCTATGGGCCATGGTGAGTATTATAGTGAAATAAAGGTTTACAGAAAGAGATTATGTGACTCCTTTTAACATTGGGATTAGTTTGCATAAAATCAAAAGATCCTAGTGATGAATCAGGAATTATTGGTGTGCTGTTCAATAATTGGGGGCCCATTATGTTAGTTCTCAGTACTGAATAAAGGGGTCCATGCAAATGGCAACGTGACATTGTGTACTCTGTACATCTGTGTCACAGCATCATGGAAACAACATGTCAGAGTCCAGAGCCAGGAGCTGGGACCAAAAGACAAAGCTGTGGTAATTTGCTGAGAACCTTCCCTGGTTTTGAGAGGCCATAGGCCATGGTAAAACATGTGGTTGGTTGGGCCAGGCAGCAGCGGCCCTCTAGACCAGTGCCCTTAGCAAGTTTCCATCCTGGCCAACCAGTAGTTACAGTCCTCTTAGTCCTATCTATATAGGGATAAGTTTTAGTTTATAGGCATTCAGATTACCTGATTTGAAGAATATCATAGATCTCAGGACAAAAAAAACAAACATGGTTACCATGGTACTTCCCCCTCAGACACAATCATATTCCTAGGAGCTAAGAAAGGAAGATTCCCAGCCTATGTTGGACAGTAGTCATCAAAGAAATACAGTCTAACCTGTTGTCAACTACAGGTAAAGGCATTAACGCAACAGTGGCTTAAAACAACAGGCAAATATACTAAAGCAATGTTAGAACCTGAAGTCTCTAAAGGTATTTGTCTGCACTCAAGAAAAAAGAAATAAAATAAAATAAAGAATATACTCCCTAATAAGGAATTTGCACCAATATAATGCCAGTCAAATGGGTAACTTAGTGACCCTCATCATCTCTGATGAACTTCAAATGTGTATCTAGTCTGCAGAGCTAGACAGATGGCATAAAGATATATGAATACACCATAACAAATGCATTAATTCTCATATGTATACTAACAAATGCAATTAAGAAGATTAGCAGACAAGTGGTACAAGTGTGAGTTATGTTCAAACAACTGCAGGTTCCACAAACATCACACTCAACAGGGTTTTCTCTGGAACGATGAAGTAAGAAACGTGGAGTATTTTAACAGAATTAAATCTGAAAGTATTTTTGCAATGATTTTTGCTATAGATAGCACTGACCTTTTCCTGCGCTCACAGAAAAGAAAGATTCATAAGAACAAACTATATCCATATATCACAGCTTTTGAAGCCAATGAGTCTTTATCAAGAAAATATTTATATTTTTGTGGTGAATTGAGGCCCATTTTAACAATAACTTTCACCTGCATGTGGCGTGGGAAATCACTCTTCAACATAATGCTTGTATATGTCATAGCAAAGGATGTTTTATGGGATATAAATGTGCTCAGTGTCTGACATTATCAAAGGCATTGGGAAGTCCAGAAGTGTGAGAAAAGGGAGCGCATTATCCACTAATAGAATGAACTGCCAACCGACACTTGACATTTATAAGTTACCTGAAGTTTAGATGGATTACACCTTTCTGCTGGGTAGAAGGTTTAAGAATGACTTAATCTTCATTTGCCCCAAGCAACTTGAAAAATGACCCTGAAAAGCAGCCTCCTGTGGCTGATTTTAACTCAGCCAAGGTTTTTTTTTATCACCCTTGAAAGAGAAATTATTCATTTTTCTCTGTTTTAGGCCTTCAGACTCATTGTAAATGTTATCATGATATGGAAGTCATACTGTAACATAAAAAAGTCTCAAAATGTGCACTAAACAGCTTTTAATATGAAAAAATAAAAAAAAGTCTAATACTTGTAATAAAACATGCACATCACATTAAGCTTTTACCAGGTTTAAATGCCAGATTTAGAGGTAGTAGAAGAATTATATTTTATATCTCAACTTTTATAAATGGTTATTATTTTTAATATATTTAAAAAATGTTATCTACCCTACTGGTGGTAACCAATTTGTCATTTTATTACATAAAGCATCTGCAGTCAGGTACAGTAGAAGGAGAGTTTTAGCATTAACAAAACTCATTTCAATGTACATTTCAGCTTGTTGTGTTAGCTGATTTAATGTGATAGGAAAGCATTTATTCCTCTATTTGTTGAATAGTAAAAATAAGTTTTGAAATAGTTTACCATAGTTTTTTCAAGTTCCTGTTTTGTCGCCTCTAGGGATTAATATCATGCCCCAATCATTTTTGGTGCAACAATTTTGTTTTCATTAAAAGCCTGTGTAAGCTCCACTGGGGCAGGGACTGATGTGAATGGCCAATTATGCTCTGTGAAGCACTGCGGAATATGTGTGCACTATATAAATAACTGGTAATAAATAAATAATAATAAATAATCTTCCAAAAGCGGGGCAGCAATTACTTAGCATTACCAGTGATGCTACTAGCCACCAGGTCTATACTGCACGCCTCTCACAGCCACCAGGAATCTTCCTCATAAAGCATAGGCCTACTTACAACTGAGATCTCCTCTCCACTCCCAACTCTGCTTCCAATGACAGAACCCCTGTGGTACCAGAAACCCACTATGGGGCTGGCCTTCAATGTGGTCTAGAATAATATTTGTCCACACACTCTCCACCCCAGCCATACAGATATTTTTCAACAACCATGTACACTACCTAAGCACCCTGCTACCTGTAAAGTTTCAACACTCTTTAGTATTATATGCTATTTCTAATGTGGTCATCATGGTGTGGGCTAGGGAGGGGGGTTTCCAGGCAACCGTAAACTTCCCCTGTGTTTGCCTATGGTTGCCAGAAAATATGCTAGAAAGTTGTATAGATATGTAGCTCAAGAGCCTGACATGGGCACGATCAAGCTGACCAGCTCAATAACAGACAGACAGATAGGGCGACAGACAGCCAAGCAGCTATTGACTAATACAGTCACAATACTTGGGACATTATAAATAAATGGAGCCAGTTCTGATTACTGTGGCATCAATAGCATCATAAATGACACTACATAAAAGTCATCTACCTTAGCAGCACAATATAAAGTACATTTACATTATTCCCAGACAACAAATAATTATTATGTCATGTGCTGATTTTCAAAAAACAAATGAGAATTTTTAAAGACTAAAGTATACCTTAAAGAGGTCCCAATTTTGGTGAGAATTAGGGGGCTAGTTGGGTGGGCTGGGGTAGGGTATGTTGTATTGAAATATAAGTTTTAACAATGTTTGGGATATGAAGGAAACTCTGTAAGTGGAAAAAAGAACAAAGGACCTCATTCAGAGCTGCTTGCAAAGAGCGATCACTCGCTCTGAATGAGGGCGGACGCATTTTTTTTCTTTAGCCGGCCTTCTGGCCACTTGCTAAGCTGTAGGTGACCACCCACAGCTTTTGCGAGCAGCCAGGTGATGGTCGCGATGATCACGACCATTGCGACCATCGGACTTGCGACGAGACCCTTGTGGTAGGATCCTACGCCGACTTTCACTGTGCGGCGCGCACCGCTGCAGGAGGTCTCTTCTGCAGACCTCCGGCGCAGAGAAGTGTGTGGCCAGTGCCGCTGGAGGATTCCGCCATGTGCGGAGGCACCGGCCGCACCACCATCCCTGCGGCCCTGATAATCACTATCACCAACTTCTTCATGATGTCTGCTAAGTAGATAACAATAGAATCAATAAATAATTTAATAAGGAATTTATCAAGTGTAACCAGAGCCAGTGCTTATAGCCTGGGCTTCTTACTGCTGATATGGGGACAAAAAATGTGGTGCCCCCCCCAGTGAAAGTGGCAATCAGCACTGGACGATGCCAGACTGCGCTGGACATACTATAATAAGGAGCTGCACAGAATGTGGTTTACCTGCCATAATGTGTGCCAGCCCATTACTGTAATACATATATAAATTGTGCCGCCTCCACACTAAAGAGGGGCAGGACTAATGGGATACTGTCATGCATGCCAGCTTTCTCGGAATGTTCCGTTATGTCACAAATCTTGTCAGGATCTCCTGGACTAGTCTACCAGGCCATTGATGCAAATCGCATCATCATGCGCCCCTCTAGCTAAAATTGTGGCTTTTAACAGAAGGAGACAAACCTTGGGCATGGTTGCCCCATCCGGGACTCTATCAGATGGGGCTTTTAAATAGTCAGCTAGTTTGGGTAATGTCTATAACGTGTTTAAGATAGAAAATCATTATTTATGTATGTGGTACTAAAGGTTCCAAGGATCCCTGACATTCCATTACTACTTGCTGGTACTTATAGAACTAGAAATGCCAGTAGGGAAGCCAATCCCGGGTAGTTTTTTTTTAATCCCGGGATACAGGATTGAAAAACGCTCAATGCGGGAATACCCGGGATTGAGTTGGTTTAATGGGGTGGGGAGGAGGGCGCGTCTGAAGGAGCGGGCATGCTTGTGCTGCACACAGCTGCACAGCCGGGGAAACTGGGCAGCGTCTGAGCGAGTGCTGCAGGTGCTCAGTGCTGCCCGGCATTAAAAAAAAACCTAAATAGCGCATGCGCTGACTAGTCCAAAAATCCAGGGTTTGGAACCTCCAACCCCGGGAATCAAATCCTGCCAATTTTAGGCCAAAATCCTGGATTCCCATTGATCCCAATCCATGGATTGGCCTCCCTGGCTGCAAGCCGGCAACAGCAAGCTATAAAACTACAAACACAAGCATACACTGGCTGTCAGTGCACATGGTAACATGTAGATCCACAAACCTAAGTAGGAATAAATAAAGACCAATCAATTGTAAAATAAATGTATTAATAATAAATACTCACCCAAACTTTTATTTCCACCTTTACTGTCCGTAGGATTCTTATTGTTTTTCATCCTGAAGTAATCTAAATAAACCAAAAGGATAAGAAAATAAAAATATATATATTTGCTGACAAACAACCTGCTCCTGGCAGAGCCGTGATGCAAATGAAAGAAGTTGTACAGGAACAATTGATAAAGGGAACTGTCCATGATTAGCAAGTACTTTGCCTCTTTTTGGCTGGAGCTTGAGAAAACTGCTCTGATTAACTATTTGCATATAGTCTTGCTATGGTCCATGTTTTACATTACTTTGTATCTGTAAAGTTCATTGTATCAATGTATCACTTAACTACATTGATACCATCAATTTCATTCAGAAACCATGTTTAAATGTGACAAGCCAATTCCAATGTTTTTTAAAATGGCTGCCAATGCAAACAAAATAAAATAAAACTGACGGCAGGTAGAAGTCATGTGAGCTGCAATGTAAAGCTGGGCAGCCTTTACAGTGCAGCCTTATACAATTTTCTGTCAGATATCTGTCCAATCTGGCTGGTTGGAATGAATACCTGGTAATGTATGGAAGCAAATGACAGTCGTCCATTTGTTCACAAACGTTGGAAAATAGCCAAAAATGGTTGTTCAGACAAATTGGTTAAAACTAGAGATGAGCGGGTGGTTCCCTGAGAACCAGACCCAACCGAATTTCGGGGATCCGGGGCAATCCGAGCGCAGCTCGGATCTCCCTGCCTGCCCTGGATCCTTGACCCGAGGCAAATCCTTGCGACCCCTCTGTCGAGTCGCGAGGTTTTGTTTTCAGAGGCCTTAACGCTGATTGGCTAAGAGAGCTGTCTGTCACGGCTCTCAGCCAATCAGCGTTAAGTCCATTGAAAACACTAGAAAGGAGGAAAAAAAGATGGCGCCCGCCATCCCCTGCCGCCGGCACCCCCCGCTGGCGACACCGCCAGCACCCCCACTGGCAGCATCACCTGCTGCCGACACCACCGCTGCCGGCACTCCTGCACTGCTACCCAATGTACTGAGGACACCTTCAGCAACCCCCACACTGCCGACACTCCCACAGTGAGGACACCACCAGCACCCCTGCACTGCCGACACAGTCAGCAAACCTGCACTGAGGACACGGCTGGCACCACCACTCTGCCGACACTGCCAGCACCTTGCATTGAGAACACCCCTCCACTGCTGACACAGTCAGGAAACCTGCATTGAGGACACCGTTGGCACACCCATTCTGCCGACACTGTTGGTACCCTTCACTGAAAACACTGCCAGCACTGCCATTCCATGTACTGAGGACACCACCAGCAACCCCCGCACTGCCGTAACAGTCAGCAAACCTGCAATGAAGACACCACTGGCACCCATGCACTGCCGACACAGCCAGCAAACCTGCACTAAAGACACCACTGGCATCCTCGCACTGCCGACATCACCGGTACCCTTCACTGAGGACACTGCCAGTACCACAGCACTGCCATTCCAAGTACTGAGGACACCGTCAGCAACCCCGCTCTGCCGACACTGCTGTCACAGTAAGTGCACTATTGGTGTATCCAACCCACACTGTATAACACACTGTATCCATGTTGGAAATTAGAAACTGAACTGCCACATGTTAGTGCCGCCCCCTGTGTCACTTAGCTTAGTCAGCCAGCTAGCTGAATGCAACCTTTTGGCCTTAGCTAGATGAAGCAAATAATATTGTGAGATGGTTAAAATTGATTGGAAATTACTGGAAATAAAGGTTATTGAGGTTAATTATACTGTAGGAACAAAAACAGGCTCAAATTATGTGATTTAGCTGTTTTTATGATTTTTTAAGAAAAAATCCAGATCCAAAACCAAAACACGAAAACAAAACACGCAGGTCAGGTTTTGGCAAAACCAGTCCAGATCCCAAACCAGGGTAGATCCAGATCCAAAACCAAAACACGGGGGTCGGCGCACATCTCTAGTTAAAACACACAAATTTAACCAATTTGAACAATTTTGTTTTGTAATTTTTTCAGTGTTTCAAACCATATGATTGACTGTCATTTGCTCCCATACATTACCAGGTTTTCATTCCAACCAGCCAAATTGGACAGATATCTGACAGAAAATTATATAGTGTATGCCCAGTTTACAGGAGAAGGGAAGTGACAGTAGGACGGCTCTTTCCCTGGTTACCCTCAGGTGGAGGATCTTGGTCTGGATGGAACTCCTGTAATGGTGACTGTGGACTAGCAAAAGCACTGAGGTAATGAAACACACACCCCAGGTAGCTCCACTTGTCTGCTAACAGGCCATGCGGTAGAGCAGGGCTTACCGCAGTTAAACTGTAGCCCTGGTGCCAGCCCCACTGTATACCACAATAGACTGAACAATTAACAAAGACTGACCTCTGCTGTATTATCAATAGCGCTGTAAAGGAGGGAAATACCGCTTGTTACTCCCTGATATCAATTTTAGGACAACAGCCTTATTTACTACAGTCATCCCAAGTTTTACTCCCACTGGACTCTTAGAAAAAGTGACAGTAATATTGCTGCAGTCAGACAGCTACCCAGCCAGGATTCGCTGCAAACAATCATAGAGCCGTATTCGAGAGGACACGCAATACTTTTCCGCCTCCCAGACTTTTCGCCTACATCGTGTGTTTTGTAGGCGGCAAAGTATCGCGCGCGTGCCCGCGTATCCCCGTATTCAATTTGAAAGTATGCGAAAACGGGACCCGGCGAAACTTAAACAAGCGGAAATTACTATCAGATTTGGGGAAATCAGCCTGACACCCCAAAAGATGCTCTGACATGGGGGTTAGCTATGGTTACCCCCGATTTGGCTTGCTGAAGGTATTTGGAGTTTTTAAACGGGCTCAATAGCTGCTAAATAGCGTTTTTGTACAAGTGATGAAGAATAGAGGTTTTTTTTGCAGAAAATAACTTATCCCAGCAAATTTGGGGTACTTGAAAATGGGGGCCAGCAAATTTTAAAGTTGCTAAAGTGAAGTTAAAAAAATCATGAAAATCCACCTGCCGCAAGCCCCTGCAATGAAAAAAAACACTTGGGGCATACTTGGGGACCCCCCCAGAGTCAAATTCGCTAGTTTTTAACTTTGTCCCCCAACATTTTTTTTTTGCCCCCAAATTCAAAGTAATTTTTTTGGGGTTGTTCTTAAGTGTTTTTAAAAAATTTTTTTACACAGTTTACCTTTTGGGGGACTGTCTGAAGGCTGCACCCCAAAACCCCAATTCTGCACTTTTTGCCGCCTGCTATTCAGAGGCGAAACTTTTCCGCCTATTACATTGCATTGACTTTCCGCCTAGGCGGAAAGTCTTTCAAATTGAATACGGCAAAACTATTCCGCTTGGCGACATGACGTCATTGGCGAAACTTTTCCGCGGATTTCTGCTTTTCACCTCAAATTGAATACGGGCCATAGCCAGAACCTGTGCACCAACGTGGTTATCCCAGACTTATGCCCTTGAAAAATTGCTAATGCAAATTGGGTTTTATACTGCAGTATAACAAATAGAAGTGGAGTTAAGTGTTTTAACATTATTCTAATTGAAATTCAATGTGTTTTAATAGTGTAAGTTATCTTATTTATCCCTGTAATAATTACACGTTAACACTTTCAGTGTGGTAAAAATGCCTTGTAAGAGTGTTTAAAGGAAATTTAAACTAAGCAGAAAAGTAATTTATTGATCTGATAAACGGTTAATGTAAACTGTGAGTTTTGAAATAGTTACTGAAGTTTATTTATTATATTGTTGGTAAGTTCCCAGAAACCATTGAAACCATTGCTGTGGACATGCTGGGGAGCTGCGTTCCTGTTATGCTGTTTATGCTTATTGTGTGTAAAGAAATGTTGGTGATCTAAAAGTACTGTATATAGAGGTGATATAGAAGTTGGTGTCTGTTTACATTATTTTGAGTAATGACAGGACAGGGCGTGTTCTATACTTGAGTACATTAGATTAAATGCACTGCATTACACATGATTACGTTGGTCATCTGTTCTATAATGTGAGGATATCATATGTGTTTTATGTCTACGGTCTCTGATATGTATTGCATCTGTTATGGTGTTTGTTGTTGTTTTTATTGTTGTCCTGGCAACGGGCGCGGGTCCGTGACATCATTAGTAGGTGTCCCGGTTTCCCGCGTGGTTAGCAGAGGACGCTGCACCTGGTGAAGGGGTATTTAAGGTGAGCGAGTTTTGTATTGTACTTTATCCCTGATGACGATGGAATAAAAGCAACCATCGAAACGTTGGAATTACTGCCTGTGTCACGTGATTATTATCCGAGTGCCGCCGACTATCTACTACGTATTTTTGGGATTGAACTGATTCCTATGCGGAGGGCACCGAAGCCATTTATACTACTGATACGTGAGTGCTGCCCGTGACTATATTATATATATATATATATATATATATATATGTCCTGATGAAGGGGTGCTGGACCCCAAAACATTGAATAAATACACCATTTATCACATTTGTTGAGAGTCTTGGAAAGCCACCTTATTGTGTTGGACATGTATATACATATTAGAGATGAGTGGTCCAGATTACCTTGAATCCGGACTGCTCCAAACTTTTTGATCTGAGCCACATCCGAGTCCAGACTCAGGTGTCAGGTGGAGGCCAAATGTCATCCACCCAGCCTCGGATTCTTTTGGGGTTTGGATTCCATATAAGGAGCCACGCCCTTTTCTTGTCACCATTCACTCCAGTCCAGTCACGCTTCTGCATACTGCGCTCTGCTCTGCGGTATCCAAGTGGTGCTGTGTCCATTTCTAAGTGGCTGTGTCCATCTCTAAGGGGCTGTGTCTATCTCTAAGGGGCTGTGCTGCTGTGTGGCCATCTCTAAGGGGCTGTGTCCATCTTTAAGTGGCTGTGCTGCTATGTGGCCATCTTTAAGGGGCTGTGATGTCCCTATGTCCATCTAAGGGGCAAGCTGTGTCCAGTCCCCTTAGTCAAATTAGTCTAATTCATTTCCATGACAGTGGTGCTGCACTGACTCTGCAGACCCCCACCCACTGTATTGACAGTGTGACTCGATATTTGTCAAGCAAAAACAATAAAAATAGTTGTATCTCTACTATTCTGTGCACTGCATCCCAGTACACTGTATTACCCTAGAGCATGTGCGTAAAAGCAGTCTGACTCTATGCAGTGTGAGCCAAGCTGCCAGCTTTACAAAAAAAATTGTTGTATTAGTACTGTGCACTGCACACCAGTACTCTGTAGTATCCCAGAGCGCATGCGTAAAAGCGGTTGGAATCCATGCATCTGTAAGGTGGTCATAATTGACTGGAAATGACTGGAAATTAACGTTCTTGAGGTTAATAATACTCTAGGAACAAAAAAGGCCCAATGCACCGGCAATGCAGTCATTGTTTCAATTTTTCTGCATAAATTTTCATCAGGACAACTGTATATACAAAATATCTTACCTTAAATTCCTTCACCCAGTGCTCCATACAGACCATGCCGTCTCCTGCTTCCGGCTTCCTCATACGTTACAAGTAAGCAGCTGCCATTTTCTGTTTGTTGTTATGAGATGCATGAATGAGCCAGCATTAGGAGGGCATGCTGGTTCTTGTAGTGCTAGTTGGTGTTCCCAGGGGTGACTCCCAGGTAAGCTGGCTCTCAATTTATATGCATTTATATATGTGCCTTTATCATGAGGCCTTATAAATGGTAAACATATTACGTTCGGGGTGAGCATTTGGACGTATGTTATTTCTGTGAACCTTGATAAAAAAGCCCAGAGGCATTGAAACATCGGTTTTTACATGGATTCTATATGTAATACAGCTTGTCTTCTATGCAACTAGTCGTGGAGTGCCGCAGTTTTTTTGTCCGCTATATATATATATATATATATAATATATATATATATACTATATTATATTGGAAGAACAAGTTTAGCTGAAAAAATAATCCACTAGAAAGGGCTAATTTTTTTAGATAAAGCAAATATAAGAAAGTTGTTAATTTAGATCCATCGGGTCTCCTTTTGGAGCAATAATTTTGCTCTGTCACCTCCCCTCTGATTTTCCGGCACACAGTCGATCATCTTGTATGTGAGTGTCGACAAGCTGTGTCTTTTATCTCTAAAGTGCTTAGCCACAGGTTGGTCAGTTTGCTTTCCTTCTAAGGTCAATCTAATAGCACTTCTTTGTAGTGCCATGTGCTCCTTAAAGGAACCGGTCATTTTGCCGACATAGTAATCTCCACAAGGGCATTGTATAAAATATATGACATATTGGCTATTGCACGTAAAGACATGACAAATCTTTAATTTCTTCCCGGATATGAGGTCTACAAAAGAGTCTCCGGTCTCCAGATGACTACAGGTGGTGCACCCCAAACACCGGCAATTACCTGGTTTCTTTGTCAAGAAATTAGTAGTTTTTCTGTGCTCCATCCCTGTGATATCCATACAGACCACCTAATCCCAAATATTTTTAGCTCTAGTAAAACAAGGAACCAGTTTAGAATTCTTTAACAGAGGTAAATACTAGTCTGAGTTTATTAGTTGCCACAGTTCTATTGCTGATGTTGTAATTTTTGCACTTGAAGTAGAAAATTGGTTTACCCAAATTATGGCATTATCCATTTTTTTGGCGTTTGATTTTTTCAAAAAAATCTGTTCTTGGAATTGCTAAAGCATTTTGTTGCGCTGCCAATATATTTTTTTGTGAATATCCCCTTTGTAAGAACTTCAATGTCATTTGTTCAAAATCTTTCCTTTTATCCTCTTCATTATCGCAGATCCTCCTCACCCTGAGGTACTGGGAAAAAGGGAGACCACTCTATAGAGCTTTGGGGTGATGCATAGAAGCATGTAATAGGGAGTTACAATCCATTGGTTTGTTGTATATTGTGGTGGAAAGTTTACCTCCAACCTTTTTGACAGTAACATCCAAGAAGTGTATTTGTTCTTTACTAAGTTCATATGTGAACTTGATGTTTTTGTCCAATATATTGACAGTAGCCATCATATCAACAAATTGTTCCTTTGTACCATGCCAGATTACAAACACATCTATGAATCATGAAAAAATATGAATCTTTCAGCATACTCTGGATTGCTAAAGAACAAGTCCTTTTCAACTGAAAACATGAATATGCTAGCATATGCCAGTGCCAAACAGGACCCCATTGCACAGCCCAACAGCTGAATAAACATCTCTCCATCAAAGATAAAATAATTCCTTGTAAGCACAAAATGTAAAAATTCCAAGAAAAAGTCCAAATCTGGACCAGTGTAATTCAAGTTGCTCATCAACAATCTCCTTGTCACATCCAGTCCCCTATAATGAGGAATATTAGTGTTCAAACTTACAATGTCAATAGTACACTTCCAACAGTCAGTTGGCAAAGCCAATATGTCACTTAGTTTATTTAAGAACATTGTGGTGTCCATAAGTTATGTCCCTTGACTTTGGATAATTAGTTGTAGATAAAAATAAAGATACGTCGAAACATCATAGTATAAAGAGTTCTGGGCCAAAATGATCCTGGTGGGGATACACTGTTTATTATTTTTTATTCAAACTCTTTTTATTAAAAAGAAAACACACAAATCAAAAAGAAATACATACAGGTAAAATAGATGTTTGAATAAACATATAACAAACAAACAAAAAATATGAAGAAGGAAATGGATACCAGGAGAGGAAATATCATAAGGGAAGAGACACCGAGTAAAGGGCAATGGGAGGTTGAAAGAGTGAAGATGGAACATTACTTTGTTATCCTAAACGGGGGAAATGGATACACATGTTAGTGATCACATGTTGAGATGTATTTGAGTTAACTAGGAGCAGACTCTGATGAAGTGTGTAACCCATAATGGTTAGCATGCAAGGAAGATTTTTTGATGTCCAACCATGGGAACCAGGTGGCAGTAAAATCAGTAGGTTTGCCCCTAGAAAAGCATATGATATCTACCATATCCATGTAGTAGTCAATCCTCTTCTTTAATGGAGGGAGGGGTGGTAGATATCCATAAGACCGGAATGACAGCCTTAGCTGCATTTAAATACCTTAATAGAGATTTCTTGTAGGAAGCAGTGGATGTTGATGTAATGTTCAAGAATCAGAACCCAGGGTCCCTAGGGACTTCCCCTCCAAAGATTGTTTTGGAGCACTCAAAAACATTCAACCAAAAGGAGCTAGGGAAGGACATTCCCACCATATATGGAGGAGACTACCGGGAGCAGAATTACATCTCCAGCAATTCTTTGTAACCTGTAGTTATATTTTGCTTAAACGTAAAGGATATTTATACCAGCAGGAGAGAACTTTGTAAAGAGTTTCAAGTGTGGCTGTAAATGACGAACTGGCGAAAGTGTTGTTAAAAATAATCTCCCAATCAATATCTTGTGTTTTATCATGGACTTCTTTTCCCATGCTTTTGTGAATGAAGGGGGTGAATGAAACAAATTTTCAATAATTAATTAATATTATATAGATATAGTATGAGAGGGAGTTTGAGAAGCGAAACATAAAGATTCAAATAAGGTGGGAGTCCTAGTGAGATCAGAGAGTTTACACGAGAAGTTAATGAAATGTATTTGGAGGTATTTTCAAAATTCAGACTGTGGAAAGTACCAGGATGTCTGAAGCTCTGCGAAAGGTGGCACCCATGTTGAACACACCATCTGACCCAGCTGAGAAAGACCCGTAGCCAACCAAGATACACTGTTTTATGCCATTTCAGAAGCAGATAAAAGATAGGGACCCTAGATGATTCTTTTAATAGACTGACTGCTGTTTGTTTCATAATTAATTCCAATTGGACTCCCCTAATCAACATATCTGCAAGTTCTTTGGAGAAGGTGTTAGTGGGTTTCTCTCTTCATTTTCTATACACCATGGTGTAATTTAGCTGGCAATAAGCTTCCTCTTTGCAGTCTGATATATTTAAAACAGCAATCCTGCCCCCCCCACCCTTTGTCAACGGGGTGGATCACTATGTCAGTGTATTCAGAAATTCTTTTCAATACCAGACATTCTCGATAAGAAAGATTCTGTATTATAGTGGAGTAGTGTTTATCTTCATCTTCTGTAATACTAATTAAGGTTTTGGTATATGCTTTAATGGCAACATTTGATGAGGGAGGATCGAAGAAGCATTTGATTTTAATGGGACATTCATTACTTCTACTGATAAGCTGATATATTTTCACTTTCTAGGCAAAGAATTCTTTCAATCTCAAATGCCGGTTGAAATGGGGTAATCTTACTGTGGAAGGTATCATGTCTGTTTGTTGGTAAAAAATTCAAACCTTTTTTTAATACCTTCTGTTCATCCTTTGAAAGAATTCTGGTTGATAGGTTGTAGATCACTTTTTCTCTTTATATTCCCTCTTCCTCTGCCTCGCACACTGTCCACTCCTTCTGGTAGTGGGTCTCCTTGGGCATCTCTTGTTGCCTATATTGTTACCCCTAAAGGGGGACAAGTCATTAATACATTGCTGGTTGCCCCTGCACATTCTGAGTCACTGTTCAAGGAGTGTTGACCGCTTGAGTTGTCTGTATTCAACGGAAACCTTTGATTCTTTCTATATCTGGAATTATACTGTCTCGGAGCTGTAGTGGTCCAACTATAGACTCTTTTCTCTTCATAGTCTCTCCTCACTGTAATTAATTTGTTCTTTTTAAACCATATGAGATAATTTTTATAATTTTCCACTTGGAGCTGTAATTTCTCCAATCTATTTACAGTAGTGTCTGTAGACGTTGATCTTCAGATATGCTGATCTTATGTTTTATGAGGTTCAGATTGTGTGTAGATCCTTCTAATACCACTAATTTTAGCTAAAAAGAGGATTTATTAAGGATTGCCACCCACTTGTGACAGAACTCCACATTATGGCGACCTATTGTAGGTATAGTTTGGATCCGCAGGGTATTTGTTTTTCTCTAAAATAAACGGACAGAGATACTCCAAACAGAAAATAAATCCAGTTCAGATTCTTTTAGCTTTAATAAAGAATAAAAATGTTGTTGGAGGGTTTCTTCCCACGCAGTTGTTTTCAAATTTTCTGTGAATAGGATTTTATTAGCTTAAACATACGAAAATGAAAGAACATCTGCAGCAGGTAATAGTACTTCTTTAAACCCCAAGTTGTTAGGTTGTTTTGTACTTTCAGTCATTGTACACATTGGAAAAGAATCCCATGATGTGAATAGTACCGCCACTTTTTGTGAAGGTCCAGTCTAGCCAGTGTCAAGTGCCTTAGCTAGATAAGAAATATTTCACATCCATATATTCACACAATGTAGTTGCTTGGCACTCTGATAACTAATTAATGCAGCAACCAGGGTGCCCTCCCATAAAAAACATATAGTATATATCGGTGGATGGCGGCACTCTCAGGTTTTGCAATCTTTTAGAAACATACCAGAAGACATCGGCAATGCAGTGAACATTTCAATTTATTTGCACCCCACATCCATCCACTGTTACTAGGCAACTGATGTCACTAGGGGTGCAATCAGGAGCACTTGCTAAAAAAAACATTACCCAATCTCTAAAGAATTTTCAGGATATTGGCTAATTATATTTGTGTATTGCAGGTTATTAACACTTTGTAGCGATAACAATTGTAATTGTATTTTTCATGTTTTTTCTATGTTTTCTTTAGAGATTGGGTGATGTATTTTTTTTTGAGCACCCCGCATCCGTCAACTGTTACTAGGTAACTGATGTCACTAGGGCGCACTTGTGATCAGGCGCACTTGTGACGTATGAGGAAGCCGCGAGCGGGAGATGGCATGGTACATTTGGAGCACTGGGTGAAGGTATTTAAGGTCAGATATTTTGTATATAAAGTTGTCCTGATGAAAATTTATGCAGATAAATTGAAACATTGACTGCATTGCCGGTGTCTACTAACTATATACAATATATATATATATATATATATATATATTTGTTTTTTTTTTACGGTAAGCTGTACTGAGACATAGTCTTCAAATAATACTTCTTGGAAATGTAGATAATGTACAGAAATCCATCCTCTAAAAGAATAAAAATACAGCTAATTGTTAATTTCATCCTTACTGCACTCATTCCTACAGTGGAATACATATTCTCATTTGGAATTGAAGGAAAACCTTTACCCTTATCCTTACTTTCCTCAGAGATGTTCCTTTTCCTCCTGTCTTTAATAATACATAGAGAGTTTGACCTCTTGGAATAGTCTGTTAGCTGCCTGGGATTCCTGCTCCTCTTCACAAGACAAACATTATACTATGACCCCAAGACAGCTATTCTGCTTATGAAAGCTTTTGTACATGTTTTAAGTTAGCCTACTAACTCAGTGCAGAGATCTAGCTCTGAATGAAAGGAGTTAGTGTTCTAACAAACACTGAGATTATGACAAAATAATATTGTATTGTATATAATTTACTATATCATTTTTTAGATCTACTATCAGACTGATAAATTAAGACTCAAATAGGGCTAGCATGTGGTCTATAAGCAATTGATGGATAAAACAAGACGTAAAGAATATTATTTGGGCTAGAGGTGAATTTATTTTGATCTGATTAACTTTTGACAGCAGATACATTTTTATGGGATCATAAAGGTATAAGCATAAATAGCAACGTTACTGTACCTGCTACACCTACAATACCCAGAAGTGTGCACAGCAGCCAAGAAAAGTTTGTGGGTAATTATAACTGCCGATTGGTGTCTATAAAACAGAGAAGAGGTGAAAAAACATTGAAGGTCATGGAGTACACTTTAATTTCACACTGTCCATAATATATGAGCTAGCATCATATATTAGCACCTATCCTTGTGTATCAATACCTAATTCCCAATAATTCCCAATAATTCCCAATAATTCCCAATAAAATGTAATATTACGAGCAAGGCACTTCCTACCTCTATGTCTGTTATTACCCAGTTCAGGTCTATCAATGTTGTTCTATTAAGTTTAACAGAATATGCTGCGCTGCATAAGAAACTGTTAATAATATTGTTACAACTACTACTACTACTACTACTACTACTACTACTACTAATAATAATAATAATAATAATAATAATAATAATAATAATAATAATAATAATATTTCTCTATCTTCGTCCACTTTATCTCTCTCCAAGCCTTAGTACATAGATGGTCCTGGACACACCATGTTGCAGAGTAAGGAATGCAAAAATATAAGTCATGCAAATGCATTTATTTATTTATATACTTATGTATTTACTAAGTTATCTTTTTATTTATTTTGTTCTGCATGCTGGTAAATGAGCAGCTTGTATTGCAATTTGTTGAGCTAGAATGTTTTTTTTTCTGCCAAAAATAAGAAAGTACCTACACATGTCATCATATAATTATGATTATTTATTATTAGGCCAGTGAGCTTAACATTACAGTTATAAAGTTATGGTGTTACTATTTCTCCCGCAATTATAACGAATGTAGATCTGAAAAATTACAAAATAGTGCATTATACTGTATATTTTGATTTTCCAAAGATTATCCTATGTTCACCACTTCAAAACCTTGATTCAGAAGATTTATTTACCTTGACTACAGATTCATGATGAACATGGATTACCATTATGAATATTTATTTATTTATTATGATTTTCTTATATAGTTCCAACATATTCCATTGCGCTTTCCAATTGGGAACAAAAGAGTAATAAAAGAAGACTGAGTCATTACTAATAACAGACAGACAAAGAGGTTAGAGGACCCTGCTCGAAGACTAAGGGGTATATTTACTAAAGTGCAGGTATTTAGAAGAGAAGATGTTGCCCTTAACAACCAGTCAGATTCTAGTTATTATCTTCTAGAAGGTGCTAGATTAATAATAAGTAGAATCTGATTGCTTGTTATGGGCAACATCTCCACTTTTTTTAAAAAAAATCGCACTTTAGGAAAAATATCCCATACAATCTATAGGGAATAGAAAAAAATGTCATATACTGTATAACTATTTTATTGCATTTTTGAATATATTATAATATATACATATATATATATATATATATATATATATATATATATATATATATATTAGGGATGTGCAGGCTCGGATAGGTTCGAGTTTGCACGTTGAGTTCGGATTATTCCCTCCAAAAAAACGGAACTCAGAAAGAGGCTAAACATCATCTTACATGGACGAACATCATCATTCCTGGACTTTTGTCCAGGAATGATGATGTTCGTCCATGTAAGATGACGTTTAGCCTCTATCTGAGTTCCGTTTTTTTGGAGGGAATAATCCGAACTCAACGTGCAAACTCGAACCTATCCGAGCCTGCACATCCCTAATATATATATGTGTGGCCAGACAGAGCATAATGATTCATGTATCTTTTTTAAGCACTTTAAAGGTGTAGCCCTAGCGTCATTTATATATAGCAAAATGCGAGCGCTCGTTCTGAATGTGGGTGGCTGCTTCTCTTTTGAAGTGCGGCCTCCTGGTCTCTAGCTAAGCTGTGGGTTACCACCCACAGCTTTAGCGACCAACCAGCTTGATGGTCGCGATGGTCAAGACCATCGCGACCATCGGGGCTTGCGACAAGACCTTGAGGCTGGGCCTCGGCAACCACAAGCCACAGGGAGCTTCCTGCTCTGATCGAGCAGGAAGCTCCCCACTGACATCAATGCTGATGTCAGTGCGGCCGCCCACAAAACAGCATGCGTTCCTTAAGAAACGCCTCCATTTGTGAAACCCCCCCCTGCCACACCTACAAAACGGGGCGAGCTGTCGATCACAATCGACAGCTGCCCCTTTTGTAGTGAGCTCCGGAGCGAGAGAATTTCTCTCTCACTCTGGGGCTTGCGCATGCGCAGTGCAGCCACTGCTCGTGCACAGGACCTAAACATCGACCCGCTTGCAAGTGCTCAGCGCTTGCGAGCGGATCTGAATGAGATCCCATGTGCAGTATGTGTACTGTGTGATTGCATGCAGAGTGGCAGCAGACTGTCAGTGATTGACAAAATGGAGGCGTGTTATCACCGTTGAAGGGGGGAGAGGCCAGGATTTCTGTCAGCTGCTGGAGATTTCCTGGCCTCTTTCCCTATTCTGCGATGGGCGGTCTGAGTGACCCCATGGTCACACAGTCGCCCAGGAATCACGGATATGATCCGATGCTGCGTCCATGGATTCAATTAACAATATCAAAAATGTATACTAAAAATATTTAAAATAAATGCTTTATTCGTATTTATGCTTATGTCCAACTCTGCATAGCCTGCAATTCCATCAATGTGCCCTTACTGAACTTTGCCTACATGAGAACGTCCTATTACAACTGAGTTCTACCTTTTCTTTTGTAAGTGACTAGTACACAGTACTGGAGCATGCACAGAACATGCAAAAATAAGTTTTGCACATGGCAGTGCCAAAGCAGGGATCAGTGCCATTCCCGCCACTGAACACTTGATGTCATTGTGTCTTGTAGAGGGTGTGGTGCCACCAGCACTAGGAAGAAGACAGCTGCCCTGAGCGTCCCTGGAGCACTCCGGGCAGCTCTACAGGGTGAAGGGTACCTGCCCGATGCATCCAAGGCCGTTCTGCAGCAGCACTACTGGCTTGTTGGAGCCACTCCAGGTTCCTTGCAAGCCAAATGTAAGTGCCATGTGGCAGTGATGGTGCTGTCCCCAGTGTCCTGCGCTCTGGGCAACGGCACCGCTGGCACACCCATAGTTACTGCCCTGGCAATCAGGCTATGTTTATCTTTGCATCAGCCCTCATTTGCATTATCTTTGCATCAGCCCTTTTTTGAGATACGTTGCCTTCCAATGAGTTCCATATTATTGTTTTATAATAGTTTAATATCTATATGTCTTTGATTGATGTACATGTAATTAGAGATAAGCTGTTTGGTTTTGCCTCGGTTATGGAAAATGGCTTTCTAAAATAATACAATTCCTGATTTAGCCCTTTTCGTTTTAAGATAGCATTTCTTTTGTTATCATTTTAGCGTTTAATCATTTGAAGGTTTTGATTTTCAAATTTCTTTAGCTTTAGTGGAAATTCAGGTGTTAGTTGTATCTACAGCTGATTTTATTTAGCAATCCCTTAGCATTTCGCATAATTTACAGAGAGTACATTATTTTCTCCTGCACATATTTCTTCTACACTGCACAGCACTCATTTTTCTTCCAGCATATTTACTTCCAGATTAATTCTTCTAGGCTGTATGTATGAAAAACGCATAAACTTCTCAGACATGGAAGAAAAATGAGAGGAGAGAAAAGTCTTTAGATACCCACAGTGGGTGGCATCAACCAGTGACCTACCTACTAATAAGGTAAATGAAAGGAAAATAGCCCCAGAGGAACTAAATACCAGAACTGAATTCATAAAGCAAAAGAAAACAAAGCCATTCATAAGGTGCCAAGGCCAGAACAATCAGTATTAACTAAAAAGACCCCGAATCCACAGGTAGAGGATGCAGCACTGGATGTACACAAAGAAAATTTACAAGGGGTATTTTATACATGCGGCTTAAATACTGCTTTTCGTGCTAGATAAATAAGAAGTTAACAAGATAATTATTAGGAAACATGCTTAAAATAAAATAACCTGTATGTCTAAATCGTTGAACAAACACTAAAAAGGTTCCCTTGTGAGTTCATGTGTTTGTGATTGCATAATCTGGAACAAAACTGGAACATATCAGAGAGAAAATACTGTATGTCCATGCAGAAAAATAACCATTATCAAGAGTTTCTCTGGTTGTTACATTTTTATTATAGTTTTAATTGTTTTATTGTTGTTTTATCATTTTTGCATCTTGAACATCCTAATTTACTCTAATCTGTCAACATCAAATCTTCAAATATGTAAATTAGCAAATGATATGATTAAATTGTAACAAAATTATCAAGGGCAATGATAAGATGGAATGGGGGTGGCTATTGGTTAAGTAAAGAAAAATAAATATGAGCAATACATTCGAACAATCAGATATTTTTTTAAATACAGTTATTTTACTTATAAAACTATTAGTAAAAAGTTGTCCTGGTATCTGCCAGGTCACCTCAGCTGCTGCTCCCTTTCTCTTTTCTGCTTCTCCCTCTCTCATGCCTGTCCTGTTGTCGGAATGTAGTCAGCATCCCGACAGTCAGGATGCCGACGGTCTCAATACCAACAGCATCATCCTTACTGTCAGAATACCGACAGATTACGAAGGTAAGTATTAGGGTTCATGAGAGGGTTAGGGGAAGGGTTAGGGTTAGCACATACACAGGAGACCATACAGAGGAGCACATACACAGGAGGCCATACACAGGAGACCATACACAGGAGACCATACAGAGGAGCACATACACAGGAGGCCATACACAGGAGACCATACACAGGAGGCCATACACAGGAGGCCATACACAGGAGGCCATACACAGGAGACCATACACAGGAGCCTATACATAGGAGGCCATACACAGGAGGCCATACACAGGAGACGACACACAGGAGACCATACAGAGGAGCACATACACAGGAGGCCATACACAGGAGGCCATAAACACGAGGCTATACACAGGAGGCCATACACAGGAGGCCATATACAGGAGACTATACACAGGAGGCCATACACAGGAGACCATACACAGGAGACCATACAGAGGAGCACATACACAGGAGGCCATACACAGGAGCCTATACACAGGAGTCTATACATAGGAGGCCATATACTGGAAGCATTACCCAGGAGGTCATACACAGGAGACTATACACAGGAGGCCATACACAGGAGACCATACACAGGAGGCCATACACAGGAGCCTATACACAGGAGGCCATATACAGGAGGCCATATACAGGAGGACGTACACAGGAGGCTATACACAGGAGGCCATACACAGGAGGCTATACACAGGAGGCTATACACAGGAGGCTATACACAGGAGGCCATACACAGGAGGCTATACACAGGAGACCATACACAGGAGGCCATACACAGGAGGCCCATCTGCCATTGGGCTGTGCAAGTTACGATGGTGTGACTGATGGTGAATCTAAAGACACAAAGAAATGGAAATGCACAAACGTGATGACCTAAGTTTTAGCAGGGTCCAATTTTGTTATAGATAGTATTATGCAACATCAGACTAAAATATTCACATTACACTGTTTAATAGAATAGTACAGAACAAATGTAATTTCTTTAAAGTAAATATACCCTCTGGAAATGAAGTTATTGCATCAGCTACAGCCCGTAGCAACCGATTAGGGCTGCCCTGGAGGCAGAGAGTAGCTTCACACTGTAAGCACGCTCTCTACTAATCGCAGCCCGTACTACCAGTCACAAGGACAGAAAACACCTTCCCCAGGGACTGCCTGTCCTGTGTGGGACTGGGCGGTAGCAGTTCCAATGGAAAGCCACTGTCAGTCACAGTGTAGCCAGGCTGCAACCCCTAGGTAAAATCCACCACTGGATATTACATATATAAGGTGGGGAGTTTGACTGGGGCGGTACACCTGTCAAACCGTAACGCAGGTGTCCAAAGGCAAGCTTAGGGAGGACAGAAACCTCCCGTGGAGCAGAAGGGCAACATTTAACCTTGAACTGTTTAGAGATCCAGATGATTTATTTTACATTTCCTCTGTGAAGGATAGCAGATTTTATGTTCATGTCTTTAATATTATACTTTCTGTGATAAATAGACATATCACCTGGAAAAGACGGCACTCAGAGACTGTAGGATACAAAATATGTATATTCCATACTTAACATTTCGGGGTACACACACCTTCATCAGGACCACATACAGATCTGTATGTGGTCCTGGCGAAGAGGTGTGTACCCCGAAACATTGGGTATCCTACAGTCTCTTAGTGCCATCTTTTCCAGATGGTATTATGACAAGAATCACACACTGTAGACTAGGTAAAATCCAACAGAAGCTTTATTTCCTCACCATAGGCATGTATACAAGACAGTGCAGTGTTCACAGGCAAGATGTTACAGGCTGGTATACAGAATCTCACAGGTCCAGGATCCTTAACACTAGTCACAACCGAGCCAATAACCTGGGTGACTTTTTCACTGTCAGGTTCACTGTAGACCTGCACTGACACAGCTTTAAAGAGAGATAAGAGGTGCTGCTAATTAGGCTTGCTTGTGGCTTACAACAGAGTCCAGGAAAACCTGGACTGGAGCTTGTTACCATGCTGTTTTATTGCTCCATTTCTGCACAAACCTGCTGCTCCACATTAACCTTATATGAAAGCAGGCTGTCCCTGTCACACTCCTTCCCCCTTAGCTTCAACCACCCTGGTGAAGCTAACACTTTTTCAGGAAATCCTCTACCACTTTCCAGAGCTCGCCGTGCACTCCGTCTTCCTCCCCTAGCTTCACCATACGGTTGCTTGGTGGTTCAGGACCCACAAACCTTCTGCAAAGTGCATCAGCATTGAGGTGCTGTTTCCCCGGTCGATGTTGCACATCAAATTTAAATGGCTCTAAAGACAAAAAACAGCGGGTCATCCGGGCATTCACCTCTTTGTCTGTGTGCATCCACTGTAAAGGAGCATGATCTGTGACTAGCCAAATTTCTCACACGAACAGATAATACTTTAGCGACTATACTGCCCACCTATTCGCCATGCACTCCTGTTCTACAGTTGAGTACTTGCATTCTCTGTGCAGCAATTCCCGGCTTAGAAACAGTATAGGTCTCTCCTCCCCATCTAACTCCTGGGAAAGGACTTCTCCTAAGCCTGTCCCAGAATCATCAGTCTGCAACACAAACTGCATCTTAAAGTCAGGAGCTTGCAAAACAGGCTCTACACACAAAGCTAATCTTAAATATTGCCAAGCAGCCTCTGCTGGCCTTGACCACATTATCTGATCTGGAGATTGTTTCTTATGGCACTCAGTCAGTGAAGCCGCCCAGGTGGCAAAATCACTTATGAATCTGCGGTTGTTCTGAGTTGTGATTTACATTTGGGTTTAGGCCACGTGAGGACTGCTTCCACCTTACTGGGCTGATGTTTCACCTGCCCTCTGCCTATGATATATCCCAAGTATATTGCCTTCACCATTCCAATGGCTCATTTCTCAGGGTTAGCGGTAAACCCATGTCCCCGTAAAGACTGTAACACTGCCTCTACCCTTGGAAGGTATGACTCCCAGTCAGAGCTAAAGATGACTATGTTGTCTAAATATGTAGCTGCAGACTCCCTGTGGGACCAAAGTAACAGCCCTCTGGAAAGTTGCTGGGGCTCTGGAAAGTTGCTGAGGCTCCATGCAAACCAAAAGGCAACATTTTGTACTGGAACAAACCCTTGGGGGTAGAGAAGGCTGTTTTTTCATTTGCAGCTTCAGTCAACAGAATCTGCCAATACCCTTTTGTCAAATCGAGAGTGGTGAGATACTGGCTTTTTACTAGATTCTCCACCAGCTTGTCAACCCAGGACAAAGGGCAGGAGTCAAACTGAGAAACTTTAATAACTTGTGAAAGTCATTACAGAATCTTAAAGCCCCCGAAGGCTTTAAACAATGGGGTTATTCTATTCACTGTTTGACTCCTCTATAACCTGTAAGTGCAGCATCTCCTCCATCTCTTGTTTTACCACTGCCCATTTGCCTCAGGTATGCGATAGGGTCTCTGATTTATTATCACCCCAGGAGGAGTAACAATATCATGAGGTATTATTTGGGTCTTTCCTGAAATAGCAGAGAATACATCATGGTTTCGTGCTACTAAGCTCACCACTTCCTGTTTTTGGCTAAGACTGAGGGTAGCCTCCATGGGTACCTGACAGTCTGGGGTTTTCTTTACCACTAAAAAGGGATGACTGGCACTTTCTTTCCAAGGTTTTAATAGACTTACATGATAAATTTGTACCTCATTCCTTCTACCCCCCTGTCGTACCCTGTAGTTTACAGGTCACATTGCCTCTATGATCTCATAAGGGTCTCGCCATTGAGCATACATTTTGCTTTCAGTATTAGGCACAAGCAATAGTACCTTGTCTCCCAGGTGGAAAGATCAGTCGACTGTGGTAACATTGTTATTGCATTTCTGATGCTGCAGAGCTCTATCTATGTTCATTCATCAGTGGTGCAATCTGCTTTAACTGGCTATACAATTGGGACACAAACTGAATGATATTAGGATCTTGACATGACTGTTGCTCCCACCCTGCCTTTAACACATCTAAAATTCCTCTAGGTTGCCTCCCATAGATGAGTTCGAAGGAACTGAACACCATGGAGGATTGGGGCAACTCACGAACTGCAAACATCAAATAAGGCTGGAGTAGATCCCAATCTCGCTTTTCTTTTGACACCGCCCTCTTTATCATCTGTTTAAGGGTCTGGTTAAAGTGTTTTACTAGACCATCCATTTGCGGGTGATAAACTGAAGTGGTTATATAATCTACCCTTAACAGTCAACACAATTCTTAATTTAGATACAAAGGGGGTTCCTTGATCTGTTAGAACCTATTTTGGTATTTCCAGATTGGTATATAGCATCAATATCTCCTGGGCAATAGTGCTAGATTTCATGATACATAGCGGGGTGGCCTCCGTGTACCTTGTGGCATAATCTATAACCACTAATATGTATTGATGTCCACAGGCAGATTTTTCCACTGGCCCTATCAGATCCATACCAACTCTCTCAAAAGGTACAGAAATGACAGGGAGGGGAACTAAGGGTGCGAGAAATCCTGGCCAAGTTGCTGTCTTCTAACACACTGGACATTCCTGACAATACTTTTTTACTGCTGCATGAATGCCAGGCCAGAAGAATCTTAACTGAATATGCTGGAGAGTTTTCTCCTCCCCCAAATGGCCAACCCAAATGTGTGTATGAGCCGCCCTCAACACCAATTGCTCGTGTTTCCAGGGATCCAACAATTGGTCTACTCTGTTACCCTGCAAATATGTTACACGAGATAACAAACCATTTTTCAATGCAAAGTATGATACACCTTCTGCTGGTAAAGCCGTGATTACTCTACCATTTATCTCTACAACATTTTCAAATGCATTTATCAAGTTCCCATAATTTTTTTGGTTGGCCAAAGTCCTGCAAAGACACTTCCTTGCCAATGGGACCCCACTGTTCCTCAGTCTCACTCCCCTCCTGCTGCTCATTGGCCAAGGAGGGTGTTACAGCCACCAAACTTTGGGGCACAGCAGAGCTTGTCTCTTGGGACACCTCTGATGTGGACCATCTGCTGTCATCATGCCAAGTAACCACCTCTTGTAATAATGGAAAATCCCAACCTAGTATCAATGTGTAGGGTGGTCTGGCGGCTACTGCGGATACCACCTTCAGAGATCACCCTTTTATCACTATCGGGAGGTGCACTCGGGGGCATTCTTCTACATCCCCATGTACACATATAGGACCTCATTCAGAGTCGGTCTTGGCGGCCACACGGTCGTACGCATCCTATGTTTTTCTTTCTGTGCCTGCGCACAGCTAGCTGTGCGCATGTGCGATACGAGCTCCACCGATGCAAAATACTGTTGGTCATAGAGCTTCCGAAACGGAAGTGGCTTGCGAAAGTTGATTGACAGGAAATTCCTTTTTTTTGTGTATACGGGGGTGGTGGTCTGAAAACGGAGGCGTGCTTCAGCGTTTCCAGGCGTTTTAGGGCAGTGCATAAATTATCTGCTTCGTACGACCATGAATTGAGGATGCATGACAACGTCACTCTACGAACAGGATGATCGTCCAGGCTAAGGTAGGCAAGAAGCGTCCGTAAGCCACAACAGTACAATCGTTAATCCGATGTTACTTATGATGTTTCTAATTGGAACCATGCAAACCAAGCAGCTAAGATTGGTGCATTGTAACTATTAACACTGCTAATTACCTTGTAAATGATTTCACTTGTGTGTGCATTAGGGAATTCGTAACACAACTGTTTATTTGTGCTTTTTTAACTTATTTTTTTAGGACATTTTTTAAAACATCTAGCATTGTGTTTTGCATAGCAGCCTTTTCAGATACCATACTTTTTAAACCATGTATACATTGATATAGTTAAATTTAGACCTTTTTTTTTTTTTAAAAATTTTTTGGAAATTAGCCTTTAATCACAATTTTATTTACAATTGTTAGGGCAACATTTGCCTATAAATAAAAATAAAAAATAAAAAACACAATTCTAAAAAAAAAATTATAAAAACAAAAGCTTGAGACATTGGTGACAAGAAATATGGGGACTGGACAAGAGGTGAGGGAGGAGACATCCAGGGCTACTTGCGTCATTTGGGCTGGCTCGGAGGAAGAGGTAAGCTACGGACAGCCGACTGGCATGTAACCCACCGACTGGCCTGGCCAGAGGTAGATGGTATTTCCTCAGGCCTAAGCATAGGGCTCTCCATACTTGCGGGGGTGGCTGTTGGGCTGCAAGAGGTGGTGGTCCTGGGAGGAAGGGAGTCTTGCTCCATCATGGCAGGTGGGTTTGCCTGCTTCTGGGTAATGGCCCAATGATCTATGGCCCCAGCAATGGTCTCCAGGGCCACCTCCACCCTCACCAGAGTGGTCTCCATCCTCAGTAGAACACATCTGTTCTCCTGAGTTTGGGAGACCAACCTGGTGAGGAAAGGCACTGCTCGGTCCGATGGTTGCCCTGGAGTAGACTCCACAGGGTCCCCAGATGGAGTACTTGGATCCTCCCCTGCAGAGTCTCCATCTGTGCTGGACCCAGACCTGACCTCAGGAGCAGGCACTACCTCCTCTGTGTCTGGAAAAAAAAGAAAAACAACATTTGTATTTTTTTTTTTTAAAAACGCATACACGTTTTAGCTTTTGACTTTTTTGAGTCCGAAAAATATTTACATTCTTGCACATGTGGAGCGTTGAAGTCAGTCATATCAGTGTCCATAGTGGACATGCCAACTATCTCCTCTTCTGTCACACATCCCTGAGCCAACTTCTCCAACCTCGACAAGGTCAGCTACTCAGGGATGGGACCACCACCTGTCCCCGCAGCATGGTCCAACCTTCTCCGTAGCTTCCTCTTCAGCTGGTATTTGAAATAAGTCCATCTGACAATGTGATTTGGAATTTTTTAAGGGTTAGTTTATTTAATTAAGATCTCACTTTTGACTTCAGTACACTCACAATATCATTTTTTTACCTTTTTTTGACGACTTTCATGGTTCTGTGGGTTGTCCACACAGCATTAACAGCCCTGGATATCTCCTCCCAAATCCTGTCTTTGGCTCCAGCCCCCATATATATTGGGGCATGGACAAGGTTATCCATTGTCATGGTCACAATGTCTCAAGCTCTAGCCTTGAATATGGTGGATTTCTGGGCCTTGGTCAGCTTGGCCCCGCCTCCTCCTCCTCTGGTGGTGGTAGTGGATTCCCAGCACCTACAATATTTTTTAATTTTGTAAATTTCAAAAAGGCATTTGTGGAAGATATGAACTGTTATTGTGTTTTTTTAAAAATGTGTTTAACACTTACCTGCCTCATTTGTCCTCTGCCCACCATGCTCCTCGATTGCCATTTTCAAAACTTGTGAGAGAGCATGAAGAATAGTGATTTTGATGACTATTTTATAGATGTGAGCGCATCCCTGGATTGGTTACCCGTGCATCCCTATTTGCATACGTACAATGCACATCTTGCCTGCAATCCCTAATCATTGCGTGGGTTGGGCTAGATGTGAGCGCATCCCTGGATTGGTTTACCCGTGCATCCCTATTTGCATACATACAATGCACACCTTGCCTGCATTCTGTAATCACTGTGTGGGTTGTGCTAGATGTGAGCGCATCCCTTGATTTGTTACCCGTGCATCCCTATTTGCCTATGTACAATGCACACCTTGCCTGCATTCCGTAATCACTGCGTGGGTTGGGCTAGATGTGAGCGCATCCCTGAATTGGTTACCCGTGCATCCCTATTTGCATACATACAATGCACACCTTGCCTGCATTCCGTAATCACTGCGTTGGTTGGGCTAGATGTGAGCGCATCCCTGGATTGGTTACCTGTGCATCCCTATTTGCCTACATACAATGCATACCTTGCCTGCATTCCGTAATCACTGTGTGGGTTGGGCTAGATGTGAGCGCATCCCTGGATTTGTTGCCCATGCATCCCTATTTGCATATGTACAATGCACACCTTGCCTGCATTATTCAATCATTGTGTTTTTTTGGGCCTTATTTAAGGCAAAGCCAAATGTTCCCTTACTTGTGGGTTGTAGTTGGAGTGATTTGTGGTGCAGGAAGGGATTGCTAGTGTTTACAGTGTTTGGAGTTGTTTGAGTTTTGTGTGTGTTTTTGGAGTGGTGCTTGTGTGTGTTGTTTGAGTGGTGCTTGTGTGTGTTTTTGGAGTTGTGCTTGTGTGTGTTGTTTGAGTGGTGCTTGTGTGTGTTGTTTGAGTGGTGCTTGTGTGTGTTTTTGGAGTGGTGCTTGTGTGTGTTGTTTGAGTGGTGTTTTTTTTTTTTTGGGTGGTGTTTTTTTTTTTGGGGGGGTGTTCCTTTTGTTTGTTTGTTTTTTTTTTTAAATTTTGGGTGGTGGGTTTTTTGGTTTTTTTTATTGGGTGGTGGGTTATTTTTGAATTTTTGTTTGTCCATACATTTCCCAAACCCGGTTACTTTGTGTGTTTGGGTGGCCGTGTTTTTTGAGGAACAAAATAAAAAACGTTCTTTGCAGACTCCAGTAAGTGTGTCAGCCTACTGCAAGCTTTCTGTTTATTTTTTTGTATTTTAAACCAAAAAAGGACATTATTCAGACAATTATTGTCATGTTCTATTGTTTTGTTTTAGGTGTTTAACAGTCCAGTTTGTACTTGATTCAGGTAAGTGTCTATTTTTACAAACCTAAAAGTTTGTTGTATATAATAATGAAGTGTTTTATGTTGTCTTTTTTACATTTTATAATGCATTTGTGGTTTTTATTGATAAAACAATAATTATGTTTTCAATTTTTAATATTGCCCAATTTCAAAGTTAAGGATTGTTTTTACAATAATAGTAGTAATAGTGGTGTTTTTTTTATTAAAATTTTATTTTCTTTTTCTTCCATAAATTAAAAACCTGCACACAAACAACACCTGTAGAGGTTCCCGAAGATGGCACAGCCCGACCCTGTAAGAATATGCACCATTATTACTAAGCTAAGTATTTTTGGAAAAATATTGAAAATTCTTTCTCAACAATACTATTTTTTTTATTGTAACTTTACAGAGTGATGTGGGCCAGCTAATAGTGGCCATGTTGCCCCCCAATAACCTTCCTCAGCCTCCTCCTGGGCATAGGCATAGGAGGCATGCAAGGGCCAAGATATATAGAACACGTGTCACTCTTTTTGGAATGCCTGATAATGTGGTTGTAACCACTTATCACCTGCCTCCAAATATTACCCTAGACACTCTTTCAATAATAAAGAATGATCTAGAAAGTCAGATTCACATTCCTACAGCAATCACACCACTTACAGAGTTGCTGGCGGTGTTACATTACTGCACCTCAGGGTCCTTCCAAACCACTGTGGGGCTGGTGGGTGGCCTCTCCCAGCCCTCATTTTCACAGATCCTGAGGCGTGTGCTAGATGCATTCTTCAATCATATAGCACATTTTATTAGTATGCCTTTGGATACGGAAGCCCTTGATGTGGTAAAGCAGAAGTTTTTTGAGATTGCAGGCTTTCCACACGTCATGGCACTCACATAGCACTACAGCCCCCTGCATGCAGGGAACAAATCTATAGGAACCATAAACATTTCCATTTGCTAAATGTAATGATGCTATGTGATGCCTCCCTCCTGATCCTCTCCCTGAATACCAAATTTCCATGCTGCAGCCACGATGTGTACGTGATTCAGCATTCAGGGCTTTGGACAAAATTAAGCACACTGCAAGCTGGTGACGCGTGGCTTCTTGGTAAGTGTAAATCCAGTATGTAGCTATAGTAATAGTGTAAACATGTTTTCATTGACAATTTATGGATCTTTTGGTATCCCATTTCCATCAGGTGATAGTGGATATCCTTGCACGCCCTGGCTGCTGACTCCTTATTTGAATCCCACACCAGGGCCACAAACTCAATATAATTCTGCATTTACTGCCACCAGGCAGGTGGTGGAGAACTGTATCGGCCTTTTAAAGGGCTGGTTCCATTGTCTCCATCACTCTGGTGGTGCACTCATGTACTCGCCGTGTGGGATTTTACACAACATTGCAATAAGGAGTCGAGTACCCATGCAGCCAGAGGATGCCTTGCCAGAGGATGGCCCCCCGGAGGAAGGTGTTGTGATGCTGTCGGGGGGGGCCAGACACAATTCTGTTGTTTCAAGATTTTTTAGGTAATAATTTTTTACTTTATTTTTAAGTTTACAGTTAGAGCAAATGTATTTTAAGGTGAACCTAATTTTTTTTTTTTTCCTCAAAAACCACAACACTTTCCAAAACTGAAAAACTAATGGAACCCATTGGCAATACCCTGTACTGTTTTTGGACAACTAACATAATTTTTCCGGATATACCACCACATGTTTAGTTAATTTAGATAATTTTTTTTTATTTTGTCTGTTAAAAAAGAAATATTATGTTTGAGTTTTGCTTTTGTTGTTTATGTCTGAATAAGCAAGATATTTTACTTTTGGAAACCCTGAGATCATTTTTTTGTGTGATTCTGTGATTAAATGCTTTTTACAATTAAAAGCATGTTGGCAACATGTTTGTTATTTAATAAATGTTTTACCAAAAAAAAGGTTTGGTGTAAATGTATTTCGAAACCCATTTTGAGGTGGATAATGCAGGGCAACCCCAAACAAAACAAAAAAAAACATTACTGCAAATGTTCTTAAGGTTTACATAAACATTTTTGTATTAGTTACTCTATGGAAAGGCACCCAGCTTTGTTCACAAAGTATTTGAAATGCAGAATTACACCATTACATTTTTATGAAAAAAGAGGACAAATGTTTTTCAAACAAAAACTTTACTTGAAATCTCAAAATTTATAAATGTACAAAGATAAAAAAAAAACTAAAAATGCTCCAGACTCCCCACAATCCACTGTAGGCAGCAGTAGGCCTCCAACAGATGGCCACTTGTTCGAGTTAGCTCCTCACGAATTCCCACAAGTATGTTGATTAGATCTGTGGACAGAAAAATTTATTTGTAGGTTAAAAACATCTAAAAAATGACCCACATTTTAACGTTAAACATTATTCAATGTCCCAAACAGTGGGTAGACACAATGATGTTAGGGTGTGTTCTAAAGTTTACTCCACACAACATTATTATTATGTAGACACTTTTATGGTGTAAAAACACTTTGAAACCCTAACTATGTGGCATAACCAAAAATACCCTAGGATGATTTATAATCAACTGGGAGGTGTATTTTTAAGTCATGATGGCCATATCCTTAAAACAAACTGCACGTATTCACTTCTAGAATGTTCTTGATAATCCAAAACTACAATGTGTTTGTTTGCTATGGCTAACATCACTTTTCCTAATGAAGTTACATCTTAGTACATTTTAAACACAGTGTACACAACATTAACAAGGTTAGTCTGTTTCCTATCACCTTCCCAAGTTCTTTGACATGTTTTATTTAAATCTAAAATACAAATCCAAATGTAATCAATTTTTACACCAAAGAAAAAGCATTTTGTAAACCACAAAAGGCATACATTTTTGGGCACCCCAAAAAAAAGGGCCCAGGCACAAAACATAAGCACAAAATATTGAGTAACAGGATTACTGCGCAATGATTATGACACCCATACTGTAAAAATGAAAACAAACACACAGCCAAAATATGTTAAAAAAAACATGGATAACAACAATACTCCACAAAAAAAAATTAAAAAACCCCATAATATTAAAAAACACATACCATCAGAGCGTGGCAATGAAGCACCCAATGGAGATGGTGCTGGAGATGGAGATGGTGCTGGAATTTAAAAAAAAAACAAGAACGGGGAAAACACCCACAAAAAAAACAATAAAGTTTATTGACACATGAAAAAAAAATGAATAAAAAGAACAGCAAGAGTTAAACACTCTTAATTAGATTATTGACAACAAGCTAATAACAAACTGTTCGATAGTCCATGTAAACATGACATGTGACCATCAATACAACACATACGGCCGCAACCATCACAACTTAATTAGCATACAGCGACTCACAGCGCCTGACTACGACTGTCTCGTTCGTTCGATCAGATCAGTCGGTAGCTAGAGGAGGTGCAGTGCTAATGAATGGGTGTCACTTTATTTACGATCAACCAGCCGTATGATCGGATTTTGCGGAAGTAGCCCGTACGACCGTGTGGCCGCTACGACCGACTCTGAATGAGGTCCATAATCTTTACCGAGGTAGCACCTGATCAGCCCCAGGTGGAACCAGGTTGACAAAGATGATGGTTAATTCTCTGCCAGTATCCACTAAGGCCTAGACCTCCCAGGCTTCCACTTGCACCATCAAACGAAACAAGGTAGTTTGCACCTGAGAAGTGCTTCCAGAAGCCTGACCACTGGTCGATTATTTTTCCAGCAGTGCAGTCCATCAGCTCACCCTGCTTTGGGCAGTCCTGGCGCAAATGACTGGGCTTGTTGCAGTAAAAACACACAGCTGGAGGTGGGTTGTTGACTTTAACAACTGAGACCTGGGTTCTAGGCTTGGGTACTGGCTGGAACCTCTGTTTGGCTTTATTCAACTTCCCAAGAGTCAGGTACCGTTCAATCACCATGGCTAATTTCTAAAACATATGAGGATCAGCCTGTAGGGCCCACCGTTGCACCACATGGTCTAGTACTCTCACAGCATGGTCCAAAGCCACCACATCTACTATGCGCTGAGCAGAGTTTTTATCCAGCTGCAACCATACCTTACTCAGCCTGGATAATTTGGCCAGCTGGATGCTTGGAGGCTCAGACGAGCTTAGCCACCATTCCTGAAACTCCAGAGCTTTGCTAGGGCCAGTCACTCCAACCTTGATGAGTATGGTCTTTTTCAGGCATGGAGAGGAATTTGCCTCAGTCACGTTTAAATCAACATATGCTCTCGGAGGTTCCCCTGTGAGACAGGGAGTAATATTGGCAGCCCACTCCTCCTCAGGCTATTTTAAACATGCAGCAGTATGCTCAAAAGTGCTTAGAAAAGCTTCAATGTCATCAGATGGGGCAAGCTTCTGTAACATCTGTCGCTCAGGCCAACCATTCCTTATTTTAATTAATTGCAGCTAGTTCAGCAAAACTTTTCAAATCTGCATTCCACACTTCTTTATCTCTTTATGGACAAACTCAGTAGGCTTTATAAACTCTCTTTGCAAGCCAGATTCCCAACAATCTATATCAGCTGGCTTCCCTTAAAACTGCACTACATTCCCTGGGCTCCCAGCCCCATACACAGGAATTAAGCAGTAGTATATTATGAACAATTTGTATACACACATGGACAGATTATCACTGTGAACAACTGCCATTTTATGGCCTGCCACACTCAACTACCCAGCTGCTAATAATGCGACTCAGACTCACCAAGCTGTTGCGCAGTGGATAGTGTCCTGCAATGCATCTCACTGCCACTGTAAGTGGATCTGGTCACTATATCCAGGCTCTTGCTGCATAGTAGTATCTAGAAAGGTCCCTGTTTGGGGGCCAAATATGACAAGAATCACATAGACTGGGTAAAATCCAACAGAAGCTTTATTTCCTCACAACAGGCAGGTATACAAGACAGTGAAGTGTTCACAGGCAAGATGTTACAGGCTGGTACACAGAATCTTCCAAACACCAATACAGTTCTTTTAGTGGACTCCCAGGTCCAGGATCCTTAACACTAGTCACCCCTGGGCCTATAACATGGGCGACTATTTCACCGTCAGGATCACTGTAGACATGCACTGACACAGCTTTAAAGAGAGATAGCAGGTGCTGTTAATTAGCCTTGCTTGTGGCTTACAACAGAGTTCAGGAAAACCTGGACTGGAGCTCATTACCATGCTGTTTTATTGCTCCATTTCTGCACAAACCTGCTGCTCCACATTAACCTTATATGAAAGCAGGCTGTCCCTGCCACAGTATATATATATATATATATATATATATATATATATATATCATCATTCCTGGACAAAAGTCCAGGAATGATGATGTTCGTCCATGTAAGATGACGTTTAGCCTCTTTCTGAGTTCTGTTTTTTTGGAGGGAAAAATCCGAACTCAACGTGCAAACTCGAACCTATCCGAGCCTGCACATCCCTAATATATATATATATATATATATATATATATATACATATATATATATATATCTCCAAAGACCGGCACTCACTTGTATGCCACATATGATATATGTACTTGCCTTGGTGCCCTCCCCGGGTGCTGACAGCTCCCTGATAATGCAGACCAAAGATAAAGCAGGCGGCACTCACAGGACTCCAAAACAACATACTCAGACTGTTTAATTTACTCTAATGTTTCAATCTCCTTTATTGGAGATTTTCCTCAGGGATACAACACATACAAAACAAACACATATGAATAGATGCCTTAATACACCCAAGTGATTAGTCATCTGTTGCTGCTGCTGGGGGAGGTGATTGTCATCCACATGCGTTGATGTGCAAGCCGCGTGTCCAACCTACGTCGCATAGCGGTAACCATAGGAACCGCAAAGCCGGCATCAGGGACATACCAAATATTTTTTTCGATATATAGACGATATCCTCGTCATCTGGACGGGCACTGTGGTTGAGTTTAACAAGACAATGGAGTCCATTAATAAAAAACACAACACTATCAAATTTACGTTTGAGTGTAATCCTAAGAAAATACAATTTTTAGGTGTTGAGATTAGCTGGAATGGAGTATCATTGGAAACCACGCTATATACTAAACCAACTGATAAAAACACACTGTTACATGCTGCCAGTCATCATCCGGTAGCTCTAAAGAAAGGTCTACCGTTTTCCCAATTTTTAAGAATACGGAGAATAGCCAGCAATGATGCCGAAGCTGACAGACAAATGTTGAATAAATTTCATCAGAGAGGATATTTGTTACAAGATCTACACAAAGCCAAGGATAAAGCAATGGCTATTTCAAGAGATGACTCTCTCCGTACCTCTCAAAAGTCTGAAGGGGTTTTTCTACAGCAAGCCATAAAACCAACCGGGCTATTAAAAAATATTGGCCAATTGGTTCCTCCGATCCAAATTTAAAGTGTTTAAAGGATACCAAAGTTATACAAGGATATCGTAGAGGGCCCAATCTAAAAGATCAATTGGTAAAAAATGATATTACAGGTTTTCTGTCCACAGCCACAGAAGGTAATTTTCTAACTAAAAAACCTGGCTGCTACAGGTGTTTAGGCTGTACCACCTGTAGGTATATGGAATGTGGAAATTATATCACACATCCACATTCTGGTCGAATAATTGCCATTAAATATATTCTAGGCTGTACCAGTACGTTTGTCATCTATGCCATTAGATGTCCTTGCGGACTTATATACATTGGCAAAACCATCTGTCAGTTCCGCGAGAGGATGGCTCAACACCGCTCGTCCATTAGATTGGCCTTGAGTGGTAGATAGTCTGATCAACCAGTTGCTCACCACTTCAGTGAGATGAAGCATTAATTAGCAACATTAAGTTACAAAGTTGGGGATCAAGTACCATCCTCTATGAGAGGCGGTGATACGGAGAAGACTCTCTTGAGATTAGAGGTGAAATGGATACACCGAATGAATTGCATAGCTCCATTTGGTTTAAATGAGACTTGGTCTCTTTCCTGTTTTCTCTAAACATGTGTTCTTATAACATCTCTCCTAAGATATATGTATACAAACACCTAGGTTCTATTTCATTGATGTTTATATGTTCTTTAGGTTAGGTTCAAGATTTGTTCTAAGATTGGAATTTCTGTGAGTATATATTCAGTTTCCTTAATGATAAACATTGCATTCTATTTTTGTGATAATAGCTGATTTATAAATCGGTTTAATGACAGCCTTTTTTAGTCTGTTTAGATATTTAAATTGCTATATAGCTATGATGACTATTATAATAGGGCTTTACGCTGTCCATAAATGTGGATAATTTCAGATTTCTGGTTTTTATTTTTGGTGTGGGGTTATGTCACTATGGTAACCCAGCTGCCGCCTATGTGGGAAGGGTGTCTCGGAGACATTTGTTCTCCATTGATGTCATCCTCTGATGCCGGCTTTGCGGTTCCTATGGTTACCGCTATGCGACGCAGGTTGGCCAGGCGGCTTGCACATCAACGCGTGTGGATGACGATCACCTCCCCCGGCAGCTGCATCAGATGACTAATCACTTGGGTGTATTAAGGTATCTATTTATATGTGTTTGTTTTGTATGGGTTGTATCCCTGAGGAAAATCTCCAATAAAGGAGATGGAAACGTTGGAGTAAATTAAACAGTCTCAGTACGTTTTTTTGGAGTCCTGTGAGTGCCGCCTGCTTTATCTTTGGTCTGTATATATATATATATATATATATATATATATATATATATATACACACATATGTAGTACTTGAGATTTTACTCTTGCACATTGTTTATATGTATTGTTTGCGTTTTATACCAAAAATGTAAATAGATGTGTATAGAAATTTAGTAAACACAACAGCCCAATTGTTTGCCCCTGGATGACAACTTGTCTTAAATCTTTTTAACAATATTATACTGGGGGTAATGTAATAGGCTTTGAGATTATGGATTATTGGGGTGGACTGCGCACATCCGCAGTGTGGTCTACTTGGAGAATAATGTGGAGGGGGTGTGAGGTGGGGTGGAATGTTGTAGAGGAGGGGGGGGGAGAAATGGACAGGGGGAGGGTTGGGTTTGTATAGGAGGTGGGGTTGGTGGTGGGGGGTAGTGGGCTTGGGAGAGCAGGGTGATGGGTGGGAGAGTAAGTATGTTGCAGGTGGGTGGGGTGGATGAGTTGGAGGTTTGTGAAGTGCTACACCTTCTTACAGGAGTATCAGGTCCTGATATTGGTAAAATTGATAATTGTTGGTTGGGTGAGCTTTTCTTGTGGATGATGGGTTGGCTGGGTGATGAGGTGTGGTGAGTTGGGGGTGGTGTTTGTGTGAGGAGGTGGTGGTATATAATGTGGTAACATGAAGGATGACAGACAATTTATTGAGAGGCAAAATTCTGCTCCAATAAGGTCCAGGGGGTGGGGGGGTTGAGTGGGGGATAGATCTGGTGGGAGAGGGGTGATAGGCTGACCTCCGGTGGGAAGGTATGTGGACCTTTTCAGAGGGATCCTTGCCATGCAGTTCTGGACCAGTACATTATGCCTGCAGGACCTTTGGTCTACAGTCTTAAGGAGCCATCTGAGAGTTTGTGACTAGGTAGGTATGGGTCTTTGGTAGAATCCATGCCAGTGATGTCCCGCACGGTGGTTACTGGATGCAGTATCTCAAGTTCTTAGGTATACTTACTGGTAGGTTGCTCATGTGGTGCAATTGCGGCCAGGGAATAGATGTGGGTATGTACCCTTCCTCTTTGTCTTGACTGTGTCTGCTGGTTCGATGGCTGGAAACCAGGTGTTGCAGAATGTTTGTCAGCGAGGTTGGACATGGAGGTGGGTGCAGTGTCCGCACTGCACCTTAACCTGATGGTGCGGTAGCTCACTGATGGTGAGCGGCTAGGGGTCAGGTGGTGACCGACCCTCCTCTGTTTGTGGCGGGCGTCGAATTGCCGCTGTGCGGGATGGTAGTCTGGGATGCGTTCGGTGGCCTCCTGGAGTGGGGATGCCAGTGGCTGCTGTTGCTGCTGGTATCCTAGGCAGGTGAGCGTAGCTGACTTAGGCAACCTTCCCTGTTTAGTGGGAGAGCAGGTGCAGGGATCGAGACAGGTAGCTCTGACTCCGGAGGTCAGGAGCGTGGTATGCCTGGTGGGGAAAAACGGTGGGTGGCTGGTGGTCCCCGCGCATTTCGGCCTTGTCCTTCTTCCAGGAGACTATGTTAGCTGAGATTATGGAACCTCCTTGATGTCAGTGGGTTTGCAACTAATTTAAAGTAGAAATCAATTGCTTTTGCCTTATAACTGATTGCAGACTTAAATTTAGCTGCAAACCAGCCAAAAACATGCCATTTCTATGGTCTTGGGATCTAATATATAACCTTCATTGTATCACCATACTATCATCCATAGTCTGTTAATCAAATAATTATACTTATTGTTTACAGTTAGTTTTACATTTTCTTTAAAATTTTCTGGTGCATCACAGCATTCCATAACACAGTGGTTCCCAAACTAGGTGCCATGGCACTGTGTCTTGGTGCAGGTCACTTGAATAGGTACCATAGGTTGTTGGTCCTAGACCAAATAAAATTAATAATGGTCAATGGGATAGGCAAAACCAGACTCAGTCATAATGTAAGCAGACAAACAGAAGCACAACCACCACATACCTGAACCCAAGGAAGACAGGTAAGCACAATTTACTTAATTTTATATTTTTTCTGAATTTCTCAATAAGAAATTTTAGGCCTATGGGTGCAGTGAAAAAAATGCTGATACTCTTTAATAGAAAACTTGGGAACTAATGCCATAACAGACTGTTTAGTAAAAGTACTAAATACATCTCTGAGCTGTGGTTACAAAAGGAGATTTAAACTATTAAAACTGCCTTACATTCACAATTTATTCCCAAAATTGTCAAAAAAACAGCCACTGTCAATTAAAAGTTCTCTAAATATACTTTGAAGCTATAAACACAGGACAGTGTCACTTCCACATTTTGCTTGTTGATATATCTAATTTGTTTTATAAAAGATTTTCCCCTTATTGCATATTTTCCCTTTTGTGCTGTCGGATTCCTGAAGTTCCTTCCCAGGCCCCAGTAAGGGAATGTCTTATATATTTTTCACAAGCAGCAAAATTCCATTCTCAATTTCCTGGGGATTTTTAATTTGTAGCCATTAGTTACCTGCCTTATTGTCTCAATCCATCATGTTTCATGCTAATGAGAGATTTAAGCCCACTGAAATAAAAAAGCAAAATCCACGCAAAACCCGTTTTATTACTGTATCCGTCAACTGCTCCTCAAATGCACAGTTTAATTGAATCAATGCTTTCTCTGGTACATTATTGTTATAAATGGCTCACTATAAATGATTTTGGTAATAAACCTAAATAATGCAATGTGAAATGTGGTGCTAAACATGGATCTGCCTAATTCCTGTTCCAGTGATTTAGATTAAATTGACTGTGGTGCTGTTTTGTTTCAATTGCTAGGAATACATTTTTCAAAAATATATGTCCCCATTGGTTCCTTAATGACCAAATGCCACAAAGCAATCACAACATGGCAAATCAAGAAAATATATGTTGTTTTGTTCCATTGTGTACATTCTAGCAGAAGTCTGTTGGGGAACAAAAAGTTTACAACTAATGGCACATTTGTATAACTTTTGCAACTCATAAACATTCTTTGTTACAGCTCAGATTTATCATGGATTATCAATCTAGTATATGGCTTGTGTATGGAATTTGTCCTTAAATTTGTGCTAGATACTCACTTAAGAATTTAATAAGCCATGTTTATGGTTCTTTGGTGGAGAAATGCTCACGCTTAACATTATAAATAACGGAAAATTGGCAATATTTCATGAAGAAGTGACTGGAGTTGCTGCAAAACTCATTATTTGTGACTATATGAATGATGTGGGTTTTGATACATGTTCTAAGAACTATATGACGACCTGCTATATGTTCCTGATAACCCTTGGAATAAAGTCAGTATATTAGTAAATGCTGTATGAATATCATCTTTAAATATGTTCTGTTTAATTTATCCCTTTATATAAATGGGTGGTTTTATTATCTTCCTTCTATTTAAGAGAGCATCATTATCTGCAGTAGATAACATCGCGTGACCCTTTGCTGGAATCTCCCACGTCATACTTTGGTCTTTCTTTACATTATAATTCTAGACTAAGGGACTCATATCTTAACCAACTACAATTCCTGTTAACTGTCTATCTAGAATGTCCACTACATTATGGTAGCTCTTTCTAGAAGCTTTAAAGTTGGTATACCTGGGGCATGGCCTGGGCTGGCATGGTGCAGGAGGTTAACTCCATAGCTCTCCGACCCATATATCCGATATCTAATATCCTAATAATAATAATAATAATAATAATAATCCTGAGGCTCCCACTCACAACTTGGCATTGATATTTGTCAGAATACTCACCCCTCCATATCCTGAGACTGTTTTGAATTCTCTAAAGTCGGTTACTGCTGAGTTCTGGGAGCTGTTTGATCTCCTCTGCTACATCCCCAGGTGCTGCCACCATCTTGGATTTCGATCCCGGCAGCTTCTGGCTCCAGCGCTGTCTCTGCAGTGTCCTGTGGCCTCAGTCCTTCTCCTGTTGGGTGGTGAGGATTTCTGCTGTGGGCTTCTGCAATATTGCTGGTGTGCAGTTTCACCTAAGATCCGCGCTGTCCGATCCGGCCACCATTTTGGATTTCTGGCTATATACCAGGAAAGTTTTATGGGTGAATGAAGAATATCCTGCCTGCATTATATGCTATCCTGAGGTGGAGGTACTTTTGAAGTTGCTGCTGTCTTCCCCTTTCCTGTGAGTTTTAAACTTTTCTGCCTTACTGCAAAGTTTAGCTGGGCTGTGTGTTATTTTTTGTGCATTGGGACATATAAAGCTTCCATATATATATATATATATATATATATATATATATATATATATATACAGTCAGGTCCATAAATTTTGGGACATTAACAGAATTTTCATATTTTGGCCTCTATTCAGCACCACAATAGCTTTGAAATGAAACAAACAAGATGTGCTTTAACTGCAGACTTTCACATTTAATTTGAGGGTAATTACATCCAAATCAGGTGAACGGTGTAGGAATTACAACGGTTTCTATATGTGTCTCCCACTTTTTAAGGGGCCAAAAGTAATGGGACTATCAACTCAAAAGCTATTTCATGGACAGGTGTGGGCTATTCCCTCATTATTTAATTATCAATTAAGAATGTAAAAGGGCTGGACTTGATTCTAGGTGTGACATTTGCATTTGGAATCAGTTGCTGTCGACTCTCAATATGAGATCCAAAGAGCTGTCACTATCAGTGAAGCAAGCCATCATTAGGCTGAAAAATCAAAACAAACCCATCAGAGAGATAGCAAAAACATTAGGTGTGGCCAAATCAACTGTTTGGAACATTATTAAAAAGAAAGAATGCATCGAAGAGCTCAGCAACACCAAAAGACCCGGAAGACCACGGAAAACAACTGTGGTGGATGACAGAAGAATTATTTCCCTGGTGAAGAAAAACGCCTTCACTACAGTTGGCCAAATCAAGAACACTCTGCAGGAGGTAGGTGTATATGGATCAAAGTCAACAATCAAGAAAAGACTTCACAAGAGTGAATATAGAGGGTTCACCACAAGATGTAAACCATTGGTGAGCCACAAAAACAGAAAGACCAGATTAGAGTTTGCCAAACAACATCTAAAAAAGCCATTACAATTCTTGAACAACATCCTATGGACAGATGAGACAAAGATCAACTTGTACCACAGTGATGGGAAGAGAAGAGTATGGAGAAGGAAAGGAACTGCTCATGATCCAAAACATACTACCTCATCAGTGAAGCATGGTGGTGGTAGTGTCGTGGCGTGGGCATGTATGGCTGCCAATGGAACTGGTTCCCTTGTATTTATTGATGATGTGACTGCTGACAAAAGCAGTAGAATGAATTCTGAAGTGTTTTGGGCAATATTATATGCTCATATTCAGTCAAATGCTTCAGAACTCATTGGACGGCGCTTCACAGTGCAGATGGACAATGACCTGAAGCATACTGCAAAAGCAACCAAAGAGTTTTTTAAGGCTAAAAAGTGGAATGTTATGCAATGGCCAAGTCAATCCCCTGACCTGAATCCGACTGAGCATGCATTTCACTTGATGAAGATAAAACTGAAGGGAAAATGCCCCAAGAACAAGCAGGAACTGAAGACATTTGAAGTAGAGGCCTGGCAGAGCATCACCAGGGATGAAACCCAGCATCTGGTGATGTCTATGCGTTGCAGACTTCAGGCTGTAATTGCCTGCAAAGGATTTGCAACAAAGTATTAAAAAGTGAAAGTTAGATTTAGGATTGTTGAGTTTGTCCCATTACTTTTGGTCCCATTAAAAAGTGAAAGGCACATATAGAAACCATTGTAATTCCTACACCGTTCACCTTATTTGGATGTAATTACCCTCAAATTAAATCTGAAAGTCTGCAGTTAAAGCACATCTTGTTTGTTTCATTTCAAAGCAATTGTGGTGGTGAATAGAGGCCAAAATATGAAAATTCTGTCAATGTTCCAATATTTATGGACCTGACTGTATATATACTGCACTCATATCCATCCTGGTCTCTATTTACTGAAGACCTGTACTATCATCTGTACAATGTGGATTGTGTTCTTAAAGCTATTATTGATTCTGGAGAAAGGCTGGTGGCTCAAGTGACGAGACGGCAAGATAATTTTCCTGTTTTATGTTATTGCTTGTCCCAAGATATGGCTCAGCTTCCTGTAATGGAAGCTTTTGATCTCATTTTGGATGAAGGTGATCCACCTGTCCCTGGATAGTCGATCTGCTTTAGATCTCAGAAAGTGGCATATTGGATATTGGATCCCATTTGCTGATATTGATGGTTGCTCTGATAATATTGTATTACGTTTTTCATCATCTGATTCTGAAGACCTAATGACACCTGTTCAAATCTGTTTATTGGACTTATCCTTTTCAATGCCTGCGAATATATTTAGGTCTGAGGATTACTTAGCTGATGGGTTATTTGAATCTACAGTATACTAATTCTATTTTCCTTTCCTGTCAGCTATGACGAAAACTTGAGACTTGCCATCTCAGTATTATATGTACTGTTATATGTATTCTCAGGTGATCTATTCAGAGACTTCTATACTTTTTATTTCCTCACAAGGGGCTTAGGCCTGGTCCAACTAATTTTCTTTTTCTGTTTTCTTTCCTTGCAGGAATTTTACATGTATGTTACTTTGTTCAAACACTATCTAATGATGTATAATCCAAGCTGCTGACTTATTTTTTGTCTATCCTTATATCTGTATATACTGATGTTCCACTATTTTATATCTGTGAGGGGTCAATGTTCTAATATGTTCTAATGTGTGGGAGGACACATATACTTGGCCGGAGAGCTGGGCCATTAGTATATCTCCTTTGTTAAAAATGTGGCCTTAAGACTTTTTATTTAAGTTTTCAATTTATCGTCTTTAATTTTAATGTAAGTCTACCGTCCGGTATTTGGGATTAGGGGGGTTGGGTTTTATAGGTAGATTAGTGTAGATTAGGGTGGGGCGTGTTCAGGGATCCAAGTATACCTAGGTTGGGTTAGGTTATACAGGGTGGGGGGTTATAGGGAGGTTTATTTTGGGTGTATTTTTTATTTGTTTTGTTTCAATATTTTGGTAGATAATTGTTTGGGTGCAGTGCGGGAAGTATGATTAGGATTCTACTGACGTTGTATCTAAATATTTTGCCTTGCCTTGCTTCCTCTAAGTAAGTTTGTTTTCAAGATTCACGGGCAAGAATGGCGCCTTCGGGTTTGTGTACACTCCTTTACTGTGCTAGGGGGTTATGTATATATCCTGTATTTGTCGAATAAGCTTATGCGTTTTCTACACCGATGTAAAACCATTTATATGAAGCAGATTACCTGTATTGCCTGTCATGCTTTATGTATTATTTGCTTTCTCGTTTTTTTTATTTTGGTATTTGTTAAAAAATATTTATAAAAATTATTGCATTAAAAAAAAGTTGGTATATCTGGGTTGCATTTTGTTTTTTGTGTGCATAAGTTTGAGTCCTTACACTATGTGTCGCATTACTGTATATATAATATAAACTTCAAATAAAGTATTTGTAAAAATGGCTGCTTGTTAATATACAAACAAGTAGCAATGGTTTTATCTCACCCAGAGCCGAAAACAACAGAGGTCTGCCTTCCCCCCTGAACGTGAAGTTAGCTGTCACTGGAACAAAGGGTGGCACTACAAGCCCAGCAACAGCCTTGCATCATTACTGGATCTGATTATAGCTTAGTACTGGCAACTTGATAGGCTCTGTAGAAATTAACTCTGGAAAGGCTGTTTGCTGGTCTCTGAGAAGTCATTGTCTGTGGAGGGCTGTTGCAGCTTGACTACTTTTTCCAGGCAACTTACCTCTGGACTCTGTTGTACCATAGCTTGCAGCACACTCTAGCTCTGCAGGTTTCTGACTCTTAGGCGTATACTAAAGTGAGAGTTTTTAGAAATGAGATGTTGCCCATAGCAACCAATCAGATTTTACTTAACATTTCACTAGCAAGTTTTAGAAGATAATAGCTAGAATCTGATTGGTTGCTATGGGCAACGTCTCCACTTCTCAAAACTCTCAATGTAGGTACACTATCTTCTCTATCTTCTAGTGATTACCTGTAATGTATTTTATGCAGCACTATTCAACTTCTCTCTGGACACACTGCTTCCTGGGTCCAGCAGACTCTATCTCACTACTCAGAGGTCCCTCTAATAATTCCTCTTCTGCAGGTTTTTCTATGCAGTCCTTTTCTCTGACACACACACACACACACACACACACACACACACACACGCACACTCACTCTGCATTTAATGTCAGTGGCCAACCCATTACACAACACTCAAGGTACCCAACTCCCCAATGACACAAATAGAAGACCCATCTGGATTGGATCAGTGGTGCTGCTGAACCCACTAGGGTAGAATCAGCCTAACCCATGAATTGGCAGGGAGAGCACCTCAAGAATTATAGCAAGACAGCCACTGTTACCGTTTTTTCCACCAAATACAGTTTGATGATCAGAAACTGCCACCATACTACTTAACCAAGACTCCTCTTACTCCTTTACTAAATCTTCTATAAAAAAAAAGCAAACCCTCCTCAATAAGGTGAAAATGCAATGAACCAGCAGAGAATTATGATGACTACAGACACTATCCAAAGCCACCACCATTGGCAGCCATACATGCCCACGCCATGACACTACCACCACCATGCTTCACTGATGAGGTGGTATGTTTTGGATCATGAGCAGTTCCTTTCCTTCTCCATACTCTTCTCTTCCCATCACTCTGGTACAAGTTGATCTTTGTCTCATCTGTCCATAGGATGTTGTTCAAGAATTGTAATGGCTTTTTTAGATGTTGTTTGGCAAACTCTAATCTGGTCTTTCTGTTTTTGTGGCTCACCAATGGTTTACATCTTGTGGTGAACCCTCTATATTCACTCTTGTGAAGTCTTCTCTTGATTGTTGACTTTGATCCATATACACCTACCTCCTGGAGAGTGTTCTTGATTTGGCCAACTGTTGTGAAGGGGTTTTTCTTCACCATGGAAATAATTCTTCTGTCAACCACAACAGTTGTTTTCCGTGGTCTTCCAGATCTTTTGGTGTTGCTGAGCTCTCCGGTGCATTCTTTCTTTTAAAGAATGTTCCAAACAGTTGATTTGGCCACACCTAATGTTATTGCTATCTCTCTGATGGGTTTGTTTTGATTTTTCAGCCTAATGATGGCTTGCTTCACTGATAGTGACAGCTCTTTGGATCTCATATTGAAAGTCGACAGCAACTGATTCCAAATGCAAATGTTACACCTAGAATCAAGTCCAGACCTTTTACATTCTTAATTGATAATTAAATAATGAGGGAATAGCCCACACCTGTCCATGAAATAGCTTTTGAGTTGATAGTCCCATTACTTTTGGCCCCTTAAAAAGTGGGAGGCACATATAGATACCGTTGTAATTCCTACACTGTTCACCTGATTTGGATGTAATTACCTTCAAATTAAATGTGAAAGTCTGCAGTTAAAGCACATCTTGTTTGTTTCATTTCAAAGCTATTGTGGTGGTGAATAGAGGGCAAAATATGAAAATTCTGTCAATGTCCCAATATTTATGGACCTGACTGTATGTAATAGACAAACATAAATATAAGGGGGGGGTCAATTACCAAAACATTGCTACCCAAATGAAGTCAAATAATACATGGATAACCATGAATTTCAATAAGGTAAAAGGAATAATCCAAATATAAATATAAATGTCAATGCATGTCCCAAACACCAAGCCAAAGATTGAAAGACAAAGCTAAAGGCAAAAGAAGATTTAGCAGCCCAAAAAATAAAAGAATGACCCAAAAACATATGCATTTGGCATACAATCTTCTCTCTGCAACAAACAATGAGGACAGTCATTAAAAAAAATGTCAGAAAGATTCAAAGCAAGACAATAGAAGGAACTTGACCTGAGATGAAACACAAAAAACCTGCCTGAGAAGCATAAAACTGAAAGTTAATTAAATCCAAAAGTGACAATTGGCTACTTCTCATATAAGGACACAAATTAAACTTTTGAAATCTAATGTAAAGTTTATAAACAGTAGATATCCAATGCACAAATGCAATCATCTTGGAAATTATAAACCTGCTGCACTTGCAGATGTGTCAGCACCAATTCTAAAAGAATGGGTATCAGAATCCAGAGGGGACAGGCCAAGCAGCAGGATGCAATATTTCAGGACTCAGCATCAGAGTGTTTCAGCCACGCACCATCAACAGAAGGACGATAGTCCAAATAAGCAGACGCCAGCACTTTAGAACAAAGAGATGGATCATCACATCTGGGTACAGATACACATTGACCCCCTTCCCAACTGGTCAATCTTGTAATGTGGAATCCTACATAAGACAAAGTGCTCAGCAACTAAAACATTAGAAAATGACAATGTAGGATTAGCCTGCCTTGCTGGGGACATTAATTCAGATACTATGAAGGTCCCATGAAAATTCATAGAGTAGGTAAAATGAAAAAGCAATTATTCAAAAACCGGACAACAAACTGAAGGAACAACTGCAAGTAATTGGTGGAGAAATGGGAGGTGAATAGGTTGTCTAGAATCAGGTGGCAATGGGGCCATATGAGCCTGGTCCTTCAAGGCCTATGAAGGAATTAGTAACATCATGGGAACCATGCAAGCACAAGAAATACAAAATCCTAGCCAGTGACTTAACAACAACTACTAGAGATTTACCACTCAAAAAGAAAAGTCACCACACAAACAATAAAATCATCTGATTTCAGCTTTTATCTCTTCTATCAAAGCAATTCTGAAACTGCTGCCACTCCACCTAAGCAGATTGGAGGCTTGATAAGCTAAGCCTTCCATGCTGCCTCAATAACCTGCCAGACATAAGAAGGGCATAACTGACCTTCCATAATTGACCATCCAAGTTTGCATGAGGTGTTGAGGTGTCAACATTCTGAAATACAGCTAATCAAAATGAGAAAGCTCGTCAGCAATATTATTCTCTATGCCCAGCATAGATAAATATATAGTTAGGTGCTACTAAGTTTTACCACAAGCTGCTGGTCACATTAGGGGAATCCCCACCCCTCTGCTGCAAATTCCTGAATAAATTATGTGTCCAAGCGCTCCAGAGTAGTGACAATCGTGTTAGTGGGGGTTAGTATTTGTGTGTCTGTATATTCGAATGTGCAGTTATTTCAATAATGTTATCACCCAATAAATGTTATATGACCTAACAGAAAATTTCAGTCCCGAATATATTCTGTAGGGGGGGTGTTCTTAGATATATATAATAACACTGGGTGCAATATCTGTAGGCTGGGTGTTCATCCTATTATGGATAGTCTCTAAGTATGTCCCAATAATGTCCAAAAATTGTTCAACTTAAATATATGAAAGTCTCTTGTTTCCTTCAGTTGGATGATGCTGTACACATCTGCTCCTCCTCTTCACCTCAAAATTACAGATAGTACAGCCTCAGGGAACTTAGGACACTATAATGCAATATGCTTACTAACCCATACTCCCCTCACACGCATGCACCCAGCAGACTGGACCCAGCACGGGACATCAGATGTCTTTGGCATGTAAAATAAATATAGTAAAGCAATCAACCGAGCACAATTTGGGACAGTAAATATATCGCCGGTAAACAGGCCATGCATTGACATTTATTTGCATGAAATACGTGCGCACCACAACTATTCAGGTAAGCCTCAAAACCAGAAAAGCCAGCAGCATCAATAAACAAATGAAGGGCCAAATTTGAAACAGGGTAGGACATCTAGATACGAACCCTACACAAGAAGTTCCCTCCTATGCTCCTTGGTTAGGTGAATAAAATATTGTGGTTTGCGAATTCCGTCTATCGTACACTTAAATTTTAAACAAAAAATCTTGCCCATGTGTATAATCCAGCATGTGAAATTGGCTAAGAAACGTGTTAGTTCATTACCCCCGCACATCGGTGCACTCAGGACTCGCATTGCATCCTCCACCGAATTTATGATCTGGCTCTTTCACTGGCCTTGGCTAACACTGCACGACGTGACTGCAGCATTCCTCACTCAGACGGGGATCCTGCCAGCAGCTGACGGCTCATTCTACGTTACATCAGGAGCTTCTATTTGATGGTTTCAGGTTCACGGCTGACACCCAGGATTTCTCTGCCATAGGACATAGGAGAGGCCTCTCCGGAGATCCATGTTGATCCACTAACAATCTGGTATTTATTTATATTTATTTCTATATCTCAAACATGAAGCTTGTATCTTAATGAGGATTGGCGGTTCCAGGCTCACACTCTCAAGCACGCTGATTTATTTTAAATTTTTTCTACTAAGTTTCAATTTGCATTAAACTATTGGACACAGCTACCTGCACTATTGCTATCCACAGTTTGAAAGATTTAGAAGCTTATGTAGCCCTACCTACTAATCTGGACTGAGCTATAACAAGCATTTTTTATTATTTTTTATTCATCCATTTTTATTTTTCATTTTTTGCATGTTTATTTAGGTAGGTTCTGTGGCCACAGTACGTTTTTTTTATTATTTATCTATTTTCTATATTGTGCATTATTATCTATGAATACATTGTTGATTAAATATTTATGTGAACACCTACCGTCTGAGTCCAGCCCTGATAGACCATCTTGACCATCGCGACCATCATCATGGACGCTCGCTATAGCTGTCGGTGGTAACCCACAGCTATGCGAGCGTCCATGAGGCCGCTCCAAGTTGAGGGAGGAGGGCCCTGATTCAGAGCGAGCGCTCTGGTCAGAGCGTTTGGCTCTGAATCAGGCCCAAAGTGTCTGAGTTCGCAACCAGATATGCGATATGCCTGCGACGTTCCCATAACACACCCATTAGACAGTGGATCTCCATGTATCTGGAAAGCTGCTCAGAAGCACACAATACATATTCAATGCTTTTATGAGACTGTGCATATCAATTGCCACTGCAGGATGGAATCAGTATGTAATTCCGGCTGTCGGGCTGCCTACTGTCACAATACCGACAGCGGCATCCTGATGGTTGCTATCTCAACATGGGTCGGGTAAGTATATTTACCGTCCCAACTTTTTCCCTAACCCTCCCTTCTTGTAGCCTAACCCTCCCCACCCTGCACCCTAACCCTCCCCGTTAGTCCCTAAACCTAAGTCTCCCCCTTCATGCCTAAACCTAACCCTCCCCCCTTAGTGCCTAACCCTAACCCCGCCATGGTGCCTAGCTTTTCCCCTACCCCCCAGTGGTGCCTAACCCTAACCCTCCCCCTAGGGGTGCCTAACTCTAACCCCCCCAAAGCCTAACGCTAACCCCTCTATGTAACCTAAACCTAACCCTCCCCTCCATGGCTCAAATTAAGGGCGCCCCAGACTTACATCGTTCGGTAAGCCATCCTTCTGTGTTCCGGCTTTGGGATTAAGATAGGCGTTGATATTTTGATGCCTATCTTAAGTTCCTTGTCGGGCTTCAGCCATCAGGATTTAGTCTGCTAACTACATCCCATGCAGAACAAATGTAATAGGGTGAGAGTTTAGAAAATGTGAGAGTTTAGCAGTAAATTCTCACACTTTTTAAACTTGAGTCAGAGAACAGGCAAACTCGCATGTTTTTCAGACTCAATAAACTCTCACGATTAAACTCATATCATTTTTTTCCCATTTTGAAGATACAACTCGACCAATGTATTAGTGTGAGAGATTATTGCTAAACTCTCACATTTTCTAAACTCTCACCCTATTACATTGGCCGGCTTCTTTGTGCATATACCCTCGGGACGCATGTGCTGTGTGGCTTTTTAGCGACTTAGATACATGCGCAGTTTCAAAACATTGACAATTTGCGTGAATATTGGCATTGCGTCCTACTCAGAATCAGCCCCGAAGTTTGTCCTGTGAGAGTATAACCTGATCAAGGAAAAGTTTGTTTGTGAAATAGAACTTTGTGTGTGTCTATAACTTTTACATTTCTAACGCTATTTCCTCTGTAATCTCAGTTTATTAAATCCTCCATTGTATTTTATTTTATAGCAGAAATGTGGAAATACAAGCTGACAAAAGATGAAACTTCGCATATATTGTAAACAAATGGAAAAACATAGTGAGTTCTGAAAATTGAGCTAAATCAAAATTTCTAAATGATATAGATAGCTGCACAATAGTTTCCTGCATTCATTTCTATTGCAAGAAAACTATAGAAGAAGATACAATGCTTCTTATGAGTCGTTGTCTTTTATATCACATAAATACATTGCATGATTTCCTGAAATGAGAAACCATATTATGATACATAAAGGTAGGGAAAAAAAAGTAAATGACTTGCCGGCATTCTTTAGTATTCTCCCTGCATTGCACTTGCTTTCAAAGCTTTCAATAAAAAAGAATTTGTTGCTTGTAAATCCTCATTTTGTCATCTTTATGGATTGTCTAGCACTGTCCAATGAGTTGCAGAATTGAGTTGCTATTTAACACTTTACTATGCCAAAATGATTTACATATAGATGAGTCTAATACTCTCCATTACATACAATCAATATATTTTAGAGATGGTTTGGTACTTGTGTACTTTACGGACTAATTGAAGAGAGAACCCAATAAATGTTTTAAATGGTACTTGTGTACTTTACGTACACAAGTACCAAAAGTTGTCCACGCCTAAAGAAGAAAGCTGTCCGCTCGCGGGGTCGCTGCGCTCGTCACACTTCGGGCTTGGTGGCTTGCTACGCTCACCACAAGGTTATATTCCCCCTTTATGTCCACTTGGATGGTAGGGAATGATGCTCGACACAGGTTGATGATGTCAGGGTCCTTTCCATTATTATCAATCATGGTAATGTCTAAATCCCCTTCACGTAGAGGACCCTGACATCATCAGTCAGTGTCCAGCGTCAATCCCAGTGTGCAGTGTCATTCCCTACCATCCAAGTGGGCATAGAGGGGGAAGACAACCTTGTGGCGAGCGCAGCGAGCCACTGAGCACGAATCGTGGCGAGCGCAGAGTGCCCGCAACGGGACAACTTTCTTCTTTAGGAGGGGAAAACTTTCGGCACTTGTGTAAGTAAAGTACACAAGTACCATTTAAAACATTAATTGGATTATCTCTGCAATGAGGGCCTGATTCAGAGCCTAATGCTCTGACCAGAGCGCTCGCTCTGAATCAGGGCCCTCCTCCATGAAAATGGAGCGTCCTCCTGGACGCTCGTATAGCTGTGGGTGACCACCCACAGCTTATGCGAGCGTCCATGATGATGGTCGCGATGGTCAAGACATCAAGACAAACATCTTCATTAGTACCCAGACAGGTGGATAAATATACAATGATGTAAGCATTGTGTAAGCATCTAAACCTTTCTAGCTGGTTCCACTTATCTGGTTGTTCCGGTGTATTGAGAAGCACCTTCTTCTGATGTTTGGGAACTGCTAAGTAGACACTATTTTCAATCTATATACGTCTGGTGGAGATTGATATCAGTATTACACTATTTTTTTTCCTTTTGTGTTTCATTGTACAGTATGTCTCCTAAGGATTCATCTTAAGAACATCTCTCAGTGATTGGAGGACTCCATTTATTGTGAAGGGTTCTGCATGTTTGGACAGTGCTCAGTGCAATTTTTGTAATTCTGTTATTTTATTGTGTGAGTGTGGTGACTCATATTTATGACAGACTGTTGCTTTGAAGTGTACTGGACTGGTTCCTACTTTGTTTTGGGCATCAGACCATCTTCATTTAAAAATAAATAATCTTTATTAAATGCCTCCTCTAGCACATTACTTTGTTGCAAAATGATAAAAAAATTTACTACTGCATAGTACTTGCTCTATGACAATGGAAACGAAAATATATACAGTACATCTCCTTGCTATTGCCTGTCATTACAAACTCTTCCATTTTATAATCAGATTCTCCATTTTTCACTCTGCAGCTTTTGTATGGCTTTATATAAAACTGCCTGCCTTTTTTGCTATAAATCAGCTACTCTTTCCTATGTCACAGCCCTGTATCTCTTATCGCAGCTCTAAATCTCTTTATTTATTACAGCTCTGCATTTCTTTATTTTTTACTGCACTAACTCCTCTACAACACTTCCCCTCAGATTTTAGGACTCTTTTGCTGCCTTAGCTCTCCCTTACTTAAGGTATCACCCCAATTTTTCCGCTATTATGGGGCTTCCTAGTTACAGTAGTTTATGCAAGCTGCATCTTTCTGCTGGCTGCTGGGGGCTTTTGTATGTGGGTACTCTCCCCCTCTTTAGTCATAATGTGGGGCTCTTACGCCTTCTCTCCATAAATGGCCTCATGCCCCCGTTTCATGAGTGATTCTTCCCTGGCCAGTGAATGCACGACTTCTGGAAGGATGCCTCACCCAACTGTCTTTTTTAGACTATGCAGGGTACTCCAGAGGTGCCTTGCATTTATTCAACTTGTGGCTCCAACAAATAAGCTTGGTAGGACTGCTTCATGTATGTATTTTGACTTGACATTTCCCACTATATGCAGTTTATTACACCATTGGATGTGGTGACTGTATGCTCCAAAGGAGTTATTGTGGAAAAATGTCATACATTTTATCTGACTGTTTCTTATCTGCCTTTTATATTTTTAAGAAACAACAATTCCATATTTTATGTATTATATATTATATATTGATTGTACTTTTATATGATTGTCTTCTTATGTGCTATATGTTTATATATTAAAATTATTTATATCTTAATATCATTGATCAGAGTGTATTGCATAGTGCCAAGAGGTCAGTATCCCATATATTTTATTCATGACCCTTTTTAGCGGATTTATAGGGTAACCGCTTGTACTGACCTTACTGGATGCAAAACGTTGTGTGCAAAGGATCACATCACATTATTAATTTCCAATTTAGGGATGGGGACTCCATGAATACCTCCCCTCCTCCTGGGGGTGACCCTGACTGAGTTGCCCCCCTCTGTTCTCATTGACGGGAATCACCAGAGCTCTCTATCTCAAGCCATCTCTCTTTCTTAGAGATGTACATTAACAACCATTGATGGTTTTCCACAGATAGTCGATGTATTTACTATTAATGGCAGAGATCCGATGATACTATTCCATTTATGACTGTCAGGATGTGCTGTTTGTTATCAACGCCAGAAGCACTGAGCTTCACCCCACACCCTGGCAACTGACTAAGTCCCACCTTGTTTACTAAATGGACTTTTGCCTGATATTAGACACAGCAAGCAGGGCCATTGATGGGTGCAAACCATCGATTGTTCCACATCAATGGTTTCATACTAGTGATGTTAATAACCGATGAAACCCTCAGTGATTCCCATCGATTGTTAACCCACTCAAGGCCATCTCTACTCTTTCTTTAACAAGACAATTCACACAGAGTTGTATCACTTCACCCCTCTCTTCACTAATAGATCACACACAGAGCAGCTTTGTTTTGCTGGAGTGTTCCCAACTCTTTCAAAAGTACTTGAATTTTCTCTCTTACGTCTGTGATGATGGAGATCAGGTACCATCCCTATATCACTTATAGTTCTGCTGGAAAGTACATTTGTACAGAAAGTGCTTTTACTAATGTAATGAAAACCTTCAAAGACACAAAATGACCTACAGACAGTGCTGATGTTCTCCCTTTATTCTCCCACCAAAATTCTCAACAACCAACATCACCAATTTTTCCTCGGACTCCATGGAGATGAGTAGAAAAGTTTTTGATGTTGGATTCCCATAATTAACAATGATCACAGTGTCACACCACCACTAATTGATAGAGTTAAGTGGGTTGGATGTTATAGTGTCATTTTTACTATTTCTACAATATGCCTTATCAAATGTCAGAACAATTGAATTGCTCCTGTGGGTGCCATCTAGTGGCAGACACAAGAAAACAATTGAATTCACCTCTTAGAAACTGATTAGTTGCTATGGGCAACTTCTCCACTTTATGTGTAAGATTTGATACATCTCCCACAAAGTAGCATAGCGGGTTTGCACTTTTTGAAGTTTCTAAATGACCCTTTTTTGAGTTTCACACTTCATACCGCATATATCTAATTGGTTCTTTTGATGTAGGGTATTGGATGGATATTATTCTTTGTGTATAATAATAATCTGTGTATATTATGCTGGGACTTCATGGCTCATATTTACTGGTTTGGAACACAGTGGATTTAAAGTTCTTTGATATATTTCAGAAGTTGTTTGACAAGGAAATGAATCTATGTAGTGATTAACAAAAGTCTTGAAAACTTCATGTTCTTTTTGGAGGGTTAATGCAGGGTCCATTTATTTTGGACTGGACATAAAGGTGATATGACTTTTGTACATCTCAGGATTTTATCTCCACCATATGTATTTTCTAAAGTTTATTGCTTTGTGATGGCCAAATTTGCCATTCCTGGAGTGTAGTGTCAGCTGTTTTTCTTTTAACTAATGTTGTTTATACAGCTGCAGTATGATCTTTTCTTTTTATTTTACATGAAACTATCTCAGAGCTATCAGTAACCAAAGAAATAATGTAGAACAACAAGACAAGGATGCTTGGAATCTAAAATACTAAGCAAAAGAGTTCCTTTATTTTTGTACCATATGACTTCCTAAGGACCATAGAAATGGTAAATGACAGAATTTGATTACAATTTTGGACAATTTTGTATTATACAGTACTACATTTTGTTACAATGTTTTATATACAACTTCATTTTAATAATAAAAGGCCTGAAAAGTAAAAACAAGTTATAGATAAATCATACATGGCACCATATGAATTAGCTAATGCCCTCCCGTCTGGCTGTAGGAGAGTGCTTAGGTGCCAGCATACAGGGAAGAGGCTTTATACATGTAGCTATCTCAGGGTTTTATAATGAGGGGTTGGGTAAGCGATGCAGGAGCTCGGGACCCCGGCGGTCAGAATCCCGACACTTTCATTGTGACAGGGTTAGGATACTGACACCTGTCAGTTAGTATCCTAACCCTCCCCCTCTCCCTAACACTCCCTCCCCATACCTAAACTAAACCCTCCCCCCTAGTGCCTAAACCTAACCTTTCCCCCAATGCCTAAGCCTAACCCCTAACCCCAGTACTTACCATCGGGATTCCGGCGTCGGGATTTTGAAAAGTGTTTGGATTCCAGCTCTGGCATTCTAAGCACCAACATCTAGATTGTCAAGATTATAACTACATTCCATAATGAGTGCATTGGTGCTGTAACAGTGATGACAGGGCACAACTGATTAATAATATGCATGGATGGTTTGCTGAAAAGTTTGGGCATGATTTAAATAAAGTCCATATTTTATAGCATGGGAGGTTAGTAGGCAACTTGTGATTGTCTCCATGAGTTTTCAGGCCTCTTGCAGTACAGCTATTCTCGATTTTCAGTTTGTTGTCTGGGTCTAGTGGTACTCCCATCCCATTGTGCATAGTACAATCAAGGCTGTTGTATTAAAGTGTGCCCTGGACAAACCAATACTAGGGTTGCAAAAGATTGTCTGCTATGTAGCACACTGTGATTAAGCGGTATATTTACGAAAGTGAGAGTTTTTGAAATGAAGATGTTGCCCACAGCAGATTATACTTAACATTTATCTAGCACCTTCTAGAAGATAACAGCTAGAATCTGATTGGTTGCTATAGGTAACATCTCCACTTCTAAAAACTCTCACTTTAGTAAATATACCCCTTAGAGTTGGGCTAGAATGTGTCCCCCCCCTCATCCCTGTGTTTCAACTGTAAATCTATCTAAACATTTTATTTGAAAACCCCTGCAGCTTAACTTGGTTTTGCCAAGGTACAAAATTACATCTTCCAGCTGAATTTTCTACCTAACTCTAAATGATACATTTGTTGCAGTTTGATGCAAATAATCCTTTAGGGGAATCTCGTTTGCTAAATATGGCGTACAACAGTCACACACTTTCATATGCATCTTTTAGTATAAAGCCTGGTTTCAGGGGCGTTTCAAGAGAGTAGGGGCCCATGTGCAGTCTCCTTCACAGGCCCCCTCCTCTCAGTCCGGCGGCCGGAGGCGCACTGAGCGCAGCGCCGCACTGATAGACTCTGGGCACTACAGTGTCTATAGCGCATGCACAGGTCACACAGCGGCCATTTTCCCTGTACTGCGCATGCGCAAAGCATCAGGAAAATGGCCGTGGCGGACATTTTCCAGGTGTTTTTACAGCGCTGACCCGGTGCGAACGTGAGACTATGGAGAGGTAAGTATAATGTGGGTGTAAGGTGGACCCAAGGGCCTGTGTGCACCGCACACCCTGCACCCATTATAAATACACCCCAGTCTGGATCAATCAAATAGAAAACATTACTGACCTCTGTAAGCTGTACAGGTAGAAGGCTGCTAAGTACAGGTGTTTTCAGTGGAGAAAAGGTTTCTCCGTATTAACTGGGCCCAGATGCTGGCAAAAGCTATCTCTGGATAACACAGATGAGAACCTCTGACTGGTAGCTCAGCCACCAAGGCCAAGCGACCAGCGCAGTGCTCATGTGTGACACAATAGAATTTCTTCTGTAGATGATTTTTGCTAAATAGACCCCTAAGGGAAGGATTCAATTAGTTGGATAAAACGATAACTGGTTGTGCGTTGAGTTATTGCACCCATCGCATGATAATTTCGCTTATCGTGTCTATGCACACTCCTGTTTATTGCGCAATCCAATTGCAAAAGTCACATTGCAGCATTAACGAGATAATTCTTGCTGCTTTTACCGATGATAAGTGTACGTAAATATGGAGAAATCGGCTTTTACCCCAAAAAAAGGCAAAGTGATATAGGATAACAGTGGCCCTAATAAAAGTTTTGGGGGTTCATAAATGATGTCAAATGTCTGTTATATGCATTTTTATAAAACAGCCAAATAATGATAGAAAGCAAGTGTTTTTTGGCAAAATAAATGTTCTACTTAAATTGGGGGTGCATAAAAATACCTATACGTATATATCTGTGTCGCTTAAAGACTCTTTTAAAAAACCCTCAAAATACGCCTCTAGCACCTATCTGCAATCTTAGAAACACCTGTCCCATTCATATAGCACCCCCATATACCTGTCCCACATCAATTAACCCATTTTTCTGCTCTTTGTACTTTATCAAACAAACACATGTATTATGAGCCAAATTAAGCTAATTAAAAATTTTTTTTTCCTAATTAGTCACTAAGGAGGGTCATTCTGATCCAAGTCCCAACATTTGTACCTTAAAATAGGGACATTCCCCAACTTATCACCTGCTCAGGAGGTGCTGTTAACTACCTTGGGGTAAATGCTATGGAGAATTTGCACCCACAAAAGCCGTGGCTAATAGGATTGTGCAATAAGTATTTGGTGGCATGATAAGCCGTTTTTCGTGAAAAAGTAGCTTGTCGCTGCTAATTGAATTACCCCGTAAGTCTCACTGTACAGTAAGGGTTGTGCATATGTTGAAAAACTAAAACATTTTTATATAAATATTTAAATGAAATATACTTATAAGTAGGAATTAGTGGTAGCCTAGCTGTTTATTTTAGAGAGTTCTAGGACCATACTGTTCTTAGCCTTCCAGCCTTTAAACCTTCCATTCAAGCTCACCTTTTCTCCCCAGGCCTATTACCCATCCTCATAACTCACAAGCCTCTGCGCCTCACTGTTCTGCTTCCTACTCCTTTTTGTTTCAACACATTTCCTCTTTAGAATGGAAACTCTTGCAAGCAGGGATCTCTCTTTTTTTGTTTTCGCTACGTAATTATATCATTTGCATATTGTAATTAAGTAATTATATACTGTATGTTATAGTAACTTATTTGTACTGTAGCTGTCTGAATTGTTAACCTTGTGCCTTTGTAATTGAATTATATGTTTTATAAATATTTAATTTAGTATACAGTAAACCCTTTGTGGAGTCATATAAATAAAAACATAATAATAATAATAATAATAATAATAATAATAATAATAATAATAATAATAATAATAATAATAATAATATCTTTATTAGCTATTATTGTACCCTGTACCCTGACAGCTCTCTCTTTTTGAAATTGTGAGTGCCGCCTTACAAAAACAAATAAATCTCAGTGGCACTTTGTTTTTCCTTCAATTTAAATATAAGATTGATACTTTAAACTAATAAAAGCATGCATTCTCAACTTAATCCTAAAACATTAATTATTGCAATAGAGTGTACCCTGTGTATATAAGTCTGCAACTTAAAGGTAGCAATTCCTATGAAGTTTCTGTTACCTTAACAGAGTCTTAATTGATAAAGAATTGCAACGATTACTTGAAAATCCACACAGGCACATTTTGTAGTCTAATTTATGCTAAGGTCAAATGATGTTTTCATTCTCTTAAAAAAAATCAGACCTTTCAGAACTGGCAAAATTAGCGGAATTGATAATAAATGCACAAGGGTTAAGCAGACCTTTGCAATCTGCTCCTACACATGAATGTCGTTATCTAAAATTGAGGAATAAATCTACATGCATGCTATGTTGCATAAAATATCTTTCATTTGCCTACCATATCAACCTGATTACATTATGAGGAACACACATTAAACTGAGCACAGATTTTGATGTACATCATTTTAAATGGCAGAATCTAATCAAGAATTGTGCATTTATTAATATAAGGAGATACTCTCCCATTAATAGGATTAGCACAGAAGCAGCAAAAGAAGCAGTCAGGGGGCACAAGGGCAGTGAAAGTAGAGAAATATTAATATTTTAGAAGTGTACTGTTTTGAAGAAATGTAACAGCTGCTCTTCCCTTGAACATGACCTCTGTACTAGTAATTATGTTATTTGAATATAATTTAAGGATATTGGGCTTTATGTCAAGTGATTATTACACCGTTTGGCTTAGCGTATAATGTGTAATTTTGCTATATGCATGCCCACAGCAGTGGCCACACACATATGCACCCATGGTTGCGGTGGGACAAGAACATTCTAACATAGGTCAAGTACAGTAAAGATGAGTTCATGTAACTGCAAACAAACGCACATCAGCAAAAACATACATTTGCACTTGAGAAAACCTTTATGGGTGCTCAAGGAGGGGTAGGTACCAATAGAGGATTATTACGAGAATGATAGTAGCCAGCACTAGCGAGACATTTTTTTAATAGGGCATTTGAGAATGCACCACTGACTGATGACTTATAATACTGTTATGAGCCATCATGGCAGCTTATATCTGCTGCATATTCCAGCCAGAGCCGAGTGGGTTAACATGCACAGGCAGTCACAGTGAGGTTTGGTCCAGGCTGAATGCAGAAGGAAGCTTCTGTGAACATGCAGCACTCAGCTGCTTATAGTGGCCATTACCAGAGGCTGGTCTCGTTTACTCACTCAGGATTGGCTCTGACTTCTGTTGTAGGGCAGCCAGCCCATTCCAGCCTTGCCGGAGATAGCTTCTTGTAGAAGTTGTGCTATCCGATCCCTGCTCCTGTATCTGACATTTGGAAGCCATGGCTCCTATCCTGGCTCTGCCTTGTGTTACCTGCACTTGTTGCAAGTATACCTGGAACATTCATTGTGCTGCAAATCCACTCTGCAAGCCGTTCCTGTTGTGTACTGCTGCTATTCCATCCTGCAATATATGTACATATCTCTTGCTGCTACTATACACTGCAAAACACACGCTGATTAATATATTGCTATTCCATTCTGCATTATATGTTATGCTGCAATTCCATACTGCCAGCTCAATGTTTATCTGAGTATCATGCTATACCATTCTTGCAATATATCTATTGTTTGCTATGCCATTATTTTATGTACTGTAGTTGTGTTTATATGCAATAGTATTCTGTTATTGTCAACTGTGCATGCTGCTCTGTGGTAATTACCCTGCAATATTATTGCTGATAATCACACTACCCATTTATTGGTGTGCATTCTATATTGCTGGTGTCCATGGCTGAAGGTTGGTCCGTGATTTACCTTTGTACTACTACTCCAGTTTTTTCATATGAACTACCACTGTTTGTATAAGCCCTTACTGTCCAGAGGTTAAGACCTGGTGGCATCCTAAGTACCAGTGAGTGTGTCATACTCTATGGGAACAATGGGCTGTTGTTATAGGCAGAAACCTTCCCTAGAGTGACTCTAGTGGACTTGTACAAATATAGGAGAGATTTATTTCAAATTGTCATGCATATATTGTGCTTTTGTGTATGTATTTAAAAAACTTTCTTGTACGCTAGACACATACGGTGTATTTTTCTGCAATATTACAGAAGTGAAATTGATGCATACAGTAATACCAAATATGTTTATTGCAGATAAAATAAATCTTTTTTAAATAGGGGCACAAGTGGGATATAAGATTCTGTGACAATTTTAAGATGCATGCCAGTTGGTAACAGTAGCATATACCCTGGGCCGGTGTTAGGGTGTTTGGCGCCCCCCTACAAACTATAAATTTGCACCCTCCTCCCTTTTATTTATTAAAGGGACAGCATACTAAAGAAAAAAAAGGGCATAATCTCACAAGAAAGGGACGTGGCCACACAATAGTACCCCCAAATCAAATTGTTACATAGTAGCACAATCTTATTCACATTACATCACACATAGTGCCCCCGATTTACATTACACCACATAATAGTGTCCCTTACTCACATTACGACACACATTAGTGCCCCTTATTCATGTTACATCACACAGTAGTGTCCCTTATTCATGTTACGACACACAGTAGTGCCCCTTATATACTAGAGATGAGCGGTCCAGATTATCTTGAATCCAGACCCCTACACACTTCTTAATCCGAGCAGCATCCAAGTCCTGACTCTCGGTTTTCTGCCAGGCTTGAATGTCGGATCGAGGCTGAATGTCATTCTCCCAGTTTCGGATTCTTGCAGGGTATGAATTCCATATAAGGAGCCGCTGCCAGGACTCGGTGCCATTCAATCCAGTCCAGTTGCACTTCTGCATGCTGCGCTCTGCCTTGTGGTGTCCAAGTGGGGCTGTGTCCAACTCTAAGGGGCTGTGTCCATCTCTGCTGGGTTGTGTCCATCTCTAAGGGGCTGTGTCCATCTCTAAGGGGCTGTGCTGCTGTGTGTCTATCTCCTATGGTTTGTGCTGCTGGGGCTGTGTCCATCTCTAAGGGGCTGTGTCCATCTCTAAGGGGCTGTGCTGCTGTGTGTCTATCTCTTATGGTTTGTGCTGCTGGGTCTGTGTCCATCTCTAAGGGTGCTGCTGGGTCTGTGTCTATCTCTAAGGGGCTGTGCTGTCACTATGTCCATCTAAGTGGCAAGCTGTGTCCAGTCCCCTTAATCTAATTAGTCTAATTAATTTCCATAACAGTGGTGCTGCACTGACTCCACAGGCCCCACCCACAGTGTGACTCCTTTTTTTCAAGCACAAAAATGGTAAAATAAAAAAGTTAAAAAAGACAAATATAAAATGGTTGTACTTGTATGAGGTTAATAATACTCTAGGAACAAAAAAGGCCAAATTATATGATTTTAGATTTTTTGGTAAATTAAAAAAAAAAAAAATGCAAATCAAAATCCAAAACCAGTCACAACGGTTTGGGAAATCCAACAAAACTGCGCCGGTGCACATTTCTATTATATACTATAAACACAGTTGTGCCCCTTATACACAATGCCCACAGTAGTAGTGCCCCTTACACATGAAGCCCACAGTAATAGTGCCCATTATGCAATGCCCACAGTAGTAGTACCACATATGCAATGCCCACCATGGTAGTGCCCCTTATACAATGTCCACAGTAGTAGTTCCTCTTATGCAATGTCCACAGTAGTAGTTCCTCTTATGCAATGTCCACAGTAGTAGTTTTCCTTTTGCAATGCCCACAGTAGTAATGTCCCTTACACATATTGACACACAGACACACAACATTGCACTTACCTGAAGCCTTGCTCCTACGTCGCGCTCGTCACTATGGGAGAGATGTTATGGCATCTTTCCCTACACACACTGTGAGAGGAGTGAGCTCCAGCTTCCAGCTGCAGGGAAAGAGCCTGCTGGTAGCAAAATCTCAGTGTGCACCAGGCAAATGGAGAAGGCGGTGGTGGCGCCTCTCCAGCTCGGTGCCTCCCTGCTGCACAGGGTCGGCTGACCAAATTGCGCCAGCCCTGCATTACCGATGGTTTGTGATAGGCATGTCATCACTGTGTGAGAGCCGCACATCACTGCTGAAATTGCCACTAGAACAATGTGCAAGGCACAAGTCGCAGTACAGTATAACCAGCTAAATATATAATAATATTGGTAACAGAATACAATTAAAAAAATGGAAACTGTAAAACAAAAATCTGCAGACTGGAGTAAAAAAAGGAATAAATGAGCATCCAAAAAAAGTACATGCTGTAGTTAATATACTGCATCATTTGACTACATTGGAAACTTCAAGCATTGGCAACGATGTTTTTCAAAAACGACACCTGGTGAATATACAGAAGTATTGCAGTCTCTCAGCACACTAAGCTGCAACTCAATATGCCTCACTGCGATTTAATACGCCACCCTGCGAACAGCCACAGGCACCTCTAACATGACTAATTTTTCGCACTACACTGCTTATGGACATAAGATGAGCACACATCTGTATGCTATTGCTACCAACAGGCATGCAGCTTAATATTGCTGTCGCGTTGCATACAGTATGGATGCAATTTCAGCATTTTTAGTGAACACAAATTGGGCCTGCAATTTGGGCCGCAAAAATGCATAAAGCCCATTGTGTTAAATCTTTCTGAAGATTAATTGATTTTGATAAGATTATAGATATGTTCAGTAAAACAAAAGAGGAGATTTTATATTTGAGCTGATAATCGTATGTCTTTCCCTTTTAAATATGAATGGGTGTAACTTTGTTTTACTTGGCCAGAAAAACTTGACATATATTACATGACGATTAATTGTGAATGTCATTCGAGACCTTTCACTGCTAGAATCGTGTGCTGATTTTCATCTCAGGTGGCCAAACCATTTGTCACAGTTTGTGCTCCATTAAGTTGGATAGAAAAACTTTTTTGTCTTTTTCATCTACTGTAGCTGAACAAATCTTATATATTATCTATTTTTTAGATTTTGTTTTTTGACAAATATGGAATTGTTCAGATGCTAATCCAAATAAAATATATTTTTGCTTATTAAATTTTTTGTTACTGCTTTATTTTCTTTTTACATTTTTGCAAAGAATAATATATATACAGTATATATATAGAACACAAAAAGTCTGCGGCACTCTGAGACTGATAGCAGATTAAATATATTGAATGGTGTCACATGAAACAAACCAACGTTTCAGAGCGATTGAGCCCCTTTGTCAAGGTGTGAACGAATATATTCTAAATAAGGGGACGTCACTCCAGGACTTACAAATGCAAAAATTTACTGTATTAAAAACATCAGCATAAGACGTTACATGTCGACGTTTCGGTGCACACCCGCAAGCAGTAGGACAGTGGTTTTTATATGTGATATTGTTGCCTTGAAAAAGATGCGGGTGTGCACCAAAACGTCGTCATGTAATGTCTTATGCTGATGTATTGAATACAGTGAATTTTTGCATTTGAAAGTCCTGGAGTGCCGTCCCCTTATTTAGAATATTGTAAGTTTGGAATACAGGAGTATCCCAATTGGATCTGGACACCTGGGCATATGTCAGTCTTTAAGTGAGTGCCGAACACTGCAAATATATATATAAATATATACACAGGGGCATAGCGCGGGCAGAGCAAATGGAGCTCAAGCTCCAGGCGCTGGTTCCGTTAGGGGGTGCCAACAGCTGTTAATAAGTAGTGTGTTTTCCCATTATGTAATAGACCACCGGGATCATTCCCTGGCAGAACGGCACATAGTGATGAGGTTATTGTCAGGACTCAGGAGCACTCGTGCACTGTGCATTTCTGGCCCCACTTTATTACAGTAGGGGTCACAGCCCTTCCTTACACAGACTGAGCCCCCTGACCTCTGTTTCTCTGGCTGCATTAGTACTGGAAGCATAGTAAGCAGTGACCTCCTCCCTGCTGCAGTCACATTGACATGCTCTGTGCAGTGTCATCTGTGTAATGTCACTGTCTTTTAGTGTTATTTCTTGCCATGTTAGTTTCTCATCTTAGTGTTAATGCACTGAATTCTGTTATGTTTTATTGTGTTAGTGCATTCAGTACTCCCACCTCCACACACTCCCCCTACACTGCTACCCCATCCAATAGTGCCCCAAGACTGTTCCCACATCTCATACTACCTCAACAATACTACCACTCCTCATTTTGCCCCAAACTGTTCCCACTCCACATAATACTCAAAACACTGCTCCCAGTTGTCATATTGGCCAAAACACTACACATACACCTCATATTGCCCAAAACACGGCTCCCACTCCTCATACTACCCAAAACACTGCTCCCACTTATCATATTTCCCAAAACACTGATCCCACTCCTCATACTTCCCAAAACACTGATCCCACTCCTCATACTGCTCCAACAGTGCTCTCATTCCACATATGGCCCTAACACTGTCCTCCATCCACAAAATGTTTTAACACTACTTCCACAATATTGCATCCCCTACAAATACTGCCCCATTTCACAATTCAGCCCACTTCACCCTCAGGCCCAGTGTTGCTCCCTCAGTGTACCCACAGAGCACCTTCAGGGTAATGTCTCACCTGTTAGAACTGCACATCCCCCAGTGGGCCCCTCATGCCCTAGTCTGAAACTGCCTCTGCTAAGTTTCTGTCACCTCAACTTGCCCCCACACGTTGGCTATGCCAGACACACCAGTATTATGGGGGATGCCAAAGCATGCATTTACTCCAGGCGCCATGGCTCTATGCTGCATTTCTGTATATATATTTATTGTGGCAGGGAGGCCATGGGGAAAAAAGGCAGAGGCAATACTCACCACCTTGTTAACTGGGTGTAGGGTGGTTGATAGGTCCAGTCCAGGTCTTGCAGTATGCTGAGGTTCACAACCAAGTGATCAGCAGCACCTGTGAGCTGAAAGTTTTGCTGCAAACAGAGTACTGGGCTCCTGATGCAGGACAAGCTGGCCAGGTGATAGGCTGGGGGTGATGATTTGTGTTAGGGTGCAAGGACCTGGAGGGCCCACAGATCTTGTGCATGTCGGCAGTGATGGCTTAATTTTTCATGGTATCTGTGATCTGCTGTGATACCAGACTTCATACTTGCTGTGCAGTGGCCTGCTAAGCTGCAGTGAATAAACAGCCCACTGTTTCACCATACCACTGGATGTGGTTCTTACCAAGTTGTCACTAAATAAATAAATAAATAAATATATATATATATATATATATATATATAAAATAATCCACGATCTGCCGGCACTCAGTACAAACAATCAACTTCCTCTGGTGCACAAATGTAATAGACGTAACACATCCAAGGAAAAAACGGCACTCAGAGATTTGAATAGAAGAAAATAAATTACGTGTATTGGTCAACGAATGTTTCAGGGCCAGATCCCCGTCTTCAGGTCCTGAAGACAGGGCTTTGGCTCTGAAACGTTCGGCGACCAATACACGTTATTTGTTGTTATACTGAAATCTCTGAGGGTATATAGGGTTGCTGTCCTCTGAGACTTTGCTCTTGGGCCTCTGCTTCCTATGCATCTTTTTACTTGATGAACTCAATTGTCCTTCAGTAATACCTCTAAACTTCTGAAAGAGCTTTAGCCACCCTAGGGAGACCAATCCCACAAACAACTTTCCCACAAGAACCCTGCATTATTGACTCATGTCATTTTTGTCAGCCAGACTATACATACAAAAAACAGGCCATGCTCCAGAAAGCATCTAACATATTAACCCATGGAGGATATTGATAGGTGATTCAGCAATAAGGCTTTGATAAAATCCATTGTGAGAGACAGTTATCTGCAGACTTTATGAAGATGTCTCCATAAAAGAACTAGGAGAGTGCTAAGTAATGCTTGGGTCCCAATCCAGCCTCGGAAGATAAGAGCCTCGAATCGAGAGCCAAAATGAGAATATTATTTCCTGTACACAGAAGTCATTACAGTGGGATCCTCACTGGAAGCATCAGGAGTTCTGAAATTCCTGCTTATAAAAGGTGCTTGTCCCATGGAAAATTGGTTTCTGCTGCACTGTCCAGAAATACAAAGGGGGATCAAGAAGCCAGAAATATATAATTGCCTGAAGAGTAAGCCTGTGAGAGTCAGGCTTGGTTAGGCTGAAATGGATGTGGTTTAAGACTGCTAAAGTTCAGTAGATATGGTACACTAGCTAAAACTAAGGTTACACTTTAACCAGATGTCTGCCTTGCTGCCAGAAGGAGCAAGTAAAATCTCATTATATTGGGTCATATCTGCGAAGGGATGCATCAAATAATTGGCTTTAGGAGATCTTTAACTGTAATTTTATTGTGTTACATTATATTAGAGTGTTCAAATGCTGTTGTTCAATAAAAGTGCTATAACTCTATTGTTGAATGGTGTTAAATAATGTTTAATACTTACATGGACAGAAATTTTCCTGGGTGTAGTATAGCCTGTGTAGTGTTTTTTTTAGGTGCGTCAGTTATTGTTAATTAACTCTGGATATACAATCTGCTGACTGGCACAGGCAAATAGCACACAGCCGCTTGTAAATACAATGAACTAGAGATGTGCGGTTTGGTTTTGGCTTGGATCTTCTTGCCAAGTTTGGATCTCTGAACAAAGACAAAACGTCATCTTTCACAGACATCTGGGCACAGTTGTCCAAGAAAGATGATGTTTTGTCCCTATAAGATGTTTTTTTCTCATTCTGGCTAGTTATGCCTCATTCTGAGATCCGAACTTAGCGGGAAGATCCGAGCAAAAATCTAACCACTCATCTCTACATTGAATAACTAGAGTAGGGCATGTAAACTCCTTACAACAGCACCTAACCCTTGCAACAATTTTTATATACCATGCACTTGTCCTGCAATATCTTGTACTGTAAGTCATTGTTCTCTTGTTCTGCTCAACTGTTTATGTACTTTGCTAGGCGCTGCCTTGTGGCACCATATAAATAAAGGATAATAATACTAATAATAATATTTTATTTTAACTAATATAAAATAGCAAAACAATATTATATTGTTTTATAATGAATTAAAAGGTTTTTTGTCACTGTTTACAGTTTACACCCTGTTGTTGTTGTTCTTGTTGTTGTAAACATATAAAAAAACGATATTTTTATTTATATTCCTTAGCTTAATATGCACGTTTCCTAATCTTTTGTGCATCTCAATGAATTTACATACATCACAAATTTCCAAATCACACAAGTAAAACCATATCTCCAGGAAGAAATGTTATTTTTCATTAGATATGTGTAAATGACTCCAAGTGGCAATGCATTTGTCATTAACAGTTGTCATTAACATATCTGTTAATTATTTCAGTTTCTCTTTGTGGTTATCTACATTGTTCTAGGCACATAGCCTTGGGCAATGTGTCACGGTTATCCGATTCACTGAAAAACAATTCATGCAAAAATGTGTGACAAATTGCAATGACATGGGTTTCTCATGATTGGTGGTGAATACTGGATTGACAAAGCCTAACTACCTTGCACAGACAAGAAGTTTTCTGCTATTTGATATGGTGTGCTGGGTAAGAAGATACATTGTTAAGAGAGAAATCCAATAGGGGAAATGTTAAATGTAATAAGTTACTGTACAGAGACGTTCTAGTGCCCATCAAACTTTACGTATTCAAGGAGCTCTAGTGACATTAGAATCTCAAAATGGTTCAATCTTCATATGTGCTATTTACAAGGATCTGATTGCTCTCATTCCTAAAGCTTGCCAAACACTTTACAAAACTATTTCTTTTGATTTGATAAAGGATCCGTGGTTGACAATTTAAAACCGTGAACTATAGTCAGTGAAAAATGTGATAATCAGTATGTAAAAAAATAACTTTTTTTTTAACTAAAACTGATAAGATTGAAAATCACTTGACTGTAACATGTGGCTCTGAATGTAGTGTCGTGATCATACATAAATGTTATTTCAGAAACAAGGCAAAATTGATGCAGTACATGTGTGGCCCGTTCTGGAATACAAATTGTGTTTATGCCTATCTGCAAAGCCATTCACTCCAGATTTGTGAGAGAGTTAAATAATATTGGAAGAGAGAGATGGCCATAGGTCCGATAGAGAGATGTAGGTGGTTGCTGTTGATGTCATATGGGGTTGGTGGAGACTTTTTACATATTGAAGGAGCTCATAATTCAAAGCTGGGTCTCATTGGTGGGTATGTATATACTAATAACTTGAAGTTGGAACTGGTTGGGGGAAACAGTCTGCAAATTATCCTAATTATACTAGACTGTCCAATGGTGTCAGGACTTTGTGTTTGAAGAGGAGGGAAATGGGTGGGGGAACAGCTCAAACATGTCATGCTAAAGACACTCACAAATCAATTATAAGAATTTACGTGCTAATTAAGTGTAAAGCAGCTGAAATAAATAGATCTGATTTAAAAAAAATTTGATGAGCGCTAAAAAAGATATTCTAAAAGGCACTTGAAGTAATAAAAACATATATAAATAGTACATAAAATATAAATATGTTTATAGCTCTTTTGATGATAGATTGTGGATTCTGGTGATTGCCTCTATGCCAGTGTTGGAAATGTGCAAGAACCTGAACTGAGCCTTACTTTCTTTATCTTTACTTTTCTACTCCAAGTTGTGGCCAGCGGTGCGGTGATGGAGCAGACCACACTCACGCTTGCATGTCAATGACTCATGCCAATTTGAACACATCTTAAATTTCCATTGCCGTACATCTAAATTTGATCAGCAACTCTGTATAACCAAAATTGTGACACATGTGCGGTGCAACTCAAACACATGCACATAAGATAATCATCAGCCATTTGCATGAATATCAGCATAGTGTGCGTCTTTGCATCTCTGAATCAGGCCCTAAGTTCTTAATATACCCATTAAGATGACCACTGTATAAAATGAACACAATGCCTGATATAAAAAACCCTCCACAATTATGGTGGCTTGTATACAATATAGGCTTCAATTCTTGAGACTGATATACATTACAGTGTGTTCAACCTCTCACCCATTTTAATATTTTCCAGGAATAGCATGAATGTTTATCTGTAATTTCCTAAGAGTATCAGACAGAAATGCTTTAAATATTATTAAGTAAGTAGAGTTCTGAGACCGTGCCAAGTTATATCCCTGGAAGCAAGTAGACTGGTACTTGTGGTAATAAAATAAATGAAAAATTACTAACCCAATTGTTTGAGCCTCTAGGACTGATAAACCCTATGACAATTATCTGCATACAAAGAAAAATGACCACCAATAAATAGTAAAAATATTTTTGACAGATGCAGACAAGGTTCGAAGCCTCACGGCAGTAGATTAAGGGTGTGTTTTGGCAGCTGGAATGCTATATATTCTTTTTTTTCCCCAGCATTAATATCAATATTTGGAGGCATGTGGGTCTCGAAAGACTTGTCTATATATTTTATTCACTTATTTATTTATTTTATTTTTGTTCTTTAAAATAGAATACCTAAAAATATAAAAATATTGGCGATTTTTTCCTCAGCCCCTGTTTCTGTTATTTTCTCCCACATCTATGCCTTTTTAGAGGTCATTTTACTTTTGATCTAGTCTCTGCTTACTTTTTTATTATTATTATCATTTATTTATATGACGCCACAAGTGTTCCGCAGCGCCTTACAAAGTACATAAACAAATTGTTGACAAGCGACTTACAGAACAGTACACTACAGGACCAGGATATGGATAATATATATTGCTACATTAGTGACCATAACACCCAGATAAGCAACAAAGCATAAACAACCAAGTGTTTGGTGCCCTAGTGGTGAGTATTTTTGCAGCTTTCAAAAAAAAAGTATATTACACATAAGAAATATTTTTTCATATTTGCACCTTTATTTTATATTCTGTTGAGTAGGGAGAAATCTTTTACATAGTAACACTCTTGAGGTATAGATCTATGTGGTAAACAAGTGCCTGACCACAAATGTACACAGATCCAGGTGATAATTGTAAACTTAGTGGTGACCAATTATTTCACACTTAGGGTTAAATAAACTCGGTAAGAAAAAGGAACTTAAATGCAGCAATACAAATGCCATAAAGGAAATATATATTTAAAAAAAATCCTTTGAATGATCCCAACTGTGGTTAAATAACGTGCTTTGTATTGTAACAATACATTTCCTTCTTTGATTTTTGTTCACAGTGCAAGATAGTATATATGAATTTATTCAGAGCAAAGAGAGTGACAGACCTTGTAGCATCATGAGGGCAAAGGTCAAAGCCGTTTTCACCCGAGTGATACTATTTTATCATTCTTGGAACAAAGATTAAGACGTCTTTCTTATTTTGATTCCATTTGTTCTCTCACCAACACTGAACAGACCTTACAAAATATACACACAAATGTCCTATTTTAAGCCTTTATGGAAGACATGTTCTATGAACAATCTGCTCTATCTACAGCAATAAGGTAGTTAGAAAAATAATGAAAAAAGTTGCTTTGACTTGTACATCAAATAGATGAAAACAGTTAATGACATATTCAGCATAACATAAGAGCTGTTATTAAATATTCTCCACATGTATGCAGTTTATCCACGTCACATTTAGACTGCACTGATATAGACTACACTGGTACACTGCAGCCTCGTATGTTCTCCATGTCCCCTGCCTTCATAAAACCATGCCCCTACACAGCTTTACATGATACATATTTATCTAACCTTATAAAGTAAACTACAAGTTCATGATTAAGGGATAAAAGGACATATTGTGAGCAGATGATAATATGCAATGTTTTAAGATTAAAAACACATTTGTTTTTTTATTTAATTTGTAACAGGAAGAACCACAAAGGGCTTATATTATAAAGGGATATCACTTTCATCAATATATTTATTGGGGGATATTGATAAAATGGATCCATATTACATTGGATGCACAAATGGCAATGTGCTACTACGAGTTGGGAGCAAGCATCATCTATTGTGCCACAAGTTGGCTTCGGTTATGGTTATGGATGAGCACATTGTGATCTTGTTGACTGAGCATGGGCAATTCCTACAAGTTTATGTAGGTGCAAAATGTGCCTTAAGATATGGGAGATCAACAAAAATTAGGCTATTTAGTAAAGTAGTAGTGTCATATAATGCAGTATTTTTCAGTTACAAAAGTATGCCAGAGAAATCCAATAACTATAAAATACACAAAGAGATGCCAGAAAGAAACTAAAGCCAAGTGAGAATATGTGTGTAAGATAAATCAGAAAACTACAAAAAGTCTCAAGAACACATATGCAGAAAAATGCATCCAAGGTGGCCTCAGTCAGATGATATAATAATGAAAAACTGTAAAATGCTATTTACTGTAAGTGAATATTAATTCACCACAGTGAATACCTCTGTGACCATATATCAATAAAATAATGAAAACATTTAAATTAATTCCCTTTAATGAGAAAGTATAGAAAACTTGCTAAAACCCAAGTGGGTAAAATCTCAGAAAAAATATTATTTAATTTCTTCAGCATTTTATTTACATTTATTATTATTATTATTATTATTATTATTATTATTATTCTTCTTCTTCTTCTTCTTCTTCTTCTTCTTCTTCTTCTTCTTCTTCTTCTTCTTCTTATTATTATTATTATTATTATTATTATTATTATTATTATATTGCATGCACGCTTTAATACTATTATATTCACCTATGATGCATTATATTTATTCTATTAAATTGTATTATGTATTTCCCTGCATAACCCAATTTGAGATACTTGAATATCCTTACCCAGCTTCCTACCCAGGGGTTTATCTAGTGGTCCAAGCGCCCCTGGCAAAGTAATGAGTAATGGACTGGCACTGCATCCTCCCCCCTTCCCCATCTATGAAATGTGTTTGGTGGGTGGGACAGGTGCTGAATGTGACACCTGATCAGTGGGAGAGAGGGCTCTGACAAACTGACAAGCTGTCTGTCAAAAGTCTGTGCTGCTGCTCTCTCCGTCATTTATCAGTTGGGCATGCACTTCTGTATACTTGCCTGTTCAACAGTGCTTTTATATCATCCAGTTGTATATTAGTACTCCCCTTGAATGCAACTTTTATCAGCTACAGTATAACTATTATATACACTTTAAAAAAATAGATAAGAAAATATGTTTATTGAAATGTTTCTGCTCCCTTTGGGCCAGATACACCTGTGAGGCGGCTTGTAACATCCTCATCTCCAACTTCCTCCTGGCTCCCTGCTCTATTCTCAGTACAGTCTCCTAAAAGTCTGTGCTGCTGCTCTCTCAGTCACAATCATCAGCGCTGGACAACAAGGGAGGGGAGAGGGTGGGTGGTGATCTGATCCAGGCCGTTAGTAAACAGACACTGTGGTGGCTTTATTGCCGCCCTTCCCATTATCCAGCGCTGGTGCTTCAGACTCAGAAATAAGCAGCAGCACCCCTCCCCCCTCGGCCGGCGCCCCTGGCAAGTGCCATACTGGCCAATAGGAGGATACGCCCCTGTTCCTTCCCAACCCCCTGGTCACCCATTTGTTTATTTATCTTCATTAATTTGTCTGTTCACAATTTCCCTTTTTAATATTATTTTATGACATTCATAACATATTGATAATTTATTTTATTCAGAATTTTTGCCTTTTCTTTGCACATGCATGTGTCTATTGGTTAACATTGTACAGTACATAGCACTTTTATATTAGGACTTCTTGCACTCAGGAGAAGTGCACACTCCTTTTTGCACCATTAGGCAAATGTGTGGTTGGTTATTAGTTCATACAGCACTTTCATAGCACGACTTTGGCTTCCAGGCCTTATGTATTCTTATTTAGACACAATCATGCTGCCTTCCATGTCCCAGATTCTGAGCTTGACTCTTCTGAGCATGTGCACTTTGTTGATCTAAGCACAGATCACTGCTTCCTTATGTAGATGTGAGGCTCTGGGCTCTGTTCATCAACTGTTCATCTGCAGAATGTCCAATTGTTTGATGATGTGTTTAAAATTTTTTTTTATAAGTTTATTATAAATTGATTTAGTGGTTCTATGTATCTACAGTGTACTACAGTGTATGATTACTTGTGCACTTACTCCTATACTATAAAAGGAGGACAATCTACTTTCTGGTACTGTCAGACTGTAAGATACTGTACCTGAGAAATGAACACCCTTGAGAAAGTCTTCAGGATGAACCATTTAGTGATCATCTTCATTATTTATTGTGCATTTTAACACTGAATTGTGAAATACCATTACCTAGTGTTCAAGTCTGGTCTCCATTTGATTAATGTAATACCTTTTGATAGATCCATATTACTCAAACTTATTTATAAAAGTGTATTAATGTTTTGGTTAGAGATGAGTGGATCCAGTTCCCTGAGAACTGGACGCACACGAACTTCGGGGATCCGAGGCGTCCCTCGGATCTCTCCTCTTGCCCCGGATCCATAATCAAGGCAAAACCTTGCAATCCTTTGTCAGATCTCGAGGTTTTGCCTTGAGTGGCCAATTTTAAAACTCCTTTTGCCTTCAATGGGCAAAGCGCTGATTGGCTGACAGCCATCTGTCACGGCTCTCAGCCAATCAGCGTTAAGCCCATTGAATGCAGGGAAAAAGAAGATGACGCTTGTTCCCACGGCCGGCACCCCCCGTTGCTGACACACCTGCTGCCGGCAGCCCCCACTGCTGACATACCAGCTGTCAGCACCCCCACTGCTGACACCACCGGCACTGCCATTCCATTAACTGAGGACACCGTCAGCGACTCCGCACTGCCGCTACTCCCACATCGAGGGCATCTGCACAGCCAACACTGTCAGCACTCCTGCACTGAGGACACCACTGGCACCCCTGCTCTGCCATCACTGCCGGCACTATGCACTCAGGGCACTGCCAGGGCCTCCACTCTGCCAACACCGCCACACTGCCAACACTGACGGCACTTCCACATTGAGGATACCACTGGCACTCTCACATTGAGGACACCCCCAGCACCCCGCACTGCCGACAACAGGAGCATCTTAAGAGAGGAGGGGGCAGGTTCCCCTTCTCTCTCCCCGGTAGCCGGAAGCCGACTGACATGGCTGGCCAGCCACCGGAGCATTAGTAGACACTAGAGTGTGCCCAGAGTCTAATGCGCATGCGCAGAACCCTGGAAAAATGGTAAGTTTAGAATAATATGGGTGCAGGGTGTGCGGTGACCCGGGGGCCCATGTGCCCCACACACACTGCACCCATTATAGATACACGACTGTCTGACACTGCTGTCACAGTAAATGCACTATTGGTGTATCCAACCCACACTGTATAACACACTGTATCCATGTTGGAACTTGGAAGCTGAACTGCCACGTTAGTGCCACCCACTGTGTCACTTAGCTAAGTCAGCCAGCTAGCTGGATGCAACCTTTTGGCCTTAACTGGATGAAAAAAAATATATTGTGAGGTGGTCAAAGTTGATTGGAAATGACTGGAAATAAATGATATTGAGGTTAATGATACTGTAGGAACAAAAACAGGTCCATTTTATGTGATTTTAGCTGTTTTTATGATATTTTAAGAAAAAATCCAGATCGGAAACCAAGACCGAAAAACAAAACACCAAGGAAAAATATCCAAAACCAGATCCAGATCCAAAACCAAGGGAGATAAAGATCCAAAACCAAAACCAAAACACGGGGTCGGCGCACATATCTTGTTTTGGTATAATACTTCTAACACTCTGGAAACAGTTTATATTAGTCTCTCTCTCTCTCTCTCTCTCTCTCTCCCCCTCTCTCTCTCTATTGTGTATACACACACACACGAAGCCTTAGATCTTTTCCAAAAAATTATTAAAGTATTCATTATAAGCAAATTTAGTATATTACCATTCCCATTTTCATCACAATTCACAAACATTTTATTTAGTTTTATTTCAAAGTTAAGCATTATTTTAGAAAAACGAGAAAGCATAATTAGATTAATGGGTATATTAATAATAATTGTTGGGGGCTAAAGGAGATGGTTGTGCCATCAATATATTATTAAATTGTGAGAAGTGAGGTTATCCGAGGGTGGTAAGATAATCATTTCAATCTTAGACATATTAAGTTTATGAAAGCGCTGGATGTGAACTGCTTTTATGCGTGTAGGGCTTGTATACCTGTAGGATAATGTACCGTAGGTAGATAGGTGTCTTTGCACCCTGCTGTGATGTGCTTAATTGCCTCATTAGATTATTATTGTTCATTTATTTATTTATTTATATAGAACCAATAATTTACGCAACACTGTAGAAATGAACAGTCTTAACCCTGCGTCGGGCGCAGCTGGCCTGACAGGCGCCACAAAGCTGCTCTTGCTCATCTCTCCACCACAAGGGGGCACAGGGGCCTGCCCCTCCTAGTACCTTCCTATCTCAAGGTGCTGTTTGAAAGCCCCTAGTCAGTTTTCCCGCCGCCTGCGTGGAGTGCAGTAGTGACCGTCCTGGCCTCTCAGGGTCATTGCGCCCGAACTTGTCTGACTTTTGAAGGTACTTATTTCTTTATATTTTCTCACAATTTTGTGTATTTTGCTCATTTTATGAATGAAAATTACAAAGGTTGTGGGTATTTTGCGGAAATATGTAGGTTTGTCCAGGGTGGCCTTTAGGCACACTGCGCCTCTTAAAATTTGGTATTTTTTCTTTTACTTGCTACAAGGTTAATAAATGTGGTTCTGTGAATCAGATTTCCATATATTCTCTCTTTGTACATCCTAATGAAGATCACTGATCACTTTAAGAGCATTAGAATTGAGTTAATTAGGTGCTAATGACGATTTTATAACAGGCGCCTGTCAGGCGCACTGTGCCTGAACCTGGGAGTCCCAGATGTGCGCCTGACGCAGGATTAATTGGCTAACATACAAGCTAGGGTAAATTATGTCAGAATCCAATTAGCTTATCAGTATGTTTTTGCAGTGCGGCGGGAGGCCTCAGCATTTACAAGAAACCCAAACATGGGGAGAATATTTAAATTACACACATATAAAACCCTGTGAGGCATTTAACTCAACTCAGTGCTGTGAGGCAGTAATGCCACAGTGCTTTCCAGTCAGTGTCGGACTGGGGCTTTATGAAACACAGAGCGAATGCCACCATAGGGCTCGGCTTATCATAAAGGGGTGTGGCTAGCCTCTAGAGGGTGGTAGAAGGAAAAAAAAGAACACTGCACCTGTCACCACACCTGAGTGATACTTCTTTCTTTCTGTCAGAAGGAACAACTGTACAGTGGCTATTATTTTACAGTTCAAGACCGTTTCTAGTGTATCTATTCTAACTATGTCCATGGTTGGTTTCAGTTAGACCATTTATAGGTTCTATAGTCTAACCAATGTGATATTTTCTATTTGGATATGCTGTTATTGATAGGCTTACCATACTATCCCTTTAAACCAGGACACTCATGCATTACACATGTTCTGTGGGAATCGGTATGATTTACCACCGGATGCAAGATCTGCGGTTGGAATCCTGACAGCGGCTGCCCGACATGGATGAAAATCCTGATCGCCCATAAGGTAAGTACAGACTAACCTAATTCCCTCCCCTAACCATCCTTAAGGATGGCTAACCCTAACCTTCCCCCCAGTGCCTAACCCTTACCTCCCCTCTAAGGTCCTAAACCTAACCACCCCTTCCCGGCCGCCTAAGCCTAAGTCCCCCCCGGGAGTGCCTAACCCTCCCTCCCCTAGCCTAAACCAAACCTCCTGGGGGGGTGCCTAACCCTAAGTCCCCCCCGGGTGCCCTAAACCTAACCCTCCCCCCCGCGGCTGTCCACGCTCAGCATCTCTTCGATCAGGATGCCGGGTGCCGGTCTCCCGGCGTCGGTAAAAAGACAAGCACCTGTCATTTACTCCTCATTGGGATTAAGCAGTCGGGAAACCGGCTGTCGGGATTAGGTCCGCCGGCTTCCCAACTGCATACCGTTCTGTGGCTGATTAAAACCATGTGAAATTGAAATGCAGACTTGATGTCAGCCAGCCACAGAACCTGTGTACTTCATTAGTGTCACACAGACACAGCACTGTAATTACCTGAAGCCACCATCTGACACTTCCTCTCGCTAGGCAATACTGGAGAGATGACATGATGTCTCTCCCTACGCACACTGCGCGAGCCAGAAGGCAAAGTTTAGGAGTGATCTCCAGCTTCCAGCTTCAGGGAAGGAGCTGCCAGGTGCTCGCTGTTAACAAAATCTCAGCGAGCACTTGGCAAACAAAGAAGGCGGTGGCCACGTCTCTTCAGCCAAGCACTACCCTGCATTGCAGAGCCCGCTTACTGCATCACACTGGCCCTGAGTCAAGGTCATTACCTTGTTGTTAGTATACACTACACAATCCATTGACTGGTGGCTAGTATGCATTATCAGACTTATCCCTTGATGACTAGTACATCATGTAGACCCCTTCATTTATTTGCATATACACAAACTAAGAGTTATTTGTTTGGTGTTGGCTAATATAGCCCATTGCCTGGTGAAATACTGTAAACAAAGAGCTCATACCATCTTCACTAGTGCTGTTGGCTAGTGCACAATACTGAGTCCATTTTCCAGAGGGCAGTGTACAATATAAAACTCATTCCATTGTGGCCATGTATACTATACAGAACCTAGTCTCTGGAGACCAAGTGTACTATATATAACCAATCCATTCCCCTTCCCTGAGTTTAGATAAAATACAATATATATTACAGCCACTGGTGCCCAAGTGTAAAATCTATATCCTAATTGGTGATCGCAAGTGTATAAAAAAATATAGCTGAGCCCTTGTTGGCCCAGTGCACAATATATATTCCAATCACTGGTGGCTGTATACACTACAGAACTCAGTCTCTGGTGGTAAAGTATACAGTAAAAAAATATATAGCACAGACCATAGTGGTCAGTGTAGTAGAATACCTTATTCCTTTTCCTCTAAGCAGCTCTAGCATCAGGGGTAGACTAACTCCTAATTCTGACAATGGATTAACTTGCACTGAAGTCCTGTTGTGTGACAGAAAGTGTTGGTATGATTGGATGGAAGCTGGAAGCTTCCTTGAGATGCATTGTATAGGCTTATTCTCTTTTAGGTCACCTCTCTCTGTAGTGCAGCCAGGTAGGCAGTCAATGTGTAATGTGCACTCAAGCTCCACAATCAGAGCCTCCTATGAAGATTACAGGAAGTGTAGCAGGGTGAAGAGACTTCCTGTATAGTACTGTAGCAGTGGAGTGCTTAGCAGCTACTAAAGTGCTGTATGTTAACTATTCCTTATCACCAGTTAATCAATAAATTAATGCTACCTTATTTTGACCAACTGAACCCAAAGCAGGAGTTCTATCTGTGTACTTCTCCACTTGGCTTGCATAGTACTCACTGAATTACACCTCATATGATATTTTAAAATATGCCACAGAGACTTAACATTATAAAAAATTGGTGCAATGGCTTCAACTTCAATTAAAAGTTTATTTAAAGAATGATTCCATCCCAAACAGGATGATGTAATCTATGCATTGTCCTCCCTCCAGCCAATCTAGTTAATTTTTCCAGACAGTCCACAAGCATCATGTATTTCATGGGAGCATTCAGGAGTAAGTAATACCAGAGTAATGCTGCATACACACGAGATGATAAGTTGGACGATATGAATGATAACGATATCGTTATCGTTCATAGCATTCAATATCATCCAGTGTGTATGCAAGACTTCATTAATGATGCATACTCCCACGGATCGTTAACTATGTATTTCATCACCTGTACTTGCAGGGAAACCTGACAATATCATCAGGTTCTCCAAATACAGGGATGAGGGAGGGTGCCGTCACTGAACGATATGGTTCTACGACATTGAGCCCAGCAGTGCAGGAGAAACACTTAACGATATATCTCATGGAGCATATCATTAAGTGAGTATGCGGCTCATAGGATCCACTGTAGAGACCTCAGGAAATCTGATTTTTCCATCCAAAATTGTAATTGTATTGGGTGGAATTTTTTTTAAATTGTGTATATATATTTTTATATATATATATATATATATATATATATATATATATATATATATATACAGTCTGGTGCATAACTATTGGGACATTGTCAGAATTTATCATATTTTGGCCTCTATTCACTACCACAATGGCTTTGAAATGAAACAAACAAGATGTGCTTTAACTGCAGACTTTCAGATTTAATTTGAGGGTAATTACATCCAAATCAGGTGAACGGTGTAGGAATTACAACAGTTTCTATATGTGCCTCCCACTTTTTAAGGGGCCAAAAGTAATGGGACAAACTAAACAATCCTAAATCTAACTTTCACTTTTTAACACTTTGTTGCAAAACCTTTGCAGGCAATTACAGCCTGAAGTCTGGAACGCATAGATAACACCAGACGCTGGGTTTCATCCCTGGTGATGCTCTGCCAGGCCTCTACTGCAAATGTCTTCAGTTCCTGCTTGTTCTTGGGGAATTTTCCCTTCAGTTTTGTCTTCATTAAGTGAAATGCATGCTCAGTCAGATTCAGGTCAGGGGATTGACTTGGCCATTGCATAACATTCCACTTTTTAGCCTTAAAAAACTCTTTGGTTGCTTTTGCAGTATACTTTGGGTCATTGTCCATCTGCACTGTGAAGCGCCGTCCAATGAGTTCTGAAACATTTGACTGAATATAAGCATATAATATTGCCCGAAACACTTCAGAATTCATTCTGCTGCTTTTGTCAGCAGTCACATCATCAATAAATACAAGAGAACCAGTTTCATTGGCAGTCATACATGCCCACGCCATGACACTACCACCACCATGCTTCACTGATGAGGTGGTATGTTTTGGATCATGAGCAGTTCCTTTCCTTCTCCATACTCTTCTCTTCCCATCACTCTGGTACAAGTTGATCTTTGTCTCATCTGTCCATAGGATGTTGTTCCAGAACTGTAATGGCTTTTTTAGATGTTGTTTGGCAAACTCTATTCTGGTCTTCCTGTTTTTGAGGCTCACCAACGGTTTACATCTTGTGGTGAACCCTCTATATTCACTCTTGTGAAGTCTTCTCTTGATTGTTGACTTTGACACATATACACCTACCTCCGGAGAGTGTTCTTGATTTGGCCAACTGTAGTGAAGGCGTTTTTCTTCACCAGGGAAATAATTCTTCTGTCATCCACCACAGTTGTTTTCCGTGGTCTTCCGGGTCTTTTGGTGTTGCTGAGCTCTTCGATGCATTCTTTCTTTTTAAGAATGTTCCAAACAGTTGATTTGGCCACACCTAATGTTTTTGCTATCTCTCTGATGGGTTTGTTTTGATTTTTCAGCCTAATGATGGCTTGCTTCACTGATAGTGACAGCTCTTTGGATCTCATATTGAGAGTCGACAGCAACTGATTCCAAATGCAAATGTCACACCTAGAATCAACTCCAGACCTTTTACCTGCTTAATTGATAATGAAATAACAAGGGAATAGCCCACACCTGTCCATGAAATAGCTTTTGAGTTGATAGTCCCATTACTTTTGGCCCCTTAAAAAGTGGGAGGCACATATAGAAACCGTTGTAATTCCTACACTGTTCACCTGATTTGGATGTAATTACCCTCAAATTTAATGTGAAAGTCTGCAGTTAAAGCACATCTTGTTTGTTTCATTTCAAAGCCATTGTGGTGGTGAATAGAGGCCAAAATATGAAAATTCTGACAATGTCCCAATATTTATGCACCTGACTGTATATATATATATATATATATATATATATATATATATATAATTATTTTTTTTTTTGAAAATAACATATACAACAAAGTGTCACAAAAATTGCACTCTTGTGAATGAAATCCATGAAACACTTACAGCTGAAATACTACACAGTCTGGAACTAAACATGTATTTTACATTCATTGTAATTAAACACAGATGTAAGGGAAAGGATTGTATCTGTGGGTCAAGCTGAAGAACGTAATCTCTTTTCATTAGCTAACTGTAAAGATGTATTTTCCATATGCAGAGTATTAATGTTTGGTATAAAGGAACAGCTGATATCTATGCTGCCTTTCTCAGAAATTGCTTCAATAAGTGGCTTCATGGGAAAAAAGAGGAGACTGGAAGGGAAAAAAAATAAATAGAAAAAACATTTGTGAGGTGCAGGTCAAAATAGTTTTTTGTGTTTTTGATAGTAAAACAAAGCAATGTACCCTATACAAAATGGAACTAGAGATGTGCAAAGACCCCCGTGTTTTGGTCTGGTTCTAAATCATCTTCATGTTTTGATTTTGGGTTTGGCAAAAACACCCTGAAGTGTTTTAATAAAAAAAAAAAAAAATGATAAAAACAGCTAAAATCATGTAAAATTTTGTTTCTATAGTATTATCAACATCCATACCATTCATTTCAAGTCATTTCCAGTCCATTTTGATTTTTGGCCACCTCACAGCACTTGAAATCACGAGGGAAGGACTTACAGTAAATGCAATCCAAAACATGTGTGATCTGGTTTTTATATCCGAGTTCCAAACTTGGCAAGAAGTCCCAAGTTGGGTCTTGGTTCTTCACGGAACCCAAAAGTAATTTGATCTGGGACTCAGAACCCCAAAGTTCGGGTTTGTTCAGTTTTCAGCAAAACTGAACCACTCATCTCCAATTGTAGCACCATATCACAATAATTTAGACACGCTCGCTAGATGCGTACGCTCGTTCCCAGCGTATGCAAATTTGGCTAAGTGACGGCAAAACAATTGCTCGTACGGCAAGACATAAGCATGCTCACTATGTCCTGCTGTGCGTTCGCTTTATGTATGCAGACGCCCACCAGCCTGTATTAAGACGCCCACTTGCGCACGTCATCTGCAGGAAGTGTATGCAACCATCGGTACATCGGCTACCATCGGATGCATTCGCAGCGATTGAGGTTGACTATACCCTGCTGCAAGCACTGCGAGCACTTCTGTGTGAAATACAACCAGGTGATGTGTACTATGACGCTGCCTGTTAAATCTGAAACGGCGTTAAGATGCTCAGACATGCCTGTGTTCACACCTACACTCCCCTGTTTCTAGTGGCCTGCCCCTGTTATCACCCACAAGTGTCTTGTCCTGTCACTCATTCAGCTGGGCTGTCTATGCTCGGCGAGCGTACGCTTCCCGATCACTCAGACTAGTTTGCGCACACGCACTGCGATGCATATGCATGCACACGTTGCGAACCATCGGCAGCTACGAGGGAACGGTTCCTAGCGACCGGGTCTGAATCAGGTCCTTAGTTCTATAAGTTTGGGAAATGCTCCCAAGTAAAATATCCTGCTTGACTATTTGCAAGATTGATGACCAAGATGACAAAAGTAGAAAGGGTATAACTTTTAAACCTACTCCTTAATTACTTTTAGCTTAAATGTTGCTGTTTTTTTTATTTAATTTAAATTAAAGTACAGCCTTATTTACATTTTTAATAAATCAGGAAAGGGGACATAAGGGGTGTCTTTATTATAGAAAAAAAATGTGCCTAGTTGGTTCATCTTATTTAAAGTATAGGGCAATTCACAATTTCCATAACCTATAAACACATTTACAAATCAGTTCAAGCTATGCTAAACTGATAAACACCTCCATAGAAGCTTAAATAATATATTTTCCCTTAACATAAATTCACTTCTGCCACACAAAACTCAATTTTCTCTGTAGACATAATACAAAATGCATGATCACACCGAAATCTAGATTCAGCAAGGAACTCCATGATTCTCTCAGCTCCTTTCATCAGAAGAGATTTTATAACCTCACATTTGTTGTTATTGACTCATTGAGCCATGTGCTTACCCGTATAAGTACCAGATCTGTACAAGTTAAAAATACACATCAAAACATGGGCAAACTTTACATTTTTTATTTGTATATGAGAAAACCAGCTTCGTCTACTTTTCTAATTAATAGTAAATTCTGGTGTCACATTCTTCCAGTAGTTTTCCAGACACTTGGAGACTTTCTGAAAAGATACATGGGGGATCTATAGGGGGCAGAAGTACTAAGCTCTGGAAAGTGATCAATTGGAAAGGGATAAACTATCAACCAATCAGCTCCTAACTGTCATTTTTCAAACACAGCCTGTAAAATGATGGCTAGGAGCTGAGTGACTGGTAGTTTATCACTTTCCAAACTATCACTTTCCAGAGCTTAGTACATCTCCCCTCCGATCACAAGGTCCACAGTGACCATGTTGACATAAAATGTCAACACCACGCTGCAGCCTCAGGGACCAGGAAAGGGACCTGGGCCACCAGTGATATGAGGTCGACATTCTATCATGTCGACATGTCATCCATTTAGACATGATGAATGTCAACATGCTGCATGTTGACATGCTTAACCTACTGTTACTGAGTTGTAGCAGTCTGCCGTGAAGAATGTAAAATGTGACAAGGAAGTGACCGCACTTATATAAAAGGAAGGGTGGGTGATGGAGGAGCTGTAGCATCATCCTGCACCACAATCCTGGCATCAGTATCCAAGAAGAACCAAAGATCAGCTCACAACTACAGAGGCACAGAAGGAGATATATTTTAGCTGCTTCCTCACACTCATAAGATCTCAAAAAGGAAGACTGTATAAAAATAATTCCTCCGTAACCCTGCAAGAGTCTTTATTTGAGAAAATGTCTGGTTGCTGTTATAGGTGCTAAAGGTGGAACAAACAGTCATTGAAACATTTTTCTTTAACATGTTTTTTCCTCTTATATCTCTCTGGTTTCTGGTAGGTCTATAATTCAATATCACTCACATTTATACAGATGATTTTCATTACGTCTCCAATAGAGTCAATCTGACCCACCTAAAGTCAACAATAGTACATTACACTTCTTCTGTGTTCATGTGGAATCAATTGGATAATTTTTCTCGCATTCCACAGCTCCATGCCTGTAGATTGGCCATAAAAATCCAGCCATATGCAATGTGTCCTTTGTTCCTAAAGGAACAGAATTGTCAATTGTTTAAATAAAACATACTTACTTTAGAAGCATAACTACTTTGGATGTAGATACATTTGCTGTTGATTGATTTTATATATATATATATATATATATATATATATTAATAGTAACAATAACTAGGTATCATATTTCTATAAATAAAGTAGGAACAACACAGTGTGATTTTCAGGTCCTATGTTACTTTTGGATAGCAATGGGTTTCCATAAGCATTTATAATCAAATTCTGATTAGTAATAAATTGTATTTTTTTTTATACAATATTATTGTACATTGCATATTAAACAGTGTCTCTACCTTCCAAATATGTTATTGGTGCTTTGTTGAAAGTTCATGTTTAAAAACTGCCAATAAGATTAGTCTTCTCATATCTTGAGTCAGTCTGGAGAGGAAGGGCAATCAATGAGAAACCTAAAACTTTCAAAAGGTTTGTAATAATTTATCTACAGTATGCAACATAAATGATCAACAAATCATTTTATCAGTAGATTTAAATACTGATAAACCGAGTCATTTAGATAAAATAAGTTTATTTGAATAAAAGGAATCACCTAATTACTGAGTGAGCTCACAGAAATAGTGTATCTACACAAAAGAGATGGCACTTTTTTGTTTTGTCCACAAGAACTGCTGAGGAAGTTGCATGAGTTTTGAATTTATGTAAAGTGCAGGAATATTTCAGTTAATAATCACAACAAGGTGCGTTAAATACAAGTACGTACAAGATTTGAAGAATTTTCTTTATGGTTAGCTATACTTTCAGTGAACTGCCGCATCTTAACTTACAGCATATTGGTGAAAAGTATTCGTGATTAGAGATTAGTGGTAGAACTTGCAAGTGGTAGGCCCAGGTGCATAAATATGCTTTGGGCCCACCTCCTCCACCCCTCAGAGGCAGTGGGTGATTGGGTGTCAGAGAATTGCAGGGAGTGGGGTACTGGGGAAGCAGTTGGTAACTGGGGAAGCAGAGGGTGACAGGGAGAGGTAGTGGGAGGCAGAGTGACAGGGAGAGGCAGTAGGTGACAAGGAGATGCAAACAAGGTGAATTCCCACAAAAAAAAGTGATTGAGCCCGGTAGCAAATAATTAAAACTACACAGCTTATCTAAGCAATGGATCTTCTCATGTACTCAATTCCTCCAAAATATCTCAAAAGAAGACAAGACGAAAACTCAGTGTAGTAAGTTTTGCAAACAGAACAATATAGTATTAAAACAGAATAAAAATGCTTATCTGAACATGGCAGCAACACCACAATACCATCAAGAACTAAAGTCCCAGAGGTAGCCTTCTAATTTCTTAAACAACCCCAACCTCACCCCTACTGTATTTATTATTATAAAATTGGACCCAGATTTCAATCAGGTCATCACACACACGTTTGCTTGATGACCTAATTGCAGCAGTTTTTATCAACTTTTTTATTGATTTTTAAGGAATCCAAAATCAAAACAAAACACTGAGGGTGGTTTTGCCAAAACCAAAATCAAGAAACAATGATGAATTAGAACGAAAACCAAAACATGGAGGTCCGCGCAAATCTCTACTCTATAGTAACTGATTGCAGGAAGAAACACATAGGGACAAAGTCATCTGTGTTTCTTCCTGCAATTACCACATTAAGACTAAGGTGATTATTAACATGAGAGGGGTAAGGGCAGGATACTGTGGATACTAACTCTCCTACCCCTGTTAAACTCACACTGTCAGTTACTTTTAAGATAGTTATTGATGTAAGAGGCACAAATGACAGGTTTCATCAAGGGAAGGAGAAGCAGCAATGGGAAATCTAAGATTGTGCTACCTGAGACGTGTTTCTCACATCACATTCTGGGAGAAGCAGCCCATGTTTGGAGCCAGGTCTCATAAATAAAGTAGATGGTAAATAAACCTTGTTCCAGGGAACCAACAATTCCATAGGGCATATCTTTTTCTAACACATTGCAACAGTGCAGCCCACTGAAAGATGATTGCTGACCTTTTGGCTGGAATGTGAAGCTTAACCTCTCTGAAAATAGACCAGATACAAAAATGTCCCCCCTTTACTTACAGTAACTCTAGCATCCACAGGCTGAACAAGTAACAGTGGCCTACATTCCTTGGGGTATATGCAATAGCCTATGGACTGCAGACATTGGTGATTTCCATGCAAGACTGCCCAATGTTTTAAAGTAGCAGTCATTCTAAAGGCAAAACCAGGTTGATTTTGCCTTTTAAATGACTGCTACTTTAAAACATATGCCAGACTTGCACGAGACTAGCCAATGCCTGCAGTCCACAGGCTTTTACAAATATACCCCCTTGACTTGATGTAAGCATGGTTCAAATACAGTCTTTATTAAGTCATTTATTTTAAAGAAAATGTTACTCTTTAGTTTATTATAAAAAAGGACTTTTCAGTTATATTCTATCAAAGTGCCAGAGATCTGCAGGCATGAAACTTGTGTTTTTCTGACGCAACTGATTGCCTTTCCTTGAATGCTGCAAACTTCTTTTTTTATCAGTACCATAATTATTATATATTGCTCCCCAATAAGCATGTAAAAAGCTCAGTTTTTGTAAAACTATATTATAGTTGATTGCTAAATTTGTTGGTTATTCTGTGATCACAACTGAACGTTTGAACAGAAAATATTGTCTTGTTGCTCTGCTTGATAATAGTTATGGAAATTTTTTTGAGAAAGAATTTGAAATAATGTGCACTTGGATTCAAATCCCTGTTCTCATGTAGGAAAAACAAGTGTTGTGTTAAGGAAACCCATTCTGCCTCATCATGGTTTCAGCATTTGTTAAACAGCTCAGTCCCCATTGAATGTTGGTTCCCCTTCTTTGTATTGCCTTTGAATGACATACTGGCCTGAGGGGTTAGGTAGCTAATTTGGAATGCCCTAAAGATTTAGACCACTGGGGATAATGTGATTTACAGGATTTTTGAGAGTTAATAATTAAGTGCTTCTAAAGCACCTTAGAAAAGTCTTCACATAAAAGCCAATCCACAAAGAAGTGTATTGCTCAACCGGTATACGTATTTTAATCAGGAAGGGTAACAGCAGCTGATGTATTTAAAGAAAATGCATAATTACTTCAAGATGAAGTGTTACTTTGACCTATAGAGCAAATGTTGAATGATTTCTAGATTGTTATGTAGCACCTAGCAGTGAACGATGTAGCATTGTCGTTTGTGAAACATGAATAGAAAATAAATGGGAGTGTGATCACTTCAATTGAACTAGCATCCTGTTGGGCTTCAGATAATGAAAGCAGGACCCAACATCCCTTGTAGCAATAGTTCAGGGGAAAATTATATACTATTTTTCAAATATGTGAAATAAATAATTTGTATAGTGTATGTGTTGCTGCACCTACCATTATAATGGACTTTGAGAGACGATTTTGCAGAGATGCAGAGCATGCTATTAATGTGTAAAATGTTTCTGCATAATTATGGCACAGTGACATTAAAATAAATATTACTATTAGTGCCAGTGCTAGTATAATCTACTGTTGCAGAACAATCCTCTACTGTTACTGTATGAACCTGACAATATTGGCTCATAAACTCTATTAAACATTACGGACATCATTTTATTTTCATACCTTGCAATATTTATGGTTGGGAAATTGGTATAGATTAGGCCACTACACAGCTCAACCACAGCTGCCCATTGCCATAGAACAGTGATGTGCGGTGAGGTGAGACAGGTGAGGCAAAGCCTTTCCTGTCATTTCCTGTACAATTGTACAGGGGGGGGGGGGGGGCAGCGTTAATAAGGTATCTGACCTCCTATCATAAATGATAAGCAATAGACAATGGTATTAATGCACTCCTTATGCCCCTTGGTGTGGTGATTCTAATATAGAGTGGAAACTGACAATAACATGGATTAAGGAGACTAGTAAATTGTAAGTGCAGAATAGGTTAAGTGAAAAAATTAACCTTACACTGTGATTGATATGGTAATAAAGATAAATACTCTCAATGGGATTAACTGTATCTTTATGACAAGTTTAAGAACGATTAAGAAAAAATATGACAAAACAAAGAAAATAAAGAAAAAATATAAACGTATATAAATTCTCACAAATGGTGATGGAAGCAGGCTCTCCACATCAGAAATCTTAATACACCAATCAGAAGCATTATGCAGCAACTAAGTGAGAGTCAGCAGTGGAAGAAAACATGAGAGTCAGCGAATATGTAGATGAATATAACAGGTTGCACTGTGGAAGTGTCCTCCTGTTTGTAAGGATCTGGTAGGACTGAATGTGTGCAGTAAGCACTGTAGGTTAGTGCAGCTTGTTAGGTAGGTATGCAGTATGATTGTCAGTTGATTGCAACTGAATGGTGCTATATAGGAATTGGTGAAGTGTCAGTGGCTGCGGCGTCCTGCTAGTGAATGGTGATGGTTGCCCAGGATGCGTTCTTTCTGGGGTAGGAGTATGGGACTCCAGAGGATGTGAGGGTGGTAAATCTCCTGGCTGTGCCGGCCGTGTCTGCTCCATGCGGTGGCTTAGGTCCAAATGAATGGGCGCGCGCCGCCAGCACTGATGGGGTGGGCCGCACCTGCCTGGGGAGGAGGTGTAACGGCAGTGGCTCGTGTGAGAACCAGATGCTGTAACCTCCTCCAATATTGGGGCTTACCTCCTCGGGGCTCGACGGGATCCCGCTTTACCCCTCACCGGCTGTGTTGATTGAAGTCCTCTGTGGCTTTCAGTATGCGGCTTCCGGGTAACAGTGGTGCTTGAGGCTGGGTGATGATATTGCTTAATCAGATGCTGGATTGGAATCCTGGTGTCCTGATGGGTGATAATGCTGGGTGGGTGCACGTGGGGCAACGCGTTTTGACCCTCTAGGGGTCTTCTTCAAAGCAACGTATCATGGAGATTGTACTGTGTCCTGCAGTGGTATAAGGCTGGGCAGGTCCCGCCTCTTGCTGATTCATTAGTGTAATTGGTTAACCGTTGTTGATGCCTATTGGTAGGATGAGTCTCCTGCCACTCATTGGTGTACTTATATTTCATGTATGTAGTTGCAGCATTAAATAGTTGCCAATTGAGTGCATCTAGTTATGTTATCAGCAGTATTATAAATTACAGAAAAAGAAGAAGAAGAAAAAACTTTAGGTCGTACAATAATCTGTATATATCAATATAAATACGCTTTATGGAATTATCTCTGAAATTGTGACAGGTGGGGGAATGGCTATGGGAAAGATAACAGTATTAAGGTACAAACATATGGTACTGGTGCATAAAAAATACTTTCGGAAATATTTACATTGTATGATCGCATAGGTCATACAAGACTAAAATTGGATGACCAGATTAGGAGCTATATATTGCGTCTTGTCGCATTATTGCAAGTGGATACTTAGTCATGATAATAAATGGACCAAAATGGTATAGTTGTCTGATTTTGTACTAGTCACAGACAATAGATCTTATCTCGTTGTCTCGGTTGAGCCCCTCAGGGTGGTGGGTCCCCATGTTTATCATGATACGTAGTCCCTCTTTATAGATTTTCTTTGTGTAATCACCTCCTCTCCAGTTTGGTTTTACTACTTTAAGGGCAGTGAATTCCAGGGATGCAGGGTCTGAATTGTGAAATAGGATGTTCTGCACATTGTTTCCTGATGTTGCGCATATGTTCATATACTCTTACTTTGAATGGATTGATAGTTCTTCCTATATACTGTTTCTGGCAGGAACATTGTAGTATATAAATCACACCTTTACTATTACATGTTAGATTGTCTCGTATTTTGTATATGATTTTGTTTACTGTGGACTGTATGGATTTTATGGGAACGGTGCTCCTTTTTTTCGTGATATTGCAAGCCTGACAACTACCACAATTGAAAAACACCCCATAATTTTTGGTCTGAGTGTTGTGTTTCCAGATGTTTGTAAGGGTATTCTGTGTCAAACTTGTTGTTAGTAAATGGTTTTTGACCACTTTGGCTCTTATGTCTGGTGCCTTATGGAATACAACCTTGGGTTTAGGGGGCAGTGATGTGCCCAGAATTTCATCCCCCAGAAGTATTGGCCAATGTTTGTTCACTATTCTTGTGATCTGTTGTGCTTGGTTATTGTATTGTGTCATGAAAAACATATCTTTGTTGGTGTCTGTATTGGAGGTTTTGGTTTTGTACTTCAGTAGAGGACTTCTGCTTGATGTTTTTACTTTCTGAAATGCTGAACGTACTTTGTTTGTATTGTACTTTTTTTCTAACAGTTGGGATTGGAGTATCTCGCCCTGTATTTGATAATCGCTTGGTTTGGAACAGTTACACTTTACTCTTTTAAACTGACCTGTGGGTATCCCGTCTAGCCAGCTGGGATGGTGGCTGCTGGTTGCTAAAATAAAACTATTAACGTCTACCTGTTTCCGGTATGTACTGGTCTGGATTTGGTTGTTCTCAATGAAAATGTCGAGGTCCAAAAATTCTACATTTGACTTATTGTAATTTGTTGTGAATGATAAATTGTTTTCATTGTTATTGATGTATTGTAGGAAGGTTTTAAGGGATTCTTCATAACCTCTCCATAGGAAAATGATATCATCTTTATAGCATGCCCAGAGGACTAGGTTTGCGCCAAAGTCATGATGGGACAAGACGTAATTGTCTTCCCAGAAGTTCATGAAGAGGTTCACATAACTTGGTGCAAACCTCATCCCCATCGCTGTGCCGGTGGTCTGTACGTAAAACTGGTCCTCAAACCATAGGTAATTATGTGACAAGATAAAACTAATGCTTTTGAGGTTAAAGTCGGATTGTGAGGTAGTCATCTCAGGGTCGTGGTCCAAGTAGTGTTTGGTGCTAGTTAGACCTTGGTCATGTCTGATCATGGAATATAAAGATGTCACGTCACTTGTGACGAGCCAGCAGTACTGGTCCCAAATGATTTCTGTCAGCTTGTTAAGTATACTGGTGGTATCTTGAAGGTGAGATTTTTGTTCTCTTACAAATGGTTGTAAGAAAGTGTTTAAATACTGTGAGAGGTTTGAAGTAAGCAAATTGATCCCAGATATGATAGGTCAACCTGGTGGATTTGTGGGGTCCTTATGCACCTTTGGGAGGTGATAAAATACTGGGATAATGGGGTGTGTGGTATTCAGGAAGTTATATTTTTTAGTGGTGAGGATACCATTTTGCAGACCTTCTTGGAGTAATTTGTGTAATTCATGTTGATAGTCATTTGTGGGGTCCTTTTTGAGAGGTGGTATGTGGTGTTGTCTTGTAATATTCTTCGTGATTCTCTGAAGTAGTTGCTTTTGTCCATGATAACTATTCCCCCTCCCTTGTCTGCTGGTTTTATAACTATGTCTTTGTTTGTTTTTAGATCCTCTAGAGCTGTTTGTACTGCTCTGGTTATGTTTTTATATCTCCGTTTTGGTGTGTTGTCAATAAATCTTGCACCAGCCCTTTGGTGTGTTGCCCAAAATCTTTCACCAGCGTATTGGTGAATGTGGAAATATGATTACCTGTTGCCTGTACTGGATAGAATCTTGATGGAGGGTTATTTTCAGAAAATATTATTATTATCTTTTTTGTATTATTCTAATCATTTTTATAGTCAAAACTCTGGAGTAAAAAGTATATGATAGGTGAGGCACTGCCTCCCCGTCTATCTTTTTCGCACATCCCTGAGCAAAACACACCAAATTTCCAGCACTATATACTGCTGCACCTTTATACAATGACCACGTGAACCCTCAGGTTCATATATGTATCTGTAAATCTGGCTCTGATACTATCCAGTGCCTCCCCAGTCATTTACCTCACCGCACGTCACTATCATAGAGTAGCCATACAGTAACTTTTGGCCTCACAAAAGTATAACTATTGTGAAGCAGGAATTTCAAGGGGTTTAATCTAGCTCATCAACAAGCACAAAGGGGACAGCACTATGTTGAACCCTACAAGACAACAATCTAGTAAAGCAATGCACATGTAAAGCAATGCAAAGCATCAGGACCATCTTCTAATGCTGACACGGTTACCATGCTTTACATCACAGCACTAGACTGAAGGCATGTCGGTTCTGTTGTCCCCCTTTGTGCTTGTTGACATTATATCTTTTGATCAGCCATATCCATCCCTATTCCATGAACATGCAATTACAGTATAGATGTATAGTAAATAGCTTATGTTTAAATCAATTTCAACTATTAGTATGAGAGTCAGACTTTTTTTTACATTACTAATGTTATTGTAGTGGTGGACTTGAGGCTATGTACTCTCCATTTCACTTTCTTTGTTCAGTAAATTCATTTTTGTTTGATTCTTTGGTCATCAGTTCTTGCAGTCATTCTTAATCACTTGATACGTATGAAAGAGTACTTAGTACATTTTAGCTTAAAAAAATGCAAGTAACTAAGGTTTTGATTTAAAATGCCAAATGTTCCTGCAACAGCTTCAGGTTTTTTTTTTAATCTTATAAAACGTACATATCTAAAGAAATGTCTTTTTGGAGTCCACATCAAAAGGCTTTTAGAAGTCATCAAAGCATGTGAATTCTGTAGAATAGCATATGCTCGACTAATGACATTTTCATTTTTTTTAAATCATTGAAAGCAATAACACTACAAAATCCACATATTTCTTTATATGAATCATAAATGCAAAAATATGTGACAGCCGCTCTGCAGGATAAAGCTTCTATGTTTTTGATAAAGAACTTGGTGCTGATATAAATGACCAACCAAGACCAATAGTCTGTTTGATAGAGCTTGTGTCACCACAGACAAAAAATTGTCTTAGACCTTTCCCTTCTTAAATAGGAAAAATATTATAATTAGGCTCAAAGGTGAGACCACTACTCATTGCATAGATATGTTAGCATTTATCATCTCTGCAGATATTCCAATCACTTTCTTAAAGATGGTGTATAATCTTCTTGCAGTAAAAGCTGGTTACTCTTTTTCACAAAGACTGTCCTGGGAAAAGTTTGAAGGATGCTTTCCGTTTGAAATGTACCATGTGCACAGTTTGCTGCTTAGATATGTTTAGACAACACGGGCGCATACACCACTTCCGGAAAAAACAGGATATTCAGCAAACTACAATTCCCAGGGAACACGGAAACTGGAAGTAGCGTGCGTTCCACAGGTGGAACACACGCCCCGTTTTTATGAAATTTTTTAGGAACTTCCCTACTTTTAAATATAAAATAAGTGTATTAAGCTAGGATAGTGATACATTAAGGAAACACAGTGTACAGAGATCCAATGTGCAAACCCTAAGATGCGTTTTAACACTTAGAAAGAAGGAATTAACTGATAACCAATGGGGAGTGTCTTAAGGGTATATATAGGATAGAAACCCACCAGGAACACACATTTTGATAATGGCCTAATCATAGCCGAAACGTGTTGGTGGAGAAGGAGAAGCAGCTATTCAGGTGAAGGGCGGATTCGATCCCACCTAAATAGGACATATTTGGAGGGAGTCCAGGCACCTATACCCAGGAGGTATTTGGAGTAAATCTTCATAGTTGCAATTGTGGGTGGGAGAGATCTACACCCCCCTCTATCTGGTAGGCTGATTGATGTATTGTTTTGGTGGTTAAGGATTTTAATTAATTTTTTGTGACTAAAAAACGGTATTTCACTATATACGATTTGTATATATGTTTTCTTTTATATACTCTTATGAAGGAGAAGTCATTATAGAATAAGAGCATCCATTATCTAGAAGATGAGGATATAAAGAAAGTGGAAAACTTTCAGATCAAGGGATATTAAAACGAGAAAGGACATATCTTTTTCTGGAACTTTGAAATTTGATAGATTTCCATACCCTGGAGGGTGCGCACATAACGCAAGTAATTTCTTATATGTTGGATCTTATTGTTTATATCTATATATTTTTTTATTGCTTGAGCGTTATTGGAACAAAATTCAGAATCAGGGATTATGTTTACCCAGCTTATTAACAATTGGTTAAGATACATGAGAAATGTAATTAACATTACCAAATAGATTTTAATCTAAATAAAATAAGAAACAATGGTTTCAATAAAGATTACCTATATCACACTACTATCCATTATGGCTAAAATGGGCATTGTTTAACTATGACTATATACATTTGTTATATATATATATAACAAATGGCCAAGCACCACTCTTCCTATATGATAAAGTGCCACGGTGCCTGCTACCATAAAATACAAAGTTTTCCAAGTGCGGCACTCAGTGGTCAATTCAAATAATTCAAAAAACAGCCAGTGTAGTGATGTTTCCTGCTTTAATTGCCCGTCTACAGTCTCCAAAGACGGGCAATTAAAGCCCGAAATGTCGAACAGAAGAGAAATCTAAATCAAATCAATATTTGGTGTGACCACCCTTTGACTTCAAAACAACATCAATTCTTCTTAGTACACTTGCTCAAAGTCAGCGATTTTGTAGGACTATAATCAGGTGTATGGTTAACCAATCATAACAAACAGGTGATAATAATCATCATTTTCATATGTAGGTTGAAACACAGTTTTTAACTGAAACAGAAACAGTTGTGTAGGAGGCCTAAAACTGGGTGATGAACATTCAAACTCTGCTACAAAGGTGAGGCTGTGGAAGGCAGTTTCATGTCACAGGTCATACACCATGGCAAGACTGAGCACAGCAACAAGACACAAGGTAGTTATACTGCATCAGCAAGGTCTCTTCCAGACAAAGATTTCAAAGGAGCACGTGGTTTTAAGATATTCTGTTCAAGGTCTTTTGAAGAAACACAAAGAGACGGGCAACTTTGAGGACGCAGTTGTCGGCCATGGAAACTTAGTGCTTCAGATGAAGACACATTATGCTTACTTCCCTTCAAAATCGGAAGATGTTCAGCAGTACCATCAGCTCAGAACTAGCAGAAACTAGTGGAACCCAAGTACACCCATCTATTGTTCAGAGAAGTCTGGCCAGAAGTGGTCTTCATGGAAGAATTGCAGCCAAAAAGCCACTCCTTTGACTTGGAAACAAGGCCAAGCAACTCAACTATGCATGAAAACATAGGAACTGGGATGCAGAAAAATTGCAGAATCTCTAGACTGATGAGTCAAAATGTGAAATATTTAGCTCTTACAGAAGGCAGTTTGTTCGCTGAAGGGCTAGAGAGCGGTACAATAATGAGTGTCTGCAGGCAACAGTGAAGATTGGTGGAGGTTCCTTGCAAGTTTTTGACTGCATTTCAGCAGTTGGAGTTGGGGATTTGATCAGGATTAATGATGTCCTCAATGCTGAGAAATACAGACAGGTACTTATCCATCATGCAATACCATCAGGGAGGTGTCTGTTTGGCTCCAAATTTATTCTGCAGCAGGACAACTACCCCAAACATACAGCCAATGTCATCAAGAACTATCTTCAGCGTAAAGAAGAAGGAGTCCTGGAAGTGATAATATATCCCCCACAGAGCCCTGATCTCAACATCATTGAGTCTGTCTGGGATTACATGAAAAGACAAAAGGATTTGAGCAAGCCTACATCCACAGAAAATATGTGGTTAGTTCTCTAAGATGTTTGGAACACCTCCCTGCTGAGTTCCTTCAAAAACTGTGCACATGTACCTAGAAGAATTGATTCTGTTTTGAAGGCAAAGGGTGGTCACACCAAATATTGATTTGATTTAGATTTCGCTTCTGTTTATTCACTTTGCAATTTATAAATTGATAAAAATTAAACTATTAACACTTCTATTTTTGAAAGCATTTTTACTTTGCAGCATTTTTCCACACCTGCCTAAACGTTTTGCACACACACATTCTCAAACTTTATCACAAATAAAGTCAATATTGTGCAAATTGCCAAGCTTGAGTATTTTTTTTTTTTTCAAAATCATAGACAGGTAGTTGCTGCTTCTGCAGAAGTAATGATCCACCCAAAAAAGATGAATCCTATTTGAACACTCCGAATAGACACCTATATAGGAATGAAAAATTAAGACTAATATGTTATGTAGAAATTTAAAACTGCAGTGATTTTGAAATTTGATAATTAAGATGCATAACAAAACATAGAGGCTAGATTCTGAGTGGGGAATACAGTAAGATAGCGCAAGTAACTGTGCATCTTGGTAAAACCATGCTACACTGGAGGCAGATTTAAAATGTGCAGATACATTTAGATTTGGGAGGAGTGTGTCCAAACTGAAATTTAAATTGCAGTGAAAAATAAAGCTGTACAGCATTTGTGGGCTCCATGCAAAAGCAGCCAGTATTTACCCTGCATGCAAAATAATGTATGTATTTGTACCCCTTGCATTGCAATATGGTTTGACCAGTGTACAGTGATTTGCTCCATCTAACTCTATTCCCAAGTCTTAATCAGGTCCAGAATCCAGAACTTGTTATTTGCAAGTGCAAATACAGTATAAGTAAAAATACATTTGCCATTGCTAAGGAATCCATGTCAGTAGAACACCATTTAAGAACCGTGGTAACATAGTTGTTGATGGCTTGTTCATGAAGCCACACATATTGAAAGTTATTTTCCATCTGGTGGTTGGGGACCTCCATTTTCATCTAGTGCAATGACCATTTGTTTCTAACATTAATTATATGTATCATGCGCCATGCTGGTCTGCATGCCTGTGTAGAATCAATTAACATGATATCTGATTTTGCCTGCCAACAAAAATTCTTTGCACAACAGAAGCACTGTATGCCAAGGAAACGGGGGAAGATGTCTGTCAGCAATGGGGATTACAACTGGGGAGAAAATGGCAAACTAACCTGATCCTCTATCACATGTTCAACATCCCATAATGTGACAAACAGAGGGTTTTGTCTTATTCACTGGTAAGAATTCCAGGATGAATACAATTGTATCCCATAATGTAACAATTTAAATGTGAAAATTCCAAACGTTTAAAAACAATTTATAGCTACTGTGTAAATTGTAAATGATTGGATATAGTTATATAAACAGATTTTATCAATGAATGTTCAGACGAGAACTAGTGATAAACTCACAAAGTATAGGTATGGTAAATTTGTTCCATTTTAGTGCAAACAAAATGAATCTAGGCAATTCTGTTGATACATCTGAAGGTCAATTACTTCTTACCATGTGCTATTAAACAGACAACTTTACTATTGATATGGAATTACTTGTACTACTGTGCAGTGGCGGGCTGGGCCGGGGGGCAGGGTGCCATGTGCCCACCGGGCAGCGGGCAGGTGCAGTCTGTGTCACTGTGACACAGACTGCACCGCGTGTGTAGAGCTGACTGGATGGAGTTCGGTCAGTGCTACACAGCACAAACACACAGCCGCCAGAGCCGGCAGCTGTGTGTTTGCTGTAATCAGCAGCCGCTGAGAGTCTGTCAGACTCTCATCGGCTGCCGCTGCTCCCTCTGCAGGAGCCATCTTCCGGCTCCCGCAGTGGGTAATGGGAGAGCCGTCGTCATGACGACGTCTCTCCCGTAATGCAAAGCAGCCAGAGGAGCCGGTGGAAGCGTCGGGACCAGGAGCGGGAGTTTCAGGTAAGTGTTTTTTTATTTTTTATTTTTTATTAAGTCTCTCTCTTGCTCTCTCTCTCTCTACTGGGGGGGGGGGCTACTGGGGGCACTACCAGGGGGGGGATTACTATGGGGGCACTACCAGGGGGGATTTCTAAGGTGGCACTACCAGGAGGGGATTACTACTGGGGGCACTACCAGGGGGGGGGTTTCTATGGTGGCACTACCAGGGGGGGATTACTATGGGGGCACTACCAGGGGGGGATTTCTATGGTGGCACTACCAGGGGGGGATTACTACTGGGGGCACTACCAGGGGGGGATTTCTATGGTGGCACTACCAGGGGGGGATTACTACTGGGGGCACTACCAGGGGGGTGGATTACTACTGGGGGCACTACAAGGGGGGTGACTACTACTACTGGGGGCACTACAAGGGGGGGACTACTACTACTGGGGGCACTACAAGGGGGGGACTACTACTACTGGGGGAACTATAAGGGGGGACTACTACTACTCCTGGAGGCACTACAATGGGGGGGCTACTACTGGGGGCACTACAAGGGGAGGGGACTACTACTAGAGGCACTGCATAGGGGGGAGGGGACTACTACTAAGGGCACTACATAGAGGGAGGGGACTACCACTGGGGGCACTGTGAGGGACCACTGCTGGGGGCTCTATATAAAGGGCAATACTGGGGGTACTGCATAGGGGGGAGACTACAACTGGGGCCACTATTTAAGGGACATTGCATAAGAGTTACCACTATTGGGGGCACTGCATGGGGGGGTGGACTGCTACTGGGGGCACTGCATAGGGGGTACCACTATTGGGGGGCACTATATAAGGGGCTTACTACTGGGGACACAAGGGGCACTGAACAAGGGGAACCACTACTAGGGGCACAAGGGGCACTGCATAGGGGGGGATCACTACTGGGTGCACTACTGGAGGCCTGCATAAGGGTGTTATCTCCTGTGGCACACGGGGCACTGCATATGGGCACTATGACAGGGGGCTGCCCCTAATCTTTATTTTTACCTTACATTAATCCATATGGACCCGCCTCCTCCCTGAAACACTTGAGGGGGGACAGCGCCATAGCACGCACATTCTTCGGGCACCCTGGCTACACGCTACTCCCCTGCCAGGGCCGCCTGCATGCATTTGCCCCCCCAGGCTAAAAGTTGCCAGCCAGCCCCTGCTACTGTGTGATGCTCGTACTTGTCTTTGTTTTCTTCTTTGAAAGATTAGATAGGTCCTTGTCTAATGAACATTCCATGCAGAAGTTGAATCTACACTCCATCTTTCCTATTAATCAAAATGTCAATAATCACCACTGTACCACCATCATTACTTCACTCTCTTCACCATCTATAATACAGTGACCACTTTTAAATCTAGCAGATTCATCATTGTTATCATCATTAGTGTCACTGGCAGGCGGTTCATCAGCAGTAATATCATCATCATCATCATCATCATCCCCTGAGGGATAAGGATGGTGTGGGAATGGAGTAGGATGTCAGTTTTGAGGATAATGACTGGGGAGGAAAATATCATCATCACCAGCACCTCCACATTTAGCGACATTTTTATGTTTTCTAAGTCAACTTTATATTAACTCTCTACCTTACAAAACTTACCCTTCAGCATCATGTATACGTTTGGATGACCTATCTCCAAAAAGACATTGATTAAAATATAAAGTGAAAAATAGCCCCACTGGCAACATAGAAATTAAATCCTTTACTTTTGGTAATTTTTTTTAGGTAATGACAACCTTGGGCAGAGGACATGTTATAGAAACTTTTACACATTTCAAGTTCATTAGTAAAGTTTAGCTTTTTAATCAAATAATTGCTTGATAGAGATCACAAAGACGCTTATGTAGAGTTAGACATATGTCCAGCATGAAGTGCAATGTGCAAAGAGAGGGAGGGCTGACAGCCTGACAGTATGAGTGTAGTATAAAGTATGTGGAGTGAAGGCATGAGCATATATACTATTTAGGAAGTTTCTTTTGCAGCTGTCTTTCCCTTAGTCCTATTCATGCTGTTGTTGATGATAATTTGGTATGGACATTTCTTGACCTGTTAAATGAGCATGCCCACCCCAAAAGTAAAACTAGATGTAGTGCTCATAGCCTAGGTTAGTACTAATAAAATCAGAGGGCCAAAATATATGTACTTACCCTGAAATTGCCGCTTCCAGCAGTAGCCTATGTCAGGACTGGTTGTATTATGGAAAGAAAGAGTGTGGGGTCCTCCTGCCATAGTAACAACCAGTACTAGGCTGGCCAGATTAGGGCTGTATTCCATAGTGATAGACATCCAGGACTTTACCCCTTTGTCCTCTGTGAAAGGGGATTAGAAAAATAACTAAGATAAACTTACCTACCCCTCTGGAGCAGATGACTGGCGGATACATGCTGGCAGTCATGAGGAGTTCCAGGAAGTGTTGTTGGGGCACACATGTGCACTGACAGCACTGTACTGTACAAAAACATGAATGAAAAAGTATCATATCATTTTAAAAAAAAATTTCCATATCACTAGGATATATTGTCTGTGATCACAATATCTCCTAGTGATATGGAAAAATTAAATTTTCAATAAATGGGTGGAGGGCACAGCATACCTAACCTATTGCACCCATAGTGACCTGCACACATGTGGGGCATCCTTGTTTGAAAGAAGAGTCTACTCTTTCTAACAATGTGCCCCATCTTGTGTTAAACAATAAAAAGGTGGTCCCCTCATTTAGGGGAATATTTATCACAATCTGAATTTTTCATGTGGAAGTGTTAAATATTTTTTGTGTTATTTTGCTAAGTGAAAGTTAATATTTTCAAAAAAATGTACTAACAACCTCTTGCCAGGAGACAGACTTTGATAAGAGCCCATCATGATGAAGAGCTAGAAGCAGTGTGATAGCGTAAAGCTATCACATTGCTACCTGGTTCTGGTTTCCAGCAGCCAATGTGCATGTGTGGCCATTGGCTGGAGCATGTGTAAATGGGATCAACAGAGAAGGAGTCGGAGACTCCCTCTGTGGAAATTTTTGTGACATAGTAGCCCATAGGCTACTATAGGAGAACATCATCTGACCTATGTGCCTGTGGGTGCTGTCGAAATTGGAGGGACCACAGTACAAATTGGATTTCTTTGCTGTGGTCTCTACATGGTAAACTTGGGGGGTACTTAATATTAAGAGCAATGTAATTAATTACAATGTAATTAAAAGAACCATAGTATTTTTTATATAAAAAAGTCGGAGTTCTGACCTATTCTGAGTTATGCGTATACCAAGTGCACTCCATTTTTATTGCATCTTCTGCACCAAGTTTGGGGCAAGTGTTAGTGAAAATATTGGTCATGCTCTCACCACCAGAGGGCCATGAGAGGTGCTGCACATACAATAGGTGCATCCTATTCAGAATATGGGTGAATATTGGCATGAGACTTCCAATCACCGGAGGCATCTGGAATTGTGATCACATTACTAGTGACTCAGAATCAGGCCCATAATTTCCACTGTTCCATGTTAAATTGTACTTCAAAATTAAGAACATATTTATTAGAATTCTTATTATAGACTTACTAGTATATCGGACCTGGTGACTGCAGGGTCGAGGGGGATCTCCTCTTCCTTCCAAGCTCCTCCCCAACACTTACCCCAGCAGTGACTCCCTTATTTCTTTATCCTGTGGGGGGAGCTGTTAGCAGAAGATGGGCACTCCGAATGCACAAGCCGTTCTCAATGATTATGTGGATTTGAACCTTGTTTTAATTTTAGTTAAATTATCTATAATGCACTGCTTCTTGAGACCAGCAAACAAGCAGCATATGCTATCAATTCATAACATAGCCAAATTGCTTTACTATGCTCTAAATACTGAGATTTACATTAATCAAATAAAATAAAAATCACAGTATAAAACTATAGAGGCAAAATGGTTTAATTGAATTACTTGTGTTCTAACATTTTTGCTGTCACCATTAATTGCACATGTGCTATAGCTCAGTTTGCCAACAATAGATTGACCCATGTGTTCACTATACACAGTACGTTAGTTTTTATTGAGCCACCTAGGTGGGTTAACATAGAATTATAACAGTCAGCTGAGGAGGGCTAAAGTGTGCACATGCACACAAAAAACAGGCTGTCTTCTATGGGCTGCATCAACTGCAAGCCCTAGAAGCCAGGTAGGCCTGGTGAATTAGCATGGGACTGGCTTCTGCTAATCGCTGTTTGGACTGGCAGTCCCAGGGGAAGAAAGCCCTTCCCTCCTGAGGCTGTGTGTCAAGTGTCTGATTAGCAAAGAGTGCTTCCAATGTGAAATCACTGTGTTCACTGGGAGTGGTGGACTATACTGGGGGGAGGGGGCTGCAGACATGCAGTCCACAGGTAAAATCTGCCACTGATAGCAGTGCATCTGACCTATGACACATAATTTGCCAGCAACAGCAAAACTTCACTGATACTTAAAAAAATAAAAATATTAGTGCACCAAGGAAAATTGTGCAATTTTTTTTTATAGATATGCCTATAATTAGAGACCAGCCTGTAAATCAGTGGTCTTTACTATGCGGTTGTACTGTAATTAGTCAACAAATGATCATTAAGACGGAGTGCATTTCATATGCATGAAGTAAAAATTAAACACCCGAGCCAGTTGGTCAGACTACGGGCTATAGGGGGTTAAGTTTTGTTACTAGGCAGTTAGGGAGTATGAGGTGAGTTAGGTCAGCCTATAGGAAGGATGCTGGGGGGTGGGGTTTTACGGACATTTCAGGGAGACTGGGCTAGCAGACATTTTAGGTCATCTTCCTTGGGTTTGTTCAGCTGCCAGGAAAGTTCTGCTGTGCAGTAAAGCAATATAAGTATTGTCATTACTCTTATTGTACTCACACATCTTCATCTTCACTTTCATCTCCTTCAGTTCCTTTTCTCTGTTCCCATCTGTATCTGTCTCTTCTGTGCTGTTTTATTTCCCCCTTTATTCTCTCTGCTCTGTCTCTCCTTTAGTCTTGTCTCCTCTCTCCTTGTTGTCTGCTGACATGCCTCGCCCCCGCCGCTCTGCTCAAGTCCCCGATCGCCCCCGTCGCTCCGCTGCGGTCCCCGCTCGCTATGCAGAGGCTGGGGATACTGTGACTCAGGCGCAGGCCCCGGCCCCGGCCACAGTTTCCGGCCGGGCCTCGCGCCATGCACGGCGCGCGGGTGCACCCGGCGGTTACACCGGTCAGCTGGGGAGAATTTCAGCCGGTGACTCCCCGGCCGCATCGTTTAGTGCTGCATCCCGTGAGGGAGCTCGCGGGCGCCATAGTGGGGGTGTGGGCATGGTGGGCGGCGCCGTGGCTGCGGGTTCCCGCCGCTGGGCACGCCAGTCTCCCTCCTCTCCGTGCTCCACAATTGTATTTGCAGTGGGCTCGGGTTCAGAGTCCTTGGTGAGCTCTATTGACTCTGTACCAGCGCCTGAGCTGCCGCGGGAGGGTAGGAATAACCAGCGCCGACGTTGCCCGGTGCCACCTGCTGGTGCCGGTGGTGCACAAGGGCAGCAGGCCTCTGTGACCCCTTTAGTGCAGCCGCCTGTCAGGCCTGATGGCTCCAATTTGCATGGAGCCATGACATATGCGCAGGTGTTGGCCGGGGTACTCCCTGCGGCCACCCCTGGCCCTTTGGCTTCCGCCGTTGTCCCCCAGGGTGCAGCTTCATTTCCTGTGCCCCGGCCCAGCAGGTTGTTGCTGCGGCTGATGGTTTGTCATCCCCGCTAGCGTTGCTAATGTCTGTGGTGGCTGCTGCTGTGGCCCCATTGCTGCCGGCATCGCAGGGTGCTGTGGCGTCGGGGGTTCCGGTGCAGCCTATGGATTTGCAGCGGCTCGGCGCGCAATTAGTTCCACTGGCCATTCAGTTTCTCCAACTCTTGGCTCCGGTTCTTGGGGATGCGGGGGTCCCCCCCCTCCATGGACCCAGTAGCGAGCGTGCACAGAGCGGTGTCAAATAATGTTGCGGATGCTCCTGTTTCCATTGTGGCGGCCGTTTCTGAGGCAGGGGGCTCTGGGGCTGTTGGTGTGATACCCTCTCCTGCTTCTTTATCTTTTTCTTCCCCAGATGCTGCTGCTGTGAGTTCGGAGACTGGCGTTCCCGCCAGGGACGGAGTTGGAGCTGTCATGTCTGTTTCGGGAGATCAGGCGAGCAGCTCTGGTAATTCAGGTACTACTTCTGATAAGGATTGGCAGGCTGATTCGGGCTCTTTGGGCAGTTCTTCAGGGGCGGGGGATAGTTCACAGATGTCCAGAGCTGAGGCTTCTAGGCGTAAGCCTGTGGATAGGTCGCGCAAGCGGCGTAGACGCTCTAAGAGGAGTAAGCCCGGGGAGTCTTCCACATCATCCATGGAGTCATCCTCATCGGAATCGTCCGGTGATATGACAGGGGTTGCTAAGTGTCGCCGGCGCAGGCGTAGGTCTACTAGCCTTAGTTCTTCGGGATTGGAGGATCCCGAGGAAGCTGTGCACTGCGCAAATACGGCCGTGCTCAGAGGCATCCGCCCTAGAATCCGCGAGCGGATTCGGGTAGGCCGTTATGTGGACATTTTTGCACTTACTTCCAAAGCCCGTAAGGCGCTGGTGGTAGCAAAGAAAGAGAAGGCACTCGACTCGTATAGATCCTATACGAACTGGCTGAGCGGTTTTTGCGTTTTCATGGGGTGCTACTTACGTACGCGCCCCGATGACCATATGAATTTAGTTCGCTATCTTCATTTGATTCATAGTCTGTATCGTTCAGCTAAGGGTTACGTATGGCGCATTTATGATGAGGAGTTTAGGCGTAAGCAGCATGGCCGGGCCGTTATGAAGTTTGGCTCAAAAGATGTTGAGGTCTGGCTTGAGGCGACTAACCCACATAGGCCAGGGACTGAGATTACAGGAGGCAAGTGTGGGCAGGTTGTGGGAAAAGGGGTTGCGCCCTCGTGGGTTGCTGCAGGTCCTAAAGGGAAGTGCTTTGCTTTCAACAGTGGAAGGTGCCCCTATGGCGCGAAATGTCATTTTCGTCACCAATGTCTCTGATGCGGGGGTGCGCACGCAGTGAGGGAGTGTGCTCGGGTGCCCGGGGTCGGAAGTGGTGTCCCCTCATCAGGGGGACAGCCTGGGGGTTCGGGTGCGAAGTAGGGCCCCCACGCCAGTTAATGTTGCTGCCATGTCGCGCTGGCTCGACATTTACCCATGGCGCGAGGATGCTGAGTTTTTGCGGACGGGCTTCCTTCAGGGTTTTCGGTTGCCTGTGCGGGGTAATGTTCGCACGGGTTCGCCGCGGAACTTACTTTCGGCAGGCGAATTTCCAGCCATGGTTAAGGAGAAAGTCATGAAGGAGGTCAGATTGGGTCGCATGGTGGGACCTTTTTTGGGGCCCCCTCTACCGGACTTAATCTTGTCTCCGGTGGGGGTCGTGCCAAAGAAGACCACTGGAAAATTTCGGCTTATACAGCATCTGTCTTGGCCAGTGGGGTCCTCAGTTAATGATGCAATTCCTGAGGATCTTTGTCGGGTGACTTATCAGTCGTTTGACGATGCATTGGAGATGGTCCGGTCCTTTGGGACTGGGGCCCTCATGGCCAAGATAGATGTTGAATCCGCCTTCCGGCTATTGCCCCTGCATCCGGATTATTTCCGGTTCATGGGTTTTCGGCTGGAGGACGGATTTTATCTCGATAGATGCCTCCCTATGGGTTGTTCCATTTCATGCGCGTATTTTGAGACGTTCAGTACGTTCTTACACTGGTGTCTGGTGTATCGGTCAGGTATGCAAGGAGTGGCACACTATTTGGATGATTTCCTTTTAGTGGGTCCTCCTGATTCTTTATGTTGTGCTGATATGTTGGCGGGGGCTCTTTCGTTGTTCGCGGAGTTCGGCGTACCCGTCGCCCACGATAAGACAGAAGGGTCCTCACCGGTGATTGCCTATTTAGGTATCGAGATCGATACTCTCATGGGAGTGTGCCGTCTTCCACAAGAAATGGTGGACCGGCTGCACGAAGGACTAGCAAGGGCTTTGGCTGCAGGTAAAGTTACCTTGCGTCAGGCTCAATCATTGCTTGGCCTTCTCAATTTTGCGTGTCGGGTGATTCCCATGGGGCGGGTGTTTAGCCGTAAATTAGAAAGAGCGACGGCGCAGGTTTTGAAACCACATCACTTCATTCGCTTGTCGGCGGAATTGATGAGGGACCTCAGGGATTGGGTGGAGTTCATAGCTGCATTCAATGGAACATGCATCTGGATTTCGCCCGTGGAACCTAGTTGTGTCCTCCAATTGTTTACAGATGCAGCTGGCTCATCTGGTTTTGGGGCTTATTTTGATGGTCGTTGGTGCGCTGCCCCTTGGCCTGATGAGTGGGTGGCCAGAGGTTTAACGAGGGACCTTCTCCTTCTTGAGCTTTTCCCCATTATGGTCTCCCTTGAACTCTGGGGTCCTTTATTGTGCAATCGCAGCGTGCTTTTCTGGTGCGACAACCTGGGTGTGGTTCACGCTGTCAATCGACAACGAGCGGCATCTCTGCCAGCTATCCGTCTGCTGGCTCAATTGGTCTTACATTGTTTGCTGTTTAACATCATGTTCCGGGCACAGCACGTCCCGGGAGTGAACAATGATATAGCTGATGCTTTGTCTCGTTTTGATTGGCCACGTTTTCGTTCCCTGGCCCCTGTGGCTCATCAGGTCGGTGAGTTGTGCCCATCTTACGTCTGGCAGGTTATCGAGCCAGCATGGAGGGGTTAGCCCATCGATCGTTGGCCCCTGGGATGCTACGAAGTTATCGTGCGGCGTGGACGGAATGGCACGCGTTTGCGTCCCGCCCGGAAAATCAAGGTAAGACAGGTCGAGAGCTTATGCTCAAGTTTGTTTGGAACCTGTTTGATTCAGGCAGGTCCAGGGCAGTGGCTGTCAAAACCTTGGCTAGGTTGTCCCATTTCTTCCGAGTTAAAGGGTTAGAGGACCTTTCAAAGTACTTCTTGGTGCAGAAGGCTTTGAAGGGTTGGGTGCACATGGCCCCTGTTCCTCCTGACTCTCAGCGTCCTATTGATTCACCAATTTTGGCGCGGTTGCTGCAGGCCCTGCTATCTGTTTGTTCATCTAATCTTGAGGTGCGGTTGTTCAGCGTGGCGTTCGTCGTGGTGTACCATGGGGCTTTTAGGGTTTCAGAGTTGGGGGCGCCTTTATAACGGGGGCTTCCTTCGCTGCTCTCATCTCATGTATTTATAGACGATTCTGCTTTGCTGTGCAGGATTCGTCGGTCTAAAACCGATCAGTTGGGAAGGGGTCGTTGGGTTTCCATGCCAGCTTGCACGATGCTGCGGTGTGTCCGGTGCTTTGGGCCAAGAGATATGGGGACCTGCGTCCTTCTGTGAAAGGAGGGGCTTGGTTAATGCATGCCGATGGATCCCCAATGACCTGTTTTCAATTTGGTTGGGTTCTTAAACGGTGCTTGGAGGCGGTTGGCCTCCCAGCAAATGAGTTTGGGACCCATTCCTTTCATATCAGGGCAACTACATCGGCCACGGCGTCAGGTTCCTCGGTAGACGAGATAAAAGCTCTAGGGCGCTGGAAGTCCAACGCCTACAGGCGGTATATCCGCCCACGGTAAGTGTGCAACATCCCAACTTGAATGATTAGCTACTCGTCACAGGGCCATTTATGGTCTAGTGGAGGTCGAGGAATTTTTGTTTGACCACTGGTTTTAACCAAGGCTGTTGCCGGCTGGTGGAGGTTTTTGGGTTTTTGCCTCAGGTCAAGTTGGGATCCTTCCCCCTGCCCCCCCCCATTTTGTTATTTTTCTTGTGTAGGCCTAGGCCTTTCTCTTCCTTTTCTTTATTACTCCCTATCTCACAGTCTATTTACCTTCCTCTTACAGGAGTTCAAGTGGATTCGTTACCCATCTGGATAGTTGGGCATTCGTTTGTGTTTTGGGCTGGTCGGTCTCATTTTGTTCATGGTCAGTTCCCTGTTTTAGATAACGTTAGATGGTTGGGAGTTAGGGGCATGCGTTGGGATGCTCTGTTGGATTTGTTGTTTCGGTCTGTGGCGTCGTTTGGTTTCCCATTGGTCCTCGTCATTCATTTAGGGGGAAATGACTTGACTTCCCGGACAGGACTGGATCTGAGATGTGCCGTGATGGCTGATTTGGGGATCATTACAGCCATGTGGCCTTTTTGTGTGCTCTTGTGGTCAGATATCATTCCACGTCGTACGTGGCGTGGTTGTGTGTCTCCAGGGGCCCTTGATGCGGCTAGGAGGCGTGTGAATGCAGTGGTAGGCCGTTATGTATGTGGTCTTGGTGGAGGTGTGATCTCACACCCTAGAATTCGGTTTCGAGATTGTCATCTATTTCGTCCAGTTGGGGTGCATTTGAATGGAGAGGGTTGTTTTTTGTTTGTGGAAGATTTAGCTAGGGGTATTTTGGAGGTTATAGGTTAGGTCATGGTGGCGGCACGGGACTCGGCTGAGTTCCGTGTTTGGTGGGAAAGAACGGTTGCAGTCGCCATCTGTCTATGGAGCTTCAGGTGCTCTCCCTCCCCAATACATGGCTTAGGCTGATTCTTCCCTACTGGGGTCAGCGGTACCATCGCTCCAGGTGAGCTCATGTTGTGTCATTGGGGCGGGAGGTGGATACCTTGGGCGCGATAATGGGTTGGCTGGCTGCCTCCCATTTTGGTACAGGGCAAGTATGGATTGGCAGTTGGTGGATCTTGCATTGTGGGGTCGTTCTTTTGGTGCCACCATTCTTTATCTGTCCTTTCCTCCTCTTAGTTATTTAGCATTGTTAGCATTTTTAGTATCTGCTAGTTTTAAATAGCCATTTAGAGTTTTAATTAGGAAAATAAATAAAAGCTGACCTTCTTTCCCCTTAAGCAAGTCTCTGTGTCGTTATTTCAATTGTTATGGCTACTGGTTTGCACTACAGTGGGAGTGGGATGACATACATCTGGTGATGGGGAGTTTATTAATTTTGCTCATGCATGTTTAATTGCATGAGTCTTATCTGACTGTATAATCTAGATGTCTGACAGCCCACAATACCATGCTCAGGAATAAAGTGTGTTCTCTTCCTGTCTGAACAGCATACAAGTGCTCAGTGGATTGGCAGCAGAAGCCTGTCACAACAACATGTAAGTTATAAAGAGGACAATGAGGGAGCAAGTAGAGAGATATGAAACAATCAATTAGAGAGATAGGAGGGGGAAATTAGAGAGATATGGAACCGGCAATGAGATTGCTATGGAGGAAGGCAATAAGTGAGATATGAAGGGATCTATGAGAGAGATATGGAGGAGACAATGGGGCATAGTTATGAAAACAAATTCTCAGGATATCCGCTGAAAACAACTGACTTTGGGGGATATCCGCAAATTACAAATATTATTCTTATTATTTCTGTCCAACGGAATCGGTATGATTTACCACTGGCTGCATGGCCGGCAGTACAAATCCCAACAGCGGAAGCCCGGCAGTGAAGATCCCGACAGGTAAGTATATTTTCTATTTACTAACCTAACCTCCCCCCCTAACCCTCCCTTAGGGATGCCTAACCCTAACCTCCCCCCAAGTGCCTAACCCTAACCCCCCTCTAAGTGCCTACACCTAACCCCCCCTTCTCCACAGCCTAACCCTAAGTCTCCAGGGGGGTGCCTGATCCTAATCTCCCCCCGGGAGTGACTAACCCTAACCCCCCCTTCCCCTAGCCTAACCCTAACCTCCAGGGTGGGTCCCCCCCGGGAGCCCCTAACCTAACCCTTCTCCCTCGCAGCTGTCCGCGCCTGGCACCTGGCGCCCAGCTTACCTTCGATCAGTAAGCCGGATGTCGGGCTCCCGGCATAGGTCTAATGACAGGCATCAGGATTTCGAAACCTGTCATTAGACACTTGCCGAGATTAGACAGTCGTGAAGGTGGCAGTCGGGATTTCGTCCATCGGCTTCCCTACTGCTTCCCCTGTCCTACATCAGTTGAATTTTTTGCACTAAGGATAGGGCTGGTTCAAATGCGTGCTACTAATGATGATGGCTACTTTCACCAGTGGATGGACGAGGGTGGTCGCATAGAATACAGGAGGAAATCCACATTTTTTTCTGAAAACACAAAGCTGCCACAGTTGCAGCTGTTCTACAAGCAACCCAAAATCAGTCCTTATGTTTTAATAAAAGTTTTATTAAGCCATTACTATGATTACGTTTTTCATCATACAATATAATGATCTTTTGTTGCCATGGAGGAGTTTCTTCTACCTTCGCTCTCTATTATGTAGCCTCGTAATAACGCGTAAAAGGCGATATGAATGATTTAGTTAATTGCCGCACCTTAGAGAGAGGATACTATAAACTTCAATTGGAAAGGGGACAAGCAGCATCATTAAGTAATACATACAGTAGAATGCCATTTCAAATATATTTTATGCTCTCTTGGAAAAGATGGTATGTATTACATGGCTAATACTCAAAAGAACACTATACACATCTGCTGAAAGAAAAAAAAACATTAAATAAATAGACATGTTTGGCTAGGAAACATCTGTACAAACATCCATGTAAAGATTTCAAGAATGAATTAATGAAGTCGAGGCACTCAGATAGAGATATAGCCTCTGTATAACAACTGAACAAAATGCAAGGGTGCAATCTGATTATTTAATCTTTATACTGCTTCCAAATAGTAATAAAACAAGCAGGGATATAGTTCCCACACTAATAATATAAACCTTTCAATTCATCATATTAATGGTAGTGGCAAGCATTCAGATGCCCGTTTGCAAAAAAAGCTAAGAATTATTGGGAGCTGTAAATAACATTTTGAAACAATAGATAAAATAAAGATGTAAAATGCTAGCAAAGCACATCATTGAATAAGTAACATTTCAGGCTTAGAAAATGTTGTATTCATATTTTACTGATCTATCTCAGGCATCTGAACACCTACAATATTGTGGATGCTGTAGTAGTGAACTACTATGGGTTTACATATCCATATTGTGGGCAAGACTTGGACTTTCCGTCATATCTTAATATAAATTCTGATAATCTGATACGGTACATAGAATAACACTAAAAGGGGTTTGGGGATCCGCACTCAGGGCCAGTGCAAGGTTTCTGGGTGCCCTAGGCATAGATTCACCCTACCACCCCTGCTCCTAGAAATGCACTCTTCACAGACATCTACATAAAGCCTCACCTGCATGCTTTTAACCAAGCCTTGGGAACAACCATGTTGTGTGCACTGTGGACAATAATATGCCACAAATCAGTGCCCGCAATACATAATTATGCCACACAGCTGTACCCCCAATTCATAACTATGCAGCACATTAGTGCTGCATAATTATGAATTGGGGGTACATAATAATATACCACTCAACAGAGCAGCAGAGAGGGGGCTTGGGGGATTGAGATGACTCAGGTCCCTTTACTAGTTGTGTCTATGCAAATGTCTCATTTTGCATACTACAAGAAGGAAGTGGGAAGATGATTCTACAGATAAGGAAATGACACCTGGAGCCACACCAAAAAAAAACCTAACAAGTTATAAAATTTTTAAAAACACCACAAAACAGATTTTACAGAAACTCACTGATTGTACAAAAAATGTATTACATTACACAACCCAAAGCTTGCTTAGTTGCTGAGCTGACTAACCTACACTGGCTGTCAGACTTTTTTAATAATATTCTTCTCTTCCCAGGCTCAGCTCAGCCTGAGCCAGCCCGGCAGCCTGCTCCTCATCTTATGTAAAGGAAGAGGAGGAGTTGAGGAAAGGACTCGGAGAGAGCAGGCCAGGGGCCTGCATCTACACTTGTAAACAGCAGATCAGTGCTGCGCCGCTGACATTCCAGGAGGACGCCCCTTACAAAGGTAAAGCCAGTGAGCCATGAGGTCATGTGTGAGGAATGGGGTGAGGTGACTGACGATGGTTGCGGCTGGTTAGACCACATTTGCCGCTAGCTCTATCTAAAACAAGGATGACTCTTTGAGACATCTTCAATTTTTAAGTTTAACGGACTCAGCACTGCCCTTCAGTGGCCAGCACCCTTGGACAGCAGCCTAAAGCTGCCTAATGGTGGCACTGGCCCTGCCACATTAGCTCTTCTATAAAGGTAGATACAAAGGAAAATAAGACCAAATTTGACATAAATCCACAGGAGACTCTCTGTACGATTCCTATATTGTGTCGTTTTGGCGGTGCACCATAAAGTCAGTATATACAATGTATTGACACAAAAAAGAAGAAAGAAGACTTTTTGGAGGTGCACTCTTTCTTAAGAGTGTGCCTCCAAAGATGTTCTTTCTTCCTTTTTTTGTGACAATATATAGTACATGGAATGTAAGCTGTTAGTTTACTGCAGTGTGGATCCCAGAATTATTCTCTTGCATGTCTTACCTACAGCAAATATATATGGTGCATATTTCTTATTAAATGAGTGTGTCTCCGAATATTGAGTTTATTTATAGCAGCAAATAGTGGTACTAAGGTGCTAAGATAATAGCCCCTCCCAGCAATCAGTAAAAAGTAAAGTTATCACTTATGCAATAATTTTACTTCCAGGTTCGGACCCCAGCACAGCTACTCATCATGTTCGTTAATAAGACATTACCAGGAAAACATTTTGTGAAATGTAGTTCACAGGCTACAATGGCTAATTTCATCTAATGACGGCATTAAATATTGTGGCCATGTTCCCAAAAGATGTGCTTTCTGGAGTTTGGTAAATCTAACAAATTAGCAACCCACATAGAAACCTATGGGGCTGCTTTTGTAAACAAAAAATGGAAGAAACGCAATAGATATCTCTGATTTCTGCTGTGGTCCCAATTCACACATAATGGAGATCATGTTTGCTATATACAGACCCCATATTTCACTGTGCCACCACTGGTTACTATATTAAGCATCCTGCTGCCACCACTGTGAATAGATGCATACAGTGTGTATAGCACACCTGGTGAGCTTTCCCCTTACCCAGCATACCCTGTAAGCTCCTGGCTGCAACTGGACACAGAAAGCTTAGTGACTGGCACCTATTGTGGTGGAAAAATTTTACTTAGTTTGCAGCCAATGATTCCCAATAACTCCACTGAATTTCTGTAATAATGGGTTATTTCTCCAGCGCTAACTAGTGTGTTTTGAAACCACTAATTTAGTATTATAGTATTCTTGTTGGGCAATCCTCCTTACTCAGAAATGAGCTATTTATAAATAAGAGAATGTCCATTCCATATGGGTAACATAAAATGTAAAAATTATTTATTTTTTGTAGTTGCAACGCATTTCGTAGAAAGGTCCGCTTCCTCAGAAAGTGAGTGTAACTCTAACCATTTAGTAGATGTATAGAGCCTAATTGATAATTGCAGTATTGGATGTGAGATAGGATAAATGAATGGCAGGGATGGCTAATAGAAAATGTGGAGCTACACCCACCCCCCACATACACACACACACAAAGTAGAGACTATCATAGTATGTTTATTGTAAATCTTATACAAAGTTCTAGAGTAAATAATGATGGAGGCATAATTTTAAGTATGTTATGTGGTTAACAAAATATGAGTGCAGCCAGGTCTTGCCCAGTCTAATGCATCTCATTGATGGCAAGCTTTCTGCAGTGTTTTTATTTTTTCAATTGCAGTTTGAGGCAATGTGATGGATGGTTCATTTGGAACCAGAGTCACTGCTTAAAATCCCACCAATCAGGGTTACAGACAGACACTCCATTGATTTTGTCTGTTTACCTTTTACTCACAAAGTCCGTAACACCAATCGGCAGACTTTTAAACAGTGGCTCTCTTTCCAAACTAACCATCAGGCTGCAGTTATAAAAAAAAAAAACTGCAGATCACTTGCAATCAACAGGGTGCATAAGACCATTAAAGACCCAGCTACATTCATGTCTAACTGCTGCTTGAGCCCTGTCATTTAATACTCCAACACAAGCAGTCAGTGCAAAAAAGTTTTTTGTTTTGACATCATGACATCATGCTGCACCATACAGCTGAAAGGCAGAGAAACTGCAGAGGAGAGGAGATAGAAGACAAAGAAGAAGGAATAACTATGTGTTAGATGTATCAAAGCTTGGAGAGAAATGAGAAGTTTACAGAGACAAAGTACCCACCAATCAGGTCCTAACTGGGTTTTTTTCTAACACAGCCTGTAAAATGATAGCTAGGAGCTGATTGTTTGGCTGTTTATCTCTCCAAAGTTTGATACATCTACCCCTGTCGGGTGAAACTGTAGGAATTCAGGTGACTGGAGCTGGAGAGCCATGAGGGAGCTAGAGAGACACAGGGGGGCAAGAAAAACACTGGGGACCTGAAGAGACACAAAGGGGCTGGAGAGAGCAAGGGGCTTGCAGAGACACAATAGGGGTGAGGCTGTAAGCATACGAGAGGGTGAAGCTGGAGAGAAACATGGGGCTTGAACTGAAAAGACACAGGGGGATGAGCCTTAAAAGAAGTAAGAACTTGGGTGGAATTGGATGGAGATTTTCCACAGTTGGCAGGTTTAGAAGAAAAGGGAGAAAGCACATTAATCTTCATAAAGACAACAATTCTAAAGAAACCATATTGCTGATAAAATGATATACCAAATTAAGAAAAACAGTTTAATAAGATAAAATTGTTTGGTTAGGGAAATTTACTTTGTTCTGCACCCAATCATTATCATTGTGTTATCTGATTGAACGTCTGTTATACTGTATTGTGATGACATTGGTTAAATTCCGAAGCAAGCAGGCATCTTCCGGACCATGAGATCTCCTCATTGCAGAAAAACCACCATAGAGGTAAGGAAGATTCTCAAGTTGACTTGCCTGTACCTGCTGGGCCCCAACATTTCTGTTGTCAACCCTGCTATTGTACTGCATCACCAATAAATAGATACAATCTTGAGCCCTCCATTAGAACAAGTGAAGACACATTTTGTGGTTTGGATGTGTATTACAATGTGAGCTGGTGTGGTGCTTATGCCAGGGCTGATCTTTAGTCCTAGTCCAGGCCTGATTTACTGGATATTATGAATATATAAACAATATTTGTTTTATGTTCATCATTTTGTTTTGATATACATTTATTTTTGCTGTTTAATTGTGTTAACTTTATATGAACTCTAGATTCTTTCCAAAAGTTGTATTTGCCATTGAAGTACATTCGTCACATGCCTAAAGAAGCAGTGTCTAGGGAATAGCATAATAGTGCATTTATTTACATGTAATTAACATTTTACTTATTTTTCTACAAGTCAATAATAATAAGGATTTCTCCCATAAAATAAGGACAGTGTATTATGAAGAGGTACTTGAGCATGTATGATACAAAGGAAACATCAACGCTAAAGCTAACCTTGTCCTCTTTCTGTCTTCTTTGTGTAACAAAGTGCATGGGCGTTGCCAAGTAATGTTTGTCATGAATGTTAGTACAAGCTGAAATTCTAAAGCTATAAAAGTGAATTTCAGGACCTAGCACAATACAAACATACAAAAAAGCAAACACAAAGTGATATCAGTTACACAGTATCATTAAACGTGTTTACTACATCAATGAAATAGATTTTTATTTGATTTTCATTGGTTTTGTGAAGTTTAGTGCTTATATCTGAAGCTTTGTTAAAACAATAGAAGAGAGAAAATCAACAGCTTTGCTTTTCCGCTTCACCATGTAGAATTAGATTAACCCCACAGTGACATTAGCTTTCACTGCAATCACATCTGACCACCCACGATCTGCAACTCTTACAAGGTATAGAAAAAAACATTTAGGACAGGAAAGTGGTATAACAATTTATTTCACATATATCAAAACAAAATTAAAGTCGAGCTAAAATAAAAAAATATATATTTTGAAAATCTCATTTACTGAGCATTTATTATTCAAAATACCTAAGCGTTAAATGTCCTTTTCATTCTTGTTTTATTCAGCCATAAATCAGATTTGCTATCACAACCTATCCTGTATGGAGATAATCTCTTTCAGACATGCAGCGATCACAGAAAATTGTACAAAAATAGAAATGCCTTGCTCTGGTTTCTTATCTCTTTTAAAGGGATGAAGTTTAATTACCGGCGTCCGAAATGGTGGCTGATGGAATCCCGACGCTGAATGCCTGACCTGGTACTAAAGATAGACAACTAAATCCCAATGCCTATCTTTAACCAGACGCCAAACTGCCAATGGCCGGCATCCCGAATGAAGGTAAGCAGGGAATCGTAGCATGTAGCTGCAGGGGGGAAGGTTAGGTTTAAGCACCCTCAGGGGGACTTAGGGTTAGGCACCCCTTGGGCAGGGTTAGGTTTAGGGTGCAGGGGGGGTAGGTTTATGCTACCCCGGAGTGTCTTAGGGTTAGGTACCAGCCTGGGGGTTTTAGGTTTAGGCACTACTAAGGGTGGGTTAGGGTTGGGGGAGTGAGGGGAAGGTTAGGGTACTTACCTGCCCCAGTTGGGATCTTCATGCTTCGGCCTTCCGGCGTTGGTATTTTCAGCCGCCGGGAATAGATCCGGCGCCATTACATACCGATTTCCTTTTTTACTTTTTTAAGTGTGATGTTTATGTTCTGTAAGTGAGGTAGCAAAACTAGATAGAAAAATATGATGTAGTTTATATGGGTTCTGTATATTTTGTCATATTTGTTGACATGAGAATGTTGACATGGTCGTTATGTCGACATGCAGCATATGAACATGGTTGGCATGTCATGTCTAATCTTCTCAATACTGATAAAATGTCGACATATTTAGAATGTCAACAAAACATTCCTGGTGGGCTAGTGGTGACTTACCTTGTTTGGTGGGTCCAGGGGCTCTAGTGGTGTTTTCAGGGTGTGGTGGTCAGCTGACATTGACTTCCTGTTGCAGTTCTGATGGTGAGTATCACTAACTCCTAACCATCCCCCTAGTTCCTAATCCTAACCACCCCAAACACAAACAAACCCCTCCCTTAGCCTAACCCCAACCCTCCGCTGCCACAGCCTTACCCTCAGATCCATGCAGAATGTCAACATTGTAAACATGCCAACATATATCATGTTGACATTTCAACACTGTTGACATCATGACTGTCAATATTGTGGTGTTAACATTATATTTGTCATAATTGTAAATATCAATAAAAGAGGATCTATAGTATATTGCGCAAACAAACCACAGCAGCCGGTGAATTACTAGGAGCCTTCACCAATAAACCCTTTATACAAGTGTCCAATAATATAAACATAGTCACAACAGCACTTATAGTGAGTCCTACATATAGAAACACACAGAGATGATACCTATACCAATCACCCAAAAATTTATATATTTTAGAGTCTTAGGGGTAAATTTACTAAAGTGAGAGTTTTTAGAAGTGAGTTTTAAAAGTGATGTTGCCCATAGCAACCAATGAGATTCTAGCTGTTATCTTCTAGAAGGTGCTAGTTAAATGTTAAGTAGAATCTGATTGGTTGCTTTGGGCAACATCACTTATAAACTCACTTCTAAAAACTCTCACTTTAGTAAATTTACCTCTTACTCTTCAGAGTAAAAGTTCTCTCTTCTCCTTATAAGTAGCAATGAATTATCCACAGTCCACAAATATATTTTGTTCATTTAGTGGTACTCTTAAAAAATAAGCACAAGAGATCGCAAAACAACAGTGCAATATTGCCTTTCATAATTTCTTAATTTCTTAATGAATTGCACTCACATAAGTAAAAGACATCAAGCATATATTAACCACACTGTTCCTTCTGACGTAAGCTTGCTTCTAATATGGTTCAGCTATACCTTCTGATTGTTGAGATTATACTATTTTTTCTCTTTCTCTGCTTCTGAAACATACTTCTGAACTGTAGTTTTTTGCTGTGGAGTGGCAAGGATGACTAAGTTTCCTCAAGATTTGTAGAGGTTTGAGATTATGCAGAAAGTGTTGATTCTTATTGCAGAAGGTGAATGAATGCCTGGTAGAATTCCAGACTAACTGGCAGCAGTGGTGTTACTAGGGCAGAGCTGCCAGGGCTCATGCCCTGGGCGCCGTGGGACCGGCGACGCGCGGTTGTGTGTGTGTCGCCGCCGGCCATGGTACTGACCCGTCCTACTGTAGTTAGCCAGTGTAGTGCCGACCGCAGTGAGTGTGGTCAGCACTACACATTTACTCAGGACTGGCGCTAGGTTTCCCTGCGCCCAGCACCGTCCTGTGCTGCACAGCCAAGCCCCTTCCCTCCCCCTGAGTGCTTACCCAATAGCACCAGGTGAAGGGTGGGAGGCAGGCTCAGGCTAACCAGTGTATTTACACAGACATCACCACCGACGCGGCGGCGATGTATGTTTCAGCAGCCAATGAGAGTCAGACAGACTCAGATTGACTGCTGCTGTGCCCACTGCAAGAGCCGGGCTGGAGTTCACTCATGAACTCCACCTTCCGGCTCATGCAGTGGGTTATGGGAGAGATGTCTTGACATCTCTCCCATAATACAGAGCGCCCCTGCCCGGGAAGACCGAGGTGCGGATGGCGGCGGGAGCAGGAGCTGGGATTCAGGTAAGTTTTTTGTATTTACATTTTTACTTGTGTGTCTGCATTACTGGGGGCACTGCATCATGGGGGGGACCTCTACTGGGGGGGACTACTACTGCGGGCACTGCATAGGGGAGGACCACTACTGTGGGCACTATCTAAAGGGCACTGCATAGGGGGGTACCACTACTGGGGGCATTGCATGGGGTGGACTACTACTGGGGGCACTATATTAGGGGTACTGCATAGGGGGACCACTACTGGGGGCACTGAATAGGGAGGACCACTACAGGAGGCACTTTATAAGGGGCACTGGATAGGAGGGATCACTACTGGGGGCCTGCATAAGGGGGACCACTACTTAGGCACTGTATAAGGGGGTACACTGCATGAGGCACTGTATAAGGGGGATCACTACTGGGGACCTGCATAAGGGGGACCACTACTGGGGGCTCTGTATAAGGGGCACTACTGGGGGCCTGCATAAGAGGGACCACTACTGGGGGCACTGTTTAAGGGGCACTACTGGGGCCTGAATAAGAGGGACCACTTCTGGGGACATTGCATACTGGGGGTACTGTATAAGGGGCACTACTGGGGCACCACTACTGGGGGCACTGCATAGGGGGGGCTGTATAAAGGGCACTGCATTAAGGTGCATATGGAATGGAAAGGAATGTTCTGAGTGACGAGAAAGGATGTGTGTCATGTTGACATGCCCCATTTTTCAGTGGCCTCTCCCCGTGATCACACCCATTTTTGCGCACACATAGGAGCGGGGGGGCACCATTTTTCTATTTGCCCTGGGCTCTAAATACCCTAGTTATGCCACTGACTGGCAGACATGCAAATGGTGAGGTAAAGATCCAATATTTTAAACAGTTTCTGAGATCTGTGGTAGACAAGAAATATCCAAACAAGGTTCCAACATGAAACAGTGAGCAGGTAGAAATCCTTTATCAATGCTTCCAGATAAGCAAACAATAGACTATGACCAGCCTAATTGTAAATATCACCATAATGAATTTATCCCATTTTTATTGTTGCTTTTTGTTAGTAGAGGTTAGTGAAGTTACACAAGCATTTATGTAAATTGAATTTCATGGCAGAACAGACCAATTCTCACATGTGTGCAGTTTGGCTATACAGTCTTTTAGTTTTAGGGATTTTTGCATTTTCGCACTGTATTGGTACATTATATATTATGAATTTTGTGAAATATCAAGTATACAAATTAATTCTGGTCTGTGGATACAGTAAGTTGGAGAACAACTGGGATTTCCACGTGAAACAAAAATAATTGTAGAAACTCCGCACGGAACACATAATGACACATTCCACTGGGGAACATGTACAGAATGAGAAAAATAGACAAAATAAATTTGGATAATAGAAATGAAAGGGAAAGAAATAATAAATAAAGGGAAATAAAACAGAAATAGATCCCTGCAAGCCAAAAATATAAAAAATAGAAATGGCTTTTGCACCAGTCCCAAACACGTGTTTGGAGTGGTACTGTAGCCTCTGAGCTGCCAGTGGACACTATCCTATCATCCCACACCCTCAGAGCATCCGGAATTGCTGTTAGGTGGATTAGCAAGAGTGGACAAAGCCATTTCAGGGTCCACAGAAGGTCTTGCAGGGAAAATTCTGACATTACAGCACTTTCAATGTAGACTCAGGGTTTTAATATAAGGAAGAAGAACCAATCTTTGAAATGGGAGAGGAAGCAAGCTCTCTGGTATCGATTAAGGCCAGAAACATTACTTGAAATACATTTTTTGCAATTTTGTTTTCATTTTTGAGCAAATAAATTGAATAACCAGTACTAGCAATATACTGTATATGTATTCTTGTTCACCAAATCAAAAGTAATCAAACAATTTGAATTTCAGTTTCTGTATTCATTAATATTATGTCCTGTCCATTTTAATCCAACAGCACCATTTAGAAACTATAAATTATGATTGTGAAATATACAGTGGCATGAATAAGTTGTTTGCCCCATTCCAAATTTCTTCTATTTTTGCTAAATTGTCACACTCAATTGTTTCAGATATTTAAACAAAACTGAATATAAAACATAGACAACCTGAGTAAACACAAAATACAGTTTTTAAATGATGATTTAATTTATTGAATCAACACCAACTGGCCCTGTGTGAAGTAATAATTGTCTCCTTTGTTACTCATTCAACCAATGAACCAGATTGTTGGGTTCAAATAGACTAGACACAATCAGGCTTGCCAGTCCTGTTGAATCTACTCACTCTACCAATGAACCAAATTATTAGGTTCAAGTAAACTAGACACAATCAGGCTTGCTAATCCTGTTGAATCTACTCATTCTACCAGTGAACCAAATTATTGGGTTCAAGTAGATTAAGCACAATCAGGCTTGCCAGTCATGTTGAATCTACCCATTCTACCAATGAACCAAATTGTTGGGTTCAAGTAGACTAGACTCAACCAGGCTTTTCAGTCCTGTTGTATCTAAGCATCCCTAAAATAGAACCTTTCTAGAAATTTGAAGTTGGCTACAAACTCTCAACAAGAAGCACAGTATGCTGTGATCAAAAAATAATCCAGAAGAGTTGAGAAAGAAAGTTTTTGAAAAATATCAGTCTGGAAAGAGTTACAAAGCTATTTCTAATGCTCTGGGTCTTCAGTGAACAAGAGTAAGAGCTAGTATTTCCAAATGGAGAGAATGTTAAACAGTGGTGAAACTTCCTATGGGTGGCCAGCCTATCAAAATTCCTCCAAGAGTGCATCTATGGCTCATTCAGAAAATCACAAAGGAACCCAAACAAACATCTAAGAGACATCAGGCCTCATTAGCCTCATTTAATGTCAGAGACTGGGCAAAAATGGAATTCATGGGAGAGTTGCAAGGTGCTTACCATTGCTTACCAAGAGGATCATAACAGCTTGTCTCACATATGCCAAAAAACACATTGACAACCATCAAGTCTTTTGGGATCATGTTCTGTGGACTGATGAGTCAAAATTGTAACTTTTTGGAAGACATGAGTTGTATTATAACTGGTGTAAAGCTAACACAACATTCCACAATAAGAACATCATACCAACAGGCAAACGTGGTAGTGGTGTGATAGTGTGAGGATGCTTTGTTGCTTTAGAACTGGACAACTTGCCATATTTGATGAAATCAGGAAATCTGCTGTCCATCAGAATATTTTGAGGATAATGTCCCGTCATCAGTCCATGATCTGATATTCAAGTGCAAATTTGTTATGCAGCAAGACAACGACAATGGCTCAAAGGATACTAAATTAAGGTTTTGGAGTGGTCTAGTCAATTTCCAGACTTGAGTCCAATTTGGGACTTTAAACAGGCAGTTCATGGTTGAAAACCCTCCAGTGCAACTAAATTAAAGCAATTATGCAATGAAGAGTGAGCCAAAATACCTCCAGTTATCAGATGTGTTTGGTTGCAGTTGTTGCTGCCAAAGGAGGCACAACCAGTTACTAGGTTTAGGAGGAGGGGGAGCAATTAATTACTTTTTCACATACTGTAGATAATATAGGTGTTGGATACATTTTTTCTTCAATAAATGAGATGACCGATTCAAAACTGAATTTTGCATTTACTCAGGTTGTCTTTGTCTTATATTCAGTTGTTTTTGAAGATGTGAAAGTAATTGTTGTAGCAAATTTGCAAAAATAGAAGAAATCAGGAAGGGGCAAAAACGTATTCACGCAACTGTAATATGTGAAATTTGAATTTCCAACTTCAGTGGTGAAGCAAAAGTGTCACTGGAATATTGGATCTGTGTAAAACAGCCTGCTGTGCCAGGAAACTCGTCTGTAATACAATAGAGCCACCACTTTGCTTACTGCTGCACCAGCATGTGAAAATGTACTGTATGCACCTAAAGTGGCACTGGTCGCATGGCACTTATAAAAATGCTTGTAAAAAAGGAGGAAAGGAGCATATTTCATGATTAAGGAGATTTGTGGAAAGATTTTGCACTTCCCACATTTTGTCGTTTTTCTGTAAAAAACAAATTGTAAAGAGTGAGTGCATTAGGCAGTTCTATGAGCGTAGTATGAATGAATGTGAGATGAGTTGGAGAAAACAACAATATCATGAAAAACAGAAACAATAAAACTAGCACTTATACATTGTACAAACAATGTCAAATAAAACATTACCTTATGTATATGCTTGCTTATGCACAAAAGTAACAATCCTACATAGGTGTATTCTACTGTATATAGTAGAGATGTGCGCTGACCCCCGTATTTTGGTTTTGGATCTGGATCTCCCCTGGTTTTGGATCTGAATCTGGTTTTGGATTTTTTTTCCTCCGTGTTTTGTTTTCATGTTTTGGTTTTGGATCTGGATTTTTTTCTTAAAAAAAATCATAAAAACAGCTAAAACAACATAATTTGGGCCTCTTCTTGTTCCTGCAGTATTATTAACCTTAATAACAATGATTTTCAGGCATTTCTAGGCATTTTTAACCACCTCACAGCTCACTATATTGTTCACTATTTTTAACCAATATAGGCCAAAGGCTGCAGCGAGCTGGCTGGCTAAAGTAAGGAACAGAGCAGCAGCACAAACGCACGGTAGTTTAAAAAAATATCAGACATCTATGAAACATTGCCACACTGCAGTGGCAGACAGGATGGCAGTTTAATAAACTATAATAATGTCAGTCGGCAATGCCCCAAATTGTGCCAAATGTAAAGGAAAGAGGTGCAAAATGGAATTGTCCCTCCCACCCACTCTTATGTGGGATATTAAAAAGGACATGCACAGTTTAACAAACCCAGCACTTTAGCCACTAGGGCTGACACTTTCGTGGCTGAACTCTTTGGTTTGTTTGGGCCCCACAAAACATTTTTTGGAAGGACTACCCTCAATTATTAAGGAGGAGGGTGTTGGTGGTGGAGATTGCATGTGCTTGTCCAAACTGCTGGTAGCTGATACTGGACTGCTTGTTATTAATTTACAAGTGATAATTTTGTTAAACAAATTGCATGAACTTGCTGCAAATGACGTAACAGGGAGGAGGTGCCTGGATGGTTAACATCCCTTCCTCTGCTAAATTTGGCTTTACAAATGGAACAGATGCCTTCACAACTGTTGTCAGAATTTAGATTAAAATAATTCCACACCCAAGACGTTGCTTTTCTGGCTTTCTTTTTATCATTAGCAAGAACTGCTGCCAGTGGTGGCTGGTTTATGCAAACCACATCCTTATCATCAACATCCACATTAGCGTCAGATAGGACACAAATTTCCCCCTCATCCTCCTTTTGCACTTCCTCCACACTATCATCCTCAGTTTTTATTATTTAACCATCTAATACTATCACAGCTGTCATGGCGTCAGTGATTCACTGTGAAACTGGGTGACAGCTATTATACTTACTTCCTCTATCAAAGGATCATTTAATAGTCAATTGTTTTTTTAAATTACTTCCGATCACGAATGAGGATGTAGGTGATGATGCAGTTATTGGTGTTGGAGATCGAAGGCGCTTAGATCCCACAGAGAGGGAGCAGGGAGGTGACACTGGACTTGTTACGTTTTGAGTTTTGGAACTTGGCGACATACACTTTGATATTTGATGAATGCGCTTCGTATCCAACGTAACAAGGAGGAGGTTCCTAGGTAGTTTAGGTCCCTCCCTCTACTCACTTTTGCATGGCAACGGGCACATATGGCTTGACAACTGTTGTCTGGATCGGGATGGAAATTATTCCACATGTGAGAAGTAGATTTTTTTGTCTTTTGTCCCAGCATAACAACAATGGGCTTTGGCTTTTTCAAACCATGGGCAACAGCTTTTGCCTTACTTACACAAAGCACATCCTCAGCATCAACATCCTCATCACCAATATTTTCATCATCAACATCCTCATCATCCTTAGCGCCTTCAACTACCAAAATATCCTCCTCCTCCATGTGCAATTCCACAGAAGCATTATCAATGACGGTGTGCAAGATGTTGACTGCCCTTCCCCACATTTACAGAGGGCACACAAATGTTGGCACTTGGAGGATCCTCCAGTACACGGGTATTTAGGTCGGGCTCACACATGGCAACCGCGGACACACTTGCACTCTCCTCAGGGATTTGTGATTTTGATTTCTCAGGGAACACAGTTGGTTTGCCCGGAGCTGTCTTAACAACTTTCACATTGTTAATTGGACCACCACCACTACTACTACTACAAGCAGAAGGGCTATCAGCAGTCTTCATAAAGAAAGGCCAAGGCCTTATCCTTTCCTTTCCACTTCATGTAGTGAATGGCATATAGCCAATTTTTTTTTATCTAAAGGCAAATATCCTTTCAATTTTTTTTTCTTAATTTCAGTAAAACTTGCTTTACCATATCGATGGCGTGACTTAAGCCCTGGGGCATGGGCCTTTATAGAGAACAAGGAATTTTACGGGCTTGCATTGCTGGTGGCAGCTACAACATGTGGTTCTTGGCCTTGCTCTCCTGTTATGTGACAGCCCTCCATATTTTCTGCACTCTTGAAGCAGTGTCACAATCACCATTAGTGTAGCCAAGGAGCGGTTAAAAAATTTACACACGTGCAGTTGTGTGCACACACAAAAATATTAGAAAAAAAGACATGTAGTCAAGGAGTGGTTAAAAAATTCACACACGTGCAGTCTTGCGCACACACAAAAATATTAGAAAAAAAGACAAATGATGATTTTTATTTTTTGTCAGCTCCAGAAGAACTTGGGCCCAGAGCACCGATTGATCACGACTGGAGTCGGGCAGCACAAGGTTGCAACTTGTGTTGCTGGCTGGCTCTTGTGCGCTACTGTGTTTAAGGCTAACACCCATGAGCACACACAGAAGAAGAAAATATAACACACTTTTATTGTTTTTCTTTTGGAGAACGACTGGAGTTGGGCAGCACAAGGTTGCAACTTGTGTTGCTGGCAGGCTCCTGTGTGCTACTACGATTAAGCCTAACACCCATGAGCACACACAGAAGGAAAAATATAAGAATCTTTTATTGTTTTTTATTTTTGGAGAACGACTGGAGTCGGGCAGCACAAGGTTGCAACTTGTGTTGCTGGCTGGCTCTTGTGCATTACTGCGGTTAAGCCTAACACCCACGAGCACACACAGAAGGAAAAATATAAGACACTTTTATTGTTTTTTATTTTTGGAGAACGACTGGAGTCGGGCAGCACAAGGTTGCAACTTGCGTTGCTGGCTGGCTCTTGTGTGCTACTGCGTTTTTAAGCCTAACACCCACGAGCACACACAGAATGAACTATATAAGACACTTTTAATGTTTTTTTTTTTGGAGAACGACTGGAGCCGGGCAGCACAAGGTTGCAACTTGTGCTGCTGCCTGGCTCTTGTGCGCTACTGCGGTTAAGCCTAACACCCATGAGCACACAGAAAATTATAAAAGACACTTTGATTGATTTTTTCCTTTTTTCTTTTTTTGGAGCCCAGAACTTGGGCCAGAAATGGACACAGCACAAGCCCAGGACACAGCAGACAGCCCAGATGGATCAGTAGACAACACAGTGACAGAGACAGCACCGTGACCAGAGACCGGAATGGATCAGCAGTCACCAGCCCAGGACACAGCAGACAGCTCAGATGGATCAGCAGACAGCACAGTGACAGTGACAGCACCGTGACCAGAGACCAGAATGGATCAGCAGACAGCACAGTGACAGTGACAGCACCGTGACCAGAGACCAGAATGGATCAGCAGACAGCACAGTGACAGCACCGTGACCAGAGACCAGAATGCATCAAATGGATCAGCAATCACCAGCCCAGGACACAGCAGATAGCACAAGCACCTCTCCCAGCCCTACACTACCCACCCTCCCTGTTCAGTCTCCACAGCCAGAGTGAAATGGCATCCGTCGCATGGTCCCTTATATACTACATTCATCATAGAGATGAAAGCTCGCGGACCGCGAGATTTCATCTCTATGGTTTTGCCTCGATTTGAGAGATCTGATTAAGGTGGGAACATCCGAACCTGCTTGGATCTGACTCGGTTATGCTAAATTCGGGTGGGTTCGGAACTCTGGAATCCGAACCCACTCATCTCTAGTATATAGCAGCATCCAATACATGTATATAGTAGTGTATTGTATAGTAATATGCTATAACCATTGTAAGATAATTATAGGACTTTCCAAAGCATATACATAATGAGATATACTCTAAGCATACAATGGTTGACATGCGGAGAGCAGGCTTCTTTAGAGTAATCAGTTGTGGCACAGAAGGAAAGGGAAGGGCTGTTTGTTACCTGGAAGTAAATGCAGAGTGCCACCACTGACCACTGGCCACTGACACACCACTGTAAACACCAGTGTTAACTCTACTTGTTGACTTAATTTGACAGACTTTATAAATGCAATTTACAAGCAGGCTAAAGCCTTAGTAGGCTTTCAAATGAATGACTAAAAATAGCATTTACTAATGAAGCTGCTGTAGGGTGAGGCTAAACAATTAGCACAAATATTACCTCTTTCAAGGGAATACATACAACTGCCAACAAAAAGCTTCCTTTACATAAGCAAAGTGGAAGCAATGCGAGATGAAACCAGCACAATGACTTGTCTTTCTGGTGGCAAACACAACATTTTTCTCCCAAGCATAACAGATGTGAGGGGACACAAAGACACAATTAGACTGTTGTGAAAATTCCAAGACAGAGTTGTATGTTTAGTTGCTGTGTTATACAAACATTAACATTCTAATATAAATGTCATTAGCAATGATAAATATTGTTTACATTTGTTGTGATAGAAAAACGTATTCGTTATTGGGTTTCATTTAGAAAACAAAATAACATAATAGCACAACATATATATTTTCTTTCTGCAAATCATGCTTATATACACCTGATTAACCATACAATATAGGGGTGATTAATGCAGGAAACACTTTCAGAATGAGAGGTCAATCTATAATTATCCATTTAGAAGTGTCTGGATAGCAGTTGCAATCATCATTGTATTTATCATCGGTGTGTATTTCATACTTGCCTACTTCGATAGGCAAGTATGAAAGGGGGGGTACTAATTACCAAGGCCCGGGCATGTAAGAGGGCCTGGCAGGGACCCAGATCTGCCCACCCCTGGTATAGTTACCTTGCTTCTGGAAAAGGGTTTCTCCTCCTCAGCGGTGCCATCTTTCCGGTGACATCTTGGGAAGATGGCGCCACACAGTGAAAGCAAAGACTCTGGCACTTCATTAAGATATGGGCTGAATGCTGGAGTGTCCCAGATGTTCTATTAAAGTATAAGTATGGTATATTTGTACCATCCCTCAAGCATCTGCAGCTGACACCCCTCTGTCATCTCTGTGTAAGTTTGTCATAGTTGTAATTACACAAATACTACCATATTATATTCAGCCTATGTTTGAACACTCATTCCCTTTCCCATCGCAGTAGTAAGGAGTTACATATGCAACCAATGCTACATATTGCTGTATGCGTACATTATTGTAAATTGGCAGAACAAATGAGCTTATTTGCTGCTAAACACACAGGTGTACATCCAACTCAGCATTGTTCCAGGTAATCACTGTTGGTTGAAACTAGGGGTGTGCACCGGCCACTTTTCGTGTTTTGTGTTTTGGTTTTGGATCTGGATCTTTCTTCGTGTTTTGGATCTGGATTGGTTTTGCCAAAACCACCCTTCCGTGTTTTGGGTTCTGGGTTTTGTGTTTTGGATCTGTATTTTTTTGAAAAAAAGCATAAAAACAGCTAAAATCACAGAATTTGTAGGTTTTTCTGCTCCTATGCTATTATTAACCTCAATAACCTTAATTTCCACTCATTTCCAGTCTATTCTGAACACCTCACACCTCACAATAGTGTTTTTATGTCCAAAAGGTTGCACCGAGGTAGCTGGATGACTATGCTAAGCGACACGAGTGGGCGGCACAAACACGTGACCCATCTAGGAGTGACACTGCAGTGGCAGACAGGATGGCAGTTAGAAAAACTAGGCCCCAAACTGTACATAATGCAAAGAAAAAAAGAGGTGCAAGATGGAATTGTCCTTGGGCCCTCCCACCCACCCTTATGTTGTATAAACAGGACATGCACACTTTAACAAATCAATCATTTCAGCGCCAGGGTCTGCCACACAACTGTGGCTGAAATGATTGGTTCGTTTGGGCCCCCACAAAACAAGCTGGCAATTAATGTGTCCCTGCACAAACTGGCTCTACGGAGGCAAGATGTCATCCTCATCCTCCTCATCCACCGATTCCTCACCCTCTTCAGTGTGTACATCCTCATCCTCACAAAGTATTAACTCGTCCCCACTTGAATCCACCACCACAGGTCCCTCTGTACGTTCTGGAGGCTGGTCTCCCTGGAAGAGCTGATAATTCATTTTGATGAACATCATCTTCTCCACATTCTGTGGAAGCAACCTCCTACGCCTTTCGCTGACAAGGTTCCCGGCTGCACTAAACACTCTTTCGGAGTACACACTGGAGGGGGGGCAATTCAGGTAAAATAGAGCCAGTTTGTACAGGGGCCTCCAAATTGCCTCTTTTTCCTGCCAGTACAGGTATGGACTGTCTGACATGCCTACTTGGATGCTGTCACCGATGTAATCCTCCACCATTCTGTCAATGGTGACAGTATCATATGCAGTGACAGTAGACATGTCAGAAATTGTTGCCAGGTCCTTCAGTCCGGACCAGATGTCCAAACTTGGTCCTGCCTGCCCTGCATCACCGCCAGCGGGTTGCTTAGGATACCTAAGTTTTTTCCTGGCAGCCCCAGTTGCGGGAGAAAATGAAGAAGGAGCCGTTGACGTGTCACGTTCCGCTTCAGCTGACAGTGTGTTCACCAGCAGGTCTTTGCACCTCTGCAGGCTTGTGTCGGCCGGAAAGAGAGACACCACATAGGCTTTAAACCTAGGATCGAGCACGGTGGCCAAAATGTAGTGGTCTGATTTCAACAGATTGACCACCCTGGAATCCTGGCAAAGCGAATGAAGGGCTTCATCCACAAGTCCCACATGCCGAGCGGAATCGCTCCGTCTTAGCTCCTCCTTCACTTTCTCCAGCTGCTTCTGCAAAAGCCTGATGAGGGGAATGACCTGACTCAAGCTGGCAGTGTCTGAACTGACTTCACGTGTGGCAAGTTCGAAGGGCTGAAGAACCTTGCACAACACGGAAATCATTCCCCACTGCGCTTGAGTCAGGTGCATACCCCCTCCTTTGCCTATGTCATAGGTGGATGTATAGGCTTGTATGGCCTTTTGCTGCTCCTCCATCCTCTGAAGCATATAGAGGGTTGAGCTCCACCGCGTCACAACCTCTTGCTTCAGGTGATGGCGGGGCAGGTTCAAGAGTGTTTGCTGGCGCTCCAGTCTTCGGCACGCAGTCGCTGAATGGCGAAAGTGGCCAGAAATTTTTCGGGCCACCCAAAGCGTCTCCTACACGCCCCTGTCGCTTTTCAGAAAATTCTGCACCACCAAGTTTATTGTGTGAGCAAAACATGGGACGTGCTGGAATTTGCCCAGATGTAATGCCCGCACAATATTGGTGGCGTTGTCAGATATCACAAATCCCCAGGAGAGTCTAAGTGGGGTAAGCCACTGGGCGATGATTTCCCTCAGTTTCTCTAAGAGGTTGTCGGCGGTGTGCCTCTTACTGAAACCGGTGATACACAGCGTAGCCTGCCTTGTAACGAGCTGGCGTTTCTGAGATGCTGCTACTGGTGACGCTGCTGCTGTTGCTGCGTAAGGTGATACATCTACCCAGTGGGCTGTCACAGTCATATAGTCCTTAGTCTGCCCTGTTCCACTTGTCCACATGTCCGTGGTTAAGTGGACATTGTGTACAACGGCATTTTTCAGGACACTGAGGACACTTTTTCTGACGTTTCTGTACAGTCTCGGTATCGCCTGCCTAGTGAAGTGGAATCTAGACGGGATTTGGAACCGGGGACACACTACCTCCATCAATTGTCTAAATCCCACTGCACTAATGGCGGATACCGGACGCACGTCTAACACCAACATAGCAGTCAAGGCCTCAGTTATACGTTTTGCTTCAGGATGACTGCTGTCGTACTTCATCCTCCTCGCTAAGGACTGTTGGAGGGTCAATTGTTTAGTAAAAGTAGTGGTGTTCCTACTTCCTCTCTGGGATGATGAACGACTCCCAGCAGCAGCAGCAACAGCAGCAGCGGCAGCAGTAGGCGTAGCAATGCAGGATCCTCCGGAGGAATCCCGGATAGGAGAGTCAGTCATGCCAGTGATATGGCCTGCAGGACTACTTCCGATCCTGACTAAGGAGGAAATTGACGAGGAGGGAGTTGACGGTGTGGTTTGCAGGCGCTTGGATACAACAGGACAACGGGATTTAGGTGTCCCTGGACTGCTTACGGTCTGAGCCAAAGTTTCTGAACTTGACAGTAACTTTTTATGAACGCGCTGCAGGTGCCGTATAAGGGAGGATGTTCCTAGGTGGTTGACGTCCCTACCCCTACTTATTTCACCTTTACATATGGTACATATGGCAAGACAGTTGTTGTCCGGATTTGGATAGAAATATTGCCAGACCAAAGAGGTGGAATGTTTGGTCTTCTGCCCAGGCATGACCGTGATGGGCTTTTTCATCCCACGGACAACAACTGTCTCCCCCGGAGCCTGATTTAAACAAACCACATCACCATCAGAATCCTCCTCGCCAACTTCCTCCTCAGCGCCAGCTACACCAGTATCCTCATCCTGTTGTACTTCAACAGTGACATCTTCAATTTGCATATCAGCAAGTGGACTGTGGGTGCTCCTTTCAGCACTTGCAGGGGGCGTGCAAATGGTGGAAAGAGCCACCTCTTCCCGTCCAGTGCTGGGAAGGTCAGGCATCGCAACCACCACCACACTTGGACTCTCCTTGGGGATTTGTGATATCTTCTTAGAAAGCACAGTTCTTCGCTGTGCTTTTGCCAGCTTAACTCTTTTGATTTTTGTAGTGGGAGGAGTGCTTCCATCGTCATGTGAAGCTGAACCACTAGTCATGAACATACTAGGGATCGACCTTAGCCGTTCCTTGCCACTCCGTGTCGTAAATGGCATATTGGCAAGTTTACGTTTCTCTTCAGCTGATTTAAATGTCTTTTTCAAGGTCATTTTCCTGAACTTTGCCATTTGGGATTGTATGTGCCCTCTACTATGACATTGGGCATCGGCCTTGGCAGACGACGTTGATGGCATGTTATCGTCTATGTCATGACTAGTGGCAGCAGCTTCAGCACTAGGAGGAAGTGGTTCTTGATCTTTCTCTATTTTATTTTTATCGGAGAAAGTTTGGTCCTCCATTTATGTTATATCGATTTGATATATACGTGCGGCTAAACACAGAAAATAATTTTTTTTTTGGTTTGGACTGGAGTGTACTTTGTGGGTTACAGCACCCTTTAACGGTCAAGCCAGCCGGCCCTTTACTTATGACACAGGCGCACTCTTGGCACTACTTTGTTGATGCACGTGCGGCTACTGCGCACACAATTCACAAACACAGAAAATAATTTTTTTTTGGTTTGGACTGGAGTGTACTTTGGGGGTTACAGCACCCTTTAACGGTCAAGCCAGCCGGCCCTTTACTTATGACACAGGCGCACGCTTGGCACTACTTTGTTGATGCACGTGCGGCTACTGCGCACACAATTCACAAACACAGAAAATAATTTTTTTTTGGTTTGGACTGGAGTGTACTTTCGGGGGTTACAGCACCGTTTAACGGTCAAGCCAGCTGGCCCTTTACTTATGACACAGGCGCACGCTTGGCACTACTTTGTTGATGCACGTGCGGCTACTGCGCACACAATTCACAAACACAGAAAATAATTTTTTTTTGGTTTGGACTGGAGTGTACTTTCGGGGGTTACAGCACCCTTTAACGGTCAAGCCAGCTGGCCCTTTACTTATGACACAGGCGCACGCTTGGCACTACTTTGTTGATGCACATGCGGCTACTGCGCACACAATTCACAAACACAGAAAATAATTTTTTTTTAGGTTTGGACTGGAGTGTACTTTCGGGGGTTACAGCACCCTTAACGGTCAAGCCAGCCGGCCCTTTACTTATGACACAGGCGCACGCTTGGCACTACTTTGTTGATGCACGTGCGGCTACTGCGCACACAATTCACAAACACAGAAAATAATTTTTTTTTTGGTTTGGACTGGAGTGTACTTTCGGGGGTTACAGCACCCTTAACGGTCAAGCCAGCCGGCCCTTTACTTATGACACAGGCGCACGCTTGGCACTACTTTGTTGATGCACGTGCGGCTACTGCGCACACAATTCACAAACACAGAAAATAATTTTTTTTTGGGTTTGGACTGGAGTGTACTTTCGGGGGTTACAGCACCCTTAACGGTCAAGCCAGCCGGCCCTTTACTTATGACACAGGCGCACGCTTGGCACTACTTTGTTGATGCACGTGCGGCTACTGCGCACACAATTCACAAACACAGAAAATAATTTTTTTTTAGGTTTGGACTGGAGTGTACTTTCGGGGGTTACAGCACCCTTAACGGTCAAGCCAGCCGGCCCTTTACTTATGACACAGGCGCACGCTTGGCACTACTTTGTTGATGCACGTGCGGCTACTGCGCACACAATTCACAAACACAGAAAATAATTTTTTTTTTGGTTTGGACTGGAGTGTACTTTCGGGGGTTACAGCACCCTTAACGGTCAAGCCAGCCGGCCCTTTACTTATGACACAGGCGCACGCTTGGCACTACTTTGTTGATGCACGTGCGGCTACTGCGCACACAATTCACAAACACAGAAAATAATTTTTTTTTGGGTTTGGACTGGAGTGTACTTTCGGGGGTTACAACACCCTTAACGGTCAAGCCAGCCGGCCCTTTACTTATGACACAGGCGCACGTTTGGCACTACTTTGTTGATGCACGTGCGGCTACTGCGCACACAATTCACAAACACAGAAAATAATTTTTTTTTTGGTTTGGACTGGAGTGTACTTTCGGGGGTTACAGCACCCTTAACGGTCAAGCCAGCCGGCCCTTTACTTATGACACAGGCGCACGTTTGGCACTACTTTGTTGATGCACGTGCGGCTACTGCGCACACAATTCACAAACACAGAAAATAATTTTTTTTTTGGTTTGGACTGGAGTGTACTTTCGGGGGTTACAGCACCCTTAACGATCAAGCCAGCCGGCCCTTTACTTATGACAAAGGCGCACGCTTGGCACTACTTTGTTGATGCACGTGCGGCTACTGCGCACACAATTCACAAACACAGAAAATAATTTTTTTTTGGTTTGGACTGGAGTGTACTTTCGGGGGTTACAGCACCCTTTAACGGTCAAGCCAGCCGGCCCTTTACTTATGACACAGGCGCACGCTTGGCACTACTTTGTTGATGCACGTGCGGCTACTGCGCACACAATTCACAAACACAGAAAATATATTATTTTTTTAGCACTTGGGGGGAGCACCCCTGATGGACAGAGCACCCCCTGGACAACACTACAGCACCCCTTTAGGACTGGGACACTGCACAGGACTTTGGAGTGGACACAGCCCCTATGGAGAACTGACTGCACAACACAGTCCAGCCAGCCCCTATGGACTTTGAAGTAGTGGACACAGCCCCTATTAACAACAGCAGCACAGCACAACACAGCCAGCCCCTATGGACTTTGAAGTAGTGGACAACAGCAGCACTACACTACACTACACTACACAGCACTAACTCCCACCCTCCCTCTTCACTGTCCACAGCCGAGTGAGAAAATGGCGCCGACGCGGGTACCTTATATAGGATCCAAAACCCGCGAGACTCGGAAGGCGGGATGATGACGTTTTGCCTCGATGTCAGATCCGAGTCAGGCGGGAAAAGTCGAGCCTGACTCGGATCGGACTCGGATCGGGGGGGCTCGGGGGGGTTCGGATTTCAGAAATCCGAACCCGCTCACCCCTAGTTGAAACCTACTAATTCTATTGTGCATCTGTATAAACAAGGGTAAAATAAGGTAGTGTGGCTGATGCAGAGTTGAATGCAAGTTGGCTGAAATTGCATTTGCATTGTGTGCATGGAAATAAATGTTGATATATGCCCATATGTAGAGTTGTATGTATCTGTCTGGGAGGGGATGTAGTTGGGATCCGAGCGCTCAACACTCCGGCACTGGAATCCCGTAAGGAGTGAGAATACCGGCACCAGCATCCTGGCACCTGCAATCCTGTTGGGTAAGTATGAGGGTTAGGTTTAGGGTTAGGGTTAGGTACTAGGGGGAGGGTTAGGGTTAGGCTGCAGGAGGGAAGGGTTAGGGTTAGGCTGCGGGAGGGGAGGGTTAGGCTGTAGGAGGGGAGGATTATAGTTAGGCTGCAGGAGGGGAGGGTTAGGGTTCGGCTGTGGGAAAGGTGGGTTAGGGGGAGGGCTAGGGGTTAGTGTCTGTATTCTGACTGCCAGCATCCCGACCACCAGGATCTCTTACCCAACCCATCTGGGAGCATTGTCCATTTGGTTTCATAGCTTCATCATTATCACTGTGCACCTACACTAGCCCTCATTAAAATTAGAGTGCATGCAAACTCCCTGCTACCACCCAACTATGCCAGTTTAGCTGGGAGAGGATATGCAACTGAAGTGTATGCAACCCAGCATCACCCATAGGTGCATGTGCAGAGCGAAAACGTACAACTTACTTTTTTAAACCTGCATCAGCCTCATTGTGTGTAACTGGCAGAAGTATAAAAAATATGGACACACATCAAATGTTTAATGTGCCTTTTTGCGCCTCATGCTAGTACCCTATAGGATGTGCCCTTTCTGCTTCTTAATATTTATATGGACAGATGCAGGGGTGTGGAAGTCAGTGACACAAAAGAGCATGTCACCATAAATACTGTAATAACATGTTCCGGCCACAGCATTTCCTTTCTTCACCATAATTATTGCTTGTCTTAACCTCATACACTGTATGTCTTTAAATACTCATGATAGAAAGGGGACACCAAGACCACCTTCATTGCACATGTCACAACTTTGCAATTTAACTCACAATGGTTTAAGACAAGCGCATGTATTAATGTACTTTCAATTTTAAATAAACAATTTATTTTTTTTGCAAAAACAAACAAATTATGTAATTAGTTAGTGGGCTCCTTGGGACTACCCCTGTCAAACTAATACCCCTTTTACACCAGAGCTATAACCCAGATTTTTGAAGGGTTAACCCAGGTAGCTCCCTGGTGTAAAAGAGGAGAGGGTTGGATCGCCGGGTCGACCCAGGTAACTAGCAGGGTTTAACATGGGCATAGCCCGTGAAACCCTGCTGTGAGAACAGCGTACTCCAGGTCACGATGACCTGGATTGCGCTGCTAGCCTGCCGATTGGTCCGGCTTCGGTGGCGCTTGGAGATGACGTCATCTCCAAGCGACCACTTTCACTCCGCAAAAGCCGGGTCTATGCAGACCCGACTGCAGTGTGATATTCCCGAGTCAGCGCCGGCAAAATTCCAGGTCAGACCCAGAATTTAGGTGGAAAAGGGGTATTACTAATCTGTCATTAGGAGCAAACGTGTTGACTTTTCAAATAGCACCATTCTCTTGCTAACCCATACATTAGTCTTAATAAACATGGGTGAAACAGTGCAAAAAGGTGAATGACATCACGATGCTGGAGACAGCAATGTTGTACTGCATCTCTATGTTTTGTCTGGCTTTTAAATGCCCCTCCGGCTATAATGTTATCATGTACTTTGTGCTGTTTTCTTATATAGAGGAAGTTACTCCATGTAACTGAAATGGTCTGATGAGCATCACTAAACTGCATTTCAATAAAGGAACCAAACAGCTGCTGCTTATCTGGCAGAACTAAAATTCTTGGCAATATTTTATACTTGTAATGGAACACGGCTTACAAATAAGAAAAACCAATCGAACAAAGAATAACCATCAGTTTGCTTTTGATTTAACTGGTGATAAAAATGTTTCTGATACAGTATTTATGTTCACTGTAAGTTACTACTACTGCAGATAGATTATGATCAGCATTTGTCAAATGTCTGTAATCCAATACAAGGCATTCGCTTTAACACAGTGCTGCTTGTGATAACATACGATCAATGTATAATCAATTATTGGCTACTAAACAGATGAAATTAGGGTTATTTAGAAGATCCAACATTTGTGCTCCAAAAGATTGAAGTATTTACATGCATACTGTACTGTATATCCAGTCTGAAACATCTCAAAGGGCATTCAGCATAAAAACAGTAACATTTGCATTATGAGGTACGTTAGGTGTGCAAGTGTTATATCACATGATTGGGTCAAGTGGTAGATTTTACCTAGGGGCTGCAGAACTGTAGCATTCTCCATAAAATCCACTACCCGCAGGCAGTGCCTAGCAGTGGTTTCCCATTGGAAGCACTCTCTCTGCTAATCACAGCCATACAGGCAGTCCCAGGGGGAGGTGTTTTATGCCCCTGGGACTGCCAGTCCAGACTTCAGTTAGCAGAGAGAGTGCTTCCAATTGGAAACCACTGCCCTGCTATAATGGCAGCCCTATCTGACTTCTAGGCACTGCAGCAGATACAGTAAGCAGGGGTCTATTTACTAAGCTGTGTTAGGAGATAAAGCGAATGGTGATAAGGTACCAGCCAGTCAGCTTCTAACTGCCATTCTTCAAACACAGCCTGTGACATTGCAGTTAGGAGCTGATTGGCTGGTACCTTATAACCGTTCACTTTATCTCCTAACACAGCTTAGTAAATAGACCCCCTAGAAGCCTGGAAGGCTTGTCAATTTGTGCATGATCCCTGCACATATACACAAGCTGGCTGCACAGACCGGAAGAGAGCAGAGCAGCAGACCCCCCTGGAGTTAGAGGTAGGAGTCGCCACTGATAGAGCCCTTTCAAATCCGGGAATGTGGAGCTGGACAGTGATATCAGTGCTCGGTGCAACTTCATCCAACATGCCTCTTAGGTCTATCTACATTGCAATGTCTTAGGGGCTGCTGGACAATGGCAAGTGGTCTAGATCATCCTGCAGAGTGATCCGCATTGCAATAATGATCATGGTCAGCCCCAGCCATAACTGGTAACTGCTTAAATTGCATGTTTTAAAGATACTTAAATTACTATTTAAAGAAAAATTAACTGACTTTAATTTTCCATTACCTGTATAATAGCTCCTGACTTGTTGCATTGTGCTTTTAAATGACCCCAGAACTCATCAGTGACGTCTACTGTTTCACAGTAATGATGCAATAGCCATACCCATTCAAACTAAAAAGAGTAGGGCCACATTATCAAATTTTCGCAGGAGAAAAAGGGCTGGTAAAGTGATACTGCAGTGATACAGCTGATCTCAAAGTGCTGTTACAAATCTATATTTTCCGTAGCCTTCTTCACTTACCTAAAAATGCCAAACAGATCACAACAGCCCAAATGTCACATAATCAAGCATATATCTCGCAGTTTGGAAGAATTCCTTAAAACATCTAATTATTGTAAACTGTGTGTAAAGAAGTTTCTGTAATGGTTTTGTTTTCACAAGATCTTTCAGATCCTTTAGAAATTAGACAGAACTCCCACTGTTTATTTGTTTTTACTTTAAATTGTTGCCCGGGGCCTTTAAATAATTATAATAAAACAATAATAGAATTAAAATTAGATAAATTAACTGGAAGTGATACTGAATACATTTCCACGACAGCTGGTAACTCTTATTCAGTGGCAGCTCGAATGCAAAATCGGAATTTTTATGACAGTAGACAATGAGGCCATCATGTACAGGGTGTATTCCAATGCTCAAGAGGGGCAGTATGGAAGTGACACATTATCAGAAACAAACTTGTCTCATTTAGGTACTGTTAATTACCATAACTTACATAATAATAGACATCTGTTATCCCCCTTCCACCCCTTATGTCTCTATCACTGTTTCTTTCTTAACAAAGATTTGCTCTGTCTGTGTTACAGCTTATACAAGAAAAAATAGATTATCCGCACAGAAATATACAATTGTATATCAGATCTTTCCCTATTTTAATAAGATGATAAAAATAATGTATTATCAAGGGAGGTGCACCCTGGAATCAGACAACAGTACGAATATAGGAAGAAGAAAAGAAATTCCTTTGTGGGGCACTCACAGATCTGAATGTATATTATAATTGTAATACTTTATTTTATTTTATTTTTTGGGGAAATAACATGTGTTACAGCTTATTCAGTGACACATTTTAGAACCTAAGCTTTTTTTTTTTTAAATTCCTTTTTACATAATCTGTAACCTTTACCTATGGCCTTTGCATGTGTCTTGCATAAGGTACAGAGCAATTTATAGCTATTACATCAGACGACTTGTTCAGATGACATGTTTCCAAAATACAAAAACCTTTTTCTGTTTTCGCTTTGCTAAGTAAAGCTCTAATTAATTTCACAAGCTTCTCCTTTGTTTCCAAGCCAGTTTTTAATTATGGCTCTATGTGTCTATAAAACAAGAACCACTCTCTTTCAACCATATGTGATGTATGGCTTTGTGAATTATTTTATGTATGTATATCTTCCCAATAGTGTTTTAACGGATATGTAGATATGTCAGTAATGGCAGTGGGAGTCCCTCAGCAAATGAGTAAAACAGAACATTACTATTGTCAAATTATTAGTGGGGATGCTCAAGGGGCAGTCTTGGTACTTTGACAGCAATTGTATCTTCGTTTCATGAAATGTTACTGTTGCGCTGTTACTGTACTTTACTCACACTTGCTTTGGAGGTGAAATGAACATGTACAACAGATAATTAGCAGAGTAGGGAAAGATGATTTACAAAGTAAAGAAGAAAAGCCAGAAAGTTATGAATAATGTTGGTTCCACAATAAGTGTTGCTCGTGCTCATAAACACCTCGGTTTGCAGCCTGTGTGTTAATGACTTCAGAAGATGTTTATTGCTTGAAACACCGTTCACTACATTGGGTTATCACTTAGCTATCCCATTAACAAGTGCTATTATTGCCAAGTATTTAATCATAAGTTACAATGTGCCAATTAAAATCCAAACATTCAGGCCCTTAATACAAACTTTTAATGATACCATGCAACACAAGGCATTACTGGTACCTTGATGTAGTTTTGCATGTACTTAAACTGAGTTTCTAAACTTGACAAATAATAAAACATAAATGCAATGGATGTACTTTCTTAATCAGAGAAAGTTTTACAACAAAATAGCTCAAAGAAGCAGCTTTTCATAAAATACTCAGCTAAAATGTTTTTGTGTCTTAAATGCCTTGTTATTTGCTCAGAAAGTTGTTTTTGTGGAACAAAACATTTTTATAAAATCAACTTTTGTTTATGTTAGAAATTAAAGGGACTATGGGGTCGATTCAGACCCAGAGGCTAAGCTGCGCTCTCTCACAGTCAAAAGGGGCCGGGTATGCAAATTCCGCGATCGCACTGTCTGGTGTAAGGATAGCCTCTATGTTTTAGAGAGTGACGGCAGAATGAGTGCACGCCAGTATAAAGACGCCCACTTTTCTTTCTTAGCAAACGTCATCTCCAGGAAGTGTAAGATTAATATGAACCATCGAGAGCCATCGGAGATGCATACAACGCTTGAGGTAGACCCTACTCCACCACAAGCACTACTATCATTGCAGGCTGAAATACAACCAAGTGATGTGTACAATGATGCTTCCATGCTAATTATGCACACCCATAAAACTCCATTTTGATGCCCAGGCATGCCTGCGTTCGCAGTACCACTCCCCTGTTCACAAGCACCTTCCCCTGTTACCACTCACAAACGGCACTATCTGTCACTCAAAGTAGTGTCCAGTCTGTGTACTACGATCGCACAATTCCCGATCGCAGTGACTGGTTCACGTATGCGCATATTGACGCATGTGCAGGCGGATGACTATCGGCCATAGCGTGCATCCACGACTTAGCGATGGGGTCTGAATTGGGTCCTATAATCTCAAACAACATGAGATGAAGGGAAGAAATGTAATATACAGTGTTACAAATTCCATATTATCAGTTTGGGGAAAAGTATCATTAATCTCAAATAAATTGCATACATTGCCATCTCTATTCACCTGCATACCAGCATTTTTCATCTGGTATGCAGGATTACCTTGTTGCCAGGACAGCTTTTCCAATATTGAGCTTTCACGGTGATGCGTAGACTTCTGGGGTAATGACCCAGAGGTGAAAATGCACATGCAAGCCGCAAGGAATGGATAGAGGGGGTCATTCAGACCCGCTCACGAGCAAAGGACGTTCGCAAGCGGGTCGATGTTGTGCGCATGCGCGAGACCCGGCGAGCGACGAGGAATACATCGCTTGGGGTCTCGCACCAAAGGGGGCATGCTGTCGATGGTGAGTGACAGCACGCCCCCTTTGGTGGGCGTGCCGGGGGCGTGGATGCAGACGGAGGCATTCCCATGGGAACGCCTACCGTCTGAAGCCGGCCCCACTGACATCAGTAATGATGTCAGTGGGAGTGATTTTGGCTCTGATAGAGCCAAAATCACTCCTGGGCTTGCGGCAGCGAGACCCTACCGCAGGGTCTCGTCACAAGCCCGATGATCGCGATGGTCTTGACAATTGCGACCATCTTTTTGGCCGCTCGCATATGCTGTGGGTGGTCACCCACAGCTATGTGAGCGGCCAGGAGGCCGCTCCATTTTCAGGTAGGAGGGCACTGATTCAGAGCGAACGCTCTGGTCAGAGCATTCGGCTCTGAATCAGGCCCAGAGATCCTTTATATCAGATTTCAAGGATATCCATGTTTTAGCACAAATAGCTAAATCAAAATGAATGAGCTAAAGCAAGGATATCCTTAGAACACGAACTGTTGGGGTGTTTTGAGGACCGAGTTTGGAAACCACTGAATTAGACAATGGCCCTCATTCAGAGCCACTCGCTAGCGGCAGTACGCTCGTTCCGAGCGATGTTCGCACATCTGCGCATGCGTACGGTTTTCAGTACGCATGCGCGAACCAGTCAGTGCGGCCAAAAATCGTTGGTACGCAATATAGCGAGGGCCTGCTATTTTGAGTGACAGAATGAGGCGTATGTGGGTGGTAACAGGGGAAGGTGCTTGAAAACGGGGAGTGGAGATCCGAACGCAGGCGTGCTTAAAGGTCAAAACGGGCGTTTTAAGGGAGTGCATAATTAATACAGCAGCGTCATTGACCACGTCACTTGGTTTTTTTTAACTCAGAACTGCTCGCAAAATAGCGGTTGAAAACACCAACCACAAGAATAGCGAGCAGTTCATACGCTGTACGATGTACTCGATTAATCTAATAAATAGCGGACATGACGTATGGTGCGTGCGGCCAGGGGGCGTTTTTATCAAATAAACGAGCGTATGTTTTGCTCGCTCGTTCAGACTTAGAGGTGGGAACAGACTGCAATTTGCGAACGGATCATTTGAATAGCCACCCCTTGTTTTTGAACGAACGACCACAAATAGCGAACGGCTCTGAATCAGGCCCAATGTCAGGATAAGACAAGGCAAACATTGTGAGAAAATGTAACAGTGCCACAGCAGGACCCAAAGAAGGACAAGGAAGCAGAGCTCCAGGCGCATTGTAAGGATATCTTTCTGGTGTCTTTCCAGGCAGCAAGGTACTGTTAGCACATAGCCCTATAACTTTTCTCTCCCTGGGAAATAAGGTTAGTGAGAGGACATTGCGGAGTTGAATGCAATTCAATTTTGTGGACGGATCCTGTGTATTTTCTCACTAACTCACTTATCATGCTCCAGAGCGGAGTATGTGCATCTACTGTAGATTCACACTCGAGGCTGCAGTTGCGTAACAGGGTGGCAATGAAGCATTTAAATGTAGGTTAAGTTAAGTGAGGGCATGTCAATGCAATTGCAGGCTATGCAGAATTATATCTATGCAGGGCTCTACTGTTTTCAGATGGATGTCTTGTACCTACTGAGCTTAAACTGATGCATGTATTTGTATTGGAAAGGCCGCCTTCAGGGGGGACTGCTGGGACTAGAGTACCGGGCCTGATTTTGTCTCTCCAAGCCTGGGCCCTGGCTGCTAGTCCGTGATCTGCTACGTGCCACCCTCTCTGTCCAGACTTATGGTTCCAGCACAGAAGATAACACGGACAAGGGTCCTTACTGCAGAGAGCCACGGTGTGTCTGAGCAGAGGGGTCCCACTGAGATGCAGCATCTAGGGTGGCTTAAACACTGGCATCAGACCCTGCACCCACCTCACCGTATGGAATTAGATATATTTATTACCATTTGTGTACGATGGCATCATCAGCCAGTGTCCAAAAGTCATTCCCTACCATCCAAGTGGGCATAGAGGGGGAATATAAGCATGTGGCGAGTGTAGCGAGCCTGCAAGGGGCAAATTTCTTATTTTCCTGGAAAGTGTGGTCAAAAACATCCACTTCCGCTGTCACTCACGTCACTTCCAGATACAGCTAGTGAAGGGGATTTATGCTCTTCCCTCACCATATGGGGGACAGGATGCGCAGTGCACTTCATGTCCGTCACTGAATTCCTTCCCCAGTAGCAGCTGCAGTAGGTTCTGGCTCTCTCTCATATATTAAACCCACTGGGAACCAGTATTATAAAAAAAAATGGGAATTATTTAAATCTATTGCTTTAAATCTGAAATGGGTACAGGATAAGTGACATTGTAATGTCCTGTGCCCCCTTCCCCTGGTCCAGGCTTCCCAGTCTTGTGACTCTCCTGGTCCAGCCATTTGCCCCCCATTAAGGTCCAGACTTCCCTGCCCTGTGCCCCCCCCAATTAAGGTCCAGCCTTCCCTTCCCTGTACCAGCCCACACCATGTCTAGCCATCCCTGTGCCCCCAGTAGGTCCAGTCCTACCTGTCATGCACTACCCCTTGGGTCCAGCCCACTCTGCCCTGTGCCCCCCAGATCCAGCCATCCCTGCCCTGCATTCTTCAGTTCCAGTCTTTCCTGTCCTGTGACCCTCTAGTTACAGCTCTCCCTGCCCTCCCATATCCAGACATAAACAGTCTCCCATTTATTGCCCCCACCACCCACATTTCCCCTGTGCCTTTCACAAAATACTTTTCCTCTTGCCCTGCCCCTCATCCTTCCACTTTTCCTTTCAGCATCTGTTACCATCCTGCTGGGTGCCAACCAGAAGATACGTGGAGACACCTGAACATGGCATGTAAGCACAAACTTCTGATTTAAATATTTTTTTCCCACTAACCCAGACGACAGTTAAATTTTCCAGTTTTTGCCAGTAAAGATTTTGGGACGTAGTTAGGCTGCCGGTCTCTATGCCGACGCTGGAATCCCGACAAGGGAGTTAAGACAGGTGTCGTAATACCGACGCCTATTTTATTCCCAATGCCGGAATCCAGGAGGATGCCAGCCCAAATGAAGGTAAACCTGTAGTGTTAGCTGCACGCGGGGGGTGGGTTTAGGTTTATGTTAGTTAGCGGGGTTAGCATTAGGTTTTGTGGGGGAGGTTAGGGTTAGGTACCCCTAAGTGGGATGGTTAGGGAGAGACACTACTGGGAGGGTAAGTTTAGGCACTAAGGGGGAAGGGTTAGGGTTCAGCACGAAGGGGGAGACTTAAGCTGCATACACACACAACGATTTTGTTACCAACGATTTTATGAACGATTTTATAAACGATTTTCTGTCAGATTATCTGTCAGATTTCTTAAAGTGTAATGAACGATTTTTATGAACTACAAACGATTTTTGCATATTCCTTTAATGAAAATTGTTGAGTTGACAAGTCTGACTGAACTACAAACTACAAACGTGAACCCGCATGAACGATTATCGTTCATTGTTTGACTCAGAAAGTGAACGATTTTTTCAAACGATTATCATTAAACAATATCGTTTAATGATAATCGTTCAAAAAATCGTTGTGTGTGTATGCAGCTTTAGGTTTGGAATGAACGGGGAGGGTTAGGATGCAGGGTGGGGAGGGTTAGGCTACAAGAAGGGAGTGTTAGGGGGAGGGTAAGTATATTACCCGACCCCTGTTGGGATACCAACCATAGGGATGCCTGTCGGTATTGTGACATGAGGCATCCCGAAAGCCAGCATTACATACACATTCCCAAGATTTCCCATTTGAACTGCACAAGTGTAATGGTGGTACTTTATGTGGATATGGCTATTTCAGTATTTTTTTTTTGCGGAAAATACTATTTCAATGTATTTTATGTAAATTAGGCATTTTAACTGTATTTAATTTGCAACCGGCTTTTCCAATGTATTTTATGTGGATCTAGCTATATATGAAACAGCAATGTTTTCTCCTATATTTCTGTATATGTATAGCTTCATATATATGATAGATTGACAAGGTATAATAACAATCACCCCACAGCCCAAACTTTGACAATTTTTTTTAAACTAGTCACCATTTGATGCCCCAACCCTGCTGTAGCTCCACCTACATTATCCACAGCTCTGCCCACTTCTGCTGCCTTTGCCCCTCCCAAGGGGCGGCCCTGCCTGTTTTGTCGGTCCCAGGCCCTACAATTTCTGATGGCAGCCCTGTGTATAGAGGTGGGTGAGTTGCATAGATGGATGGATACAACTGTGCACTCAGGGGAATATATGCATTTAGTTCCCGCATGCAGTGCAGGTGTAATTATATTACAAATTTGGACTTTGAAGTATACAGCATAGATCAGCTGTCTGGGTAAAAGTTTGGAAAAATACAAGGAGTATTTTAATATTGTATATTTATAATTAATTTCTAAATGCTGTCACTCAACTACATTTTGCTTTGTTTGATGCACAAGATGTACTGTAATCATATAAAGGTTTTGAATCTTACTTCAGAAGGTAGATTACATTTTAGCCATGCTTCTCAATGCTCTGCATGCAATTCAAAGAAACATGAGTCATCTGTTATTCCTGTTCCAGTGACATTAATGTTTATTTTTGGAAGAGTTCTCTGAATGCCATCCTTTGAACACTTCTGGAATACTTGAATTCTACAGGCAGCCTCTCCAAGAAAGGATATGATCTCATGAAGCATGAGCACTAAGCACCAGTGGGTACAAAGGCACCACCCAGTGACATACAGTGAGGTAAATAGCTGGGGAGGCACTGGCTATTATCAGAGGGCCTGATTCAGAGCCGCTCGTAAGTGGCCGCTCGTTCGCTCCGAGCGATGTTCGCACATCTGCGCATGCGTATGGGTCGTAATGCGCATGCGCCAACCAGTCATTGTGGTCGGAAATGAAGCGCTCGCAAAATTGTGAGTGCCTGCTAATTTGAGTGACAGGATGAGGCGTTTGTGGGTGGTAACAGGGGAAGGTGCTTGAAAACGGGGAGTGGTGATCCGAACGCAGGCATGCCAAACGGTCAAAACGGGCATTTTAAGAGTGTGCATAATTAACAAAGCAGGGTCATCGACAACGTCACTTGGTTATTTCTTAGCCTGAACTGTTCGCATGATTGCGGTAGGAAAATCCTACCACAAGCACTGCGAGCAGTTCAGACGCCTTTCGATGTACTCGATTAATCAAATAAATAGTGGAGATGACGTAGGATGTGAGCGACCAGGGGGCGTCTTTACAAAATAGCGAGCGCATGTTTCGTTCGCTCGCTCAGACATTGAGGTGTCAACAGACTGCAAAGAGCGAACGCTCAATTTAAATAGCTGGCCCCTTTTTCTGAACGAGTGAGCGCAAATAGCGTCTGGTGCTCAATCAGGCCCAGAGTCAGATTTACAGATACACATATCAACCTGAGGGTTTATGTGGGCATTACTCAAAGGTGCAGCAGTATACTGTATAGTGCTGAAAATTCCGTGTTGTGATCAGAGAAAGGTAGACAAGGGAGGCAGTGCCTCACCTGCCATACACTTTTTACTCCAGAGTTTTGACTATAAAAATTATTAGAATAATACAAAAAATATATTTTTTATATTTTCTTTACATTTTACTTAGAATTGTTATAGTCAAAACTCTGGAGTATACCTAAGTATGAGGCTGTGCCTCACCTTCCTCACCTGACCACACATCACTGGCGCCACCAGAGTTAACCTGCCTATAATTTTATTTTTTTCCCATGTAGTGATTGGCCATCGGGATTGCACATCTTGCTCATGATGGCAGGGCAGAGCTAAAATGATCAAGGGTAGCACCGGCACAACTGTGCACAACAGCATACTTCCTTTTAGCAACAAAAAATTTCTAGTGTCAATAATCACCACTAATAGTTCATGTCTTTTTGGAACAATTTCTCAGAAGTATAAGATACAATCTCTACGTATGGAATGGACCCAGGAAGATGGCTGAACACCAGAAGCGCAAGATTCTGGTAGTGTGTGGGCCCTGTGATCTGAGGTGCAATATTGAAACAGCAAGTAAGTTGCTGGACGTGGTAATGGTGCGTATCCATAGCAAACTTAAAGACTGTCCTTGCTGATGTTTACTGCTATGGATAAGAACTTCCCACACAGCCTCACTTTGATTCAGTATATTATAAGGAACCAGTAGAGATACTGACAGAGAGGCAGCAATGGTGGAGTGACTAGTGAGGAAAATGTGTCAGGCAGTGAAGCTGAGCATAGAATGAAAAAGTGCAAGGTGAGAGATGGGTAAGACATAGAGAATAAGGCTACTGTGATAAAGCCTGAAGATGATAAGGACATGAATGATAGTTTTGGTGACTTCCATGATGAAAAAGTGCTCAATCTTGGGAATATTCTGGAGGCAAAAAGGAAGGATTAGGTTAGGGACTAAACATGGAAAGCAAAAGATAAGGTGGAGGCAAGGATGTCACCCAGAGTGTGGATTTGAGAAATGGAGGAGATGGTGATGTTGTCATTGGAAACGGAGATGGGTGGAAAGATTAGGAACTAATTGTTTGACTGTTTAGATATGGAAAGTGCAGAACTCTAGGTATAGAGAAGATGAATTTGAAATGGATGAAGCCAGCAAGAAAGAGTTACTTTCTCTAGAGGCACTCAGCAGGCTGAAGCAGTGGGTTAGAGAGGAATACCAACTTTGGTGGTGGGATCGACATAGGTTGGCTGTGACAGCAAGGTTAAAGTTTGGTCTGAATAAGAGAAGGTGGTTATTGGGGAGAGAAAAGAGAAACAACGAGCAGGAGAAACTGGAGGGATTAAGGGCTTCCAGGTTACACCTAGTGATAATAGCCTTCAGGGACAAGGGAGGATCTGAAGAAGTCAAATGAGTGGCTGTTTAGATGGGAGTGGAAATAAGTTCATTGAAAGACACCAAATGAGAAATGTGTGGATGTGGCAGGGCTGGTGGGATCATCAGTTGGAATGTTGAAGATCCATAGAATGAGGGAAGGGAAGTCAAGGGAAAGAAAGTTGAGGAGTTAATTTGTCAAGGGATCAAGGGATTGAGTGACAAAACTGGGGAGACTATAGGTCATTGCACAGCTGCATGGGAAAGAAGAGGCAGATGGAGTAAACCTTGAGGAGGAGAAAGTGAAAGAGGGTTCAGGAGATTTTACCCAGAAGGTGCAGCAGGGAGAAACGGGGACCCTGACCCTACATTCTTGAAGGTTATTAGGTCTGGGGGTGTATGAATAAGTAAAAGGCTACCATACATGTACAGCTTATATAGTTTAGTGTAATATGTCGTAAAGGATTCAGCAATCTTCCTTGTCTCATGTTGTGTTAACCCTTCTTTCAAGCTCAGCTTAGTAATGGGGAGATAAGGAGGTTTTGTGAGAGGTTTCTAAATATAAAATTTTCTCCAGTAAGGCAATCTCTTTGTTGAGTTTTTTATTTATTCAAAAGATCACAATTGGATGCACTTACCTGACAATACACACTTATGTGCCTCTCATACTGAAACCTTGGAAACATCTGATCATCATATAGGAGTCTAAAGAGGACTTCAACTGAGTTTTACAATAACCATCCTGTAAAAGAAGTTAATTGAAAGGCTCTGTTATAGGTTTCAATGTACAGTAGTTTGTGGGAGAGATAACATGAGATAGACAGGATGCTATGAGATAACATGAGATAGATCTGGTCTAACCAGATAATTGGGCTTACAGGGGAATCGGAGAGTAAGTAGAGGTGTCGGTGGCTCAGGAAGAGGTTAGTAATCCGGGAAGAAACCAGGTGAGGGTGAGAATAGAAAGTGTAATCGAAATCTGCCGAATAGGATAGTCTCCAAGGGGTAAATTTACTAAAGTTAGAGTTTTGGTATGGGCAACATCTCCAAACTCTCAATTTAGTAAATATACCCCCAAGTGTCAGTCAGCTGGTGTTCATGCACCTCCTCTGCCTATAATCTTTTTTGGACCTGTGATGGTCTCTATTAGAGGTATCACGGTCAGGATCAAGAGTCCATTTTAAATATCCACCTACCACACAACCCCCTCCAACAAAGCTTCCGCCTTCTCCAGCACAGGGGAAATACAATTAGGTTGTGAATATAGATTAAGAAAAGAGAAACACTGGATATATAGCAGGCATCTAGCCAACAGATCTCGCCCTATGTACAGAGACATCTATTAAAGGTAGATGTTGGGCAAATAATATAGCGACACCTTACATTTTCCCAGCAGAGTTGTCGCTATAAAAGACCTGAGGTAAGTATAACATTATGAAAGGGAGTTGCCATATTTGAAATTAGTTTCTTGTACCAGAGCCTCATCAGTTTTGTCTTATTGGAGACAATGGAGCAACTGGAATCTTTTCTCAGGCATATTTATCAATTTAGCCTTTGCAGTGACAGCCTCTAAGGGTAAATTTACTAAGAATTGTGTCTGGTCTGAGATTGCCCAAGTTTAAACATGCACAGCATCGCAGGAAAATGGGAGACTTTTGACAGCTTAAACACACAAATTTACCAATAATCGTGTTTTGCCGAATTGTGTTTTTTGATAGTTTATGTGTTCTTGTTTTATTTCCAGTTATTCCTGGGTCTGACTGTAACCAAACACTCCTGAACATGCGGCGTGCACATAGCAGTGAGATACCTGCAGACTGCATGTGTGTATAGTGTAAAAAATAGAGTAAAAATGTGAAAAAAAAATGGTGTAGGGTTCCCCCCCAAAAGCATAAGCAGTCCTGGGCTCTGTAAGCCAGTCCTGGTTCTAGCAATATGGGAAACAATTTGTAGGGATCCCCCGTATTTTATGAACCAGCACTGGACTCTGAGGGCCGGTCCTGGTTTTAAGAATATGGGGAAAAAATGGACAGTGGTTCCCTATATTTTTAAAACTAGCACAAACTAGTTTGAGTGTATTGCCACAGCCAGGGGACCCTTTCACCGGGTCCCCCTGCCAAACCCCTAAACTAGTCCAGGCCGGGGATACCAAGGAAGGGTGGGACCCCTGCATGAAGGGGTCCCCCCTCTCCTGAGCACCTCAGACCTGCGCTAAAGCCTGAGGCACTTCCCTGCACCCCTGGCCGGTGGGTGCAGAGGCAATAGTCATAACAATAAATGTGTACTTTTGTTTTTTACAGTGGGACTACAAGCCCCAGTGTACCTGCCCTTTGGCAATTGTAGAGCTACAGGTTCCAGCAGGCGGCTGGCATCGATAACCCCACTATATAAAAAAATTGTAAAATAACCACAGTATACACACACAGTACATAGTAAAAGTTTAATATTTGCAAACACACACTATAACTCACCCTTCAGAGATACAAAAAAAATAGCTATCCTTGTTTTATAGTAAGTTGCTCAATGTTCTGATCAAAATCAATTGAATTATTTGGCATGTTGGAAAAAGATAAACACTATTTGTTGATGTGTGCAGAGACATCTTCACACCATGCTCTGTATAGCCTGAGGAAGTTAGTTATATGACTGCTCAGCCTAACCGCACCTTACTTTGGTCATGTCAGTGAGCCGATAAAGTACATGAAGTTCTCATCCTTATTTTAGCTCAAAATTTAAATGTGAAATCAGTTATTATTTTCTTATTTGTCTCAAGATCTTTCTTTAGAAACTTTAATGTCTCCTGTCCTTCATCAGGATTGGATATTAGGTTATATTACAGACAGCAGTCTGCTGGTTTTATCATCAAACATATCAGTTGTCAACACAGTGCAAATACATTCAGAAAGCTACGTTATAGACTGTTTTAATTTGAAACTACACCTATAAAAAGAAAAACTCTACAGAGTTCCAGGGTACATTAGTAGCTGTATTTACTATAGTTATCAATGGCATACGTGCTTTGTGTCAGTCTGCACAGAAGTGTCAGTTTACAGCTGTGACCTGAAGGTAACCACAAAACTGGACCTAAGCACACACCACACACATTGTAAAATGATTTGTACATATACACCAGCTTCTAACTTCATAATGAATGGATTCATTATAGAGAGCTCTGGGATATTTTACTTTTGATTGGTGATGATGAGATGAAACAGTAGTCAGGAAACAAAGTGTAAGAAAATGGCAAGACTGGTGCTATACATAAGGGACTAATATGCATTCAAGGAATTCAGTGTCATACATTCAATCTAGAAATAAACTTTAGTCGTGACAACACCATAAAAACAACATTTCACATGAGTGATGTTAATATGCACTTGGGAACTATGGTTGCTCAGGACCAATTTTGACCTATTACAGTAACCAGTATGATCATTCACCAGGGAATCTCTGCTTTACCTATCTCGTGTATAGTGCCATGGCCAATTTGGGATTTGGTAAAGGCTTTATATAAAAAAAACATTTGCATGTTCTAGAGTTTAAATTTACTTTATATTTTATTATATCAAGTATATATATATATATATATATATATATGTGTGTGTATATATATATATATATATATATATATGTATATATAATATACATAGAGTCCTAGGGAGCCCGCACGCACTGCAACATTTTCATCCATTTGGGGTGCAACCTCAATGTAACCGTCTCAAAAAATGAGGTTCACTTGTATACAAAAAAATTAAAATTCAGAGAGTACTCACCATCTCACAAGGTAAACAGTTCTTTTTATTTGTTACATACCACCATTGTCAAAATATTCAGGCTATGTCTAATGTTTCGATCCCATGTAGCACCTTTTCTGATGGCTTGAGCATTCTGTGGCGTTCTATTTACCTTGACAAAGGTCCCACGTGGGATCGAAACATCAGACACAGCCTGAATATTCTGACACTGGTGGTATGTAACAAATAAGAGCTATTTACCTTCTGAGATGGTGAGTGCCCTCTGAATTAGATTTTTTGTGTATATATATATATATATATATATATATATATATATGAGATGAGCAGGTTCGGATTTCAGAGATCCGAACCCACCCAAATTTAGCAGATCCAAGTCGGATCCAAGCAGGCTCGATTTTTCCCGCCTGACTCGGATCTCAAACCGAGGCAAAACTATAGAGTCTGAAAGCTTTCATCTCTATGATCAATGTAGTATATAAGGGACCACACGAAGGACGCCATTTTACTCTGGCTGTGGAGACTGAACAGGGAGGGTGGATAGTGTATGGCTGGGAGAGGTGCTGGTGCTGTTTGCTGTGTCCTGGGCTGGTGCTGATCCATTATGGGCCAGTGCTGTCTGCTGTGTCCATCTGGGCTGTCTGTGCTGTCTGCTGTGTCCTGGGCTGGTGCTGCTGATCCATTCTGGGCTGGTGCTTTGCTGTCTGCTCTGACCATCTGGGCTGGTGCAGAACTGCAGATACATCTGGGCTGGTGCTGTGTCCATCTGGGCCCAAGTTCTGGACTCAAAAAAATAAATAAAAATAAAAAAAAATATATATATATATATAGTAAAAAAACAAACAAAGTGTCTTTTATATTTTTCTGTGTGTATGTGTGCATACGTGTTAGGCTTAACCGCAGTACCGGACACGCCAGCCAGCAACGCAAGTTGCAACCTAGTGCTGCCCGACACCAGTCGTGCTAAAAGAAAAAAATCAATCAAAGTGTCTTTTATATTTTTCTATGTGCGTGTACGTGCGTGTTAGGCTTAATCACAGTACCGCGCAAGATCTAGCCAGCAACGCAAGTTGCAACCTAGTGCTGTCCAACTCCAGTCATGATTAATCTGTGCTCTTGGCCCAAGTTCTGGAGCTGAAAAAAAAAAAATATTGTCTTTTTTTGTCCATTTTTTTTTGTGTGTGTGTGTCAGCCTAACCTGGCTGTCACTGTCATCGGCATAGGTGCACAGGGGTGCTGTGCTCCTGTCTGTCGAGGGCCTGCTGCCCAAAATAATAAACAATTTTAATTGTGTGTGTGTCAGCCACACCTGGCTGTCACTGTCATCAGCATAGGTGTGCAGGGGTGCTGTTCTCCTGTCTGTCGAGGGGCTGCTTCCCAAATTAGTAATTAAACAATTTTTATTGTGTGTATGTCAGCCACACCTGGCTGTCACTGTCATCAGCATAGGTGCGCAGGGGTGCTGTGCTCCTGTCTGTCGAGGGGCTGCTGCCCAAAATAATAAATAAACAATTTGTATTGTGTGTGTGTCAGCCACACGTGGCTGTCACTGTCATCGGCGCAGGTGCGCAGGGGTGCTGTGCTGCTGTCTATCATGGGGCTGCATGAATATTGCAATGAAAACTTTTTTTGAAGTTATTGGGTTACAAAAAGTTTTTTTTTTTAATCATAAACATAGCAGAAATGTTATCTTAACAGCTTGTAAATTTATATGCGCTAAAAAACTAAAGCCTATATTTATTTACAAACCTATATAGAGTAGACATCCTAAATTCTAAAACTGTTCTATTCAAAAACATAAACAAAAGTCAGGAGAGGCCTCAGAGAACATGAAAAAGATGCTCTAGGTGCTGAACTTCAAGGTATTTCTCCATCATGTTCTGCAGCGTGGAAAGGTTTTATTCATATGTTTTCTATAAAGTAGTTCAAAGTTACAGCCTTCAAAGTGTCTGGCTATAACACCCACCTTTGTCAGGAATTACCAAACATTATTACAAGCAAAGGATTCATCTGTCTGGGAATTCATGGATCGTATTTGGCCTGAATGCACTAAGACATCCAGTGATTCTGTCATTGTGTTCTGTAGCCGACTTTATTTATTCCTACCTGAATCGCAAACTGAAATACGGAACAGTAAGCAGAGACAACATGGAGGCCTTTGTTATTCCGCTGCCTGCATGCCAACCAATACCTCCCAGACTACACCCACTGGGGGGGCCAGGTCTTGATAATGACCATCCCTATCTGTTGCTAGGCCTTCTTCTTCTAAACCATCCATCCTGGACTTCCTGTCCAAAAAGGGTGAGCTGGGTACAGAAAGAGGAGCTGGATGTCCCTGATGACATTATTTTTTCATCTATAATAGATGATGTGGAGAGATAAGAGCTTCAGATGTTGGAACAGGCGTTCCCACCTATTTGGCTTCCCTCCAGAGAACAGAACTCTGCTCCTCAGGAAGTGTCTATGTCTGATCTGATAGGTAGGTAGTCTCTGTCTGTTGGGACTATAATAATGTGTCCAGTGATAACCAGCCTGATCCCTTAACAGCAACATACCCCATATGGCCGCCTCATAACATGACACCCAGTTTGCAGCCTCCTCTTCTGTATGACACAAATTCAGTCACCATGGTTGATCAATCAGCCATGTGTGGTCCACCCAATTTTTGGCCTTCTACATTCTAACCTATTTATTATTCACATATTTAAGAAGTGGACAGTGGGAAAAATGGCAATTTGAAGGCAACTAACTGTTTGTTTTAATGTCCCTGTACAGGTTAGGAAATTCCTTTACAGAACAGAAGGTTTGCAAAAGGATTAAGTCATTGTTTATTTATTTTTGGAAAGCACGCTTCCTGGTCCCCTTCTGGGATGAAAAAAATCTACTCCCAGCAAGCATACATGGTGCTCAAGAAAGAATTCCAAAGAAAGACACAAAGTAAGACTTAAACCTTAAATCTGAAATGTTGCATTTGCTGCTCTGTTCCGCTTGTTCACTTATCTCATATGGTTAAGTGGACGGTGGGAACAACGGCAGTTTGAAGGCCACTAACTAAATCTGTTTTTTTTAATGTCCCTGTACAGGTTGGAAAATGCCTTTACAGAACAGAAGGTTTGCAAAGGATTATTTAAGTCAATTGTTTTTTGGAAGCATTCTTCATGGTCCCCTTCTGGGATGAAAATCCACTCCTACCTGCAGAAGAAGGCACAGGATTTTCAAGAAAGACACAATGTAAGCCCTTAAATCAGGGGTAGCCAACCTCGGTACTTGAGAGCTCACGTTTTCCAGATGACCTAGCTGGTGCAGAGGTGTATTCATTACTCACTAAAACATTTAGAAAGATCCACAGGTGGAGTTAATTATTATAGTTTTGATTCTGTGAGGAGACCTGGAAAACATGCACTGTTGTTAGCTCTCGAGGACAAGGGTTAGCTACCCCTGCCCTTATATCATAGAGCTTACACTTGTCCACATATCTGTGCAGGATAAGTGGCACTTTGAGGCCACTAGCTAACTATGGTTTTTTTTTATGTCCCTGTACAGGTTGGGAAATGCCTTATAGAAGACTTGCAAAGCATTATTTAAGTCAATTGTTTATTTTTTTGGAAATCACTCTTCCTGTTTCCCTTCTACGATGAGAAAATCAATTCCCAGCAGCAGCAGCATTGCTCAAGGATTCTTCTGTGGCAAGGACTGATATAAATGTACTGTATCACATTTTTTTGTTAATGCCTCCTCCCCTCCCCTTCTCCCTCATAAATTTTCTTTTGAATCAAAAAAATAAATTAAATTTACTACCAATCAACCCTACCTGTCCCTGCCCTACCTTCAACTACATACATACTCCAACTCCCTCAGGCCTCTCTTGAATAATAAAAGTGTTTCCTGATGTGCCATTTTTGAAGTTGAACTGCCATGTGTTTGTGCCGCCCACTGCTGCAGCTTATCTTAGTCAGCCAGCTATCTTAGTGCAAATTTTGGGCCTAAACAAGATGAGCAAATCAATATTATGAGCTGTGAGGTGGTCAAAATTGAATGGAAACGAGTTGAAATAAATGTTATTGAGGTTATTAATACTGTAGGAACAAAAAAAGGCCCATTTTATGTGATTTTAGCTGTTTAATTTATATTTTTAAGAAAAAATCCAGATCCAAGACCAAAACACGAAAATAAAACACGGAGGTGAGGTTTTGGCAAAACCAATCCAGATCTAAAACCAGGGGAGATCCAGATCCAAAACCAAAACACGGGGGTCGGCGCACATCTCTAATATATATGTATGTATACATATACACATAGTGCTATTTTTTAGCAGGAACAAGCAGGTACTCAGGCCTGATTCAGAGCCACTCGCTAGATGCGATCACTTGCACGACATGTATGCAAATTGTGTAGGCAGTGCCGAGAGGGGGGAGGAGGGTACAGTTTACCCAGGCCCAGGCTTGCTAGAGGGGACAAGTGGGGCCCGGGTCCAGCGTCGCCCCCCCTTCCCTCACAGCAGCTCAGCACACAGCTCGCGCTGGGCTGCAGTGTTAGACTGCTCATGGCTGCTGCAGCAGCCAGAGCTGTCTCCTATGGCTGTGGGGGAGAGCGTTCACACTGATCATGCCCGCCCCTGCTAAATGCCGGGCAGGGGGCTTACAGTGTCCCCCTTCCTGGTGCTGCAAAAGTGATTTTATTTTCTTCAAGGGGGCGTGGCCATGTCTCACATGATTAGGCCATGCCCCCTCCTTTACCCAGGCCCGACCAGGCTCTCTATGGCCATAGGCAGTGTTACCGCACAGAACTACATTAGCATGCCCAGTATTTCTTAGAGACCTATCACATAGTGTATGCAGACACCCACCAGCCTAATTTACGATGCCCACTTGTGCATGTCATGTGCAGGAAGTGTATGCAACCATCAGTACATCGGGTAACATCAGATGCTATCACAGCACTTGAAGTTGACCATACACTGCCGCAAACACTGCGAGCACTTCAGTGTAAAAACAAACCAGGTGATGCATACTATGATGCTTTCTTTTAATTAAGCACACCTCTAAAATGCCTTTGAGTTGTGCAGGCACGCCTGTGTTTGCACCTCCACTCCCCCATTTTTAATGGCCAGCCCCTGTTGCCACCTACAAACGGCTTCCCCTGTCACTCACTCTGCTGGGCTGTCTATGCACAGTGAGCATATGCAGGGGCGCTGAGAGGGGGGGAGCGGGTACAGATTACCCAGGCCCAGGCTTCCTGAGGGGCCTGGTGGGGGCCCGGGTCTGGCGCCGCTCCCCCTCCCGCACAGCAGCCCAGCACACAGCGTGTGCTGACCTGCAGTGGAGACTGCTTGTGGCTGCTGAGCAGCAGCCACAGCAGTTTCCTAAGCCTGTGGGGGGAGCAATCACACTGGCTCAGAGTGCCCCCTCTCCCCAGCGTACAGCGCCGCTTCGCGGCGCTGCATATATATATATTTTTCCGGGAAGGGGGCATGGCCATGCCTCCCACGATTAGGCCACGCCCCCTATTACACGGGCCCGCTGCAGCTCTCAGCAGGCCTGAGCATATGCATTGTGAACTTTCGCTAAGGTATGCACATGCGCACTGCGATGCATACACATGCGCACAATGCATACTATCAGCAGCAGCGAGAGTATGCATCTCATCGAGCTGGTCTGAATCAGGCCCTCAGTTCCTGAACCTCTCATTAACTATGACGTAATGTCCTGAGCCAAAATGTATTTTCCATGAGATAAGTTTTATTTTAAAGGCTCTTATGAGTGCTTTCCTTTCTAAATACTATATACATGTGTATATTTATATATATGATGAACACAGTGTTCAGTTATGCTGGAATAAAAATCTGCTAATGATTTCAAGTCTGGTAAATGCACCCATTATTTTGAATATTGTATGAATCCTGTGGCTTCAAGGAATTGTTGTGAAGCCCCAGCCCTTAATCAGGAATATGGAGTGAGTGAGGACCAACAGGACTTCTCTCATATATAAATATATATATATATATATATATATATATATATATTTTGATAGAAGCACTGGAAAAGTGTGGAATGGCTTCTATATATTTCCCAGATCCCTATCCTACGTGTTTTAAAACCCCCAGGAGAAGTCTGTTGGACAAACAAGACTAGAAATGTCAGCTTTTGTGAAAACCCAGAATGGGTCCTGGGGTGAGGATGTGAGGAGAGGGAGGGCTCCATCCACAGGCCACTCCAGGTGTTGGGCCTTTCAGCCTGGTGGCAGGTCATTAGGGCTTGCACCTGGAAATAGCTGTGATAAGACAGGGTAACTTAGGGATGAGTGTCTCATTCCTGGGAGAGCAGGCCCACAGGTTAGCTAGCTCTGAGACACTGTTTGCTACAAACAGGAAGGTACTGTGCACGTGAACTTATTTTTTATGTTCGGTTAGTGAGGGAATTTACTGTCTAGTTAGAGCAATGACGTGCTAGGATTTATTTTATGTTTGATTATTGATATTGCACAATAAAAACTGGTGCCGACCAGCTTGCATGAAATTCCACAACTGAGTGCTATTTCCTGGCTGCTGTGTGTAAGGAGGTGTCCACCTACCCCAGGAGAGGGACCCTCTACCCCGATTATATCACAAGTGGTGGAGAATGCGGGCAATGCACACTGAAATTTGTAGCAAGAGGAAAAATTCTACATTTAAAATTTAAAGTGACAGGTACCAATTTATTGTGTTGGATATCAACTTGTGTCCTGTGAAGTCCATGAAGGTGGCATCGATAGATGCTTAGAAAAGCCAGGTTTTTCTTTAATCCTACACCTAAAGACAACATGGAGGACATTGTTAAGGCCTTGCTCCAGGCTACTACAGCTCAGCAGGAAACCAACAAAATTCAGAAGGCAGCCCTGAGGCAACAAGTTACCATTGAGGAAACCCGCCAGGCCTTAGTGGAGAACAGCTGGGCCATAAAAGAGGTGGTACAACACCTAGTAGCCCGGACTGGAGATGCTTCCACTGACCTTCCAACCCACACTTACTCCATATGCACCAGTCATTTTTTGCAGAAAATGACCCTGAGTGATGACGTGGAGGCGTATCTTATGGCCTTTGAGAGAACCGCAGAAAGGGAGAGTTGGCCCAAAGAACAGTGGGCAAGTCTTGGGGCACCCTTCCTGTCTGGAGAATCACAAAAGGCCTACTATGATTTGGGCCTGGCTGATGCCAAGGACTATGCAAAGTTAAAACGGGAGATCCTATATCGCTTGGGAGTCACCTCATTTGTTTGGGCCCAATGAGTCCACTGCTGGGAGTTCCAAATGGAAAAGCCTCCACGCTCACAGAAGCATGACCTCGTCCGTCTAAACACAAAAGGGCTACAGCCCGAGATGCTGAAAGGACCACAGATTGTGGAAAGAGTTGTGATGGACCGATATCTGTGATCACTACCTGTATCTCTGCGCAAGTGGGTGAGCCATGCAGACCCTAAGTCCGCAGACCAGTTAGTCAAACTGGTGGAGAAATACGTGGCGGCTGAGGAGATGTTTAGTCTGCCACACTGAGCCCCGATGGCGCAACAGGGAACTCCCATCGGCACTGGTAAGACTGTTCCAGGGGAGAAGGGTGCTTGGTGATGGAATATATCTAAGACTGAGGGTGAGGAACCTGGAGACAGGTCAGCCAGGCCAGGAGGTTCCTTCCCCATAAAAGACAAGATTATAATGTGATTCACTGTTTCTGATGTGGTGGCTTCAACCATATTGCGGCTAATTGTTCACTTAGCTCTGAGCCTATGCAATGTGATACGGCTTATGTCAACTGCAGGGGGTCTTTCTTTGCACAGCCAGCCTGTACTGCTGACCGGCAGGCTGAGGCAGATAAGCACATGTGTGTACTCACTGTAGAAGGCAACCGAGTAGAGGCTCTGTTAAATTCTGGTACCCTGGTTACACTTATGAAAGCTGAGCTGGTGAACCCCTTGAAGTGTAAGGGGAAAACTGTTGGTGTGACCTGCATACACGGGCATACTCGGTATTATACTACTGCAGAAGTGAACATCGAGACACCATGTGGTTCCGCGATAGTCTCTGTGGGTTTGGTACATGGCTTAATGTATGATGCAATATTGGGGAAAGACTTTGCTCACTTCTGGAAGTTGTGGGAAAGCCAATTTTGCACAGAGTTAAATCACTCTGACCCATTTGAGAAGGTTACTGGTGTAGTAGCAGAGGAAGTTTCTTCAGAGTCAGAGATGTTCCCTTTTTCAAGTATAATTGGCGAACTAGAGAATGCGGAGCATGATGGTGGCTCGCCAACCGATGTGCCTCCCACTGAGGTGGTGTCACGACCAGGGTTTCTCGGCATGGTGGTCGGTGGGTGTTACCTGTGTGGATGTTATGGTGGGGGGCATATGGTGGTGGTACTGGTGCCTGGTGGGGAGCATTGGCTGTGCGTGGTCCTGTGTGGGCATATTGTCACTCTGTGCTGGGTAGGTCTGGCGGTGCTTCCATTCTGCTCTGGCATGGGCACCGCCATCTTGCTTTTGGCCATGTGACCTAGTTCCCCAATCCTGGCGTGTCATATGCTCACTCTCTGACCACTCACGGCTGGGCGCTGGGTATAAAAGGTAGTTCAGAGCTCCCTTGCATTGCCAGTGCAATGTGTTTCTCAGCGCAAGCTGAAAGAGAGTTCCTGAGCTTGTCCGCCTGCCTGTTGGATCTCTGCCTTAACCTGCTTCACCTAAACTGCTCCTTACCCTGTTGGACTTCCACTGCCTTCTACTTTTGCCTTCCCCATTGCCTGAGTATCTGTGTCAGCTGTTACCCTGCACCTTGCCTCCACTTGCACCTTCCTCTGGACAGTATTCCTTCAACCACGATTCTTTTCAGCTTCACAAGACCTGGAATACTGGACTGCCTTCTGTTTCACTACCTGGACTTTTACCCATTGCCTCACTACAGTTCCCAAGTGCACTTTAGTGCTATACATGGACTTTCTGTTTTACCACATTCATGTCTGTTAAGCCACTCATTAAAAACTTCACGTTTATTTTTAAATCTGCTTCAGTGTCTGCTCCTATTACCACCCTGGGCCCACAACAAAACCAGAACCTCACAGTTTGCACTGGCCCAATGGACACGGCCATTGGATAGGAGTCTGGAGCGGATTTATTCCAGTGCATCGCTGGCCATTTGGAAAATTTGGAAGATATGCAGTACCAAATGGCCCAGTTCCTGCAAGAAATGACTAAACAACAGGATAACTTGCAAACCTCTCTGCCCTCTCCTAATGTTACAGTAGTTACACCCGTTTCTGTGTCTGAAAATACGGGGTACAGGTCATCACCTTGGTTACATCTTCCTAAGCCAAGTAAATTTAATGGCAACCCCAAGCTTTGTCGAGGGTTCCTGAATCAGTGTGATATACATTTTACCCTACAGCCTGATAATTTGATCACTGCAAGAACTAAAGTGGCCTACATCATATCACTGTTGTCTTGCTCAGCCTTGGATTGGGCTTCCCCACTCTGAGAGCATTCAGATTATTTGCTAGACAACTATACCAGCTTTGTGTCATCATTCAGGAGGATTTTTGATGAGCCTGGGTGTACCGTATCGGCTTCATCCAGTATCATGACACTGAAACAAGGAACCCATCCTGTCAGCCAGTATGCCGTACAGTTTCAGATTTTAGAATCAGAGCTAATGTGGAATGCGGAAGCCCTCACCTCAGCTTTTTGGCATGGGCTTTCTGATCGACTGAAAGATGATCTAGTCACCGTTGAACTACCTACTAATCTGGACGATATGATTTCTCTCTGTAACAAGATCGATCTACGCTTTAGAGAACGTCAAGCTGAAAAGCATAGAACTGATTCGCAAAGGTTACTTACCCATCCCTCTACTACCCATCCATCCCCTCCTTCTACACATGAAGAGCCTATGCAGGTGAATCATACCCATCTCTCCAAAGAGGAATGCCAGAGAAGAATATTAAAAAACCTCTGCCTATACTGTGGAGACACGGGGGACATGGTGGCCTCCTATTCCCGTAAATCAGGAAATGCCCGTTAGTAACTGACCCTGGGAACATCAAGTTAGGAGTATTGAGTCCATCCACAACCTGTAAAGATTTCGTATTAAACCTAGCCTTAGATTTCAAGTTGAAACCTGTTTTTTTGCTGCATTATTAGATTCTGGAGCAGCCGGATATTTCATGACTTCCAGTTTAGTTGACAAACTACAGATTCCTTATACTCTCCTCAACCACTCAATTCCTTGACTGCTGTAAATGGACGGCCTCTGACTAATGGAATCATCACCAAGGAAACTCAGCCGGTATTGGTCCGCATAGGAGCACTGCATTCTGAGTCTCTGAGATTCCTAGTAATTCCTGAAGCCTCCAAAGACATAATTTTAGAGCTACCCTGGTTACGCCAGCACAATCCCAGGATAGATTGGTGCTCAATGCAATTCCTTTTAGGGGTAACTGACTGTCAGAAATCCTGTCTTCCTAAGATATGACCTGTAAGGAAAACAGTCTCATTAAAATCATCAGCAATTCCCAAAGAGTATCAAATGTTTACCGATGATTTTTCTGAACAACAGGCAAATATCTTATGTACTGCCCCTCACTAAGTGTCTGACAAATTTGGAGCAGCCAGCATAACCAATACTCTATCTTCCAATAATTGAGTCAGATGTTGATCTGAAGAACTGAGTTTATTATTTGATAGAGGAACTTGCGTGGATGTACACAGATCGATGCATATAAACAAGTGTGCACATGTGTGTGTGTGTGTGCGCTGATAATGATAAGTGATGATAAGTAATGACTGATGATAAAACATCGGATGCTGTACCAGGTTGAATATATGTAATTATGACTGTCTGGGACCATGTGAAAAGGAAAACTTGCTGCTTACAGCTCCTTTAGCCCAGAATGCATTGCTAGACTGCTATGGAATGTTAAGAAGGACAAAATAGATCAGATTTAAACTGCTGTTGTCCTGACCACTAAGTGGGGCTGCTAATGTGAAATAGTGCAACATAACAAACCCTATGCTGAAGGCATGACACTCCCTGTCTGGTATTGTTGATACCACAAATTTAAACTCTAAGTAGGTAACAGTAGAAACAGTTCAGACACTGGTCTGAGAAACAACTTAGTCTCTCCTTGCTTACAGATCTTGACCTCGACCTTACAAACTTTTCCGACCTTGCTCGGGATATATATTAATATAAAAATAAAATAAATAAATGAATAAAATAAAAAATATTATGACACTGTAAGTGGTAGCACAGTCTAATATTTACTTTTCACTTCTTTCCTCAATTGTGAATAAATGATTAGTCTACACGATGACTACAAGACCACAACAAAGTGCTAAATAACATGCGTTATATAAAACATAATTACATCACTGTAAGTGGTAGCGCAGTGTGTTATTCTTTACTTATTCATAAAAAATCTTGTGACACTAAGTGGTTTTGCAGTGTGTTATTCTTATTCATAAATAATCTTGTGACACTAAGGGCATGATTCAATTCAACGCGAAGTGAATAGCGCTGGGAATGAGCTCCCGGAGCTATTCAATACTGCGCGAAGTTAGGTCAGGGAAGGCTTGTTCTTGTGCCTTAAACATTGTGTTTAGGCGTGAGAACAGGCATTCTCTGACTAAACTTCCAGGCGCAATGCTGTTTTCCCGATTCTAAGGGCAGAAAACAGCATCGCGCCTGGACTTTTTTCGGATTTCTGCTGTTATCCCTGGAGAGATGCGAGAAGAAATCCTTTATCTGGCTTAGCACCACAAATTAAATGAATAGCTCCGGGAGCTGATTCCTGGCGCTATTCACTTCGCATTGAATAGAATCATGCCCATTGTGACAGCGCAGTCTGTTATTATTTTCTTATTCATAAAAAATCTTGTGACACTGTAAGTGGTATCGCAGTGTGTTATTCTTATTCATAAATAATCTTGTGACACTAATTGGCAGTGCAGTGTGTTATTCTTTTCTTAATCATAAAAAAATCTTGTGACACTGTAAGTGGCAGTGCAGTGTGTTATTCTTTTCTTATTTATAAATAATTTTGTGACACTGTAAGTGGTATCGCAGTGTGTTATTCTTATTCATAAATAATTATGTGACACTAAGTGGTAATGCAGTGTGTTATTCTTTTCTTATTCATAAAAAATATTGTGACACTGTAGATCATTGATACTGCAGTGTAATATTTAAAATTGGAGCAAATTGACGGGTGTGCTGTACCCCACTTCATTCGTGTTTGTTGATATGGAGAACAGTCAGTTGAGACGAGAGCAGGAAACACATACTTGTGCTAAAGCTGCTGCCAGTGCCATCAGTCATGACGATACTAATCCATCTACATAATCTACTAAAGCTGATGCCCAAGGGCATACAAGGCTTAAGTCAGGGCATCTCAAATCAATCTTTTACAATGGGGGGTATCCACTAGACGATAAAGTTGAATGATTGAACGATAAAGATAAAATCGTTCGATAATCGTTCGATAATCGTTCAAACATCGTTTGAAAATTTGGTCTTTTAGACATCTTTTAGACATCTTTTAGACATCTATCATCGTGCAAACATGCTGGTCAACCTGACGATATTGTCAGGCTCAGCATGTTTCCAGATGATGGATGACCCTGCACTGAATGTCTGCTCGTTCAGTGCAGACACATCACACGACTGACAAATGACTGCACGATTACAATGTCGTAATCGTGCAGTCGTTTTCAGATCTTGTAGTGGATGCCCCCCAAGTAAAACAAAAAAGTTTGCTGCAGAAAGACATAAAATTGTCAATATGCCTTTCACCACATGAAGTGGCAAGGAAAGGCTAAGGCCTTGGCCTTTATTTATGACTGGTGGTTCTGCTTCTTATGATGTTGTCAGCACAAGTGAACATGCTGACATAGAAATCGAGAATGCTTCTGTGGAAGTGCACTAATAATAAAACTGATAAGGATGTTGTTGATGAGGATGTTGTTTATGTAAATCAGGCACCAGTGGAAGAAACAGATATTGCCCATGATAAGGAAAAGCCCATTGTCATGCCTGGGCACAAGACAAAAAAATCCACTTATGTGTGGAATTATTTCTACCCAAATCCGGACAACAATTATCAAGTCATCTGTACCCTTTGTAAAGCCAGAGTACGCAAATGTAGTATCCTTAACCATCTAGGAATCTCCTTTCCTGTTACGTCATCTGCAGTGCATCCATCCAAAAAGTTTTTGTGTTTTGTGTTGACTCATCTGCATCACTATTGGGTCTTTTGGGAAAGTTTAGTTTTTTCTCGGCAGATGCACTTTCTGGAAAAACTGAAGGAGAAGCTATTGCTGCATCACGTGCCACTTGAGCTGACAAGTTGCTTACCAACAGCTCTTTGCAACTCTTCAGATCTGTGTCTGTTGGGAAGAAGAACACAACGTATGACTTAAACCTTATGTCTTTTGCTCTATTCAGCTTGTCTACATATTTGTGGTTAAGTGGACAGTGAATACAATAGCATTTTGGAGTCCACTACATAAGTTTTTTATAATGTCCCTGTACAGGTTGGGAATTGCTTTGTGGAATCTTAATGGGATTTGGTAGGGGCACACAGGACCTCAATTAACTGTCTAAAACCCACTGAATTATTGGCAGATATTGGATGCACATCTAATACCAGCATAGATGTTATAGCATCAGTGATCAACTATGCAACTGGGTGGCTGCTGTCAAACTTGTTCCTCCTTGCAAAGGATTGTTTAACAGTCAAATGTACTACCAATCAACCCTTACTGTCCCTGCCTTCAACTACATACATACTCCAACTCCCATAGGCCTCTTGCTTAATGAAAACATATGTTTCCTTATGTGCCATATTGGAAGTTGAACTGCCATGTGTTTGTGCCGCCCACTGCTGCCACTTAACTTAGTCAGCCAGCTAGCTTGGTGCAAATTTTGGGCCTAAACCAGATTAAATTAATATTGTGAGCTGCGAGTTGGTCAAAATTGACTGGAAATGAGTGGATATTATTGAGGTTAATAATACCATAGGAATAAAAAAAAACAAATTATGTGATTTTAGCTGTTTTTATAAATTTTTGAAAAAAAATACAGATCCAAAACCAAAACATGCAAGGGATGGTTTTGGCAAAACCAAATTCAGTTCCAAAACACAAGGAGATATAGATCCAAAACCAAAACACAGGGGTCGGTGCTCATCCCTAATATACGATATATATAGGTATATATCGTATATAGATAGATATAGGCATGAAAAGTGTATTTAGTGATTGTTTGAATTATGGCTTTAAGCTTTCAAACGGTGCAAAAAAGGAGCACTCCCATTTTTGGAAAAAATTTCCCTTTAAGGTTCTGTCTACTGTCACTTTTTCACCACCTCTTACTTAATTTCAGCTTGAACATTTATCCACTAATATATTGTTCTTTGTCTAGTGCATTTACCTTGCGAATAAATGCAAACAATTAATGAATTAATGAACGCATTAATTAAATGTAATTATTTAAAAAAATAATTGAATACATTATACTGCCAAGATTAATTTAATTTATTTAAGACTTACTTAACAAAGTTAAATAAGACTTATTTAGTTAAATTGTACTGCCAAGACTTATGTGGCACTGAAAAAGAAGTCATGACAGCACAGAAAAAGGTCAATCTTGTCGCATTTGTTCATTTGAGAACCTCTGTCATGCAATGGCATACTTGAGCAGTGGCATAATTAGGGTATTTGGAGCCCATGGCAAGATTAAAAATGGAGCCCCCCTTGTATGTGTACGTCAAAAAAGTGGGCTTAGCCACATGCCACAAGGAGCATGGCCACTGAAAAATGGCGGTGTGTCAACATGACACACCACCTCTCGTCACTCTGGGAAAATTCCTTTCCATTCCATGTGCACCTTAATGCCCTCATTAGTAATGACCCTTATGCAAAGCCCCCAGTAGTAGTGCCCCTCATGCAATACGCACTGTAGTAGTGCCCCTTATGCAATATCTTCAGTTGCAGTGCCCTGTATGCAATACCCCCCTGTTGTAGTGCACATTATGCAGTACCCCCAGTAGTAGTGCCCATTAGGCAGTGCCCCTGTTGTAGTGCACATTATGCAGTGCCCCAATAGTGTCCTTTATACAGTGCCCCAGTAGTGCCTAATATATAGTGCCCCCAGTAATGCCCAATATACAGTTCCCCTTATACAGGGCCCCTAGTAGTACTCAATATATAGTGCCCCCAGTAGTGCCCCTTATACAATGCCCCCAGTAGTGCCCCTTATACAGTGCCCCCAGTAGTACACCTTATGCAGTGCTATCAGTAGTGCCCAATATATAGTGCCCCCAGTTGTGCCCCTTATATAGTGCCACCAGTAGTGCCCTTTATAATGTGCCCATTATGCAGTGCCCAATATATAGTGGTCCTTATACGGTGCCCCCAGTAGTGCCCCTTATACAGTGCCCCCAGTAGTACCCCTTGTGCAGTGCCTCCAGTAGTGCCCAATATATAGTACCCCTTATGTAGTGCCCCCAGTAATGCCCAATATATAGTGCCCCTTATATATAGTGCCCCCAGTAATGACCAATATATTGTGCCCTTATTAGTGCCTCTTATATATTACCCCCAGTAGTGCCCAATACATAGTGACCCCATTAGTGCCACTAATATAGTGCCCCTAGTAGTGCCAAATATACAGTGCCCCCAGCAGTAATGCCTTTTACACAAAAGACAAACACAGGCACACAACACATATAATTTACTTACCAGAATCCCCGCTACTACTCCTGTGACCGCCGTTGCAGTCCGCTGCTCCCGTTCCGCTCGTCACCGTGTGAGAGACGTCTATCCCTTCACCCAGTGTGGGAGCTGGAAGGAGGAGCTCATAAATGAGCTCCAGTCCAGCTCCAGCCCTGGGTGCAGCAGCCAGTAAGAGTCTGTCTGACTCTCATTGGCTGCAGTGCTACAACAAACATACCTCTGCCACCGCTGTCATGTTTGTTTTAATGTGTAGTGCCATGGACTGTGGTCGATGGCTGGTGGCTCCCCCCCATGCCGCCCAGTCCCATGGCACCCAGGGCACGTGCCCTGCTTGACTCCCCCACATTGCCCCACTGTAAGTGAGGGGTAAAAATATCACAGACTGGATGGTCTATACCGATGACACTGGTCATGGGACTATGATACATGTCCCTTTATTATGAATAAAGCAGGATGCTATAGGCTTGTTAATTGTAATAATACTTGCAGATACATAGAAGTAAGAAATATTAGCACACTTCCTTGCTCTGGCCAAAGATTTCCCATATGTTTTAACTTAATAGGTACTAGTGGCAGATATGTAGAATTTACCATCATATGGACTGCTCTATATTGGGAAAACCATTTGTCAATTTAAAGAGTTTATGGCGCTACATTGAGGGGTAAATTTACTAAAGTGAGAGTTTTTAGAAGTGAGTTTTAGAAGAGATGTTGCCCATAGCAACCAATCAGATTCTACTTAACACTTAACTAGCACCTTCTAGAAGATTATAGCTAGAACTGATTGGTTGCTATGGGCAACATCTCTTCTAAAACTCACTTCTAAAAACTCTCACTTTAGTAAATTTACTCCTAAGAGTCTATCAGTGCAGTTTTAAAAGGAAAGCAACCAGCCAGTGACTTGCTCCTTGGTGGAAAAAATACACTGCTTTGAAGCTCTGAGATATTTATGTATCCAAACTAGGTATGGCAGTCCTCCAAACTATTATATATACCTTGACTAGGTGCTCACCTAAAGGAAAAGTATATGATGCAAATGTAGCACTCACAGATCAAATAATGCCTTAACATATTAAACAATCTTTTAAATTATAAACATCCAGGGTAATGCACACCATCACGGATTCCTTACAGTGCTAAATACTTCTAAAGGTGCATACACATGGTACGATTAAAATGCACAATAATGATATTGATCATATTGTTATCATTCATATCGTGTATTTTTCTGTGCCTCCAACCCACCAACGACCTGTGATGCACGGACATGCATGGACGATAACGTGCATGCAGGCCAACCTGGTCGATATCGACCAGGTTACTATAGGGATCCATGATCGTTGATTGCGGGTCATTGGCCGTCGTTGGTGGTGTGCTGGATGATTGATATTAATCATCCAGCACACCCGGGAGATAGTTCAGCGATATCGTTATCGCTAACGGTCGTCCCGTGTATGCACCATTAGAGTGTGACCACTAAAATGCATGCTTATCGATTACTTACAAAAAATTCTCAGAGGTGGTGACCTAGAATTGAAATGACGTAAGCTGGAATCTATTTGGATCAACAAATTAAATACTGTCTCCCCAAAGGGACTTAATGAAAGTAATCCACATAATAACTACTGTATTTGAAATGAGTTATGAACAGATTTTAATGAGTTATACATTACAGTGGTTCAAATATTGATCATGCTGTAATTGGTTTGCATACACTAGTATGATGTTGTTTCCACTTTATGATTCCATTTAATTTTCTTTTGTTTTTTCCTTTTTACACTGGTGGTTATTTTGATATAATGTGTGATACTTGATAGTTCATGTCACTCCAGAGCTTCCTTATATTTTATAATTTGGGTGGCCTTGATCCTTTATCTATCAGCCTTTGATCATTTGTACTATATGAAACACTTTATGCTCAATATGTTTAATACTATAATTGGACATTATTTTGTCGCTATATGTGACTAACAAACTTGTTTTTAGGGCCATGAAATGAGACAATCAGGCACTGTACAGAGCTCCAGAAATGCACTAATCAACATTTTTTGTGGTATACTATGTCTTATTCTATGCTATACATTAACTAAAATTACATAAGTATTTCTTGTTATATTTCTTTTTTTATCTGTGTGTATATTATACTTGCACCCACCATTTTGAATGCCTCCCCAGCACTGTTTGGCCCAATAGCCACACACCTTTTCTTTCACAGCTGTGTTCCTGCGTGTAACATAACAATGGCAGCCATCTTAGCTGCACAGCTCTCTAGTTACACATTCCCCTCTCTAGACATGTGTGTTTGTTTACAGTGTGCCTCTAGGGCCTTATTGGCTGAAACAACTCTCCATCAATACCTACAGGTGTCCACATTAGAAGAAGTCATGCATTCCATGTTGGAATGCATGACTCACCAGAATCCAATTTCATCTCTCATTATCCTATTATCCCATTTACTACTTGCTATATAAGGGGGCTCTGGAGGCATTCCCAGTATGTTCCTGGTTACTGCTAGTGCTATATCTCTCTTCATGACCTGCCTTGACATAGACCCCAGAGGGCCAAAACATCAACCTATATTATGATATGAAAATAAATAAATAACCTCTTCTGCCTGAAAATTATGTATACTAATACATATATAAACTATATGACAATGGAATTAGAGCATCCTGGTTACAGTGCCTCTAAAGGCAGGTATCCACTACTAGTATACAAACGAGAGCACGATTACGACTTTGCAAACGTGCTCTCGTTTGTATATCTAGTGATGTGCCTAGACTGAACGTTCACTCGTTCTGTCTAGGCAGCATGAGATCAAGACACGGACCTCTCTACAACACATGGGAAGGGAAGCCAACAGTCATAGCCTGATGACGCTGCACACTCACATGTTGTGAGTGTCCGGCGTCATCAGGCTGTGACTGTCTGTTTCCTTTCCCGTGTATTGCTAAGGAAACCAGGGTGTGTGTGTGTTGATGATAAACTCCGATCAGCTGAATCACTTCCTGATTTGCAGTCATTGGATGGTGGAGGTGTGACACCCTAATGGCTTGTACTGTGATTGGCTGAGGTAATGGAGGTAATCAGGTTGCTATAGTAACCAGGGTGTGTGTGTGTTGATGATAAACTCCAATCAGCTGAGTGGGTGGGGTAATCATGATGATGTAGGTGTGTGTGTGATCATGATCAAACACACACCGCTCTAGCACTGGAACACCCCAGACTGTGCATCCACGGAGCCAGCCAGGCTACCCCCACCTTGGAACTATTCAACCCCCCCCTCACCAACAGGGTATGGACTTTCGGTAATGAGCTTCATACAGTTCTGAGCCCAGGAGGGACTTGCACAAGTACTTCGAGCACTGTGTCTCTTATTTGTACACTGCAATAAACACCTGTTCACCCTGTATTCACTGTCCAGTATTTATTCACTCCAGTATAGATTACCACACATAGTCACCCCCCCTCACGGGCTTCCCCCGTCTCCCCATCTGCTCGCCCCTTAAAATACTGTCTCCTTAATTTACTCTTTCTGTAACTAAGGGAGAGATGTATCACCCAACTAAAGAGTGATAAGTGGAGAAGTGGAAGTTTCCCATAGCAAGCAATCATCTTCTATCTGTCAGTTTATAGAATGTACCCTGAAAAATACTTGCTTGAATCTTATTGGTTTGCTATGGGCAACTTCTCCAATTGTTCACTTCTACAGAAGGTTTAGAAGGTTTCATACATTTTCCCCTAAGTCCCTTTGTGCCACTAATTCAGTTGAATATTTCTTGAGTTTGTTCTTTAACTGGCTGTTTGCCTGTCTGTTTGGTGTTGTCACACAGCGGTAGGGCCGGCTCCAGGATTCTGAGCACCCTGTGCCAGCTCTACAAAGTGCGCCCTCACATCGTGAATCCAAAAATTGGGGTGTGGCCTGATCACCATAGGTCACACCCCTATGTGATTATATTTGGAGGCGTTCCTGCATGGCACGCCTCCAAATAATGTCAGGCAGGGGGGGAGCCTCACTTACTGAGCTTCCCTCAGCCCACTCCCTTAACTGAATGGATGTCGCGTGCTTGTGAGCAGCATCCATTCAGACTCCGGGGTCTGGCACCGCCGCTAAGCTGCGGTGATGGGGTCCCCAACCTCCTGATTACACCACTCGTGGGCCTCTTCGGCAAACGGGTGGAACAGCGGGACAGTACTGTCCCGCTGAAATCGGGATGTTGCACAACGGACTCTCAAACCCTCCTACCACACCCGGTCACTGCTAGTTAAAACAGAAAGACTCCACCCAGGAGTTGAAGCATGTTAGCGGTGGGCGCACAGGTTTACTGAGTACATGTCAACACATTGGATCTACTGTTATTTGGACACTTTTTATGAATGGATGATGGAAAATTGATCTTCTCATAAGAAGCACAACCAGCAGGCATATCGGAGATCTAAGATCTTATGAGATGCTAGAGATGTCACACGGTAAGTGAGATGTCTGTATATTAGCAACTGCAGACCAGATTGGTTTATGTACGATAGTACACCTGGAGATATCCATCAGAGGTATTATATTACCACTCAGTGACTCTGAACTACATCTGCTGTTTCAACATAGAGTAGGAGCAGCCAAATTTTCCACATATTCATGGTGGCAAAATCTTATACAGCTGGTAACTGGCAAATATACTTCTGTATCTATAACAGTACTCCTCGAATGGGACAGCTATTATCCAGAACAGAGACGCTCCTACTACCAAAAATGCTTGCATATTTGTATATTATATGCACTCTGTTTATTTTACCTCTTTGGTTAATTAAAATGGCTATTTCAACTATCATATTGCCACCTTCCACAAGGAACCAATTTTCTAATAAAGAATTTTTACTTAAACCAATTATTTTAAAGACACTATATATTCCGATTGGGTAATATTATAATTTTCATTCTTCTTTTTAGATGATTTTTTTCTGCCATATAAAGTCACCAGAATGTTCAATCAGTGCAGATACCTTTGGTGTATTGTTTCTAGTGTTGATTATTTGGCAAATCTTTATACACAGCCCCCTTGGGATTTTTTGCTGCTATTTTCACATAATTACTTTTTAAAAAATATGTATATAACATAGTAATATTCAGTGCCTAGTTCTTTTTATGTGATTTTTGTAAACTAAATAGTTTATCCATGGTTTTGCTCTAACAACTCATGGTGCCCAAAAAGACTTATAAGGGTAGTTTAGGAGTTATTCGGAGAATACCACTCTGCGCTCACTCATAGTATAAAATTTACTTATCTTAAATGTGATGTCCTGATCTTGGGACCTCAAATCCTTTAGTAATAGACACTTTATATAATAGGTGTGGGATGTATGTTCCGATGTTGATGAATATGTGGGAACATAAAACATAAAACACAATCTAGTGCAGACGTATAAGAATTCACTTAAGTACACAATAATTCACATATAAGGGTGTATATGATCTACCCCAAATTAAGACACATATAGTCCATTCAGGTATGTACTCTCCATGTGTCCATAATGAAATGGAAAAAAGTCACGTTTGAAAACAGAAGAGACAAAATTTCCAAAAAAATAAAAATGTTTTAATTGGATATGTCCAGATAATGGAGTTCCAAATAACTTTAAAAATACAACAATGCTTCACAGCTGATATATCCACAAAAGGTGAAGGTGGCTTCCTACCAGAATCCCATGGTTTTTTGTGCATGTAAGAGTGATCTCACTGCAGTGAGATCACTCTTACATGCACAAAAAACCATACCATACCAGAATGGACTATGGCCCTCATTCAGAGCCGTACGCTCTGAGCAGAGCGCACGCTCTGAATGAGGGCCGGGCTCCATTTTCATGGAGGGTCCTCCTGGACGCTCGTATAGCTGTGGGTCACCACCCACAGGCTATACGAGCGTGCTTTTTGATGGCCGCGATGGTCGAGACCATCGCGACCATCGAAATTGCGAGCCGGAGCCTGCGGTTGAGGTTTTCAACCGCAAGCTCCGGAGTGATTTTGGCTCTATCAGAGCCAAAATCACTCCCACTGACATCACTAGTGATGTCAGTGGGCCGGCTTCTGACGGGAGGCGTTCCCGTGGGAACGCCCCCGTCAGGGAGGCCCGCCCCCGGCACGCCCACCAAAGGGGGCGTGCTGTCAATCAACATTGACAGCACGCCCCCTTTGATCGGACACAACGAGCGAAGGACTTTCCTTCGCTCGTCGCGTCTGGCGCATGCGCACGACGGAGCTCCCTCCGTCGTGCGCATGCTCAGTGCAGACCATCGACCCACTTGCGAGCGGACAGCCGCTCGCAAGTGGGTCTGAATCAGGCCCTATATGTGTCTTAATTTGGGGTAGATCATATACACCCTTATATGTGAATTATTGTGTACTTAAGTGAATTCTTATACGTCTGCACTAGATTGTGTTTTATGCTTTATGTTCCCACATATTCATCAACATCGGAACATACATGCCACACCTATTATATAAAGTGTCTATTACAAAAGGATTTGAGGTCCCAAGATCAGGACATCACATTTAAGATAAGTAAATTTTATACTTTGAGTGAGCGCAGAGTGGTATTCTCCGAATATTTTGTTTGTATTAATGTATTTTTGGTGAGGATAACACCAAGGAGATTTACTCTTTAGCAGCCTTCTTAGCGCAATTGTTGGCAGACATCATTTTCTATACTCTAGTTTAGGAGTTGTTATGAAAGCTGGCCTGCCTAATGCCACATAGAAAGTTTCAAGAAGTGACCCACAGGCCCGAGGTAGATTTGAATGAAAAACCAGCCTGGAAAATTTCTGAAATAATACCTAATGGGGTAAGGTATGTTGAGGCAACAGGGTCTGTGGAGGGGGGCAGGATACTCCCTCCTCATAGGGCCTGGAGGAGCTGTGGCCAGCCACTGAGGGGAGCAGGGCCGGCAACACAAATCTTGAGGAATGATACGCTCTTTTTTGGGGCCCCAATCCCTCCATACTAGGTACAGGCCACTTGGGTCGAAAGTCTTTACTTCCCTATATGGTGATTTATCTACAATGAGGAACCTCTGAAGAATTTGAGCCTCACTGGGCAGACAGCATCTTCAGACGATATTCACTTTTTATATAAGAAATTACATTGTCTGTAAGATACCTGTTTACATCGAAATATAACCAATGTCATCATCATATAAGTGAGGTTTAATACACAGTAACAGAAGTTTTTGTGCAGGGCAAAATGTGAATTTCCCTATCAAACAATTTTATATTCTATTAGCTAATTTAGTACCATTTGTATCAGTAATATAGTTCTTTTGTGTTGTTGTTTTGAATTGGTGTCTTACTGAAGATTACTGTCCCACAGCCGTGTGCATCTGCCCCTGTGCATTGCCAACCCTATTCACCACTGTGCCTCTCTAACACTATCCCCCCTGTGCCTCTCCAGCAAGATCTCCCTCCCCCCATGCCTCTCCAGCCATATGCTCCATGTCTCCCAGTCTCTGGCTGTAGTCTGCATGTGTCACTCCAGCCCCCATGTGTCTCTATAGATTCAGGCCCATTGTGTCTCTCCAGGCCCCCCTGCATCTCTCCAGCCCCCTCCTGGCTTCTCTCCAGGCCTCCTGCATTTCTCCATCTCCCTCTGTGTCTCTGCAGACTTCCTGTGTCTCTCCATCTCGACCATCGCGACCATTGGGCTTGCAACTAGACCATTGTGGTAGGTTCTCGTCCATCGCAAGCCCCAGTAAGCTTCCGGTTCAAATAGAGCCGGAAACTCACCACTGACATCACTCATGATGTCAGTGGGGTCACCCCAAATGGCAGGCGTTCCTTCGGGAACGCCTCCGTTTGGCCGGACCCGCCTACCAACGGGGCAAGCTGTCGATCAACATTGACAGCCACCCCTTTTGGATGCGAGCACTGGAGCGAGTGATTTCTCGCTCACTCCGGGGCTCGCGCACGTGCAGTGAGCATGCGGCGTGTGCACACTGCCCGGCCATTGACCTGCTTGCGAGCGCATAGCGCTTGCAAGCAGGTCTGAATCAGGCGCAGAGTTTATATCAACTGCAAATACATGCCAACAAAGTGACATAAGTTTTGTCAGCAGTTGATTTTATCATATATATATATATATATATATATATATGTGTGTGTCATGTCCCCTTAATCTATTAATAAATAACTGTCATGTCCCCTTACTCTAAATAAATCAGTGTCACAATAAATGTGTGTTGTGGTGTTTATAGCAGCATTTGTTTTATACTAACCAGCGGAAGAGTACGTCAGAACTTGTTACCTGTTACTATCTTGTTCTTGTTATAAATCTGTTCCATTTATAAAGTTACATTTTTGTTACTTGGGAGGGCCACCAGAGAGTTAACGATCAATAGTCTTCATCAATGTTGCCATTGGTGCTTAAAATTGATGGAATGAATTGTTGGAGAACCATAAAGGGTTTAAACCATTGATGGTTTTCCATGCTGTTTGACTCGGTACAGTGGCGTAACTACTGCCCCTGCAGCCCACGCGGTGGCTTGGAGGCGCTGGGTAGCTTGGGGGCGACGAGGGCAGTAGTAACGCCACTCAGTGGCGCCACTCAGTGGCGGAACTCACATAACTATGGAGGGTGCAGGCCTACATCTGCTGGGCGCCCGCTGAGTGTGTTACCAGCGAGTGCCTGACCCCTATTCAAACCCCTGGTGGCAGCCGGAGGATGGAGCTCCCTCCATCTTCCGGGTCCGGCAGGGCACTATGGGAGAGACGTCATGACGTCACTCCCATAGTGCCGAGGAGCAGACGCCGGGGACAGAGCTCAGGAGTGAGCTCCGCCTTCTGGGTCCCGCAGAGCACTATGGGAGTGACATCATGCCAACACTCCCATAGTGTCAAGGAGAGGACGCCGGGGTATGGACGGCAGCAGCACTGGAGCGGGGATAAAGGTAAGTGTTTTTTTTGTGTGTGTGTGCCCACGGGGGGGAGCAACTACTGGGGGCTCACTACTGGGGGCAACTACAGGGGGCTCACTACTGGGGCAAATACAGGGGGCAACTACAGGGGGCTCACTAATGGAATCAACTAGGTGCAACTACAGGGGGCTCACTACAGGGGGCTCACTACAGGGGGCAACCACAGGGGGCTCACTACTGGGTGCAACCACAGGGGGCTCACTACTGGGGGCAACTGCAAGGGGCAACTACAGGGGCTCACTACAGGGGGCTCACTACTGAGGGCAACTACAGGGGGCAACTACTTGGCACAACTACAAGGGGCACTACTAAAATGGGCACAACTACAGGGGGCACTACTAGAAGGGGCACAACTACAGGGGGCACTACTAGAAGGGGCACAACTACAGGGGGCACTACTTTAATGGGCACAATTACAGGGGCCCTGCATAATGGGCACTACTACAGGGGGCATTGCATAAGGGGCACTATTACAGGGGGCATTGCGTAAGGGGCACTAGTATAGGGGGCATTGCATTTTAGGGCACAACTACAAGGGGCACTGTATAAGGGGCACTAACTTGATACACACAGTTTACAGGTTATAAACTATGTTCCCAATAATCTGGTTCTACACGGACATAAAAACTGTGCAACCTGTCTTGAGCTGAGGTGACACACTGGCAGGAGCAGAGAGGAGGGTTGGTGAAGTAGATCTGTCAGGGTGAGATGTAATGGGCATTACTGTTTGGCATAATGTGTATTTGTCATTACTGTGTGCACAATATGCTATTAGGGGAATTACTGTGTGGCATAATGTGTAAGGGGCATTACTGTGTGGCATAATGTGTTGTATGTGGCATTACTGTGTGGCATAATGTGTTGTATGTGGCATTACAGTGTGGCATAATGTGAAATAGGGGCATTACAGCATGGCATAAATTTGTTATAAGGCTTTACTGTATGTCATTATGTGTTATACTTGGCATTATTGTGTGGCATGTGTAAGGGGCATTGCTGTGTGGCATAATGTGTTGTAAGGGGCATTCCGGTGTGACATAATGTGTTGTAAGGGGCATTCCAGTGTGGCACACTGTGTTATAAGTGGCATTACTTAGTGTGTCATAATGTGTGAGGCACGTTACTGTATCATGTAACCACACACCTTAAACATTGTCTTTGGGTGTGTTTGATCTTTGGGCGGGGGGGGCACCTGAAACTTTTTTGGCATGGGGGAGCAACATTTATAGTTATGCCACTGCTCGGTAGATGCATGACCAATCAGGGAAGGGGGTGCAGAATGAGTGGCATGACACAGAGGACAACACTAATGGATGGGTCAATCAGGAAAAGGCAGGACTGAGCGACCCACAGAGGATCAGGGCTTAGTGCTGTACCCCCTGCACCACGAGGGGACCAAACATTACTGATTCACTTTGATCCATGATGGAGAACTATCAGAATTGCCATTCATGACAAAAAACAGCAACCATCGATAGCAAATCATCGATGGTTACTAGCCATCAATATTCAGCGGCCATCCCATGCTGTTCTCCAGTACAGAAAAACAGTGTTTGCTCCAATCTGTCTGGTATCATATATACATACAGTACATCTCACGAATCTACCAATTGTCATGCCTATTTGTGTGAATTATTCAAAGAAAGGGGGCATGTCATTTATTAATGGGAAAGAGGCATGACATTTGTTAATAGTGTAAAGAGACTTAGGGGATATGATAGTTACTTATTAATATAATAAGGCGACACATATTACATTTAGTAATAGTGTAAATGGATTTAGGGCATATGGTAGTTATTTATTAATACAATAAGGTGGCACATATTACATGTAGTAATAGTGTAAAGGGATTTAGGGCATCTGGTAGTTATTTATTAATACAATAAGGTGACACATATTACATTTATTAACAGTGCAAATGGATTTCGGGCATATGGTAGTTATCTATAAATACAATAAGGTGGCACATATTACATTTAGTAATACAGCAAGTGGGCTCACATTCATTTTATTAAATTTAGTGGCCACATCTAATTTTTTACCCATGATACCCGCTAGCAGGGGGTATCAGTAGGGGGCCAATGTTACTTGGCATTGATCCCAGGCATATGTAGGTGTGGAGGAACAAACATATATTCAGGCCTCATCGTCTAGAATAATGTTGTTTTTTTCATAATCCAAACTTTTGCTTAGTGGTTTGAATTTGCCACACATTACTGCATGATATGAGTTTTAACCATGCAAAGCATTGATTTTTACCAACAAATCTCTCAATGTGACATGATCATGGTGAATTAATAAACTAGCCTGACTTTTGGTAGACTTTAATGTTAATATATGCTGCAAAAAAACTAATTTGCTGATATAAGACTAATTTACAATTGAGAAGGTGGTGTGACAAATGCCTATATAAGGGTTAGCAAGTCATTTGAAATATTATGATCTCTAGAATACCTTAGTCTTCCTTTGTTCAGGTCCCAAGACTTTATTTGAGTGTTGTGCAATATTTACTATCCCTATCATTGCTCACTTCACCCGAACCAGCTTTCCCTTAGACAGGAGAAGACTGAATGCTATTGAGGTTGTAATGACCTTTTTAGCAGTGACGGTTGGCAACACAGAAGCAAGATTCCATTCTCTCTAATATTCCTTTGTACAATGCAAATGATCTGGTGACCTGTGATGACACAGAGTTCAAAATGATTTCCATTGGGAGAATCAAGGCTTTCAAACATCATATATGTTTCGGTTTCAAGCCAAAATAATAATAATAAAACATTGTTTGCTCTTACAGTTGAAAGATTATAAAAACTGTTACGTAAAATATAACCTTTAATGACATGCTCTAAATGATCAAATGCATTTCTCTCTATTTTATCTGACAAAAGGATATCTGTTGGAAGAAAAGGTAACACAAATTGCAAAAACACAAATATTAAACAAAATTGGTTCTTAATGGTACTCTTAATAGTCATTTGTTAATAGTATTAAAAAAAAGTATTTTGGAAATAACAAGTATGAAACACATGCCATAAAGCAATTTGCTTTATAGTTTGTACAGCACAATTTCACATAATTTTGCACCAAAAAAAAAGATATAGATGCATAAGCTTCTGCTGGTGTGTGATGTAATTAATCGCCATGTCTCCAAAGATCATTCTGCATTACACAGGTGTCTCGCTGCACAATGAAACAAGCCTGGTTTAAGAGTAATAATAATCCTGTTTCTTCTGTCTATCAATGAATGAATCTAGGATTAGATCAGATAAAACACACTTGAGATAAAGTGCACAAGGTGGATTATGGAAGAAAAGAGGATTTAGTGAAGGACATATCCACAACTTTTTGTTAACATTGAGAATGGTGGCTTTTGTAAGCAACATTTATGGAAACTACGCTCAAGGTTTAAAGGCTATTGCTTTTGTTGTGCATTTCTCCGCATATATTTGCTTTGTAGTTGGAAGCAGTAACTCTGGATTCCATGCTGCGTCCTGGCTCATGGTCATTTTGTCTAATGAAAAGCTAAGGATGTACTTTTACTCATAGCTTCTTGTTTTGTTTTCTTTGAAGCTTTTTTCCCCTCACTATACAGCAAGACGATGAAGTTCATTAGGTTTTTATTATCTCAGCTACAAATTAAGAATCTGTTCCCCGGTGAGCAAGAACCATAAAGTGATGAATCCTCCTTATTGAAATATTTACATAACACCTTTATAACTAGACAGATGTTCCTTGGTTTTGTTTAGCTATTAATGATGTGCAGTATCTTTAAAAACCACTCTGATGAAAATGTTGCAAAGATAGTTTTGTTAGTTATCAATTAGAATAGCTGCTGAAACGGTGCAAGCACTATACTATAATACATACTGTTACAAAAAAAGATGCTAGTGTCCTAATATTAAGGGCCTTATTCAGTTCCGCACACAAAGTTTACGCAGATTGAGCGATTGTTAGCCATTGCGTGAAACCTTCACTGCACACGCACTGCAATTTGTTTGTGATTACGCACGCCAAGAGGATTCACTCGCAAAGAAAGAGACACTCAGCATTTGGGGGAGGTAACTGGGGATGGCTAGGCAAATGCAGATGTGTTCGGAACGTTTAAACTCTGTTTCATTGGCAAATATTTATTAACCATTATGATCTCCTTCACAGCATTAGAACTCTCAGTGTGTCAGGAGAGCCGCAGTGTTTGAGACAGGTCAGACTTACTCAGAAGCTGCGTGACTGCCAGACCTGCAGCTATGTTCCTCATGTTCATGCTGTTGCACGTCATCAGACGGCTATGAGCAGGCATCAGTGGGCGTCCTAAGCTTTGCAGACATTTGCATATTTATTTTTGCAACAGCAATCCAAGAGAGATAACAGCTTGATGGCCTTTGCATGCTATTCAGAGGCCCTAAGTGTACAAATCACTTACACGTGATGAAAGCAGTAATTTTCATGGCTGAACCAATATAAAATTAATAAATTAAAGAGATATTTAATAAAGGGCAGGAATTTATTCTGGTTTTCGAACACCCATGTATCAGGTGCAGTTGTCAAACAAACCGCCAGGTCTTAAGGTGCCCTTCCGCTAGACGATTAAGTTGAGCGATTGAACAATAACAATATCATTCAATCGTTCATAAATCGTTGGCAAAAATGTCTAAGACGACCAGTGACGCGTGATCCCGTTGGTTGTTTAGACATCTATCATCGGGCAAACATGCTGGACAACCTGACAATAATGAGAGCTCTATGGAAAGAATTAGCCTACAATGCACTGCAAAAAGTACATTCACTAAACTAGACAACAGAAGAATACATCCACTATACCACACTAAAGAAAATATTGGGGGAAATGGGGGAAAATACTTATCACCATAACGGTGGCCATATTTAAGAAAAAATGTGCATATTTTTATTTTACGTAAGGAGACACTCATTTAAAAATGAAAGGGGATACATATTATTACTGTTAAACTAAAAGAGGGGGCATATACTATTATTAGTTGTTTTTATCTTTTTGTTTTAGTGTTTGTTTTTAATTTGTGATGTACTGACAGACATGATATCTCAAACAGCATGCTTTCCAGCTATCTTTCTGGTTAAAACCAAGTAAAAAAATGTGCTATATTCCTGAAGGTTTGATGTGCGCTTTCACAATGGCATGGTTGTATAACACCACTTAATAACATCTGCATCTGTGGTTTCAACCTGTGTAGTTTAGAAACAATTGCTTTTATATGCGGTTTGAACTTTAGTACTGAGAAGCCAATAACAATGTTAAATGGCTGTCTAGCTGAGCTCTAGGAGTGGATGAGTGCCAGTTGGCTGGCACTGAATCAAATAAAATACAGCACATAGCCTCCTCATAGCAGGGCACTCCCTTGTAACACTAAACACATTCCGTTTGCTAGCCTTAAGCTGCAGACCAGAGGTGCCTTGTGCCTTATGAGGAGGATATCTGCTATATTTTATTGATTCAGGTTGGTCCAAATATTTGCCTGCATCACTGTGATACACATTATAATTACTGTTTATAATTCTGTATGTATTATTATTTTGAAGTGACAGGATATTAGATCACTTCCTGTATTGTGTAACTTCCTGTATTGCTTTGAAGTTACAGTATATGGGGTCACTTCCTGTATTGCATTGTATTTTCATGTATTGCTTTGTAGTGACAGAATATGGAGGCCACTTCCTGTACACATTGTTTGACAAGTGCTATTGGTGGTATTAATAGAGAGGCCTGTGAGACACCATTGTGTTTCTTGCCTGACTGTTGCATAAGCTGCAATGTTGCTCTGGTTCCCTGTTTTGAGGAAGGTTTTGGTGAACTGAAATGTTGACAATCTTTGGTTATGGTTTGCAAAGTTTTGAAGATTTAGGGGCCTATGTATCAAGCCAGTTTTTACATAAAATTATGCAGAAACTGCAGTTTCTGCATAATTTTATTTAATGAACCTATGTGCTAAAGCACAATGCATAAGATATCACAGAAATCTCAAGCAAAGTGCTAATTAGCTCTGCAGATTGCAGTCCATGGTGACTACAATCTGACCCCTATGTACTAACCTCCAAAAAGCGAAGCTTTTCGGAGTTTAACCCCAGTAGTTTACAACATCTTCAGATGGTGTAATCTACTGTCAGCCTTACAGTAATTATTGCAGTAAAAGATGGCACTCCCAAGTACTTGTCCACCAGGTTGAATACTTATGCAAGCATAATTTTTCAGTATTTTAACATTTTTACAAATAATGAATTAAGAGTTTGAAAATGTATGTTAAGAGACTACTGGATCACAATAACAAATACTGTATAGAACAATCTGTGTAAGTGTAATTTGTAATGCAGGCAAATTTGTTGACTGCTTAATGGTTTGAATATATTTGCAAGCCATTGTAGATTTCAATCATTAGAACTCTTTCCAGTCATCTTATTCTCCTCAGCAGGATAAATCTGGCAGAAAGTAGAGTACAAGCAGAAGGTAGAAAACGGAGTAGAGGTTTACATTTATTCATGTTTAAATAATTATAGCCAAGTGAACAGGTACAAGGTTCACAGCAGACTTATGCCAATATGAGGACTGATACTGCTGTTATCGCCCTGAGAGCCAGTTTTATATGTTCCACATTTTTTTCAAATTGTAATTTATCAAAATGTCTTTTATTATTAAACCCTAATTAAAAGTTGCACAAATTTGCATCCCTGATCCTTTTATTTACAACTAGTGTTTGCCTGCAGCTTCATTCGTGTGGATGTCTGTTATTAATCACCACAATTAATTTTACAAAGACAGTAGTGGCATCTAATATTGTGATATATATTTTATATTGTAGACATTGATCACAAAATGTCTTTGTAAACAATATTTGCCGTTTTTCCTTCAGGGATTAAAGCAAAAATATGCTTTGGGCTACTAACTCGTGAGCAAGCCACTCAACATACAGTAACACTTAAAGGTTGCAAGTAACATGAACAGCGACACAACAATATGCAGTATTTGGCCCTCATTCAGAGCCGCTCGTAAGCAGCAGTACGCTCGTAGCGTTCTGATGTTGTGAAACCACGCATGCGCCGGTGTTACACTGCGCATGTGTGTACGGCTGATTGCGATCTTTTTTTAAGTAGTTCGTCGAATAGCAAACAGGAAGTGACATGTCAAATGTGATTGACAGAACAGCCCGTTTTTGGGCGGTGACGGGGGTGAACGCATGTGTGGCGAGGCATTTTGTGGGCGTCCCTAAATTATCTCATGCGAACGGCAAATGTGAACGGAACAAGTCATACGTCACTGTCTGATCCACTTTGTGTTCAAACTGCTCACACAGCTTGTGGTCTAGTATACTCTACCACAATGTCGATGGTCTCGTCCTCCTTCCCATGCCTCTTCGATGTTTTGTCGATTTATCATTTCATGCCAGAAAAGCAATCAAGTTAGAATTGAAAACAAGCTTGGAATGTGTCTAGCAACTAGTTTTTTTTAGTAGCACAAAACCGTATGCAGTTGAAGTACTCAGCTGCTAATTTCTGGCTTAGACAATCAATTAGCGTACCAATTTTTAATTTTGTTTTTTTATTTGTTTTTTTTGTTTTTGTTTTGTGTTATTGCAACAATATTGGCATCTTGTTTGTGTTTTAGCAACATTTTTAATGGTCCCTGGAATTTCTTATCCATTTGGTTTGGGCAAAGTGTTCCTTTAAACTCCTAAATGGTTTTTAACCCTTTGGAATCTGTTTTTTTTTTTTGTCTTTTTTGGGGCCGGGATTACCTAAAAACCATATTGAGAATAATGTCACATTACAATGGAGCAGATTTGGAATTGTTTTTATTTTTTACACACTTTTTTATATTTTCATGTGCATTTTCCAGTTTGCATGTATGGCTTACAGCAATAATTGTGCCAAAAAATGAAAACACAAAATTAGTGGCATTTTGCAAAAATAAAATAACACACATTAAAAACAATTCACAAGAAAGGAGAGGGAAGTTTTGGCCCTTAAGGAATATGGGGCAAGCACAGAAGGATTGTGGGAAAATTAGCCAGTGCTGTCATTGCTTTTTGCCCCATTTGGCTGGGGTAGGGTGGGAGCCTGAACAGGTCCGGGATGTCCTTTGGCTGGCCTCTCCAGAGGCAGATGTTGGGGCCTCTGGAGTAGGCAGAGGGCTAGGCACATTTGGAGGGATGGCTGTTGTTGTGCCAGAGGTGGAGGATCCTGATGTTCCGGCAGGAAGGGAGGCCGGCTCCACCATGTGCTGGTGAACGAGCTGCTCCATGGCATCAGCAATTCGGATGCTGGCCCTGGTATTTTCTGCCAGGGCCTAACCAATGGTCACGTTTTCCACAGCATTTTGCTCCATGGCCTCCGCCACCCGTAGCAGACTGGCGTCCATCCTCAGCAGAATCTCCGTGTGGTGATCCGATTTAAAATTGAGATCCATGAGGAGGGCCACTGCCTGCGAGGGGGATTGCCCTGGACTGGCTTCTGCAGGGTCCCCAGCCGGATCTACTGCTTCATCCCCTGCAGAGCCAGCAGAAATTCTGCGGCCAAGGCTCCCCTCTGGAGCAGACTCATCCGCCTGTGTCTCTGTGCGAAAAATGAGAAAAGAGTAACATTAGAATCTCCATATTGTCACAAACACATTTCTGAGTTGGTAACATAACAACATTTACCTGGGACAACATGAGGAGCCGCAAAGTCTGGCATGTCCGTATCCATGTTGGACACGCCAAACACCTCCTCATACTGCACACACCCCTGTGCCAGCTCTTCCAAGTCATTCAGCTCCAATGAGACAGGGGTGGGACCCCCACCTGTCCCCCTTGCATGCCTAGCCCTCTCTGCCAGTTTTTGTTTCAGCCGATATTTATAATCGGTCCATCTGTGGGTGAAAAAGTTGGCATTATTCCTACAGCATTTGGCCCTGTAAGCACTTTTTACAAAAATGTAGATTTTACGTACCGGCGTTTGACATCCCGGGGTAGACGTTCAAACTCACCCACCCTATTGACAGCACTGTCTATCTCATCCCACATTTTCCACTTCTGGCTTGCACCCATATTCCGATCTGCCTGTGGCAGGATGTCAACACACATTTGGACCAAAACCTCCATCTCCTTTCTTGTGAATTGTGGCTGCCTTTTTTTTTTGGCTTCTTTTGTGGGCCTACTCGGCCCAGCAGCCTCTTCCATGGCATCCTCAACACCTTTTTGCAAAAACATTGATTAAATTTAGATGTTCAGTTTTAACTAAATTCTTGTTCTAAAATATTATTTAAGCCAAAAGAGTCAAATACTTACCGGGCGCCTCTTGGCCATTGCTTTGGTGCTCTGTAGCTATTTTGAGAACACCAACTTGAACTACAGCAGACCGTTTTGATTTTTCTGTGACGTATTTATACATGCGTCCATATTATTCGTCCGCATCATTGATTGTGCGCTCCTATGATCCGTCCTTAATTGGAGCGGGAAAATAAAGACTATTTATTACTTTGGGTGACTCGAGTCCAGGCGGCGGGTGATGATTGTTGGAGGTTTCATGTATAGTAGTGGATTGTTGGCAGGATTAGTGGATTGAGGCGGGTTTTTGGAGTAGGAGTTGGTTGTTGTTTTTTTTTCCTTATTTTCCGTTAGTTTTTTTTATTGTGGTTATTTTCTTTGTTGGTTATTTTTGGAGTAAGTATTTTTTACAACTCCTTTTAAAAATAAGGGATAGACAAACCAAATGTTAATTTTTGAAAAAATTTTTTTTATTTCTTTACAGTTATTTTGGCTGGGCCCCATTGAAGTTTTTGGACTGTGACTTCTTAGTCGAATTTCAGTAAGTTTATCTTTTTTCCTGATTTACCAATTTGGATGTGTTGGTTTTCGCATATATTTGGTACATTACTGTTTTATTTCTAAGTTTAACAATCATGTATTAACAATAAATATAGCGTAATGTTTAGCCAAATATATTTCCTTTGTTTATCCCTTAAAAAGGCGAACTATTTAGCGCACTAATGTTTCCTTAATCCCCATGTAAAAATGCGAACTATTTAGCGCACTAATGTTTCCTTAATCCCCATGTAAAAATGCTAACTATTTAGCGCAAGAATGATTTTTATATTATAAATTTGTCCATTCTTGTTTTTCCACTCAATGTAGGGTGCATTTTCCAAATAATGTGTGCTCCACCTTATCTTTGAGCGCATTTTGCAAAATTTGAAAAATTAAAAACTGGCATCCCAAAATTCTAAAACGATTTTCGAATTTTGAACTGTAGGTTGTTGCACTCATGACAATATCCCGGCATGCATCTTTGGATTTTGCGGCAAAGATAAGTATTTTTTGGAAATATCATTTTCAACAACCATTAACTACCTGGCTTACCATTTCAGGTTGATGTTGGTCGTCTTATTTTGGCCATAGTTCCGGAACCCGACCAACCTTAACCTCGTCCCAGGCATAGGCGTGCAAGGCCCAAGATATATAGAACACGTGTCACCCTTTTTGGAATGACCGATGATGAGGTTTTAAGACGATACTGTCTTCCTCTACAAATCATCATAGACACTCTCTCATTAAGAGAGAGTGTTCTGGAGTGGCAAATTGACAGTCCTACAGCAATAGCACCACTTACGCAATTAATGGCAGTGTTACATTTCTGTGCCTCAGGATCCTTTCAAACCACCGTGGGAATAGTGGCAGGAATCTCCCAATTCTCCTTTTCAAGGATCCTGAGGCCAGTGATGGAGGCCCTTTTCAAGCACCTCCATCATTTTATTAACATGCCATTGGATATGGGTTCCCTTAGTGTGGCGAAGGCCAATTTTTACCAAATAGCTGGCTTCCCACACATCATAGGGGTTGTGGATGGTACTCACATACCATTTCAGCCTCCAGCACGGCTGGAGGCAATTTTTAGGAACTGCAAGCACTATCACTCACTGAATGTAATGGTAGTATGTGATGCCTCCCTCCAGATCCTGTCCCTGAATGCAAAATTACCCGGGAGTGCACATGACTCATTCGTCATCCGGCAATCAGGGATTTGGCATAAATTAAACAACCTACAAGCTGGTGATGCGTGGCTTCTGGGTAAGTGGAGCCCTTTAGTTGAAACCAATGCAAAGCTTGATACACAGTGATCCAGATTGTTGTTTTTGTTTTTTCACAGGAGACAGTGGCTACCCTTGCACGCCCTGGCTGCTCACTCCTTATTTGGCTCCCACACCAGGGCCACAAAGTGAGTATAATTCCACACTTACAGCCACCAGGCAGGTGGTGGAGCACTGTATCGGCCTTTTAAAAGGCCAATTCAGATGCCTCCACCGCTCTGGTAGCGAACTCATGTATTTTCCGGCTATGGTTTCAAAAATTGTGTTCCTGTGTGGGATCTTTCACAACAACGCCATAAGGAGTGGTGTCCCAATGCAGCCAGAGGATGCCTTACCTGAGGATGGCCCCCCCGAGGTTGGTCGGAGGTCAGTATGTGGGTATACGCGATGATGTGGTGGCCCGATTTTTCAGGTAATTATTGACAAACATTTACTTAATTGTCCCAATGTCTACATGTACTATTGTAATGTGCCTTTTTAATCTTGTTTTTCTTTTTTTTTCGTGTCTTCCTTTTCAAACCATGTAAAAACAATGCCTACTACCTGATCCACTAAATTGTCTACATGTGGCCACATTGGAACTAACTTGTGGAAAAATTATTTCATCGCCTCATTTGTGGATTCATGTTGGCCTGCTACTTATTTCAACAGTATTTGAGTGTTGTTTTTTTTTTTTTGCGTTTGGTGTAGGTTGTTTTTTGTAGTGTGCTTTCACTGTGTGAATTGCTTGTCACAATTCACTTTCTGTTTGTGTTTGCTGTGTATTAAAGTTTTCTTTTCTGTTAAAAAGACTGTTTATTTACACATTACAAGGACGTGTAACCTGGCTCAAAAAATGCCACCTTTCATAATGCCGAATCCTGTAATGTGTGAAATTGTTAAGTCTTTGAACATGCTTTGTGGCTTAGAAAAAACAACAAAGGTATTAGGGTGAATCAGTAGTTTGTTAAAAATAGGCCTAAGCAGGTTTCCGTTTCTATTTTCATTACCCACCACAAGAAAAACAACAAACTGTTGGTTTTTCCACAAACCTATTGGTATGGTGAGGTGTTTAATGTGGCTGCTTACATACTTTCTAGCACTTTGTACAATCTAATTTACCTTACTTTAAAGAACATGACCAAATAGTGGACTTATGGAAGGTTAAACAATGTATTATTTTCAGTCAAGAAATGAGACTCGTTAACATACAACGCTATTTTATTAAAAAAAAAATACAAAACAAAATTACAAACAAACAAAAAATCAGCTCCGAAGGAGCGCCGCCATGTGGTCCAGGACCACTAGCAAGGCAATGATGTGGCCACGCAAGGTGGCCAAGCCCTCCTGCATACCATGCATCCGCCTCTGGTCCTCTGTTGGTATAAAAAAAAAGGGATCCTTAATGAAATGACACCTTACATTATAAGTTGAATAAACAAACTAAACAAATAAATCTACTTGCAAGATCCAGTTTTGTGGTAAAAAAACAAGTACTGGCAAATGCTAAGATGGTATCAATACTAAATTATAAATGAACACACAAAAAGGCGACCCAAAAAGGACGAAGTACCCTTGTTAGGGTAAAGCAAAAAACCCCAAGAATGAGTGTTTTCACATGTGTGATATGTATTAGTGGAAAATATCCAAGACATTGTATATCCAATTCGAAATGTATTTTTACAACAAAAGAAAGGTAAACATACTGGTCATTGGGGTGGATGGTCTTGGAGGCCCTCCATCCTCCTCTTCCTCGGAGGTGGGCCAGTGCTGGTGGGTTGAGGGAGGGGAGAGGGCGGAAATGGTTGACGGGCCGGAAAATCGAGGGGTGTGGTGGAGGGGAGGGTGAAGAAAAGAGAGGGGGGAGGAGGGGAGGGGGAATTTTGGGGGTGGTGCAAATTACGAGAGGGAGGGGACTCAGCTATTGGCCGGGCAGGGGTGGAGGGGGAATTGGGGGAAGGTTGGGGAGATGGGCTGGGACTGGTCGTCGGTGTCAGGGGCCGAGCCCGACGACAAACTCTGCGACGAGGCCGGATTCTGCGTTCAGCCCCTAAATGATTAAGGAAAAATGTCTTACATTTTTTAAAATTTTTTGGGAGGAGGGGTGGAACCCAAATTTACAACACAAAAAAAATTACAAACATTCAAAAAAAGGAAAACATGCACACGCATGTAAAAAAAACAAACAGGGCTATACCTAAAACAAACATGCACACACAGACATGTCAAAAAACATCAAACAGGGCTATACTGAAAACAAACATGCACAGGCAGATATGGCCGCAACAAACAAACAGGGCTATACTGAAAACAAACATGCACACGCAGATAGGGCCGCAAAAAACAAACAGGGCTATACTGGAAACAAGTACACGCAGATAGGGCCGAAAACAAATCCTACAAACAAAAAAAACACTTACTTGCAGCGATCCGCTGCCGAAAACATGCCAGCAAGCGGGGGGTGCGGCACCACTGATCCGACCACCTGCGCTCTAATTGGCCTATATTACGGCATGAGCCGAATGAGCGCAGGTGGTGGCGAACCTCCGCATAGGCCGATCGCTTGGCCCGGTTGGTGATGGGGGGAGGCTGGCTGGTGATCCTCTGGTCCATGACCTCGGTGAGGACCAACAGCTCCCGTGTTGTAAATGCGGAGGCTCTCATGATGGCAATGATTTTTTTAACAACAAACAGTTTTAATAAAGGCCAGAGAAAACTTTTGATTGGCTAATGTACTTTGTAAATTAACAGGAACCATTGTATTGGTTATTGTATGAGTCATGTGTCCTACAGGCTCCAAAATATAATTTGAGTTATGATAGGCTTCATGCAGTGACATGCGTAAGCTAATTTAAATAAAGAAATTTAAATCTGAAAATAGGAATATCCTAAACACAGGAAAACAATAGGATAATTGGTTACAACATGTTTTTTTGATAAAGTAAACCATTGGTGAAACCGTACGTATTCTGCGGGTAAAATGACACACACGGACAACAATAAAGTTTATTGACAATGAAAAAAAAAATGGATGGCAAACATGTGAAGAGCAATTAAGCTAATTAATATATTGATTGACATGATACGATTAAAGTATGTATGCAGAATGAACGAGCAGGTAATCGAAATCTGACAGGTCCACTTCCGGTTTGGACTTGTGCGAGCGTTCCCTGCAACCAAATTTGGAGATGGACGGTCGCAATTTATCTCATTCGTTAGCTATAGGAGGGGTTGGGAGACTTTGGGGTGGAAGATTAGCTACAAGCGAACTTACGAGCGAGCGCTTCAATTTATATTTTCTCGCTCGTTCGTCGAACGAGCGATCAGCCACTTGCGTACAGCTCTGAATCAGGCCCTTTGTCTTGGTACATCATCTACTGGTTTTTCATGTATACTGCAACATTATGAGTCAAGATATGCTGCCTGATTAGTGCTTAATATAAAGTTGGATTTTACTGTGAAATAGATCTTGATATATATATATATATATATATATATATATATAAAATGAGGGGCACTCACCAGTATTGCACATATAAAAAATATAAAACTTTATTCCTCACATAGTCCATAAGTGAATAATTCTCCTCAACGTTTCGGTCCCATCCGGACCATTTTCAATACAGCCTCCACAGCAATATCCAACCAGTCCTTATGGATCCCAAGTTATTGGGATCCATATCATGATGCTGTTTTTTGGATATATGCTGTTTTGCTAAACTGTTGCATTGCTGGTGGTCTTGAAAAAGGTCATATTTGACCTAAACATCGACATGCTATTTGAGATATACATGTAAGCATTAAACTTACTTTTTGCCTGAGAAATGCTCTGGTGAGTGCCCCTTTATCTACATTTTGACTGTACTATTCAGGATCATTGATTTGCTTCAGGGGGAGCACCCCAAATGACGTCTGTGATAGAGATGTGAGTGTGGACTCTTTCCTGGACATATATATACAGTATATATATATATATATAAATATATATATATATACATTTATATTTGTATCATATATTTCTGTTTGTGTTCAGGGTGTGCAATATATGTATATTTATATATATATATATATATATATATATATATATATATTAGGGGTGAGCGGGTTCGGATTTCTGATATCCGAACCCCCCCGAGCCCCCCCGATCCAAGGCCAGTCCGAGTCAGGCTCAACTTTTCCCGCCTGACTCGGATCTGAAATCGAGGCAAAACATCATCATCCCGCCTTCCGAGTCTAGCGGGTTTTGGAACCTATATAAGGTACCCGCGTCGGCTCCATTTTCTCACTCGGCTGTGGACAGTGAAGAGGGAGGGTGGGAGTTAGGGCTGGCTGGGCTGTGTAGTGTAGTGCAGAGTAGTGTTGTGCTGTGCTGTGCTGCGCTGTGCTGCTGTTGTCCACTACTTCAAAGTCCATAGGGGCTGGCTGTGTTGTGCTGTGCTGCTGTTGTTAATATTGGCTGTGTCCACTACTTCAAAGTCCATAGGGGCTGGCTGGACTGTGTTGTGCAGTCAGTTCTCCATAGGGGCTGTGTCCACTCCAAAGTCCTGTGCAGTGTCCCAGTCCTAAAGGGGTGCTGTAGTGTTGTCCAGGGGGTGCTCTGTCCATCAGGGGTACTCCCCCCAAGTGCTAAAAAAATTATATTTTTAGTGTGTTTGTGAATTGTGTGCACAGTAGAAGCACGTGCATCAACAAAGTAGTGCCAAGCGTGCGCCTGTGTCATAAGTAAAGGGCCGGCTGGCTTGACAGTTAAAGGGTGCTGTAACCCCCAAAGTACACTCCAGTCCAAACCAAAAAAAAAATTATTTTCTGTGTTTGTGAATTGTGTGCGCAGTAGCCGCACGTGCATCAACAAAGTAGTGCCAAGCGTGCGCCTGTGTCATAAGTAAAGGGCCGGCTGGCTTGACCGCTAAAGGGTGCTGTAACCCCCAAAGTACACTCCATTCCAAAACAAAAAAAATAATATTTTCTGTGTTTATGAATTGTGTGCGCAGTAGCCGCACGTGCATCAACAAAGTAGTGCCAAGCGTGCGCCTGTGTCATAAGTAAAGGGCCGGCTGGCTTGACCATTAAAGGGTGCTGTAACCCCCAAAGTACACTCCAGTCCAAACCACAAAAAAAAATATTTTCTGTGTTTGTGAATTGTGTGCGCAGTAGCCGCACGTGCATCAACAAATTAGTGCCAAGCGTGCGCCTGTGTCATAAGTAAAGGGACGGCTGGCTTGACCGCTAAAGGGTGCTGTAACCCCGAAAGTACACTCCAGTCCAAACCAAAAAAAAAATATTTTCTGTGTTTGTGAATTGTGTGCGCAGTAGACGCACGTGCATCAACAAAGTAGTGCCAAGCGTGCGCCTGTGTCATAAGTAAAGGGCCGGCTGGCTTGACCATTAAAGGGTGCTGTAACCCCCAAAGTACACTCCAGTCCAAACCAAAAAAAAATTTATTTTCTGTGTTTGTGAATTGTGAGCGCAGTAGCCGCACGTGCATCAACAAAGTAGTGCCAAGCGTGCGCCTGTGTCATAAGTAAAGGGCCGGCTGGCTTGACCGTTAAAGGGTGCTGTAACCCCCAAAGTACACTCCAGTACTAACCAAAAAAAAAAATATTTTCTGTGTTTGTGACTTGTGTGCACTGTGGCTGCACGTGCATCAACAAAGGAGCAGCGCCAAGCGTGCGCCTGTGTCCCATAAGTAAAGAGCCGGCTGGCTCATTTCTTAAAGGGTGGTGTAACCCACAAAGTGCACTACTCTCCAGCAAATATAAAAAAATAGTTTCTGTGTTTGTGTGCGCTTTAGCCGCACGTATATATCAATATAACATAAATGGAGCACCAAACTTTCTCCGATAAAAATAAAATAGGGAAAGATCAAGAACCACTTCCTCCTAGTGCTGTTGCTGCTGCTGGGAGTTGTTCATCATCCCAGAGAGGAAGTAGGAACATCACTACTTTTACTAAACAATTGACCCTCCAACAGTCCCTAGCGATGAGGATGAAGTACGACAGCAGTCATCCTGAAGCAAAACGTATAACTGCGGCCTTGACTGCTATGTTGGTGTTAGACGTGCGTCCGGTATCCGCCATTAGTGCAGTGGGATTTAGACAATTGATGGAGGTAGTGTGTCCCCGGTTCCAAATCCCGTCTAGATTCCACCAGCATCCTCAAAGCAGCAGCGACAAGCGTGCGTCTGTCTGTTAAAGGGTGGTGACACCCTCAAAGTGTGCTACACAAACAATAAAAATATTGTTCTTTTTTTTCGGTCTTTGTGAAATGTGTGGGCTGTAGCCGCACCTGCATCCTTAAAGCAGCAGCGAAAAGCATTCATCTGTCTGTTAAAGGGTGTTGACACCCTCAAAGTGTGCTACACAAACAATAAAAATATATATTTTTTTTTTCTGTCTTTGTAAAATGTGTGGGCTGTAGCCGCACCTGCATCCGTAAAGCAGCAGCGACAAGCGTGCGTCTGTCTGTTAAAGGGTGGTGTAACCCTCAAAGTGCTCCAAAAAATAAAAAACTATTTTTTTAATGTGTTTGTGACTTGTGTGCGATGTAGCCGCACGTGCATCAACATAGTAGCAGCACCAAGCGTGCGCCTGTGTCATAAGTCAAGGGCTGGTTTGGATATCTGGTCCTGACTGAAGGACGTGCCAACAATTTCTGACAAGTCTACTGTCACTGCATATGATACTGTCCTCAAAGCAGCAGCGACAAGCGTGCGTCTGTCTGTTAAAGGGTGGTGACACCCTCAAAGTGTGCTACACAAACAATAAAAATATTCTTCTTCTTTTTTCTGTCTTTGTGAATTGTGTGGGCGGTAGCCGCACTTGCATCCTCAAAGCAGCAGCGACAAGCGTGCATCTGTCTGATAAAGGGTGATGACACCCTCAAAGTGTGCTACACAAACAATAAAAATATTCTTCTTTTTTTTTCTGTCTTTGTGAATTGTGTGGGCTGTAGCTGCACTTGCATCCTCAAAGCAGCAGCGACAAGCGTGCGTCTGTCTGTTAAAGGGTGGTGACACCCTCAAAGTGTGCTACACAAACAATAAAAATATTCTTCTTTTTTCTGTCTTTGTGAATTGTGTGGGCTGTAGCCGCACTTGCATCCTCAAAGCAGCAGCGACAAGCGTGTGTCTGTCTGTTAAAGGGTGGTGTAACCCTCAAAGTGCGCTCCACAAACAATAAAAATATTCTTTTTTTTTCTGTCTTTTGTGAATTGTGTGGGCTGTAGCCGCACTTGCATCCTCAAAGCAGCAGCGACAAGCGTGCGTCTGTCTGTTAAAGGATTACATCGGTGACAGCATCCAAGTAGGCATGTCAGACAGTCCGTACCTGTACTGGCAGAAAAAAGAAGCAATTTGGAGGTCCCTGTACAAACTGGCTCTATTTTACCTGAGTTGCCCCCCCTCCAGTGTGTACTCCGAAAGAGTGTTTAGTGCAGCCGGGAAACTTGTCAGCGAAAGGCGTAGAAAGTTGCTTCCACAAAATGTGGAGAAGATGATGTTCATAAAATGAATTATCAACTCTTCCAGGGAGACCAGCCTCCAGAACGTACAGAGGGACCTGTGGTTGTGGATTCCAGCGGGGATGAATTAATACTCTGTGAGGATGAGGATGTACACAACACTGAAGAGGGTGAGGAATCGGTGGATGAGGAGGATAAGGATGACATCTTGCCTCCGTAGAGCCAGTTTGTGCAGGGACAGATTAATTGCCAGCTTGTTTTGTGGGGGCCCAAACGAACCAATCATTTCAGCCACAGTTGTGTGGCAGACCCTGGCGCTGAAATGATTGGTTTGTTAAAGTGTGCATGTCCTGTTTATACAACATAAGGGTGGGTGGGAGGGCCCAAGGACAATTCCATCTTGCACCTCTTTTTTTTCTTTGCAATATGTACAGTTTGGGGCCTAGTTTTTCAAACTGCCATCCTGTCTGCCACTGCAGTTTCACACCTAGATGGGTCACGTGTTTGTGCCGCCCACTCGTGTCGCTTAGCATAGTCATCCAGCTACCTCGGTGCAACCTTTTGGACATAAAAACACTATTGTGAGGTGTGAGGTGTTCAGAATAGACTGGAAATGAGTGGAAATTAAGGTTATTGAGGTTAATAATAGCATAGGAGCAGAAAAACCTACAAATTCTGTGATTTTAGCTGTTTTTATGCTTTTTTTCAAAAAAATACAGATCCAAAACACAAAACCCAGAACCCAAAAACACGGAAGGGTGGTTTTGGCAAAACCAATCCAGATCCAAAACACGAAGAAAGATCCAGATCCAAAACCAAAACACAAAACACGAAAAGTGGCCGGTGCACACCCCTAATATATATATATATATATATATATATATATACATGTAGTCATTTTGGACTTGAGGAGCCTGTGAAAATTCTGATAAACATTTTTTGTCTCTATAGTTCATAAACACTCCCTGAAACTATGTCCGTCCCCCAAAAAATAGATTTATATACATCTAGTCATTTTTTACTTGAGAAGACTGCACACAGCCTGCGCCAAGTATCATGGCATCTGGTTTTTCCTTTATTGCTCCTTTCCATGATGTCACATTGAGATAATACATTTTCTTTCTAGGTGACTAAGCTATACAATATTGAAAACGCAATCCAAATTCATCCCATAGTTTTTGCATGATGCCGAAATGAACATACAAACAATTATTCAGATAAAAAAAAATTTGTCTCCATAATTCATACACAGTCCAAAGGAGTTAATTTTCCAAAATAATTTCTATGTACAGACACAGCCATTACAACTTTTTTACAACTTTATTATAAGTATAGATTAATGTAACTCTTTGTTAGAAATTTTACCAGTAGAAGTAAATTTCATACTAATAAAACACCAAAGCAGCCCTACCTCCCAGCAATCTGCGTGGCTGGAATACTGAAACACATGGACAAGGGGCGTGCCATGAGACCAGCCCTTTGTGACTCACAGCATGCTCCTGTGAGATGTAATCACTCTCCATGAGATGAGTCCGTGCCAGTGGAGGGCTGGGCCGGGGGGCAGGGGTGCCGTCAATGCATTTTTTGTTTTTGAATATAACTGCACAGTGCCACCTAGTGGCCGCTGGCAGTACTGCAGGTGACAGTGAGCACAAGCAGCTGCTGTGGTAGCAAGAACATCTTCAGCTCTGGTAAGGAGAGAATGAGGGCCTCTTCTAGACCTGTGATGAGGACAGTGACTGCTGCATCAGGTACAGTGTGAGCAGCAGGGTTAAAGAATGGTCAACTTTTCCAGTTCCTGCCTAATAGTTTTGTTGCAGAGGGTGCACTCACTGTCTGAGTGCAGAAGGCCTGGCTGTATCCACCAGCAGAGATTAATACCACCAGCCCTCGGCTGAGATCTGAGATGTGCTGCCTGGTTTATCGGTATGTATGCAAGAGGGAGCTAGAATAGGAACAACCCCATAAATAACACTGGAGCCAGGTAATAAATTACTGCAGAGCACATGGTACAAAACTGAAGGGTTAGAAATTGCTGGCCCCAGTGCCCTGAAGGCTGGTGCTGACCCCAATTTAAAGTGCAATAAATAGGAAAAGTAGCTGTGGAAGCATGCAATGTTAGAGGTGCCACTATGCTGTGTAATGCAGGCAGGCCAGTGACAGACAGCTGATACATTGATGAAGTACTGTAAGTACCTTTCTAGACTTTACATTCACCTTGAATTTCTACTAGGAGACTTTTACCAGCTGTTTCCTGGATTCAGCCAATTCCACCATCCAAATGTGTGTTTTCCCATTGTCTACTGTCTCTTACCATGTATCAGTGGTGGATCTCGGGGCGGGCAAGCAGTGCTATCACCCAAGGGCACTTTGGCCTGAGGGAGGGGCTGCAGTCACCCTGCTGGCACCCTAAAATTGCCATTGATGCTGTCCTTGTCCCTTATCAGCTCGCTGCAGCGCCACTACCAATATCTGCCACGGCGCAACACAGGTGATCCCCAGAATCAGGGCCGTAGAGAGCGCCACCGGGCCCCGGTAAAGAGGGGGCATGGCCTAATTGCGAGAGGTGTGGAAGCCCGGGCGCGGGTAAAGTGTATCCGCTCCCCCTCCCTCTCGGCGCCCCTGCCCGGAATTGGCCAGCATCAGAATCTGTGACTGTGTTTAATAAGACAGCTGCTCGTAACTTCAGAAGGTATGCAGCACTGGGGTGAGGGCAAGGCTGCCTGATGACTTGGATCTTTCAGCCAGTGGTCCGAGGAGTCATCATCAAGCAGCCACATCCTTAACCCAGTGCTCAGCCTCTCTCTCTATGTACCATCCAGCCAGTGGCGTAACTAGGGTATTTGGAGCCCAGGGCAAATTTTAAAATGGAGCCCCCACGTGCGGCTAAAATTGGGTGTGGTCGCAAGGGGCGGGGTCACTTAACAATGGGGCATGTCAACAGGATGCATATACCCCTTTCTTGTCAGTCTTAACATTCCCATCCATATGCACTTTAACCCCTGTAGTGCTCCTTATGCAGTCCATCCTATGCAGTGTCCCCAGTAGTGGTCCCTCTTATGCAGGCCCACAGTAGTGCCCCTTGTACATTACCCCAGTATCCAATGTCCCCAGTATTGGTGGCTCTTATGCAGGCCTCCAGTAGTGCCCCTTATACAGTGCACCCTTTAGTAATCCCCTTTATGCAACCCCCTAGTAGTGGTCCCCACTATCCAGTGCCCCTTGTAGTTGTCCTCCCTATTTAGTGCCCCAGTGCAGTGTCCCTTGTGCCTCCAGTAGTAAGCCCCTTATATAGTGCCCCCAGTAGTAGACCCCCCTTATGCAGTGCTGCTTATATAGTGCCTCCAGTAGCAGTCCCTCCCATGCAGTGCCCCTATTTGTGGTCCACCTATTCAGTGCCCTTTATATAGTGCCCCCAGTAGTAGTCCCCCGTATGCAGTGCCCTTTATATAGTGCCCTCAGTTGTAGTCCCCTCCCTATGCAGTGCCCTTTATATAGTGCCCCCAGTAGTAGTCTCCCCAGTAGTGGTCCCTGATGGAGTGCCCCCAGTAGTAGTCCCCCCAATTAGTGCCCCCAGTAGAGGTCCTCCCAGTGGTGCCTCCAGTAGTAGTCCCGCCAATAAGTGCCTCCAGTAGAGGTTCCCCCAGTGGTGCTCCCAATTACTGCCCCCAGTAGTAGTCCCCCTGATTACTGCCGCCAGTAGAGGTGCTCCCCCCAAATACATAGCAAAAAATAAAACAAAAAATAAAAACTTACCTGCATCCATGCTCCTGCTCCCGCTCTGACCCGCTCCCACTGCCACGACATCCACCCTCCCTGGATGATGCACTCTGCATTATGGGAGAGACATCATGATGTCATGACTTCTCTCCCATTACCACTGCAGGAGCCAAAAGGGAGCCGGCTCTTGCACTGGGTGCTGCAGCAGCCAATGAGAGTATATCTAACTCTAATTGGCTGCTGTTTAACACACACATCTCCGCCAGCACTGGCAGTGATGTGTGTGCAGCAGCAGCAGCAGCCAATGAGAGTCTGTCTGACACTCATTGGCTGCTGATTAACACACACATCACCTCCGTGTGGTGGTGATGTGTGTGTTAGCACAGCCTGAGCCTGCCTGCCTCGTACCCGCCTCCTGGTGCTATTGGGCATGCGCTCTGGGGGAGTGAAGGGGCTCGGCTGTGCAGCACAGGACTGACACTGGGAAGCCTAGCACCGGTCTTGTGTAAATGTGTAGGGCTGACCGCACTCACTGTGGTCGGCACTACACTGGGTAACTAGGACAGGCCGGTACCATGGCTGGTGGTGCACCCCGTGCCGCTGGTCCCATGGCGCCCAGGGGATGTGCCCTGCTCGCCCTGCCCTAGTTACACCACTGTGCCCAGCAGCAGCTATGGGGGGAATTTATATGTCACTTACAGGCCGGGGAGTAACTTCTATGTTAGTGTAGTACATTGAGGGAAGCCACAGCAGCTGGAGGGGGTTAGGTTATTTTATGCTAAGGTATTAGGTGGAGGGGAATGGGAACACAAGGGGGAAGACGAGGGAACCCTGTGTGGGATGTTGATTGGGGAAGGGGAGGTATCCCTGTATGGGTCTGGATGTAGATATGGGAAGCACATTGTGGGTTGTGGATGGGAGATGGGGAGCACAGTATGGGATGTGGATGGGGGGCACAGTATGGGATGTGGATGGGAGAAGGGAAGCACAGTATGGGATGTAGTAAGGTGAGCACAGTGTGTGGGATGTGGATGAGAGAAGGGGAGCAATGTGTGGGATGTGGATAGGGGAAGGGGAGCGCAGTGTGGGATTTTGACGGGAGAAGGGAAGCAATGTGTGGGATGTGGATAGGGGAAGGGGAGCACAGTATGGGATGTGGATGAGAGAAGGGGAGCAATGTGTGGGATGTGGATAGGGGAAGGGGAGCACAGTGTGGGAAGTGGATGGGAAAAGGGAAGCAATGTGTGGGATGTGGATAGGGTAAGGGTAGTGCAGTGTGTGGGATGTGGATGGTTTGAAGGGGACCACAGTATAGGATGTGGATAGAAGAAGGAGAGCATAGTGTGTGGGATGTGGATGGGAATAGAGGAGTGCAGTGTGTGAGATGTGGATGGGGGAAGGGGAGCGCAATGTGTGGGAAGTGGATGGGAGAATGGTAGTGCAGTGTGTGGGATGTGGATAGGGAAGGGGAGCGTAGAGTCGGATGTGAATAGGAGAAGGGTAGTGCAGTGTGTGGTATGTGGATGGGGGAAAGTGAGTGCAGTGTGTGGGATGTGAATGGGAGAAGGGGAACAATGAGTGGGATGTGGATAGGAGAAGGGGAGCTCAGTGTTGGATGTGGATAGGAGAAGGGGAACAATGAGTGGGATGTTGATAGGAGAAGGGGAGTGCAGTGTGGGATGTGGATAGAAGGGGAGCGCAGTGTAGGATGTGGATAGGAGAAGGGGAGCGCAGTGTAGGATGTGGATAGGAGAAGGGGAGAACACTAGTATGTGGATAGGAGAAGGGGAGTGCAGTGTGGGATGTGGATAGAAGGGGAGCGCAGTGTAGGATGTGGATTTGAGAAGGGGAGTGCAGTATAGTATGTGAATAGGAGAAGGGGAGTGCAGTGTAGGATGTGGATAGGAGAAGGGGAGCACACTAGGATGTGGATAGGAGAAGGGAACAATGAGTGGGATGTGGATACGGGAGGGTGAGCACAGTGTAGGATGTGGATAGGAGAAGGGGAGCACAGTGTAGGATGTGGATTGGAGAAGGGGAGCGCAGTGTAGGATGTGGATAGGAGAAGAGGAACAATGAGTGGGATGTGGATAGGAGAAGGGAAGAGCAGTATAGGATGTGGATAGGAGAAGGAGAGCACAGTGTAGGATTTGGATAGGAGAAGGGGAGTGCAGTGTAGGATGTGGATAGGAGAAGGGGAGCGCAGTGTGTAGGATGTGGATGGGAGAAGGGGAGCACAGTGTCTGGGATGTGGATAGGGGAAGGGGAGTGTAGTGTGTGGGATGTGGATAGGGGAAGGGGAGTACAGTGTGTGGGGTGTGGATAGGGGAAAGGGAACGCAGTGTGTGGGATGTTGATAGGGGAAGGGGAGCGCAGTGTGTGGGATGCAGATGGGGGAAGGTGAGGCAGTGTGGGATGTGGATAGGGGAGGGTGAGCACAGTGTTGGATGTTGATAGGGGAAGGGGAGCGCAGTGTGTGGGATGCAGATGGGTGAAGGGGAGCGCAGTGTGGGATGTGGATAGCGGAGGGTGAGCACAGTGTTGGATGTTGATAGGGGAAGGGGAGTGCAGTGTGTGGGATGTGGATGGGTGAAGGGGAGCGCAGTGTGTGGGATGTGGATAGGGGAAGGGGAGCAGAGTGTGTGGGATATTGAAGGAGAGCGCAGTATGGGATGTGGATAGGGGAAGTGGAGCGTAGTGTGTAGGATGTGGATAGGGGAAGGGGAGCGCAGTGTGTGGGGTGTGGATAGGGGAATGTGAGCGCAGTGTGGGGATGTGGATAGGGGAGGGTGAGCACAGTGTTGATTGTTGATAGGGGAAGGGGAGTGCAGTGTGTGGGGTGTGGATAGGGGAAGGGGAGCATAGTATGTGGGGTGTGGATAGGGGAAGGGGAGCGCAGTGTTTGGATGTGGATAGGGGAGGGTGAGCACAGTTTTGGATGTGGATAGGGGAAGAGGAGCGCAGTGTGTGGGATGTGGAAGGGGAAGGTGAGCCCAGTGTGGGATATGGATAGGGGAGCACAATGTGGGATGTGGATTATTAATATGTACAGGTGTATATATTTCTAAATATATATATATATATATATATATATAGATAAAATGTACGTATATACACTAGATAGATATACTGGTTACTAAATAATAAAGTAAATATATATAGCATTTATACTGTATCTATCTACAGTAGCTATAGTTTTCTGTCAGTTTTTTTCATCCATCAATGAGCAAAACCATAGTTAAAACTGCACCTATAAAAACCTGTGTCTTGATTTGGTACAAATTATCTCTCACGTGTTTATATGGTGTTGGCCAGTGCTCAAAGTGTGCCGGTATGCCATGGTATGGCATACTGGCACTTCAAGCATTAGACAATTTTTTTTTTAATTGCCTGCTGCTGCCCGCTCCTGTCAGTGACTGACGCTGCTCACAGACTGTCAGCCACAGGAGGACAGCTCCCTAAAGCCATAGCCAGCCACAGTGTGTGATAAGATTTTTTGCGGCTGGCTCTGTGTTCATTCTGGCAGTGTGCCATACAGTGCCTGTTTCTCCCGCCCACCAGTGCCTGGTCCCCCTATCTACTAGTGCCTTTTCCCCCTGCCTGCTAGTGCCCACCCCTTTCCCACTGCTGGAAGGTCTCTGCCACATCCCTGTGGCAGAGTCCAGCATTCTACCTCAGCCACATGCCGTCTGTCTTTCCACCCATAAGCCAGTGTATGCTCGGCCGGCCCCTGCCGGATTCAGTGACAGGAGTCACAGGACAGCCACTCATACTGCCCGGGAATCTGCATGGGTGCTTGAGCCATTGAGCTTATTTTTACTGCTGGGGCTTCCACCCTCCCTAGTAAAGCATTTGCTCCACCTTTTCAATTCTCAGTTGGAGATAGCAAGAAACTGGTAAGAATTAAATGATTTCAGGTAATTTTCCTGTACAGAGTGTACCCCTCCACCCTTTGTGTACCCCACCTCCTCTGTGTACCTCATTTCCTAAGTGTACCCCATCTTCTCTGTCTACCCCACCTTCTCTATGTGCCTCATTACCTTTATGTTTCTTACCACTCCTTCGTACACCACAACATTTCCCTATCTGTGGCAATTTTTTTTTCCATGCAAAGTCTATGGGCAGAATCCAATTAGCCCCGAATATGATTTGGGTGCTATTGGATCCCCCGGAGCTCTCCAAGTAGCCCCGTAGCCCAGCCTGGTGCAGACAGTTATTAGTGAAAACACATAGGTCCGTAACCTAATCACAGATCCTTTGTGTTTCATTCGGGCAAATTATCCTATTTGTTGTTGGGTGAAAACATCAAAAGTCAGCAAAAAACAGGGATTATTGTTGAAAAATCCCCATTTGTCACCACCGAAAATATATCCAGGCTACTTGGATACTGCCCTAAGTGTGTTTGTGGTCTATGTATTTTTTATTTTTCCATCGGTGCCAAAGGGGTAAATTCAATTTAGGGCAATGTTGAATAGCGCTGGGAACAGGTTATTGGAGCTATTCAATTGACAGGCAGTCAAGGTGCGTACACAATAGACAATGTGTGTACGCACCGGCAGCGACGGGACCCAGCGGTGGTGGCGGCATCATTAAGAGCGTGCACACTTGCCGATGTTGGTAATGACGGGGGGGGAGTGGCACCCATTCTGCATTCGGCAGCATGGTATCGCTAACATTAACCCCAGATTGTACAACAAGTACAAACGACTTGGGATATCGTGGGAGCACACATCATTAACGATCTAGTGCGTACACACTAGGCAATTAAACAAAATTGGAATAACGATGTGTCGTTATCGACAATATTGTTTAAAAAATTGTCTACTGTGTATGCACCTTTAGTCCAACTAAAGGATTTATGCTCACACCCTCCTGAGAGTACAAGCAGAAATCTGACTAAAGTCCCGGCTGCAATGTTTTTTTTCAGTTTAGCGTAGCGCTGACAGCATTGCAGCCAGCACTTTATTTGGAAAATGCCGGTTAGCACACCTGAACACCCCGCTTAAGGCTCGCTAACGCGCATCTCCTTAGTAAGTGTCGGACATGGGGGAAACAATTGAATTGTCTCCTTCTTTGCGCTATTCACATCATGTTTAATTCAATTGCCCCCAATATGTGCATTTTTTTCATGAAAAACGTGTGTGGTATATTTTAGTTTTTTTCTTGCAAAACCTATTGGGGGAATTCAATTCCTCTGAGTGATGTTTAAAGTCAATTCTATTTATTTGGGCGCCCATTACTTTTAAAGCACCCGGAAGCTCTAGGTTTAGCTGTGCTAAACCTGTCTACACTCACGGTATCAGCACCCCAACTACCGTTTTGGCATCTAAACTACAGACTTTTCGCACATTTTTTCTCACCACCTCATGAGGCTGCGAGAAGAAATGTGTGACCCACAGTAATGTGTGCTCGAAGGAGCAGAATTTGAATTGAGGCATTGGGCACCACCCAGAACAATTGTATGTGTTTTATTTATTTCATGTGGGGCCTCTTTTTTTCCGATTGGTTCCAATGTATGTGTGTGTGTTTTTTCAAGCTCCTGTGAATTAACTATTTACTGTGGGAGCCTATGGGGTATATTTACTAAAATGCAGGTTTTCAGTAGTGGAGATGTTGTTCATAGTGGAATCAGTATGGTTCTAATCCCGACAGCGGCAGCCCGACAGCAGAAGAAATCCCGATCGTCCTTAGGGTAAGTATAACTAACCTAATTCCCCCCTAACCCTCCTTTAGGGTTACTTTTCTGTGACTGTCCTGAACAAAGACTGTTCTACCAGGAGCCCTGGCTGCTGCGTCTACAGGAGTCACAGCCATGCTGGGAGGGAAGGGTGCCGCCGCCTGCCCGGGCCAGTGACACAGCAGGGCTGTCGCATCTGGAGGGGGGTCCTGCTGGGTGCCCGATCACTGTGGCCAGCAGTGATCGGTACACACTGGAGGGGTAGCCACAGGTGCAGAGGAAGGTCCCTCTAATATAGGCGGCTGCTGGAAGATTAGCTCCCCACAGCCACCTAGTGGGCATTTCTGACTGGTCACATCAAATGCGACCATGTCAGGGAAAGCGCAGCCTGGTATGGTCACATAAGGTGTGACCATGCCAGGCAAGTGGTTAATAATAGCAGCCTGCCACAGAAATGATTCTTCAGTGTCATTGTATTTACAGCTTTATTATCCTGCATTGTACAACATGACTATTCCTTACACATAGGGACCTTAACGGCAACATTTTTTAAGCGGCAGAGTCTAAGAGACTATCAATTCCTAATAACCTTTATACCCAAAATGTCGCTAAATAACGTTGTAAGTCGCACAAGAAATAATTGCTTTCCAGACTTGGATTGTGGTTATGAAGCACAAAAAGATCTTATTCACCAAAAAGCAGATAGTTACACGCTGTGATCTAAATACAATTAGCGCAAAAGATTATACATAAACAAGGTACAGTCAATACATTACGCAGGTGCTCTGGATCCAGATTTCTTGCATCAAAGGTGAAGCCTCTGTCAACAGAAAGAATATGATGACTAACTAACAGGTCGAGGGTGCTTGCATATAAACCCTTGCAGAGGTTAGGCAATACAATAGAAACGAGTTGGCATAATCCTATTTGTTCTTCTGTCATAGGTCAGTTGCTACAATGGTAGTTCAGCCCTCCAATGGCTCTTTCTGTGTGTTTTAACTAATCAATAGACACTACATACAGAGATACATTCTAACCTATAATTCATATCTTGCGAATGCCTGCTGCGATCTACTTGCCGATGGAACCAGAAGTCTGCAAATAAACAGTGATTTAGAATAGCACAGTCTGCTTATCATGTACTAAACCTGAGATCTTAAATACAGTCGCTTCATTACATAATTAATACTGAATAAACCTTAAATATTAACCTAAATGCTAGGGAACCTTTTTATGTAAGTGTGCAATGTGTAAGTGTAAGAATATTGCGTAGTTTCGATAAATTGTGTGGTGCGTTTATGTGTTTTGTGCTTTGATAAACATTGCAACTGTGCGCTGTGCGGCCTGTTGTGTCTGTGTTATCCAATTCAGTGTATTTATGATGGATTTAATTAGGGGTGTGCACCGGCCACTTTTCGTGTTTTGTGTTTTGGTTTTGGATCTGGATCTTTCTTCGTGTTTTGGATCTGGATTGGTTTTGCCAAAACCACCCTTCCGTGTTTTGGGTTCTGGGTTTTGTGTTTTGGATCTGTATTTTTTTGAAAAAAAGCATAAAAACAGCTAAAATCACAGAATTTGTAGGTTTTTCTGCTCCTATGCTATTATTAACCTCAATAACTTTAATTTCCACTCATTTCCAGTCTATTCTGAACACCTCACACCTCACAATAGTGTTTTTATGTCCAAAAGGTTGCACCGAGGTAGCTGGATGACTATGCTAAGCGACACGAGTGGGCGGCACAAACACGTGACCCATCTAGGAGTGACACTGCAGTGGCAGACAGGATGGCAGTTAGAAAAACTAGGCCCCAAACTGTACTTAATGCAAAGAAAAAAAAGAGGTGCAAGATGGAATTGTCCTTGGGCCCTCCCACCCACCCTTATGTTGTATAAATAGGACATGCACACTTTAACAAATCAATCATTTCAGCGCCAGGGTCTGCCACACAACTGTGGCTGAAATTATTGGTTCGTTTGGGCCCCCACAAAACAAGCTGGCAATTAATGTGTCCCTGCACAAACTGGCTCTACGGAGGCAAGATGTCATCCTCATCCTCCTCATGCACCGATTCCTCACCCTCTTCAGTGTGTACATCCTCATCCTCACAAAGTATTAACTCGTCCCCACTTGAATCCACCACCACAGGTCCCTCTGTACCTTCTGGAGGCTGGTCTCCCTGGAAGAGCTGATGATTCATTTTGATGAACATCATCTTCTCCACATTCTGTGGAAGCAACCTCCTACGCCTTTCGCTGACAAGGTTCCCGGCTGCACTAAACACTCTTTCAGAGTACACACTGGCGGGGGGGCAACTCAGGTAAAATAGAGCCAGTTTGTACAGGGGCCTCCAAATTGCCTCTTTTTCCTGCCAGGACAGGTATGGACTGTCTGACATGCCTACTTGGATGCTGTCACCGATGTAATCCTCCACCATTCTGTCAATGGTGACAGTATCATATGCAGTGACAGTAGACATGTCAGAAATTGTTGCCAGGTCCTTCAGTCCGGACCAGATGTCCAAACTTGGTCCTGCCTGCCCTGCATCACTGCCAGCGGGTTGCTTAGGATACCTAAGTTTTTTCCTGGCAGCCCCAGTTGCGGGAGAAAATGAAGAAGGAGCAGTTGACGTGTCACATTCCGCTTCAGCTGACAGTGTGTTCACCAGCAGGTCTTTGCACCTCTGCAGGCTTGTGTCGGCCGGAAAGAGAGACACCACATAGGCTTTAAACCTAGGATCGAGCACGGTGGCCAAAATGTAGTGGTCTGATTTCAACAGATTGACCACCCTGGAATCCTGGCAAAGCGAATGAAGGGCTTCATCCACAAGTCCCACATGCCAAGCGGAATCGCTCTGTCTTAGCTCCTCCTTCACTTTCTCCAGCTGCTTCTGCAAAAGCCTGATGAGGGGAATGACCTGACTCAAGCTGGCAGTGTCTGAACTGACTTCACGTGTGGCAAGTTCGAAGGGCTGGAGAACCTTGCACAACACGGAAATCATTCTCCACTGTGCTTGAGTCAGGTGCATACCCCCTCCTTTGCCTATGTCATAAGTGGATGTATAGGCTTGTATGGCCTTTTGCTGCTCCTCCATCCTCTGAAGCATATAGAGGGTTGAGTTCCACCGCGTCACAACCTCTTGCTTCAGGTGATGGCGGGGCAGGTTCAAGAGTGTTTGCTGGCGCTCCAGTCTTCGGCACGCAGTCGCTGAATGGCGAAAGTGGCCAGAAATTTTTCGGGCCACCCAAAGCGTCTCCTGCACGCCCCTGTCGCTTTTCTGAAAATTCTGCACCACCAAGTTTATTGTGTGAGCAAAACATGGGACGTGCTGGAATTTGACCAGATGTAATGCCCGCACAATATTGGTGGCGTTGTCAGATATCACAAATCCCCAGGAGAGTCTAAGTGGGGTAAGCCACTGGGCGATGATTTCCCTCAGTTTCTCTAAGAGGTTGTCGGCGGTGTGCCTCTTACTGAAACCGGTGATACACAGCGTAGCCTTCCTTGTAATGAGCTGGCGTTTCTGAGATGCTGCTACTGGTGACGCTGCTGCTGTTGCTGCGTAAGGTGATACATCTACCCAGTGGGCTGTCACAGTCATATAGTCCTTAGTCTGCCCTGTTCCACTTGTCCACACATCCGTGGTTAAGTGGACATTGTGTACAACGGCATTTTTCAGGACACTGAGGACACTTTTTCTGACGTTTCTGTACAGTCTCGGTATCGCCTGCCTAGTGAAGTGGAATCTAGACGGGATTTGGAACCGGGGACACACTACCTCCATCAATTGTCTAAATCCCACTGCACTAATGGCGGATACCGGACGCACGTCTAACACCAACATAGCAGTCAAGGCCTCAGTTATACGTTTTGCTTCAGGATGACTGCTGTCGTACTTCATCCTCCTCGCTAAGGACTGTTGGAGGGTCAATTGTTTAGTAAAAGTAGTGGTGTTCCTACTTCCTCTCTGGGATGATGAACGACTCCCAGCAGCAGCAACAGCAGCAGCAACAGCAGCAGCGGCAGCAGTAGGCGTAGCAATGCAGGATCCTCCGGAGGAATCCCGGATAGGAGAGTCAGTCATGCCAGTGACATGGCCTGCAGGACTACTTCCGATCCTGACTAAGGAGGAAATTGACGAGGAGGGAGTTGACGGTGTGGTTTGCAGGCGCTTGGATACAACAGGACAACAGGATTTAGGTGTCCCTGGACTGCTTACGGTCTTAGCCAAAGTTTCTGAACTTGACAGTAACTTTTTATGAACGCGCTGCAGGTGCCGTATAAGAGAGGATGTTCCTAGGTGGTTGACGTCCCTACCCCTACTTATTTCACCATTACATATGGTACATATGGCAAGACAGTTGTTGTCCGGATTTGGATAGAAATATTGCCAGACCAAAGAGGTGGAATGTTTGGTCTTCTGCCCAGGCATGACCGTGATGGGCTTTTTCATCCCACAGACAACAACTGTCTCCCCCGGAGCCTGATTTAAACAAACCACATCACCATCAGAATCCTCCTCGCCAACTTCCTCCTCAGCGCCAGCTACACCAGTATCCTCATCCTGTTGTACTTCAACAGTGACATCTTCAATTTGCATATCAGCAAGTGGACTGTGGGTGCTCCTTTCAGCACTTGCAGGGGGCGTGCAAATGGTGGAAAGAGCCACCTCTTCCCGTCCAGTGCTGGGAAGGTCAGGCATCGCAACCACCACCACACTTGGACTCTCCTTGGGGATTTGTGATATCTTCTTAGAAAGCACAGTTCTTCGCTGTGCTTTTGCCAGCTTAACTCTTTTGATTTTTTTAGTGGGAGGAGGGCTTCCATCGTCATGTGAAGCTGAACCACTAGTCATGAACATACTAGGGATTGACCTTAGCCGTTCCTTGCCACTCCGTGTCGTAAATGGCATATTGGCAAGTTTACGTTTCTCTTCAGCTGATTTAAATGTCTTTTTCAAGGTCATTTTCCTGAACTTTGCCATTTGGGATTGTATGTGCCCTCTACTATGACATTGGGCATCGGCCTTGGCAGACGACGTTGATGGCATGTTATTGTCTATGTCATGACTAGTGGCAGCAGCTTCAGCACTAGAAGGAAGTGGTTCTTGATCTTTCTCTATTTTATTTTTATCGAAGAAAGTTTGGTCCTCCATTTATGTTATATCAATTTGATATATACGTGCTGCTAAACACAGAAAATAATTTTTTTTTGGTTTGGACTGGAGTGTACTTTAGGGGGTTACAGCACCCTTAACGGTCAAGCCAGCCGGCCCTTTACTTATGACACAGGCGCACGCTTGGCACTACTTTGTTGATGCACGTGCGGCTACTGCGCACACAATTCACAAACACAGAAAATAATTTTTTTTTTGGTTTGGACTGGAGTGTACTTTGGGGGTTACAGCACCCTTTAAGGTCAAGCCAGCTGGCCCTTTACTTATGACACAGGCGCACGCTTGGCACTACTTTGTTGATGCACGTGCGGCTACTGCACACACAATTCACAAACACAGAAAATAATTTTTTTTTTGGTTTGGACAGGAGTGTACTTTCGGGGGTTACAGCACCCTTTAACGGTCAAGCTAGCCGGCCCTTTACTTATGACACAGGTGCACGCTTGGCACTACTTTGTTGATGCACGTGCGGCTACTGCGCACACAATTCACAAACACAGAAAATATTTTTTTTTTTGGTTTGGACAGGAGTGTACTTTCGGGGGTTACAGCACCCTTTAACGGTCAAGCCAGCCGGCCCTTTACTTATGACACAGACGCACGCTTGGCACTACTTTGTTGATGCACGTGCGGCTACTGCACACACAATTCACAAACACAGAAAATAATTTTTTTTTTGGTTTGGACTGGAGTGTACTTTGGGGGTTACTGCACCCTTTAATGGTCAAGCCAGCCGGCCCTTTACTTATGACACAGGCGCACGCTTGGCACTACTTTGTTGATGCACGTGCGGCTACTGCGCACACAATTCACAAACACAGAAAATAATATTTTTTTTGGTTTGGACTGGAGTGTACATTGGGGGTTACAGCACCCTTTAACGGTCAAGCCAGCCGGCCCTTTACTTATGACACAGGCGCACGCTTGGCACTACTTTGTTGATGCACGTGCGGCTACTGCGCACACAATTCACAAACACAGAAAATTATTTTTTTTTTGGTTTGGACTGGAGTGTACTTTCGGGGGTTACAGCACCCTTAACGGTCAAGCCAGCCGGCCCTTTACTTATGACACAGGCGCACGCTTGGCACTAATTTGTTGATGCACGTGCGGCTACTGCGCACACAATTCACAAACACAGAAAATTATTTTTTTGGGGGTTTGGACTGGAGTGTACTTTGGGGGTTACAGCATCCTTTAACGGTCAAGCCAGCCGGCCCTTTACTTATGACACAGGCGCACGCTTGGCACTACTTTGTTGATGCACGTGCGGCTACTGCGCACACAATTCACAAACACAGAAAATAATTTTTTTTTTGGTTTGGACTGGAGTGTACTTTGGGGGTTACAGCACCCTTTAACGGTCAAGCCAGCCGGCCCTTTACTTATGACACAGGCGCACGCTTGGCACTACTTTGTTGATGCACGTGCGGCTACAGCGCACACAATTCACAAACACAGAAAATAATTTTTTTTTGGTTTGGACTGGAGTGTACTTTCGGGGGTTACAGCACCCTTAACGGTCAAGCCAGCCGGCCCTTTACTTATGACACAGGCGCACGCTTGCCACTACTTTGTTGATGAACGTGCTGCTACTGCGCACACAATTCACAAACACAGAAAATAATTTTTTTTTTGGTTTGGACTGGAGTGTACTTTCGGGGGTTACAGCACCCTTTAACGGTCAAGCCAGCCGGCCCTTTACTTATGACACAGGCGCACGCTTGGCACTACTTGGTTGATGCACGTGCGGCTACTGCACACACAATTCACAAACACTGAAAATAATTATTTTTTTGGTTTGGACTGGAGTGTACTTTGGGGGTTACAGCACCCTTTAACGGTCAAGCCAGCCGGCCCTTTACTTATGACACAGGCGCACGCTTGTCACTACTTTGTTGATGCACGTGCGGCTACTGCGCACACAATTCACAAACACAGAAAATATATTATTTTTTTAGCACTTGGGGGGAGCTCCCCTGATGGACAGTGCACCCCCTGGACAACAACTACAGCACCCCTTTAGGACTGGGACACTGCACAGGACTTTGGAGTGGACACAGCCCCTATGGAGAACTGACTGCACAACACAGTCCAGCCAGCCCCTATGGACTTTGAAGTAGTGGACACAGCCCCTATTAACAACAGCAGCACAGCACAACACAACCAGCCCCTATGGACTTTGAAGTAGTGGACAACAGCAGCACTACACTACACTACACTACACAGCCCTAACTCCCACCCTCCCTCTTCACTGTCCACAGCCGAGTGAGAAAATGGCACCGACGAGGGTACCTTATATAGGATCCAAAACCCGTGAGACTCGGAAGGCGGGATGATGACGTTTTGCCTCGATTTCAGATCAGAGTCAGGCGGGAAAAGTCGAGCCTGACTCGGATCGGACTCGGATCGGGGGGGCTCGGGGGGGTTCGGATTTCAGAAATCCGAACCCGCTCACCCCTAGATTTAATATATATATTATCCCTTTCTAACATATTTTAAAACTACAGTGCAAGGTGTTACAAGCAGTGAGGTTCACTTTCGCAGGGTGGAGACCCCCGGCTGACTGCCGTTGCCACTTCGTCTGATAGCTAATTCAAAGGTTTTCCTCTGCCTATTTAGAATACACTTGTCAGTACTTCTTAAGCAAACCTCCGACCATTGTTTCTAACTTCTCATTCAGACAAATTCAATTGTGCATATCAGTGTCTGGGTTATATTTCAATTGCCACAGCCATACTTGTCTGTATGCGGGGCTTCTCAATTTATATGTAAAACACTCACAGTATACTGGTGTATTTTTTTTTTATTACTTTTCTCAGACATATATACAGAAGCTGTTTCTCATTACTAACTAAACCCGGCATGAATATTGTGTTTGTCAGTGTGAGAGTGTTGTATATTATTCGCTATTTAGTGTTGTGCGAATGTGTGGATACATGCGCACACCAACATAAATCGGACAGCGGAGGACCAAATCGTCCGATAACAGTTGAATTGTGGTTGCATGCAATTATTCGACTTCGACAAGACATTTTCAATTGGTGGCGAGGTGAGTTTGGCTTTCATGGTGTTGGCTTTGGTTTCAACTGGAGATTGGTGTGCCGAGTAGGTGGGTAGCGTTGATGTCTGAAAGCTGATGTAGCTGTGTGTAGCTTTGTCCTGGTAGGTCTAAAGTGTTTCAGCACAGCATGCCTTTGTCAAAGATTTCCAGGCGTGGGTGTGTACTATTTAAATCACTTCCTGATTTTCCATCATTGTGCTGTGATTGGCTGAGGTAATGGAGGTAATCAGGTTGCTATAGTCATTAGGGTGTGTGTGTGTTGATGATAAACTCTGATCAGCTGAGTCACTACCTGAAGCCCAGTATCAGGTTGCTATAGTAACCAGGGTGTGTGTGTGTTGATGATATACTCTGAGTGGATGGGGTAATCATGATGATGTAGGTGTGAGTGTGATCATGATCTCTATTGCTAAATATCTTGGTGAGAGGGGAAATAGAGATGGAGGATCAAATCAGAAATTTACAGATATTGCAATCGTAGTAGATCAGAATTCTAGGTTGCAGCGTAGCTGGTGGATTTGTGGGTGTGGTTGGGACAGGTTCCTAGATCATGTGAGAGGCTATTGGCATTTAAGGGTAGAAAGGCTGCAAAACCTGTTGTAGGTTCTCTATGTAAGTGTTTTCCGGACACTGATATAGTAACTAATAATGATCCTGTGTGGGAATGAGTACTGAGGATCAATTGTTAGCACATGAGTGTGTTGTAATTTGGAGTGGGTGACTGTGGTTACATGGTGGTGTGGTTGGGGTGATTGGGGTTTTATGTTTGTGTTGATAGTGAGGGGAGGGGGGATAGGGGGTAATTGGGGATTGTAGGGGTTTAAGTTATATTAGCGTGGGGACCGCTGTCTGTATGTGTTATATGATGGATAGAATATTGAAGTTAATATTGAGCCCCTTTGGTGCTAGGGTTTTCATCATATAGATCCATTTGAGTCCTGCCTTATTTATTTTCTGAATGTAATCTCCCCCCTCCAATCCCTCGGTATTTGTTGAATGGCTGCAAAAGTGAGGGTGGAGGGGTCTTGTCCATGCACCTCTTTGTAGTGTTGTGACAGGCTGTGTTTATCATAGCCAATTTTGACGTTCCGTATGTGTTCGCTATCCTAGTTTTAAAGGGCCTAATGGTTCTGCCTATGTACTGCAGATGGCAAGGACATGAGATTTTGTATATGACTCCTTTTGAATGACAGGTTAGTTCTTGTTTGATCATGTGTGTATGCCCTGTTGTGTTTGATATGACTTCTGTGGTGAGTGTCTTCCCTATGTTGCCTGTTGTTTTGCAGCCAATGCAAATGCCGCAGTTATGGAATCCATGTTTTTTGGTTGTGTCATTCAATGTTGTCTGTTCAAGAGTGGTTGGTGGTATGTCACTGTGTACCAGTGCGGTCTTGATGTTGGGTGCCTTTCTATATACCACTTTTGGCTTCCTGGGAAGAACTAAGGCTAGTGTTTCATCTTGCATTAGGATGTCCTAGAGCTTATTGATTGTTTTAATTTTGTTGGCCGATGAGTTAAATTGTGTGACATAGAATATGTCTTTATTGTCTTTGTCGTTTGTTTTCTGTTTGTATTCTAGAAGATGACCTCTGTTTAGGGTTTCTGCTTGTTTGAATGCAGTGTCTACTGTTCCTCTGTTATAGTTTGTCTGACTTTTCCTAAAATCATTCATTGCTCTGAGACCCCGGTGGCACCCTCATAAGGACTAATTTAGCAATTGGAAATTTCCAGTCAGTTTAATTAGTCCTTAATTACTCACCTTACAAAGCGGTATGTATTCTTCCTCCAGCATTGGGACCTGGTCTCCTGCAGCAGCGATGAGTACGTCAGTAGTGTGTGTGAGTGTTTGTTAGTGGGTATGAGTGTGTGTGTGCATTAGTGTGTGTGTGAGTGACCTCCGGTGTGTGTGACCTCCCGTGTGTTTGTATACCCTCTCTGTAAAGGGCGTTGAGAGAACTACATCTCCTAGCAGTCCTTGCTCCTCCCACCAGCCCCTGGAGCCTCCCAACAGCCCCCTCCCCAGTGATAAGAAGGATGTAAGGCCAACGGGAGCCATGAAGACCACTGGAGACAACCGGGCAGGTAAGTGTCATATTTTTTCACATGCCACAGGATTTTCAGCTCTGAAAACCCCGCAACCATTTTTAAAAAATTGGATACTGCAGGTATTGGGAGCGTGCATACCAGTAGTAATCCAAAATTGGGCGTGAGGTTGTTTACCTCGCTAAACCTTGCGCCCAATTGAATATGCCCCTAAAACTTAGAAGTTTTGCAGCAGCTTCGCAACCTACCGCTTTACTAAGGCATAAAAGGCAGAAAAAACACACTTTAGAAAATAATAGAACAGACTTAAATATCAAGGCACAATCAATGTTTTAGACCATAGAAATAATATAATAGAAACCCAGGCTTTATCAATAATTGCTGACCCCAGTGTTTTGGTTTTGGTTCTAGATTTATCTCCGGGTTTTAGTTTTGGTTTTGCAAAACCACACTCAAGTATTTTGGTTTTAAATTTGGATCTGAATTCTGAACTGCTAGAAGTTCCGAACCATGACTTGAATTTATCCGGATCTCCTAAAGAGATTAGAACAGTGATTCGGATCTGTCCGGATTCAAGAAATTCGGGTAAATTCAGATTTCTGAAGAGCCCAACTGCACATCTCTATTTGGGGGGTATACAAAATGCCATAAACCTGCTGCCAAACCTGCCCAAACAATAGAACTGTTTGGGAGAATCACTGTACGAATCACTATGGCATTTAAAATAACTGAAGATGGGTTTTTTTTATCAATCAAAAATTTAAATTAATATTCTGTCTGTAAGGCAGGAAAAGCATTGGTAAAACCTAGGTTTGAAATCTTGACTTCGATAAAACTATAATTTTCATGTTTGCATTTTTTAAGCAGAAAATGTCTGTTGGCACTTTGCAGCTTTAAAACATATGTTATTCTTCTCATTTTACATAACAAATTCGACCACAGTTTGCATAAACTTTTATGTTTTCACATAAAAAAATAAGTCTGCAACTATTGCATACAAGCAATGTTTCTAAAAATATATCTGTAATTCAGAGAACATATGCTTTTAGTCACATCCTTTGATCACAAAAGTGATGATTTTTTTGCCCATGTTTCAAGTGAGAACGTTTTAAAACAGAAGATATTTCATTGTCCGTTAAGAACTTAACATAAAAAACATTGCGGCTCTCAATTTTGCCTTAAGCTATTCATGTAATAAAATTCTCCCCAGCAACGTTTTTAAGTCACTTATAAAATGCCTTCAAAATGGTTACAAATGTAGTCTAGAAATTAAGGAAACATTAGATTTTTTTATAAAATAAATAGTTTTCTGTAAGTCATTTACATTATTAATGAGAATCTACGCAATATCCTCTTTGATGACTCTATGCCTCTCGATTTACACAAAGATTTACACCAAAGTACATGGATATGTAGAACAAGACACAATGGCGTAAGTTCATCTCAGATGCCCGGAGGCAAGTTATCATTTAGTGCCCCCTTATCCCCCATATTTACAGATCTAAATAGGGTGAATATATTGTGGGTGATGGAGGAGGTGCCCCTTCAGGGCTGGCGCCCGGCGGCAGGCGCCTCCATTGTCTCCCATACTTCTGCCCCTGACAAGACAGGAGTGTGCATAGGAGCAACATTTTTTACAATTGTCTGTAGAAGGAGCAAAGGTAGTAGACACACCAGCTTCACGTGTTCCATACTTGACTACCCTCCCGGAATGGCAAGGAGGCTCCCAAAAATTGCATGATACTCACAGCCACCTGGAAAGGAGGACAAGTCTCCCAGTGTCCACCCAACCTTGGCCTCCCACTTTCCCAGGGAAGTGGGTGGCACAGGTGGCCAAAGACACAATTTGCACCAAATTGCATCATAGTGGCTACGCTCCCTGCTATACAATGGAGGTAATACCAGCATTGCATAGAGGTGGACAGGGCTACAATGACACAATTGCATCACCATGCCCCCAGACCTGCCCACTTCTAAAAAGCTCTGCCCATTGCCACGCCAGTACCCACCCACCTCTGCCAAGCCCTGCCTCTTGCAGTGCCATCTTGGCTGGAGACAGCCAAAAGGTGGGCAAGTATGATGTGTCCCTTTCCATTTTATATAGACTGTTGAATTTTGCACCAGCTATGAGCTATACAGTACTTTAAATTGGAGGCATTTATTTACACACCGTTACTTAGGTGGCCGCCTGGATTTACACCTCCAGCAGTGGAGGCTTACACAACCGGCGAGAGACCACAGGGCTGCTGACTAGAACAATACAGGATGGTGATGTGGCAGTCCTTCCACAACTGGATAACTGGAGTGAGGCAGCAGGTAATGGTATTAAAACAGGCTTAATGGACAGGGTACACCAGCAGTGACAGATGATGGGTCTCAGGAATGTCTAGGGACTGTGCTGCAGCTGGGTAGTCAGGTAAGAAGCGAGTGTACAAACTAAGCAGGCTGTACAACAGGAATGACCAGGACTGTGATACTGAAGGATATCAGACAAGGACAGGACAGGCAAGATACATACAAGAACTAGACAAACAAGAACTAGACAGACAAAATACGAGCTATGACGACACACAATGAACAATGAAGTGGCAGGGCCAGTGGCTGAAGCAACAAAGTTCAAGATGCAGCCTTGAGGGCCTGGGTGTGACTGGAACATTAACCATGCTGCCTTGCAGGCCGTGGTGTGGCTAGTGACAGCCGAGATGTGGCTTGAGAGTCGAGATGAAAGCAGACTATGATGCAAGCTTGCGGCCGTGGTGCGGCTATGACAGCCAAAATGCGGCTTGAGAGGCGTGATGAAATTCAGGTTATGATGCGGCCTTGCGGCCCGAGGTGCATCTGGAACAATATGGTAGACAGGTGAACTCTGGCCAGACAGGAACACAGGCAGGGAACAGTCTGACGCTGCTAGGTGGGACTCTGATATGAAAATTACACAGGCAGCGGCAGGGTATGATTCACAGGCTAATACAAAACAGACAGACAGGTGCAGGACACTGGCAGAATGATTCCGTATACAGGAACTGTGGGACAAGGTAAGATCGGCAAAGATTCAGACTTCTGAGCAAAGAACAAACATACTCCGGATGTTAGATAACATAACTGGCATGGAGTGAAGGGCTGGCTGTAACTTAAAGGAAACAGGGTCCAATCAGAACCAATTCCTGGAGAGAGCACTTCCTAATCAAAGGCATGTGTGCACCTGCTCTGCACACAGACAGCTAGCAATTAGTGAGCACATGATACAAAACACACAGACATACATGAATGACAGGCTAATATCTAAACACAGACAAGACAGGAATTCCAGCTACCTGCAAAAAGCTGGGAACAAGGACAGGACATGATGCAGTATCCAAGAAACAACTCAGACTGGGAACTGCCACCAAGATGATCTGCTAACCGCAGATCCTAACACTTATTCCCTGTGACCATAGAGCACACTTCTTTGTGCAATTGTATCTCCGAAGACAGTAAAGCAGATTCACACCTTGGATGAACTATCTACGTGTAATGATACAAAGCAAAGTCTATTTTATGTGTGTTTTAGAAATTGGGTCCAATATCTGGGAAATTGCCCTCTAGTGATTAGGCACACCACCACAACTTGCTTTAAAAATATGAAAAATGTACTATGCAATGAAATAAAATTTGCCAACTCAGATACAGGCTATCGGTGGATAAGTCAGAAACTCCTACCTGGGGCAGGAAAACAATGATAGAACAATCTAATGAATCCATTTCTAATAATTCCTCCTCCTATTTCAAGTTTCACACATACTAAATTATGTCTGCATGTGTCAAAATAATAATGATGTAAATAATTTTAGACAGAGGACTTCAATTACAAAGCACAATGAATTTGCATTACAATTTGACTTGGTTTTCTACTGGTGCACTTTTAGGGGTATATTTACTAAAGTGCTGTTTTTTAGAAGTGGAAATGTTGCCCATAGCAAAAAATCTGATTCTAGCTATTATCTTCTAGAATGTCCTACATAAATGATAAGTAGAATCTGATTGGTTGCTATGGCACCATCTCCACTTCTAAAAACCGGCAATTTAGTAAATATACTCCCTATAATCCACTATGTAGACTTCAAGGTGCATGTGTATTTGGTGGTCTCCAGATTCAAATCTGGTGGTGTCCAGATTTCACACTGCAAACAGTAATGTGCAGTGAGGTCAATGGCTGGGGAGGCACACATGGAGATGGGTCTGAGTGCTGGGAGCCGGTCTCAGCCCCTACTCACTGTAACTCTCCTCTTACTACAATAAGCTTTATTGATTATACTACCTGCATCACTGTCTTCTCTTACTGCTGCTGACTGAGCTTTGATCTCTAAACACTACAGTGCACTTCCTGGTCACATGACACACCCAAGGTGTCCATCAGTGCTCAAGACATGCCCCCATATATTCAGAGGCATGCCTCTATTAGCTCTCTTTCTGTGCAGCTTACTGCCCATAGTGTGACCCAGCCCCCAGCTCTGAAAGCAGTGTCTGACTATACAGAAGTGAGTAATGACTGCCTCATCTCTCATCTCCCTGCAGTCCCAGGGAGCTCCACAAAACTGATGGGTGTTAACTATAAAAATTATTACAATGAAGATGTTTATAAGTTATAAATATCTTCTTTGTATTATTCTAATCATTTTTATAGCAAATCTCAGGAGTATGAGGAGCAGGCTCTGACATGCTGTTCCTGGCTGCAAATCAGGAGAGCACCAAGTTTTGCAGAGAGGTGTAAATATTGGAAGAGGTGCACTACTGTATGTAAACATGTAAATGTCACATCAAAGTGGAATTTCCTATTACTTTAGAACCACTCTGTTTTAAATTAACTCTTAACATTGTCTCCTAAAATTATGTTTGGTTTATTCTATTTATGGCTTAACTTAATCATGACATTTGAGGACTCTCTTTACATAGAACAAACTAACATTGCCCGACATACTTTGTTTGAAGTAGGGATGGGCTTTCTCATTCATCAATCCTGATTAGGGGTGAGCGGGTTCGGATTTCTGAAATCCGAACCCCCCCGAGCCTCCCCGATCCGAGTCCAATCCGAATCAGGCTCGACTTTTCCCGCCTGACTCGGATCTGAAATCGAGGCAAAACGTCATCATCCCGCCTTCCGAGTCTCGCGGGTTTTGGATCCTATATAAGGTACCCACGTCGGCGCCATTTTCTCACTCGGCTGTGGACAGTGAAGAGGGAGGGTGGGAGTTAGGGCTGTGTAGTGTAGTGTAGTGTAGTGCTGCTGTTGTCCACTACTTCAAAGTCCATAGGGGCTGGCTGTGTTGTGCTGTGCTGCTGTTGTTAATAGGGGCTGTGTCCACTACTTCAAAGTCCATAGGGGCTGGCTGGACTGTGTTGTGCAGTCAGTTCTCCATAGGGGCTGTGTCCACTCCAAAGTCCTGTGCAGTGTCCCAGTCCTAAAGAGGTGCTGTAGTGTTGTCCAGGGGGTGCTCTGTCCATCAGGGGTGCTCCCCCCAAGTGCTAAAAAAATAATATATTTTCTGTGTTTGTGAATTGTGTGCGCAGTAGCCGCACGTGCATCAACAAAGTAGTGCCAAGCGTGCGCCTGTGTCATAAGTAAAGGGCCGGCAGGCTTGACCGTTAAAGGGTGCTGTAACCCCCGAAAGTACACTCCAGTCCAAACCAAAAAAAAAATTATTTTCTGTGTTTGTGAATTGTGTGCGCAGTAGCCGCACGTGCATCAACAAAGTAGTGCCAAGCGTGCGCCTGTGTCATAAGTAAAGGGCCGGCTGGCTTGACCGTTAAGGGTGCTGTAACCCCCGAAAGTACACTCCAGTCCAAACCAAAAAAAAAATTATTTTCTGTGTTTGTGAATTGTGTGCGCAGTAGCCGCACGTGCATCAACAAAGTAGTGCCAAGCGTGCGCCTGTGTCATAAGTAAAGGGCTGGCTGGCTTGACTGTTAAGGGTGCTGTAACCCCTGAAAGTACACTCCAGTCCAAACCAAAAAAAAAATTATTTTCTGTGTTTGTGAATTGTGTGCGCAGTAGCCGCACGTGCATCAACAAAGTAGTGCCAAGCATGCGCCTGTGTCATAAGTAAAGGGCCGGCTGGCTTGACCGTTAAGGGTGCTGTAACCCCCGAAAGTACACTCCAGTCCAAACCCAAAAAAAAATTATTTTCTGAGTTTGTGAATTGTGTGTGCAGTAGCCGCACGTGCATCAGCAAAGTAGTGCCAAGCGTGCGCCTGTGTCATAAGTAAAGGGCCGGCTGGCTTGACCGTTAAAGGGTTCTGTAACCCCCAAAGTACACTCCAGTCCAAACCAAAAAAAAAATTATTTTCTGTGTTTGTGAATTGTGTGCGCAGTAGCCGCATGTGCATCAACAAAGTAGTGCCAAGCGTGCGCCTGTGTCATAAGTAAAGGGCCGGCTGGCTTGACCGTTAAAGGGTGCTGTAACCCCCAAAGTACACTCCAGTCCAAACCAAAAAAAAAATAATTTTCTGTGTTTGTGAATTGTGTGCGCAGTAGCCGCACGTGCATCAACAAAGTAGTGCCAAGCGTGCGCCTGTGTCATAAGTAAAGGGCCGGCTGGCTTGACCGTTAAGGGTGCTGTAACCCCCTAAAGTACACTCCAGTCCAAACCAAAAAAAAAATTATTTTCTGTGTTTGTGAATTGTGTGCGCAGTAGCCGCACTTGCATCAACAAAGTAGTGCCAAGCGTGCGCCTGTGTCATAAGTAAAGGGCCGGCTGGCTTGACCGTTAAAGGGTGCTGTAACCCCCGAAAGTACACTCCAGTCCAAACCAAAAAAAAAATTATTTTCTGTGTTTGTGAATTGTGTGCGATGTAGCCGCACGTGCATCAACAAAGTAGTGCCAAGCGTGCGCCTGTGTCATAAGTAAAGGGCCGGCTGGCTTGACCGTTAAAGGGTGCTGTAACCCCCAAAGTACACTCCAGTCCAAACCAAAAAAAAATTATTTTCTGTGTTTGTGAATTGTGTGCGCAGTAGCTGCACGTGCATCAACAAAGTAGTGCCAAGTGTGCGCCTGTGTCATAAGTAAAGGGCCGGCTGGCTTGAAAATTAAAGGGTGCTGTAACCCCCGAAAGTACACTCCAGTCCAAACCAAAAAAAAAATAATTTTCTGTGTTTGTGAATTGTGTGCGCAGTAGCCGCACGTGCATCAACAAAGTAGCGCCAAGCGTGCGCCTGTGTCATAAGTAAAGGGCCGGCTGGCTTGACCGTTAAAGGGTGCTGTAACCCCCGAAAGTACACTCCAGTCCAAACCAAAAAAAAAATTATTTTCTGTGTTTGTGAATTGTGTGCGATGTAGCCGCACGTGCATCAACAAAGTAGTGCCAAGCGTGCGCCTGTGTCATAAGTAAAGGGCCGGCTGGCTTGACCATTAAAGGGTGCTGTAACCCCCGAAAGTACACTCCAGTCCAAACCAAAAAAATAATTATTTTCTGTGTTTGTGAATTGTGTGCGCAGTTGCCGCACGTGCATCAACAAAGTAGTGCCAAGCGTGCGCCTGTGTCATAAGTAAAGGGCCGGCTGGCTTGACCGTTAAAGGGTGCTGTAACCCCCAAAGTACACTCCAGTCCAAACCAAAAAAAAAATTATTTTCTGTGTTTGTGAATTGTGTGCGATGTAGCCGCACGTGCATCAACAAAGTAGTGCCAAGCGTGCGCCTGTGTCATAAGTAAAGTGCCGGCTGGCTTGACCGTTAAAGGGTGCTGTAACCCCCGAAAGTACACTCCAGTCCAAACCAAAAAAAAAATTATTTTCTGTGTTTGTGAATTGTGTGCGCAGTAGCCGTACGTGCATCAACAAAGTAATGCCAAGCGTGCGCCTGTGTCATAAGTAAAGGGCCGGCTGGCTTGACCGTTAAAGGGTGCTGTAACCCCCGAAAGTACACTCCAGTCCAAACCAAAGAAAAAATTATTTTCTGTGTTTGTGAATTGTGTGTGCAGTAGCCGCACGTGCATCAACAAAGTAGTGCCAAGCGTGCGCCTGTGTCATAAGTAAAGGGCCGGCTGGCTTGACCGTTAAAGGGTTATGTAACCCCCAAAGTACACTCCAAACCAAAAAAATATGTATTTTCTGTGTTTGTGACTTGTGTGCACTGTGGCTGCACGTGCATCAACAAAGGAGCAGCGCCAAGCGTGCGCCTGTGTCCCATAAGTAAAGAGCCGGCTGGCTCATTTCTTAAAGGGTGGTGTAACCCACAAAGTGCACTACTCTCCAGCAAAAATAAAAAAATATTTTCTGTGTTTGTGTGCGCTTTAGCCGCACGTATATATATCAATATAACTTAAATGGAGGACCAAACTTTCTCCGATAAAAATAAAATAGGGAAAGATCAAGAACCACTTCCTCCTAGTGCTGTTGCTGCTGCTGGGAGTTGTTCATCATCCCAGAGAGGAAGTAGGAACATCACTACTTTTACTAAACAATTGACCCTCCAACAGTCCCTAGCGATGAGGATGAAGTACGACAGCAGTCATCCTGAAGCAAAACGTATAACTGAGGCCTTGACTGCTATGTTGGTGTTAGACGTGCGTCCGGTATCCGACATTAGTGCAGTGGGATTTAGACAATTGATGGAGGTAGTGTGTCCTCGGTTCCAAATCCCGTCTAGATTCCACCTGCATCCTCAAAGCAGCAGCGACAAGCGTGCGTCTGTCTGTTAAAGGGTGGTGACACCCTCAAAGTGTGCTCCACAAACAATAAAAATATTCTTTTTTTTTTTCTGTCTTTGTGAATTGTGTGGGCTGTAGCCGCACTTGAATCCTCAAAGCAGCAGCGACAAGCGTGCGTCTGTCTGTTAAAGGATTACATAGGTGACAGCATCCAAGTAGGCATGTCAGACAGTCCGTACCTGTACTGGCAGGAAAAAGAAGCAATTTGGAGGTCCCTGTACAAACTGGCTCTATTTTACCTGAGTTGCCCCCCCTCCAGTGTGTACTCCGAAAGAGTGTTTAGTGCAGCCGGGAACCTTGTCAGCGAAAGGCGTAGGAGGTTGCTTCCACAAAATGTGGAGAAGATGATGTTCATAAAATGAATTATCAACTCTTCCAGGGAGACCAGCCTCCAGAACGTACAGAGGGACCTGTGGTTCCAGCAGGGACGAATTAATACTCTGTGAGGATGAGGATGTACACACTGAAGAGGGTGAGGAATCGGTGGATGAGGAGGATGAGGATGACATCTTGCCTCCGTAGAGCCAGTTTGTGCAGGGACAGATTAATTGCCAGCTTGTTTTGTGGGGGCCCAAACGAACCAATCATTTCAGCCACAGTTGTGTGGCAGACCCTGGTGCTGAAATGATTGGTTTGTTAAAGTGTGCATGTCCTGTTTATACAACATAAGGGTGGGTGGGAGGGCCCAAGGACAATTCCATCTTGCACCTCTTTTTTTTCTTTGCATTATGTACAGTTTGGGGCCTAGTTTTTCAAACTGCCAACCTGTCTGCCACTGCAGTGCCACTCCTAGATGGGCCACGTGTTTGTGCCGCCCACTCGTGTCGCTTAGCATAGTCATCCAGCTACCTCGGTGCAACCTTTTGGCCATAAAAACAATATTGTGAGGTGTGAGGTGTTCAGAATAGACTGGAAATGAGTTGAAATTAAGGTTATTGAGGTTAATAATAGTATAGGAGCAGAAAAAACGACAAATTCTGTGATTTTAGCTGTTTTTAAGCTTTTTTTCAAAAAAATACAGATCCAAAACACAAAACCCAGAACCCAAAACACGGAAGGGTGGTTTTGGCAAAACCAATCCAGATCCAAAACACGAAGAAAGATCCAGATCCAAAACCAAAACACAAAACACGAAAAGTGGCCGGTGCACACCCCTAATCCTGATACACTTGGATGTCTCAGATTATTTCACAGGATGAAATGACGGTAATTTGTTCATAAAGATCAGAAATAATCATATACCATCTTGATGACACATTTTGAGAAATTACCTCTGTTGGAAAGTATTGGTGAAAGATGTGAAATACTTTTCAAGCATACAGGAGTTGCCTGTAAATACCAGGAAAAATAAAGAGATGTCAAAAAGTCCTTTAAACTTTTTCAAGAATATTGAATTACTGACCCAATGTTTTTTATATTAACTTGTAAAATAAAAGTTGGATGTGACCCATTTCCACTCCTTGCACAACAGATAACATGCTGTCATGCACAGCTCTGGGAACAACACTTTGTTATCTCTGGTATTATATTATCCAGCTGTAACAAACACAATAATACTTACTACCAGGTGCTCACCTGGTGATATTAGAAGAAATGTTTATACATCTGGTGCAATGACAAGTTGTTTTGCCTGCTGGCAGGTGAGATAACATGTGTTGCATTTATCTATAACAAATATATGTAACAGGATCAAGATTTTTCTCTGTCATTTTCTATCAGGTATTGACACTGGCTGACTAGGTTATTTAACCCATATGTTAAATAGATACAATATTGCAATATATGATTCTGCCATGAATGAAAACATTTCAGTGAATTACCGTAGATTATAAGTAAATTTTGCATGAACTGATTTTAGTTTAGAGATCCAAAACTATTTATTTGCCTCACTAAACTATGACCTCCATGCTGGGAAACAATGTGATTAGATGGGCTGAATTAAGAGTTGTGGGTGCCCACTACAATAAAATTGACACCCTGCTACTAAGCCACTTACCTTCCCCCATCGTGCCCCCCCAATATGCCCAACAGTGCTCCACTATATGCCAAACTGTGCCCCCAATAAGCCCCACAGTGCCACTCTGTATGGTATAAACAGTGCCCCCCCCAGTGCCCCTGATTACTCACTTCCTGTGGCCAGCTGAGTGGTGTGTCATGTGATGCTGATGTGGGGACTCGGAAGCTGACCTACTCTGCATGCAGCACTGAATGCGCATGCAGAACACAGAGCCACGGCAGCTCCCATCCTAGAACAAGTGCTGCTGGGCACCTGTTCTTGGCAATTGCAGGGTCACACCAACCCTTTGTGGGGGCTCCTCTGTGTGTGGGGGTCCCGCTTGACCCCCTTTGTCTCCACCCCCTTAATCCGACCCTGGTGAATAGAATCATCAGATTATTAAAACACATGTTGGTAATAAATGCAACCTAAAGATCACTGTTTAAGCTTTATTTATATATACAGCTTATAACCAACTGAAAGCTAGATCAGCATGGCAAGAAAGCAGTTTATAAACATAGGGGTAGATTTATTATGTGTCGATATGGGGAAAGCTATAGTACAAGTCATATCATTTAAGTTCATTTTAGATCAGTATAAATTGATCAATAAGCAAAGGAATATAAAAAGGAGTATGAGAGAAGGAACTTAAGGTGCCCATACATGGTGTGATAGGCACCTTGCACTGTGACAACTGATCCGACGGCAGACATATCGAGCAATCCCCACACATGGAGCGATCCGCTGCCAGACCACCCGATATGCCGGCACCCCCTCCCCCACCCGCATAGCACTGCATGGGATCGTATATCGCATTCCCAGATCAAGTGAACAAGCAGTAAGATCTGGAGTTGCGATGTACGACCCCACGGGAGGTCGTACTGTCCGATATCATGCTCACACACGGAAGGAAACAGGGGCGGTTTGGCCGTATATTTTACCGGGACGTTTCCTGCTGGGCCGCGGGGACTGTGGGGCCAGTCTGACTGTTGCATGGCCCCACCCCCAGTAGCACGTCACCTGTATGTCAGGCGGCGGCCAGCACATGTCAGTGGTCCGGCTCGGCCAGCCACGCCGGGTGCTCTGAGGCACTTGTGGGTGGTGCTGAAGGAGTCAAAGATATGTTGCGCAGCTGCAGTCTCCAGTTCCATGTCACAGAACACAGAAGCAGCAGCAGTGGCTGCGGCTAGCTCAGAGTAGCGACGGAGGCTGCGGAGCTGGCTCAGAAGGCTGCGGTGGGTATGCTGGGCCAGGCATGCTGTTGACACTTAACAGGAACAAGTCAAGGTAAGTGCTTCCATCCCCCCAAGTCCAGTGCTCCCCTCTCCCCCAGCCCAGTGCCCCCATCCCAGTGTATCCCCCTTCTCCAGCCTTGTGTCCCCCAAAATCTCACTGATGCCTTCATCTCAGTGTCTCCCACACAGCCAGCTCAGTGTCTCCCTCTTCTTTCCCTAACCAGGACCACCCAGCTATCCTAGGCACAGTGTCCCCCAGTTCAGCCCAGGATCCCCCCTTCTACAGCCTACTGTTCCCCCTCTCAACCCCATCTCATTGCCCTCCTTCCCATCCAGCCATCTGCCCCATTGCACTTTCCTCCCATTCAGCCCAGTGTTCCTCTCATATATCATCCCCAAACCCGCTTTCCCACATCATTCAGCATTCAGTCCAGGGTCCACCTTCCCACGGGGATGCAGTCAGGAAGCCGATGGTCGCAATACCGACCGCCGGTTTCCCGACTGTCAAATCCTGGCAAGGTACAAATGACAGGCGTCAAAATCCCGATGCCTGTCATTAGACCTATGCCGGGAGCCCGACACCCGGCATACCAATCAAAGGTAAGCTAGGTGCCGGGCGTGGACAGCCACGGGGGGAGGGTTAGGTTAGGGGCTACCGGGGGGAACTTAGGGTTAGGCAGCCCCCCGGGAGGGTTAGGGTTAGGCTAGGGGAAGGGGTGGTTAGCATTAGGCACCCCCTGGGGGAGGTTAGGGTTAGGCACCCCCCCGGGAGACTTAGGTTTTGGCTGCGGGGAAGGGGGGGTTAAGTTTAGGCACTTAGGGGGGGTTAGGGTTAGGCACTTGGGGGGGAGGTTAGGGTTAGGGGGCAGAATAGGGTTAGTTATACTTACCTTTTTCAGCTTCGGGACCTTCACCCCTGCCGGGCTTCCGCTGTCGGGATTTGACTAACATACTGATTCCTTCCCACATCACTACATCCCTGACTGTGAACAATGCAGCCACCACTTAACACCCCACATTATCATTAGGGTGGCCACCTCCACTGATACCCTGGGGGTGGGCACAGAGGAGAAGTAGATGGGGTCACAGAGGAGATGGCGTTTGGGGACACAAGGAAGATGGCACTGGAGAGACACAGGGAGTCTGGTGCTGGAGACACACAGGGGGATGGTGCTGGAGAGACACAGGTAGGACCACTGGTAGGATTAGAGAAAAAGGGGGGACAGTGATTTTCAGTAAAAGACACAAATTAAAAAAAACATATATAACTGATATAAAAGGTAACAAATTAGCAAATATATGTTATTAATATGAAATTGTTTGATCAGGGAAACTCCCATTTTGACCTGCACCAAAACTCATGTTACTATGTATTATTTGATTTAACCTCTGTTTCATGTTGATGACATTGGCTTTATTCCTGAGCAGTCGGCTTCCAGACCATGTGATCTCTTTCATGAATAATGAATACCGACTCAAGATACTGCCTATCCTGGAAAGATCAGAGGTTCTTCAGAGGTTCCCCGTTGCAGAGAAATCATATAGGTAAGAAACCACCCATTCACATGCTGGCTGTGTATATTCATTGGAGAGGGAGACTGGGGGCATGGCTATCAGCATGATGAAAATGGGAGGCAGTGGCTTGCGGACATGACATTTGACACAAGGTCCCGCCCCTTGCAACAAGGCCACACCCACTTTTTGGGTGCGCGCCTTCGGCGCGCGCACATAGGGCCGCTTTTGTGATTTTTTCCAGGGCCGCTTTCAATTCCCAATCCGCCCCTGGTAGGAAATAGCAGCGATATTGTACCAATCCGTTGGATCGCCTGTTATATCGCACCATGTATGGGCACCTTAAATGTTAATCGTAGATGTAACAGTGCATCAAGTTTGCAGGTTTGCAAAACACATGGAGGACTTATAGTTAAGCCAAGGATCACAGATCTATTGATCCTGAGATATCTAATTATTGAATGACAGCCATATGTACTCCATTCTGAATATAGGATTACTGTTAATAGTGGATGAGTGAGGGATGTTTGAATTTCTCTCTCTGGGTCTTATTCAACTTTGGCAATAGAGTAAGATATAGCAAGTAACTGTGAACCTGGACAAACCATGTTGCAATGCAAGGGGTGAAAATACATGAATTTTTGCATTCAGCCCACAATTACTGTACATCTTTATTTTCAATCTGCAATTTAGATGTCAGTTTGGACACTACCCCTCCCAAATCTAAATCTCTCTGCACATTTTAAATCCCCCCCTGCAGTGCAGCATGGTTTTACCAAGATGCACAGTTACTTGCTATATCTATATCCAGGGGTGCCGACCAAAGGGGGAGTGCTGTCCGGCAGTTCCACCAGCAGCCAAGGGGTGGACTAGTCCCCCAGCCCCACAAGTGTAGGGCAGACCGCAGTGAGAGTGGTCTGCCCTACACAGTTTACAAACACACAGCCGCCAGCGGTGCAACAGGTGCTTGGATCCCTAGATACACCCCTGTCTTACTCTATTCCCAAAGCTGAATCAGGCCCTCTGTCCATTATATGGATTTTTGCTGCCTGACATATCATGTGTGGTACGTGAATGCTGCTTTGTCAAGTAAATAATTGAACAGAATGAGTCTGACTTGGTGGACAAGATATCACAGATGAGCTAGAAAGAAATGTTTGACCTTGGGGCACATCCCCAAAATAAGACAGAGATAATAAGAAGGATTGTTCAATTTCTCAAACAGGCTTAAAAGTAAGGTATTCCAAAATTCTACAAAATGAAAGCAATATGGATAGTAAAAGTAATTTAAACCTCATTAAAAATGACATTTGCGCCACTTTTCTGAGTAAATCATAGATTTAACAGTGGTTAGAGCAGGAAGGAGCAGTGGTGCCTCCCACAACTGGCAGGTATTCCTTCGGGAATGCCTCCATTTGTGTAGCCACCCCCCCTCCCTGCCTACAAAATGGGGTGAGCTGTCGATCAACATCGACAGCCGCCCCTTTTGTAGTGAGTCCGGAGTGAGAGAATTTCTCTCTTGCTCCGGGGCTTGCGCGCCATGCATGCGCAGTACCTCACCATCGGCTCGCGAGCGTGTCTGAATCAGGCCCTGAGATTCATGTATATGCCTACCCTCCAACATGACCCCTTCCACCTGGTACAAAATCCTCTGCTACTAGACTTCCCACCTAATGTATGACAGCAGACACCTATGTTGAGCTTGTTAATAAATGAGGCCGGTGTTTCACCACAGGTGGCTGCAATCATCAATTAAGAGAGAAATCCAGGAGCAGAGCTTTTCTACCAGGTGGAAGGGGTCATGTTGAATTGTCTGGTATATGTACTGTGATGATCTTTGCTTAACTGGGGTATGCAGATAATTTTTCTCCCAGCAAAACAACATTGTTGCAAGACATGACTAAGGGGTGCCATTTCCTGGGGCAAATGGTAACACTTTAAATGCAAGAGTGAAATAGAAGCACACCAGACCTTGGCCTTGGTACAAGAATTTGCAGCTAGTTTTAATAGATAGCACAAAATAAACAAAGCATAAAAATAAATCCTAGACTGTCCGGCTCTAACTAACATAGAATTCCCTCTCTCAGGATGAAGGACCTAGTGTCCATCTCACAAAAAACAGCAGTTTAGCACAGCACTTATATCAAGCAGTAACAGTAGCTCTCCGCAGATCTCTAGCCTGTTTCCCCCAGGTAATGAGAGGCAGACTAGCACACCGGCACACCATTTTATCAGCCTCTCACAGGTGCCTGACAATCAAAACCTTTGCAGACATGAGTTAGGAACCTTGGACATACATATCTCCCATAAACAACTTCCCCAGTGCTTCTGTCACACCATACATATATTGATATGTGTGTGCTATTGGTGGTAGAATGTAGAGTACAATAGCAATACCAGTGGAGTCCAGATGCACTAAACAGCCCAAGTACTTTACCAGGTGTGAGATTTATTAACATGTAAAAGAGATTGCTTGTACAGCTGTACTTACAGTTATACACTTAGTAATATGGTATGCAGCTTGAGTGGAACTTACAAAACACCAACCAGTGATGTATGAAGATAGCAGTGCAGGTATCTAGTGGATATATGCAGGATACTCAGCAGAGTCTCTGGAATATATCCAGGCCCTTCTGTGGCACTCATACACAGTGACCAGATGGTGCTGCACATGTGCAGAAGTTCAAACAGTGGCCATCTTGATAAAGGAGAATGCTTCATGTAAGGAGCATTCTTAGAGACAATGCAGTAGTGCACACCGTATATCAACCACCCCTCCCCATCCTTGCTGCATGCTTCTCCATGTTACACAAACATTTTTTAAACATTTGTTTCAGCAACCTTTATCATTTTGAGAGTTATTCAAGAAAGAACGTATAAACATTTCAAGTAATTCTAGTCCTCATTTCCTTACAAACATGACCAATGACTGTGGCATATAATCCCTTTGATAAGCACATCAGCAGGATTCTTTAGCATACTTTGGGATCTCTCCATTAAGGTAAGATTTGCATGTTCACTTACACCATTCTGTTCTTACATTTATACAGTGGTCAGTTGATGTTTCATACCATGCCACTTCAGGAAGATTTTCACATATTTTTAGGGATATTCTCTTCCATTATCAGACCTTAAGATGTTTAGTTTGTGACTGGTTTGAGTTTCCACTTACTGTCTGCAAGCTTGCTTATCACTTAACTTTTTGACTTGATTCTTGTGTAATAATTGATGAATGTTATGAAGTGTCATTATCAACTTATAGATTTAACTTCCACTGGCCCACACACATCTGTATGCATCAATGTCAGGTGTGCCTAAGCTCTGCTTGCTGATTTTGGAAATGAAAAAAAAGCTTTGCTTGACTGTTATATAGTACAGCTTTCACACATGGACATTTCTGTAACAGTCACTGATATTCCTGTAACCATTCCATTAAGAAGTTTCTGGACATTGTCATATCCAAGGCGACCTAACCTGCCAGAGTTCTATAGACTATAGTCATCATTACATAACACTATTGTGTGTCAAGGACATATAATTGATGGTACCTGTTGCTATTACAGTCCTTATTTTGTTCTGTACAATGCAATTTCCCTTTGCGAACTGGACTCTGTAGCCTCTTTGCTCTAGGATACTTATTGCTATGATGTTTTGTGACTTTGGTTTAAGTCCCCATTTTCAAAGGATGGTGACTGTTCCAACCTATGTAGCTGCAAACACTTAATTTCACATTATTTAGATTGTTATAGAATTACACATGTTCAACGTAGTGAACCACTCTTTATTACAACTGAAATGTCTTGTAGCACCTGAGTCAATATACAAACAATCTTTTCTGTGACTGTCTGTAACACTCAAAGCTAACTCATCTTTGCTGCTACATTTCTTAATTTGTGTAGCTTTCACATTTTTCAGTTTGCATTCAGTTGCTTTGTGTCCTATTTTATGACACACATATTATAACATACGTATTTTAATTTGTTGGACTTTTCAATTTAAGTATGTGAAGAAGTATTCTCATTATTTAACTGGCACATGTTTTTGGAACTGTAGCAAATTTGTCCTGGCAATTTCTGTAGTTATTTAAGCTGTGTTAGCTTCAAGTGCTAATACTAGGAAATCAAATTGCATTAAGGCATTACATTGTACAGCATTGCTAAGGCAATCTCCATATTATTATTATTATTACATTTTATTTGTAGGGTGCCACAAGTGGTCCGCAGCGCTGTACATACAGTAAAGCATACACAAAACATTACATTACAATACAGTAACCAAAATATAAACAGAACACAAGTAACAATTAGCAACACAATTCTCCATACACAGTACAGCTCTGAAGGTGAAGGCTGTCATAGAAGTGCTAGAGAAGAAGGCTGTGAGACATTGGGGAGGAGGACCCTGCTCCTAGGATCTTACAATCGAGCTTATTATTGACTTTGACTCCTATAGACATTAACTTCTGGGATATAGACATCATTTTGTCAATATAGTCACTCTTGTGCATTCACTCAACTCAACTTGGTATTATACAATGCACACCTCAGTCCAATTCTACTCAACAGACCGTTATCCTCATATGCTGCCTTTAGCTGACATTTTCCCATGTATAATAAACATGCTGTTCGACACATAAGCCTTTCCCATTGTTCTTTCTATATTGTCTGGGCTTAGACTGTCAAATGGATCAACTGTAACTTTCCTCAACCTTTCACGGTTTAGTTGCATTTCCATTGCCATGTGGTGTATAAATATTTTAATTGATGTTTTCCATATATATTAAGTTCAATAAAATGTATAAGCAACCCTTCATGGATGCAACCCTTCACCCTTCATGGATGCAGCACATGTGCAGGGCCGGCAACAGAAATCACGGGGCCCTGTACACATATGCTTTTAGGGCCCCTCCAGCACATCTTTTTTTTTCCCAAAGTTATTTTATTAAAAGCTGTTCTGTAACCATTAATATTATGTATAGGCTGCCTCCACTATACTTCATATAAAAAATATTGGACATTTCCCCCTAAAACATTGACAGTTGTGAAGATTTGAGAATAAGGAAACCATGTCCCAGATGTCGTCACATTATAATGAGGAAGCAACCAATAAAAATAGTGTTTAAAAAAATGGAACAATAATACATAGGCTCAACTACTACATTTTGTAATGAATGATATCTATATATAAATATACAAGCCATTTCAGTTAACAGCATAAACTGGATCATGTGGATTAGTAGCTCTAAACTGGTGAATATTAGATATAGCCTATTTTCCTAACTACCCACCTTTGAAGGAGAGAGAAAGAGAGAGAGAGAGAGAGAGAGAGAGAGAGAATGAGAATGAATTGTGAACTTACCTTAACTTTCTGTGGCCAACACAGCAGTAATGTAGGAGACCAGGACCGCATGCCTCTCATCTGTTTGCGCTGGGGCTGGTCACTACAGTGTGACGTCAGGCGCCCAGCAACTGTACTGTCAGTGAGGCAAAAGTAAGAGGAGGGGAGAAGCTGGGAGGGAAAAGAGGGAGGGGGGGTCAGATCATCATCCTTCTTTGATAGGGCCCGTGGGAGTTTACTGTAATGAGTCAGTCTGACTCATTACTGCGGGCCCCGGAACATCAGTGATGCAGGGTGCTTGCAGTGCACCCTGCATCACAGCAGAACAGCCAGCAGTTAAATGTGCCTCTGGGGCCCCTAGAGTCTCTGGGCCTGGTGCGGCTGTGCCCCTAGTCACCCCTATCGCTAGGCCTGTTCATGTGTACATGCTGTGCACTGAAAACAGTTACACAGTCTCTCTAATTACTTTCCATTGATAACTTTAGTGACACTCTCTACTGACACTCTATGCTTCTGGTGTGTCTGGTGCATCTAGGTGCCTGGTGTTTGTGTGCCTGGGCCCATAACCTGGGGGGGAGAGGAGGAGGAGGAGCAGTAAGTCCTATTGGTAGAAAGGTACTCTGGGCCTGATTCAAATTTGGGAATAAAGAGGTTATTTACTAAGCCATGAATGGAGATAAAGTGATCAGAGATAAAGTACCAGCCAATCAGCTCCTATGGCATGTCACAGGCTGTGTTTAAAAAAATGACAGGAGCTGGTTGGTTGGTACTTTATCTCTGTTCACTTTGTCTCCATCCAAGGCTTAGTAAATAGACACCAGATTAAGAAAGAGCAAGTAACTGTGCATCTTGGTAAAACCATGTTGCACTGCAGGTGGGAGCAGATTAACGTGCAGACATTTAGATTTGGGAGGGGTGTGTCCAAACTGAAATCTAAATTGTAGTGTAAAATAAAGCTTTCCAGACTACATGCAAGAGCAGCCAGTATTTACCCCATATGCCAAAACAAATTATGTATTTGCACCCTTTGCAGTGCAGCATAGTTTGTCCAGGTTCACCGTTACTTGCTCTATCTTTCTCTATTCCCAAATCTGAATCAAACCCTATGTCAATAAGTAATTATTATTTAATTATTTGCTTCAAATACCCAGATACTGGCATTAAGCTTCTCAACAGCAAATTAAATCTACATTTGCTAAACTATTTTTGCCAATTGCATTAATCTGTATTTTTTACCATTAACATTTAAATAAGAGCAATACTTGACCAACTATAACAAAATACAATATAACTGAAAAATAAACAACCTTCAATTTGTCTTCCTTTCAGCAATTTGGACAATGGGATCTTGTTGGTGGTGAAATAACATATCCAGTTATGATTTATTGTTGGATTTCAGACTTTTTTCCAAAAGTATATATGAAGGCTAAGAACACAATGTGAAATATTTTTAATGTAGTGAGTTTGAAAATGACATTGTAATTGCCTTTTATATGTGCTCTATCTGACACAGAGAATGTCAGTGCATTTTCATGTAATTGTAGTCTTTTATATCTTAAAAATATTTGTATAAATTACCGACATTTTGCACAGGTAATCAGCCAAATGAAGTGACATGGTGAGTAACGTTAGACCACAAATTACAGAAAATATTAGTCCATTGTACATTTTCTAAATAACTAGCATTTCATGTTTCTGTTAAAGTAATTACAGTGAGTATCAAGTTGCAAACATTAACACAAGTATTGCAAAAAAAATGAGATTCAGGTAAAAAAAACTGCACAGCTATCCAAAACAACATGTTTAATTTATTGTATTTCAAAATATAATGAAAACAAGCCAAACTACTATAATTAGTACATTTGTAAACCAGTGAATATAATTTAGCTACTTACACAACTCCCAGATACTGTAACTGTGCCTGGGATTTGGGGGAAACTTAATAACTTGAGAATTTTTTTGTGGTTTAGACATAGCAGATGATTTTGTCTTCCAAGGAATGTAGCCTAAACTGCATTCGGTTTATGGGACACCGCCATTACTATTGTCACACGATGGAAAACTGAAACTAGCATTTGTATATTACCGCTGTAACTCCACCAAAAATCTCAACCATGGCTGTTAAATAGTATACGATTTATTTTGACACGTAATAATTTCTTTTTTGACTCCACCCACTATTTACAAATTCACGGAATGGCCATGGGCACCAGATTCGCTCCCAGCTTTGCCAATATTTATATGGGCATTTTTGAAGATCAATATATATGGGATGGACCAGCGGGAGCGAGTCTGGTGTTCTATGGCCGTTACATAGATGACCTTTTCTTTATTTGGGAAGGGGATTTTGATTCAGCCACTCATTTCACTAATTTCTTGAATAATAACATGATGAATTTAAAATTCACTTCACATGTTAGTCACTTGTTGATTGATTTTTTAGACGTCACATTATTAGTTGTTGATGATAGGGTTATCTCGACTCTTTATACAAAAAATGTAGACTGTAGCTCTTATCTGCAATTCATAAAAACAAATATGTACAGAATCTTGATTTTCATATAAACAAAAATAAAAATAATATGACTAATCCTCATGAAAATAACGAAAATGAAAAAGAAACAAGAGCTGATTGTATTAATAGGTTAAGAGAAGTGAAAGTCACTACAAAAAAAGATACCTCTTTATTATTTATTTCACAATTTAATAACGAATCCAGACGTATTAGTTCTATAATTAATAGAAATTATAAAATTTTACATTTTGATCCAATACTGTCTGGTACCATTGCGCCTAAGCCCATTATAGTTTTTTTTAAAAATAGGAACCTTAGCTCCAAGTAGTTTCAATAGTAATATGACTGTATGTGAGAAAATTGAATCTTGGATACCCAAGAAACCACAGGGCTGCTATACTTGTAACCATACGAGATGTCTAACATGCCAACATATTGTTAACAAAAGTAAACAAGTAATATCAGTTAAGACAGGTGCAACATTTGATATTAATTCCTTTATTAATTGTGAGTCGGTTTATGTCATATATGTTTTATACTGTAGTTGTCCCTTTCAATATGTGGGTCGTACCACAAGGACACTGAAAGAATGGTTTCGTGAACATAGACTGAATATTTTAAAGGGTAAAGAGACACATAATGTCATAATGACATTTTTCAGAAAAGCACCAGAAAAATCCTGATTGTCTTAGGGTTATGGGGGTTGAGCTAATTAAGAAAACTATAAGAGGGGGATAGATATAAATTTTTGTTTGAAGCTGAATCCAAATGGATCTTCAGACTCCAATGCTTATCCCCAGATGGTCTAAACGAAGCTTTGGAGTTCTATGATTAGGACTTGAACTGAGATGTGGCAGTGCCGGTCCATACGGACTGTGCGGTCGGTGGACAGGCTGCCACATTCCTTATCCCATTAGCCCATCGTATATTAGAGCATTTCAACATTGATCTGCTATGGCTGCTCCGTTACCTCCAACTCTTTTGCTCCTTTTTTGGTCCTTTTTCTGTTTTTCTTTTTCTTTTTTTATGTATTCTGGTCTGATATGGTTATTTATTATTATGCTAATAGCATTGCTATTATAAATGGGATTATCACATCAATTAGCAATATGATCATATACATGACCTCCTGTATTCTTATACCTCCTTAGTCATTTATATTATGGGGCTCCACATATTTTTATATTTTTGTTTGGGTAGATTAGTGATGGATTATACATGTGTATATATGCATATATAGTAGAGGTGCGTGTGTATATATATATGTGTATATATGGTTAAATAATTTTATTAATTATTTTTAGGCAGTAATATCCGTTTTGCTAAAATGTGAATTAGTTGTGTGTGTATATATACACATATTAAGTTCTACTATTCTAAGGATATAATTGGTCCATATAATATATTTCTTTAAGAATTATTTGTTTGGTTCATTTAGCTCTGTCATGTTTTCTGTTGGGACAATAGGCTCACAACTTCTGAACAGTTGTTCAGGTTTATGTATGTGCGTGCGTGCATTGATTTATTATGTGTACATGTATGCACCACATATATATCCATGTGTGATCTTTTTTTTATTTGATAATTCATTAGTAATGGAATATAATTAGAACCCACTATCACATTCAGTGAATCTGTTTTTGATATTGTTAAAGATTTTTGTTTTTATATATATTTTTTTTTGTTCTATATACATGCACATAAGGTGAACATTACATTATTATTATTATATAGGTTTGAGTAAGACAAACCATAATGGGTTAAAAACACATATCCCATCATCCAATGATCACCGTCTGGACACTATATATATGATGAATGGAATATGGGAGTGCATTTCAGCTTGAAAAAGGATACAGGAGTACCCGAAATGCATTGCTGTGCTGTCTCTATACATATTACTGGAACTTCTCCCTATCTAAGGACTTGTGAACCCCTCTTGTTGCTGATTACAGCTTGATTTGGATAAATGGGAGCGGATATCCCCCATCGTCAGCTGGCGGCTTCATTATCAACTTTATCACTGGCTTCAAAACAGCGTCCACTGTGACCTCCTAATAGGAGAGATGGAAGGTAATATCCCCTACTATTAGCCGGTGACTCTGACATCATATTTGACCTTAGCAGACAGGAGGTCATTTCCCCTCACCGCTATCTGGAGCCTCCGCTCAAACAGCTCCCACTGCCTGTTCCCAGGTGAGCGGTCTGCTACACATGGATTTCAGATGGAGTGCTTTACCGGCCAGAGAGAAACAGCGCCCTGCTATACGATCACTGGTGTCAGCTGCTGGCTTCCCACATTGAGCCACACAAGGATCATTAGTCTCAGCATTAGAGACTGTGTTGCCTTATTTACAGGTACACTATCGACCTTGCTACAAGTTATTTACAATATTGCAATTGATGCTGGTCAGCCAACTGACTTTTATCAGTACTTTTAATTCGTCATATGACATCTACTTATTGTCAGTCTTACTATTAAGCTGACCAAAATTATTTGTGACTTTGCTATAACTATTGGTTGGAATATTCATTGTGATGGGCACACAACACTAAGTACCATTACAAAATAGAGAGAGGTCCAGTTAATATGCCTTTTTAAATGGTATTATCAGTATATTATATGTCATAGCCTAATAGGCTTTCCATTCACCTTATTTCTTGCTATCAGCATTATTGGAGACTTTTTTGGAGCCTGATCAACTCCTCATATGTCTCTTTTTTACTGTGTTATTTTTAATTAGATATTGTGAAATGTGTTATTTAATTTAGCGGAGGCCCATCTTGTGTTCTCCTATATGTGTATGCATAGTACTATTTCGTACTGTGTAATTTAGACTATTAAACTGGTTATTGACAGAATACGTGGTTGTGTTGTTCTTTGTCCCAACAGTAACATCAAAGCGCAGTATATAAACTTTATTTTTAATTCTCTCTTGTGAGGTTGGCAATCACCTCTATACGTTCTGCTGCATTGATTTTGAGTCTCTGACTGGTTAGCACTATGGGTTTTTTTCTGTGTGTATGGCTGCAATAGTGTCCATCTTTGAATCAGGCACTGAATTCTAACAACACTTTTAGAAATATGAATGTGCTCTGGAATTTGTCTTGGAGGTTTTCTACTGTATGTTAGAAATACATTAAATCAATTCTTACTATTAATTTAAAGCTGGCATCTACTATTTTAGGAGTACATTTACTAAAGTGAGAATTTTTAGAAATGGAGATGTTGCCCATGGCAACCAGAGTCTAGCTATTATCTTCTAGAAGATGCTAGTAAAATATTAAGTAGAATATGATTGGTTGCTATGGGCAACATCTCCACTTCTAAAAACTTTCAAGTAAATATACCCCATAGTATTTATTTTCAACTGCCTGACTATAACTAAACCCTTAAAATATGAACTTTACACATTGTTTATTGCTAAATAGTAATAGTAGACATTTAATTAAGTTTATATCACAATAAATGTTCACCTTCTATTTACATTACTGAGCTGTAATTCCAATTGCTGGGACAATACAGATAATCAATTCAAAAAGTAATTTGTTATTTTATGATGGTGATTTTAATTGATCAATCCAGTAGGAGCTGCCTCTGCTCGGATAGTAGGATACAAAAATGTTATCCCTGTCCACAATTGTCTAGTCTACTGGAATGTCTGTGAGATTTCGAAATATCGGGGAGCTCTTCTAGACTCCCAAGAGAGTAGACCAGCCTCCTAAATTATATTAACGTCTCCAGTTAAGTGGGATTTCCAAGAGTTTAGTGACACAATACACAGTTAATATCGTCTTTGTGGATCCACGTCTCTGCTGCTCAATGGTCCAAGTTTCAGCATTGAGCATAGATGAACATGGCCTCAATGACATTATTTACTGTGCCACACCATACACAATTCCCATTGGACCGCACCTTCAGCATTCAAATGTAGTTAAATATGTCCTGGTCACAACCAATCAGAAGCCATTGTCTCTGCAGGAGCAACTCACAGTCCACAGGAAGTGAACATTAGAGTGGTGGCATAAAAGTTTGCTATTTAGTATTTTTAATAGCTATAGTATAAAGCAGGTACAAATGTATTATTACGTGCTATAATACAATGACATTAAACAAATGAGCCATTCTGAGAGGTATGGGGAACACTTAATAATAATATGTCTACAAATCTAATGGATTAAGTTTAATTAAGTTTTATTAGTTAGTGATGTCAATCAATTCAAAAACAACCAATCAAGCAGTCCTCCTCATCATCATCATTGCATAGCTTTGCATCAGGCCTCCATTACCATTTAATGCAGCTTTACGGTACTCACAATTAAATAGGCCTACTAAGAAGCATACATGAAGAAGTGTCCACATCTTGTTACATACTGTATGTCACATTTATCCTTACTGTATTCTGCTTATGCTTGTCTGCCCTGTGTTGGAAATATGTGTGTAGAGGTTTGTATAGTAGGTGGAATGGTTTTATTGGTGTTATATTTCTAGATGTCCAAGCCCTCCCTATGTTTATTAAGCTGTTCACAATATCAATTAAAAAGTGGTCAGGTACATATAAAGATGGATGTGAGCGCTCTATATATTATAAAGAGTTGCTGTTGAGTGCAACTATGTGTAGGAGTTGAGGCTCAGTGAGTGTTGAAATGTCCCAATATGCAGAGGTATACGCAGACAGATAACAGAAAGAAAAGTAAATGTTTAAGATTTTTTAGTGAATATTTAAGTGACCACAGATTGCAGCTCTATAAGGAGTGATCTTTCCCTACCTTTACCTAGATGGTCCCATGGAGGCACGGATCCTACTCTCAGTATTTCTGTTGTTGTTTGCTTTTGTTTTGTCCTTACACTCCCCAGCTTCTGATTGCAGTAAAAGAAACATTGCTATGTGTGCAGCTGCTGCTAATTACAGACATGTTCTGCATTCTCCTGCTGCAGTGTAGGCACCATGTCCCAGTGCACTTTGTATAAATGACCACATGTAGAAGGAGGGCAGGAGTGACATCAAAATGCTGGCACTGTTTCTGAGATCCCATATGCATTTCCACTCATATCACAGGAACCATTTCGCCTCCTGATAAAGGCCTTCCATCATCCTGCTCATCACATATACAGACTGTATTTGACAGAATTTTTGGAGCACAGTGGCATACTTCAAATAGTTTCCACCCATTGTAATTTGTAGGCTTCTTCTAAAATAAACTTTATTATAACAAAGTATTAAATAAAACAAAACAATTATCTAAATATGTGTCCAAGATACACACATCTGTAGCTTTGTGTTTGACACTTTTTCTAAGCAAGGGTTATTCCTGGTGAATCCTGGAAAAACTCCAATCATACACAAAAAACTTTGGTGTGGCCACAGCTAAAACAAATGAGAGAATGTAAACTTAAAGCAAACATTAAAGTCCACATTTTAGTTAACTATTAGCTATATAATATGTTTCCTTAAAACTTGGTCTACATTTGCAAGACATTGCATACAAGCCATTAATTAAATGCTCTTATTACATATGAAACAAGACTCCATCAGTAATAGTACAGAGTCTTAAATCTAGCTGTAGCCATATACAGGTTGAGTCTCCCATATCCGAAATGCTCGGGACCGGGAGCATTTCGGATTTTGGATAATTTTGGTTAATAGAATACCTTACAGGGGGGTCCAGGAGATGTCACAGGAGGCCTGGCGTGTGCAGCGGAGGGGTCTGGCAGGTGTCACAGGAGGCCTGGTGTGTGCTGCTGGGGTGTCCGGTGGATGTCGTGAGTGATCCGGCGGGTGTCAGGTAAAGTCCGGCAGGTGTCACGTGAGGCCCCGCATGTGCGGCGGGGGTAGGTCCTGCAATAGGGTACATCAGGTGCTGCGGGGGAGTCCAGCGGGTGTCATGAAGTGCCTGGCTTGCGCTGCAGTGGGGGGAGCGTGGCATATAGACCATGCCCACGCCGCTAATGATTGGTCATTGATCTGTGACATCATGACGCCAGGTCACATCATGATGTCACGGCTGCCCAAAAAAACTTTGGTTTTTGGAATATTTCGGTTAATAGAATTATGGATATGGGAGACTCAACCTGTATAATATTATAATATAGGTTTCCATTCATTCAATAGGGAGGCATAAAACCTAAGGAAAAACAAATAACTTTGAATTTTTCCTAGTATCCAACAACATAAAGTAACAAATATAGATAAGTTATAAAAGATATTAATATGTCACCGACAGAATATATTTTAGGCTGTTATACTGCATTTCACATTATTCTGTGACATGTTCTTTAATGTCACCTGTTTTTCTATAAACTCCCTATGGTTGATATGCACATTATACCTTACCGACTTAACACAACTAAAAACTTATCTAAAATAAACACACGGACAACAGGAGTTGGATTTAAAATTAAAGGTCAAATTTATTTGACATCAGATTATTAATAATTAATTAATAATTAATCATATTCAATTTGGGTTATCTAATTAGATAATTAGATGTTGCCAGTTGAAATTAATTGTGAGCTTAAAGTTAGTATGGTGGCGGAAAACAAAGAACAGACACTCCCACAAAAACACACACAGACCAAACACATCACTTGGTGTTCAACTCTCCCCTAAAAGCATGTCCGGACGAGCTGTGTCATTCCCGGAAGGGACGGGTTTGGCCTATCATTGAATCAGGAGAGCGCACCCATCTAATTTGTATAACTAAAAGCACACTACCGTTCTTTTCACCACAACACACAAAACAAACAAACTAGGGATGTGCAGGCTCGGATAGGTTCTAGTTTGCACGTTGAGTTCGGATTTTTCCCTCCAAAAAAACGGAACTCAGAAAGAGGCAAAACGTCATCTTGCATGGACGAACATCATCATTCCTGGACAAAAGTCCAGGAATGAAGATGTTCGTCCATGCAAGATGACGTTTTGCCTCTTTCTGAGTTCCGTTTTTTTGGAGGGAAAAATCTGAACTCAACGTGCAAACTCGAACCTATCCGAGCCTGCACATCCCTAAAACAAACACAACAAACAGGGAGGGAGGATGGGATTTCCAGAAACAAAGAGGGTGAGCCTTTGGCTAACAGACCTAATATACCAGCAAGGCCAAACCCCCAAAGATCCCTATAGGCTAACACTAATGACTAACACTAACATCAAAATTCTTTACAGGTATACTGCTCCCACAACCACGGGTTTAAACTGGCTCAGTCAGATTGCACTTGCCTTACACTGTCCTACTTCAAGGTTTATCTTGCCACCTTCAAGAACCATTCAGAAACATTTAGTTTAAATTAATACCCTATGTGGTCAGGAATTATTGCGCTTATAATTTTTTAAATGTCAGTTTCACAATAAATCAATATTTTTAGAAGCAAAGATGTATAGTATTATCCAACATTTTTTTTCTAAAACTCAGACATCAATTCCAAACATGGTCACTTATTATTATTTTTATAATTTATTTATATGGTGCCACAAGGGTTTCGCAGCACCTTACAAAGTACATAAACAAATGAGCAAACAAGAAAACAGCGACTTACAGTACAAAACAATGCAGGACAAGGACATAGTTTATATAAATTGCTGCAATAGCGATAACACTCAAATAAGCAGCAGGATGTCAGCAACCAAGTTTTAGGTGCCCTTGTGGGGAGTTAGGAGTAGACATTCATATGCGTAAGGGAAGAAGAAGCACATGAGGGAAGAGGGCCCTGCTCATGAGAGCTTACATGTTAAAGGGGATAATCTTGTCTTTGTAAATGGTGTGGAGGGCTAAGCTTGCATTTAAGGTCAATTTAAGTAAGTGTTGTATTTTAAAGTTAATTCTAAAGTTTGCTTGCATATGGATCTTCCCTTCAGCACACAATATGAACATTATGCCTACACCACTTTAGCTAGGCTAATATTGCCAGTCTCTTGTATTAAGCCATGGGCTCAAGTACCATTTGCTTTAAATTTATGAACTCTGATCATTAAAACAAAGAATTTTATTATATATTATATACACCAATAAGCTGTTGCTAGAAGTTGTTGGTAATGTACAAATAACAATCTTGTAGATGAAGAATCAAAAGTACAAATTACTGTATATGTTTGCTTGGCAAGCCAAGTGCTTAGAATTTACTATCTACATCTCTTGTTAATTTAGGTTTCCTAAGATTGGGATAGGAACCCTAATAAAGTAAAGAGAAGCATGAATGTCAATATCAGATATAACAAGTTCAAGGTTAAATGGATTCAAAGTCAGATGGGTTGAGGTCAAGGCAGGTTCCAGTCATATAATATCACTAGATAAGCCATCTGTCAGCACAATTGTCAGGGACTGTGTAGAAAGATGCAGTTCCACCGACACTGGCAGACATATACTGAGCAACCATAGGATCTGATGGTGTAGTCGATGTCAAATCGATGGTGTGCCTTTGTGCGCACATTGGTAGACTTGTGCAGCAATCAGTGGGCACCTCAATAGGACACAAATTGGCTTTGACAGCAACATAAAGCAGTTGTTACTGCCTTACCTTCCACCTCTAAATCAGGCCCCGAGTTCACAACCAGTTATGTGACATGTCCGCATGCTCACAACTTTGTTAGCATGTGTTAGTTACTGAGGGAAAGACTGGGCAGGAGGAATCTGAGATGCACTTGTTAATTGAAGTGAAGGGTGTATTTAAATTGGACAGTTTTTTGCAGGTAAATGATAAGCAAAATGTACAGGGAATTCATTGTTATACAGTGGTACCTGCAATTCACTACAACTATTTATATTTTTAGAAAGACAACAAGGGCCTTGGGAAAAGGGAACAACAAGGGCCTTTTTTTGGGGGGAGGGGGTTCCCTAGAGATTCCAGCCCTGGGCTGACCAGTTTGGGGCTGATTTCCATTTTGGCAGGGGGACTCCACACTGTGTGTCCCCCTGCTATAGTGTCAGCCTCCCAGCTTGTACAGTCTGGTGCTGGTTTTTGGAACATAGTGAGAATTCCATGCTGTTTTTTCCCCCCATTTTCCAATACCAGCTTATGCTCAGAGAGCCAGGACTGGTTATGGATTTTGGGTGAGGACCCCATGTATTTTGTTTTCTAATATTAACCCTTTTTCATTATTAAACTAACAAAGCCTGAACATATCATAGTGATCTGTGCAGTGCTTCATCTCTGCAGAAGACTGACGGCGGGTTTGCCGACAGGGGCCTCAAATCCAACAGGTAAAGATGTTAGATTTCACATGACAGTCAAAATTGATGCTTAGTAAATGCTGGGTTTTCAGATTGCAATACAGTGTCTAGATTCTTTACATCATTGACTGTCGGTTTTGAATTAAACTAATTTTTGGGGTATATTGAATTAAATTCATCATTGGGATACATTTACCCTAAGATCTTTATTTCAAGCCATATTTGGATAGTAAAAAGTTAACCAATGTTTCTGTTGTCTGATTTATTGTGAACCAGACTTGTGTTGATGCCTTGATACTCCTCGTGGGAGGTGTATCAAACCTTGGAGAGCGATAAAGTGGTGAAAGATAAATACTAACCAGTCAGCTTCTAACTGCCATTATACCAGCTGTATTTTAAAAATGACAGTTAAGAGCTAATTGGTTGGTAATATATCTCTCTCCACTTTGTCTCTCATCAAGATTTGAAACATTTTCCAGCTAATGTAACAATAAGGAGCAGATTCTGAGTCGCACACTGCTGCCATCGCTTTAGTGTCACTTGCTGTAGATGTTAGCAGCAGCTACTTTAAGTCCTGCTAGTTGCAAGGTGGAGCCTTGGACTTCTATTTACAGCATATCCTATAGATATTTGATAGGATTGAGATCTGGAGAATGTGGAGGCCAAGTAAATACATTGAACTCTTTGTCATGTTCCTCAAACCAAACCTGAACAATTTTTGGAGTATTGTTGTGAGCATTATCCTGCTGAAAGAGGCCACTGCCATTGTTGATTACCATTGCTATGAAGGGGTGTACTTAGTCTGCAACAATGTATAGGTGGTTGGTACATGACAAAGTAACATCCACATGAATGTCAGGATCCAAGGTTTTCAAGCAGAACATTGCCCAGAGCATGACACTGCCTCCACTGGCTTGCCCTCTTCCTATAGTGCACCTTGGTGCCATCTCTTCCCCATTAATCGGACCAGCCACCTTCTTCCATTGCTCCATGGCCCAGTTCTGATGCTCACATGCCCATTGTAGGTGACTTTGGTAATTGATAGGGGTCAACATGGGCACTCTGACCAGTCTGCAGCTACACAGCACTATATGCAGCAAGCTACAATGCACTGTGTGTTGTGACACCTTTCTATTATAGTCAGCATTAACTTTTTCAGCAATTTGTGGGGTACAATAGCTCTTCTGTGAGATCAGACCAGATAGGTTCAGTCCATATGCATATCAATGAGCCCTGGGCACCCATGACCCTGTCACCAGTTGTCCTTCTTTGGACCACTTTTGGTAGGTACTAACCACTGCCTACCGGGAACACCCTACATGATCTGCCAACCAAATAATGAAGTATGGAATCATACCAAATTAATTTGCACAGTATCCGGGTGCATACTAGTACATCACATTGTGATTAAGAGACATTTTGGGCAAAAACACACCCGAATCTAGCAGAGTTGCACTGGACCTGGCAGCTCACTTGCTCCAGGAATCAAGCTCCATGTGGCTTATTGAGGTTAGATATATAAGGACACATCTGTATGTTTATAAGAAACAGATGCATTTTACCATCAAGTAAAAAGGCAAATGAAACTGTGAGCAACAGTTGTTCTCCATACCAGGTTCAGCCTATGTTGTCCTTCTACAACTGTGGGCTTAAATTAAATCATCATTTATGTATTTATTAATATTTGCTATTGTATAGTGAAATGCAAAACGGTCCTCAGTTACTGTTGTTTGCGGCAAACAATGTAATTTATAGCCTCAAAACAGTCTGTCTCCAAAACACACAGTATGAAAGTTTCGGTTATAAAGATATTTACACTGGTGTTGAAGACACAGAACATCAGTGTATCAAATGTATTGTTGTGAATCAATTTGAAAAATAAAGATGACCCAGAACAATGTGTTTGAGACTCTTTGGGCTAACCCATGGTTCCAATGCCTAGCCATCGACCTGCCTTGAGATTTTATGTTGGGATATTCTCAGTTAGAGGATGTTTTATATATTGTATGGTCCGTTTAGCTGTGATCATTTTAATGAATATTCAGACTAAGATCATTCTGATTTATTTATCTCGTGGCATGATTCATTTTAACTGGCTCTAAGAAATGGTAGCATTTAACCAACGTGTGAGTCCCACTACTGCCATATCATTCTGTGACTTTGCTGGAAGTATTAGGGAATTAAATATAGAGTTACACAGCTTAGGTGATTCTAATTCCTTTGACCATCAAATAGTACACATTGGTATTTAAGGTTATCCACTCATACTTTTTTCAACAGAGAAGATGAATTGGTAGGGGGTAGAATCCCATTATCATTGTAATTTGCTAATTAAATAATTATCAATTAGATAGGCTGATAGAACCCATTCTAGTGTATTCCACTGGGAGCTTTAATAAAGAAAAACATCATTCTGATTTTTTTATGTTATGTGTGTCCTGCCTGGAGGCTTTTTATAAAGATTACATACAGTACGTCCCGAGCTACACATACCACATGCCCTATACTTGAAATCACATACAAATATCTAACTTGGCAAGAATATATGCAGTTCAGTGTTTCCAAATTCAGATAAATGAGCCTTAATTGTTGTGCATTAATTAGATACCCAAGGCTATCTCCAAAGGAATATAAATTGAAATTTTAGACTTATTATTGAGTAGCCTTGTGAAATATGTCTTTAACACAATTATACCATGTGCTGAGAACTAAAAATAAAGGCACTGACCTGATACTAATTTGTATTTTACATGTTACACTTTAAATTGTGTATCAATAGGTTAATCTCATCTCCATATTTTTACACTTAGGTAATTTGAAATTTCTGCAATGAGAGGATCAGAATTACAATGGATAAAAAATAGAACCAATGTAATTGTAAATGCAACATAAGCAGTAAAACTAAAAATAATACAGTAACTGTATAGATTTCAATTCTACCTATACACTAGAATATAGGGAACACTTTCAGTTTTGTCTTGTTTAGCAGATGTTGCACCTCATATATTCATACACTGGATGGAAGTGTTAATGCGAGGATTGCCATTTGCAAAGCACAGAAAATGTAAATACTGCTGGATTGCATATGTGCTCCTGTGCAAAGCCTTGGGTTGTTATCAAGAAATAAGACTTGATGCAGTTGTAGAAATTATTTATGACTTTCCAGTTTGTTGAATCTGCATTTTATCAGGAATTTATAGCTGTGCAGAACCAAAATGGCAAGCATCTCGTAGCTAACAATTTAGCTGTACCAACTTCTACACTGATAATAGATATCTCCTTAATTTTGAATTGATAAACTATTAAGCAAATTTTACTTGCTGTTTGTACTTCCACAGAGATTTTATATAGCTGGTCTGAAATGGACAGGACACAATGAGCTGGGATTACATCATCTGGGTCATATCAAAATCAATTGCAATTAACAAATCAAATTTGAAAGAAGGTCTATTGCCTAAATTTGTCAATGTCGAGCCAAACTTAGGTAACATTTCTGTGTCTTAATATAACCTATACATTTTAATTTTTAGATATCTGGAGTAGAATTGAACATACATCAGTTTTATTTGCATAAAATTTGCAAAGACGGAATGCAAAGAATAAAGAACGTGAGCGGTGGGGAAGGGGTTGATGAACATATGCCAAGTATCATAAGGGTACTTCACATGATTGTAGGGGATGTATTCTGGAACCCGATGGACTAAATGCCGACTGCTGGCTTCCAGACTGCTTTATCTAGATGCCTGTCATTTCCTCGACATCTGGAGACCGGCGCCTGGCATCCCGATTGAGTGGATCCCGGCCGCCACAGCGGACAGCCACAGGAGGGGTTAGGTTTAGGGCTCCCGGGTGGACTTAGGGTTAGGCACCCCCCGGGAGGTTAGGGTTAGGCTAGGGGGAGGGGGGGTTAGGGTTAGGCATCCCCGAGGGGGGACTTAGGTTTTGGCAGCGGGGAAGGGGGGGTTAGGTTTAGGCACATAGAGGGTGGGTTAGGGTTAGGCACAGGGGGGGAGGTTAGGGTTAGGCACCCCTAAGGAGGGTTAGGGTTAGGGGGGTTAGGTTAGTAAATACTTACCTTTAGGACAATTGGGATTTCCTCCTTTGTCGGGCAGCCGCTGTCGGGAATTGAATCGCCGGCCATGTGGCCGGTGGTAATACATATCACACCCGATTGTAGATAGAGGTAGATGTGGTCACAAAAACATATACACCTGTCAGGGGCCATATTTGGCATCTACTTTATCCAGTAGTGTGGTTGTGTATATTATATGAAGTCTTGGCCATCTTTTCATATAACTTAATTGATATTTCCTTTGGAAGGATGATTTCCTTTGATTTATAAAGGTGAGAATAATATATGTTAGTATTTAATTTCATTTCATTTAAGTGAATTTCATTTGAAATTTGTATTTAAATATATTTTATATAACAAATGTAACTTTTGAATTTGTTAATAACAATGTTAAAAAAATAATGTCTATTGTGTATAAATAGGATAATGAGACTCTACTAGTAGTACTCTCAACCTACTGTACATCTCTATGCTATTGTAGTACATAAACACACATTGCTCCTGAGTGTAGCCTATCATATATGCTAGTGTTTAGAACTGAACATATCATGAGATGCATGTAGATGTGAGTTTTCATGTGTACAACTTTTCCTTCTAAAGTTTGGGGCACAATTACATCCAATTCAACATGATCCACATAGTGACCATGTTTTGACATGTCATTACTATGGATTTGTTGTGCCATACATTGAAACCTACAGTATGGGGTCAATCCAATTAGCCACAAAGAGGTCAAGTTGCAACAGTGTAGAAACGCCGGCAACAACACAGCAATTTGTCCCCTCGCAGCCCGATATTACCCCAAGCTCACACATTTTTGTAGGCAGCCTCATGGGGCTGCAAACAAAAATCCATAGGTGCAGAATAAAGATTGAGCCCTGTGTATGTCTGAGTTTATACGTACTAGTTTAATAAAAAAAATATTGCATCCCTTTAGGTAACAAATAAAATTATATAGTTTTATGTGGCAAATCCCAATAGCCAATAGCCAAAATCCCAATAGTCCTGTTAATCAACAGTATTAGATGCCATCATTCTGGAATATGAAACCCCAAGGTGCAAATGACAGTACCAGTCAAAAAAAATGTCCTACTAGATCTGCAACACATTCAAGCCTGAGAGATGTTGTAGAACAATTAATTTAACTCTGTATTTTACATCTCATAAATCACATGAAAGTTATTTGTAGTTGGCTGTTTAGATGAATGGTGGGAATTCCGTCTCAGGGATTACAACTCTTTTCCTGATACATGATTAGTACTCCAGCCTGAAGGATTGTCTATTCATCTGAGCCCCAACAAACAAAGGGCCTGATTCAGAGATGGATGTAATGATGATATATACTAGGGGTGTGCACCGGCCACTTTTCGTGTTTTGTGTTTTGGTTTTGGATCTGGATCTTTCTTCGTGTTTTTGATCTGGATTGGTTTTGCCAAAACCACCCTTCCGTGTTTTGGGTTCTGGGTTTTGTGTTTTGGATCTGTATTTTTTTTTAAAAAAGCATAAAAACAGCTAAAATCACAGAATTTGTGGGTTTTTCTGCTCCTATGCTATTATTAACCTCAATAACCTTAATTTCCAATCATTTCCAGTCTATTCTGAACACCTCACAATAGTGTTTTTATGTCCAAAGGTTGCACCGAGGTAGCTGGATGACTATGCTAAGCGACACGAGTGGGCGGCACAAACACGTGGCACATCTAGTAGTGACACTGTAGTTGCAGACAGTAAGGCAGTTTGAAAAACTAGGTCCCAAACAGTACATAATGCAAAGAAAAAAAGAGGTGCAAGATGGAATTGTCCTTGGGCCCTCCCACCCATTCTTATGTTGTATAAACAGTACATGCGCACATTAACAAACCAATCATTTCAGCGCCAGGGTCTGCCACACAACTGTGGCTGAAATGATTGGCTCGTTTGGGCCCCCACAAAACAAGCTGGCAATTAATCTGTCCCTGCACAAACTGGCTCTATGGAGGCAAGATGTCGTCCTCATCCTCCTCATCCACCGATTCCTCACCCTCTTCAGTGTTGTGTACATCCTCATCCTCACAGAGTATTAATTTGTCCCAGCTGGAATCCACCACCACAGGTCCCTCTGTACGTTCTGGAGGCTGGTCTCCCTGGAAGAGTTGATAATTAATTTTTATGAACATCATCTTCTCCACATTTTGTGGAAGCAACCTCCTACACCTTTTGCTGACAAGGTTCCGGCTGCACTAAACACTCTTTCAGAGTACACAATGGAGGGGAGGCAAATCAGGTAAAATAGAGCCAGTTTGTACAGGGGTCTACAAATTGCCTCTTTTTCCTGCCAGTACATGCCTACTTGGATGCTGTCACTGATGTAATCCTCCACCATTCTGTCAATGGTGACAGTATCATATGCAGTGACAGTAGACATGTCAGAAATTGTTGCCAGGTCCTTCAGTCCGGACCATATGTCCAAAATTGGTCCTGCCTGCCCTGCATCACCGCCAGCAGGTTGCTTAGGATACCTAAGTTGTTTCCTGGCAGCCCCAGTTGTGGGAGAAAATGAAGAATGAGCTGTTGGCGTGTCACGTTCCAGTCTGATTTCAACAGGTTGACCACCCTGGAATCCTGGCAAAGCGAATGAAGGGCTTCATCCACAAGTCCCACATGCCAAGCGGAATTGCTCTGTCTTAGCACCTCCTTCACTTTCTCCAGCTGCTTCTGCAAAAGCCTGATGAGGGGAATGACCTGACTCAAGCTGGCAGTGTCTGAACTGACTTCATGTGTGGCAAGTTCGAAGGGCTGAAGAACCTTGCACAACAAGGAAATCATTCTCCACTGTGCTTGAGTCAGGTGCATACCCCCTCCTTTGCCTTAGGTGGATGTATAGGCTTGAATGGCCTTTTGCTGCTCCTCCATTCTCTGAAGCATATAGAGGGTTGAGTTCCACCATGTCACAATCTCTTGCTTCAGGTGATGGCGGGGCAGGTTCAAGAGTGTTTGCTGGTGCTCCAGTCTTCGGCACGCAGTCACTGAATGGCAAAAAGTGGGCAGAAATTTTTTGGGCCACCCAAAGCGTCTCCTGCACGCCCCCGTCACTTTTCAGAAAATTCTGCATCTCCAAAATTATTGTGTGAGGAAAACATGGGACTTGCTGGAATTTACCCAGATTTAATGCCCGCACAATATTGGTGGCATTGTCAGATATCACAAATCCCCAGGAGAGTCTAAGTGGGGTAAGACACTGGGTGATGATTTTCCTCAGTTTATCTAAGAGGTTGTCGGTGGTGTGTCTCTTACTGAAACCGGTGATACACAGTGTAGCCTGCCAAGGAACAAGCTGGCATTTCTGAGATGCTGCTACTGGTGACGCTGCTATTGTTGCTGCGTAAGGTGATACATCTACCCAGTGGGCTGTTTAGTCTTATAGTCCTCAGTCTGCCCTGTTCCGCTTGTCCACATGTCCGTGGTTAAGTGGACATTGGGTACAACCACATTTTTCAGGACACTAAGGACAATTTTTCTGATGTTTCTGTACAGTCTCGGTATTACCTGGAATGAAGTTTATTCTAGACGGGGATTGGAACCTGGGGAGACACTACCTCCATGAATTGTCTAAATCCCACTGCACTAATGGCGGATACCGGATGCACATCTAACTTCAACATAGCAGTCAAGGCCTCAGTTATACGTTTTGCTTCAGGATGACTGCTGTCATATTTCATCCTCCTCGCTAAGTCCTGTTGTATGGTCAATTGTTTAGTAAAGTAGTGGTGTTCCTACTTCCTCTCTGGGATGATGAATGACTCCCAGCAGCAGCAACAGCAGCAGCGGCAGCAGTAGGCGTAGCAATGGAGGATCCTCAGGAGGAATCCTGGAAAGGAGAGTCAGTCATGCCAGTGACATGGCCTGCAGGACTACTTCCGATCCTGACTAAGGAGGAAATTGATGAGGAGGGAGTTGACTGTGTGGTTTGCAGGCACTTGGATGCAACAGGACATAGGGATTTAGGTGTCCCTGGACTGCTTACGGTATTAGTCAAAGTTTCTGAACTTGACAGTAACTTTTTATGAACGCGCTGCAGGTAACGTATAAGGGAGGATGTTCCTAGGTGGTTAACATCCCTACCCCTACTTATTTCACATTTACATATGGTACATATGGTAAGACAGTTGTTGTCCGGATTTGGATTTAAATATTTCCAGACCAAAGAGGTGGAATGTTTGGTCTTCTGCCCAGGCATGATCGTGATGGGTTTTTTCATCCCACGGACAACAACTATCTCCACCAGAATGTGATTTAAACACACCACATCACGATCAGAATCCTCCTCGCCAACTTCCTCCTCAGCGCCAGCTACACCAGTATCCTCATCCTGTTGTACTTCAACAGTGACATTTTCAATTTGCATATCAGCAAGTAGACTGTAGGTGCTCCTTTCAGCACTTGCAGAGGGTGTGCAAATGGTGGAAAAAGCCACCTCTTCCCGTCCAGTGCTGGGAAGGTCAGGCATCGCAACCGCCACCACACTTGGGCTCTCCTTGGGGATTTGTGATATCTTCTTAGAATGCATAGAATGCACAGTTCTTCGCTGTGCTTTTGCCAGCTTAACTTGTTTGATTTTTGTAGCGGGAGGAGGGCTTCCATCGTCATGTGAAGCTGAACCACTAGTCATGAACAATGGGAAGGATCATAGCCGTTCCTTCCCACTCCGTGTCGTAAATGGCATATTGGCAAGTTTATGTTTCTCCTCAGCTGATTTAAATGTTTTTTTTAAGGTAATTTTCATGAACTTTGTCATTTCGGATTTTATATACCCTCTACTATGACATGTGGCATCGACCATTGCAGATGACGTTGATGGCATTTTATCATCTATGTCATGACTAGTGGCAGCAGCTTCAGCACTAGGAGGAAGTGGTTCTTGATCTTTCCCTATTTTATTTTTAGGGGACAAAATTTGGTCCTCCATTTATGTTATATTGATTGATATATACGTGCGGCTAAGGCACACACAAACACAGAAAATAAAATTTTACATTTTTTTTGGAGAGCACATTGGGGGTTACACCACGCTTTAAGAGATGAGCTAGTTGGCCCTTTACTTATGGGACACAGGTGCACGCTTGGCGCTGCTCCTTTGTTGATGCACGTGCAGCCACTGTGCACACAATTCACAAACACAGAAAATATTTTTTTATTTTGTTTGGAGTGCACTTTGGGGGTTACAGCATCCTTTAACAGATGAGCCAGCTGGCCCTTTACTTATGACACAGGTGCACGCCTGGCGTTACTTTTTTGATGCACGTGCGGTTACTGCGCACACAATTCACAAACACAAAAATGTATTTATTTTTTTTGGAGTGCATTTTGGGGGTTACAGCACCCTTTAATGGACAAGCCAGCCGGCCCTTGATTAATTACACAGGCATATGCTTGGCGCTACTTTGTTGATGCATGTGCAGCTACTGCGCACACAATTCACAAACACAGAAAAAAATATTTATTATTTGTTTGGAGTGCACTTTGGGGGATACACCACCCTTTAACAGATGAGCCAGCTGGCCCTTTACTTATGACACAGGCTCACGCTTGGCACTGCTCTTTTGTTGATGCACGTGCAGCCACAGCTCACACAATTCACAAACACAGAAAATATTTTTTTATTTTGTTTGTAGTGCACTTTGGGGGTTACAGCACCCTTTAACGGTCAAGCCAGCTGGCCATTTACTTATGACACAGGCGCACGCTTGGCGCTACTTTGTTGATGCACGTGCGGCTGCTGTGCACACAATTCACAAACACAGAAACAATTTTTATTTTATTTTTTGGAGTGCACTTTGGGGGAGTGAACAGAGCACCCCCTGGACAACACTACAGCACCCCTCTAGGACTACAGCCTTTATGGGACACTGCACAACACAGTCCAGCCAGCCCCTATAGACTTGGAGTGGACTCAGCCCCTATGGACAACTGACTGTACAACACAGCACAGCCAGCCCCTATGACAGCAGCACAACACAGCCCAGCCAGCCCCTATGGACAACAGCAGCACAACACAGCCCAGTCAGCCCCTATGGACTGAGTGGACACAGCCCCTATGGACAACAGCAGCACAACACAGCCCAGCCAGCCCTAGCTCCCACCCTCCCTCTTCACTGTCCACAGCCAGAGTGAGAAATGGCACCAACGCGGGGACCTTTTATAGAATCCAAAACCCGTGAGATCCTGAAGGCGAGATGATGACATTTTGCCTCGATTTCAGTTCCGAGTCAGGCGGGAAAACCCGAGCCGGACTCGGATACGACTCGGATCAGGGGGGCTCGGGGGAGTTCGGAAATCTGAAACCGCTCATCCCTAATATATGCACAGTTTCAGTTAGTTTAAGCTTAGCTTACTGCTGATTGTGACTGCATTGTTTATGACATCTATAGATGGGGTTAGTGGTATGGTCCGCAGTGTCCACAATGGGTACTCAGCGATGCCTTTCTAGCTTCAGTCCCTGCCAAGTTGCAGTACTATGAGCATGCACAGATGGCCATCATGCATGCACATTTGTCAGCAACCTGTTGCCAGCAGAATTAGGCTGCCGACAAGTCACCAGGGAAAGCTGTGGAGGAAGGGAAACCGCTTGACCTCGCCAGACAGGTAAGTTATGGTGAATACCATTAGTATCACTGACTCCAAAACTAAATATGCCACTGGAAATTTGTACCATTGTTAAATGGAGCCCCATGTGTGCTAATTATCTTAAAATATGGTATAATTTTTTAAAACTATTAACTGTGTAAACTATTTGTCTGATTTAACCCTGTAGTAACAAAAAAACATTTTGGTTTGCATCCTATTTATCAAATCACTACTATAAGGTTCACTTGTCAGTACTAGTTGCTCTGGTTATCTCTATCTCGAACACTTATTTGGGTTTCAGTATCATATCAATGTGGTTGAATTGCAAATTTGCAAATGTATCTATCCTCTCTGAGGCCCCCATTTACTAACGAGTTTTAGCACCAAAACGAGTGATAATTTTCACTGTGTATGATAAATGGTACTCCAGTCAATCAGCTCCCAGCTGTCAACTGTTAGAAAAATTACAGTTGGGAGCTGATTGGCTGGAGCACCATTTATCATACATATTGAAATGTATCACTCGTTTTGGTCATAAAACTCGTTAGTAAAAAAGGCCCTGAATCTTTCTGTGTTGGTCTACATTGCTGAATGTCTATCCTAATTTTTTAGCATGTATGTCCTCTTCCCAGGGGTGGATCCAGGGTGGGGTCAATCAGTGTGATTGCATGTGCTGGGCTGTGGGGGAGGCTGCTGCCATTGAGTATCAGCAATCTCTTAACTCTCCCTGCATGATGTGCCACTGCACTGTTACACAGGAGTCATGGGCAGTGGGCAGGTAAGAAGTGTTACAGGGTGGGTGGAGGGAACCATCGCAATGATTGACCTCATGCTTCCCATGGATCTGCTACCCTCACCCTCAATTTCCCTGCTTTGATTGTTATTATCATTGTTTCCCCTTGCAGTATTTAACCAGGCAAGTTTAAGCATGTAAATTTATACATTTTTGTATGTATTTATAAATATGTATAGTGTGCCAATGTACTGTAAAGTAATGTACCGCTGGGAGGCGGTTTTCTGGAAGCTGAAGTCCGAGGCTGTGGGAGGAAACAGAGGCGAGGGGCCTGAATGTACGACCTCCACATCCACGGGTCTTGGTCATTGGTGAGACCTAGTCAAAGGTGCGGAATATAACCCACGAGATGGTGTTCGCCAGTGACCCCACCAATCGGGATATGGGCTTGAGCTGCTCCTCGTAAGCAGGTCATGGTCCTTTGACTAGGTGACCAAAGCCAGCAGGAAAAAGGAGAGATGAACACTCATGGCCCAAAGGGTCTGTGCCAGTAAGGGGCACGTAGAGACACTGTACTTGAGGTACAAGGAAGTGTGCACTGCGGACACACTCTACCGGGTTGCCGGTTAGAAAGAGTGCACCATGGTGCAATACTGTAACACATAGGTAGGGACCACAGAGTCCAGTAACAAGGTGGGCAGTGATACTGGAGCCAGCCAGAGATTATGACTCTGGAGAAGTGGGTACGTATAACTACACTCTGTGATGGTAAAGCACTGGTGAAATGGATAGTATACTGCACACAGGTGGTGGTGGTAATGCACTGGTGGAATGGAGGTATACTGCACACAGACAAGGTGGTAACGCACTGATGAGATGAATGATATAGCTGCACACAGGCTGAGGTGGTAAAACACTGGTGAGATGAATGATATAGCTGTACACAGGCTGAGATGTTAAAGCACTGATGAGATGAATGATATAGCTGCACACAGGCTGAGGAGGTAAAGCACTGGAGAGATGAATGATATAGCTGTACACAGGCTGAGATGGTAAAGCACTGATGAGATGATTGATATAGCTGCTCACAGGCTGAGATGGTAAAGCACTGGTGAGATGGATGATATAGCTGCACACAGGAATAGATCACTGGAAGCAAGGGAACCTGGAACAAGAGACCACTAGTAACACTAGCAGCGACAATGGTTGTTCATGCAACTACCTGATACACAGGAGCCGGATATATACCCCTGGAATCCCACTGATTGGTCCACAGCATCAGCTGACCGGCCAGACTGTCAGGGAAGGAAGGATAGTCAGAGAAGGAAGTGTCATGGTGGCGCCCATGAGAGGAACTCCGATCCCCACGCACCAGGCCGCCCGAGACACCAGCATCAGGGAGAATGCTAAGCACCTCCCACGTCGCCGCACCAGCCACCCGACTGCCCGGGAATTCAGAGGAAGCCGGCGGGACAGTAAGGGATGGATGATCCCTGGCTGAACTCTGACAGTACCCCTCCTTTCAGGGTGGACACCGGACACCCACCAGGTTTAGCAAGAAATCTAATATGGAAGGCTTGAACCATTTGAGGCGCGTGAACGTCTGTGGCTCTGATACATGCCCTTTCTTCCGGACCATACCCTTTCCAGTCAATGAGATATTGGAGGTTGTTAGATTTGGTAAATCGAGAGTCCAAAATCCTCCCTACCTCGAACTCTGTACCTTGAGAAGTTTGCACTTGAGGTAACTTGGGAGCAGAAGTTTGAAAACGATTCAGCACTAGAGGACGCAGCAAAGAAATATGAAAGGTATTGGATATTCTTAGTTGAGGAGGGAGTTCCAACTTATACGCGACTGGGTTGATGACCTTGCGAACACGGTAAGGACCAAAGAAGCGTGGGGCTAGCTTCATACTGGGTACTTTCAATCGGATTTTCCTGGAAGATACCCAGACTTTATCTCCAACTCTCAGCAGTGGAACAGCGACACGTCATCTATCCACACATTTTTTGTAGTTCTTTGACGACTGCTTCAGAGAGGAATGAACCCTCTTCCAAACGGTTGCGAAAGACTCCACCAATTCAGAAACTGCAGGGACCTCTACTGTAGGCAAATTTTGAAAATCTGGGACTCTAGGATGTCTCCCTAACACCGTAAAAAAAGGAGTGGCTTTGGAGGAAGTGTGATATTTGAAGTTGTGTGAAATTCTGCCCAAGGTAATAGATCCAGCCAGTTATCTTGTGAGGTGGAAACGAAGAGTCTTATGAAAGTCTCCAGCTCTTGGTTAACTCTTTCGGTTCCCCATTAGTTTGAGGATGGTAGGCTGAAGAAAATTTTAACGTGGTTCCACAAATGCTACATATGGCTCTCCAAAATTTAGCAACAAATTGAACTCCGCGGTCAGAAATGATCTCTTTAGGAAGTCCATGCAACCTGAATATTTCCTTAACAAAGACTCTTGCCAACAGAGGAGCAGAAGGGAGACCCATCAATGGAATAAAGTGTGCCATCTTTGAAAAGCGATCCACCACTACCCATATGGTATTGTATTCTTGGGAGCATGGTAGTTCAGAGATGAAATCCGTCGATATATGGGTCCAAGGAGTATTAGGAATGGACAGGGGTCGCAGGAGACCTGCTGCCTTCTTGCGGGGAGTCTTATGCTGAGCGCATTTTACACATGAAAGAATAAATTCTTGAATATCCCCTTTCATTGTGGGCCACCAATAGGAACGCTGAAGGAACTTGTTAGTCTTGAGTATACCAGAATGGCCAGCAAACAGAGAGCTACGAGCCCAAGTTAGTAATTTTCCCTGTAGTTCTGGGGTCACAAAAATTTTCCCTGGGGGAGGAGTCAACATTTGAGTAGAGGCGAAGACTATAGGATCTAAAATTGGTCGGGAATGTTGATGATTCTCTTCCTGAGTGCTGGACAAGAAAGACCGTGAGAGGGCGTCAGCTTTTCTGTTTAGACTGCCAGGATGAAATTTAAGTTTTGAATTAAATCTTGAAAAGAACAAGGACCAATGTGCCTGTCTAGCATTTAGACGGTGAGCCATTTGGAGGTAGATTCTCCTTTATATATGCCGCCATAGCGGCTGTTTCAGGAACTGATAATGGGTAGGTTCGACCCCGAAGAGGGTTCTTCCCTGGCAGGAGCTCAATACCACAGTCCCAGGAACGATGAGTTGGAAGTTTATCCGCAGCCTGTTCGCAAAATACATCAGCAAAATCTTGATAAGCTGCTGGTAGACCTGGAACAGAGGAACACTTGGGCTTGTCAGACGGGGGGAAGCTTATGTTTCCACTGGAGGACACTGCATTAGTACGGACAGGGAGTACTTGGATGAGACATCCATGGAAACAACTTGGACCCCACAATAAAATCTGCATACTGGACCACTCAAACGTAGGATTGTGCATTTGTAGCCAGGGAAGGCCTAAAACTAGTTCATAGGCTGAGTCGGGAAGAACAAAAAATTCAATAGTCTCCTGGTGCAGACATCCAATCTGGAGGAACACTGGCAGAGTTTTTGAGGAAATGGATCTCCCTAGCAAGGTCTTGCCATCTACACCAGAGAGCAGTAATCTGTTTGGCAATGGAAACACCGGAATGCCTAGGGTCTGAACCAGTGACTTTGAAATAAAACTGCCGGCAGCCCCAGAATCCACAAGGGCTTTAACCATCCTTGTCCTGGACTGGTAGGAGAGCGACACAGGCAATAAACTGTCATTTATTTGGGAGGAGTCAGAAATAACCCGCAATTGCATGCTCCCAACATCAATTAGGGTTTTGCGTTTCCCTACAACACAGGACAATTCCTTAATGTGTGCTCTGGAGCAGCACAATACAAGCACAATTTATTTTGAAAACGCCGGTTCCGTTCGGCGGTACTTAACCGGGATCTGTTAATTTGCATCGGCTCCTCACTGCTAGAGAAGGAAGGAGAGGAATAACCTCCTAAGGATGGGCGATCCCGAGGACGATCTCCATGCCCACTATTTCCCCACCACTCTCTATGGCGAAGGTCAATTTTTATACAGATAGATATAACATCCGAGAAGGTGGGAGGTAAATCCCTAGATGGCAATTCATCCTTCATCCTCTCAGATAAGCCATGTAGGAAGGCTGCCTTAAGTGCTTCCTCATTCCATTTTAGTTCGGACGCCAGGGTTTGAAATTGTACAACATATTGCCCGACGGACCGGGTACCCTGACGGACATGAAGCAAATCTGAAGAAGCAGAGACAGATCTCCCGGGTTCATCAAAGATCCTTTTGAAAGCTTTTGAACTCTTCATATCTAGATACGAGCAGATCTGCTCGTTCCCACAAGGGGGAGACCCAATCCAGAGCTGCCCTGGTTAGTAATGAAATTACATAGGCCACCTTTGACCGGGAGGTAGGGAAATTCTGGGGTAGGCATTCGAACTGGATCTCACACTGGTTTATGAAACCATGACATAGTTGAGGAGTACCATCGAACCTCTCAGGAGTAGCCAAGTGCAAACGGGATTTTTGAGGAACGACCCCCGAAGGTAATACAGGAGAAACCATAGGAGCGACAGAAGGTGGAGCATGAGACATAGCTGCCAGAGTGTTTTGAATAGACAGGAGCTGACCAGATAATTCCCGTAGGTACTGGGCCACATGCTGCTGTGCCGCCTCTTGGTTATCCATGCGAGTTGTTAGCTCCTGGAGATTCCCAGTACCTGGGGAGCCTGTAGCTTCCATTTGGCCTGAACTAACTGTCATGCTGGGAGGCGGTTTTCTGGAAGCTGAGGCCTTAGGCTGCGGGAGGAAATGGAGGCGAGGGGCCTGAATGTACGACCTCCACATCCACGGGTCTTGGTAATTGGCGAGACCTAGTCAAAGGTGCAGAATCTAACCCACGAGATGGTGTTCGCCAGTGACCCCACCAATCGGGATATGGGCTTGAGCTGCACCTCATAAGCAGGTCACGGTCCTTTGACTAGGTGACCAAAGCCTGCGGGAAAAAGGAGAGATGAACACTCATGGCCCATAGGGTCTGTGCCAGTAAGGGGCACGTAGAGACACTGTACTTGAGGTACAAGGAAGTGTGCACTGAAGACACACTCTACCGGGTTGCCGGTTAGAAAGAGTGCACCATGGTGCAATACTGTAACACGTAGGTAGGGACCACAGAGTCCAGTAATGAGGTGGGTAGTGGTACTGGAGCCAGCCAGAGATTATGACTCTGGAGAGGTGGGCATGTATAACTACACTCAGGCTGTGATGGTAAAGCACTGGTGAAATGGATAGTATACTGCACACAGGTGACAGTGGTAACGCACTACATGGAGGTATACTGCACACAGGTGAGGTGGTAACGCACTGATGAGATGAATGATATAGCTGCTCACAGGCTGAGATGGTAAAGCACTGATGAGATGAATGATATAGCTGCACACAGGCTGAGGTGGTAAAGCACTGGGGAGATGAATGATATAGCTGTACACAGGCTGAGATGGTAAAGCACTGATGAAATGAATTATATAGCTGCCCACAGGCTGAGATGGTAAAGCACTGATGAGATGAATGGTATAGCTGCACACAGGCTGAGATGGTAAAGCACTGATGAGATGAATGATATAGCTGCACACAGGCTGAGGTGGTAAAGCACTGATGAGATGAATGATATAGCTGCACACAGGCTGAGGTGGTAAAGCACTGGGGAGATGAATGATATAGCTGCCCAGAGGCTGAGATGGTAAAGCACCGATGAGATGAATGGTATAGCTGCACACAGGCTGAGATGGTAAAGCACTGGTGAGATGGATGATATAGCTGCACACAGGAATAGATCACTGGAAGCATGGGAACCTGGAATGAGAGACCACTAGTAACACTAGCAGTGACAATGGTTGTTCAGGCAACTACCTGATACACAGGAGCCGGATATATACCCCTGGAAGCCCACTGATTGGTCCACAGCATCAGCTGATCGGCCAGACTGTCAGGGAAGGAAGGATAGTCAGAGAAGGAAGTGTCATGGTGGCACCCATGACAGGAACTCCGATCCCCGCGCACCAGGCCGCCCGAGACACCAGCATCAGGGAGAATACTCAGCACCTCCCACATCACCACACCAGCCGCCCGACTGCCCGGGAAGTCAGAGGAAGCCGGCGGGACAGTAAGGGACAGCCGCTCCCCGGCTGAACTCTGACAAATAAGTGTCAAAGGCACTGAAGTGTATAAGTTATACTGTTTGTTACAACAAAGGTGCATTAGATTAAACACTATATACTGTAGGAAGTAAAGCACTAATGCATTCTTTCAAGTCACCAACACCTCACAATATTATAGTAAGAGCTATTTGAAGAATTAGTCATAATATCATCCAGCACCAGCTCAGCATTACTATTCTTTCCATCAGACAGCATAGACTCCTGTCTATTATATTTTTATTCAGTCACGATTAGAGATGAGTGGGTCCGATTCTCTGAGAACCGGACCCACTCGAACTTCATGATCCAGGCTGGGATCCAAGTCAGACTCAGATTTTCCCGCCTGACTCGGATCCCAAAATGAGGCAAAACATCATTCTCCCGCTGTCGGATTCTCACAGGTTTTGGAATCTATAAGGGTTTCCAGTCATCGACGCAATTTTCACTCCAGCTGTGGAGAGTGTACTGAATAGACGTGTGTCCTCCAAGGGTGCTCAGTCCATGCTCTGTCCATCCATCAAGGGCTGCTGTGTCCTCCAGAGCTGCTCTGTCCATCCATCAAGGGCTGCTGTGTCCTTTAGGAGTGCTCCCTCAGTCTAGGGGTTCTCTGTCCATCCATAAAGGAGCTGCTGTGTCCTTCACGGGTGCTCTGTTCGTCTATGGGTGCTCTGTCCATCCAAAAATGGGCTGCAGTGTCCTTCAAGGGTGTTCTGTCAGTGTAGGTGTGCTCTATCCATCCATAAAGGGGCTGCTGTGTCCTTCATGGGTGCTCTGTCAGTCCAAGGGTGCCCAGTGTAAAAAAATAAAAGCTAATAATATAATTTTTTTGTGCTGTACCACAGTGTACTATATATATTTGTTTTATTGTGATGATGCCAGTCAGTGTAATATTCATACAAGTATAATGTCACTGTAAGTGGTAGCGCAGTGTAATATTCATACATGTATTGTGACACTGTAAGTGGTAGTGCAGTGTAATTTTCATAAAAAATATAGTTAAACTGTATGTGGTAGTACAGTGTAATCATAAAAAAATATTGTGACACTGTAAGTGGAACCGCAGTGTAATATTCATAAAAATAATGTGATTGTGACACTAAGTGGCAGCACAGTGTAATATTCATAAAAAATATTGCGACATTGTAAGTGGTAGCGCAGTTTAAGATTCATAACAAATATTGTGATTATGACACTGTAAGTGGTAGCGCAGTGTAATATTCATACACGTATTATGATGCTGTAGGTTGAACCACAGTGTAATATTCATACATTTATTGCGACACTGTAAGTGGAACCACAGTGTAATATTCATAAAAAATTTTATTCCAATGTAGGTCATTGATACCACAGTGTAATATTTAAAATTGGTACAATTTGACATGTATGCTATACCCCACTTTGTTCGTGTTTGTTGATATGGAGAACGATCAATTGAAAGGAGAGCAGGAACCACATACTAGTGCTGGAAGTGCTGCCAGTGCTACCAGTCATGATGTTACTAGTTTGTCTACATCATCTACTAAAGCCGATGCCCAAGAGCACACAGGGTTTAAGTCAGGATAGCTAAAGTCAAAGAGACAATCTTTTACATTGGTAAAGAAAAAAAATCAAAGGGTAAGTTAGCTGTGGAAATACATAAAATTGGCAATATGCCTTTTACCACATGAAGTGGCAAGGAAAGGCTAAGGCCTTCATTTATAACTTGTGGTTTTGCCTCTTATGATGAAGTGAGCCCTTCTTCCTGTAGATGTTTAAAAAAAAAATGAAAATCGTTAAGGCACAGGAAACAACTGTGCGCTCAGAAATGTCACAAATCCCTGAGGAGAGTCTAAGTGTGTCAGTGGGTGCCATGTGTGAGCTTGACCTTTCCAAAACTGTACTCGCAGAGTTGCCTCCTTCCACCACTTGTGCATCCTCTGCAATTGTGGGGATGAACAGCACAAGTGAACATGCTGACACAGAAATCAAAGATGCTTCTGTGGAAGTGCACCAGGATGAGGAGGATATTTGTGTTGCTGATGTTAAGAATGTTGATGATGATGATGTTGATGATGAGGACGCTGTTGATGAGGATGTTGTTTGTGTAAATCAGGCATCAGTGGAAGAAACAGATGTTGCCCTTGATAGGGAAAAGCCCATTGTCAAGCCTGAGCATAAGATAAAAAATTCCACTTGTTATGTATGGAATTACTTCTACCCAAATCCAGACAACAATTGTCAAGCAATCTGTACCCATTGAAAAGCCAGAGTAAGTAGAGGTAGGAACCTTAACCATCTTGGAAACTCCTCCCTGTTACATCATTTGCAGTGAGTTCATGAAACATTTATGGGAAAATCAGAAACTGGTGCTAAAAAAATAACAACAGACAGTCCAGCATCAGTTAGCTCCATTCCCTCAGCTAGATCCCAGCACCGGCAATCTCCCCCGCCAACACCTTCATCATCAATATCCTCACTAATGATCAGAGGTAGTTCTCCATCCAGGATAATGCTAGGTGATTACTCCCTTATCAAGTATTCCTTAGCAGAATCCTTGAGTGCTAGGTCTGCTGCTGCTGCTGGGGGTGGATCTTCATCACAGAAAGGGACCAAGAAGACTACTACTAGTAGTAATTTAAAAATCAATTGACTATTAAACAATCCATTGATAGAGGAAGCAAGTATAACAGTTGTTACCCAGTTGCACAGCAGATCAATGACGCCATGATGGCTGTGCTAGAATTAGGTAAGGATGATATTGTGGCAGAAGTGCAAAAGGAGGATGAGGGGGAAATTTGTGTCTTTTCTGATGCTAATGAGGATGTTGATGATGAGGATGTTGTTTGTGTAATTCAGTCACCAGTGGCAGCAGTTCTTGCACATGATAAAAAGAAAATCACTGTCATGCCTGGGCATAAGAACAGAAAAGCTACATCTTGTTTGTGGAATTATTTTAACCCAAATCCTGACAACAGTTGTGAAGGCATCTGTACCATTTGTAAAGCCAAAGTAAGTAGGTACGTCAACCATCTAGGCACCTCCTCCCTGTTACGTCATTGAGTGCATGCAATTTATTTAACAAAACAAACAAAACAAAATGTGTGAATGTTATTCGGAATATATAATGACTACTGCATTTCTCATTAACCAAATTCATCTTCAGCTGAACTGAGAGTTGAAATAAAACAAACTATGTAACTTATTGGTGTGTAATTCTGAATATAAACATAGTATAGATGTTAAAGTGTAGTGAGTTACAGTAATGCTGCTGCATTTGTAAGTGTCATTGGCAGGTTAATAGTCTGAAATTAAGGTATGACTTCACACAAAACCAATACTTACTATTCAGAGGTGTTTCCAAGTCAACTCCAGGTGGTATGCAGTCGGGTTGCCGACGGTCTAAATGCCAACCATCGGCATCCCGACTGTATAATCCCTGCAAGGGTCTAAAGTCAGGCATCGAAATCCCGATGCCTGTCATTTTACCTACGTCGGGAGCCCTGCGCCCGGCATCCCGATTGAAGGTATCCCGGGTGCCAGGCACAAACTGCTGCGGGGTGGAGGGTTAGGTTAGGGGCTCCTGGGGGGGGACAGGGTTAAAATGCCCATCCACTATGCGATGCGGGGAACAGCACAATTACGATGCTGTCATCTCCCATGGGGTGAACTGCATGCACTAAACGTTCATATGTTCAGTGTATGCAGTTCAATCATCCCTGAACATAGCAACCTGACGGCGGTCGTCAGGTTGACCGTCATGTTCGGGCTATGATTGATGTTAAAATCAACCAGCGGGCGTGCGCATTGCTGGACGATTTTAGCCTTTTACTGCCCGATATGCGGACGATTACCAAGCGATGGAGTGATAACGACCGTTGTCATTGCTCCATCGCTAGGTTTAATCGCCTAGTGGATGGGCAGCATTAGGCACCCCCCTGGGAGGGTTAGGGTTACGAACCTCTGGGGGGAGGTTAGGGTTAGGTACCCCCCCGGGAGACTTAGGGTTAGGCTGTGGGGAAGGGGAGGTTAGGGTTAGGCACTTGGATGGGGGGTTAGGGTTAGGCATACCTAAGGGAGGGTTAGGATTAGGCTAGTGGAAGGGAGGGTTAAGATTAGGCACCCCCGGTGGGAGGTTAGGGTTAGACACTCCCCCTGGGAGACTTAGGGTTAGGCTGTGGGGAAGGGGAGGTTAGGGTTAGGCACTTGGGGAGGAGGGTTAGGGTTAGGCACCCCTAAGGGAGGGTTAGGGTTAGAGGGGTTAGAAAGGTTAGCAATACTTACCTGATCTTACGATCAGGATTTTCACCCTTGCCGGGCTGCCATGCGGCCGGCGGTATATCATACCGATTCCCCCCAGGTATAGCATAAGCGAATCCAAGACTTGGGTGGAGGCACTAAAGGGAAATAAGTATAGAAAGGTTTATTGTAGCAATTAAGGGAAAGAGGGTGCCTGCTGCATTATTATTATCCTTTATTCTTATAGCACCACAAGAGTTTGCAGCGCCTTACTAATATGCAAAACAAGGAAACAGTGACTTACAGTACAAAACACCGCAGGATAAGGGCATGGTTTTTTAAACATTGCTGTATCGGCGATCATAAACAAGCAGCAGGGCGATAGCAACAAAGGGTTAGGTGCAGTTGTTCAGTGTATGCAGATCAATCATCCCTGAACATAGCAACCTGACGGCGGTCGTCAGGTTGACCGTCATGTTCGGGCTATGATTGATGTTAAAATCAACCAGCGGGCGTGCGCATTGCTGGACGATTTTAGCCTTTTACTGCCCGATATGCGGACGATTACCAAGCGATGGAGTGATAACGACCGTTGTCATTGCTCCATCGCTAGGTTTAATCGCCTAGTGGATGGGCAGCATTAGGCACCCCCCTGGGAGGGTTAGGGTTATGAACCTCTGGGGGGAGGTTAGGGTTAGGTACCCCCCCGGGAGACTTAGGGTTAGGCTGTGGGGAAGGGGAGGTTAGGGTTAGGCACTTGGATGGGGGGTTAGGGTTAGGCACACCTAAGGGACGGTTAGGATTAGGCTAGTGGAAGGGAGGTTTAAGATTAGGCACCCCCGGTGGGAGGTTAGGGTTAGACACTCCCCCTGGGAGACTTAGGGTTAGGCTGTGGGGAAGGGGAGGTTAGGGTTAGGCACTTGGGGAGGAGGGTTAGGGTTAGGCACCCCTAAGGGAGGGTTAGGGTTAGAGGGGTTAGAATGGTTAGCAATACTTACCTGATCTTACGATCAGGATTTTCACCCTTGCCGGGCTGCCATGCGGCCGGCGGTATATCATACCGATTCCCCCCAGGTATAGCATAAGCGAATCCAAAACTTGGGTGGAGGCACTAAAGGGAAATAAGTATAGAAAGGTTTATTGTAGCAATTAAGGGAAAGAGGATGCCTGCTGCATTATTATTATCCTTTATTCTTATAGCACCACAAGAGTTTGCAGCACCTTACTAATATGCAAAACAAGAAAACAGTGACTTACAGTACAAAACACCGCAGGATAAGGGCATGGTTTCTAAACATTGCTGTATCGGCGATCATAAACAAGCAGCAGGGCGATAGCAACAAAGGGTTAGGTGCAGTTGTAGGGAGTATAAGATAGCGCAAGGGAAAGGAGAAGCACATGAGGGTAGGGGGCTGTGCTCGTGAGAGCTTACATTCTAAAAGTGAGGGGCAGACAGACAGGGGTGACACAGGGTAGACAACGAGGAAGGAGCAAAGAACATACTTCACTCAGAACTGTCTGATTCCCACATCCAGTCTGCAGCCATTTCCTCAACATACAGCTAGGAGATATTTTCAGAAAATTCACTTATGTCACACAAAAGAGGGCAAAAACTTCAATCATACATACACTATCAATTATCTCCCTAATTGCAAATTTGTTCTTACTAATATCCCTGTAACCAGACATTCACAAAGGGGGGTATCCACTAGACGATAAAGTTGAACGATTGAACGATAATGATAAAATCGTTCGATAATCGTTCAAACATCGTTTGAACATCGTTTGCAAATCGTGCAGTAATTGTTTCTAACGATGTACGATGCGCGCTCCCGCTGGTCGTTTGATCGTCTCCTCCATCGACTGAACATGCAGGTCAATTTCACTTGATTGCTTACAAATTGTTTACACATCATTTACACATCGTTTACACATCGTTCACGCTGAACGATCAAACGATGAACCACTGTCTGCCCACTATAGCTGAAAGCTCTCAATCACAGATTAAAACAACATAGTTTATTGTTAGATCTTTTGCAAATCGTTTGCAAATCTTTTGCAAATCTTTTGCAAATCTTTTGCAAATTGTTCAGAGTGGAAGATCATATTTCAAGGGAAACTTCAAGGGAAAATCGTTAAGAGGTTGGACAGGGATAAAATCGTCTAGTGGATGCCCCCCATTACACTGTATCATTGCATGTTGAATATGATGTAGGAGGCTTCGCAAAGCATTTTGTCAAAATGACTTCTCCCTGATGTAGGTTAGATGTTCCTGACTGAAACCCCAACTATAAGTGCTTGTAAGCTCTTAAAACTAAAACAACATACAGGCTTTAAAATGGGAGTAAAAGTGTAGTGCAAATGTACACTAAAATTAATGGTAATATGAGTTTACTTAAGAAACAGCATCACAAATCTAAGCAAAAATAAAGAAACTTTAGTACAAACAAACGGCTATTGCAGCTACATAAAAAAATGTATAATAGGTCCCACACAGGACTGTCTCAATAGACCAAGTGTGTTGTTTTGTTATGTAGGCACTGCGGAACACTTGTGGCACCATATAAATAAAGGATAATAATAATAATAATAATAATAATAATAATAATAATAATAATAATAATAATAATGTAAATCTTTACACCCTCCAATACAAATATGTGAAAAACTGGCAGTTACTTTTATATCAGAACACTTTCATTTAGTTTTTGCAATTGGACTTGTTGGGTTACATTAGTCATACTCCATATAATCTTCTAGTCTGGATGTGCTTGAATAATTTAGATTTGTTATGTTACTGTGTATGGGCAGGCCAATCTCTTAATGTTTCTGTGTTCCTCCTTTGACGCCTTCTGGTACCCCATTGAAAATGTACTAAAAACTGCCATTCTAAATTAGGTAAATAGATTAATGTCACTGTGTAGGGCTATTTACCATATGAATCCAACAAGAGAGCAGAATTTCTAAATGATGTTGAGTTTCTTATTATTCATTTTTATACAACTGTCAGGTTTCTTTTACACATAAGAAATGCATTTAATGTACATGTAATTCCAGGTTTTTTTGCTGTTGGTAAATCAGTATGTAGTCAAAAGGTCCACAATGACAATGTTATGATGTTCACATTGTAAAAATGTCAACTGGCAATGTGCTGACATGTCGACAGGTGTAATGTATCCATGGTCAGAAGGTCAACATTAGTGTTAGGCTGTGGATGGGAGAGTTAGGGGTAGACTGCCCGGGGAGGTTAGGGTTAGGCTGCAGGTTTAGGATAAGGCACTAGAGACAGGGTTAGGGTTTGGCCAAAACACCAGAGGATTGGATGGAAGTCACAGTCACATGACTGCCAGGAAATGGATGATGCCGCTGGAGCTGCTGCAGTTGCCGGGAGAATAGAAACTAAGGGCTAAATTAATTTGGAGCTTTTTTCAAAGATGCCTCATCTTTGGTGGTTTTGGATGCTGGATTTAAAGGAGAAATAGCATTAAATACAAAACCTGGCTTGCTTTGTATTTAATATTTTTGGCTCATTATTTCAGGTGTCTAAAAGTTCTGAAAACAACAGTTCTGAGCACTTAGTAAAGTTTGAAAAATAGGGATATTTAGGGAAATTGGAAACTATACACAAAAAAAGAAAAAAGGATCTGCCTGCATCCATCTGCCAACCAGCTAAAAGATCCTAGTTAAATCTGTCTCTAAAATAATAATAAAAGTAGGTTAAAGTTTTCTACATTTGAAAATACTGGGCCTATTTATCTATATTATTTTTAATAATAAAATGTGAAAAAGGGTGTTTTCACACCCATTTCACATTATTTTAATATATCACATAAATGTGTTAAAGGGCAATTGGAGTAGTTTTCGTTAAAAACTACTCCAATCCCTTCAATTCACATATGTTTGTAAGCAGACTGGATTTCCCTTACTTGTAATGGGAAATGTGATCTCCCTTAAATGTACTTAAAATAAATTGTAAAAAAACAAGTTGGAAACCCTGTGATAATAAAGCCATCTACAGATGTCATTATCAGGTCTTTCCCCAGGGCGATCTCAGGAGGCGAGGGGGTCTTTAGTTGTGTAGGAGGCATATGTGCGGACATTTTCTCACTGTATTTTTTGCAAAAAATATAGTGAAAAGTGTGCTGAGGGAATTCACAGTGACAGATCTTTATCTTTATTAAGCTCTGTCCCTGTAAGTTATTTTTAATACATTCCTGTTATGTTTTCTAAATTCCACAGAAAAAAGAAGATTCCCTCCAGCACACTGCAGCAATATTAGCAAAAATACTTGAATCCTACATGATAATAGAAATTCAGAGGTGTCACGGCCAGGGTATTTCAGCATGGCGCTAGGCGGGTGTTACCTGTGAGGTCATTGTGGCACGGGCTGTCCGGTGGCAGAGCTGATGTTTGGCTGTTGTGCGACCCTGTTGTCACTCTGCGCTGGTGAGGCCTCGTGGCGTCTCCGTTCCGTTTGGCATGGGCGCCGCCATCTTGCCTTCTGGCCATGTGATGCAGCTGGCCAATCCTGGTGAGTCACATGTTCCCTCCGGCCAGTAAAAGCACGGCATGGGGTATTTATGAAGGGTCAGTGCCTTCCTTCTTTGCCAGTGCAACGTGTATCTCAGCCTAGCTGAGAGAGAGTTCTCTGTGCTTATCCTGTTCCTGTGAATTCGCTGTCTGCCAGTCTGCCTGTCAGCTCCTAGCTTCCGCTGGACTACCCCACTTCCTCAACCACCCTTGCCCATACATGAGTGCCTGAGCCTGCTGACATCCTGCTCATTGCCTTAGTTCACTACCTGCATACCTGGCTATTATTTTCCTGCTTCACTACCTGCATACCTGGCTGATTATTTTCAGTCTCACTACCTGCACACCTGGACATTTCTAATTGTTTCTACTTGGACATTAACCCATTACTCCCACCACAGAACTCTTGTGCACATTTATGTATTCCTGGACTTTTATTTACTGCTATATTTTATGTCTATTCAAGCACTTATTAAAAAACCTTGTTTTTTATTCAAACCCGCTTCTGTGTTCACTCCTGCTACCACCCCGGGTCAACAAACAACCCAGAACATAATAGTTTGCACTGGCCCCATGGAGCCGGCCATGGATCAGTAGTCAGGAGTGGATTTGTTCCGGAGCATTTCTGGTCGTTTACTAAATCTGGAAAACATGCAGCATCCGATGGCTCAATTTCTGCAAGAGATGTTCAAGCGACAGGATAATTTACAAACTTCCTTTTCTACCCCTGTAGTACCAACATCTACATCCGCATCAGCGTCTGGGAATACAGGAGGCAGATCATCTCCTCGCTTACATCTTCCTCTACCAAGTAAATTTAACGGCAACCCTAAACTCTGCTGAGGATTCCTAAATCAGTGTGACATACATTTTACCCTGCAGCCTGACAATTTTCTAACTGCAAGAACTAAAGTGGCTTATATAGTCTCTCTGTTATCTGGCCAGGCCTTAGAATGGGCTTCCCCACTCTGGGAGCGCTCAGATCCGCTGCTGGATAATTACTCAGGCTTTGTGTCATCTTTCAGGAGGATTTTCGATGAACCTGGCCATACTGTATCAGCATCATCAATCATACACACCTCTCATGAATCATACACACCTCTCCAAAGAAGAACATCAGAGAAGAATGCAAAATAACCTCTGTCTGTACTGTGGAGAGTCCGGTCACCTGCTGATCTCCTGCTCCCGTAAACCAGGAAATGCCAAATCCTAACTGACCCTGGAGACATCAAGTTAGGAGTTATGAGCCTGTCTCCAAAAATTAAAGATTTCACGATTACCCTAGCATTGGATCTTAAACCCAAACCTGTCTTTGCTACTGCTCTACTTGACTCGGGAGCAGCCAGAAATTTCATAACGTCTAGTTTCATAGATAAATTTCAGATTCCCTGTTCGCCTCTCAACCATTTCATCTCTCTGACCTCTATAGACGGACGCCCTCTAACTAATGGGATAATCACCGAGGAGACTCAACCAGTATTGGTCCGTATTGGGGCACTTCATTCTGAGTCCTTAAAATTTCTGGTGATATCAGAGGCCTCTCAAGAAATTGTTCTTGGTCTACCCTGGTTGCGTCAACATAATCCCAGGATTGATTGGAGTTCTATGCAAATTCTGTCATGGGGTATGGACTGTCAGAAATCCTGTCTTCTAAAAATTCAACCTATAAGAAAGACAGTTCCATTAATTTCTTCCACCATTCCCAAGGAATATCAGATGTTCACCGACGTGTTCTCAGAACAGCAAGCAAACATCTTACCTCGTGGTCGTACCTATCCGCTGTCCTTGCCTGAGACTCAAGCCATGACCGAGTACATCCGGGACAACCTGGCAAAGGGGTTCATTTGCCCCTCTACTTCACCTGCCGGAGCTGGGTTCTTCTTCGTTGGCAAGAAGGACTGTGGTTTAAGACCATGTAAAGATTATCGAGGCCTTAATGACATTACTGTGAAGAATCGATACCCTCTTCCTCTGATTACTGAGTTGTTTGATAGGGTCAAGGGCTCTGTAATTTTTTCTAAATTAGATCTGAGAGGGGCTTACAACCTCATTCGTATCCTAGCTGGCGATGAATGGAAGACCGCTTTTAATACCCGAGATGGACATTTTGAATATTTAGTAATGCCTTTTGGATTGTGCAATGCCCCTGCTGTCTTTCACAGTTTCATTAATGAGATTTTCCGGGATCTGTTATATGTTTCGGTTGTTGTCTATCTGGATGACATACTGATTTTTCCACCCTCCGTGGCTAAACATCAAGAACATGTTAAAGAAGTTTTGACCCGTTTGAGAGAAAATCACCTTTACTGCAAACTGGAGAATTGCGTCTTCGGTGTGCCCAGTGTACCTTTTCTCGGCTATGTTATTTCTGGCTCCAGTTTAGAAATGGACCCAAAGAAGGTACAAGCAATTCTGGCTTGGATCCGACCTCAGACACTGAAAGCCATCCAGAGATTGTTGGACTTCGCCAATTATTATAGACGCTTCATCAAGGGATTTTCTACATTGCTGGCTCCCATCACAGCCTTGACCCGCAAAGGTGCTAATCCTTCCCAATGGTCACCTGAGGCAGAGTCTGCCTTTCATCTTCTAAAACAGGCCTTTATCACAGCACCAGTTCTTCGACAACCAGATCTGGACAGGCCTTTTTTGTTGGAAGTAGACGCATCATCTGAAGCTGTGGGAGCAGTCTTGTCTCAAAGTTATGAGGACAACCGAGTCCATCTTTGTGGGTTCTTTACTAAAATATTTTCACCTGCCAAAAGGAACTATGCCATAGGTGAGCAAGAGCTACTAGCTGTTAAGTTGGCGATGAAGGAATGGAGATATTTACTAGAAGGTGCTAAGTTCCCATTTACTGTATTTACGGACAATAGAAATCTCCTATTTCTCAAAAACCTTCAATGTGTGAGTCCTCGTTTAGCCTGCTGGGCAATATTCTTTGCCAGGTTTCAGTTCACCCTGATCTTCCGGTCTGGAGCACTTACTCAGAAGGCTGATGCCCTATCGAGATCTCTCCTCTGTGATTATCAATCTGAAAATCAAAGCAATACCCCTGTCTTGGAATCAAGAGTCTTTGCCGCATTACAACTTCAGCCTCCTACGGGAAAATCATTTGTGGCCCCGGAATTAAGGAAGCGGCTTCTCACTTGGGCACATTCCTCTCGCTTCGCAGGGCACTTAGGCACTCGGAAGACCTTGGAGTTCCTGAAAAGACATTATTGGTGACCTTTTATGAAGGCAGATATAATGGAGTTCATCTCTTCCTGCTCCTCCAGTGCCCAGCATAAATCATCACGACAAGCTCCAGCTGGGGAATTGCTTCCTCTACCTACTCCTTCACGTCCATGGATGCATCTCTCCATGGATTTCATCACAGACCTGCCAGTTTCTCAAAGCTTCAACACTATCTGGGTTGTAATAGACCGATTCTCTAAGATGGTCCACTATATACCGTTGAAGAAGTTACCTTCTGCTCCTGACCTGGCACAGTTGTTTGTCCAACACATATTTCGTCTACATGGCCTTCCTGCTGAAATTGTCTCTGACCGTGGTGTGCAGTTTACTGCAAAATTTTGGAGGTCTTTGTGTTCTGTTCTTCAAGTGAAGTTAAACTTTTCCAAGGCCTACCATCTGCAAAGCAACGGCTATACCGAGAGAGTTAATCAAGTTCTAGAGACTTTCTTAAGAATTTTGATGTCATCTTGCCAGGACAATTGGGCTGTCTTGCTGCCATGGGCCGAGTTTGCACACAATGCTTCCTACCACTTGTCAACTAACCAAACACCATTTCAGGTGGTTTATGGCCTTCATCCTCGTGTTCCCGAATTCCGAAGCCTGCCTGTTTTTGATGTTCCGGCCATGGAGGACACGGTGCAGAATTTTGCTGCCATCTGGACTCGAGTGCGGTCTGATTTGTTGAAGGCATCCTCTCGTTATAAGACCCAGGCCAATAAGAAGCGTAGAATAGTTCCATGCATGCAAGTAGGAAACCAGGTCTGGTTGTCTACTCGGAACCTTCATCTAAGAGTTCCGTCTATGAAATTTGCACCCCGCTTCATCAGTCCCTTCACCATAACAGAAGTCATTAATCCAGTGGCCTACCGATTACAGTTTCCCCCATACCTAAAAATTCCTAATTCCTTCCATGTTTCCTTATTAAAGCCCCTAGTCCTGAATAAGTTCCATAATGCTCTACCAGCTTCTCCTCCGCCCAGGTCTTGAACTCTCGTCTGTGCAGAGGTCATCTACAATATTTGCTGGACTGGAAAGGTTATGGTCCAGAGGAACGTTGCTGGACCGATGCTCCTGATGTCCACGCTCCCACGCTCATCAGGAGATTCCATTCTGCTCACCCGGAGAAGCCTGGTGAGTGTCCTGAGGCCACCCAAAAAGGGGGGTTACTGTCACGGCCAGGGCATTTCAGCATGGTGCTAGGCGGGTGTTACCTGTGAGGTCATTGTGGTGCAGGCTGTCTGGTGGTGGAGCTGGTGTCTGGTGGGGGGCTTTGGCTGCGTGCGTTGTTGTGCGGCCCTGTTGTCACTCTGCGCTGGTGAGGCCTGGCGGCATCTCCGTTCCGTTTGGCATGGGCGCCGCCATCTTGCCTTCTGGCCATGTGATGTGGCTGGCCAATCCTGGTGAGTCACATGTTCCCTCTGGCCAGTAACAGCATGGCATGGGGTATTTAGGAAGGGTCAGTGCCTTCCTTCTTTGCCAGTGCAACATGTATCTCAGCCTAGCTGAGAGGGAGTTCTCTGTGCTTATCCTGTTCCTGTGAATTCGCTGTCTGCCAGTCTGCCAGTCAGCTCCTAGCTTCCGCTGGACTACCCCGCTTCCTCAACCACCCTTGCCCATACCTGAGTGCCTGAGCCTGCTGACATGCTGCTCATTGCCTTAGTTCACTTCCTGCATACCTGGCTATTATTTTCCTGCTTCACTACCTGCATACCTAGCTGATTATTTTCAGTCTCACTACCTGCACACCTGGACAGCTCTAATTGTTTCTACTTGGACATTAACCCATTACTCCCACCACAGAACTCTTGTGCACATTTATGTATTCCTGCACTTTTATTTACTGCTATATTTTATGTCTACTCAAGCACTTATTAAAAAACCTAGATTTTAATTCAAACCCGCTTCTGTGTTCGCTCCTGCTACCACCCCGGGTCCACAAACAACCCAGAACATAACAAGAGGTATTGGTTGCATACATTTGCAAATTTATGATTAAGTGCCTGGCCAGCATCAATGCTCCTCTATACTGGCGTCCCTAAACATTAAGGGGTTCAAGTCCGAGGTGCAGAGCACCCCAAAAGAACCCAGCCAAAGACCACTCCCAGGGCATCACATGAAAATGGAAGAAAGGTGATAGTGAAGTGTAAAGTATACATGTGTCAAGATAATCAATAAGTGTTAATATAATAAGAAATAATTAAAATTACAGAAATAATAAACAAACAAATGGAAAGGTGATGAAAAAATATCTATGTGAATTAAGTGGAGATGCCCTGAAAAAGGCCCAGCCAGAGCCACTCCGGGGGGCCCACGCTCAAACTCTCACCCCAAAATAATTATTGTTACAAAATAGTAGCACTCACTCTGGGTCATATAATTACAAATTTTTTGGGGTACCCTGCTTCTCAGCCGTGAACCCCTTAATGCTAGAGACGTCAGTATAGAGGAGCCTTGACGCTGGCCTGGTGCTTAATCATATATTTGCAAATGTGTGCAACCAATACCTTTAAATTTATATTATCATGTAGGATTCAAGTATTTTTGCTAATATTGCTGAAGTGTACTGGAGGGAATCTTTTTTTTCTGTGGTTCAGTATAAACCCCACCCTTTACAAGCCCCTGAGCAATATCATTAAGCTGTTGTGAGCGGCCACCATACTTTCTATTTGCAGTTCTGAGAGGCATGAAAGGAGCCAGCATTGAGAGGATGTGCTGGTCCGTATAGTGCCATTTGGAGGGGTACCTCCTAGGTGAGTCAGCTCTCAGCTTGCATGCAGTACATTAATTGTAATTATATGACCCAGAGTGGGTGCTACTATTTTGTAGCAATAATTATTTTGGGGTGAGCATTTGGGCGTGGGGCCCCCGGAGTTGCTCTGACTGGACCTTTTTCAGGACATCACCACTTAATTCACATAGTTATTTTTTCATCACCTTTCCATTTGTTTGTTTATTATTTATGTAATTTTAATTATTTCTTATTATATTAACACTTATTGATTATATTGACATATCTATACTTTACACTTCACTATCACCTTTCTTCCATTTTTCGTGTGATGCCCTGGGAGTGGTCCTTGGCTGGGTTCTTTTGGGCTACTCTGCGCCTCGGACGTGAACCCCTTAATGTTAGGGATGCTGTTATAGAGGAGCCTTGATGCTGGCCCAGGACTCAATCACATATTTGCAAATGTATGCAACCAATACCTCAGAATTTCTATTATCATGTAGAATTCAAGAATTTTTGCTAATATTGCTGCAGTGTGCTGGAGGGAATCTTCTTGTTTCTGTGGTTCAGTATAAACAACGCCCTGTACAAGCACCTGAGCAATATTATTAAGCTGATGTGAGCGACCACCATACTTTCTATTTGCATGTTTTCTAAATTTGCAATGCGAATTTAGGAAAAAATTTCACACTACAACTGCATTTGAAATGCAGATAGTAGTAAATAGGGGCCTCGTGTGTTTCCACTAAATTGATAATCCTAAAGCTAATCAATATGATTGGCAACATTATGGCTCATACATCTATTTTATATTCTAACACAGATCTTTTGCCACTTTTGCCCATTTAACATTGATGGGACTTCTTCATTTTTTATTTTGTAGTCTACTTGGGCGAGCACCCTATCTAACTCTCTTCTTATAGTAAACACCTATCACATATTCTCTTTCTTCAATTTAACATCCTTCTAACCCTAGGCCAACTTTCCAGTGTGACTGATCATAGAACATCAGCAAGAACATCTGCAATCGGGCTGGACCAATTTGCAATATGTAACACCTATCCTTGTGTATCAACACCTATTTCCCTATAGATTGTAAGCTTGCAAGCAGGGCCCTCTTACCTTTATGTCTGTCTTTTATGTATGTATGTCTTTTACAACCCAGTATAATGTTACTGTTGATTCAAATTATAAAGCGCGACGGAATTTGCTGCGCTATATAAGAAACAGTTATTAAATAAATAAATAACTGTAGCTGTGTCTTAATGTGTCTGGGCCTACCATCAGATATATTACATGTGTTGGAAGCTGGTAATTTCTGATATCAATGTAATAATACAAAATTCATAAATATGACCCAATGTTGGTAATCTCTTTGATTAGAGATAGAACCATACTAATAGCAAAAGCACCTTGAAAATTGTTGATGGCTTAACTATGTATATGCAAATGAATGCAGCTAAGACTTTTATTAATTCTTTTAGAGGCGTGAATTAGAGTAGTTTCTTACTGGCTGGTAGATGAGTGCATTGGATTTTTACTTATGTGTATTTATAACATGTCCCTATTTGCAACTTTTGCCAAGGACAAAAATAATTGAGTAACTTCCATTGTTTTTCTTTTAGAATCTACGCAAAGTTATGACACATAACTCTCCATTAACATCATGATATCAATATGAAGATGTTGTCGCTAGAACAGTCTGTAGTTGCAGTTTATGTTATATAGGCTTTTCATAGGGCATACTGAGTAGCTTACATACTGTTTAATTGAACAATGTGAATGCTGGCAGGAGATTCAGCAATATGCCCATCATCCACAAGGGACTTTCTAATGTAATGTCTAGGTCTACATACAGCATGCATTAATCTTTCCTTTATGTGATCAGCACATGGACTCCCTGCAGAAACATGGCTGAACTGGTGCCTATTTCTAAGGTCCACTGCTCCAAAAAGACAATGAGGACTTCTTATGTCCACCATCCTTTAGGTAGTACACTATTACATTATTATATTTGAATGAAAGTAATAATGCTAATATATAGTATTTACTATGGGCAATAAAAAAACATTGTTGAGTGATACATTATTCATGTTATATGCAAATATGTTTTTTATGTCTCAAAGTGAAGATGGGCATCCATCACTGAAATTATTATTATTGACAGTAATTACAACAGTGACATCTACTGGCTAATGTAAGTTAATATAACGCCTCCTGAAAAAAATCAAATTCAAAATAATTTACAATGTTTCACTCAGAACATCTAAAGCAAACTATGTAATATACTTTGAGATTTAAAACATGTTTTAATATTTCAGTGCTACAGTATATTACACATTGATCCATCACATTTGCAGCTGACGTGTCTAAATTGTAATCTTTTTGTTTTAAATGAAGATTAATTAGTGTAACGTCATATTCCTTCTGATTACCCTACCTGAGACTCAGAAAAGAGTATAATATGTGAGCTTCTTAATAAAAGATAAAATCAATAATAAAAAGACCATGGATGTCCTGCCAAAATTATATTTAAAAGATTTCAATAGGCACAATATCTATATTTAGAGTTGTGTGTTTGGGACATCCAAAATGAGTAAATCTAAATTACACATTATCATCATACAACTAGCATCAAAATGCCATGAGATGCCCAATGGCACTGAGCCACTACAGGAGGTACAGTCTTTTTCTTAAAATTTTGCATCTTATTCGCATTGCTGACACAGCAAAATACTACTCACAGTGTACTAGAGGTGCTGGCCTGCGACAGGAATTAGTTTTAAACACATAAAAAGTCGCAGATGAAGCACAATGGAACTTGGTATGGGAAAGAGCTGCTGCCGCTGCCTCATAGCACTTCGTAAACAAAGTCAGACACAGTCACACACAGATGTACAAATGTCACACATCAAATTGATCAGTATAATTTAGCAAATTAATTCTGTCACTTCCAGTTGTTTTATTTATGTGAAAAAGATGGATATTTGAAATAAGAAAAAAGTTGTTCAAAGCAGCCAAGTTGCCCGGGAACTACCACGCCGAGAGGTGCTGTTTGGCGCAACTGAAGCCACCTTGTATGAGAACTCATCTGTAGTTGTATATTATAGTGCATTTTTAATATTATAATAATAATAATTATTATTATTATTATTTTTATTATTATTATTATTATTATTATTTTCATATTTACTAATGCAATTAAATATTTTAATTATCAGACCTGTTAGTCAGCAATTTTTGATAAGCTCTGGCTAGTAGATCTTGTTTTAGACACTGTTTTTGAAGACAATATTGTGCTACAAATACAGTCAGGTGCATAAATATTGGGACATTGACAGAATTTTAATATTTTGGCCTCTATTCACCACAACAATGGCTTTGAAATGAAACAAACAAGATTTGCTTTAACTGCAGACTTTCAGATTTAATTTGAGGGTAATTATATCCAAATCAGGTGAACGGTGGGCTGGAATGGGGCGGTACTACGTTCCGTCAGTTGTAATTGGAAGCGGAACCAGTTCCGACTCTGCCCGTCTACCTTGCCTGTCCACAGCAGCTAAGTACAGGCAGCTGCGACTGTCTGATTAAGAAGGATTAAGAAGGACACTGCAGGCTTCTCCCTGGCTGCCCAGCCTCTGCCCACCCACCTTGCCCAGTCACATATTCAGTGATCGGGGCTCACCTTTAGGAACAGTCCGGGTCCCCAGGGACATGCTGTGCTGTGGCCAGTCCCTGACAGCCTGTCAGGATTTGGCCGTAGCACCTGGGGTTCTGGCCCAGCCGCACAGCAGAGAGAGACACTGGACAGCGCTCATTGTCATTGAAATAGGCACCGGTCTTGAGCCAATCAGAGTTCACAGACTGGCATCTAATCGGCAGCGGCTGCTGGTCCACGACCTCTGCTTGGCTTGCGACCGGCGCCAGATTTCAATGAAAGGCTGAAGTGCCAGTGCTGCAGCAGCTGCCTGCTGATGCAGGCATGAGGGAACCTGACCTGAGAGAGTGGCGCGCTAGGTAAGAGGCTGCTCAGGAGGGGAGCATAATGTATAGGAGGCATTAGTATTACTGTGTGGCATAATGTAGAGGGGGAAGCATAATGTATAAGAGGCATTAGTATTACTGTGTGGCATAATGTAGAGGGGGAAGCATAATGTATAAGAGGCATTAGTATTACTGTGTGGTATAATGTAGAGGGGGAAGCATAATGTATAAGAGGCATTAGTATTACTGTGTGGCATAATGTAGAGGGGGAAGCATAATGTATAAGAGGCATTAAGATTACTGTGTGGCATAATGTAGAGGGGGTAGCATAATGTATAAGAGGCATTAGTATTACTGTGTGGCATAATGTAGAGGGGGGAATGCTGTTTATTGTGACTGACCCCACTACACACCTAGGTGATAAGATTACCATGCTCACTGTATCCTCCACCCTCTCTGTATGTGATTTCCCTGCTCCCTCTGTCCCCTTACATGTGAACACCCATTGATCACTGTACACCCCACCCCTGTATATGATCTCCCTTCTCCGACTGTATTTGATCACCTTGCTGTCTCTGGGCCTGATTCAGAGCCAGACGCTATTTGCGGACTGTTGTTCAGAAAAAGGGCCCAGCTATTTAAATTGAGCGCTCGCTCTTTGCGGTCTGTTGATGCCTCTATGTCTGAGTGAGCAAACGAAACATGCGCTCGCTATTTTGTAAAGACGCCCCTTGGCCGTTCACATCATACGTCATCTCCGCTATTTATTAGATTAATCGAGTACATCAAAAGGCGTCTGAACTGCTCGCAGTGCTTGTGGTAGGTTTTACTTCCCGCAATCACTGCGAGCAGTTCAGGCTAAGAGACAACCAAGTGACGTGGTCGATGACGCGCCTTTTCTAAATATGCACTCCCATTAAACGCCCGTTTTGACTGTTTGGCATGCCTGCGTTCGGATCTCCACTCCCCGTTTTCAAGCACCTTCCCCTGTTACCACCCACAAATGCCTCATCCTGTCACTCAAATTAGCAGGCCCTCGCTGTTTTGCGAGCGCACGATTTCCGACCGCAATGACTGGTTGGCGCATGCGCATTACAACCCATAAGCATGCGCAGATGTGCGAACATTGCTCGGAGCGAACGAGTGGCCGCTTACGAGTGGCTCTGAATCAGGCCCTCTGTCCCTTCATGTTTGTTATGTCCTTACGCTGGGGTGGCTGGGGGTGTAGCACCCATGGGAGGGAAGGGAGGTGTAAGGGCCAGTGAGGGTTCCAACACCTTTCTATGGCCACTTTAAGCACTGGCTATATGTTTTTCAGTCAGCCAATGAACGACATATCACATAGTGCCTATGTCCGTGTGTACAGTAGATATGTCTGTGAATAACATTGTTCAAGAACATATCAGGTTGTCCCTACTGCACAGCATATGACAATATATTTAGCAGTTATATCTTTACATATGCCAGTGAGTATGGACAAGCAGCCAATCACACAATAGGGTTAGAGAGTAAAAGCCAATATCCTCAGAACAGATATATATTTTTGGTAGCAGCGATGGTTGTTAGGATGCTTGAAAAACTTTGTGCTCCATCATCAGATCAATTGTGAGATCGGTCAATCAGCATATTAATCAGACTAGCTGCCCCTTCCAGTATTTCCAGTATACTATCTTCTACTCTCCCACAGACCATGATATATGAACCTCTCATCCTTTCTTTGTATCCAGATAAACACTTTATCCCTGGAAGCCATTATTTATTAGCTGTGAATAAAACATTGATAATGCATTAGGTATGCTAAGAATGAGGGTTTCCTACAGGTTTCCTCTCACACTCCAAAACATGCTAGTAGGATAATTGTCTGCATGCTAATATGTGACCTACTGAGTGTGTGTGTGTGTGTGTGTGTGGTTTGTTAGGGAATTAAACTGTAAGCTCCAACATGGCAGGGACTAATGAGGATGACAGATACTCATATTTTCTAATTGCTGACACTATTTAAATAAATAAATTAATAAACAATATTAACACCTGGTATAAGAATAGTAATGTGTCCACTATTTAATTTTAAATTAAAAAATAGATAAAATATAATCAATGCAAATAGTTTGTCGTGTTGTCAAATCGTGAGAAATGTACTGGTCATTGTTCACATATTTTTTGAAGCATCATTATATGTATGAAAACATATTAGTAAATTAACATATTGGCTTTTAGATAGAGTGGGGTGCTCATTTAACTGGAAATCATGGGTGTTTACATTCTTGATCTAACCTCCATTACTAATGTCGGTATATGTATAATTTAAGTATCAGATGTTATATTGTGCTGATCTTTCTCTATTTCTTGCTATATATTTTTATATTCATGGATCAAAACTTTTTTTTTTTGTTCCTTCTTTTTACTAAGTGTCAGTAAATGTGATAACTTCGGGCTCCCATGGTAAGGTATGTGGAAACTGCCCCCACATATATCCACATGTGTATATCTTTTTTGTTTCTGGACTATAAATGCTGCATTTTGTTAGTTCCAATCAATAGAAAAGACATTGTCACTGAAGGAATTAATTAAACTATTCATGTCTTGTGCCATCAGGGTAAAATATGGTATATTGTAGAATGTTGTTGTTTCTGCTGTGTCAAAAACCTGTTTTAGAGGATCCTTAATGACTTGTATCCTGTTAAAGTGTTTTTTTTATTAAACAAACAAGTGACATTGTGCATCTCAATATGGTGCTAATAATGGCTGTTGATAGTCTGAATTGCACAGCATGTCTATATACTTGCCATGATTAGCCCTGCTTTGTAAACTTCGTACACCAAAGAGGTTAGAATTTTTATTTTAATGCAAAATGTATACTACAAAAGTAAAATGTATAGTACAAAAGCAAAATTAATACTACAAAGTAAACTGTGTATCACAAAAGTTAAATTATTAAGTACAACAGTTTTGATACTTAGAAAAATAATACCTAGGTATTCAACCAAAAGAAAAATATAATATATATGTCATTGATTCAAACAATTCAGATTGATTCGTAGATGTAAAGTGTTATTAGAATTTGAGACTTGTTGCTAATTGGGCTAATTAGAGTTCATATTCAATTATCCAATTAGCATATAATATGTATTTTCTTCATCACATCAATTAAACACAATCATGATTAATTTGTCATATTGGGTGCCCAGATCAGATTGCCATGGAGTTACTCTTCTTGTCCAAAAAGTTGTAGTAATGAAGTTCAGTCATGATTCACAAGACAGATACAACAACAACTTAAGAGTAATCATAATTATTTGTAAAATGTCTATTATAACACTGTAGTGAAATAACAACACAACTATAATACCAAATGGCTAAAACATTGGCACTATATTAAGCAACATTTACAGAAGCACATAAATATGATTGTAAGCAGTAAAGGATTAACAGTGCATGCCTGCTTGGGGCTCCCACAATTTTAAAACTACAAAACAGAGACATAAAATGATGCAAGGCGCAAATTCTAAATATTTGTTTCATTCAGGTGCGCAAGGCTCCTACATTTTCATGAAATAAACAATCCAAATTATACATAGCTAAATTGCATGGCTCAAACATGGTCAAACCTGTTCACCCTTCTTGAATTTAGCTCAATAGTTTATTTCATCGAAAATTTCAGATTTGTGGCAAAGTTTCAAAGGATTTTAAAAGTATATTTATAGTTGTATATACTAATTGAAATGAATAACATTAGTTGATTGAAAACTATATTATATGAGATCATTTTGTTGAAAACATAATTTTGTTTCTAAAATGTAAAACTTTTTCTAGCATGAACTTATTTGGTAGCAGCAAAAGACATATCTTTAGAAACTAAAATTTGTCAATACATTTCAATCATCTCATGTCTTAAACTACACATAATTTCTATATGATTGCTAAAAGAGGAATTATTGGATCATTGATGCTCATGCCAACAAACCCTTCAAAACATGGGCTTCACTAAAATGTCAATGTCAAAGTTATTGATGATCTTCATAATTGAACTACCAGAATTTTCTTTTGTGAATTGATTTGATACCACTCAATAGGCCAAAATCCAATTAACTAAAAAAGTTGCCAATTCTTTTGTGTAACTAGTCACTTGGCTTCCTCTACATGCTGTAGACCTAACAAAACATATAGAGGTTCTACTGTAAGTAAATACATGCATTCAAGAATATTATAATAGACAGTTAATAGATAACATTTCTACAATTGCACAGCTAATAAAGCTAAGATTTGCTGAGGCTTACATATGAAGTTCTGTACATATGTACTTTTCAATGAGCAAGAGAAAAAAAGTTACACATTGTATTTAGCTACAGTAAATTGTAAAATTGGCTACAATTCTAAATAATCATTATACAACATTTAATATATCTGAAAAACAAAAACTGAAGAACAGTAGCACTAATTTCAGCTACCTTCCAATTATGATATAATTGTCACCTAAAATGGTTTTAGCATAGCTTCATTTCCACTGCAACATTTTGTTCAAATTTAAGCTAAACACACTAGCAGTAGAGAGGGCAATTCCAAATTACTTACACTGTTCTTAGTTAATTGACTAAATTAAGGAAAACCCACTGGCAAATACATAATTCAGCAAATGAGCTGTTTAAAATGTGCTTCATGATCTTCCAAGCTTTTTGTTTTGTGAAGCTTTATGTGCACATATATTGCAAGCAGCATTTTGATTATAAATAATAATCATCCGGTAGTTTATTATGCTTATACTTTTCAGAGGTGACAGGGCGCCCTTTTTATTAAGCCCTTAGTTTCATTTCAGATCAAGGGATATGAAAAAAAAACAGCTGTAAGGCATTATAAAAAATATAATGAAACAAATCGGTAACAATTGTGTATAAATCCTTTGTATAAATCTCTTAATATATCCAACACAAATTTATTTTGAAAATTAAAATGTAATGGCTATTTAATATTAACATTTATTACCATTCATCATTTGTATAGCACAAGTGTATTCTCTTGTACTTTAAAATTAGAAACAAAACAGTAAAAATTCTAGGCTGGGTATTAACAGACAGAGAGGTTAAAGGGCCCTGCTTGCAAACAAACAATCACTAGAAATAATCACAGATAATTAAAGAATATATATATTATTTTCATTTTAAATTTGATATATTATATAAAGAAATTATTTTTTATTAGAATGACAAAAGCACACCAAATTTTGCTAATAATAAAACATCATGAAATTGGGGTTTTAAAAATACAGATATAATTTGGACTGTATTCTTTTTCATTTTCCAGTAATCAGTTAGCACATAGCATATTTTTTAGACCGATTTATTATAATAATAATAATAATAATAATAATAATAATAATAATAATAATGATGCAATGTGGTGCATTGTAATTTTGTAGACATAGCAGAAATTATTTATCATTAACAAAATTTAATCAGTGAAACCTATGATACATTTGACCACTGTCAAATAGAGCCCGACAGCAATTCTTAACACAGTATTCACACCAACATTCGTGCATCACCAGGTGTAGGCTGTATGTCCATAGAAGTAATTTGCTGATTAAACATAAAATGATGGAGCCTATTTATGCTTTAGAATTTCAGAAAAAGGAAGTCTTTTTTTTACCAGTTATGCATTCAAAAAACATGTATGTCTCATTTGCATAAATTAACATAGTTTCTGTGTAAATGAGTACCAAGCCAAGATATATAAATAGCAAAGTATTTTCATTTTGTGCCATGTTAGTTTGTTTGTTTTTTTTAAATATATATTTAAAAACTAACATTGTCATGCATAGCGTCTAGTTAATTTGATGTGCTTGGAAGTTAATTTAGGGTTTGATTTAATTTGGAAACATATTTTTCACTTAATAAGGGAGACAAAGGGAAAGTTTCAGCCAGCGTTACCAGTTTGTTATCTTGGAATGTTTTGGCTTCCCAAATGTGAGAACATGATTGTTTTCATTTCCAGGAGGAGATAATAACACTGAGGCAATAAAAAGGAGTCAAGGCAGCTTGCACAGCACAGGAAGTTCACAGCTAGAGACTTAATTTCTCACACAATGTGCTGTGCAATGGGCCCATTAACATAGATGAATAGGCTCTTTAAAGAGTTTTTTCTTCTCTAGATGTGCAGCTGCCACTGAATAGTGATATGTTAATAAAGTGCTCACATGCCTATTCTTCAGGTACTCTGGTATTCTCTACCTAGGTAATCTCCATATAGGAAAAGCTATTAGTGGGTTGTATCTTTTGCCACACCTTCAATTATATTAACACCTGCATTGGTAATCCATTGCTAGGTACACTAGTAGGGGTCCTATGGTCTAAATCCACCTTTCTTCCTACCAATGTCACATCAGAAAAAAAAGTCAAGTCACTTTTATGAGACATCAGTGGGTGCATTGTGAGGAAGCTTTCATGTTTAGGAAATAGTTATCTCTTCAAACAACTGTTAGCCTGCAGATGAAACTCTAATGGAAATCCATCTCAGCATTGTTATGTATGGCCGTCATCTAGATACATGGGGTGGATTAAGTTAGGTTCCAATAGATCTATTGTGTAGGACACTCATTTGTGTTGCTATTGATATTTCAGTTTGAAGGTTTCTGTTTATTCAGATACATGCAATGTAGGATGTGTTTATCTTACTCCACAAATGTTTTTTGTAGTTTGTGTAATGGTAAACAAAATGTCTGAATAGCCTGAGAGTTTTTAAGAAAAGTGTAAAAAAATAAAATGTGAAATTCTGTGAAAACTTGATAATACTTTATGGAGAAACAAAGGACTGTACAAGTGCTACATCAAACACAAATAAATCCTACATAAATAATATTGATAAGACACCCTGACACAACTGATGGGGTTGGTTAACAACTTGAGTGGGCCTAGAGATAGTGATCAATTAGAATCCTTTTTAAATGCAGAAAAATATGGAGTCACTGTAAAATGCTGCTTATACCTTATTATAGGATATTGTGCTCCCATTCCTGTTCTTTAATGAGGGAATTCACAGATGCATCAAGCTAGTGGTGAGGGACTGTGAGGTGCATACTTTTGATACTTTTATTCAAGTAATTTATGAATGCTACATTTGAAGCGCAAAACAGCAGAGACAGTGTAAAATTAACTTTGGTCTCTCTCATCATGCTCTATAATCTGTGCAAGTTCCCACCAGTGCTTGAGGTGGTAGAGTAATCAGGGGTATGTTTATAATGGGTGCAAGGTGCACATTGGCTCCTGGGTCCAGGGGGGCCCACACCGCACACTCTGCACCCATAGGTAATTATACTTTCTGCAGATTCCGATTTCCTGCTCTGCAGTGCCGGACCGGCTCTGCAGGGCAGCAAAAAATCAATGGGAAAATAGTGACGGCCATTTTCCAGGTGACTCGCGCATGCGCAAAAAAGATGTCCTTGGGTAAAAAGGCGCAGGCATCATTTTCCCGGAAACCCGCGCATGCACGGTAAATTCTGGCATGAAGCCATAATCTACTTTGCTGACAGAAAGGAGGGGGCCCAAACAGAGGCTGCATACTGCCCCCCTCCTCTCTTATAACGCCCCTGAGAACAAGATTATGGCATTTGTGGAAGAAGAGACATGTGCGCAGGCCAAGGGGATAATTAGAGCATGTTAGGGTGTTTCTAGCTATGAACAGAATAGGCACACTAGTGCGCCTTCTTTTGCTGAGACGTGATTCGTTTTTGCAGCATGAGAAATGGTGTGGTGAGGGTGCCTTTTAGGGGTGTTCCTTGCTGCATGCAGGGGCACCGAGAGGGGGGGAAGCGGGTACACTTTACCCGGGCCTGGGCTTCCAGAGGGGCCTGATGGGGGCCCGAGTCCGGCGCCACCCCCCTCGCTTCCTCCCGCCTCTCTCCCTCGCAGCAGCCCAGCACTTGGGAGATTGCTAGCAGCCACAACAATCTCCTCTGCCTGAGGGGGGGGGGTGCGATCACACTGATCGTGCCCCCCTCTGGCTTTGCGCTGGGCTGAGGGGCTCACAGCGCCATTTTTTTCCTTCTTCTTCAAGAGGGGCATGGCCACGCCTCCCACAATTAGGCCATGCCCCCTCTTTACCGGAGCCCGGCGGCGCTCTCTACGGCCCTGGCTGCATAGATGAGTGGGCAGCCATTTTCATTCTGTAAGAGGCAAGAACTTTGCAGAATCTCAGAGCTGGCAGTCTTCATCCATCATCCTATACTTTTAGGGTGAACCATTGACCTACATCTTCCTATTTCTCTCTTTCACATTTCTATGTGCCTTACAAGCAATGTAATACACAATTATGGGGCAAAAAAATTTATTAACTACAGGAGGGGGGTGCAATAAAATATTTATGAATTTTTAAGCACAACAGAACATGATGGTGTTATATTAATAACTGTTAAGAAATAATAGTTAAATAAATAGCATGTTTAGAAATTTGTATGAATAATGGGGGCAATTATATGAATATATTATGCAGTTCTCTGCATTTTTTCATTTCTGATTAACTTTAACATAGTTTTTAATGTATAATGCTGTTACTATTCTTTTAATATTGCCTTTTATGTCTTGTATTCAACTTCTCTTTAAGTTTTTTTTCTCTCTGGCTGGATGCTATACTTCTGCTATTTGCACACTCTTCCAATTTGTTATGTTGGCTGTTTTGAGAGGCATCGATGGAACCAGCATTTGGAGGGCATGCTGGTTTCTATAGTGCTATTTGGAGGTCCCAGGGGTAACTCCCAGGTAAGCTAACTCTCAATTTGGATGTATTTCTGTATGTGCCTTTACCATGAGGTCTTATAATAGACAATTACATGGCCCAGAGTGGGTACTGTTATCATGCAGTGTAGGTGTAAGAGGGGAAAGGGGTGGGCTGATGTGTGCACCTGCTGCCGTGCAGGTGTGGCAGGGCACTTACCTCTCGCACCCCGTGGCTTTCAACTTCAGGCCGCCTTGGTTACTCCTACCGATGGTCCTTGGTCTTTCCAGTTCAACACAGCCGGGGACGGCCTACCCTGTAAGATAGGTTGCATACACGCTGAGCCTGTGGATGGGACCTTTGTGCCACAAGACTGACTGACAGACAGATGTTATGGGGACTAGAAGATGGTCATCACTGGCACTTTTGCCCTCAGACTGGTTTACACCCACGTGCCAGGCACAGGGGTGCAACCTGAATGAAAACACCCAAAAAGGGGAAGGGAAGAGGGGATGACACACGACAATGGTACAACACACAAACACAGAATGAGCTCACCGGGTATACCCCTTGTCCCTTTGCTGGGCGAGTAGTCCTGGTCTCCACTCCTATAAGAGAACACAGCTGCCTAGCGCCGCTCAAGAACAATACCTGCGGCCTAGCACCATATAGGACTAGGTACAATGGGTAAATGGTAACCTAACAAAGATACAGTAGTCTCGGCCTAGCATCGCATGGTGATGGTACAGTGGATACACAATAACCTAACAAAGATACTGTGGTCTCGGCCTAGCGCCACCCGGTGATGGTACAGTGGGTACACAATAACATAACAAAGATACAGTGGTCTCAGCCTACCGCCACATGGTGATGGTAAAGTGGGTACACAATTACCTAACAAAGATACAGTGATCTCGGTCTAGCATTGCACGGTGATGGTACAATGGGTACACAATAACCTGGATGAGCAAAAGGGGCCTCACTGAGGGCTTACCTGGTCCACTGACCTGCATCCTAGATCCCTGCTAGCGACGATCCTACAGCTCTGGTCACTCCTGCCCGACTTCCCTCCCGGGCCTTAAATCTCCCGCCACGCGGCATCCTGGGGTTGATGATGCAGCGGGTGCTCACAAAGACTGAGTCGCATGACCACTCGAAGTCGGGGTCCGTGAAACGGGGTGGCGGCACTCCCAGGGTTGATCTCGTGGACCTCAGGGTTGGAGCCTTGGGGGACGGAGTGGCTGTTTTGGCCAGTGGTGGGCTGTCCTGGGGTCCGGGCTGTGGTGTTCCTGATGCCCATGTCTCTGGTAGGGGTGGTTTGGCTCCGGCCAGCTCCTCTGCGATGATGAGGGGGCTGGCCACCCGGGAAGGGGGTGCCCACCAGGTGAATGGGGTGAACCTGGGGGTACCTGGACCTGCCAGGGAGGTGGGTGGCTTCGTGCCTGCTCACCGGGCCCCATGCTACAACCCAGCTCCTGTGGCTCCAGCTCATGTGAGTTTCCAAACTCCCAGGGTCGCAACATGTCTTGGTGCAGGGTGCGGGTGTGACTGCTGTCATCCTCGGCACGCACCTTGTAGACTGGGTTGTTGGGGGAAACTTGTCGCTGTACGGTGTAGGGCAGCACCTCCCATCGTGGGCTTAGCTTGTTCTTCAGGTGCTTCTCGTGGACCAGTACTCATTGTCCCACTGGGATGGGCTCCTCCATGGCCCCCCGGGCTGTGGGTGCCTTGTGGTCCGGATGTTGCACTCTGCCACCTCCCGTGCCATCCTCAGCCCTTGCCTTTGCTCTTCAATCCACCCACCATGGGTCCACTCATCTTCCTCCTGGGGTAAAGATAGGTCAAGGTCCTGCAGTTCCCACCCTGGCCTACCGAACAGTAGGAAGTAGAGGGAAACGCCCATGGTCCGGTGTACTTGGTTGTTGTATACCCACAGCAGTTCTTGAACAAATTTTGGTCAATGGCGTTTCTTGTCATTTTCCAAGGTTCTTAACATTTGTAACAGGGTCCGATTGAACCATTCACAGGCCCCATTCCCCTGGGGATGGTAGGGTGTGGTCCTGGATTTTTGCATGCCGTAGGTCTGGCAAAGTCTTTCCATCACATGACCCTGGAAACATGCTCCTTGATCTGAGTGGTGAAGTGCTCCTTGGCAGCTGCTTCCACTGTCTGTTCACTGGTAGGCACCACCGCAGTAAGCTTGGTGGTCAGTCATCACTAGGGCATATTGGTACCTGCTTGTCGACTCCCCTATCAGCACATAGTCCACCATCAACAGTTCCAAGGCTTGCCTTGTCTGGATGGTCTGCATGGGGCTCTCTGTTCGGTGGTCTTGGTGACTTCGCATGTCGGGCATGCCTGGCACATGGCCTCTACCAACTCTTGTAGCCCTGGGAAGAAGTACTGATGGCAAATCCACTGAAGAGTATTGGCCACCCTGAGGTGGGCCCCTTCCTCATGGGCCTCCACTACCATGCCTTGGGTCAGGCCTTCCGGGAGTACCACCTGCCAGACTTTGTCGAGTTCTTGTTCCAGGTAGGTGCGTCGGCACAACACCCCATCATGGACTGTCAGCCAATCCCATTGATGTAGCACCCTCTGGCCCATCCCACCGAGTTGGCCCCTCTCGCAGGCGGAGGGCCAATGCCCTTGTCCTTCCAGCCGTGGGGTCTGGGGGCTGGTCTAACTTTGGCAAGATCAGGGATTTCCAGGCCATCCTGATCTTCATCGGATGGGCCCTTGGGCACCTCCATGGGGAAACAGGACAGGGCATCGGCGTTGGTGTTGTACCTCCCTGGACGATACCTGATCTTGGGAGAAAATTTTGCCAGACAGGCAACACAACGTTGCTCCAGGGCCCCCAACTTGGCTGTGTCCAGGTGCGCCAGAGGGTTATCTGTGATGACCTCAAACTCCGCTGCAGTCAAGTACTCGGCAAACTTCTCCATCACTGCCCACACCACAGCCAACAGCTCGAGTTTAAAAGAGCTGTAGTTTTTGGGGTTCCTCTCGGAGTCCCGCAGACTTCGGCTCCCATAGGCAATCACCCGTTTCTGCCCTCCCTGGATCTGGGAGAGGACTGTACCCAGTCCATTATGACTGCCATCAGTGCAGACCAGGAAGGGTTTGTCAAAGTCGGCATAGACAAGTACCGGGGCTTGGATCAGGGCATTTTTCAGCTGGTTAAAGGAGTCATCTTGGCCATGGCCCCATACCACCGTCCTCTTCTGTGCATCCATCGCCACAACTCTCAGCAGCTCATGCAGGAGTCCGGCTATCTTAGCAAAGCCCCGAATGACCTGGGTATAGTAGCTGACTAGCCCAAGAAAGGTTGGTACCTCAGTCACGGTGGTGGGTGTTTTCCATTCCTGAATCACAGCGACCTTGTCAGGTGTAGGTTCCAACCCGTCTTGGGATACTACATGTCCCAAGTACTCAAGGCTGGGTTGGAGGATGTGGCACTTCCTTGGCTTTAGCTTGAACACATATTGCTCCAACTTCTGTAGTACCTGGTCCAGCCTCCGAAAATGCTTGTCCAGTGTCAGGGCAAACACGATGATATCGTCCAGATAAATCAAGATCGAGTAGAAGTTTAGATCCCCTAGGCAATGTTCCATGAGCCATTGGAAGGTGGCTGGTGCATTGGATAGTCCAAAGGGCATCTGGCAGAAATCGAATAGGCCCATGGGGGTGATAAAGGCCATCTTTGGTTGGTTCTTTTCAGCCACCGGCACTTGCAAATAGCCGCTGGCCAGGTCCAAGGTGGAGAAGAAGTGTGACTTCCCCAGGGCTGCCAATGATTCTTCGATGCGGGGTAGAGAGTATGCATCCCATACAGTACAGTTGTTCAGCTTCCGATAGTCCACACAGAAGCGTAAGGCCCCATCCTTTTTCTTAACCAGGACAATCGACGCTGCCCACGGGCTTTTACTCTCTTTGATGACATGGTTATCCAGAATCTGGTGGATCATGGCTTTTACCTCCTGCTACAATTTTGGTGGAATGGGTCGGTATCGCTCCCGGAGGGGTGGCTGGTCCCCGGTGTTGATCTCGTATTCTAATGCCCGGGTGTAACCGAAGTCCTCCTCTCTGCGTGAGAACACCTGTTTTCCCCTCCATAGTAGCCATTCCAAATTTTTGACATAGGCTTTGCTGAGTTTTTCCAGGGGCATGTCAATTTGCTCGAGGATGATTCACCCATTCCAGTCTTCAGTGGGCTCTTCCTGCCCTTCCACCCTCATGGCCAGCATCCATGGTTTCCACACGTCAGGCTCTAGGATCATGTTTCGCCCTGACTTGATGCCTCCCTTGGGCACAGCCTCCACCTGTGCTAGGATGGTCCTGGGGGGAATCCGGGCAGGGGCATCCCCCAGATTGCAAATCCGGATGGGCACCACCCCATGCCTGATTACTGCCAAGGTCCGAGCCACAATCAATCCGGCATCAGTCTGGACAAACCAGCAGGGTTCCATCATGACTTCCCTGCCCTCTAGAGGCCGTTGCGCCTGCATGGACAGATCCATGACCACCTCTTGCCTCGTGGGAATTCTCACCCGTTAGTTATGGCTGGTCTTGATATTTCCCACCAAGTGGGCTATTACTCTCCAATGAGATCCGATGAGTGGGTAATGTCTAGTCGTTCATCTCTCCTCGCGGTTTGACCCGCAACCGCGAGGGATGTTAGTTTAAAGGTCTTCAGCGGGTGTCCCGGCTGGGTCATCCCTCGAGACATTCATGGGCGAAATGGCCGGGTTGATTGCACTCCCAGCAGACTGGACCCCTGGTGTCTCGTCGGTGCTTTCCTGTTGACTCCCAGCATCTGGGCGGGTTTTGCTGGAGGGGCTTCTGACGTGGGGCCTTGGCCCGCTCTTCTTCGGCACAGGTCTCCGCCCCGGCCTGCCAGTCTTCTGACTGCTCCACTCGCTGCCAGAGCTGGGATACTTCCTGCTGGACCAGCAGGAGTGCATTGGTCAATTCTTTGATGCAACTCTCCAGTGGGTTGAGGGGTGGGTTGGGGGTGCGGGAGTCTGTTGGAGAGACACAAAGCAGGAACTAAACTCCTCATCCTGATCCTTGGCCAATGCCTTCTCCAGCACCTCGTGGAACATAAGGCGGGGGTCCCCTTCGATCTTGTCTTGGAAGTGATTACGTAGGGGCCTACTCTTCAGACCCGCCACAAATAGGTCCCGTAAGACAAAGTCTGGGTCTCCGGCCAGCCAGTCGGTGTCCTGCCGAGCCTGTAACCGATCAGTGCAACTTTGGAGGGTGTTGGCAAATTGGAAGATCGACTCGTCCTCGTTTTGGATCCGAGCGAACATCCGTTTCCGGAGGTTGGTCGGTGTGGACCGGTCTCCGTAAGTGGCCTTCAAGATTTTTAACATCCCCTGGAAATCCTTCCTCTGCTCGAGGTGGCGGTTGTCGACAGATTTCTTTGCTTCCCGCAAGAGGACCTGCAGCACCAGGTCTACCTGTTCTGTTGCGGGGAGATGATACAGACGAATCACCAACTCCACCTGGTCTATCCAGTCGTCCAGTTCCATGTTCTGTCCATTGAACTTCTGGAGGAGTTGTACAGCGGCTCCGATGGCCGGGGTGACCCGACAGTCGAAAATTGGGTCTGTTGTCCCGGATGGTGGTCCTTCGGTAGGTGGGGCAGTGATGGGATCCATCATCTTCGTGGGGGTCCTCTGGCTTGCGTCAAGGATCCTGCCGACTATGCCAAATGTAAGAGGGGTAAGGGATGGACTGATGTGTACACCTGCTGCCGTGCAGGTGTGGTGGGGCACTTACCTCTTGAACCACGTGGCTGTCTCCTTCAGGCCGCCTTGGTTGCTCCTACCGATGGTCCTGGGTCTTTCCGGTTTGACACAGCCAGGGATGGCCTACCCTGTAAGATAGATCGGACACGCTGAGCCTGTGGACAGGACCTTTGTGCCACAAAACAGACTGACAGACAGATGTTATGGAGACTAGAAGATAGTCATCATTGGCACTTTTGGCCTCAGACTGGTTTACACCCACATGCCAGGCACAGGGGTGCAACCCGAATGAAAATGCCCAAAAAGGGGAAGGGAAGAGGGGATGACACACGACAATGGAACAACACACAAGCACAGAATGAGCTCACCGGGTATACCCCTTGTCCCTTTGCTGGGCGAGTAGTCCTGGTCTCCACTTCTATAAGAGAGCACAGCCGCCTAGCGCCGCGCAAGAACAATACCTGTGGCCTAGTGCCGTATAGGACCAACGCTGCGCAGTGGCCTACCAGGGTGCAATGGTCTCGGCCTAGCGCCACACGGTAAGGGTACAATGGGTATATGGTAACCTAACAAAGATACAGTGGTCTCGGCCTAGCACCGCACGGTGGTGGTACAGTGGGTACACATTAACCTAACACAGATACAGTGGTTTCAGCCTAGCACCGCATGGTGATGGTACAGTGGGTACACAATAACTTAACACATATACAGTGGTCTCAGCCTAGCACTGCACGGTGATGGTCCAGTGGGTACACTATAACCTGGATGAGCAAAAGGGGCCTCACTGAGGGCTTACCTGATCCGCTGTCCTGCATCCTAGATCCCTTCCAGTGACGATCCTGTAGCTCTGGTCACTCCCGCCCGTCTTCCCTCCCGGACCATGCGCCGTGGTTTAAATCTCCCACCACGCGGCATCCTGGGGTTACTGACATGGCGGGTCCTCATTGGCCTGCCGCGTAGCTTGGTGATGGCACGCCACACCTCGTGGGTGCGCCCGGTGACACGGGGTCTGGTCCTCATTGGCGTCCTTGTGGGAGGAGGGGCGCTCTGCCCTGGCCCTCCCACATAATGACCACCAATATCAGAGAAGCTGTGAAGTTGGCCTGGTAGCTTACCATGTATTTGCAAATGCATGCAGCAAATTTCTCTGAATTTCTATTACCATATAGTTTTCAAGTATTGTTGCAGATAAAATATAGTGTGCTGAGGGACACTCCCCTTTCTGTTTTTTTTGTTTAGTATGACCCCTCCCTTTCATTCACCTGAAGAGTATTACCAAATTGATTTGAGCAGCTTCCACTTTATGTTTGCTAATTGCACACCCTGCCAGATGTTACATATGCAGTGTGCCCCAGATGGCTGCCTCAGATAGTTCTTTATTGGGCAGGATGAACAACGGTTTGTAATATGATAGGCATTCAGTGCGTATCATATTACAAACATTTTGGTCACACATATATGTCATTGTCTTGTGTATGGCTTATCTCACATATTGTAACCTTTGTATTGCACCCAAGATTGCTGCCTTGGCTGGTACATACTTTCTTTATGCTGAAAAGGTATATCCCAAGACTGTGAGATTCGATCACCTGGAGTACATGAGATTTTGTTTCACTTCAGAATATTCGGATATAGGTGTGGACACAGCAATTGTCTTTTCAACATCGGATTTATTGGAAAAACTTATATCCACCTCCTGTAATAATCAAACTGAGTTTCTATATGGATATCTCTTGCAGGATAATTCATAACAATTATTTTAACAATGAATATCTTTCTATGTATGGATGTTATTTGTTATGTCTAAATTACTTTACTTGTCCAGTCAATTTATTATTAATAAACCGTTTTTATAGGTCATTTATAATGAGTATGTAATTTTTACTGTATCTATCTTCTTTTGTATTATTAGCACAAAGATATTTATTGTATTTATGTACTGTACCTATTTTATATGTCTATTTATGTGCAACCACAAGCACATTTTTCCTTTGTTGCTTAACTAGTATTATTTATATTAATCAATTAGTGATATTATTATTCAATTATTACCACCAGGCTTCCTGTGTATTCTTTGTCATGCAAGTGTATCACCACTTGCAGGGTTGGGCCTAGCCCAAGAAGAGCCGCGGGGTGAAATGTCTAATATATACTATTTTTTGTGTGTGCTAAATAAAAATACACCTTATCTATATTGTGGTTTCTCTGAAATGGGGACACTCTGCAGAAATTGATCCTTCCTGGACAGGTAGTGTCAGTATTCACTATTCATGCAGGAGATCACATGGTCCGGAAGCCACCTGATTGCCTAGGAATAAAGCTAACGTCATCATGTAACAGTGGTTCAACCAGATAATACATAGTAACAGAAGTTTTGGGATAGGGCAAAATGTGAGTTTCTCTGATCTAACAATTTTATATAAAAAAATATATTTGCTAATTTAGTACCATTTGAATCAATAATATTATTTCTAGAATTGGTGTTTTACTGAAGATTATTTTCCCCCAGCCTTTTCGTCTAATCCTACCAGCAGTCTGGGATACGGTAATAAAACTGACAGTGGGGATTCCGGCAGTCAGAATCCTGGCACTGGCATCCCTAATGTAAGAAGTGTGGTTAGGGGGAAAGGTAAGGGTTAGGCACTAAGCGGGTAGGGTTAGGTTTAGGGTGCAGGGAGGGGAGGGGGGGTTAGGTTTAGGCACTATGGGGGAGGGTTAGGGGTAGGAAAATTGGGGGGTTTGGATACCGACCAACAGGTGTCAGTATCCTAACCCTGTCAGGTTCCTGGTGTCAGGCTTTTGACCACCTGGATCTAGAGCACCAGCATCCTGTACCCAACCCAGTGGTCCTAATAATAGGGGGATAAAGTTTGGCTGCATTGTTCACAGGGAGAGAGGACACTAGGCTGAATGGGGTAATGGAGCTGGGTGAGAGCGATAGAGTTATATACTGTATGAATGAGACACTGGGCTAGATGAATGACAGTAAGATGGGGGTGCACTGGGCTGGAAGGGAAGGTAGGACAGTGAGATTGGGGGTCAGAAGGGTGAAAACTGGGCTCAATGAGGTGGGAACTGTTACTGGGTTGGCTGGGGGTTTTAAGATGTGGGGCCGTGAGAAGGGGGCTGATTGTGGAGTGGAAGGAGAGACATGGCTGAAGAAGGGGGAGACACAGGGATGGGAGCACTTACCTGGGGTTGTTCATGCACCATGCCCAGCATGCCTGACCCCCACACACATACTGGAGCAGCGTCCAAAACCACAGCAGCCTCCAGAGCAACAGCACCTCAGCTCTGGCTGCTGCTAGGATTTGGGAGGCAGGAGCTGGGTTGAGAGTGGGATGGTGTGGCGGTGCAGCATAGTGCATCCTGGTTGGGTGGAACTGCCAGGCTATCAGTCTCAGGCAGCTACCAGTGGCCTCACTGAGGGCTTACCTGATCCTTGAAAAAGCTGCCAGATAGGCAGTGAAACGCGTTGATGAAGCACCCTGAACCAGGCATATTGCACTTGCACCTGCACCCATTGCACCTATTTGGAAGTGTGCCATCTCTGGGACCCATCCTCACTGGAATGTGTTCTGAACTATTAGACTGGCCTCAACATCTAGAGGTGCTCCTTGTGAGGCTGAGCGACTTCTCTTCAAGACCACTGCCACTACAGGACTCATTGGACTGCTCTTCAGCTACTTGTAGAGCAGGGGCGTATCTACATATTGGCTGAGATGGCACTTGCCAGGGGCGCCAGCCAATGGGGGGGCGCCATCCAGCGCTATCACACACACACAGCCTTCGGCTGGTTTGCTCTTCTATCATTTCAGGGAAATGTGAAACAATGTAACTGCACATGACAGGACACGCTGTCCAGGAGCTGAGCAGGCTAAGCCCGTCCTTCCTCCTCCCTGACTGCTCTGTGTATCATGTGTGTGTGTGTACTGCTTCTGCGGGGCTCACTGAATTAGCAGACAAGCAAGAGGCAGCGTCTGCTCTCTGCTGCCAGCCAAGTTGCTGCCCGTGACTGACAAAGTGTTAAAAACATAAATTACTTGAAGTTGTCTCAGTCTCCATCCTATCTGTCTCCCGTCCACCACACCCCATGCTCATTGGATGAGGTGCAATGGTGGGGGTGGGACAAACATTAAATGACAGGCTACTGGACAAATGATTGCCTGTGTAGGGTTAGGTGACTGGACTTCTGCTGTGTGTACACAGGAAGGGAAGTAGAAAGGAATTGTGCGTTCCACCTGCACATGGATTATTCTACTTCCTTTTGTTGAGTCTGCATGCTGCATCTGATTAGACAAGCAGCCTGCCAGCCAGGGAGCCCAGCAGCCTGCTTACCAGTGACAGGGAGCAGCAGTATTTCAGCCCACCAGAGACCTGCCAGCAATCTGCAACCCAAGTAAGTGGAGTGGGTAGCCCCTGACAGCTTTGTCCATATAGGGTGGTATTCAATGGTTACGCCCCTCGCAGCCCCAGTGGGGTACGAATTGAAATGTGCGAAAAGTGACCTGTTTGGGCACCCAAACATCACTTTTTGTGGGCGCGCCAAGCACTTTGGTCGGGGGAAGCTGCTTTACGCGGCTAAACCCGACCACTTTGGGCGCGATCAGTGTGAAAAACTGCAACAATTGAATAGCGCCCCGTGATCTCCTGTCACTTTAGACGGGAGATTGGGCGCGCTATAACAATTGAATACCGCCCATAGTGTAGTAAGGGGGATGAGCAGGAGGGTAGCAGGGTAAGAAGATTGTGCAGTAGTTCATTTCCTGTGTGCCTGTTATTCATAGCAGCCCCAGATGGCTTCATAAAGAGTTTTAGTTCTTTCAAAACTGATTACTTTTGTTTTTATTTACAAATATTTAAGTTTTATAATTCAAAAGTATAATTATTCCTATAAAAAGGAGGTAGGGGGGCACCAGTCCCTTACTTTGCCAGGGGCGCTCGGACCCCTAGATACACCCCTGTTGTAGAGGTATCACTTGTCCATTAAGGAGCTTTTGTGTGATTGGGACACTATAGGCCAAGTCACTAGCATTCCAGGACATATTACACTTCCTTCTCAGTCGGTAGATCTGTCTGCTTTTCCAAACGGAACCAACTTTAGTGCAATTGAACTTTGTGCAGTGCATCAGATTAGTAAATATTGCCTGATATGGGTGCATACTAATTTTTGTGAGCTTTTATATTTTGACATGCATGTCTATCATTCAATTTATTAGTGCCTTTTATATCTGTTTATTGTTATTTGCAAGTACTGTATTTACAGAACTCAATGTGTTACTAAATTTATTGTCCTATTTATATATTTTATTTATTTTATTAAATGGTTAATTGACGTAGCGCTGCTTTTATCTAATTTTCTGGTTCTAACTAAGAGACTGACTATCTCTTTTATAGCAGCTGCTCAGAGGAACAACTCTTGTTAGCGCCGGTATTTCTTTTAGTACCTCTTGCCTCAGGCAGCTACCACTACTGAGAGGCTACTGCACTGATTGGAGGCAGGGCCTCTCTCCAGCTCAGTGAGCATGAGCTGAGGCCGGGCCACCTCCCAAGCAGCGCTGGTCAGGAAACATTTTTAAACAAAGAAAGAAATAAAACAGAAAAAAATAAAGATTTTAGTGGTCCCAACATGGTCTTGCCCACTGGGGAGAGTCCCGGTGAAGTCTGCAGCCAATCCTCCCCTGATTGCATTCCAGTAAGGTCAACAAAAATGTGGCTGTGGACCTTGATATTTTGTATCATGAGCTTTGAGGTGTGGGTTTGACTTAAGTAAATTGCACAGATTACAAACTGCATGTCAAAATTAATGAAAACATACTTTACTAAATATCCCCATAGATCTGTCTGCTGTTTGCCACATTTTGCAAAATAAGCAGAATTAGGATAATCATATAAGAATATACATCACTCTTGTAATGGAGAAGGTAATTATGTCTAAATATTAATCAGAAGAACTAATCCACATACATTTTAATTTATTAATTAACAGTAATGTAGTCAATAAAATTTAAATGTATTTTTGTTTTACAGTGTACGGTATAGCAAATACATACAGAAGGCAATACAAAGCTCACTCTGGAAAAAACAGTTACAATGCAAGCAAGCAGGGCCAAAACATGTTTTAAAAATATGTAAATTAATTTCCGTATGAGCGTTAAGTGATGTTAGCTTGGATAGGTCTCATGGGGAACTGTACCTCTAAAAGGTATTATTACATCCAAATAGAGCTCACCACAGGACATTGGCAGATGCTTTAGACTGGTGACTTTTGATGTACAGTCCATTGCCTTTTTCCAAACAATCCAAATGCATCTTCGGTATTGTCCTGCCATATTATCTTTATTGATCATGACACATGGCTCACCAAAACATGTTTAATGACTTCTTCTGCAATCTTTATGCCCTACTATTATTACCATAAGATAAAAGGAAGTTTGGAATAGGAATTATTATTTATATATGAAATTGCCTTTCTCTTTTGATCCCTGCAGAACTTACCACATAGGCAGTGATGTAATAACTAGTAACTAACTAAATTGTAGACTTGACCTTTGCCAATGCAATCAGGGACACTAATTGTGATAATGGTTCAATGTCTCCTGGGAACAAAAATGATACCTCCAATTTAATTCCCATTTTGAAATGGCTTACCGAAAGTAGCCATGGGAGTATGAGGAAGACTGAAAAGCAGGATTCCTCATGGAAAGATTTTTTTCTTGAACTTAGCTCTTCTTTTGTGATTTGTGTTAATTATTCATTGTTCTTTTTTGGCCTACCTTTGTGCTCTATATAAAATTAGGCTTTTTATGCACCTCATCAAAATAAATAATTAATATGAATCATAACGAAATCTAATAAAAAAAATCTCTGTATCCCAGTTCCAATCAAAGGAGCCATCTAGTTTCTTCACTAATGGCATGTTTTATAATTAGCTTTTCCAATTAGCAACCATGATAAGCCATTAAATTTTTTTGTCTTTATTGTGCAACTGCTATTGTTTTTCTACCAACTAAGCAACAGCATAATATGTTAATAACATAATGAACTGATGAATAATGAATTCTGGGTCAATTAAATAAACAAGTTGCTTAATTGATAAATTGTTAATTGCATAAATATAGCTTTTTTTAACAATTTAGGTTGGTGTGACCCCAATATTTACGACAAATAGTAGTTTCTCAGCAAATATAACAAAAAGAACAAAAAAAAACAAATTGTATAATGTAGTAATAATGTACTGCAACGTGTAACATTATAAATAAATTAATATAAACATAATGAAATATAAAGGACTTATTATTATTATTATTATTATTATTATTATTATTATTATTATTATTATTATTATATTTTTAGTTCAACCTGAAGTTTATAATGATTAATAGCACAATAGTACACAAGTGAGTTCTGTCAAATACATTCTTGAAACATATTAGAAATAAACATCTGCAGATCTTTAAGAAAACATTGTTTTTAAAGTAACATAAAACTTAAAAGATAGTGTTCAAACTACAAGTGTGTTAGAGAAGTTGGAAAATTAATTTATTACAAATATTACATTTGAGTAAATTTTGAAAGTTACAGTTAAAAAAGGATTTTGAAAAACTTCTCCTTTTTGGAAAAAAATATTTGTAAATTTATTTGCTAATATTATAACTACAGCAGGGCTCGACAAATCCCGGGGGCCAGGTCGCCATGGAGACTGAAACTTTAGTCCTGGCAACCAGATTTTACATGAGCCAGGTACTGTGTAATATAAAGCTAGTTAAAAAAAAAAAAGTACAAATCTTTCCTGTTGGTGGTTACTGGAGTGGGAAGGATGCAGCAGGCCTATCACAAGGAGGAATGCTTGCTCGCCATAATTAGTCACTGTGGCACCTTTCTTCTATCCATGGGCGGTGCATCATTACTGTTGTGGAGGTAAAGATTGACCACGGGAAGCTGCAACACTGCTGGTGTAGAGGTGTGACCGCCGAGAGCTTAACTATTACCTGCGCTGAAGAGGAGTGTGGCCGCGGGGAGCTGAAGATCTGCCAGCAATGGTGGAAGACCATGACCACCAGGGGGGTGACAGCCGGGGAGCATCATCACTACCAGCACGGGGTGAAGAGTTACTGCTGGGAGCCGCAACACTGCCAGTGAGGAGGAGTGTGACCACAGGGGAGCTGAATCATTACCGGCATTGAGGAGGACAGTGACCGTGCAGAGCTGCATTACTATCGTTATAGAGACCAGTGATCGTCGTTTAGCTGCAGCACTGCCAGCAGCAGAGGAAGATAGTGACCACAAGGGAGCTACAGCACTGCTGACTGGAGAGGAAGATAGCTGAACAAAGCTGGTGAGTATGTTGTTTCATTACAATGACCTCCCTCTATAGTATTGTTATTAATTTGGAGGTACTCCTGTGTGACACACTAATTTGGGGGCACTTGTGTGTAAGGAACTCATGTGTAGCACTTGTGCGTGGTCTCTCCTGTGTGGCAGAACGAATGGAGGGCACTACTGTGTGGCATAATATGAATTTGAGGCATACTTTTTGACATAAAATGAATTTGGGACAAACTGTGTGGCATAATATAAATTTGGGATATACTGGGTGGGATGCATCCCATCACCCTTCACATGCATGCTGGTGTTAATTACGCCGGTATGCATGCACAAAATCACAAAGGACAGCTCTCTCGGTAAGAGCTGTCCTTTGCAAATGAGAGACTTCTGGGTCATAGCATGCGCAGAATGACACACGCACCACGGGGATGCTGGGAGGGATCTGATTGGTTCCGTCTCACAGCATTCTCCGTATAGAAGCCCATTGGTGTCTATAGGGTCACTGCATCCAAGCCCCGGAATGCAACGAATTGCGGGGCTTGGTGCATATAAAAAATGCGATCAAAGGGGCATTTATGGTAGTCTATACCAGTTGTCATATATTTTGTTCATAGCCGATGGTCTGGCTCCTAAACATTTAAGCTGGCTCCTAGATTTTAGGAAAATTTGTCAAGCCCTGAACTACAGTATCAGTTCAATAAGTTAAAGTGTATTATAAATTATGACCTGAAACACAAGCAGATTGAATAGTATTGATATCCATGGCATGATGGAAATGGGCAAAAAGCAGCACAAGTTGAAGGTTACAAATGCTGATAGAGTAACTTTATAAATCCCTATACATACATACATTCATACATACATACATACATACACTAGCTTCACAAAAATGACCTCAGTAGTTGGATACTATTTGGACACATCTAGTAAGCAAGGTCAATGTGAAACAATGTATATCATAATAATAAAATAACACAATGTTTATTCTGAGCAGTGGAAACATATGACATATTTTCATTTTCTTTCTGACATCTGAATGGCACATATTTATTTCGAGAAGAGAGAAGAAGAATCACAGAGAAGATAAGAGAATACCCAGAACACAATCAGCATGATAAAATGTGCACCCTGCTTAGGAAACCAACATCAGTCGCAGAGGTGGCAGCAAAAAATGTCAGACTGTTTCAAGAGGATGTGTGGCACAAACACCTAGAGGCAACAGGAACAAAAATACCACAGAACATCTATCATTGTGCCCTGCCCCTGTCTTGAACACTTTATTTAATTTGTGTACTGTATAATGCTATATTCCTTCTCCTTCTAGCAGCAAGCTGTGCTTTAGCAACAGATGCATAGATGTTATCGTAATAAAGTATTAGTAAGTGGAAGAGAGAGAGAGAGAGAGAGAGAGAGAGAGAGAGAGAAGGATACGTCTTTGGCGGAGTGCTTTAATACTGGCTAGAACAGTGTAGTATAAGTCCTAGATGTACAGGTACTGTATATGCTATAGTCACCTCTTATGCTACTGCTGTGACTGTGCTACTACGTGGTTTTTGCTGTCTCCGCTGGAGCTATGCACAATAGGCAGGGAGAAACAATGAAGCTATTTGTGCTCTCTTATAAGCTGGTGCCAGAAAATTACATCAGAGTATTAAAAAGACATTATATGCCAGCAAATAGTAAATTGTAAGAATTTATGTGACAGAAATAAAACAAGCATGCATAAAACAAATTGTGTAGGAAAGACTAACTACAATCATTTTTAGTATATTTCCAAAACAGTTTCCACTAACTTGATTTAAAGTTCCAAGTTGCACTGCAGTCATAATGTCTAATTCTATACTTTCCAAATCCAATAGGAAAGTTTAGATAGGTGCCATGGAAGGGTGGACAGCATTTCTACTAATATATCTATATAGAGACAGTCTGTCTAAAAGAAGCTAAAAGATGACACAGGTCAAAACATCAAGCTACAAACTGTTTCTGCCATAGACTCTGAATCATTCAATGCTCTTGTATGCACCAAAGACTCAAAGACTGTCTGGCAAAGTGGTAAGAGTACTCTACCGCTAACAGCCGGGATGTCAATTTATCTACAATCGGGATATCAGTGGTTGAAATCCCAGGGCTGGAATCCCAACCCGCGGCCAGTATGCCAGTGCCAGAATCCCGACATCAGTTGAGATGCTGACAACTGAATCCCGAAAGCTGGCATCCCGATCGTAATTATAGCGGACCGGGTTAGCTAGCGGGCCGGGTTAGCTTTTAGCCATGGGGGGAGGGTTAGGTTTAGGCACCACGGGGGGGTTAGGGTTGGGCTGCGGGAGGCAGGAGTTTAGGGTAAGGCTGCGGAAAGGGAGGATTAGGGTTACGCATCACCGGGGAGGTTTAGGGTAGCATTGTACTGTTCTTCTACCTTAGGAAATATGTTCACAGGGTTGGGTATGGGAAACTGGCAGTCGGGATGTCAGCTGTCAAAAGACCGACAGTTGCATCCTGATTCTCAGAATTCAGACAGGGACTAGGTAAGTATCCTAACCCTCCCCTTTTAACCACCTAACCCTCCCTTCCGGCATCCTAACCCACACTTAACCCTGCCGGTTAGTCCCTAAACCTAACCCTCCCCCCTTAGTGCCTATCCCTAACCCCCCCTGGTGGTGCCTAATCATAACTCCCCCTGTCTGCAGCCTAACCTTAATCTCCTCCCTCCCTCTGCCCAACCCTAACACCCTGTGTTGCCTAAACCTAAACCTCCCTCACCCACGTCTAACAGCTAACCCGGCCCGCTATACTTACGATCGGGATGGCGGCTGTTGGAATTCTGACATTGGCATCTAATCTGATGTCGGGATTCCGGCGCCGGTGTTTTGTCGCGGGTTGGGATTCTGGCACCGGGATTTCATCTGCCTCATTCCGATTGTAGGTAAATTGACTACATCCCATGTTCACTTTGTATTTACTGTTATAGAACACAGTAATAATCAGTATATATCGGTGCTTAGACCCTTCCACTTTGATCATGATTTTTTCAATTCCTCCCTGCTCTATTGCCCCCCTTGGGGAGTGCAGCTCCAGCTGGCATGACTATCTAGCATGATTATATAGGAATCCTTCCCTTCTGAAATTGCAGAGAAGCTCCCTACAAACTTTTTCTCAACTGTCCTGCTGGCCAAACTACTGTGTCACCCCTAGATCATTCAGTCTTTCTTGTACTTGTTTAACCTTTTCAGGCCCATTTTCCCCACCATCTCTACACTGGGCCTTGTGGACAGGGTATTGCTCTACATAGTAGTCCCTCCCCCAGCCCCCCAAGGGGTTTTATTCATTTGCCCCATATCCAGGCCCTTATGCTCTTCATATGCTTTCCCTAGCTTTCCTACCCATTTTGGGTTCTTTCTACCTTTCTCCCAAATGCTGATCAAGTTCCAACTGCACCATCCATGACATGTACATGATCAAGAAGGAAGTCAAGAAGTGCATTGAGGCAGCCATGAGTGCTGGGGGATTGGGGAGGAAGAATTTTGCAATTATAACAATTGGCTTAGTGGCAAGTTACATTATGTGACCTGTTATTTGTAATCTAGGCCTGCCTAGCACCTCAACATTTTAAAATATTTGCACATGATTCATGGCATATATGATAAATACAGGGGTAACGCTGGCCAGGTTTTCAATGAAGAGTTCTGAAACATGATGGGATTGTGTCCATATTATTCAGTCTGAAGGATGTGAAGGTCTAACTTAAAGTGCCCAAGAAAAGGAAAGGACATGGGGATGGTACCCACTCAGGGAGCAATGTGCTGGAGGCAGCTTTTCCCCATGTGTTTCCTTTAAATTTAGCATCTCACACTGCAATAAGGGTGAGTCATATGTTTTTTGTAAGTCTTGTGCAAGGGCTTTGCAGGGAAACTTCAGGTTCATTAATCATCTTTCTTACCCAGCTGGGGCATCAATTAATTATGCCATAGCTTAGCAGGATTGTAGCATTGTGTATCAGACCTTCAACACCATTTGGGGGTTTTCCAGAGTTTCAGCCTTGGTGCTTTGCTGGTGAAAATTGATATTGAATCGCTCTCTGTTTGCTGCCTCCCCAGCTTGACTCCAAATGCTTTTTTTGACTTTATTTAACATGGGGGAGGTTATATTGACCATTGTCTGACCATAGATTGCACTGTTTCTTGTGCATTTTTACAAATATTTAGTTCTTTCATATAGTAGTGCACATAGGCCAACATGGGTCATAATGGAATTTCCCACTATTTGGATGATTACTTTATCATAGTCCTATGGCAGTTAAATTAGCAGAATGTAAGAGATTCTATATTCATGATAAGATTGGATGACCAATGTCCTGTAAGGAGGAGTGTTAGTGGTTGCCAATTTTTAAGGTTCTCAGGCTGGTCAAGTAGATCTTATTCTGCCTGTACTTGGAGATGGTTAGGTTACATCAGGTTCAGTGCTTCCTCTGGATGCTGGCTTTTGTGTGTTGCATCATACCATTGGATCATTTTTTCTGTAGAAATTTGAATTGAGTACTGCTAAGGGTCTCCATGGCATGTCATATTCATTTGTTCAGGGAGATCAAAGGTGATCTCTTGGTTTGGTTGTACTTTCTTTTTTAGGACTATAATATCAGCAGATGCCTTCTGGACCTAGTCTTTGAATGCAATTGTTTACTGATGCATCTGAAGCAGTTGGTTTAAGGCCCTGACTGGTCAGCACTAGTGCCACTCCTTGGCATCGGAAATGCATGCGAAAAGTTTCACACTGAATCTGCTGCTATTGGAGCTGTTTTCAGTTGTGGTTGCGGTTATTCTCTGAACCTTGTAGCTTTACTGCCAATACCCTGTGATTTGGTGCAACAATTTGGGGGTGGTCAGTCCTTCATTAATCAGTTGTTTCATTACAGATTATATTATTATTATCATTATTATTATCCTTTATTTATATGGCACCACAAGGGTTCCGCAGCACCTTACAAAGTTCATAAACAAATGAGCACACAAGACATGTACAAAGACAAATGATAACACAAGAAAAACAGTTATTAACAGAACAAAAAATGCAGGACAAATACACAATTTATACATTGCTGCATAACACTAAAATAAGCAGCATGGCATCAGCAACCAAGGGTTAGGTGCTGTTGTAAATTAAAGTAGGAGTAAGTGAAGGAGAAGCACATGAGGGAAGAGGGCCCTGCTTGTGAAAGCTTACATTCTAAAAGGGAGGGGGCAGACAAACAGGGGTGACACAGATGAGCTGGATTGTGAGGAAGGAACATGGAGTAGTGGGTTAGGATGAGAGCTGGAAAACTTTGAGGAAGAAAGGGGTCTTGAGAGCCCATTTCAAGGTTAGGAGACAAGAAGCAAAGTTAACATGGAAGTTTGAGTTAAGGCCAGGGGGACGAGGAAAGTCATCTACTCGAGGAAGTTGGAAAAGGCAACTGATATGAGCAATGAATGCAAATAATGAAGTGGAGAGTTTAGAAGGTAAGAGTTGGTGGGAGTGACCAGATGATAGAAGTACCCCAACACCAACACTGTGGCAACCTCCAGGCCAGGGAGTGTGAAAGAATGTGAGGCTCCCAAAGGAGATAGCTGCAGGAGAAGTGGTGTCAGATGGGTAAGTCCAGAATTTGGAGATGGCTAGGAGTTTAAAGGAGTTGAATATGAAGCCATAATGGACAGGGACCAGTTGATTATAGACAGAACTGGCTTTCCAGAGGAGACAGGAGAGAGGGGTAATGTTGGGAGGAGAGAGAAGGAGACTGTTGGGGTTGCTGTAGTGTGCGGTTGAGATTGATTTAGAGAAGTATGGTGTGGGTTGAGAAGAAAAGGTGTAACTTGGAGAAAAGGGAGGGTGCAGAGCTTAAGAGTTATTGGAGATGCAGTGGAGAGTACTAGATGGGATGAAGGGAGATAGAGGAGAGGAGGGAGGGAGTGGAGAAAGTGGAGGAGACAATGGGGGGAGAAAAGAAATGGGAACTGGTGGTAGAGGAAAGTATTATGTAGCTTCTGAGTGAGTGGGGAGTAGAAAAAAAGAGAGACATTGCGTTGAAGAGGGATTAGGGGGGGGAAGAAAACAGCAGTAGTAGTGATGAGAGTGAGATACAGGAATAGTACAGTTAAAATGTCTAAAAATCAGATAAAAGGAAGAACAGTGTTAGTAGATGTAATGGCACAACTACAAGAGTATATAATAAACAAAATTAGTTTAGAGCTGTTAAAGTTGCAGGATTTTAAATTAAGGATAAACCATTCTTATAGATGAGAAGGTGTTTAAAAATGGTAGATACTACAGTGGTGTAGAGATAAATTGACAGTGGTAAATGAATAATACAAAAAGTGTAGGGTCAAAAAACATACATTCAAAAATTTAAATGCAGCGATCCACCTGATAGTTGCTTGCAATGCTGAAGCAGGCCGTATGGCAAAAGGTGTGTTCAGGTTATAATGAAAGCTGGTGGCTGAGTTGCAGGGTATCCAGTAGCTTAGAAGATCCTTTTCAATTGTTTTCAAGTTGTAAAGAGTTCTTTTTTAAATGTTGTCCTCCTGTCTTCCTCCAGTTTAACTCTTGACTAACTCTTTAAATTATGCTGTGCATATAATACCAATTTGAAATAAAAACCTATGCAGCCTTGTACCAGGCCTGCAGCCTGTGGCTTACTGGGTATATAGTGAAGCATACATGTGTAGTCACTGATTACACCCAGGCCCCCAATAACCTCCCCCACACTAGATTATATCATTATTAGCACAGATAGAATAGGGAAATACAGGGATAGGAGGTGACAGTAGGAGTCATATGGAGGCAATTTATGTAGGTATGACATGTATGTATGTATGTTTGTATGTATATACAGTATGTATGTATGCCTTGGCAATCACAAGCAATTAATTTGGAGGCATACATTGTCAACTAGTAGCCTGTATTAACATGTGGGTTGTATTTGTCTGCCATTTTTTCTGAATTTCAGGGTTATTTTCAGACATTTTAATTCACCTGGATGACATTAGTGTCTGTCTCAATTTGCATTGTATGTTTTACTTTTCTTCATCTAACTCCTGATCCAGTTGTCACTTATGAACTATCAGAAGTTCAAAGCAAGTCTGATGATACAACTATTATTATCATTTTTAAAAAGTAATGTGGTAAGATGCACATCTCTGTACTACTGTATAGTGTTTTGTTGAATGTTACACAATATCTTACTTCATTTAAAATAATATATCTCCATTCCTCATTTGTCCAGCTTCTATTATTTCTCTATAACCTTTTATTCTATCTATTCTGCTGATGATTATGAGGAAGAAGGTGACGATGGCTTGGTTTTGCTGCCAATTGTTTTTGTTGCTTTTTTTTAACTCAGAAGTTGTTAGTTACTATGATATAGGTGACAGCACTAAGTTCACCCAAATTGCAAACGATTCAGTCATCATCGCCAACCCTTACTTTCAACATCTGTTTATTATGTTTATTCAAATGGCAATGGACTCTATCTGCCTCTTCTTGTCCTTACTATCACTCAACATCTTATTTTTATCCTCAGAATCAAAATGTTGCATTTGCTCTTTAGAACTGGATAATTGTATACTTCTCTCTGGCAATCTAAATCAGTGTGCCTATATCATTCTTAGTAAACCAATTGCTGCTGTTATATGTGGTTCAAGATTTGTGCAAACAATTAAATTACATTTAAACCTGTATATCTGATTATAACTGATTTTCATGTGCTGTTGCTAATAAGGGAGAAGAGATTCTTTAATGTTTTACTGTCATTGATGTAGAAGTTGTCACAAGTCTCGGATGGATTATGGATGCGGTCCATATTTAGGGAGTTGGCTAGAGCTATGCCTGATGTGCAGAGTCTAATGTGTTGGCGGTATTCACCAGGGACACTTGCAAGAAGGTATGGACTTGGCTGCGTCCAACACACAGGCCGTGGCCCTCAGGATAGGTTCCCTTATACAGGTGCTGGTAACCTCTGGATGAAGCAGAGAAGACATATAGCTTAGTCGACTGGCCAGGTCAGAACCAAACGGACTTAGACGGGACCAGGGAGCAGCCGTAAACAGGTCACACGGAATAGCCGAAGTCAAAACCAGATATCAGATGCAGTACCAGTGGTCAGGCGAAATCAGGGTCACAAACGAAGCCAAGGTCAGAAACAGGTAACGGAATATCACAGGAACGCTGGAGTATGGTAAATGAGCCTATACTCTGGCACTGGAGTGCTCCCAGAGTCTTCCATACATAGGCAGGGCTATTCCAGTCACTTCCTGTGACATTTGCTAAGGGCGTGTGTTTGGCCCTTTAAATCTTCAGCAGGTCGGCGCGTGTGCCCATTGGGAGCCGCAACCACCTGCAACCATCAGGGGAGAGAGAGGCAGTATGCAGCAGGGAATGCCAGTGATTCACTACCCGCTGCCCCCATGCAGAACAGCACCGCCGGACCCGGTAAGTGAGAGCCGGAGTCCGGCGCACTGTGACAGAAGTCTTGGTTCATGCAACTTGTTTGGCTCATTTCAACATGATTATATTATTTCTTTGCAATGACTCTTGAAAGTACCAATATGGCAGCAGGCTCCCTTCTTAGTTTGAGTTGGATCTATGTTTTTACCACACTGTTTTATTTTTCTGTTTTAGAATGTTTAATCAATCTACATTATTAATAGAATAAACAAAATGAATTATGAATGAGGTTGATGAAACAATGAGCAATGGCTGTCCAATCTTGGACAATTAATAATTTCAAAGTAGTTATTATGAACAAAGACAGACCAATTGTTACCATAATCAATGAGTTTGTTCACTACTTATTAAAACTATTGCTGGGTACACACTAGATGATATTTTGTCCGATCCCGCAGATCGGAGCAATATATCGGGTACATCATCTAGTGTGTACCCATGATATGTGCACTCCCGTGGGTCATTAGTGACAACCCATTTGCCATACTGCAGGGCCATTGCGGGATGTCACTAATGATGCCGTGCTGCAGAATGCAGTATGACACATCCCTTCCCCTGTCGGACCCGGCCAACAGCAAGTGTGTATGCATTTGCCGCATGCCGGGTCCCGTCACCAGCGATGGCTTGCTGGGTTCACATCATCTAATGTGTACCCAGCTTAATACAAGTTATATTAAATGTTATACCACTAGAACTTTGCATATCTTTGCAAAAATATTTGCAAGATATTTTGCCACGGTTTCACATATCTCAAAGTCTAAAAAGGTAAATGTATTGTAGTAAAATATTATAGTAGTGTGGATTGTTAGAAACCAGTTGAATAAAATTATGACTATGTGGAAGTTATCAATACTATTAAAATGTATGTTTGGATTATCATTTACTAATTCAAAATCTAACAATAAATTACAAAGTTGCAGAACTAATTCAGTGAAAGTAGTGTTTACAACCTCCTTTCCTGTTAAGAGTATATAGAAACTAATGCAAACTATTATACAAACTTTTAATTTCTGGATTCAGGGGTTAAACACTACATTGTTGAGGCCCAAATCTGGGGACAGTGGAAGTCAGCAATGTGGTCCCAACACTGCTATTCTGGTGCATGCAGAGTAAAGCCCCATCCTATGTATGCAGGTGTACAAACTTGGCAATTCACCAAGGTCCAAAGCAAGGGGGCCACAGAATATCATGGGGTCCTAGAGATTCTTAAACAAGTATTACTTGAAAATAAAAAAATTTACTCTCTCACTCCTTTCTTCTCACAAACCACATTCAACCCACTGCATTCATGACTCAAATGAGTTGTTATTTTGTGTTATCACTAACTGATATTTTATTGCGTACATGTCCTGCACTGATTGGCTGACAGAGACCAGTAATCAGCAATATCAGTGTAACAGGAAGACTAGAATATCAATGAGAGAGTACAAGACCAGATTAACAATGGGGCTGATGGAGCTACAGCTCAGGTCTCCACATAAAAACAGTATTTATTGAGATATTGGGGCTGATAGTGTAGGGTTGTACATGCCCACATAGTACTGGTAACACCCACACAGCACTGGTTCCAGCTCCTCTGCTTTTCCTGATAGACCCTTGATTATTTTCAGCCCCAAGCCAAGTGGAGCCCACTCCATCCCTGGCTCTGCAAATTATAGACTTGGCACCAGATATGACTCTGCCTGATCAGCTTACATATTAGATATATTAGTTAGATCAGCAGCTCTAATTTGTAGACTAGTCATCAGAATATTTATGTGCCTCTGTTTTCAATCTAGGGTTAAAGACCCAAAAACTTTTATATGTTAGTGTTCTTATGTCTATGTTTTTGAAAGATACTCTACTAGAGCAGGCCTGGCCAACCTGTGGCTCTCTATTGTGAAGCTTCAAGACACAGCAGGAACTGCCACAGTTTTGCTATTAGGGGATGCTAAAACTATGGCAGGGCATGATGACCATCTCCAGACCGCATTGATTTCAGGAAGAAAATGTAAATTGAATTTTCTAGAATTTAGGAACTGTCTGTCTTTATATTGTTATATATTGTTAAATTATCCAGAGCATTTTAGTAGTTAACTTTTATCCCATAAACCTACAAAACTACCCCTTTTGGTGACTTTCTTTCCAAATTTACTGTAAAAACCTCTTGCCCATTGGTAAGCTCACTCATTTTGAAAATGTTCTACAATGGCATGTATACTGACTACTGAAAGCATATCTAGATACTAATGGAAGCACCAACTCACACAAACAGCTTGTTTATATTCAGAAATGATCATAGCATTTATAAATGTATTGACTAAAACAATTTTTCTTCCAAGGTCAGTGGTCATATCCAGGAAAAAACACAGACTGTTTATTTATAATGTGAAGCCTTTGAAAAATGCTTGCTGAACAATTGATAAGTCATTTGTCAACTGTTTTCCCACTCCTGAAATGACACCACAGATTAAGCAATAATAATTCTGAAGAACATCATTTTATAGGACTTTTGCTTTAGAAATAAAACTGCGTGACTATGGAATTTCATTTCCACATCCATTCAATGAGAAAAGAACAATCTTCAGCCAGCGGGGAGTTGATTTTTTTCAACAACATTCCTCTCTGCAAAATAATAATAATAAAAAACACCCACAAAAGTCATGGAAAATAAGTAGCGATGGGAAGAATATGCCCAGTGAATAATGTGATTTATATTTACTTCTACATGCCAATACTGATTTATAGAAAAGAGTGAAGGCAATGTTTTATTTGAAGGAATTGAAAAAGAAAAAAAAAAATTTCATTTTCAATGTCACAGCATAATAGCATGATAAAAAGAACATTACGCAATACCTTACATATAGTGCTAACAATTATTATTTGCTGTTTTCCCTTATTATCAAGCACATTTTGTCAATAAGTATCAAAAGCATAACACAAAATCATCAAAGGACTATAAGGCCTATAATTGCTAAAATGTAATAGAATATACATTTTTTAAGAATGAATAATTAGTAATGTGGACTACAGCTCTACTGCTGTATAATTTTCTTATGTACTGAACTGGATTTCACAATTTATTTAAAAACTAGCACCTGGCCAGATGACATACTCATAATAAAAGTCGCCAGAAGTCCACTCCGGCGTGAAAGCATTTTGGTCTATAAAGGATGATAAAAGGCCAAACTTACATAATTTAGATGGAGAAAGATATGCTTTATGCACAGGAACAGTTAGAAAAGTTTGTTACACCCTGCAGAGAAAGGGACAAAAAAAAGATCCTTGGGGTGTTTCCCTGTCATCTCATATTTACTACAATATAGTAAATACATTTTAAGGGGCTTGGTATAATTAGTTTTATAGCTTATTGCAGTATAGCCATTTGACAAAGCCCATAACTCCTGTGTAAGGAGTTTTCTTATTAATTACTATTCACAGGACAGTGACACAGTGGTTAGCATTGCTGTCTCACAGTGCTATGGTAATGAGTTAGATTCCAAGCAGGTTAGAGAGAAATATAAGTAGATAAAATGTTATTTATAAAAGGTGAATACACATACTTAAAATAAGATTGAAAACATATTACCTGGGAATTCTGGTATGAACGGCTGAGGTCCAAACATATATCTTCAGAATAGTATTAATGGTTTTATTATTAATGGTTTATGACTTTTATTATTAAGTTTTATTTAGTTCCATTTTTAAATGGCTGCTCAGCTTGCCTGCATCAGAGAATGGGTCAGCTGTTGCTATAAGGGGATACGCACGGCCATTAACAATATTCAGGTAAGCTGTGTCATGTAGACTATGCTCAATTACTGTATATAAAATCCTCTAGTCTGAACCATTAAAACGTGGCAGGATGGATCCATGTTGTTTATGCCTAATTCTGTCTCTGCTATCTGCTTGATACAGCAGAAATTGAGTTTCTTCAAACCAGGAAATGTTTTTTCAAATATTGAACTGTCCAGCTTTGTTGAGGAGTAGAACACAGTGTTGTATTCTGTTGCTGTTGCCGATCCACTCCAAGGTTTAATGTGCTTTGTGTTCAGAAATGCTCTTCTGCATGCCACAGTTGTAATGTATGGTTACAGTATATGGGTTAATGTCACCAGCCTGATAACTTGAGCCACTCTGGCCATTCTCCTATGACCTCTTAATTCAACAAGGTGCTTTCACTTACAGAAATAATGCTCGCTGGATGTTTTATGCTTTGTACTACATTCTCTGTAAACTCTATAATTTATTGTGCAACAAAATTCTAGGAGATGTGCAGTTTTTTTCTTATTCTCTTGTTTTTTTATAATTGTAGAAAAAATACTAGTAACATTAGTCATTGGAGACCACATAACACATCCAAGTATCAGTGAACATGGGTGACAAACAGCAATGTACAAGGAGCATGTTATTATTATTATTATTATTGTTATTATTATTATTATTATTATTATTATTATTATTATTATTATTATTTATTTTTATGGCAGCAAATTACAAATGAGTAAAACAAGAAAACAGTGACTTACAGTACAAAAAAATGCAGGACAAGAACATGGTTAATAAACACTGCTGCAATCATAACACTCAAAGAGTTAGGTGCCATTGTAGGGAGTATATGATAGTATAAGTAAGGGAAAGGAGAAGCACATGAGGGAAGAGGGTCCTGCTCGTGAGTGCTTACATTCTAAAGGAGAAGTGCAGACAGTCAGAGGTGACACAGGTGGAGAAGATACTGGGGAAGTAGCAATGAGCAATGGGTCTGATGAGAACTTGACGGCTTTGATGAAGTAGTGGGTTTTGAGAGTCCATTTGCAGTTTAGTAGAGAGATTTAGTGTCTGATAGGTAGAGTGAGATAATTCCAGAGGTAGAGAGCAGCACATGCAAAATCTTGGAGGTTGGAGTGGGCTGAAATCATCAGTTGGCAGGAGAGGTGGCATGCATTTGTGGCACAAAGTGGGCAAGCAAGAGTGTGAACGGAGATAAGGTCAGAGATGTAAATGGGAGAGATGAGGGCTTTGTAAGTGAGTGTGAGAAGCTTGAATTGGGTTCTGAAGGGTAAGGGGAGCAAGTGTAGGGTTTGCAGGAGAGGGGAGGCATATGTAGTATGTTTGGAGAGGAAGATGAGCTGGGCAGCAGCATTGATGACTGATTGAAGTGGAGAGAGGTGGTAGTCACGGAAGCCAGATAGGAGGTGGTTACAGTAGTCTAATTTTGAGATGACCAGTGATTGGATGAGAGTCTTAGTTGCTTCCAGGGTGTGAAAGGGTCTTATCCTATAAATATTGCAGCACTGTGAAAAGTACTGAAGTGTGGTTTGAAGGTGAGGGAGGATGAGTTAGGATAACTCAAAGACAGTGCATTTTGGGGCTAAAGAAGATGGCTGCCAATAGATAATGAAATTGTGGGAGGTGAGGTTATGTGGGAGGGAGGGAAGATGATCAGCTCAGTCTTAGATATGTTAATATTAAGAAAGCGCTGAGACATCCAGAGAGGTTAGGAGAGGAGAACATAGAGATGATATTGGAGGCCAAAATAGCTGATGAGCTCACCTGGAGAGGATGTACAGAGGGAGAATGTTTAACAGATGAACAATAAAAAACTGTGGAACACAAAATAATAATAATTTAAAAAAAAGCTGATGCCCAAGGGGGAAAACAAAGAAAACAGCCTGTGATGAATTTTAGGTGAGAGGTCTCACATACAGTACGAAGAAATGGAAATCTATCATATAAACCAGTTCTAGTAAAAAACACGTGGTGAAGGGGGGAGGGGAGAGGTGAGAGATGGAGAGGGTAAGGAGGATGAAAACAACTCCAAGCCTCAAATTATGTATAAGAGCAAAGAGACAGTGAGATCAGAAGTCCGTTCTAGATGAAATAGCATGTCAGTGGCTTCCAAAATGAAATTCATTTATATCATTCCAGGCATGAGGGGAGTAAAGTTGGATAAACTAAGATCCCCAGATTTCGTGATATGCGCAAACAGTATCAAAGAGGAGAGATGCAATGTACTTCATGGAGGCAATAAACCATATTCTATTATTGACAGCAGGAAAAGAGGGCACAATAGTTTTCAGTTCCTGGTAGTGAGGAATTTAGCAGCATTACATATCTGTCTGAAAAGTTTATCACTTGGTTTTGAGACCCCAAAAAGTAGTTTGCAAAGCAGAACATGCAGAGGATCTTTAGGGGGTGTAATGTTGATCATTCTACCTATCAAGCAAAGGAGCATACTGTATCTGAAAATGTCTGAGACATACTGGATGGGCAGGCCCTTCATATATGTATAAAGGTACCTTTGTGTCCACATTGCCACCAACATAGGTCAGAGGATAGTGCATATATGGAATGCAGTCTAGTAGGGACAAAATACCAGTGAGAATAAATTTTGTATGCCTTTCCCCAGACATTAGTATTAATGAGGCCATAGCCACTTTTTGACGAATGATCAAACACACGTCCTCACCCACTTCAACTCCCAGATCTTTTTCCTAACCATGGATGCTATGTCAACAGTGAACATGTCAACATTGACAATATCAACATGGATATAATGTTAACAGTCACAAAGTTGACATTTCAGGTTTTGGGTAAGGGTTAGGTTTAGGGTTAGGTTAAGGTTAGACTGCAGTTAGGTTTAGGAGTCTTTAGGTAGAAAAATGGTATGTCGACATGCCAACTGTTAACATAAACAATGTTGACATTATGAGCATGTAAAAACCATGCATGTCAACATGTTGACATAACAGCCATGTTGACATTCTAAATGTGAACATTAAAGCCAGAAAACAGCCAGGTGCTGACATTATAAATATTGACATTACCATAGGAGGAACGATTCAATATCATAAATTGCTTCAAATAATAAAATGTGTATAAATGAAACAACAACCTTCCTTCCTAGACAAGGGGAATTTTTCAGGGCAACTGCAAAAAACCCCTCTTAACTGCACCCCTGGTGGGCAATCAAGATCCTAAAATATATTATGAAGAGTAGTATCTTCCTAGAACAGAGTTTTCCTAAGCAGCAATATTCTAGCTGAATAGCTAAGTAGAATGTTTTGTATTTAAAGCATGATGCAATGGAATAAATCTAAATAAAATAGTTAACATAAGAAAATGTAGGTTTTAACTAGTTTTATATTCTAGAAGACCATCAAGTCGCCATTGGTTGCGATGCTGGATGGCTTCGGGCTGCTGGTCAGCTGAGTAAGCCTCAACTTCTGCAGGCTGGTCATCTTGCGTGTCCAGGAAACTGCGTCCATGGATGCAGCCCCTGGCCTTGCCATGCCCCGTTTCTGGGAACGCCAGCCGTCCCCACCGACCGCACCACCTCTTAAGTGCATCTGCATCTGTGGAATTGCAGGCGCTACGTGCGATCATGTTGGACCCATTCTGAATGGGTTCTATTCATGTGCAGATTCATGGTAATTGGGAATCTGCGTTCAATATTGCATTAGCGTACAATGCTGAATGAGCCTTCTTGTCATGAAAGAGAGAATATTTTACTTAACTATAAAGCTAATCAACAATGGACAAAGTTGATCATGTTATGGGGACCATACATCTGCGAAGGATTGCCCCAATACCCCATTCTGCCAATGACAGGGTCAAGGGGTGCAACATGTTGGAAATCCTTGATTCGTCAGGGATTTTTAACACACTGTTTTCCCTTGATCATGGATTAGAGGAATAGGGAATTGGGGCCGCAGATGTCTGCTTAAGTCTGCAGGATATACAGTAATTGTGAAAAGGTAGAGTTTCAAAGCCTGGTGCCTTACCTGATGGGATTTGTACCTAATTTCATTAGACATAACCACAGAAACTCCTTTCTCTTTTGACAGCGATATAAGGAATCTAATATTTTTGACAACCATAAAAGTATCGTGTTTGGTAAAGGATTTTTTTTTAAATAAGAACAAACAGATTTAACTGTAGTCTTTGTGCTGTATTTTTAAAGCAGCAAGCATGTTAAAGGTTAAACTACAGTAGCTTGGTTTAGCCTTTAACATGTTTGCTGGTTTAAAAATGCCGGCATACTCGCATGTATTCCAGTAGTCTATTACATTTAGCCATTTTTGTCCATCTGTCTGCATTTTTTTCACTTTGAAATACAAGAAAATATTTTGCACATGTTTTAATATCTCCTTAAAGGAATACTATGTTTGCTATTGAATGACTGTTTAAATATGTTCAAGTACTTCAAATCTATTATTAATTAGCTGATAATATATTCAAATAATCACTACAGTACATTTATTAAAATATTTATGAATGATTCTGGTGTGCACTTTAAAGCATTAGAGACTTTGATCTATTTAAGCTATAAATGTAGTTTATATTTTCACTATATGTTGATGAGAGCTAGGATCTGCTAAGTATCCCTGTTCTTTTGTGATTAATATATGTTTCAAAGTGCTACATGATTAATCAATTATCCCAGCAATTGCACTGATTTCACAAAGCACTAAAGAGATTACTGAAACTCGTTTTCACGGCTACAGTACCTGTTAGGGGCTATTTATTTACAACTATATAATCCTTTTATTTTAATGACAAGCAATTTTAGGATTTCTGTTTCATGATCCCCTTGATTACATGTAAGCTTGTAAGTAATGCTTACGGCAAGAGTCACCAGGTTGTATGCTGAATTCTTTTTTTTTACTTAGTTTTCTTTGCCAGAACTTCGACTGTATATGTTATGTAAAATTAACACATGTATCCTACATTATAAATCAACAAGGACAAACTGTGGCTTAAAAAAAAGATGAATCAATTCCATAGCTTTCATTCTATTTAATTTTCAATACACATGATAATAAGAGGATTCCTTTATAGACCTAAATGCTGCCATCTCACATCGATCTTCCCATTCAAGCTTCCTGACAATTCAACTTCAAATATACACTTGTTATTTGAATTTCTCAGGCTAGGCATTCTTACTATTTCTTCAGATTCTTCTTGAACCTTCTGTAAGGGGATACAGTTATCCAACTGTGGTCTCTAATGTAATAACCCATTTAAGGCATCCTAATTTGATTCTTTTTAAACACTTCAAACAGATTTTGTTTCCAGAATATATTGTTTAATGTATTGAAGTGAAAAATAACACTGACTTTTGTCCCTATGATGTTACTTCTTTAAATCTTGTATTAAAGCTGGATTGGAACACAAAGAGGCTGACCTCTGCACTTACACCTCTCACAAGATGTTTTGAACCTTGTAGATGAAGTTTTTAATTGTCTTAAACAATAGAATTATGACTTTTCAAAGACAAGTTATTTCCTTCTTCCATAGTACAAAATGTTTTTTGTACTTTTAATTTTTCTTATTTCCCCTTTAAAGTATCATTAATCCTTAAATACAGGTTAATTCAAGCTTAAAAGGCATCTTTTAATGTTCACAATTGCATACATGAATGCAATATTAACCATGGGCTATGTATTGGTTATGGCATAGCATTGTATTTACTATGCTGCAGAGTGCACTCTATCTTTTCTCTCATCAGTCATTTTCTAGTTAAGTAAATTGTAATGTACTTCAGTGGGATGTGAACAGTCTGATATGCCCAGTATATAGATGAGCTAGAGTTTAAGACATGTTTAATTGAATATTCACTTTGTTACGCATTTGGTACAACATTTTCTATAAGGTGCTGCTCAGTGTTTAAGTACAGTGATTGAGAGTAAAAAAAACCCAGTAACAACACTGGATATGTACAGGAAAATGCTTTGGTTTTACACCTATGCATCAGGCTGGTCTCCTTAGTGTACTTTGAGATAAACATTGCACTCCGGTTACATTCCTTCACCCAGAAGTACATCAATGTGATAAATGAGGTGGGAACATCTGAACAAGTAAATGTAATGTCACATCAAGGTGCAAACTCCTATCACTGTAAAACTATCCCTTTCGCTAAAAGGTTTCTACCCAAATATTGCTCAGTTTAGCCTTATTTATCATAAAGGCTGCCTTGTGCTCAGGAAAGGCTGGGTCGGTAGCTGTTGGACTTATGCTGGGTACACACTATAGATTATATGTCGTCTGATCTGTGTATGCACTTGCTGTTGCCGGCACCCATGCTGGGTCCTGCCAATCGCGATATCACGCTGGGTACACATCGTTTAGTGTGTAACTAGCTTTAGACGTGCCATGGTCTACTTAGCACAGGGTTAAGAAGAATGTGGTCCTAGAGCTGCACCATGTGTATGTGCTCTGATGGTAGTGTGATAGTATATTGCTTTATATTTGGGATTCAGTGGTCTACATATGTATTTTCTTTATGGGTACCCAAAATTGACATCAGCGGCATCTTTGATCTGGTGCTTGCATATAAAGATGCATAATCAGTTGCAAATTGGTTGCACCATCAATCCTCTGAAGAACCCTATGGTTATTCAGAATGCCCATCAGAAGTCAGCTATCGGAGCACAACATTGAAATATGAGCAAGTGTAAGTGTATATCTTTATACATCTCAAAGTTTTGTGTGAGCTACATCTGAGTATACAGGGCCTGATTCACCCAATTATCGAGTGTGTAGAATGGGTTCTGCTAAGACGCACGCAAGCCCTTGAATGTCTCTGCCTGATTGACAAGCAGGGGCATTTAAGGGGCAGTGCAGAGAGAAGTAATTTCAGTGGGCATTTCTGGGTGGGAGCAGAGGGATGGCAAGCCAGAAGAAGACATTTCAAGGTCAGCACCTGCGCCTTTTGCTGCAGTTGCACTGATTTTCATGGCCAAGTTCAGATGGAGATGCTGTGCCTTCATAGGTCTTGAACAATATTCAATGGTGTGACTGAATTGCAGATGATGCACAGCAGCTGGTGGATATCTCTATACAAATTTTATGGACTATGGCACTAGTATAAAGGTTATACTATTTATGCACTGTATACTTTTAAAACCTGCTGGTTAACATCATCAGAGTGTCAACTTATATTATCTACAATTAGAGATATGCCTCAATAGTTTACACACAGGAGATTCATTTTGCATTTATGAATAATAACAGCACACAGCCTCGCTTTTAATATTTTGTTTATTCGCATATTATTTTTTCTTTTTCTTCTTATTACTTATTCTCTTGATATTTAAGGCTGTATACTTTGCTTTGAACAATCCTTATTACATGGCATATCTATGTGATTAAAATTGGGTAAGTATAAGCTTTGATAAACATTATGGGGTATATTTACTAAAGTGCAAGTTGCCCATACCAATCAATCAGATTCTAGCTATTATCTTCCAGAAGTTGCTACATAATTGCTAAGTAGAATCTGATTGGTTACTATGAGCAACATCTCCACTTCTAAAAACCCTCATCTTAGTATACCCCTATATGTGCAAAAGGTAAAAATAAGAAACAAATTGTTCTGATATCTGGTTTTATATCATACCTAATAAAAACGTATTTTAAGACTTAGATCAATACTAAGGGACATAGGTTCAGACTTGGGAATAGAGTGAGATATCTCTCTCAACTGTGAACCTGAACAAATCATATTGCAATGCAAGGGGTGTACATTTTTTTACATGTTGGGTAAATACTGGCTGCTTTTGCATGAAGCTCACAAATACTGCATACCTTTATTATTACTCTACAATTTAGATGTCAGTTTGGAAACACTCCTCCCAAATCTAAATCTCTCTGTACATTTTAAATCTGCCCCACCTGCAGTGCAGCATGGTTTCACCAAGATGATCAGTTGAGAGAGATCTCTCTCTCTCTGGGTCTGTTTCAGAGCCGTATGCTATTTGCGGACGGTCGTTCCAAAAAAGGGGCTGGCTATTTAAATTGAGCGCTCGCTCATTGCGGTTTGTTGACGCCTCTATGTCTGAGCGAGCGAACGAAAAATGCGCTCGCTATTTTGTAAAGACGCCCCTTTGCCGTTCGCATCACACGTCATCTCCGGTATTTATTTGATTAATCGGGTAAATCGAAAGGCATCTGAACTGCTCGCAGTGCTTGTGGTAGGTTTATCCTACCGCTGTAACTGCGAGCAGTTCAGGCTAAAAGACAACCAAGTGACGTGGTCGATGACGCTCCTTTACTAATTATGCACTCCCATTAAACGCCCTTTTTACCATTAGGCCCGCCTGCGTTCAGATCTCCACTCCCCCGTTTTCAAGCACCTTCCCCTGTTACCATCCACAAACGGTACATTCTGTCAATCAAATTAGCAGCCCCTCGCTATTTTGCGAGCACACAATTTCCGACCACAATGACTGGTTTGCGCATGCGCATTATGAACCATATGCATGCGCAGTTGTGCGAACATCGCTCATAGCGAACGAGCGGCCGCTTATGAGCGGCTCTGAATCAGGCCCTCTATTCCCAAGTTTGAATCAGGCCCATAGTGCACCCTATTGTTAACTGATTCCTTTTCTTGTTTTAATTTAGTATATTAGCATAAAGACTCAGTTGTGCTGTGGCAAAAGATTTAGTTGAGGCTGTAATAGCGTGCACCCCTGAATCAGGCTAAGTGTGTATCACAAAGAAAAGAACAACAAACGGGCGCTATACAACTAAAGAAGACAGTACTCTTGGTGTAATGGGAACAAATAAATTAAAATATAGAGGGACAAAAGTACAGAGATAATTAAGGGGCCTCAGGTGATTGCCGCTACCAACAAAGGAGCTGAGCCTTTTAGGAAACAACAAATACAATAAAATAGGTGCGCTATCTCTAGAGGCCTGAGTGTGTACCTGATAGATAATATCCACTAAGGGAAATTTAAACGAACAAGAATTATCAAAAATAGAAGGTCACAGAATCTGTAATATTCAAACTTTATAGACAGTAAAAATAGCCCAAAGAACAAGAAAGAAAAATAAAAATAAATTGATGAGACATAAATTAAATTACATATATACAACAATGACATAAAAATCAATAGACTTGAACATGAAAAAGAATGAAAATATTGCTGAGCCTTGGTAGCACTGATAATGGATCAATGATCCTAGGTTTATTCCTAGAGCCTTGTTCTGAAAACTGCCATAAGTGGTAACTGAGTATCTAAACTCCAAGATTATGCAACAGTGTTGTCGGTCTGTAACAATATTATCCTTAGTAGGTGGGATAAATGAAAGAAATCCTCCCGTCTTGTAAAGACTGATAAATCAGTGGCTGAATGAATTAATTTGTAAACCATATAGGCAGCCAGAAAAAGGCACTCGTCAAGGACTTCCTACAGATGGACTTGCGTTGTGTTTACCTTTTCACCGGAGCATGAAGGTACCGTAGTGACCTCACCAGTGGCACACGGCTGTTGATTCAGCATGTCCCGTCTCTTGGTCACACACTGCATGCTGATCCTGTATTTCACGATAGATCCCAGCGCTGGGGCTATCATCAATTGTACTACAAAGGAGTATACCAGCGGTGACAATTTGAGTAGGAGCGGTGCTCATTTGGGAATATTTATATCTTGCAAATCACATATAACCTAACTATGCCTTTTGATTGAGACTTGATACAAATTCCTTTTTCTGGCTGCCTATATGGTTTACGAATGAATTCATTCAGCCACGGAGTGTGTATCAGAAATATGTAGCATCTGGAGCATTTGAGAAGCAATATCCATTTAATTTTTTGGATATATCTCCTTTTAAATTATTTTTATGTACTAAGTATTATTTTATTATTGAAATTATTAGTCTCCCTAATTTTAATGGGTATTATATAACCAGGCCATAATCCAAATGTGCCTTTAATGTTTAACAGGTATAATTGCTACACCTCTGGCCATTTTCTTCTTTGAACCTGGCAGGACCTGTGATAGCAGCAGACCATGCTGCTGGTGGGGCCTGTGGAAAAATGTTGCTATGGGGCCCCCATAGGTCTTGCTATGCCCTTGTATTTGATAATGAAGGTTTGAAAAGGTGAGCTCAGTTGAATCCAGTAGCTGAACAGAGATAGCAACAGCAATTAGAGTGTTTAGTGTGTCCTCCAACTTAATAGAAATGGTAGTCCTTTAGATCCTTGAAACACTGCTCAGAGCTTTAGGGTCATTTACCAATGGTTTCTACAAAATTAGATTTGCTTTATATTTATTATTATGAATAAGATAACGTGAAGCAAAGTACTTTATTCCCATTTATATCACAAAATAATTTCCTAAAGACTTTGATATTGTAGAGTTTAAACTCAGCAATGAACCATTATCCTTTAATTTATCAGTCGGTCCTACTGTACTTTAGACATACTAACTTTATTTAATCAGAAACAACTGTAGTAAAGTCTACTAATTTCCAATAAAAGTGGTTGCTGAACACATTTAAAGTAGAAATACCGGTAGCTTATGGCTTTTATAGTCTATTTATTGTTTATTGATTTCAGTCTTGTGTACTTTACATGTGAAAATGAGACTCAAATATAGATACTAAAGAAACCAGCACACCACACTGCAGAATGAATTGACCATTGTCAACCCAGTTGGTTTCATAGAATATAAACTTTGAGAAATATTTACAGAAATGGAATGGCAGTCCGCAGAAAGGCAAAGTAGGAGCTGAACTCCTGTTCAACCAGTAAGTTTGAAATGTGCAAAATTCCAGACTATAGAAAGACAATATAAAAAGGTCAACAATGTCTAGATAGACACCAGGGGCCAAATGTAATAGGGTGAGAGTTTAGAAAAGTGAGAGTTTCTGACACTTTTTAAACTTTGCCAATGTAATAGAGTCCAAAAACAAAGTAACAGAGCGAACTTGCATGTTTTTTTAGACTTCAAAACCTCTCACGATTTAAAATCTCATTCAGATGTTTTCCCATTTTGAAGATAAAACTCAACCAATGTGAGAGTTTACTGCTAAACTCTCACATTTTCTAAACTCTCACCCTATTACATTTGGCCCCAGATGTTCGACAGGCAATAGGTCGACAGGGACAAAAGGTCGACACAGTAAATGTCAACATGGAAGAAGATTGTCAGGTACAGAAGGTCGACATGGTCAAAAAGTCGACACATAAATGGTTACCCCGAAGGTACCAGGAGGGAGGGTTAGAGTTAGGCACTTACCGGAGAGTTAGGGTTATGCACTAGAAGGGATGGTTAGGGTCAGGCACCTACCCCGTCGGTTAGAGTTAGGCACCAGTGGGGAGGCTTATGGTTAGACACAAAGGGAGGGTCAGGGTCAAAATGTCAACACACAAATGTTTGACACAATTTTTTTTTCAGGGTTATGCACTTACCCTGATGGTTAGGGTTAAGCACGCTCCCCGATGGTTAGAGTTAGGCACCAGGAGGGAGGGTTAGAGTTAGGCACTTACCTGATGGTTAGGGTTAAGCACCAGGGGGTTTCGCGTTAGGCATCAAGGGAGGGGTTAGGGTTAGAATGAAGTTTAGGGTAAAAAAAAAAAAAAAAATTGTCAACCTTTTCTACCTTTTGACCTTTACTCTGTTAACCTTATGTCCCTGTTGACCTATTGTCTGTCTAACATTTGGTGTCTATCTATACATTGTCTGATTCCTGTCTATCTTTTATACCAGTGTGCATTAGGGATGTAGTTCCAACCCAATAATGGATCATTCATATTGGGGCTGCTCCTGAGTTGGGAGCAAAGTAAAAAAAGTAAGTAACTTTGCACCTGAACAAACAATGGCCCTCATTCAGAGCCGCTCATTAACAGCAGTACGCTCATTGCGTTCCGATGTTGACTAACCGCGCATGCGTCGGTGTTACACTGCGCATGTGCGTACGGCAGATTGCGAGCTTATTTTGACTCGTTCGTAAAATAGCGTACAGGAAGTGACATGTCCAATGTGATTGACAGAACAGGGCGTTTTTGGGTGTTGACGGGGTGGAGATGGAAAAACGCAGGCGTGGCGAGGCGTTTTTGGGGCGTACATACATTAGCAGATGCGAACGTAAAATGTGTTCGTACCGACTCATACGTCACTGGATGATCCTCTTTCCCTTCAAAATGCTCACACAGCTTAGGGTCTGGATTACTCGACCACATTGGCGATGGCCTTCTCCTCCGTCCCGGCACTCCACGATGTTGCAGCGATTAATCGCGGGTGGTCAGAACAGCAATTAGTGTTGGATTGAAAACCGGCTTGGTATGTGTTTTGAAATCAGTTTTTTGGGTTAGCACAAAAGCGTACGCAGGTGGAAATCATAGCTGCTAATGTCAGGATTACACAATCAATTTGTGTACATTTGTGGGGGGTTTTTTTGGCCTCAATTTGTTGGTTTTGGCCTATTGTAACAATAATGTCATCATGTTTTTTTTGTTTTTTCCTTTTTCTTTTGGCCTGGTGAATTTGCATCAAAATGTAAATTTTTAAACGTTCCTTAAAGAGCCTTTTTTTTTAATTCATGTAAAATGTGGTTTTTGCACGTTTTTGCCTTTTGGCCCAGGATTAAATGTAACCCATTTTGACAATAATGTGAGAATACAATTTCAAACTTTTTTTTTAATTTTATTGCTCAAACAAAAACTAAAATAAAAAACAGATTGTAGAAAAAGTTTTTTTGCAGGGTTCATTCCCAAAGTAAAAATAATTGGGCCAACATAAAAGATTTATGAAACGTAAAACACAAAATTAAAAACAATTCACAAGAAAGGAGTGGGAAGTTTTGTCCAGAAAGGAATATGAAGCAAGCACAGAAGGAGTGTGGGAAAAGTAGCCATTGCTGTCACCGTTTTTTCACCCGTTTGGCTGGGGGAGGGAGGGCACCAGACCGGGTCCGGGATGTCATCGGGCTGGCCTGTCCAGAGGCAGATGTTGTGGCCTCTGGACTAGGCACAGGGCTAGGCACATTTGGAGGATTGGCTGATGTTGTGCCAGAGGTGGAGGATCCTGATGTTCCGGCAGGAAGGGAGGTCGGCTCCACCATGTGCTGGTGAACGAGCTGCTCCAGGGCATTGGCGATGCGGATGTTTGCCCTGGTATTTTCCGCCAGGGCCTGACCAATGGTCACGTTGGCCGCCGCATTTTGCTCCAGGGCCTCAGCCACCCGTATCAGACTGGCGTCCATCCTCTGCAGAATCTCCGTATGGAAATCCGATTTGAAATTGAGTTCTGTGAGGAGGGCCACTGCCTGCAAGAGGGATTGCCCTGGACTGGCTTCTGCAGGGTCCTCAGCCGGATGTACTGGTTCCTCCCCTGCAGAGCCAGCAGAAATTCTGTGGCCAAGGCTCCCCTCTTGAGCAGACTCATCCGCCTGTGTCTCTGTTGGAAAAATGAGAAAAGACTCACATTAGAATCTACATATTGGCACAATAACATTTCAGAGTTGGTGACATCACAATATTTACCTGGGACAACATGAGGAGCCGCAAAGTCTGGCATGTCCGTATCCATGTTGGACACGCCAAACACCTCCACAGGCTGCACACACCCCTGTGCCAGCTCTTCTAAATCCGTCAACTCCAATGACACAGGGGTGGGACCCCCACCTGTCCCCCTTGCATGCCTAGCCCTGTCCGCCAGTTTTTGCTTTAGGTGATATTTGAAGTCGCCCCATCTGTGGGATAAAATTGGAACCATTATCCTTTTGTTTAAAATGGGGTTTGTTTTTAGGGGGGGCAAGTGTTTACTTACCGCCGTTTGACATCCCGGGCTAGACGGACATAATCACCCACCCTATTGACAGCAACGGCTACCTATTCCCACATTCTCCACTTCTGGCTTGTACTCATATTCCTGACTGCCTGTGGCAGGATGTCCACACACTTCTGAATCAAAACCTCCATCTCCTTTCTTGTGAATTGTGGCTGCCTTTTCTTTTTGGCAGCTTTGCCCGGAATACTGGGTCCAGCAGCCTCTTCCATGTCATCCTCCTCACCTATTTGTTTAAATATGCAGAATTCTCAACTTCACAACTTGCCCAATATTATGTTTCAAATTAATCATTGAGACAAAATGCATGAAATACTTACCGCCTGACTGTTGTCCATTGTTTCCCTGGTCTGTAGCCATGTCTGAGCTCCAAACTAGAAATACACCAGAATTTTAATTGTGTTTCGTGACGTATTTATACATGCGTCCTTATTTTGCGGCCGCATCATTGATTGTGCGTTCCTATGATCCCTCCTTAATTTGTGCGGGAAACTAAACACTATTTATGGCTTGGTGTGTCTTGAGTCGAGGTGGCGTTTTTGGATTGTTGGAGGTTACCTTGGTCGGAGTTTCTTGTTTGCGGATTTTGGAGTTGGCGTTGTTGGGAGTTTATTTTGTTTGATATATTTGCGTTTTTATTTTCCGGACACTTTTTTTTGGTCTTTTTTTTGGCCTCGTTTCTTGATTTGGTAAGTTTTGGGAAGTCTAACTTTGGATCAATTTGTGTCTCCTTCTTTTTCATATTTTTCTAAAGTTTTTTTTTCCTAATTTCATCTCTGTTAGGTTTTTATTTGTCTCGGCCCCAAAGACCTTTTGATCGGGAATCTTATATATTAGCTCTTGGTAAGTCCATTTTTTAACTTATATTTGCGAACTAATTAGCGCATTTTTATCTGTTTGTATAGTGACTTGTATTTGCGAACTAATTAGCGCTTTTTTATCTGTTTGTATAGTGACTTGTATTTGCGAACTAATTAGCGCATTTTTATCTGTTTGTATAGTGACTTGTATTTGCAAACTAATTAGCGCATTTTTTGGCTGTTTGTATAGTGACTTGTTAATGCGAACTAATTAGCGCATTTTAATCTGTTTGTATAGTGACTTGTATTTGCAAACTAATTAGCGCAATTTTAAATGCTTAATCATCCTGTAAAATTGTTTGTGTTTTCCCTTTAGCATTTTTTGCTTACATTTGACCCCAATTTGACGTACTGTGTGCAATGTCGTTTTGCTCGTTGGCCAAATGTGTGTTTCGCCTATTTTATGTTTTGTCTTGCACCAAATTTACAAACATAAATGCACTGACTAAACAGATTTTTTTTTAATATTGGGAATATTTACAGTTTGGACGTATCATGACAATACCCCGGCATGTAAGCAGCAATGGATGGTATCATCAAGCTAAGTTGTTTTAATTTTATTTTGGGGTGGGTAAAAAGCCTTACATTCAAATCTTGCCATTTCAGGTTGATCTGGGTCGGATTGTTCTGGCCATGCTCCCGGAAGCCGATCAACCTCAATCTCGTCCCAGGCGTAGGCATCGTAGGCGTGCAAGGCCCCAGATATTTCGAACACGTGTCACCCTTTTTGGAATGCCTGATGATGAGGTTTTAAGATGCTACCGTCTTCCTCCCAAAATCTTCATAGACACTCTCTCATTAATAGAGAGTGATCTTGAGCGGCAAATTGACAGTCCATCAGCAATACCACCACTTACGCAATTTATGGCGGTGTTACATTTCTGTGCCTCAGGATCGTTTCAAACAACGGTGGGAATAGTGGCGGGCATCTCACAATCCTCCTTTTCCAGGATCCTGAGGGCAGTGATGGAGGCACTTTTCAAGCACCTCCATCATTTTATTAAAATGCCTTTGGATATGGGTGCCCTTAGTGTGGCCAAGGCCAATTTTTACCAAATAGCTGGCTTCCCACACATCATAGGGGTTGTGGATGGTACTCACATACCACTTCAGCCTCCAGCACAGCTGGAGGCCATATTTTGCAACCGTAAACACTATCACTCCCAGAATGTAATGGTGGTATGTGATGCCTCCCTCCAGATCCTGTCCCTGAATGCAAAATTACCAGGAAGTGCACATGACTCCTTCGTCATCCGGCAATCAGGGATATGGCACAAATTAACAACCTACAAGCTGGTGATGCATGGCTTCTGGGTAAGTGGAGACCTTTAGTACATAACAATGTTAAGCTTGATACACAGTGATCCTGATGTTGTCTATTTTTCACAGGAGACAGTGGCTACCCTTGCATGCCCTGGCTGCTCACTCCTTATTTGGCTCCCACACCAGGCCCACAAAGTGAGTTTAATACCACAATTACAGCCACCAGGCAAGTGGTGGAGTGCTGTATCGACCTTTTAAAAGGCCGATTCAGATGCCTCCACCGCTCTGGTGGCGAGCGCATGTATTTGCCGGATATGGTTTCGAAAATTGTGGTCCTGTGTGGGATATTTCACAACATCGCCATAAGGAGTGGTGTCCCAATGCAGCCAGAGGATGCCTTACCTGAGGATGGCCCCCCCGAGGTTGGTCGGAGGTCAGTATGTGGGGGGGCCATACGCGATGATGTGGTGGCGAGATATTTTAGGCAATTATTGACCAAACAACAGTGTTTATACCCAATGTGTAACGGTTTGTTTGTGTTCATCTTTTTTTTAATTAATTTTTTCCCCATCTTCTGTTTGTTTGCATAATCTTTGGCACTCCCACGATGACTACTTCCTGCTACCCTTCAAAAACCTTTATGTGGAAACTTGTGGAATATATTATGTAACCCATATTCCAACGCCATATTTGTGGAATCATGTGGGCATGGTCCTTCGTCAACCAGTTCTTGATTTGTTGTGTGTTTGTTTGCTGTTTTTGGTATGTGGTGTATTTCTGATTATCACTGTGTGTTTTGTTTGTGAGTGACCACTTTGTTTTTTGATTTCTGTTGTGAATAAATTTGTTGAGAGTGTAATTTGGTTCCTTTTTGGGTACGTTAGAAGCAAGTGTAACCAGGCTCACAAACATTACATTTGCCTAAGGGGTAACCCAGTAATGAAGCAAGTTGAGCTAAAATGTAATATGTTTTCGGGGTACAAACCAACACACCAAGGAATCCTGTACAATCAGTTGGCTTCGTAAGATCGGCCTAAGCAGCTTGCCCACCAAATAGGAACCTGTAAAATGTTGTAAACTATAATGTTGCCCACCCGAAAAAAGGAAAATGACATTGGTACTGGTAGGTGTTTCTTGTGCCTGTTTGCCTTCAAAATACAACACACAATCTTTAGTGAGAATAATTGGCAATCCTTTCTTGAAGAGTCTACTTATGTCAGTGTAAAGAATCTTTGATTTACAAAAAACACATGAGACAGAGCGTTAATTATAAGTGATTTATTTTTAAACAATTTGTAAAAAAAATAAAAAATAAACTATTTCCTAAGGAGGACCACCAGATGGTCAAGGCCCTGCAGCAGCCCGGTGACTTGCTCCCGCATATGGGCCACACACTGACATATTTCAGCCCGATGCCTCTGTTCCTCTGTGGGTGACAAAAGTTTGGGGATTAATACATCAATAATGAAGCCACATTCAAAAACAACACAAAACAAGCAAACCAAAACTTAAAAGCTTGTGAAAAAAAACATCATTACACGGATAAAACCCAGCACCCCAAAATGTTGTAGGCCAAAAATACAAGGGCCAAAAAAAAATGGCCACAGGTGTGATATGTGTATGGTGAAATCAGCAGGAACAGGTAAAGACAACCCCAAAAAAAACAAAAAGGCGACAAAAAGCCCACAAAAAATTGGACGACACATGATTACATACAACCATTTTGTGGTGCCAAAAAAACAAAAACAAAAACATACCGTTCTGCAAAACGCCAGAGCGAGAAGCCACTCCCTCGACCTCCTCGGAGGTGGCTACATTCCCCAAACCTAGGGGCAGGGTGTTGGCTGAATCCTGGGAGGGGGTATTTGGAGGAGGGGTGGTTGGAGGAGAGGGGGAATTGGGCTGGAGGGGAAGTAGCCCCGAAATCTCGGCCACAGGGTCTGGGGAGGAGGGGGTATTTGAGGAATTGGGGGTTGGCGAGAGGGGCCGTTACCGGCGTCTTGTCTGCCGATGAGGCTGTAGTCTTTGCTGTGCCCCTAAAAGATGTTAAAAAAATTGAGGTTAGTTTCAACATGAATCCAAAAAAAAATAATTTTTAAGACAACACAAATAGGAAAACATGGCCATGGAGATATGAGTACAATGAATAAAGAGGACAGACATGAAAACATGGCCATGCAGATATGAGTACAATGAATAAATAGGACAGACATGAAAACATGCACACGCAGATATGAGTACAATGAATAAATAGAACAGACATGAAAACATGCACACGCAGATATGAGTACAATGAATAAATAGAACAGACATGAAAACATGCACACGCAGTTAGGGCCCACAAGATAAACATGAAAACCACAGTCCATAAAACTTACTTTCCGCGATCTGCATGCGAAAGCATGCCAGCAAGCGGGGCGTCTGCCGGTGCAGGTCTGACCACCTGCGCTCCAGCTGGCCGATATGTCGGCGTGAGCCGAAGGAGCGCAGGCGGCGACGTACCTCCGCATATGCGGAACGCTTTCTGCGATTTGCGATGGGTGGAGGCTGCCTGGTGATCCGCCTGTCCATCACCTCCGTGAGCACCAGCAGCTCGCGCCTGGTGAATGCGGCGGCTCTCATGATGGCAATGGTGTATTTTTTTTAAATTGATTTTAATAAAGCACCAAAAAAAATTTGATTGGCTAATGTATTTTGGAAATTAACAGGACCAATTCTATTGGTTAGTGTATGAGTCATGTGTTCGACAGGGCCAGAAATCTCTTGAGAGTTATGATAGGCTTGATGCAGTGACATGCGTAATTTAAATAAAGAAATGAACCCCTGAAAATATGCGGGGATCCAAACAAATAGAACAATTGTTTAATTGGGGCTAACATGTATTTTGACCAATAAAAGCGAATGTTTAAGCCGTACGTATTCTGCGGGTAAACACAAACACGGACAAGATTAAAGTTTATTGCATTGTGTTGAAAAAAATAAATAAATTAAGCTAATTGATACATTGATTGGCAGGATACGATTGAGGGAGGTAGGCAGAATAAACGAGCAGGTAATCGGAATCTGACAGGCCCACTTCTGGTTTGTACTTGTGCGTGCGTTCCCTTCAAGCCATTTCGGGGATGTACGCTCGCTATTTGGCACGCTCGTTAGTTAGAGGAGGGGTCTGTTGAGTTTGGGGCGGATTTTTATCTGCGTACGAAAATACGAGCGAGTGCTTGAATTTAAATATTTTTTTACGTACGCCGAACGTACGTACGCCCACTTGCGTCCGGGTCTGAATCAGGGCCAATGTTTCAATGTAAGTGGTGCACACATTTTTCCTTTTTATTTGCATGCAAGGTAAATACAGGCTGCTTTTGCATGTAGACCACAATTGTTTTTAAATTGCAATGAATTTTTCAGTTTAGACACGTCTATCTCAAATCTAAATCTCTCTGCATGTTTCACATCTCCCCCATCTGCAGTGCAACATAGTTTTGCCAAGGAGCAAAGTTACTTGTTATCTTTGCTTTGCTCTCAGGGCCTGATTCAGTGCCGGACTCTCTGACCAGAGCGCTCGCTCTGAATCAGGGCCCTCTTACCTAAACTTGGAGCGGCCTCCTGGCCGCTCGCATAGCTGTGGGTGACCACCCACAGCATAAGCGAGTGGCCAAAAAGATGGTTGCGATGGTCAAGACCATCGCGACCATCGGGCTTGCGACGAGACCCTGCGGTAGGGTCTCGGTGACCGCAAGCCCAGGAGTGATTTTGGCTCTATCAGAGCCAAAATTACTTCCAATGACATCACTAGTGATGTCAGTGGGGCCGGACCCAGACGATAGGCATTCCCATGGGAATGCCTCCGTCTGGCAGCCACGCCCAAAGCACGCCCACCAAAGGGGGCGTGCTGTCAATCAACATCGCCAGCACGCCCCCTTTGGTGCGAGACCTGGAGCAACGGCTTCCCCATGCGGGTCTCGCGCATGCGCACGATGGAGCAGCCTCCATCGTGCGCATGCGCACTAGGGCACCATAGACCCGCTTGCGAGCGCTCAGCGCTAGCGAGCGGGTCTGAATCAGGCCCTCGTTCAGAATCAGTTCCATTATCTGTTTAGATATTTGAGATGTGTGCTGCCCCCCCGGGTTTTGGTTTTGGATCTGTAGCTCCTCTGGTTTTGGATCTGGATTGGTTTGGCCAAAACCGCCCTTCTGTGTTTTGTTTTGGATTTTTTTTTTAAAAATCATAAAAACAGCTAAAATCACATAAAATAGGCCTGTTTTGCTCCTACAGTATTATTAACTTAAATAACATTTATTTCCACTTGTTTCCAGTCAATTTTGACGACCTTGCAGCTCACAATATTGATTTTTTTCATCTAGTTAAGGGCCAAAAGGTTGCATCCAGCTAGCTGGCTGTCATGATTCCTAGATGGAATCAAAACTGAGTGATAAATAGAGTTGAGGACTGTGCAAAGATGATGGTTAGGACACCACTTGCGGATTGAAGAATTGATAGTTGATCATTGATACAGTCACTGACTGAAGGAGGAATTGATAGTTGATACTTGACAATTGGTGCAGCCACTGGCTGAAATAAGAATTGATAGTTGGCGCAGTCACTGGATGAAGTAAGAATAGTTGATACTTGATAATTGGTGCAGCCACTGGCTGTAGTAAGAATTGATAGTTGGCGCAGCCACTGGCTGAAGTAAGAATAGTTGATACTTTATAATTGGTTCAGCCACTGGCTGAAGTAAGAATAGATTGTTGATAGTAGGCACAGCCACTGGCTGAAGTAAGAATAGTTGATACTTGATAATTGGTGCAGCCACAGGGAGCACCCCCGCACAGCTACGTTGTTGATAGGTGCGGCTGATGCACACACACTCAAAAAATAAACACTTTGATTAATTTTTTTGTCTTTTTTTACACTGGGGGAGAGCACTTCTGATGTACAGAGCACCCCTGGACAACACAGCAGCACCCCTTTATGGACTTGCAGTGACACAGGAGCCACTGAAACCCCCCTCTTCTGTCTGCAGCACAGCTCCTATAGAGTAAAGAGTAGACAACAACACAGTCCTTATGAACAACAGCACAGCCCTGGACAACAGCCAGCCAGCCTCTATGGAATACAGCTAGCCCCTATGGAAAACAGCCAGCCCCATGACAAGTGACAACAGCAGCCAGCCTCTATACACAAGTCAGCAACAGCACAGCACAGCCGCTATGGACAACAAGAGCACAGCCCCTTACTTGCTTCCTCTTCACTCTCCACAGCCGGAATGAAAATGGCAGCTAGCGCGGTACCTTTTATGCAATCCAAAACCCACAAGAATCCGACAGTGGGATGATGACGTTTTGCCTTGCTTTGAGATCCGAGTCAGGCGGGAAAACCCGAGTTGGCTTGGATCTGACTCGGATCTGCAAAATTTGGGTGGGTTCGGACCCGCTCATCTCTAGTAGATCTATAGTTCTGATATACATTATTAGCACCATTGAATATTAAGTACAACCTATGCAATACCTTCAGAAATAAATGAAAATGTACCAACTTCGGCATCATCACAATGTTTTTATAGGATGTCCAAAGTAATGAACAAAAAAAATCCTTTCAACATACTGTACATGTAGTAATACCAAAAACAAAATAAAAATTATGAGTTGGACAGTATTAAAGGCACACTTCCTTAATGTTTGGTTGCACACCATTTGGCACCAGTGACTGCCTCCAAATGTTACTAGTAGCTGTCTAAAGCTTCATGCATCTGTCTGTTGGCAATTTCTCCCACTCTTCCATTGCAGTTTGTTGAAGCTCTTGAATTTCCCAATGGCCGATTTAAGCTCGCTCCAAATATTTTCAATTGGATTGAGATCAGGAATCATTGCTGGCCAGTTTAAAAGTATTTTTTTTCCTATTCAACCATTCCTTTGTGTTTTTAGATGTGTGTTTTGGGTCTTTATTGTGCTGAGAAACCATGATCTTCAATCCAAACCTAGTTTGGGTAGCACATTTCACTCCAAAATGCCTTAGTAATATTCTGATTTCATGATTCCTTTAATACGGTGAAGGTCTCTGCTACCAGAGATAGCAAAGCATGTTTAACCATAGGTAGGATGCTTTTCTCCTTAAAAGGTTAATTTTGTTGCTTATAAAATCTGTATTGCTAAAGAGTTCTAATTTGGTTTCTACTCTCCATAGAACATTTGCCCAGGAGGATTGTGGTTTGTCTAGGTACATTTTCACAAAGACCAGTCCAGTCGTCCCTTCTTATGTCTTTTTTCAGCAGTGGGGTTTTCCCTGGCTTGTGCTCATAAAACCCTGCTTGGTTTAGTGTACAGCATATGGTACAGGTAGTAACTATCACTCCATATTGTTCCAGATCAGCCTTCAACTCTTTGGATGTGTTTTGGACAGTTCATACCAACTTATGAAGACTTCTTTCTGTCACTTATTTTACTGGAGAGTCCCTTGTGTGCATGGGTGCCTCAAATAATGTTAGTGCCACTACCAATATAGGGAAACTATGGTTTATTGGCACATACAGGGTGTAGTACAGAAATCAGAGTAACAGGTGGCTGTCGAGAATCACAGAATCCACAGTAAAAGTAAAGTCAAGAATAACAGAATAATTTAGAACAACTGTAGAGAAAACGCAAGTGAGAGAATACACGCACCACTTGGCCAATGTTTTCCCACTGCGCATGCGTATCCATCGCACTGCACGTGTGCAAACTATCCAGTGCAAGCAGGTAAGGATACACAGACTACACTCAGGACATTATTCAGAGGCGGCCGTACGGTCTACGACCGCACGGCCGCCTCGATGTTTGGCCAGTGCGCATGCGCACGAGGGAGCCGGCTCCCTCGTGCGCATGCGTGAGACCCGCTATGACCAACAGCGCTGGTCGTAATGGGTCTCTTTCCAAAGGGGGGGAGCTGTCGATGTTGATTGACAGCTCGCCCCATTTGGAAGGCGGGCCGGGGGGTGGCAGCCCAAACGGAGGCGTTCCCATAGTAATGCCTACCGGTTGGGGGAGGCCCCACTGACATCACTAGTGATGTCAGTGGAGAGCTTCCGGCTCTGACAGAGCCAGAAGCTCTCCGGGGCTTATGACAAGTGAGACCCTACCCTAGGATCTCGTCGTAAGCCCCGATGGTCGCGATGGTCTCTGACCATCGCGACCTTCATCCGAGCGGTCGTTAGAGCTGTGGGTGTAAACCCACAGCCTAACAACCAAAACAGAGGCGGCCGGTCAGGATGCAAGCGGCCGCCCAGTTTCTGAGCGACCGCTTGCATCCTCCGATCGCCTCTGAATGAGGTCCCCAGTGTGTACACAGACCATACCGATATTGATTGACAGGAAGTGCCATTTGTGGGTGGTAACGGGGGGTGGTCAGCCGAATGCAGGAATGCCATTTCCCTTCTCCTCCATGTGTGGTTTCTGTCCTCCCTGAGTTCGCCTTAGGACCCTTCGTTGCGGTTTGACAGGTGTACCGCCCCAGCCAAACTCCCCACCTGCCACTGTCCTCGGAGCGGGGGTGTGCATAAATTATGCCATTGTTAGGTCCTACGCAGCCGGAGCTCACACTACATGCAGGAAGCTGCTCAAGTCCTGAGTGAGGTTAGGTCAACCACTATTATGCTAATGTGTTCGATGGTTCTTGATGTTACCAATGTTTCCGCTGTTTTGCGGACTACTCAGGCTGTGAGTAAAGGGAGATGGGCGGCATTACATATTGCTGGGCATCTGCATCTTGTGCTGCGGTTGCCGTGCATATGCATCGATTGGCATATTTTCTCAGTGTATGGGTGCGTGTGTTCTGTCACTTGCATTCCTTGCTGAATCAGGCCCTCAGTAACCACAGGTAATGGGGCAGGTCACTATACAAGGAAATGGCCTGGAGCACAGAATTGAAATCTGGGGTAGAGTGACCTGGAACTGATTATGGCGAACTCAAATCCAGAACCTGATACCTGGAATGTGGAGCTAGCACTCACTACTGGGAACTCAGGGACACAAGACCACAGGAAGCATAGGACTGAATAAGCTACAACTGGAAGCAGGAACTCAGGACTCTGCAGTTGAAGTCAGGAAAGAGGGACTTAGGTCTCTGCACTGACATATAGATGCACAGGCCTGGAACCTATACACTGAACTTGAAGAAGAATCTCAACTCTGCATTAGCCCTCACTACCAGGAACCCAGAGCAGAGAGACCAGAATTCTGCAGCCTATGATACACAAGCACATCTGCAGCCTATTGTACAGTTGCTAACCAGGCCCTTGCTATCAACTTGAAAATAGCTGAAGCATATATACGCTTGATAACAAAATGGAAAAAGAGGTTGAGTCTCTGATGAATGCAGATCACTGGTTGTGATGCAGATTCACTGTAGATAGGAAGGCACCAGGTATAGCAGGGAGCTATTGCAGGGGAACAGGAACTTAAACTGTATACTGCTTAGTAGCAATCATAGTGATACATGATGAATACTTGCTATGAAGCAGGGAGTAGTATGATGCAGGGTACTTGCAGAAATAAAGGAGCAGGTAACGACTGGAGCCAGAGAACTGATTAAACATCAGACTTGAAAGATCAGACACATAAGTTCTGACATGATGATCCTACAAGGAAAGCACTGTGAGGCAGTTATAATGTAAATCTATAAGACACGTTGCAACCCACAGCTGATTAGTTAGACAATTTTCCCAGGCTGCAGGATCACATAAAGCCATGGGACTAAACAAGCTGGAATATGTTGGACACCACAGGGAAGAGCAGCACCACTGGTAGGAGAATGGTACTGCAAGAGATTGTGACACTCATTACTTTTCCACTTTCCCCATGTCCAGGAGTGGTTCTTAATAACATTGCATACTGTTGAAACAGGGATGCCAAGATCTTTGGAGATGGCCTAGTACAGTACCCTTTAGAGGAGTTGTGTTTGGTGATAATAGCACTACTGAAGTTTGCTTGCCTTCATCATTGTGACAAAAGTAACAGGTAATAAAAAGGGGCATTTTTAAACATTAACACTATCATTCATTGGTTCAATCAAGTCATATGAGCACTGACAATTTATCACAGGTGACTTGTTTCTAATTAATCACACCTCAGTCTAATATACTGTAGCTCTGTTTTTAAAATGATTTGAATTGCTCAAAATGGTACTAATAATTGTGTCATGTCAATCTTTCAATTTGAATAGTTTTTCCTCCAATTGCTTTTTCAAACTGTTGTTTTATTCTTAGCTGTTTTGTGACAAACATGAGTATCTACAGACAAAAGCTGCTCTACTACAGTACATTAGTGGTTATTATATAATTTGTTTATCAATGTTGGCTCTTTATAAATAAAGAATAAAAAAAAAAATAATAATAATAATAATAATAATAATAATATAAATAAATATAGATAATTAGACTAGTAATCACCTCAATTCATAGATATAGAGAAAGTGCAGGATGCTGTAGAACTTCTCTTTCAATGTGGGCTTACGTAACTGTCTGGGACATGGAATAATTTTATTTATATTGCCAAAAATCACAGTATTCCTGTTATTGCAAGTGGGGCATGTCAGTAAGCTACAGAGACCTCAATCAGGAAATAGGTTAATTTATGAACATATACAAACAGTATATGAGCTCTGCCCACACATAGCTTCTTTCTACACAACATTTGCAGGACACTGAAGCAAAACATCATCACAGCTTTACAAACCGTATTAAGTTATAAAAGTGTCTGGACACAAAAGCTAGTAGCAGATTTCTTTTACTTTCATGTTGACATCTGTTCTGCACACTCAGTGAATGTGTTTAACATCAGAGGCAATATAAATGTCTAAACACATGGAGAGCAGGAGTGGATGTTCTGGAGAATATGCTAGGTTCGTTCAACTCCAGTGGAATTGATGAAGTTACTAAAAAGTAACAGACAGCAGGTGTCATGAAGTTTGAAGAAGTCTACAAAAAGAAAAATAAACTATTGATTGAAATGTTTTAAAAGCAAAGACAAATGATTGGAAATAGAGAATTTAAGAGAAATGTAAGATAATCTCTCCCAGTATTTATGTGCATGTGTACGTGTTATAATGCTTATGGAATAAATATTGTACATACAAATGGCTTTTAGAACTAAGAATTAGTTAGACATATTGTTTATTCTATGACTTGCTATACACGGTGGGATGTAACAATCCTAAAAATGCGGTAAAACCCCAGAAACTGCAGTTTTATGGGTAATTAATAAGGATCCCCATATGTATTAAAAAGATCTGCAGCAGACTTCGAAGATACTAGCTATGGACCTCGGCACAGCAGTCCCAATACGATTCTATGTGGCTACAATGTGCCACTATGCAGTAGGCTCCGGAAAGCATAACTTTCCAGAGATTGTGCCTCATAGGCAATGCATTGCCTATAGAAGCCCATGGTTTTCTTTTATGTTAAAAATGACCAGAGAGGGATCAGAAGGATCCCTTACCATTCCCTGCAGCTAGCACATGCGATGACCAAGCATCCACATTTGGACTCAAGATACATAAACCTAGAAGCCTTTTAATTTCCAGAAGAACTCTTTCTCAGAAGAGCTGACTCGGCAGGTAAGTAATCCTGCACATTGGCCATACAAAATGCTGGTATGCAGGTGATTGTGGACTGGATGTATTGCAACTTATCTGCGATCATTAATCCCACCCTAAGTTGTATACCTCCTAGTATTTAATATATATCTTGGTGTGAATATGAAAATATTCACATAGGTTCTTGTAAAGCTGCATACACATGTAAAGATTTTCTGTCCAACCATCCAACTAGTTGACTGGTTGGAATGAAAATCTGGTAAGGGATGAAAGCTAATGACAATCAGCAATTTGCTTCCAAGTGCCGGAAAATGGACAAAAACTGTTGTTTGAACAAATTGTTTAGATCAAACTTTTAAAAAACTTGTCTGAACGATCGGCGCGATATAGGTGCTATAATGTGCCGTGTATGGGCACGATATCATACCTGATACTGTGCAGCGCGGTCCCGCGGGGTCGTACATCGCATCCCCAGATCTTCCTGCAAAATCATCTGATCTGGGATGCGATGTACAATCCCATTCAGATGAAGGAAGGGGAAGCCGGCATATCGTTCGGTCTGCGGGGACCGCACGATTGCCGGCGGTGACAGCACAATCCGTCTGCTGACGGATCGGCAGCTGCCCTACATGGTGCATCGCACCGCGTATGGGCACCATTACTCCCGTACGTTACCAGATTTTCATTCCAACCAATCAACTAGTTGGATGGTTGAACAGAAAATCTTTACGTGTGTACCCAGCTTTAGATTCTTGTTAAGTATTTGTACACAATTTACATGCATTCATATGTGGCTTATCAGTGTATCATTTCCATTTAATTTCAAAATGACAGCAATGTAATGTGATAGGTGTGAAGATGGTAAGTGCATAGTTCACTCCTGATTGCCACATCTCTCTTTTTTGTTACATTTAATGTCTGTCACCATCCTTCTGCAATGAGTTTTTCCTAACTAAACTATTAATTAAACATCAAATTAAAACATGTGCTATAGAAAAAATGTTGTAAGCATTTTGCTTGCAAATAAAGAAGGAGTGTCCGTTAAATGCTTCAGGCTTTCAAGTATATATAAAACATAATTAATACCAATGGTATACTTAAATGAATTAATATTTAACTAGGTTTATTAGAATTAATTAGTAAATTGAAATAGTTTCAAGCTTGCAGCAAAGTGTTTTAAATACTTAGAGGGGTATTCAATATGAAACGTTAACTTCACATATCGGAGTTTTTACCTGCGTTAAAGTATCAGGCGCGCGCCAGCTTATCCCCGTATTCAATATAAAATTAATGAAAACGGGAGCCTCCGAAGTTGGATTTGCGTAAAGTTACAAATTTTTCCTTAAAAAAAATTGTAAGACCTTCCCTAAAGTTGTAAGAACATGGGGGATCACTATGGGTACCCCCGTTTTAGCCTTTAAATGAATGTCGGGGATTTAAATAGCCGCAGCAGGTGTTTTTTCCCGACATTGAAGAAGTGATGCAGAAGAGCACTTAGGTTTTTTTTCGTTTTTTTAAGTGGTCCCATCAAATTTGGGGTACATGAAAATGGGTACTAGCATATTTTGATGTCCCTAAAGTAAGTTTTTAAAAATTCTGCAATTGTGCAACTGCCGCTATAAATCTATTCTAGAAAACACCTGCCGCATACTTGCAGAATAGCCCTGAACCTATTTCTCTATTGTTAATCATTTTTTTCACCCCAATTTTTAAATTAATTTTTTGGGGTGTCCCTATTTTTTTTTTAAACTTTTTTTGGCACAGTTCTTTTTTAAATGTCATCCCCAGGGGTGCAGGCTATTTTTTTTAAGCCTGCACCCCTAAACCCCAATTCTGCACTTTTTTTCGACACCTATTCAATGGTGAAAAGTTATCCCCGTTTTTTATCAAAAGACTTTTCAAAACTGCGATAAGTCTTTGAAATTGAATATGGTGTAAAAGTAAAACCTGCGATAATGATGTCATACCTCCGATATTAACGCAAAAACGATGTTATCGCTCCCATATTGAATACCCCTGTATATTTTTTTTATTAAATTAAATTAGAAGTGAGTCTTGAATCACCCCTTGTGTGTATGATAAATGTAAAACAATTATATTGCAACAAATGGACAATTTTTATACTCACAACTGTATCCTTAAGTTTTGATATTTGTGTACAGTTTTTTTGTAAAAATGTGTTGTTTACAGGCAGTTATTGACAGTGGAGTGTAGGGGCTCTCAGATTAAATGGGGTAGTTGGATGCCATGGCAACAGTTTATGGCCAATCAGGTTCTTGCACTTACTGGTTCTTTCACAAAGTATCGCAAAACAATACCATGATTGGGGGATAATTCTCATAGAAGTGTGAACCTCTCCTCATTATGGGGGAGATGTATCAAACTTAAGGAGAAATGTACTCTGCTCCGAAAAAGTGATAAATTGTAGAGTGATAAACTACCAGCAACTCAGCTCCTAACTGTCATGTTACAGGCTGTGTTTGAAAATGACAGTTTGGAGTTGATTGTTTGGTAGTTTAACATTTTCCAGAGCTTAGTACATCTGCCCCTTAGGGAGAGAAAAATGGAGAAGTTGCCCATAGCAACCAATTAGCTTGTAACTTGTTTTAAAGACTGTGCTAGATCAATGATACATCTCCTATTGATGAAACTGGAGAGGCTTAACATGAGTTGATTTTATATTTTGGAGTTAAATATTGCACATATGTTAAAAGCATCCCATAGCACAATGAGTATTTTGAGGGCATGCTAAATGTATTTTCAGGGTGTAGGAAGCTCTTTATGCAACATTGACACACTTCTATACCATTCCAGTTGTATAAACAGGAGATCTGAACATCACAGCAATGTGTATTCTATCTAGTCACAAAGTGAAAACACATTTTGCTGCCTCATTGGCTGTGAAACACAGAAGCAAATTGTTCAACTTTTTGCTGTGCAAATGTAGCGAAAACCAGACACATTCAAACAAGAGGCCTTACACCATTCTTGTAGGAATACAACAGTGTTGTATTCCTTGTTTTTAAAGTTGAAAGACCGAAATCAGAGTTGCACGCAAAGCGGCTGCGATGTTTAACACTGCGCATTCATCTCTGGGGCTGCTCAGCATTGTATGGAAATCAACCAGATCTCCACATGCAGCTAAATGTGTGTAACTGGGCAGCAACAAGATAAATCTTTGGCACCAATTGGGCTGGTGCAAATTCATGCTGATGGTCATGACAACTGCACTCTCTAGTAGTTGACGTTCTAGTCACATAGTCACATAGATGCAGCTGTCTCTGAATATAGGACGCAATGTGTCTATATGTGTGTTGAATGGGTTTGAAACCAAATGAAACCTGTTATTAAGGATAACATTCTTAAGTTGTCTTATGATTCATATAAATTTACTCGTCTCTAGTGTAAGATGTTCCTACTTAAAATTACATTATCTTTTCCTTTTTTCTAGTATTTCTTTCGGATTCATAATATATGCTTTCAATTGTGTTTGGGACAAAATTTCAACACATTCACTGAGCCCCAAGGGGGAGATTTTCTAAGCCTTGGAGAGCGATAAAGTGGAGAAAGATAACATACTAGCAAATCAGCTCCTGTCATTTTCAGCCTGTAACATGACAGTTAGGAGCTGATTGGTTGGTACTTTATCTCCACAGTGGGGTCAATGTATTTCCACTCTGAATGTAGACATAAAAATGTTATTTAGAAAAGGTGTACTTATATATGTATGTTGAATGGCACACAAGATGCGCCCAACTCAAATATACTGTAGTACTGCTGGTGCCAGGTGCATGTTAATGTGATGAGTTAATCCTGGCAATAGTGAAGAAAGTTGCCATGACAGTGTTAGTAGCCAATGCTAAAGTCACTTTACCCATTATTATAATATACACATGAAAGAATACTGTCTTTACAGAGAGTAATAAATGTGAAAATTGCTTTTAACATATTAAATACAAACACCTCTACATAGGGGCGTGCTACCATAGGGGCTGGGAGTGCAGCCGCTACTGGGTCTGACTGCACCTCAGACCCGCCTTCCCTGCACCAAAGTGCTCACTTCCTATCACAGAGAAGACACACCTCCGAGCAGCCCTGCACCCGGCCATATTTCAACATTCAGTGCTCTCCCAACTGAAAGATATTCCAACCCATTGGGAAGGATGATGTCATCATGCTGCCTTCCAGCATCCCTGCACCTGACCATTTATGCCAGCATTCAGAGGCAATCACACTGTGAGAGTCATGTTTGCCTTCTGGGAGGGGTGATGTTGTCACGCCTCCTCCCAGCTTTCCCATGCCTGGCCATCTCTCCCAGCATTCAGTGCTGCATGCACATTTTTCTTTTAGCCTATTGGGAGGGGTGATGATGTCATGCCTCCTCCCAGCATCCCCGTGCCTGGTCATTTCCCCCTGCATTCTGTGCCATCCCAGTTATCTGCCCTGAGCTCAGTAAGGTGGGTGGGGGTATGTGCTAAGTCTGCCTGTAAGGGGGGGAGGTGCTATTTGTGCCTAGCAGGGGAGGTGGGTGCTAAATGTGCCCAGTATGGGAGGGGGGTGCTAAGTATGGACAGTAATGGGGAGATGCTAAGTATGCCCAGTAAAGGTGGGGGCAGGGGGATTAAAAATGTTGCTATGGGGCCTACAAAGTTCTAGCTATGTCCCTGCTGCTACATCATACTTGCTGCCCTTTTCCTAGACCCTCTGGGAGAGTCCCTGAGGTGGCATCCATGTCCAATGGGCAGGGGAGCACAGAGTTGTGAAAGCATTATCATGCTCCTGCTTTTCAAAGCCAGTGCATTTTACAGCTGGGGTGGGGCTACAATGATACAATTCAATTCAGACAGGAAGCGGGCAATACTGTACTGTAGACGGGACAACTTTGTGGGAGGCTGTGAAAGCTCCCCTTAATTCAGGACTCTCCTGGGTGTATGTCTCTACATACATTGTTTTCATTTTAAATATAAAATGGGAATCCTATTTCTTGCAACAGTGCAAGTGGGAGTGTCAATAAATAATGCTTGTGTATCAGATTGTGGTCCAAAATGGAAACAACCAATGAGAAGATAATGCTGCTGACAGTCAATATCATTGTGCATTATTGTGCCTGCAGAGAAGCAATACAGAGTGGCACAGCAGTCGCCACTCTGTGCGTCCCCTCAACATAATTCTGCAGAGACAATTCTAGCTCCCAGAAATATTTATGAGCAATTTGCACTAGTTAAAATGTCTATGTTAGAGGATCTGCTATTAAGGTTTAATTTAAGGGTTGAACTCACAATAAGTTCTGCTAGTGAACCCAAAATACTGTAATCCAACACTGAAATTAGATACGAGATCTAAAATACATATTTGTGCTTCAAATTTGATTACTATATATAATATGTCTCATTTTGAGTTGACTAAGTCCAATTCCTAGTCATAAAATCCACAAGTGCAGTAAAACAATGTGAAATGAGATCCAAATAAAATGAAATGAGATCCACAAAAACGGCCTGATTCAGAGTAAGGGTGGGTAGACACCTGAACGACCAGCAATCGTGCCGATGTTCAGGGTGATTTGCCTTCACCCTGAACATCCCATGATTGGTGATACACACTGTACGATTTAATGAATGATGGAATGATCACTTGTTCCGTCCTCCATTAATATGTATTGCACCGCATGCGATATCGTGTAATTGGCCGTGCGACCATGGGAGCACGCAAATCGGGCATACACAATGCCCGATATGCCTGATATATCATTCAGATTTGGCTAAATCATCCAAATCGGGACGTTATCGTGCAGGTGTGTACCCGGCCTTAGAAGCAAATCAAAGGAGGTGCAAATAAAGGTGCAGTCTGTTCCATGGCAGATTCATGCTGCACTGGAGGTGGGGCAGATTTAAAATGCGCAGAGAGATTTATAATTGGGAAGGGCGTGTCACAGCTTTATTCTAAATTTCAGTATAAAAAAGTTCAAAGCAAACAGAAATAATATTAGTAAATCTATTAATTTATAGAGGCAAGTCTTAAAACATGGGATTTGTGAATACCCATAAAACACACTAAATTCTGTTGAACTACAGACTGCGCTAATACAACTAGTTACTGTTAGATTGCAGAATCCATACACATGTATAAAACAGTCACGGCTCCATTAACTAAAAAATATGCAACATTTTATTATTCATTAATTACCGTAATTATAAGTCAAACTTTTAAAGATCTATATCTCTCATATTATACATAAAACAACTTTTTGTATTTGCTAAATCAACAGTACAGTAATACTATATGCTAAAAACTCTGCTAAAAAGATCTCTTGTGTGCGTACACGTCACTCAGTTTGGACAAATGGATCAGGTGGATAATTGGCTCCAATAATAAATTGACTGGTCCAGTTAAAGTTCCATATTTATATCCAAAAGTATCAGTAATAATTGACAAGCCAGGTGGGCTTAGTAATGTGGATACAATGTACCTGTGATTGGCTGTTAGCAGCTATACCATGCACAGTGGTGAGGTGTTTGATGAATGAGGCTTCCCGTGTTGTATAAGCGGCCGCCGGAGCTGGGCTGACGTTGCTTCAGCAAACACTGTCTCCCCTGCTCATCTGCTGGACACGCTGTGAACGCTAAACTGGAGCCTATGTAGAATCACCTCCTTTTGATGCTGCTGTGCAGAGAAGTAGCCACTTAGTGCAGTGGAGAATGTACATAGAAAAAGGCTGGCCACATGAAGCGGGTGCTTGCTAATCGGGGGGCCCCTCTGACGCATTTCGCCCCTTTAAAATTGGGGCTTTTTTAATGAGTCGAAGAGTTTGGCCAAGTTCTCATTTTGGGCATTATTAAAAAAAATATATAAAAATACTTGCATACATTATGGTCTCTCATTGTCTGTGATTGGTTGGGAACCCTTGCCTTTTTGCCAGGGTGTGGTCTGAATTGAAATGATGATGATTATGAAAATCGCCTGCATTATTATTTAGAACTATGGACTTTCTTCCAGTGATTTTACATTTTCCTCCTTTGTATAAATCAACTCTTTGTGTATATGAGTATGTTTGGATTCATTTAGCAATTTTTACTACTGTATATAACTTATAGTATGACATTTAAATATGTAATTTCTATTATTAATGTAAAATAATATATTCATATTCCATGCATTATTCAGAATATGCATTTAGGTCGCAGATGTGCAAAACCTCTGCTGATTTTCATGTGTCTGTACTAGCAATAATATTGACATTTCATTCCTACTGTCATCATTCTAGCAGAGAAAACAATGGTAATTCAGTATGAGCTGCTAGAAATATTTTTCATACAGTATAACAGCAATCTGTGAGATCTAGAGATTATTTATTTAAGGTTTCCACCTTCCAGCAGCTAAATTCACTCAGTGCTGATACAAAACAGCAGAAAACTGGAAAATATGTGAAACAGTTTAAAGGTGTGCAGCTACACAACAGCTGTCTCATTCAATTGTTTTTTCTGTATGTAACTATGTGCAATGCCCTTCTCAAATAGCCAGGCCTGTGGAAATAGTACTAAGGTTTAATTAACAAAAGCATATTTTAAATAAAATAAATAAATAAAAAAAATAGTGGGAAAGGTGCATTGACTATTCTTTGCTTGTCAGAACAACTATTTTGATCATAAGGTCAATCAATAGTGTTGAATTATAGATTGCTACTTTATCCTAAAAATTTACCCTATTCAAATCAATGGCCCAGATGCTCTAAACTCTTTAGCAGATCATTCATTAGTCATTAATTCCTTTAAAATTTTGTTAACACTAAGCGGCTTATTCTGAGTCTCATACATCTCTGTCCACGGTCATTATCGGCGAGTTTTGCATACAGAGCATGGACAGAATTAAATGTATGCATATATCCATCATGTTCAGAGTTGTATGCAACTTGTCCGGATCTGTCTTTCCATGAAACAGGGAATTTTTGGGTAGGAACTAGGCGGTGCCAGTGCAATCGCAAGTATCCCGCTACTTGTGGGAGTGCCATGGGCATGTACTGTATGAATTCTGAGTCATTAGTATGGGGAAGGAAAGCCTGTTTCTGACAGATCTCTTGCACCTGGCATGGGGTTGGTGCAAGAGCAGATATTAATGATGACGGCTTCAGTGGCCAGAGCACAATAAATGTATGGCACGGGTTTCCTCTTGCACATACATGAACCCTTACATTAGCTGAACAGTTTCTTGCATTAACAAAAGGTAATAAATCAGGCTTCTGCGGTTTCCTGTAACTACAGCACTTTACATGCAACTCAGAATCAGCCTCTAGGAGGTTGTGTTCAGGTGGCACTTCGGCATTACTTAACATGTAAGCAACTTTAAAGATAATGGGGCTAATGTAATAGGCAGCGACCTGCAGCCACTTCGGGAACTCCTGTGAGTCTTCCCGTACTTTTAAAGCTGTAATCATTTTAAAGGCAAAACCAGCTTGGTTTTGCCTTAAAAATGATTGCTGCTTTAAAATTTGGGAAGACTCACAGGGATTCCTGCAGCAGCTACAGATTGCTACCTGTTACATTAGCCCCATTATGCAAATATAAGTGCCAACATATTTATGGCTATTCTCTAAACCAGGGGCTGGCAACATTTTGCTATCAGTGTGCATACTAAATCTAATTAGGCTCAGTGTGCCAAAAATGTAACTCACCCCCCCCCCCACCGCCACTCCACACATTTGATGCTCTAGGTAAAGTGTGTCCACCATTGCCAAGTATTCATGAAAAAAAGTACTCCTAAATACACAGAACATCTCTATTTAAAAAATTCTATCCCATCAGACCTCCCCACATGCCCATATATTCCATCCACTGGACACGCACCCTATGGCACCAAGTGCTGGTTGTTAGTGCACATCACCACTGTTCCCCTAATGCCCATGAGTAACCCAGTCTTATCAGTTGCTTTTATTCAACTACTATAAATTTGGTAAAAATGTAAAAAGTTTCACAGCAACATTCTTGAATGAGTGTAATACACATTTGATAGAAATAACATTTAAACGTGTAAAACTAATGAACATACGCATCTTCTCAGCCAGAACTCCACTACTGGCCTCTGCTTACTGTTGCTCCTCAATAGTACAATAATTTAATTTCTTTTTGGCTGGTTTGTAACTACGGAATCGGTATTATTTAACGCCGGACCCATGCCCGGCGGTTGGAATCCCGACTGCGGCATCCCGGCAGAAGAGCAAATCCTGATCGTACTAAGGTAAGCACTGACTAACCTATTTCTACCTCCTACCCTAACCCTCCCTTAGGGGTGCCTAACCCTAACCTTCCCCCACCCAGTGCCTAACCCTAATCCCCCCTTCCCCGCCGCCTAAACCTAACCTCCCGGGGGGGTGCCTAACCCTAAGTCCCCCCCGGGGGTGCCTAACCCTAACCCCCACTTCCCCTAGCCTAAGCCTTACCTCCCGGGGGGGTGCCTAACCCTAAGTCCCCCCAGGAACTCTAAACCTAACCCTCCTCCCCCATGGCTATCCGCGTTCAGCGCCCAGCGTCCCTTCAATCGGGATGCCGGGCGTCGGGCTCCCAGCATATGTCTAATGACAGGCGTCGGCATATCGACGCTTGTCTTTAGACCCTTGCCCGGATATGACAGTCGGGAAGCCGGCTGTCGGGATTAGGTCCGCCGGCTTCCCGACTGCATACCGTAGCTACCTACATGGCAAGTTCTCTGGTGTACAATCAACTATATATAACGTAAGCATACATATGAAATATACATTTGTAAATGTGATTTTCTTTATAGCATCATCCTTATCTCTCGACATGTACCCCTTCCCCAAATGAAATATACATTTTATTCATAAAGTATATAAATATGTTTTGCATGTATAGACAGTATACATATTGTTTTTACTGCATGTATGTGTGACTATGTGTATATATTCATATATCTGACCATATTTTTGTATGTATAGTGTTATTATCCTTTTCTATAGAGCTCTGATAGAATATGCCACATTTTGGGCATCATAGTACAAAGAAAATATGTGCAGTGACATGAAGCAGAATGTAGAGATGTGCTTGCCCAAAATCTAACATATAGTGATAATGATTGATCGGTGGGAGTACAATAACACATATATAGGTGTAATAAGTTACATACAGTATGTGTGTGAACAGTCTTAGAGGATCCTTATAAAACTTAATTTACTATCTTTGGCACAAAATTGACTTAGGAATTCCAAAGGATACAATGTTTCAGAATAGATACTTTTGAATAAATACATTGTTACAGTACATTTTTACATTGTATCAGGTCAGCAAAAAAAATTCTTAAGTCAGTGTGTATCATTATCATAAAGACTTGTTTGTTAATAGTCACTATTTTTACATTTTATACACTATGTAGAAAAAAGTGATTGGACACCCCCGCGCAAGAGAAATGCGCACCATTGCACACAAGTTCCAAATGGCCACTAATGTGGCGGTTTTGCCAAGATCACTTTGTAGGGAGGCCCATGCAATTGCAGTTCTATGGAAACAACAAATGTTCTTATCAGGACGACAATACCACCTGTCATATTTCAAGGGTGATGCTGGACTGGTATACAGAAAATTTGGTAACCCGGATGGACTTGCCATCTCCAAGTGCAGATCTTAACCCCATTGAGAACCTCTGGGATGAAATAGAGTGACGGGTGCATTCTAGGCCGACTGGACCTTCTTCAGTGTCACATTTGGTCACTGTACTTAAGGCGAAATGGTAAAACATACCGCCTGCTGTTATTCAGGAACTTGTGGACAGTTTGCCAAGAAGAGTGTCTGCAGTAATCACTGCACGTGGTGGACATACAAAGTACTGACGTCAACAAAATCTTGTTGATCTATTTGCTGTCAGTGTCCAATTACTTTTGTCTACATAGTGTATTTCATATCTTATAAATAAGGGTTTTATTTTCGATTCACAGCTTAGTGTGTATCCTGATAGAAAAATACTAGTCTTCTCTGAAGCACCATCTATGCTGTACTCCAATTCTTGGGAGTACCACTCTAATATTTTTAGATATCATTTAACAATTTATTATTTGTAATAGCGTGCTGCGTTACAAGCGACATGCAATTCTGTGTACCTTTACTCCGGTGTGACTCCACTTCTCCCTTCCTTATTACCATCATTTTAAAACTGTACAAATTTCTCAAGTCTTGTGTAACAATTTTGTAAGCAGTTTGCTAGTCAGTATAACTTAGAATATTTACATAGCATAAGTTTGTAATCTTATCATTGGTAGAAAGCTTTTATTACAATTTGTATGTTTTCTACAGACAACAAACTTAATTATGAAAGACAGTAATATCAATAACTTGTCAGTAAATCATTATATCCACACCCAACCGTACCTCTGGCTATTGGATTATGCATGGTTAGACAGAAAATGTATCCGGTTGCATAGAAATGAGTTAAATACACTAAATTGACTACTATTCAAAGTAGGTTTTACTGGCTGGATTTTACTTTCTCATGGCTTCAAGTGTATGACACAAACACAGCTGTTTTGTAATTGAGATGTAAATATTCATTAGTATGTTAATAAAAGTATTAAGTGTCTTTGTGCAATGCCACAGACCATTGTAAGACTAATTTATATATATTAATATTATATTTTACAGTTTGTTTTATGAGAATACAGAAATTTGTATAATATAATATGTTGTGTCCTGGTTTTGGCTCATTAATCTTAACATATCGATATTTTGTTTCAAAATATTACTCTGTGCCTCTTTACGTAAAACAATTTCAACAATGTTTCAAATAAAATTGCTTATATAATAAGACACATGACTTCTGTTATAATGTACAGTAACACAGATGATAGATATTGGAACATCTGCTAACTTGATTTATATGAGGAGTAAGAAAATAAACCTGTACATCTTTGTTAGTTTCTTTTAGATTTAGATTAGAGGTATGGCTGCTTAAGCTCGTAGGTTTTCTAACCACCACTGAGTATGTTAGCATGTTGTTTGACTGATCTCTATATAAAAGTAACCATTATTAAACTGATAAAAGTCAGCATCATACAGCTAAGAGTCTTTACAACAACATTATTACATACAAGTTGATTAACAATTGCGGTAGATTGTATACCAAGTTTCTACTGAAACATTAAGACTTCCCAGCTGGAACATACACACTTCAGAGTGATTGCAATCTTCAACTGGTTCTTTAATAAAATTACATTTTCTATTCAGGAGAAAAAAAAGTTATTGTTGATTCTTTTCAATTTAAAGTCATGTTTATTTGTGTTTTCCCTTCGCACAAAACTGCAGGCATGCATGCCTTGGTATTAAAAACACAGTTTTATTAATCTTGGCACCGGTTAATGCAGCAACAGGGCGAATTAGACTTGTCCAAGGTCATTCTGTAGGTGTCCTTTGTAACAGAATGAAATGGTAACATTGATTTATTCCTGTGAAAACAGCATTATGTGCATGTGCTACATTATCATCCTATGTTGTCTTAACCACTTCAAGGCCAGATTTAATATTTGGTGATTTATTGTGCAATATGCAAAACACAACACATTAGAGGCAGGTTTCAGATCCAATCTATGTGTGTGATCATAAACCACATAGGGCTCCATCCAACACCAAACTTGTTGATTTTTGTTCACAGCACCATAGGGCTGCCTACAAAATTGTGCAAGTCCCATGTGAGATCAGGCCATGATGGTTATGAATTGCTGTGCCCTTGCCGGTGTTTCTATGCAATTGCAATGGCATCTCACCCCCTTCATAGCTAAATATATTGAGCCTGTAATTTTAAGGCCAATAGGCTTAGTAAATCCAAATGTGAATAAACTGTTTATGTTGAGGAGTGCTCGAGATGTGAACATTCAGTTTTACATGTGGAGTGCTTGGCAAAGTGAACTGTGCTTCACAGACCTGCTGAGTGTCACTGCACCAGGTTCACTTGTATTAGTACAATGATATAAATAAGGTGCAGATACAAAAGTCCCATCTCTACATTCCCTAACAGCCCAGCCATCTAAGTATTGGGATCAATCCTCTATGTTGAAGACCCATACTTACCTACTCTTTGAGAACATATGGGAGACTCCTGAATTTTTGGCTACGCTAATCCCATGGACACCTGAAAGAGTAGGTGAACTTACAAAGTCTGCCTACTTCAATTGAAATGGAGTATATCGGAAAGATTCCCGGACTGCACACCCTGAATATATATATATATATATATATATATAAAAAAAATGGGAGATGCTACCTGATGAGACTAATTGCAGGCACAAAAACAGACAAATCTCAGGTGCACAACTCCAAATTATTGATAATATATAAATGCAATCAAATTTTGCAATCAACAGAGGTTTTTAGCATAATCTTGGCCAATGTTATGAGTCTACCCACCATATCCAGGTAACCTCTTTAGGATAGGTCCCTAACATACTAGGATTCAAATCCAGAGCGTAGGACACCCCCAAACTGGCCCAGCTAAGCCGCCCCAGGGCACTGCCATAGTAAGAAAAGTGCAGTGTAAAAGGTATAGTTAAGAGCAGCCACAGCTGCATATAAAGAATGAAAATAAAAAAGTGAAGTACATGTATAATAAACAAACAGTGAAGGGTTAAAATATGTTAAAAAATAAAATGTGTTATAATGTGGTGCCCTGACACAGATCAACCAAAGCAATCCAGGGGACCCATGCCCCAAAAATGAACCAAAGTTGCACTACAAGATATAACTTGTAGGACTTATCTAGAATTGTGCCTAATACCAGTATGCATATACATTACCATACTCCATGCTTTTAAACCAATAAGGTAGGGGTGCTAATCCAGAATGAGGGTGTCTCCTTTCCCTCCGGTGTGCAATAAAGCACATTAAATGGAGGATGGAAAGATTCCCGGACTGCACACCCTGAATATATATATATATATATATATATATATATATATATAATGGGAGGTGCTACCTGATGAGACTAATTGCAGGCACAAAAACACAGACAAATCTCAGGTGCACAACTCCAAATTATTGTTGATATATAAATGCAATCAAATTTTGCAATCAATAGAGGTTTTTAGCATAATCTTGGCCAAGGTTATGGGCCTACCCACCATATCCAGGTAACCTCTTTAGGGTAGGTCCCTAACATACTAGGATTCAAATCCAGAGCACATGAGAGGGAGCATAAGGATGTGAATCTTGCATTTGCCAGGAGGGGGTGGGGACAATATGATACAATTGTATAAGAACTGCATCATTTTGGCCCCACACCGTCATGGCATATGACGAGGTCCAGCCCCATCAGTGATCAGCTGCATTGTCCGTCCAGGGAAATAAATGTTACCAAGTATGGGAAGACCCAAAAATTGATCAACCACCCTCACTTAGAGAGGACCAGCTCAAATCTAGCCAGCACTACATCCCTTCTGTTATCAAGTAAAAATGTAGAACTATACTGAAACCTATTGTGGCACTACAAGTATTAGCATGCACAGCCCATGTATGCTTTTAGAAGAACAAGCATCAGCATGCACATGGGCACATGTGTATAAGCAAACTTGTAGTACCACAATTGTACACTATAAATGATGACCCTTTATAAAGTATTAAATGTTGCCCCTGTTATAAGTGATTAAATATGTCCCCCTTATCTATTAAATAACTCCCCCCACATAATTAATAATTAACTGTTTCCATCACAATAATGTTTACATGAAATTTAGTTTTGTTCTTGTTTCTCTATAATTAAATGGAAAGCTTGTAATCCAAAAGGTAAAGAAGAAAATACATGCAACAGCCGAAACAGGAGCGCACAATGCAAGATAAAGCAAGCTCCAATGAGCGGTATCCGGTAAGAATGTCAACAGGTTCTAAATGTCAACAGTCAGAATAACAACATAGACTTTAGGTCGACAACCAATATATCAACACGGTAAAATGTCGGCGTCTTCATAATTACGATATTTAACATGTCAACACTATAATGTTGACTTTCAGTTTTTTGCATTTTTTTACAGTTCAGGTACAGGGGTATTTATTAAGTTAGAATGAGAATAATGTTTATTAGTTAATTATGGGAGCAACACTTATTAAGTTTTTATGGAGCAACATTTAATAAATAATAATAATATGCTTTTCGTCAATGCTGGTAGTGGTGCCACAATAGCTTACACTATATGTTAACAATTATACACTAGTACCTTAAGCAGTGACGTCCCTCCCCCGTGGTGTCACCCAGTGTGGGGAGGGATGCTGTGTCCGTGGCTAAGCCGCGTGCCGCCAAAAGGGGGGGTGTGGCCTCGAGGGCAGGGTGTGGCCACATGTAAAGGGGACATGTCCCGTCACCCTGCTCATGCTGATTATCACTGGGAGGCAGGGAGGGTGCTGGAGGTGCAGTTCGTGTAGTGCCGGCTGGCTCTCTCACAGTGTCAGGAGCCAAGTGCTGCACTTATTATACAGTGCAGCACCCGGGTCCTGCCACTGAGGGGGAGTCTACACCTTGTGTCACCCCTCGGCGGGTGACACCCGGATGCGGCCCGCACCGCCCTTGTGATGCCACTGACCTTAAGGCCAGAAGAATCATGATGGGGCCAGGGTTGTCAGCCATTCACTATTCAGGAGTAAAAAAAAAAAGTTATTTTTGATTCTCTTAAATTTAAAGTCATGTTTATTTGTGTCTTCCCTTCACACAAAACTGCATACATGCATGCTATAGTATTCAAAACACAGTTTAATAATAATATTAATAATAATAATAATAATAATTAATAATATGCTTTTTGTTCATGCTGGTAGGACTATATGTTAACATTTTTACACTGGTACCTTAAGGACAGAATAATCAGGAGGGGCCTAGGGTTGGACAACTTTTTGCCAGTACTCTCTAGCTGGATCTGATTGTTATTTTATATTTATTGCTTTTGCTGTAATTTTTTCTCCTTGTCTTCTTTCTATAACTATTCAATGTCTGCCTTTCATGCTGTTTGGCCAACTTTGTTTTGATAAATGGCATGTTTCTATCCCAGTAAGGTCTCCATACTGGTTTGAGACCTTTTAGATTTGATTCAAACAATTTGAAAGTTTTGCTTTTACAAATTGCACAATTTAGAAATTGCACATCAAATTGCATGAAAACCTGTGGTTTGGTGAAACTACATTTTAGTCAATTTCCTCCTAGATGTGTTAAACAAACACATTATTATTATTTTTTTTAGTCTGGATTTAAGAACATTGGCCCTCATTCAGACCCACTCGCAAGCGGGCGCACGTACGTTAGGCGTACGTACAAAAATATTTAAATTCAAGGGCTCGCTCGTATTTTCGTTCGCATCTAAAATTCCTCCCTAAACTCTGACGACCCCTCCTCTAACTAACGAGCGTACGAAATAGCGAGCGTACATCCCCGAAATGGCTTGAAAGGAACGCACGCACACGTATAAACAGGAAGTGGCCTTGTCAGATGTCGATTACCTACTCCTTTATTCTGCCTACCTCCATCAATCGTATCATGCCAATCAATGTATCAATTAGCTTAATTGTTTGTTTTTTTTCAACACAATGCAAGAAACTTTACTCTTGTCCGTGTTTGTGTTTACCCGCAGAATACGTACGGATGAAACATTCGCTTTTATTGTTCAAAAAACATGTGAACCACAATTAAACAATTGTACTATTGCTGTGGATCCCCGCATATTTCCCTGGGTTCATTTCTTTATTTAAATTTGCTTACGCATGTCACTGCATCAAGCCTATCCTAACTCTCCAGAGATTTCTGGCCCTGTCGAACACATCACTCATACACTAACCAATAAAATTGCTCCTGTTAATTTCCAAAATACATTAGCCAATCAGAAAATTTTTACACACTTTATCAAAAATGATTTTTAAGAAAAACACCATTGCCATCATGAGAGCCTCCGCATTCACCAGGCGTGAGCTGCTGGTGCTTACGGAGGTCATGGATCGCCGGATCACCAGCCAGCCTCAACCCATGACCAACCGGCAGAAGCGCTCCGCGTATGCGGAGGTACGGTCCCGCCTGCGGTCCTTCGGCTCACGCCGCAACATCGGGCAGCTGGAGCGCAGGTGGTCCGACCTGCAACGGCGAACGCCCCGCTTGCTGGCATGCTTTCGCATGCAGATCGTGGCAAGTAAGTGTTATGTATTGTGGTTTTAATGTTTGTGTTTGTGGGGCAAACTGCGTGTGCATGTTTTCCTGTCTGTTCTATTTATTATTGGTACTCATATCTGCGTGTGCATGTTTTCCTGTCTGTTCTATTTATTATTGGTACTCATATCTGCGTGTGCATGTTTTCCTGTCTGTTCTATTTATTATTGGTACTCATATCTGCGTCTGCATGTTTTCCTGTCTGTTCTATTTATTATTTGTGCTCATATCTGCGTCTGCATGTTTTCCTGTCTGTTCTATTTATTATTGGTACTCATATCTGCGTGTGCATGTTTTCCTGTCTGTTCTATTTATTATTTGTACTCATATCTGCGTGTGCATGTTTTCCTGTCTGTTCTATTTATTATTGGTACTCATATCTGCGTGTGCATGTTTTCCTGTCTGTTCTATTTATTATTTGTACTCATATCTGCGTCTGCATGTTTTCCTGTCTGTTCTATTTATTATTGGTACTCATATCTGCGTCTGCATGTTTCCCCTCTATTTCTGTTTTTTTAATTCTACTGCTATTTTTTTTTTTTTTTTTATTTGGTTTGGTTGCCCGGATTTGTCCATAAACTAAACGCAATTTCTTTGACATATTTTAGGGGGACAGCCAAGACTCTGCCCTCAACGTCCATCCAGACGGTGTTCCCGCCCACTCTCCCCAACCCCCAGCCAACACTCCACCCCAAATCTTTCCCCTATTCCCCACTCCTCCCCATCCTTCCCAGACCCTCTCCCGGAAATTTCGGGCCTCCTTCCCCTCCGTCCCACTTCCCCCTCTCCTCCACCCACCCCTCTTCCAATTACCCCCTCCCCGGAGTCCAGCATAACTCCGCCCCATTCTTTGGGGAATGACGGATCCTCCGAGGAGGATCATGGAGGTTTGGCCGGAGCTCCCGATTTGTCTCCCGGTATGTTTTTTTTTTTTTTTTTTTAAAGCACAAACTGTTTGTATGTAATCATGTGTCGTGCCTTTCTTCGTGTTTTTGTGGCTTGACTTTTGTTGATTGTGAAGGTTTGCCTTTACCTCTTCCTGGTGATTTAAGCATACACATATCATACCTGTGGGAATTTGTACCTAGGCCTTGTATTTTTGCCAGCCCACCCTTTTTATTTCTGTTTTTTGGTTTAGGAGTGATTTTGTTTTTTTTTTAAGTTTTTCTGTGGATTCCCTATTGTTGTATTAACCCACACACTTTTCTCACCCACAGAGGAACAGAGGCGTCGGCAACAGGTGGCGGATGTTGTGGGGCAGATGCGCCAAAATGTAATCGGCCTTCTGGTGGCCCTCGACCGGCTGTCTGGCCTCCTTCGGCATTAGTTTTTTTTTTTTTTTTCTATTTCCCAAATAAATTTATTTAGACAAATATACGTTGTGGCTCATTTTTAAAAACCAAAACCAAGATAGTTTAGCCTGACATAAGTTCCTGCAAGGATTTCCCTTTTTTAAAAGTTAGATTGTGTTTTGTCTTTGTATGTCAAACAGACACCAGAAACACATAACAGTAACAATGTCATGTCCCTTTTTGGGTGTAGTGTCAATTACAGATTTCTACATTTTCCAGGTTCCTACTTGGTGCGCAAGCTGCTTAGGCCAATCTTACAAATCCCAAGGTTGGGCCAGGCTTCCTTTTGGTGTGGATTGGGAAGCTGAAAACATATTTCAGTTTTGCTCAACTGGCGTCAGTACTGGTTTACCCCTTAGTCAAATGTAACTTGTGTTAACCTGGTTACACTTGCTGTTAACGTCCCAACAAAGGAAGATCATTTCACTCTTCAAACATTTATTCACAACATAACAGAGAAAACAAAGTGGTCACTCCCAAAAAAAATACACAGTGATAAATTCAAATACAACACATACCAAGAAATAATTAAATAAAAACACAAAATCAAGAACTGGTTGACGAAGGACCATGCCAACATGATTCCACAAACATGGCGTTGCGATATGGGTTCCAGAATATATGCCCAAAAGGACCAGATCCAGGTTTGGTAAGGGTAGCAGGAAGTAGTGAGCGTTGGAGTGCCAAAGATTATGTGAACAAACAGAAGATGGTGAGAAAAATAAAAATAAATTAGATGTTCGCCAAAAAACACAAACACATTAGGTATAAACACTGGAGTTTTGTTCAAACTTACCTAAAAAATCTGGCCACCACATCATCGCGTATGGCCCCCCCACATACTGACCTTCGACCAACCTCGGGGGGGCCATCCTCAGGTAAGGCATCCTCTGGCTGCATTGGGACACCACTCCTTATGGCAATGTTGTGAAATATCCCACACAGGACCACAATTTTCGACACCATATCCGGCACATACATGAGCTCGCCACCAGAGCGGTGGAGGCATCTGAATCGGCCTTTTAAAAGGCCGATACAGCGCTCCACCACTTGCCTGGTGGCTGTAAGTGAGGAATTATACGCACTTTGTGGCCCTGGTGTGGGAGCCAAATAAGGAGTGAGCAGCCAGGACATGCAAGGGTATCCACTGTCTCCTGTGAACAAAAATAGACCACATCAGGAACACTGTGTATCAAGCTTAACATTGTTATGTACTAAAGGTCTCCACTTACCCAGAAGCCACGCATCACCAGCTTGTAGGTTGGTTAATTTCTGCCATATCCCTGATTGCCGGATGACGAAGGAGTCATGAGCACTTCCGGGTAATTTAGCATTCAGGGACAGGATCTGGAGGGAGGCATCACATACCACCATTACATTCAGGGAGTGATAGTGTTTCCTGTTTCTAAATATTGCCTCCAGCCGTGCTGGAGGCTGAAGTGGTATGTGAGTACCATCCACAACCCCTATGATGTGTGGGAAGCCAGCTATTTGGTAAAAATTGGCCTTGGCCACACTAAGGGCACCCATATCCAAAGGCATTTGAATAAAATGATGGAGGTGCTTGAAAAGTGCCTCCATCACTGCCCTCAGGATCCTGGAAAAGGAGGATTGTGAGATGCCCGCCACTATTCCCACTGTTGTTTGAAACGATCCTGAGGCACAGAAATGTAACACCGCCATAAATTGCGTCAGTGGTGGTATTGCTGTTGGACTGTCAATTTGCCGCTCAAGATCACTTTCTATTAATGAGAGAGTGTCTATGATGATTTTGGGAGGTAGACGGTAGCGTCTTAAAACCTCATCATCGGGCATTCCAAAAAGGGTGACACGTGTTCGAAATATCTGGGGCCTTGCATGCCTACGATGCCTACGCCTGGGACGAGTTTGAGGTTGGTCGTCTTCCGGGAGCAGGGCCAGAACAATTCGCCCCAGATCTACCTGAAATTCAAAGTTTACAATGTAAGGCTTTTGACCCACCCCAAAAGTAATAAAAAACAACTTAGCTTTCTGATACCATCCATAGCTGCTTACATGCCGGGGTATTGTCATGATACGTATAAACTGTAAAAAAGCCAACAATGAGACTTCAAAAATTTAGAGGGTGTTTTTTTGGTTTAAAAATTGTTGCAAGCCAACACAGAAAATAGCGGAAAAACACATTTGGCCATCGATGAAAACGACATTGCACACCGTACGTCAAATAGGGTTCAAATGGACCCAAAAATGGAAAAGGGAAAAGCAAAACTGGATTATATGATGAATAAGCCGTCAAAAATGCGGTAATTAATTCGCAAATGCAAGTCACTACACCAACAGTCAACAATGCGGTAATTAATTCGCAAATGCAAGTCACTACACCAACAGTCAACAATGCGGTAATTAATTCGCAAATGCAAGTCACTACACCAACAGTCAAAAATGCGGTAATTAATTCGCAAATGCAAGTCACTACACCAACAGTCAAAAATGCGGTAATTAATTCGCAAATGCAAGTCACTACACCAACAGTCAACAATGCGGTAATTAATTCGCAAATGCAAGTCACTACACCAACAGTCAACAATGCGGTAATTAATTCGCAAATGCAAGTCAAAAAATGGACTTACCCAAATCGAATATATAAGCATTCCACAAAAAACTTCTTTGGGTCCGAAAACCAAAAAAAACTAAAAAAGATGAAATGAGTGTTAAACAAATTAACGAACCACAAAACAGAAGAATACACCAATTGGCCACAAATTTGAATGCACAAAACTTACCAAATCAGGAAAGGATGTGGAAAAAATGAAAGAAATGCGAACGGAAAAACCAAAGAAATGTAGCAAAAACAAACAAAAAACCAACTCTGCCAAATCCTCCAAACGCAAACAACCAAATCCTAAACCACTTAACCGACAACACTCCAACAACCCCACCTCGACTCCACACACACCAAGCCATAAATAGGGTTTATTTTCCCGCACAAATTAAGGATGAATCATAGGGACGCACAATCAATGATGCGGCCGCAAACTAAGGACGCATGTATAAATACGTCACGAAATCACATAGAATTTCTGGATGATTTCATGCTGGAAGCAGAGACATGGCTTCAAACCAGGGAAACAATGGTCAAAATTGCGGCGGTAAGGCCTTCATGCATTTTGTGTCAATGATTCTTTTAAAACATAATATTGTGCAAGTTGTGAAGTGGCTAAATCTGCATATTTACCCAAATAGGTGAGGAGGATGACATGGAAGAGACTGCTGGCCCCAGTCAACCCGCCAAAGCTGCCCAAAAAAAAAGGCAGCCACATTTCACAAGCAAGGAGATGGAGGTTTTGATCCAGAAGTGCGTTGACATCCTGCCCCAGGCAGCCAGGAATATGAGCCAAAGCCAGAAGTGGAGAATGTGGGAGGAGGTCGCCGTTGCTGTCAATAGGGTGGGTGATTATGTCCGTCTAGCCCGGGATGTCAAACGGCGGTAAGTAAACACTTTCCCATCCTATAAACAAACCCCATTGTAAAAAAAAGGATAATGGTTCCAAATTCATTCCACAGATGGGCAGACTTCAAATATCGTCTAAAGCAAAAACTTGCCGACAGGGCTAGGCATGCAAGGGGGACAGGTGGGGGTCCCACCCCTGTGTCATTGGAGTTGACAGACTTAGAAGAGATGGCACAGGGGTGTGTGCAGGCTGTGGAGGTGTTTGGCGTGTCCAACATGGATACGGACATGCCAGACTTTGCGGCTCCTCATGTTGGCCAAGGTAAGTCTTGTGATGTCACCAACTCTGAAATGCTATTGTGCCAATATGTAGATTCTAATGTGAGTCTTTTCTCCAATTTCCTAACAGAGACAGAGGCGGATGAGTCTGCTCCAGAGGGGAGCCTTGGGCGCAGAATTTCTGCTGGCTCTGCAGGGGAGGAACCAGTACATCCGGCTGAGGACCCTGCAGAAGCCAGTCCAGGGCGTGCCCCCTCGCAGGCAGTGGGCCTCCTCACAGAACTCAATTTTAAATCGGATTGCCATACGGAGATTCTGCAGAGGATGGACGCCAGTCTGCTACGGGTGGCTGAGGCCCTGGAGCAAAATGCTGCGGCCAACGTGACCATTGGTCAGGCCCTGGCGGAAAATACCAGGGCCAACATCCGCATCGCCAATGCCCTGGAGCAGCTCGTTCGCCAGCACATGGTGGAGCCGACCTCCCTTCCTGCCGGAACATCCGGATCCTCCACCTCTGGCACAACATCAGCCAATCCTCCAAATGTGCCTAGCCCTGTGCCTAGTCCAGAGGCCACAACATCTGCCTCTGGACAGGCCAGCCCGATGGCATCCCGGACCCGGTCTGGCGCCCACCCTCACCCAGCCAAACGGGTGGGAAAACGGTGACAGCAATGGCGACTTTTCCCACACTCCTTCTGTGCTTGGCTCATATTCCTTTCTGGTCAAAACTTCCCTCTCCTTTCTTGTGAAATGTTTTTAAATTTTGTATTTACGCTTATGTTAGTAGTTATGTTATATTTTTTTTTGGATCAAATATCTTGGCCACAAAAAAAGGCAATTCAATATTAGGCCAATTTGTTTGTGTGTAAACAATAAATTAAAAAAAAAACACTGACATTGTATTGTGACATTATTGTACAAATGGGTTACATTTAATCCTGGCCTTAAACGCAAAAACTGACCCTCTTTAAAAAAAAAAAAGGCCTCTTTAAGGAACGTTTAAAAAATCACATAGCGATGCAAATGCCACAGTAAACCAAAAAAAAGGGGAGCTAATTAAAAGATGATGACATTATTGTTACAATAGGCCATAACCACCAAATTGTGGCCAAAATAAAACCCCAAAAATGTACGCTAATTGATTGTGTAATCATGACATTAGCAGCTCTGATTTCCACCTGCGTACGCTTTTGTGCTATCCCAATAAACTGCTTTCCAAACACATACCAAGCCGGATTTCAATCCAACACTAATTACTTTACTGACCAGCCGCGATTAATCGCTGCACCATCGTGGAGTCCCGGGACGGAGGAGATGGCCATCGCCAATGTGGTCGAGTAATCCTGACCCTAAGCTGTGCGAGCATTTTGAAGGGAAAGCGGATGTTTCAGTGACGTATGAGACGGTCCGAACACATTTGACGTTCGCATCTGCTAATGTATGTACGCCCCAAAAACGCCTCTCCACGCCTGCGTTTTTTCATCTCCACCCCCGTCAACACCCAAAAACGCCCTGTTCTGTCAATCACATTTGACATGTCACTTCCTGTACGCTATTTTAGGAATGAGAGAAAAAAAACTCGCAATCTGCCGTACGCACATGCGCAGTGTAACACCGACGCATGCGCGGTTAGTCAACATCGGAACGCAACGAGCGTACTGTTGTTAACGTGCGGCTCTGAATGAGGGCCATTGTTTTTTATTCAGGACAATCTTCTAAGTATATTGCAAAAACTCTTTTATTTGTGCTACCACTTGTATGACGTTTGACTCTTCAAGTATTACTGCAGCAGTCTTGCTAATGGTGGGACACTAAAATGTTAGGTACAGATATGCCCTCTTGCATCTGTGTTGTGTACGCAGCAAATTGTGGCGCGCATGGTGCGAGGCGTGAGCCCACAAGTGGATAGGCGCACTGAATTCGCACCCGCGACTCTATAGGATTGCATGGTATGATCGCAGTGCGCGCCATATCGTACCTTAATGTATGCTGCTGCAGGTAATAGCATGATGCAATGCTTGCGCACGTTTGTAGGGCGATTGGCAAGGATCAAAGGACACATCTGTAGTCTGTGCAATAGTGTCAGAATGTATTCTTCTTTAGAAAACTTGTCATGGTCCATGACATTGCAATCTCTTTCACATGTATGCATTATTAATGTAGTGGCAATGAGGTGGTGTAATAATATGCTTAAAAACCTTAAGACTGAATTTTATTATGACAGTGACCCTAATTGCCCTGGAAAAACACCTTAGTAGACCATCAACTTTACCACAAAAGTTTCAACATGCCATGTATTTGCCCTGTGAAATAGTTTTTTCAAGAGAATATTAATTTGGAGTATAGGAGCTTTCAATTTTGCCTACAAAATGAACAAAGCCTACTGTACTTGCCACTTCTCGGTGCCACGGAGATGATCAGGTTGCTGCTTTACCCATAGTGTTTGCATTGTTAGCTATTAAAAGCCAGAACCGGATGAGTTTTCTCTTAACCCAAAAACTGAAAAGAGTGAGCCTTTTAAACCTTTCTTGATTGATGCTTGGTGTACTAGTTCCTTCTACCAGTGCATACTGTCAAAGTTTTAAACCAGTATACAAACAGAGAAAAGAAAAACGTGCTTTTTCCCTCAATGATTGATGAACTGTCATCTCTTTTTTTCACATGATTTTTAAAGTACTATGAAGTAGTTGGGTAACAGTATAAGACAACTTCTTCAATATGTGGTTTTGGCAGATGAGACATTCTCTATGTTTGGAAACCTGTTTAAACCATTTCCAAGTAATAAAAGGCACATTTTAATGCTCACTTTCACCAAGGACCAGAAGCTTTATGACATGATCTTTCAGACATTCTGCCAAATATATTTTTATTGTATTCCATTTTTAAGTATGTAGTAGAGCTCTTTCTTTCACAGACTATATATTGACATTTAATTACCATATCTAGTATAAGTCTCTATCTCTCTCTCTTTGGCCCATATTTACAACAATCCACATTTAAAATGTGGTTGTAGTGTGATATTTTTGACTGAATTTAGGAAATATCACATGGATGTACTAACATTTGCATGCTTGCGATAAAGCTCCCATTTGAAGGTGGCGTTATTATCACAGGGCTTCCCCCTGTATTGTTTTACAATATATTTTTAGTAAATCTGGGCAGATCATATTTCCCAGATCATGTATGAGAAATATGATCTGCTTACTAAAAATATGTGAATTGATGGGACTGGAGTAATTATTCATGAAAACTACTCCAATTACCCTTTAATAACTGTATGTGATACTAAAATAATGTGAAAAGGGTGTAAAAACACCCGTTTTCAGATTAATTATTTTAGTGAAATAATGTTAATAAATATGTCCCTTTATACATACAGTATTTGTGAAGTAGTTGGGTAATAGTAAAAAGGGGAGAAAAGACCGGCACCCTACATACTTCCACTGAGGTACCTTGGTGCCCTCCCAGGAATCAGCAATTCCAAACATATATCAGAGACAGAGGGCGGCACTCCACAGATTTAAAGGATTCATGCTCACAAGCAGTTGTTACATCAACATTTCAGATGCCTTTATTATGCATCTTTTGTCAGGATTAAATGTACAATAACAAATTCTTACCTTTATAACACCAGTGTGCACACAGACCAAGCACCTCCAGCTCACTTCCGGTTGTGGACGTGATGACGTCACACATCACATGTGCGGCAGGGGGGCGGTACTCGGTCTCCATAGGAACATAGTGACACTCACCACCAATTCAGGGATAGGGCTACAAATAAACAAACATAGCATAATAGATCTCTGCAACCTCCAAAACAATATGATATGCACCAGAATTCTGAAAAGTTGGCATTCTAGAACAGATACTTGCCATATAGATAAATATCTCACAATTACATATGTATCACAATTGTTGAAAATAATAAAAAAAATGACATATATCATATTAGTAGCAAACAATTGTAATAAAATAAAAAATCCTAAAAATCAATATTCGTCTATGTATTTTAGTGATACAGGCATATAGTATATAGATATCTCAAAATGACAATACTTCATGTGCATTATAGCACATTTTGACTTCTTAAAATATAGATACATCTCTATTGTCCTAAAGTTCTCCCTTAATTAACAATGATCTCACAAAGAGGAAAAAATTCCAGCTTCAGCTCATTGAGGATTATGCACTATCTCAGGCATTCATGAATAACCTAACCACATTTCAAATAACAAGTAAGTGACAGATTCTCATTTAAGCCAAATGGCGCTACCATATTTAACTCAAAAATCCACTTAGCCTCTAATTGAAGCAATTTCTTATTCCTGTCCCCACCCCTTACCATGGGTAGGACATGATCTACTGACTTGAAAAGTAACATGGCCAAGGAGTGGCGAGCTGCTTTGAAATGCCTGCCTACAGGTTGATCCACCTACTTCCCTTCAAGAGCGAGGCGAATGGCGGATCTATGCTGGGCCGCCCGATCCCTGAAAGTGCAAGCAGTTTTGCCTATGTAATGTAGGCAAGGCCACATGACGTTCAGCTCAACACATGCTTAATAGTTCTTATCTTGCCAGAGTGCGGATGTGTTACTGTTGGACCAGTTTCCAAGTACCGGCAAGTAGTACAACCTGTACACTTGTACGATCCAGATATTTTAGCCAGGAAATGAGATGCTGTCCTTTTCGGATATACTGTTGTGTCATTTATCTATATAACAAATATCTCTATTATTATTATTATTATTATTATTATCCTTTATTTATATGGCGCCACAAGTGTTCCGCAGCGCCTTACATAGCACATAGAACTAATAAGTGAACTAGAAACAAGTAAATTACAGTACATTACAGTGCAAGACATGGACACAATTTATATACATTGCTGCAATAGCGATTAAAGCACTCACAATAAGCAGCCGGGAGTTGGCAGTCACGTGTTAGGTGCCCTTATGGGGTGTAAAGAGTAGAAGAAAATGTAAAGAGAAGCACATGAGGGAAGAGGTCCCTGCTTGTGAGAGCTTACATTCTAAAGGGGAGGGGCAGACAGACAGAAGGGGAAGATAGGGAGGAAAGAGCATGAGGTTGGTTAGGATGAGTGCTGGAAGGCCTTGATGAAGTAGTGGGTCTGGAGAGCCCGTTTGAAGATTTGTAGAGAGGTGGAGAGTCTGATAGGGAGAGGGAGAGGGAGAGCATTCCAAAGGTAGGGAGCAGCACGGGCAAAATCTTGGATGCGGGAGTGGGAGGAAGTAATCAGTTGGCAAGAGAGGCGGCATGCATTTGTTGAGCGAAGTGGACGGGTGGGAGTGTGAAGGGAGACAAGGTCAGAAATGTATGCGGGAGAGGATTTGGTGACGGCTTTGTAGGCGAGTGTAAGAACCTTGAATTGGCATCTGATGGGGAATGGGAGCCAGTGTAGGGCTTGAAGGAGAGGGGAAGCAGATCTAGAACGTCTGGAGAGGAAGATGAGCCGAGCAGCAGCATTGAGAACTGATTGTAGTGGAGAGAGGTGAGAGACTGGGAGGCCAGCTAGGAGAAGGTTACAGTAGTCCAATCTGGAGATGACCAGTGAGTGGATGAGGGTTTTAGTGGCATCCTGGGTGAGGAAAGGTTTAATCCTGGAGATATTTTGTAGGTGGAAACGGCAGGACTGAATGCGCTTAATGTGTGCTTTAAAGGAGAGGGAGGAGTCTAGGATAACTACAAGACAGCGCACTTTGGGGCTAGATGAGATAGTTGTGCCATCAATGGATAATGAAATTGTGGGAAGTGATGTAGTGGAGGAGGGTGGGAAGATGATCTTTCTATCTATCTATCTACTGTCTGTGCACGTGTCCAGGGGTTGTATAGCTCGGAATGTTTCTTATCTTCAAGTAAACTCATACATTTATTTTATTGAGATCCTCTGGTTGATCCGTGCAACGTCTTTACTAACATTTTGCAAGGACAGGTTGCCATTTTATCAATGTGTGCAATATGTTATCTAACTATTTGACAAGTCATTTAAATTAAAATATTAGTATGCTTACACAGATCTGTTATGGGCTTCTGAACTGTCAAAGGATACAAATGATTATTTTGTGATATTATTGAAAACAGTTGTATTTCTTTCCACAAGAGTATAACTTTGGGTCATTTGCACAAGATACTGTATGTTAATTTTTACATAAAATCCACCATTAATGGTACTGTAACAATCTACCAGGACATTGGTTAAGAAACATATTTTTTATGTGGCTTTACTGTAGAAGCAACGAGGAATCAAACTATCAAAAATATCCAATGATTTACCATCTTGTCATATTTAAGCTGAATTTTGCCTTAGGTTTGCAAACTGTCCGACTATTGCTACAGTATGCAGTGGCATCACGCTACATCAAAATTTAATTTAATTTTTTTTAGATTTAGCCGGACAGGCTATAACTTGGTTCAGCCAGTGGCCTCCATCAGCACACATTATAAGTCACTGGCCAACCCAGAATTGGAGGAGAGTCAGGTGGACATTGCTATCTAGTAAATTGTAATTCAAACTCTATATTTGTGGTAAAACTGTAACCACAGACTAGATTGTTTCCTGAATAACTTTATAGTTTGGTATTTGTCTAATTCCATCTATTGAGTACTCATGACAAATGACTGTTTGGAAGATGGCATTCAGGGCCTGATTCAAAGATGCACACTAGAACATTTTAGATTTTAGAACAATGGTCAGACATTTCAGATCAGATATTAAACGTATAGCAATTTTCTACAAAAAAGAGAACTTCTTTTTTTATAATCACTTAAAATTATATGGCTTACTCTGTACTCTAGAACATTTACATATAGGTGGGAGCAGTGGTGTTACTCCCTGCACCCTCTGCACCCACTTTGTGATGCCACTGGGTGGGAGTAAACCAGACAGACTCATTTTTATATCTGGTATGGATCAGAATGCAGATCAGTCTTGGCTCTTGAGAAAAATCCCCAATGGTTTGCAATGCCCAACACCAGTTGTGATGCTTAGATATATGAAGATATATTTTGAAGTTAGGTTGGACAGCACATTGATAAAGTGGTTAGCATTGCTACCTCACAGCATTGGAGTAATGTATTTAATTCTAACCACGGTCTTTTCTGCATGAAATTTGTATATTCACTCAGGGCCTGATTCAGCTTCAGATGGGATTGCAAAGCTGCTCGCAAGCAGTGTTACAATTCTGTCTGTGCAGATATGGTAATGCAGCAGGAGGCATCACGCCTCCTGCTGCATTACGTATCCGAGCTGCGTTGTCCAACGCAGCATCGGATACTCTGCGGAACATTGCCGGCTAAAGTAGCCCCTCCCCACCCACAAACGGCAGCAGGCTGTCAATCACTGACAGTCTGCTGCCAGTCACCCTGCGGGATCATAGACTCCTTCTGAACATGCGCAGAACGGGTCATGCGTCTACACAGATTCTCGATCATCAGGAATCTGCATTCAGCACTAGCCTGCAATGCTGAATAAGGCCCTCAGTGTTTATGTGTGTTCCATAAAAAACACTGGTAGGTATATAAACTAATGATAGCAAATATATAACATATATATAATTTAATATTCTAGTTTTCTAATATTCTCTACTGGGCTTGTAGTTGGTGCTATTTCCTTCTGTCCATGATCCTCTGTACTACACAATGTTTTAGAAGCATTTTGTATTGCATTAAAGCAAACAACAATAAAATAAAGTTGTGCTTACACAACATAAAGTAAGTTGTAAAGGTACAATAAAGTGAAGCAATTCAAATATGAAGATTGTATTTCCACAGGTATAATTGCATTTTATATAGCAATCGAAGGCAGCAGCCATAACAAATAGTTGATGTAAAACTGGGGATAAACAATATTTATAGTTGGCAGTAATATTGATGTTAACAAAATGAAAAATAATCATTCTGCAGATTAACAAAGCAATGCTATTTTCACAATACAGGAAAGGGTACATACTACAAATAACAAAGAAAACAGCTACCATTGTGTAGGTAATTGTATTTTTGAAAATAATCAACAGGTTTTAGATCATGTGCAGGATCTATATAAAAAAATAGTTTCTATCGCTGGACAATAGTTAGGGTCACTGACAAAACAAACAGCAGCCAGCGATAACCAGGTGTTGCAGCAGCACTACTGATATCTTACAGTAGCAGTAACTGGTAAGTGTTAAATGCTATAAGCAGTAGAAATGTTATAGTTTGTATTGTCCCTCAATGCACTTTAATTCGCTTGCAAATATCTTCTTCAAATCAGATAATGTCCAATTGTTTAAAGGGACATGGCGATTGCAATGCTCTGTAATGTAATAAAAAATGCTGTCATGTTTTTGCCTAGTGAGTTTATGTCATAATGGATATTATTGTGTGGTGAATACTGGTAACTAAAATGAAAGTGAGAACTTTTGTGACAATGTGAGCATGGGGACACCTGGTGCCTTTTGTCAGGGTCAGGTTTACAAATAACACTGAAATTGCAGAATATGAAACTTATTTTTACACTGAGATAAGATTTTTTTAATATAAAATGTACAGGTACTGGCTTGATACTGATACTGATATATCTGTGATTGGTCATCATTGTTCATTTTGTATTTGGGTTCATTTGAGAGCATGGAAGCCTAATGACCCTGGGCAATCCCAGTTCTAGCAAAAGACCAGGTCCAAAGCTGGCCACACACGGTGTGACGTGCGACGAGGGATCCGACGTCCGACATATCAGGTGGTCCCCACACATGGTGCGATTGGGTGGCCGACTGCCCGATATGCTGGCTCTCCCCTCCCCCACTCGCATAGCGCTGCATGGGATCGCACATCGCATCCCCAGATTGACTGAACCTGCAGTAAGATCTGTGGGTGTGGTGTATGACCCCACAGGTGCACGCACTGGCCGATATCATGCCCATACAAGGTACGATATAGCAGCCAAATCGTACCAATCCGTTGGATTGGCTGCTTTATTGCACCATGTATGGGCACCTTTAGACTACGAGCTGTCCAAGAAATGTATTTGCTATAGTAGCAATAAGTGTTTTATTCCTGCTCCAGTCAGAAAGAAAGATGGTTCAACCTCCTATGGGATTTCCTGTCTCCTTTCTCGCATCAACAATTGTATGTATTTGCAGTGACAATTCTTGGGAATTTGAAGCTAGTGGTATATAGTAGCAGCGTACATTCATTTATTCAACTCCAGAGCCAAGCTTTGTCTGTTGGCTGAACTTCAAGGTGATAAGACATTTGCCATCAGAAAACTAGGGATTTTCCTAAGCCACATCAGCATGACTGCTAATGCAGAAGACCACAGACCACTGCTTGGTCACCTTAGCACTACACATAATGCACATAAAAAGTTTATTGTTCCCCAGTCTGTTGGAATGAGTCTCAGATAGTTGACATACTCCACATCATTGGTCTTTGTGGCTTGGATTATGTAGAGAAGTAGACTCCCTAAACTTGCATAGTTTTCTTCTACACATAGGTTATATAATCAGTATTCCAAACCTAATTCTACAAGCCACTGACCAAGTTCTTCTAGGAACTGCTTATCCTCATAATCATGCTTCACTTGCTGCTTCTGAAATTCTTCATCATAATGTGCCTTTGCTTTTTCGTGGGATCAAAAACACTCCATCATTGTAGATGGTCAACACACCCAACTCTGCTGTCCATCTCATGGCTCACCCATATTTCCACAGCGCAGTGTATGGTTGTGAACTGTTGTAATCTATCTGCAGTCCTGTTTCCTTTGAAAACTTGAACACTCTGTTGCTCAACTGTACTGACTGACTGCTTCCATGTCCCTCCATACTGTCCCATCTTCCATTTATCCCTCATGTCCCTCTTCTTGCTTATTCTCCCTGCCGAACATACTTACTCCCTTATCTGTAACCACTTCAACTGATTCTACCACCACTTAAACTGTTTAGCTTCCACCTGATACATGCCTTAACTGCACAGCTTAATGTCCCTTTAACCCCTATTATTTCTCATTTCCTGCATCCTACAGAATGGTAAGCTCACAGGCTTCTACCCTATGTATATCCCCTCTCTGTCATGTCGTATACAGTTTTTGTGCATACTATGAGATTTGTTCTATTCATTTTACTTATGCATTTATTATTCTGCTCAACTGTGACCATCTATCCAGTATTATATTTATTGTTTTCATGTATGTCATATCTGTACAACAATGTCAGGAGCTAAAGAATCGTTTGGCGCCATCATGATTAAAAGACATGGGAGTTAGAACTGTTCATTGTGATGTGAAATATCAAGAGATCTTTGTGCAGTCAGTTAGTTGAAATTACTTTACATTTCACTTAAGATTAGCCCTTGTCTTAAATTGTTAAAAGGTATTGATTTTCACTTGAAAAAGATCTCCACTTAACCAAAACATAGTACTTGCAAATTAGTATTCCAACTAACCAGTCAGATTACCATTTTCTAAAGCTACCATTTACGAGTATGTTAAGGATGCAAGCCAAGGAATTTATTACACTATTAAGAAATATATAAAGAACTATGGGCCTGATTCAGAGCCGGACGCTCTGAACGAGCACCCGCTCTGAATCAGGGTGTTTTTGTTTATTTGTGCATCCTCCTGGACGCTCGCATAGCTGTGGGTTACCACCCACAGCTTATGCGAGCGTCCATGATGATGGTCACGATGGTCAAGACCATCGCAACCATCGGGCTTGTGACGAGACCCTGTGGTAGGGTCTCGCTGCCGCAAGCCCTGGAGTGATTTTGGCTCTAGCAGAGCCAAAATCACACCCACTGACATCACTAGTGATATCAGTGGGGCCGGACCCAGACGGTAGGCGTTCCCATGGGAACGCCTCCGCCTGGGCAGCCACGCCCAGGCACACCCACAAAAGGGGGCGTGCTGTCACTCACCATTGATGGGTCACTCGCCGGGTTTCGAGCATGCGCACAACGGAGCAGCCTCCATCGTGCGCATGCGCATTTGGGTACCATCGACCCGCTTGTGAGCGTCCTGTGCTCACGAGCGGGTCTGAATGAGACCCAATGTTCTCCTATGCCTTACCCTTGGACATGATGTGGACCTCAATTTTCAAATATTACCATATCATTTCTATAGAGTTTTTGTCCAAGTTTTCATTAGGTCATTCTAGGATTCTGTATTTACTTTTAATTTTTGGCCAATCTAAACATTGCTTTGGCTCTGTACTTGAGATCACTTGACTCAAGAAGATGCCCTGATTGTAGACACAGTAGCCAGGGGTGGCATAGCTATCACAAATTACAAAAAACCCAACCATCAGAACACCATCGAATGATTTCCATTTGATGTTGACAAACATTGGAATGGTAAATACACTACAATCGGAGCAAAACATTAATGGTCAGAAACCATCGGATTCTGATGTCCATCCCTACACTGAACTTGCAAGCAGACTCCAGCCACCACTCCTCCAATGTGAAGTGCTCCCCCTCCAGCATGATGTTCCCACTCTCGGTAAACAGGAGATACCTCCCATAGAAGTCAGTGCTGTTCACGGACAGGGGCACCATGGCAAAGAAGCCCAACCAGAAGCCCAGGAAATACAGGGTACATTGTGGGAAGGAAAAAAAAAGTGCAGGGGCTGTATTCATGAATTGCACTCTGACCCGATCTTGCCTCTGGCTTTTGCCGCAAACCGATAGTGACTTAATTTAAGACAGCGCTCTCATACACTGCTGTCTGTTGGAGCAACGGAGATCCTCTCACTGCCGCTACTTGGACATACCACACTTGCGGCCATGGCTTGTCAGCATGCTGCCAGTGAGAAAGTAGACCTGCTTTATTAGATGGGTAGCACTCGTGGATATCCAGCCGACTGGGACTCTTGGTCACACTATGGTTCTCTACGACTTTGTCACTGAGACCTTGATACAGATCTACCTACAGTATATCTACTATTTGCCTGCAAGGTATTACTCTTTCATCATATATTGAGTGGAAGTGACTTTACATTTGACAGGGACTTGGTTGTTCAAACCACTAGAATAGAAGGGGATTCCATCTATACAGAATTCACCTATATGGAAAGTAAGAGTTCTTATTACTCAGTATAGAAATTTAAAATAGCTGAATTTCAGCAGCAAATTTATTGGGGAAAGACTGCATTTGCACTTTCAGGCATTATGCAATGTTATATATATATGCTTCATAAACATTGATGTTCCCGATTACACACTGCTTTTAATTAAAAAAATTTTGTTTGTCTATAGGCACTATTCCCTTTTTTTTCCTTTAATATTTTCAGTTTTAGTGGGTTGCAGTTCCCACTGGGTATGGCTGCTAATTAAACGAACAGGATTTATAGTAAGACTAAATTGCACACCTGTACCTATTTATACATTGTGTGAAGTGGATATTGCTCATCAACATGTTCGGTAGCCGAGTAGGCGTGCGCAGGGAGGCTGCGGAAATATGCACAGGTGCCCCAGCCCTGGGGACATGCTGCTGATAATGCTTAAAAATGCAATACAAATCTCTCATCCATTATCCTCCTTCCCATCCCAGCACATCCCAGTGGCTGAGCCCAAACCAGCTTCAGGGCAACAGCAGGGGGGGTTGTGGTGACACTGGTGAGATGAAGGAGGCAAGAGTGAGAAACAGGGGATTGTGTTGAGATGCAGAGGCTTGTGGTGTGATGCAGGGGGCTGTAATAAGAAGCAGGAGTGAGAAGCAGGGGCCTGTGGTGAGATGTCTGTGGTGAGAAGCAGGGGGCTGTAATAAGAAGCAGGAGTGAGAATCAGGCATCTGTGGTGAGATGCAAGGGGCTGTGGTGACACTGGTGAGATTCAGGGGGAGGTAGTGAGAAGCAGGAGGTTGTGGTGAGATGCAGAGGCCTGTGGAGTGAAGCAGGGGGCTGTGATAAGCTGCAGGAATGAGAAGCAGGGGCCTGTGGTGAGATGCATGGGGCTGTGGTAAAATACAGGATGCTGTGGTGAAATACAGGGGCAGTAGTAAGAAGCAGGAGGCTTTTGTGAGATGCAGGGGGCTGTGGTGAGGTGCAAGAGTCGGTGGTGTGATGCATGGGACTGTGGTGACATGGCTTAGGTTGTGAAGAGATGCAGGGGGCTGTGGTGAGGTGCAAGAGTCGGTGGTGTGATGCATGGGACTGTGGTGACATGACTTAGGTTGTGAAGAGATGCAGGGGGCTGTGGCAAGATAACTTTCTCTTGTGGGAAACTGGTGTGGGGCTCTAGTCTTTTATAAGAAGAAAATAAACAATGTAAAATTCAAAGTAAATTCATCCTTGTGGATAATGTGTGATGATACCTGTTTTCCAGGAAGACATACAGTTTATCAGTATATTTCTTTCCAGAACATAATATGATTTTTCCATGTTTTCTAAGGTGGTGAAGAGTAGCCTCTTGCTATAGTTCAGAGGTGGCTATCTACCACAGAATACTGGTAGACTGCAGAGATACAGTATATCTAGTAGCCTGATTGCAGCCCACAAACAAATAGGCCTATCATGAGCTTAGATGGATAGAGGAATGCCACAGTGCAGCTCCTCCCTGCATGATGGTGTGATCACATTTCTAGTCACTTTTCTATCAATTTAAGAAAAATGCTTCCAACTGATAAACATGATAAAGACGGGTTTGTTCTGCTGATTAATTTGAGACATAAATAAGGTTAGACCAGCCAGTATTTTAGAACGAAGTGCAAAAGTTGAACTTAATGAAGATAGTGAGGTATTATTGTATTGCAGTTAATAAATGAGCCCTAATGTTTTAAAATAAAAAGCCCTTGTTGAAGTGGTAACATAAAAACCTATTGCTTCACAAAGATGATTAGGCTCACCATAATAAATATGATGATAAGTCACGACACTACTGTATATGCTGCCACTATTCTCTTAGGCTTAGGCCAGAGGTTCCTAAATGTGGTCATCAAGGCTCCCCAACAGTTCAGGTTTTAGAGATATCCATGGTTGAGCACAGGTACTTAAATCAAATTGACTGAGGTACTAATTAAGTCACCTGTGCTCAACCATGGACATCTCTAATACATGAACTCTTGGGGAGCCTTGTGGACTGTGTTTGAGAACCTCTGGCTTAGGTACTAACATAGAATCTACTTTATTATACTAGTACATAGTTTTCAAAGATCAACTTATGTTATTTTAGTTGTCAGATTTTTTTTTTTTTTAAAAAGATTGAAACAGGTTTTGAAGCAGGATGTACCAGTAGTTTCCCAATATATATTTCTCCAATTCTGAAAAAAATCTGAGTCATGATGCTGGAGTGTGGGTCTGAGCAGTTTTCAGTTAGAACCACGCAAATGATCTCAACAGATGCACATGAGCTTTCAGGTGGTTAATTTAGAGCTGCAGCCATTTTCCTATACCTATCCCTTTTGGACCATATGGCATCAGATGCCTGGCGTGATTCCCGTGCTGCATACTTTTCCCTCAATTTTGCTATTTTTGTTCTCAAGCTTTTTCTACTTTTTCATTGTTACTTTCTTTTTCCTTCTCTTACTTTTTTCTTGTGCTACTTTCTCCCTCAATTTTGCTTCTTAGTTCTGAAATAATGTCTTAGGTACTTACAGTAGGATTAGCATTTTTATAGCAAAGAAATTGGTGTAAAGTTGTATATTAAGCATAATGATGCATGGTGCTATCACTCATATTGGACCTGTCATTTTCTTGTTTATCTTTGATTGTGGACATTTATTTTCAACTATGCTACTTTTTCCACAATTTAGCATCTTAATTTGCTTATACAGGTTGAGTCTCCGATATCCAAAATGCTTTTGACCAGGGTTAATTTGGGACAACGGAATATTTCGTATTTTGGAACATTTGCATTTCATAATGAGATATCTTGGGAATGGGACCCAAATATACACACAGAATGCATTTATGTGTTATATAAACCTTATATACACAGCCTGCAGGTAATTTTATACAATATTTTCAATAATTTTGTGACTCAAACAAAGTTTGTGTACATACATAAAATTCAGTTATGTTTCAATTACACCTTATACACACAGCCTGAAGGTAATTTTATGCAATATTTTTAACAATTTGTGCCCTACACAAAGTTTGTGTACATTGGACAATCAAAAATCAAAGGTTTCATTATCTTAGTTGAGCCCCAAAAAATCAGTTTTTCTAAATATTTCGTATTTCAGAATATTTGGATATGAGAAACTCAACCTGTAGTACAGTAGTATAGTAGGTGCCTTTTCATAGTTGTACACTATGCAAATTACCATAGTTGCTTACAGCAAGTTTTTATCTGCTATGTGATTGACAGTCATGGAGCGTTTGGGGGAGGAAATAGGGAGTAAAAAAAAAAAACTTGAAAAAGCTCCTGTATCCAAGCAAAACTAGTAAATAGGATCTTTCTGTACTACTGTTGCATTTATCTCGCTGCTCACCAGTCTTGATCTCCAGTTTGCCCAGCTGCGGACTTGCCATCATTCAAATTTACAGCGACTGGCGGCTCCCTCCTCCCTGTGGACAAGTATCAGTGGATGTGTGCGGCTGTTAGCTGAGGTCCTTTCCACACACAGGACATTAAAGCAGGCTTGCCATTTATATCAGCTGATATCTGCCATCCACGGATGCTCCGTCACTTCCGCAGCTGTATCGCTGTAAGATCGTGCACAGTGAGACCCGGCCCGGGACCATCAGTGCTGCACATTATTTATTCACTACAAGTGTTATATGAGCAGCCATGTATGCAGGTACTATACCTTTAATTTGAATACAGCCTGGCATCAGAGTCTGTCCACTGGGGAATGTTCAAGTGGAGAATCATACTAACTAATCTCATGAATTGCTGTGAATTTATACTACTCAAGTGACATTTTATTACCACTGATCCAGAATATCCATTGCTCTGTGGAGAATGTCTATGGAGATTTGACTGGTTATCTTCTGGTGAGAGGTGGACCTGATTCAGAAAGGAATGCAATTGCTAATATTCATGCAATCGGCCGATTGTTACTTACTGCGCATGGATCGCAGTCCACATGAGCAAACCGGCCACTGCTATCAGGACTGCGATTGCAGAGACTACGCAGACCCATTGCAGAGTGATTGACAGGAAGTGCCATTTGTGGGTGGTAACGGGGGGTGGTCAACCGAATGCAGGCATGCCAGTGCGCCTCAATGCCGTTGCAGGGGTATAAATAAATTATTAATTGCGTTTCCCTACGCAGTCTGAGGCCTCATAGAGTGCGATGAAGTTAGCAATTTCTGAGTAAGGTCAGAGTTTGTGCATGAGGCTGCCATGGTACTTGATTGTACCGATGTTTTCGCAGTCTTGCTAAAGATTACGGATGTGTGTAAGGTAAAGTGGGCGTCCTTATGTAGTGCAGTGGCGGCATAGTGATCGCAATGGATTAGTATATTATCGTAGTTGAACTGCATACGTAATTGTTATTGCATTCGCAGCAGGGGTGTATCTAGGGGTCCGAGCGCCCCTGGCAAACTAAGGGACTGGCGCCCCCCTCCAATGACTGCTTCTACTAAAAAAAAAAAAAACACACACTGGGGGTAGTTTAATTCACACATGTGAAGAAATAGGGAGAGTATAATTTTTATTTCTCCTTGTAATATACATATCTTTTATAGAACTTACTCCATTGCAAACCACTATATGTAAATTTATTTATGCAAAAAAACACAGGAAAAGCTTAAAAACATTGAATCAAAAACAAACAAAATGCATTATGGGTAACATAATTTACATATTCGAATTGGGCTATCTATACTGCATTACGCTTTTTAACAACTGATACCTACACTCCACCTTTAATTTCCTGGGATGATAGATCTTTTATATTTGCCAACATAAATAATGAAGACAGTCCATATGGCTCATGTCTTATTGCCAAAACGGGGTTAGCCACCACCTAAAAGGATCATAGCCAGCCCCTCAAAATGAGGAAAACATAAATTTATTACACTTACACTGGGGGTAGTTCAGTTTACATGCCTGTAGAAATAGGGAGACAATATATATATATATATATATAAATATTTATTTTTTATTTTTTTTTCAGTTATAACACTTACTACATGAAAAACACTGTTTATTAATTTCTATATGTCAACAACACAGGAAAAGAGGGCATCAATAACAAACAAGATGCATTGTGGGCAAGATAATTTGCATATATGCAAATTACCTTGCGAATAGAGCCTTGTGATTGATGTGGTACTTGCACTCTTTTCCAGCACAGTTCACATATTGGAATTAGTGAGTGGTAATTGGTATGTGTTGGGTATTGTGGGGGATGAAATATATTAGGGATAAAAATAAAAAAAATTTACTCTCCCTAATTTTAAATGTTTCTGATATAAAGGGACATATAAGAAGGCTAATACATAGTAACAATCAATGGAGAACACTGGTAAGAGCAGAGGAGACAGAAAGAAACTAGGGATCTTTACTGCAGCTGACTGTAGGACACTGCTAAGAGCAGAGGAGACAGGAGATCATGTGATAGTGATGTCGGGCTGAAACGGCCGGCGCCCCTAGCAAGGGCCATCCAGACCAATAGGAAGATACGGCCCTGATTCAAGGGCCATCCAGACCAATAGGAAGATACGGCCCTGATTCGCAGTTGTGTTCCATAGTGAATCAGGCCCTGTGTTCATTAAAGGATACATTGTATTTATATAGGTCTGTGCATTTGTTACTAACTTATTATCCACTATTGGCAGCAGTATTAGGAGTGTATTATTAATCTTATATTGTATGGTTTTTTAAATAAATGTTTTTTTATATATTGGACCTCATTCAGAGGCGCCCGCAAATGAATGAGGGCGGCCACTTTTTTTTCTTTATCCAGCCTCCTGGCCGCTCGCTAAGCTGTGGGTGACCACAGCTTTTGCGAGCAGCCAGGTGATGGTCGTGATTATCGCGACCATTGAGCTTGCGACAAGACCCTTGTGGTAGGGTCTCATCTGCAGCAAGCCCCAGTGAGCTTCCTGCTCAAATAGAGCAGGAAGCTCACTACTGATATCACATGTGATGTCAGTAGGGCCGCCCTCAAATGGCAGGCGTTCCTTCAGGAATGCCTCCGTTTGTCCAGCCAGCCCCCCTCCCTCAACATCGACAGCCGCCCCGTTTGTAGCGAGACCCGGAGCAAGTGAATTTCTCACTCGCTTGCGCATGCGCGCGGTGTGTGCACAGTGCCCCACCATTGACCCGCTTGCGAGCGGGTCTGAATGAGGGCCATAGTCAGAAGAAACCTGTAATTAATTGGTCTGTCAAGCCCCATTACTTAATATATATTTTTCTCACCATTGCAGTTTGTTCTTTCTTTCTTTATAGTAATTACTATAGTATGTACTGCCAGGTAGCTACTGACATTAAAATTAGCAGCAGCATATGGTGATGATTATGGGCCTGATTCACTACCGATTGCAATACCGATTATGCATGCAGTTCAACTGCGATAGTATGCTAATCCATTGCTATCGCTATGCCATTGCAGCACAACATAAGGACACTCACTTTACCTTACACACATTCGTAATGTTTAGCAAGACTGCAAAACCATCGAGTACCATTGCAGCCTCACGCCCACTTGCACAAGCTCTCACATTACTCAGGAATTGCTAACCTCGTCGCACGCTATGAGTGCTCAGGCTGCATAAGGCTTTGCAGTGGATAATTTATACATGCCCTTACAACGGTGTTCAAACGCCCTGGCACGCCTGCATTTCTCTGACCACTCCCCTGTTACCACCCACAAGCGGCACTTCCTGTCAATCACTCTGCGATGGGTCTGCACAGTCACTGCAATCGCAGTGGCCGGTTTGTGCACACACACTGCGATGCATGCGCAATAAGCAACAATATGTCGATTGCATGTGTAATCGTATTTGCGATTGATAGTGAATCAGGCCCTATATAATCCATTGTTTGGTTATTGTACACAGCTATATTACACTAAATACAATTATATAGCCAGTGGTTGTCTAGCACCAGGTTTTAGCAGCTTAGGTTTTACTGACAGCTGAAATCCAGTTTTCTTTGAGGAAAGGGAGAGTGTCAGTTAAAAATGCAGGTTTGTCGCGACCGTTTTGGGGCCACATTTTGGGGCCATGTCACAGCCTGTATGCAAGAAATATGAATGTGACGTCCCGTTTTGAGCGACTATAGAGTTACACATGACTGCTAACATCTAACGATCTTTGGGCCTGATTCAGGAAGGAACGCACAGGAGAGAACGCATGCACTTGGCCGATGTTTCTATACTGCGCATGCATATGCATCGCACTGCGCATGTGCAAACTACCTGGTGCTGTCTGGTAAGCGTATGCAGACTACACGCAGCCTGTACGCAGAGCCTTTCTGATATTGATTGAGAGGAAGTGCCGTTTGTGGGTGGTGACGGGAGGGTGGATGTGCGAACACGGCCGTGCCTGTGCATTGGGACACCGTTTTAGGGGCGTCCATAATTATGCCAATGCAGTGACGGACGCAGTGATGAGACTCCGTGCACACAGGAAGATGCCAGGATCCTGCGCTAGGTCTGGTCAACCACTGTTATGCAAATGTGGTCAATGGTTCTTGATGTTACCGATGTTTAGGCTATCATACATAGTGATAAGGCTTTGAGTAAAGGTAGATGGGCGGTTTAATATGAGTCTGGGCATCTACATCTTGTGCTGCGGTCTCCGTGCGTATACATTGATTAGCATATTCTCACAGCGGCTAGGTGTGTGGGTCTGCTAGCGTGCGTTCCTTGCTGAATCAGGCCCTTTGACCGATGCTGTGTCTTAGTATGCAGATGCTTGGATTTGCAAACACACCAGTAGGCGTCTCAATATATACACCTGTGGTTGCAATATTTGCATATTTTTGCAAAGCAGCTGCAATCGGGATCGCAGCTGTGGTGGCAATACCATACATCTCTGGCAGCTATTTGTTTCGGGCGTCCAACGGAGCATTTTTCTTTTGTTTCTCCATTTGGGCGTAATTGCAAATGTGTGATAAACCCATGGTTAGGGTGTCCAAACAGCAGTTTGGGTGCCCTAACCAGGACTTTAGATGGGTTTAGCCATTTTACATGACTAAGGGCCTGATTCAGCAAGGAATGCAGTTGCTTATATGCACGCAATCGGCCGATTGTTGAATTCTGCGCATGCGTACGCATTGCAGTGTGCGTGCACAAACTAGCTACTGCGATCAGGACTGCATTCGCAGAGGCTACCCAGACCCATGACAGAGTGATTGACAGGATGTGCCATTTGTGGTTGGTGATGGTGGGTTGGTCGTGCAAATGCAGGTGTGCCAGTGCATTGGGACGGCGTTGCAGGGGCGTGCATAAATTATCCACTGCGATACCAGACGCAGCCTGAGGCCTCATAACGTATGCTGAAGTTAGCAATTCCTGAGTGAGGTCTGACCTGCCTTAACTGTGCATTTGGGTTCGATGTTACTCGATGCTATCGATTGTTTTGCTATGTTGCCAAAGTATCCTGATGTGAGTAAGCTGGAAGTTGGCGTCCCTATGTCAGGCTGCGATTGCAATGCGAATGCAAACATTTACATATCACTGCTGATATTAGCAACTGCATTACGTGCGCATAAGCAGAATAGCGATCCGTAGTGAATCGGCCCTAAACCTGGTCTAATAGGGCATGATGACCGTGGTAATTAATGGGTACCCAGAACAACTAAATTGCAACATCAAGATTGATCACAATGATAGCCTAGAAAGACTAATTATTATGACACTTATACATTTTCCATGGTAGTACACCCTTATGCAAAAATTCACTCAATGGCACCATTAAACAGCTGAATGTACACCTGTTTGCATAGTGTATCTTGCATGCATTTGCACTAACACATGCTCAGAATGCAAAGGGATATTTATGAGACAATACAGAAGTTGTAGTATGGATCCACAGTGCCTGGAGCAAGCACTCACTACTCCGCCTCCCCCCCCACACACACACACTGAACACATTTAACCATCCTTTACTGAGCACACATTTCTCACTCCTACTGGGCACACTTACCATTACCCCCCACTAATGGGCACAGTAGCCCTTCACTGTGCATGTGTGCCAGGCATGTATGTTTTGCAGCCTACCCTTCCTTCCACTCTGCTATGCTCACTGGACAGGAACCCCTCCTTTACTAGGCACACTCAGCCCAGTCCACCTCCACTGTGCATGCACTACACCCTCAACCCCCATACACCCACTGGCAGGGGATCACACAGTCACTTACCATGCATGCATCTCCCAGGGTCCCTCTAACTCCTTCCAGCCACACAGTATGGACATCGATTATGTCCATTCTATTCTCCTCTCCCAGTCCAGTTGATGCCTGCACTGCAGTGACCCCGGCAGATGACATCAGGTCAGAGACCTGGCTGGCAGGGGAGGTGGGAAGCAGAAGAACAGGGGAGGGACCAAAAGGAGGTTGGATGGAGCCAGTAGGAAGATGGAGCAGACCAGAAGGAGGAGGGATGGAGCCAGGGGGAAGGCAGAGCAGACCAGAAGGAGGAGGGATGGACCCAGATGGAAGACAGAGCGGACCAGAAGGAGAGATGGAGCCAGTGGGAAACTTTCAATGGTGGTCAGTAGTGGCTGTGAGTGGGAAAAAAATTATGAATTCAACTTGGCCGGAGCAGGCGCCTTGAACTCCACCCTCACTACGTCTCTGTAAAGAACTGAATACATTTTGAACTTATGAAATCTTAGAGACAGAAAGGGAGTGTGTTGGGGTGTACTCACTTAGGCAAGCTTTAGTAAGGGTACATGGAAATTCAGCTCATTCAGACCAGCACATTAGCATATATATGCCTGTTAGGAAGTATACCTTTTGCACTTTCTGTAGAGCAGGTGGCTATATTGCCCACGCAGAGGCATGTGCATCTCAAGATAAATACAGCTCTGCATATGTGTTAATATGTGTTACTTTTCCATACACTTTACTTTTTAGTAATATTTGCCCATTTTGCTTACAGCTATGTATAAGCACCAATGAATGTGATCTCAAACCCACAAATGTTCTACTGTATCTCCCATACATTTTGTCAGACACCCCTATTGTCATTACTTACTGTACACCCATCTTGCTAATTGTGCACCATAATGTCTTGTGCTAGACTTGTGACAGGGTATGGCATAACCTGAAATATTTACATTACTTTCTGGGCCTAATAACTGTATTAATCACTGAGTAACATACATGCATATTTGGTATCTTTATACTTATAAGAACTAGCGGTTTGAGAGAGGAGGGGGCCTGTGTGCAGTGCCCAATTGAGACCTCCCCTTGCCAGCACAGATATTAAGTAGACTCTGGCGCTGTGCTAGAGTATACTGTGCTGGTCTCAGGGAACATGGTGCCACTGTCATGTTCCCAAATGCGCCCTATGCCAGACCGCCCCCTGAGCACCCAAAGTCATGATGTGGTGTGCATGACATCATTACATCATACCAAGAGGGCAGGGCAAGCAGCATTGGGAAGTGCAATGCTGACCAGAGCGTCTTGAGGACACTGTGATTGGCTGTACAGGCTCCAGGGTGCCAGCCTGATTCAATCTAAAGTATACTCCAGCAATGTTGTAGCAGTGATCCTGGCTGGCTGCAGGGTGTCATTCCAGGCACCCTGCTAGCCATAAGCAAGGGCTGTGGGGTGATAATGGTGGCACCCACAGAGCACTGCGCTCTGTGTGGCAGCACCAGTTGTACACCCCTAGTGAAGATCCTGTGCCCAGTGATTTCGCTACTGAGCTTGGGTAGAACTTTAGGAAATTGGAGGCTGCGCCTTTTTCCTGGTAATTTCTGCACACTAATTCTGGAGAGGTAAGTACTGCATGTTGTATTGGTGCAGGGTGTGCGGTGTTGGCCCCCCAGGACCCAGGGGCTCATGTGCACCACATACTGTGCATCCATTATAGATACGCCGGTGAGCTGACTATATTTATTAGTCAATTGTGAACCTCTTCGTCAGTAAGTGGTTAAAATGTTATCCATGTGATTTGGTCCAGACTTTAATACAATTATGTATTTCTGTTCATTCTTTTGTCTGTTTTAGATAATTTATACAAGGACCAATATGTTTAAAATGCATCTCAAAAACTATGGCAGGACCCTTTTGTTAAACTACCCGCCTTATTACACTTGACATATGGCATATCCTCTTGTGAATAGAAAAAGCTTTAAACAATGATCCCACAAAATTAAGCATTCAACTCCTAGCCATCAGTTAAAAAATCAATGGTTGCATGTTTCCTGGGTTTTTATGTAAAATTATTCTTTATTCTTTTTTTTTTTTGTTATGTGCCTTTCAAGAACCAGAGAGGAAACATAAAATGGACAGTCACAAGGCAAACACTAGTATTTACTATTGGTTCCCTGAGATCCCTTTTTTCCACTTCTGAAATAAAATTGCAGAGTTTGGTATTGGCCTACCTGCTGTGTAATATCCCATGCACAGTTACTGAAATCATTAGTGGCATGCCTTCTGTAATTCTTTTTTTACACATTTGCTTTCAATTTGAAGTTTTGCATAATGATAGTTTTCTTTAAATAAAAGCCTATTTGGCAGTGTAAGTCTCTTGTGTCATTTCTGTCTGCCACAGTGCTGGTCTGACATCCTGAGTCCGTTTCAATAGAGTTAAGATATTAACCTTAAATTGTGACAATGCATGGATAAGGTAATATTATCTCTTGCAATTAATTTGCTTTTTGAATGATATTAGAAATATTGCATATTCCATGGCATATATTAAATATACAGAATGCTGGATTTTTTTTTCTTATTTTCTAGATAACAAAATGAAATGAAACATGGCTTTTTCAATCAAGAATATTACAACGTTTGTCATTTCAATTCTTGGCTTTTTAAAGCAACACAAAAGACACACTGACGTAAATACTTTTTTTTGCTAAATTATGTGTATTTGCCATTTGTGCATTAACAAAAGAGTTAGAACTTAACAGGACAAGGACAAATTAGATATAAATATATGTGAGTTCAGGGACACAAAAGCTTAATTTCATGATAATATCACATTGCTTTGAGAATTTACAGGAAAGCCTGTACAATGGGCAATTTTTATAAAATTACAGTAGATTTTGAATAATATTATTTGCAGATCTAGCAGGTATTTACAACACATGGGTGCCCCATGAATTTTCATTACTCATAGTGACAGTATAAGGCATCCATCGGTCCTTGTTTCCCAACATAGCACTATTTTTCTTTTAATTATTACTATTATTATTATCTTTTGTTTATAAGTTACTGTAAAGTGCTCCCAGTGCCATACAAAGGGTAAACATAAAAACATTGCATAATACTGCAAGAGAATAACAGAGTATACGTACAATATACATCAAGTAACCATAGAGTAAATACATAGCACAAATAAAAAAAACAGTGATCAAAGTGGTGCTCTCAATGAGCCAGTGGCCCAAGAGAGGGTGTCAGCCTCATGCAAATTCAAAATTCAATACACTTATGAACAGGCTTGGACTGGGCTTCCGGGGAATAGGGAAATTCCCCGGTCTGCCCCTCCGATTTGAGGCCTTTGCGGGAGGGGTTTAGTGACCTGTAGGCAGGGAGGGGTTGCTGCCTAGCCTGTGGAAGTGCCCCATGCCCTCCCATGACCAGTACTAGCCTAAGTATTGCACCTTGCCACAGATCCCTGCCTCAGCTCTGGAGCAGCTCAGCAGAGAACAGAGCCTAATTCAGGGGGCAGAGCCCAACCCCGGGAGCAGTTCTTTGAAGTTCAAGGATCCCTGCTGCAGCTGCAGTAAGCTTGATTGCTGTTAAATTGCCCCTTACCCCTCTCACAGGGGCCCCCAAGCCAGGTTTGTCTGCCAGCTCCTTAATGGATTTGTCAGCAGCAGTGGGGAAATCAGTCTAACTTCTGAAGAAAAGCCATGTCTATGGAGGGCACAGCTGACCAGGTACAGTAATGGTGAGTAAAGATCTATGGGCCTGATTCAGGACAGATTGCAACTGCAACAGCGTACGCAGATGGATGATTGTTGTGTACTGCACATGCGTATGCACCGCAGTGCATGAGCATGACGGCAGCATTGCAATTACATTACAATCACACAGAGTGAGTGACAGGTAGTCACTGACTCTGGTGACTGGGGTGTGGTCGGAGAAACGCCACTTGAGCGCTGTTACAGGAGCGCGCATAAATTAGCCACTGCGAAAGCATACGCCGCTTAAGTACTCACTGCGTGCGTCGAGGTTAGCAATTTTTGAGTAAGGTCAGACCTGCTGTCATTTTGCATGCCGTGCTGATGTTACTTGATGTTCCCGATAGATATACGAAGGACTGCAAGGTATTACAGATGTGAGATATCGGTAGTGAGTGGTAGTGGGCGTCTCTATGCTGGCTGTGCGATGGCTTTGCGATTGCATTCATTAGCATATTTTTGGACCAGATTTGCATGCATAATCACAGCCGCGATAGCAATAGCGATCCGTAGCGCATCAGGCCCTATATTCCTATCACAAAGCACATGAGACTTCTGCTACCAGCGGTGAGTGGGGATGTGTGAGGAAACAACTTCTGGTGCAGCCTCTGTGCAGGCTCTGTGCAGCCTCTATGCGGGCTCTGTGCAGGCCAGAGTAAGATATTGTGATAATGATATCTTAGTGGCCATTTAAAAGAAAATATAAAATAGCGTCACATGGCAGGAATATTACTTAAGATGAGACCAATAGTTCTCTGCCATCGATGGATGAGTAGGAGCCAAATTATTATTTTTTTTAGTGGCAGGATAGAGCTTAGCCTCACCCCTGGCAGTGCTAAGCCCCACCCACATTTTTACATGGCCACAGCCTGGCATGCCAGCAGCAGAGTTGACCACTGAGGGGGTGCAAATCATCAATGGTTCATCAAAGATAGTTTCTGTGCCATCGACGGTAATCATGGTACCCATCAATGACCACCCCACCGATGGCCATCCCTACAATAAACTGGCCTCTATTCATAAATATTTTCATCTCTAATTTACTAAAGCTATTTGCCCATACCCCTCCAGTTAATGACCACAGCTATCAAAAGGCTGGTCACGCCCCTTCTGCAGGCCCCTTCCATTACATTTCCCTGGTGGGCCCTTCATGTCCCAGTCTGACACTGCTTATGAATGTATAAAAGTATGACTGTATATGGCTTGGGTTGAAATAATTAAGATATTAATTAATTGCTGCATATTAAAAGTAAAGCCAAATATATAGTGCAACAAATAATGTAAATCCCACTAATGAAGAAGTTGTCGGTCCTCCACAACAAATCACATCTAACACCCCAATGACATTGGAACCTCTTTGCGGACTTACAGACCGGCACCATCCACCAGATTCCAGCAGCACCATTCCAACTCCATACTACTTGCGGGCATCACAGCCTAAGCTTAGGATATGACTGTGCATCTCAAGGCTGCTAATTATATCTATACTGTAGCTGGACAATATCCCAGATTTTTATTATTGAGGCCAATGACTGTATCTACAACCTAACAACTGGCATCTGGATTGGGACCTTTTAACAGGATATTAAACTGGAACCCTAACTATATTTTTTTGGCATCTATTCTATATACATGTTTTATTTTTTTGACATTGTTCATGATTTTACATTATTCATTGCACTATATATTTGATATGGTTTTACTTTTAATATGCAGCAATAAATTACTATCTGCGTTTTTTCAACCGAAGCCGTATACAGTCTTACTTTAAAAATTTATAAATGTATTGAATTTTGAATTTGTATGTTATTTATTTATTAAATGCCTAGAGGGACTAGAATGCCTAGGAGCATTCCAGGGCTCTGCCACTGCGCCCCCTCCCACATGCCACTCCTCTCACTACCGCGACCAGAGCTCAGCTCTGATTGGGCAGGACATCAGTCAGCCGGTCATGTGACTCACTGACTATGACTGTGAGCCAGGTCAAAATGAGATTCTGCACAGATGCTCAATCTGGCTACAGGAGAATATAAGATGGCCATCCGAGGGACCACTGCCATGACCACTGCTCCAGTGAGCCTTTGCAAGGCAGAGCCATGAGTGACAACTCATGACTCCGCCTCAATATCAGCCGACACTTCCAAGCCATCAGACTAGGCATCTTTAGCAGCAGCATTAGCTGCATCAAGAAAGAAGTAAGTTTAGCTAGCTCTGGCAGGCTAGCTGGGAGACAGGAGGAGAAGGGCAATGGGCAAGCTGGCACTGGGCACTGTGGGCAAAGAGGGGTGTTGTGTGTGACTCAGGCGCTCCAACCCTGTCATGTGTTTATATATATATATATATATATATTTATACTAGGGATGTGCGGGTTCGGATTTCTGAAATCCGAACCCCCCAAGCCCCCCTGATCCGAGCCGAATCCGAGTCAGGTTCAACTTTTCCCGCCTGACTCAGATCTGAAATTGAGGCAAAACCTCCAACTGTCAGATTCTCGCAGGTTTTGGATTCAAGCAAAGGTGCCCGCATCGGCGCCATTTTTCACTCCGGCTGTGCACAGTGAAGAGGGAGGGTGAGAGTTGTGCTGCTGTTGTCGTACATAGGGGCTATGTCCACTCCAAAGTCCATAGGGGCAGGCTGGGCTGTGTTGTGCAGTCTGTTGTCCATAGGGGCTGTGTCCACTCCAAAGTCTATAGGGGCTAGCTGGGCTCTGTTGTGCAGCATCCCATAAAGGCTGTAGTCCTAAAGGGGTGCTGTAGTATTGTCCAGGGGGTGCTCTGTCCATCAGGGGTGCTCCCCCAAAGTGCAAAAAAAAATAATTTTCTGTTTGTGTGCACATTAGCCGCACGTGCATCAATAAAGTAGCATGTGCCTGTGTCGTAAGTAAAGGACCGGCTGGCTCATCTGTTGAAGGGTGGTGTAACCCCAAAGTTCACTCAAAAAAATTTAAATCTTTTTCTGTGTTTGTGACTTGTGTGCACTGTAGCGGAGCTTGCATCAACAAAGTAGCGCCAAGTGTGCACCTGTGTCATAAGTAAAGGGCCAGCTGGCTCATCTGTTGAATGGTGGTGTAACCCCCAAAGTCTGCTACAAAAAAAAGAATTTTTTTCTTTGTTTGTGTGCATCTTAGCTGCACGTGCATCAATATCACAAAAATTGAGGACAAAAATTTTTCCTATAAAAATAAACTAGGGAAAGATGAAGAACCACTTTCTCCTAGTGCTGAAGCTGCTGCCACTAGTCATGACATAGATGATGAAATGCCATCAACGTTGTCTGCCAAGGCCCATGCCCAATGTCATAGTAGGGGGCATATAAAATCCCAAATGGCAAAGTTCAGGAAATGACCTAAAAAAATTAATTTAAATCATCTGAGGAGAAATGTAAACTTGCCAATATGCCATTTATGACATGGAGTGTCAAGGAACGGCTAAGGTCCTCCCCTATGTTCATGACTAGTGGTTCAGCTTCACATGATGATGGAAGCCCTCCACCCACTACAAAAATCAAACAATTTAAGCTGGCAAAAGCACAGCAAAGAACTGTGCTTTCTATGCTTTCTGTGCTTTCTAATTCTAAGAAGATATCACAAATCCCCATGGAGAGTCCAAGTGTAGCGACGGTTGCGATGCCTGACCTTCCCAACACTGGATGGGAAGAGATGGCTCCTTCCACCATTTGCATGCCCTCTGCAAGTGCTGGAAGGAGCACCCACAGTTCACTTGCTGATATTCAAATTGAAGATGTCACTGTTGAAGTAGAACAGGATGAGGATATTGGTGGAACTGGAGGATATTGGTGGAAGAAGTCTTCGAGGAGGATTCTGATGGTGATGTGGTTTGTTTAAATCAGGCACCAGGGGAGACAGTTGTTGTCTGTAGGATGAAAAACCCCATCACGGTCATGCCTGGACAGAAGACCAACATTCCACCTCTTTGGTCAGGAAATATTTCTCTCCAAATCTGGACAACAAATGTCTTGCCATATGTACCATATATAAAGGTGGAATAAGTAGGGGTAGGGATGATGACCATCTAGGAACATCCTCCCTTATACGTCCCCTGTAGTGCATTCATAAAAAGTTACTGTCAAGTTCAAAAACTGTGGCTAAGATCGTAAGCAGTCCAGGGATACCTAAATCCTTTTGCACTGTTGTATCCAAGCACCTGCAAACCACACCGTCAACTCCCTCCTCATCAATTTCCTCCTAAGTCAGGATCGGAAGTAGTCCTGCAAGCCATCTCACTGGCATGACTGACTCTCCTATCCTTCGGGAGGATCCTGCATTGCTACACCTACTGCTGCTGCTGCTGTTGCTGCTGGGAGTCGTTCATCATTCCAGAGAGGAAGTAGTAACACCACTACTTCTTTTACTAAGCAATTGACCCTCCAACAGTCCTTAGCAAGGAGGATGAAGTACGACTGGAGTCAACCTGAAGCAAAGCAGATAACTGAAGCCTTGACACCTATGTAGGTGTTAGATGTGCATTCGGTATCCGCCATTAGTGCAGTGGGATTTAGACAATTGATGGAGGTAGTGTATCCCTGGTACCAAATCCCATCTAGATTCCACTTCACTAGGCAGTGATACAGAGAATGTACAGAGACGCCAGAAAAAGTGTCCTCATTGTCCTAAAAAATGCGGTTGTACCCAATATCAACTTAACCACGGACATGTGGACAAATGGAACAGGGCAGACTAAGGATTATATGACTGTGACAGCCCATTGGGTAGATGTATCACATTATGCAGCAACAACAGCAGAGTCACCAGTTGCAGCATCTCAGAAACACCAGCTCGTTCCAAGGCAGACTACACTGTGTATCACCGGTTTCAGTAAGAGGCACACCGCCGACAACCTCTTAGAGAAACTGAGGGAAATCATCACCCAATGGCTTGCCCTACTTAGACTCTCCTGGGAATTTGTGATATCTGACAATGCCACCAATATTGTGCAGGTATTACATCTGGGCAAATTCCAGCACGTCCCATGTGTTGCTCACACAATACATTTGGTGGTGCAGAATTTTCTGAAAAACAACAAGGAGGGGCAGGAGACGCTTTGAGTGGCCCAGAAAATATCTGGCCACTTTCGCCATTTAGCAACTGAGTGCCGAAGACAGGAGTGCCAGCAAACACTCTTGACCCTGCCCTGCCATCACCTGAAGCAAGAGGTTGTGACGTGGTGGAGGAGCAGCAAAAGGCCATTCAAGCCTATATATCCACCTATGACATAGGCAAAGGAGGGGGTATGCACATGACTCAAGTGCAGTGGAGAATGATTTCTGTGTTGTGCTCTTCGAACTTGCCACACGTGAAGTCAGTTCAGACACTGCCAGCTTGAGTCAGGTCATTCCCCACATCAGGCATTTGCAGAAGCAGCTAGAAAAAAGTGAAGGAGGAGCTAAAATGGAGCGATTCCACTCAGTATGTGGGACTTGTGGATGAAGCCCTTCATTCACTTTGCCAGGATTCGAGGGTGGTCAATCTGTTGAAATCAGACCACTACATTTTGGCCACCGTGCTCGATCCTAGGTTTAAAGCATATGTGGTGTCTCTTTTTCTGGCAGACACAAGCCTGCAGAGGTGCAAAGACCTGCTGGTGAAAACACTGTCAGCTGAAGTGGAACGTGACAAGTTAATAGCTCCTTCTTCATTTTCTCCCGCAACTGGGGCTGCCAGGAAACAACTTATGTGTCCTAGGCAACCTGCTGACAGTGATGCAGGGCAGGCAGGACCACGTTTGGACATCTGGTCTGGACTGAAGGACCTTCCAACAATTTCTGACATGTCTACTGTCACTGCATATGATACTGTCACCATTGACAGAATGGTGGAGGATTACATCGGTGACAGCATCCAAGTAGGCATGTCAGACAGTCCGTATCTGTACTGGCAGGAAAAAGAGGCAATTTGGAGGCCCCTGTACAAACTGACTCTATTTTACCTAAGTTGCCCCACTCCAGTGTGTACTCTGAAAGAGTGTTTAGTGCAGCCGGGAACCTTGTCAGTGAAAGGCGAAGGAGGTTGCTTCCACAAAATGTGGAGAAGATGATGTTCATCAAAATGAATTATCAATTCTTCCAGGGAGACCAGCCTCCACAAAGTACAGAGGGACCTATGGTGGTGGATTCCAGCGGGAACAAATTAATACTCCGTGAGGATGAGGATGTACACAACACTGAAGAGGGTGAGGAATCGGTGCATGAGGAAGATGAGGGTGACATCTTGCCTCCGTAGAGCCAGTTTGTGCAGGGACAGATTAATTTGCTAGCTTGTTTTGTTGGAGCCCAACGAACCAATCATTTCAGCCACAGTCATGTGGCAGACCCTGGCGCTGAAATGATTGGTTTGTTAAAGTGCCCATGTCCGATTTATACAACATAAGTGTGGGTGACAGGGCCTAAGGACAATTCCATCTTGCACCTCTTTTTTATCTTTGCATTATGTACTGTTTGGGGCTTAGTTTTTCAAACTGCCATCCTGTCTGCCGCTGCAGTGTCACTCCTAGATGGGCCACATGTTTGTGCCGCCCACTTGTGTCGCTTAGCATAGTCATCCAGCTACCTCGGTGCAACCTTTTGGCCTAAAAACAATATTGTGAGGTGTTCAGAATAGACTGGAAATGAGTGGAAATTAATGTTATTGAGGTTAATAATAGCATAGGAATAGAAAAACCCACAAATTATGTGATTTTAGCTGTTTTTATGCTTTTTTCCAAAAAAATACAGCTCCAAAACACAAAACAACACCCAGAACCAAAAACACGGATGGGTGGTTTTGGCAAAACCAATCCAGATTCAAAACACGAAGAAATATCCAGATCCAAAAGCAAAACACGAAAAGTGGCCGATGCACACCCCTAGTTTATACATATATATTTCAATCTATCTATCTACATGTGCAATATCCAAAGTCATTGTGAATAAGATCAAGGCGGCACTGTTATACATCCTGAGGAAAAAGTCTTAGGACTTTGAAACATTGATGATGTCTGTTATGTCTGTTATGTCACTACGATGATATAAATCCAACACTTTTTCTACATTGTGACTTTGAGTGCCACCTTGCTCTTATTCACAAGGACTTTGGTTATTGTATTGATTTTAGGAAGGCATCCTAACGTTGTTCATCATATCCGGAGTGCCAGGCTAACCTGGGCCAAATATGTATATATATATATATATATATATATATATATAAACCAATGTGTAATTTTTGGCATCTGCGTATAAACCCTAAGATTGGTGGTGCGATTATCTGCTAGGGGGCACCAGTCAAAATTTTGTCTAGTGCTCCATATTAGCTAGGGCCGGCTCTGCAATCATGACTGGATCATAAGTAGAGATAAGCAGATTAATAAGCATGGATGAAAATAATAGAATATATTGCATAATATACAGAAAACAATCAACATAAGGCAGTGGTTCCCAAACTAGGTGCCGTGGCACCGTGGGGGATAATTGCAAGGGAGCCTCAGGTTGGTGGTCCAGGACCAAATCAAAATATTTATGGTCAGTGTGAAAGGAAAACCAGTGCCGGTGGTGCCAATAATAACACTGGGGAACAGTCAATCTGTTAACAGGGATTTAAGAGTTGATTTCTATTAATTTTGTGCTCTTGTTCATGAATATGCCATGCTTGTTTTTCAATTGGCTCTAGTTTATGAGATATGCATATGTCTTTTTATATTTATGAAAAATTAAATTAAACAATGTTAAAAATAGTTAAAAGATATTTTATCTGATTAAATTTGATTTGTAAATTGTTATAAAAAGACACAGGATAATTACATACATAAGTGTTAGGAAGCTATGAGAACCGTTTTTTGTAGGATTTCCGATTTTGCAGACTCCAACAGTAACTGGCCATCATGTGATGATCCCACCTTCTTTGATATCTTTCTTCTATTACCTGAATATCCTGGTGGAACTGTTCACCCTGTTCTTCTCTTAAATCTCCTAGATTGGATGGGAAGATATCTAAATGGCTCTACAAAAAATGAGCTTTAATACTCATGTTCGCATCTACTTTCTCAAAACATTTTAGCATGTTTTGGACTAATTCATGATAGTTGTCTGGGAAAGCAATTGGGAAGCCGACAGACGGAATCCCGACTGCCAGCTTCCCAACTGTCTAATCCCAACAAAGTATAAATGACAGGCATCAAAATCCCAATGCCTGTCATTTTACCTACGACGGGAGCCCAACACCTGGCTTACCGATCAAAGGTAAGACGGGCGCCGAGCGGACAGCCGTGGGGGGGAGGGTTAGATTTAGGGCTCCCGGGGGGGATGTAGGGTTAGGCACCCCACCCCTGGGAGGTTATGGTTAGGCTAGGGGAAGAGGGGGTTAGGGTTAGGCACCCTCGGGGGGAGGTTAGGGTTAGGCACCCCCCAAGAGAACTTAGGTTTAGGCGGCAGGGAAGGGGCGGTTATGTTTAGGCACTTATAGGAAAGATTAGGGTTAGGCACTTGGGAGATAGGTTAGGGATAGGCACCCCTAAGGAAGGATTAGGGTTAGTGGCTACTATAGGGTTAGGAAATACTTACCTTGGATGATTGGGATTTTCACCCCTGCCGGGCAGCCACTGTCAGGATTTGAACTGCTGGCAATGCGGCTGGTGGTAAATCATACCAAAACCGTTGTCTGCCTTGTGATTGCCTAAAAACTTTTGAATGACGGACATATAACTCAGCCATGCTTCAGATTCGGTTTTAGTCATAGATGTTGTGAAATTTGGATCCTTCACCAATTTCCGTATCTGTGGGCCATCAAAAATTCCTGCCTTTAAGTTTTCAATACTAAGAAATGGAAATGTTCGACAAATATATGTGAAACAACACCTGACTTGTCCAATGCTTGTACAAATTGTTTCATTAAACCCAGTTTGATATGGAGAAGCAGCAGTATGATTTTTTTTCCCTGTAAATTAAGGGCTCATGAATGATGTTGGCTTCTCCTACAGTTATAACTTCTCTTGGAGGCCATACGGTTTGCTACCAGTGCTTTTGTTTTGCACAGCTATCCCATAAGCATATGTGACAAGGATACTTAGTATATCCACTTGGGTGCCCAAGAAGAAAGTTTACCATTTTTAAATCAACACAAACAGACCACTGATGCTAAGAATAAGCATTTTTTTCTAATACTAACTTGATATTTTCATACTGTTCTTTAAGTTTGTTGAATGACCGATAGGAATTGACACAAATTTATTCCCTTTGTGCAGTAATATGCATTTTAAGCTCCATTTAGAGCTATCCAAAAAGAGCTGCCAGTATTCTTCTGGTAAGCCCATCATCTGGAGAAGTTCCGGAATATTGTTGCAATACACAAGATTGTGATCTTGGCTAAAGAACAGCAGTATTGCTTGCTCTCTATTTCGTTACAATGTTATAGTAACATCCAGCTCAAGACAGTGCTATTCTTGAAGTCTGGATGCTAAAAGCTCATCTCCTTATTTCGATAAATTCAAGTCACAAATTAAATTGTTTAGTTCCTTTTGAGAAAATTTGTTTGGAGTAGAGGAACTTTCTTCAAACTCACTTTCATCTGTGTTGTCACCTGCACTGGATGAAATTAACATTTCCACATCATCACATTCAACTTCGCACAAAAACTGAATGATTGTACAGGTAAATCGTCGCTATGTGGAATTGGTTGTTTTGTAGAATTCATACTTGGGTATTCCCATTTGCATTTCTTAAATCAATTCATACCCTTCACATTTAGGGCACAAAAATAGCAGTCACTCAAGTGATCTTTTGGCTCATACCACATCATAGGTATGCCAAAATTGAGTCCTTTTCAATCACCTTTAGTCCAATTGCGGAGTGATTCCAAGCAGGTTTTACAAACTTTGTGAGGCACCCAAATCTTGTCTTGCTGGCTTATTTGACATTCAAAATAAGCCTGATATGCTGGTTTTATGAATACAGTTATATTTTTTCATTCTTTTGCAACACTATATTTGCCACAAATATAACAAAAAATATCAGGGTTGTACACCGTCTCTGAGAAGAACTCATTTCTACGGCAAAAAACATTTTGTTTCACACATTCAGTGCTAACTCCCAACAAAAGCAGAGAACGTACTGAACATAACAAGCCCAAACGGCGGAAAATTGGTTGTGGTGGGACAGAGAGAGGGCCGAAAAAAGCAACAGGAGGTGTGCTAACTGTGTCACTCGGTCCTCTCCATTGCTCCTCTCTGTATGCTGGGAGAAGGCGTGGCTGTGGTCTGAGGATGTCCCAGCATGCTCAGCATTGTATTGCCATGCCTCCTCCCAGCGTTAGTAAATAGATATTTATTTATTAAGTTTCTTATATAGCCCAGCAAATTCCGTCGTGCTTTACAATTTGAATCAACATTAAGATTATACTGGGTTGAAAAAGACATACATACATAAAATACATACATAAGGGTAAGATGAATGTGTTATGTGTCTCAAATGTGACTACCAGCTACGTTGTCACAAATAAAAGAAAATTATTGTTATTGTTGAAAGATGGTAGTTGTTAAAAAAGCTAAAGTAAGTCGATTCTGTTTTAATAAAGTGGCCTAGACTAGTAAGGTACTTAAAATGGAGAAAAAAATAGAATTTTATTTTATTCAAGTATATTTGTCCAAAAAAATACTGAGCTGTGTGAGCTGCACCCACAATTAAATTTAAATACTATTTGTTCAAGACTGTGTGTCTTGGAGAGGCATGATATATTACTATACTTACTCGGCATGGACATGTTTCCCTTTCAGCTGCACCTTAAAATAAATAAGTGAAAAAATATGTATTGTCACATGTGTATGGGGGTTTAATTATTTCCAATCTTACTTGTCCAAAAATATTGTGCTGTGTCTGATTGAGCTGCACCCCAAAGAAGTCATATTTTGCTGTTTTTTTAATACAATCTCCAGACTTTATTTTTACTGGAATTCAATTTAAACCATTAAATAATTTAAACAATCAATAATAATTACAAAATAGACATTTTTCTGGAGTTTAAAAAAATCTCCAGTCCTCTTTTATAAATAAATTAAAATCATATTTCAAAAGACTGGAAGCATTTATTACTGTACTTACTGAGTGTGCTGGTGCCCCGTCAGCTGCACTCCAAAATTACAATTGCAAAAAAGTATTTTTTCTCTCTTTTAAAAGAAATATCCAGTCTAAATGTATAATTCAATTTCAACTGTATTTCAAGAGTGTGTGATTTTGAGAGGCAGCTTATATTACTGTACCTAATTTGGGTGTGGGGGGTGTCCCTACAGCTGCACCCCAATATAATAATTGCAAAAATACATTGTTTTCTGGTGTCTAAAAAAATCTCAAGTCTTTTAATAAAACTGCATGGTAAAGGTAATAGTCCCTCATTTCCCTATATCATTGCATATTTATTTGGTGTGGTGGCAGTTAAGTTCAACTACAGTAGCTTTACTCCTGTCCTGGTGTAAAAAATAAAATCAATCATGGATCAGTCAATAGAAGAAAAGGATCAACCTAGTTTTTGTGCTGGCTAAGTACTTTTTCAACATTTACTTTTGAAGAAGGTCAAGGTGTAAGAAGAAAGTGTCACACAGGGCATTCCAAATCAAAAACAATTTTGACAATCTCTAAGAAAACATCACTTCTAACTATGAAGGGAAAAACATTTCAAATGTAAAATATTCCACCCATCACATGCAGTGACAAGAGAAGGCTCAGAATCTGCCCTTTCTTTGCAAGCCATGGTCCCTGCTTTGCTCTTTTTAGCACTAGAATACCTTCTGCAAAAGCCAGGGCCAAAAAACATTAAGGGATATTTTGTAACCACAAATGCACCACCTTCTCACTCTGAGTCTAGATGTGTCACCTCTAAACCAGGCAATTCAGTGCACAAAAGGAACACCAAGGTTGAAGAACAAACTGTATTCACAAACTTCACAGATTACTGAGTAGAGTCTAAAAGTGTCCACGGGTGCTATGTGTGAGTGACATTTCAGAGACTGTAATAATAAAGAAGCCTCCTTCCACCATTTCTGAACCGTATGCAAATGTAAGGATGAGTAGTAATAAAAGTGATCATTTAGACATAGAAATTGAGAGTGTTCCTTTGGAAGTGAAACAGGATGAAGGGGATAATTGTGTATCTGACACTAATGAGAATGTTGATGATGAATGTGTTGGACAAGAATAAGTTGATAAAATTCAGGAGGATGATGTTTTTTGTGTCAAAGTAAGTCAGCCACCAGTGACAGAAGATTTTGCCAGTGATTAGTAGAAGCACATTGTCATACCTGAGCAAAAAGATAAAAAAAATCCAACTCTTCAGTGTGGATTTCCTCCCCCCAGGCATTAGCGGTTTTCACCACCACTTTGACACCACATGGAATACCCAGATCCACTCACAAAGCAGCCGTGAAAGCCCATTGGCAGCCACTGCAACTTGTCAGTGGCTACTGCTTTCACCTCCAGCTACAGCTTATTGTGGGGACAGAGTACCAGCAGGAACTGACCTCGGCATGGCCACGCCACCTACAGCAGTTAACATACCGTAAATGTTTTGTGTAAACATCACCCTGTAAGGACAGAGGTAATTCCTTTACTATTATAAAGTCTCTGGTTACAACCCGCAACACTGGGACGCCAGTGTATATGCATTCTAAGTAAAGGCTGTGCAATTTTTAATCGTCTTATCACTATTGCAAAATAAGGACTCTGTCTTGATTCATGGTTCATTGAACTGATATTCTATGTGTGAAAAGATACATTACAACAGAGTAACCTTTTCATCTGGCTTGGAACTCTAATTGATTGAATAGATATTTTTGTTTTAAATTTCAAACTGCTACAATTCAGGTGCATATGTATATGCAATCTTTATATGCTGCTATTTATATGTAACAATTATTTTTATAATCTATCCTATTATCTGTTTGTGTTTTGATTATTCAGCCATTAAATGGTATTTTCATAATAAAGCCTCCTGTTTCTTAATAGAGAGCAAACAATTTTATATAGACCAGATTTATATTAACCTTCTTTATACTTATTATATGTCAACACCAAGTGCATTAATCTCTGTTTTTTACATTTTCCATTTGAGATTTTATATCTCTAGGGCAGGGGTTCCCAACCACGGTCCTTAAGGCACACTAACAGTCCTGGTTTTAGGGATAGCCATACTTGAGCACAAGTGACTTAATTTGTATCTCAGTTATTTTGATTTAACAATCTGGTCACAATCATGGACATCAGTAAAACCAGGACTGCTAGTGTGCTTTGAGGACCGAGGTTGGGAATCACTGCTCTAGGGTCTCAACTAGACCACATTTACATGCAGCAGGTGTTGACTGATATCAAAATATATATGTATCAACAGCGCCAAGAATTGCAGAAATGTACTGCTCAGTTTAAACCCCCCAAATCCTGACAACATTTGTCAAGGCATTTGTGCCATTTGTAGTGCCAAAGTAAGTAGAGGTAGGGACCATCTAGGCATCTCCTCCCTGTTATATCATTTGCAGGAAATTCATTCAAATGATCAAAATCTGGAAAACCATACAACATACTAACAAGCATTCCAGCATCAGCTACTGTAAAAGCACATGCAATCTCCACCAACACCTTCATTATCAACCTCTTCATTAATAATTGGAGGTAGTCCTGCATCTAATTTGCAAAGGAAAATTGACTCCTCCCCTACCCATGATTCACAGGAAGAATCCTTGTGCACTAAGGCCCTCATTCAGAGCCGGACACTCTGAGCAGAGCGCACGCTCTGAATGAGGGCCGCCCTCCATAATTATGGAGCGTCCTCCTGGACGCTCGTATAGCTGTGGGTCACCACCCACAGCCTATACGAGCGTGCAGTTTGATGGCCGCGATGGTCTTGACCATCGCGACCATCGCCACTGCAAGCCGGAGCCTGCGGTTGAGTTTTTCAACCGCAAGGCCCGGAGTGATTTTGGCTCTATCAGAGCCAAAATCACTCCCACTGACATCACTAGTGATGTCAGTGGGCCGGCTTCTGACGGTAGGCGTTCCCTTGGGAACTCCCCCGTCAGGGAGGCACGTCCACCAAAGGGGGCGTGCTGTCAATCAACATCAACAGCACGTCCCCTTTGATCAGACACAATGAGCGAAGGAAAGTCCTTCGCTCGTCGTGTCTGGCGCATGCACACGATGGAGCTCCCGCCGTCGTGCGCATGCGCAGTGCACAACATCGACCCACTTGCGAGGGGACAGCCGCTTGCGAGTGGGTCTGAATCAGGCCCTAAGGCCCTCATTCAGAGATGGACGCTCTGAGCAGAGCGCACGCTCTGATTGAGGGCCGCCCTCCAGAATTATTGAGCATCCTCCTGGACGCTCGTATAGCTGTGGGTCACCACCCACAGCCTATACGAGCATGCAGTTTGATGGCCGCGATGGTCTTGACCATCGCAACCATCGCCACTGCGAGCCGGAGCCTGCGGTTGAGTTTTTCACCCGCAAGGCCCGGAGTGATTTTGGCTCTATCAGAGCAAAAATCACTCCCGCTGACATCACTAGTGATGTCAGTGGGCCGGCTTCTGATGGTAGGCGTTCCCTTGGGAACGTCCCCGTCAGGGAGGCACGCCCCCGGCACGCCCACCAAAGGGGGCGTGCTGTCAATCAACATCAACAGCACGTCCCCTTTGATCAGACACAACGAGCGAAGGAAAGTCCTTCGCTCGTCGCGTCTGGCGCATGCGCACAACGGAGCTCCCGCCATCGTGCGCATGCGCAGTTCACAACATCGACACACTTGCGAGTGGACAGCCGCTTGCGAGTGGGTCTGAATCAGGCCCTAGGGCCGCTGTTGCTGAGGGTGAATCTTCATCACAGAAGGGGATCAAGAAGACTAGTACTTTCACACAACAACTGAGTTTTAAACAATCATTTGCAATAGAATCAAGTACAGGTTGAAAGCTATGTTAGAGATTAACCTTGCATAATAAGAAATTGATTAGCCAGAGATCCACAACTAGGGTTATCTAGACCTTGTGTGTGGGGTGGGTTCAGTAACTTCAGATTAATATTAAGGCAATAGATGAGAATCTCTGTGCTACACCTGATGTACATGATGGTGTTCCCCTTGTATGCAGGTGTGATCAAAGACCCAAAGAAAAAAGGGGCGAACAGCACTATGAAACTAATGACCATCAATATTGATAAATTAGCCCAATCATTTAAATAGACTAAATGAAAAACAAAATAAAACCAATCTCCTAGTGCATAATATGGAAACAGGCACAGTATAGAACACATACGAATGACTCTAGCGGCCTGGTTGAATGAGAAAAATCTGTTTATTGCTGCAATTTCATACAAATAAAAGGGGGAATAAAAACATATAAATATAAAATATATGGACAAATCATCCAAACATTTGATATTCAATGGCAGTAAAAATTAAAAATAATAAATGGATGTAGAAACAATGCAATACAGGTTGAGTCTCCCATATCCAAAATGCTTGGGACCAGGGGTATTTTGGATACCGGAATATTCCGTATTTTGGAATAATTGCATATTATAATGAAATGTCTTTGAAATGGGACCCAAATATACACACAGAATGCATTTATGTGTTATATACACCTTATACACACAGCCTGCAGGTCATTTTAGACAATATTTTTTAAAATTTTGTGCATCAAAAAAAGTTTGTGTACATACATGAAATTCATTTATGTTTCATATACACCTTATACACACAGCCTGAAGGTTATTTTATACAATCTTTTTAATAATTTGTGCCTTAGACAAAGTTTATGTACATTAAACCATCAAAAATCAAAGGTTTCATTATCTCAGTCATGCTGAAAATATTCCATATTTCGGAATATTCCGTATTTCGGAATATTTGGATATGGGAGACTCAACCTGTAGTGCAGATAAAAAAGCTAGAATAATCTTTAACTGCTAATCAATATCAGGAGCTCATTCAAACTAGCTCGCTAGATGAGTTCGCTCACACCCTGCTAATGCAAATCCAGCGCATGCCCAGCAAGGCAGGCGATTGCATGGCAAGGCATTAGCATGCCCACTGTGTCTTGGCATGCGATCACTTCATGTATGCAGATGCCCAACAGCCTTTCATAAGATGCCCACTTATGCACGTCATCTCCTCAAAGTGCATGAAACCATTGGTACATCGAGCATCATCGGATGCGATCGCAGCGCTTGAGGTTGACTTTGCCTTACCGCAAGCACTGCGATCACTTCAGTGTGTATTTCAACCAGGTGACGTGTACAATGACGCTGCCTGTTAATTATGCATGCCTCTGAAACGGCATTGAGACACTCAGGCATGCCTGTGTTTGTACCTCCACTCCCCCATTTCTAGTGACCTGCCCCTCTCACAACCCACAAACGGCTTGACCTGTCACTCATTCAGCTGGGCTGTCTATGCTGGGTGAGCAAACGCTTCCCGATCTCTCGTAGTGGTTTGCGCACACGCATTGCGATGCATACGCATGAGCAGAAAGTGACAATCGGCAAGCTACGAGTGAACGCATCCTAGCGAGTGGGTTTGCATCAGCTCCTCATTTCCAAGTGTGCAATCGACATGAAGTAAAGGCTCAGTTATTGGTTTCAATAGAATAATCCAGAATATTACCTATTTTGACAAGCTGGATAATATTTTGGATTATTCTAGTGAGACCAATGACAGAGCCGCCTAGAGCCTAGAGCTATTCACATGTGTTCTATACCTGTTTCCATATTATGCACCTGGAGATTGGTTTTATTTTCCGTTATCCAAAATACACCTGGTCCCAAGTAGTTTGGATATGGGAGACTCAACCTGTAGTGTTAATAGGCAACCCTGTCCCTACTCCTCCCTAATCAAACAAGAAATGATTACATAAGTTTAAAAATCTAACATTAGCATATGCCACAGCCAGTGTCAGATTATAATGACAACAACTGGAAGAACTGAAAGTGGACACATGGAGGAGGTACTGAAATATAAAAATGAGAGAAGGGGGAAGAGAAGAGTAGGAAACAGCATCAGGAAAAAAACAAAGGTTCAAACAAGAAGAGCAGGAGTTTATGAGTAGGAAAAAGAACAAGGCAAATGAGGTCTGAAGAGATAGAAGAGACAAGAGGGAAACACACAGGAGAGAAAGAAAGGGGAATAGAAAAAGGATAGAGAAAGAGGAGGAGATGGAAAAAAAGACAGATGACAGGGAAGCGAGAAAGATACAGTAAGAGGGGAAGACAGAGGAGGAAAAAAAGAAAAGGAGAGCACCGAGGAGAGAGAAAAATTAAGAAATAGCGAGAGAGTAAAAGAAAACAACACCTAGGCATGCCAGGAAGAAAGCTTATAGTTCAATACTTGTATTATGTTATATCTGCCTATGACAGTGACCTTGAACGCAACTTGTCTGAAAGTCCTTTGTGGTATGGTGTCCATCAGTGAGTACAGTACATTTGCAGCAGGTTTGTTGTGAATTATAATGTGTATTTGGTATTCCACAGAGAGGCTTCTACATAGATTTACAATCCCCCGTGGACACCAGTGTTACATATTTCAATGTATATCATTAGTGTGCAGTTTGACATTTGGCTGAACAGTTTACGGATTAATAAGCAAACAAACAGTTCACTATTATACAATGTGTTCTTTAATGAATTCATTCAGGTGTTAATGTCCCTTTAAGGTAGCTATCTCTTTGAGTGTTATTTAATTGTGTTATTGAACATATGGTTCATTAACTATTGAGTGTTGCTTGCTATAAACCTCTCTTCAGTTTAGTTTAAAGCAATAACTGCAACCACTCAGTAGAATGGGGTGTTTTAACCAGGAACAGACACAAAGACATTTCACATGACTTAAGATGAGAAGGCATTATTTATTATGTTGATCATTTGTCACATATATGATTTGTTCTGTCTGCTTAATTTGATGTTGTTACATATATTTTCATTGAATAACGTTTCTTACGAAACATCATACACAGCAGTCTACATCATAGTTCAATATGTACTCACTATAAAGATTATAGGTACTGCATGATTCTGACACAAAATCATTCTTTCAGGCTTTGATCATTTTCATTAATCATGATTAATCATTAACCATTCCTGCCATCTATCTGTTCATTTGGAAGATATTCAGTGTTATAGACAATGGAGTTATGTGTCAGTTTTGATGGTAAGGAATAGTTCCAATTACAGTACAAAAATAGCTTTAATTTAATAAAAAAAAGTTATAACATTAGACAAAGCAGAACACATGGTTTAAAATATTTAAAATGTTATGCAGTGCCAAAATGTTCAGCAGAGAGAAATATGATTTACAAATTTCCTCCCCAATTTTACAGTTCAAATGATAGAAAAATGACTAAAGACAATTTGTTCGATTCATTTGAAAATGACAACTTGCAGTATGATGGGTGAACATAACATAGGGCTTATAGGCATGTGAAAAGTAATTAAATTTTTATCATGTTGACATTTTTTTAAATATTTTACAAAGACCTTGAATAGCCTATTGTTATCGGCTTATTATTTGTTGGTATGTAGTCAAGATACAGTGACTGCCCACTTATATCCTAAAGCACTTATTTCTTTTTTTTACAAAATAATGGCAAAACATATTTACAAGTGTGTATGCATATATATATATATATATATATATATACTGGGTAGATAGCTAACTAGATAGATAGCTAGATAGATAGAGGTTGGGTAACGGATGTCAGCACTAGATAGAGGTTGGGTACGGGATGCTAGCGCTCAAAATTCCAATGTTGGCATCCCGACAGGGTATCCTAACCCTTCTCCTACCCCTAATCCTAACCATCCATTCCCGGTGCCTAAACCTAACCTCCCACCAGGTGTTTAAACTTATCCTCCTCCTTCCCACACCCTAAACCTAACCCTCCCCCCTTAGTGCCTAACCCCTAACCATAACTTTCCTCCTAGCCACACTACTTACCTTTGGGAGGCTTGTGGAAGGAATTCCAATTCGAATTTGACAGGTGTTGGGATTTCGGTGCCGGTATTCTATGCACCAGCATCCCCTTTACCAGGATATTGACCATATCCCATAGATAAAATCTCACCAAGTTCCCCTTGGTATTGTGTACAAAATGAATACAAGAAGATCAGCTGCACTCAGGAATAAATCAAACAGATTCTGTAGCTGCTATAGCTGAATAGATAGAGGCCTCAGTGGTGTGTGAGGACGTTGTGGCAGTGGGCATGGGTGTGGTATATTTTGTCTCATTCATAATGTCAACATAAGATTTTTGACATGTTTATAATGTTGGCATGTGAATATGCTGGCAATGTCGACATTGACCAGGTTGACATTTTTTTATATCAACACTGGTGAAATGTCAACATGATTAGAATGTCGACAAAACATCCCTGTGGTCTAGTGGTGACTTTCCTCGTATAGCAGGTTCAGCAATGTCATCTCGGTCAGGCAGTGATGATAACTTCCAGCACTTCCAGTGATGAGTATGCCTAACACCTAACTCTAAACCTCCCTTCTCATAGCCTAACCATAACCCTTCACTGCCCCACATTTCAGATGTCGACATTGCAAAAATGTTGACATTGTGCACATGCAGGAATGTTCAATGTCAACATTTTAACAATCTCAACATCATAACTGTCAACATTATTCTGAATGTCTCCAATGTAAATGTTGTCATTTTTACTACATCCCATGGGAATAGTACTACATACTTAAAACACTGTAACATGTAGGGTGGGCGATGTGCAATTTAATCACCCATACAGTAGTTATATCTAATAAATGCTTTGAGGTAGCATTTACCAAGTACATTCTATAAAAATGATAGGTAGAAGCTGATTGATTGCTATGAGCAACTACTCTACTTCACTGCTTGATACATCAACCCCTAAATTTGGTTAGAATATTATAAAAACGAAGAGTTGATTTTATTGATGAAGAGTAGAATAAAAGAAAAATGAATTAGGAAATAACATTTTTTGGTGCCATATATTAAATGGATTTTTATAACATGGAAATGGAAAGAGAATTTCAACTATTTTTTTAAAATTGATGGGAATAAAAGAAAATCAAAAGTTTAAATGTGATTAAAAAGATTGTAATTAATTTTACTTTGATGGAGACCCTGATTGCAGAGCTTACATATCTCTGTAGATGATGGTGGTTGTGGTGAGAAAGAGGCATTCCATACATGAGCTTCTGACCAATTTTTTCTAGATTGGAAAATATTTATTAAACAACAATTACAAACCAATAATTAAGGCAGCAGCATTCGATTAATGTAGAAAATGACTATTATTAATTGACTCTGACATCTGTAGGTTATTTGGGCTGCCAGTCTGCAGCAAGGTGAAATAACACCTGTCCCACTGCCAACCTCTTGTCACCCATTGCTGGTCCAAGTTGGTGCCAGCAGCAGCCTCCCTTTTTTAACTGTACGACTTTTCTCCTCTTTGGCTGGGACTGCATAATAAAATATATATTAATGAATACATTTAAAAAAAAAAGATTGAAAACATTAAATATTAAAATGATGGTCCATTCTGTAGGGCAGCTGGTGCCAGCAGCAGTCTTCTTATTTTTTGGCTGTATTTCTACATTCTCTTCTCAACTCCCCAGCATAAGCGTACCACCAATTAAAGTGTCTGCATTTAACATGCTTGTAGGGGATGCAGATCCTGGTCCCAAGGCCAAAAGACAGACTGTCAACACATGTCAGCATAATGGCAAGTACAAATTTAAATTTGGATATTTTAAATGCTGTAAAGAGAACCCATTCATGGTCCAGGCTGGTGTCAGCAGCAGCTTTCCAATTTGTGGACTCTATTTTCTCCTCATGGGCTGGGATTGACGTGAATAGCATAAAAAAACAGTCAAGCAGACAGGTGATAAAACACACCAAAGGACCTAAAACAAAATGATGGTGTTGCCATTAAACCTTTTTTCTAAAAAGTATTGACTAAATAGAATAATGAATAAGATGATTATATGTTTTGTTTTTCATAACTCAATTTAAATTGAACACAAGTATTGGCCACCATTAGTACTCAGTATTGAGAGCATTTGTTGTGTATCATAGCACTTTTTCTCCTGTTGGCTAGGATCAAGTGTCATACTGTATACTTTCTGTTTCTATGAGGTTTTTTTTAACAAAGAAGACAGAGCCAGACTTCACCACAAGCAGCAGCAGCATACATACAATGAATGAATGAATGATGAGGTGCTTTTGGTTTGGAATTGATTTGAAATGTGTTTGTCACTACTCCACCACAAAGGAAAAATAGCACAATTACATTTTCACAAGACAGATCACACACAAGGGGCACACAAGGTGCTAAGACAGAATGTGGCATTACCCTTATCTGTTATTTTTTTATATAAATAAAAAATATGACTATTGTATGACTGCAGTCACCTACATATCCATTGCTTACCTCCCCATCATGGGCAATGATGAAAAATGTTTGTTTTTTCTGTTGAAGTGAAAATGCCTCAGACTTCTAGGAAGATCCCCGTTACCTTGCAGTCCCATCCCACACTCTTTTCTTAAAAATGAAGGCTACCTGCTGCTTGTACAATGCTCTGCAGAGCCTTTGCTGTCAGCAACTGGAGTACCCCCTTCTCTTGGGGCACTCAACGGGGGGCTGGGGGGAGGGTCAGCCAAGGTTATGGAGAACATTGCATGAGCATCATGAAGCCTTTATTTATATTATTTCTATTTATACTTTAAAAATGTATCAGTCACAACAGGAAATGTGATCATTTTGAAAACTGTATTCCTCCAAGTTCCAACAAGCAAACTCCTAAAGTCACCATTAGAGTTTGGATTTGTCATTAGGCCCTCCACCCACACCATTATTTTTTAAAAAAGGACAAGTAATTCTAATTTACAAACAACCAACACTTCTGCTGTGACAGATTGGATGGAATTATTTTACAGATTACAGTCAGTAATTTGTTCTTTTTTTGTGTCTCACAAAGGAAATATAAAACAAGTTTAATATGAGATTCATTTTGTTCTTGTTGCAAGGTTGACCAAAACAAACTTACTATAATATATATTTTTTATTTATTTTGGCCTATTAGCTCAATAGTCATCTTTGTAACTGTTGATATTGAATACTTCCTCATCATTATCATAGGAATCATCCTCCTTATCGATAATGTCAAAAAGATCATCTTCTTCTGCCTAATATTAGTTCATCCACATTGGAATCTAATCTTGCATACCCATTTTTTTTATTATGACTACGGTGTTCCTTCAACAATTTGTAGTTCATTTTTATGAACACCAATTATTCTAAATTTTTGGGTAGTAGCCTCGTATGTTGATCATTCACAATGTTCCCTGCTGTGCTAAACACTGTTTCACAGTACACACTGGAAAGTGGACAGCTTAGTACTTTATAGCTAGAATTTATAAGATGCTCCAAAATTTCTTCTTTCCCTCCTAAAATTCCAATTGTCACTCTGTGATGCTAATATGTGTATTGGCAGTAAAGTATTCCTCCAACATTCTACAAATTACATTGCTTCACAATGACATGCAGTAGAGTTGTCACTGTCAAAATTGAGCATTTCATTAAGGTCTTCCCAGATTTAATAACAACTTTTCGATTCATAGTCTGTGAATCTCTGGCTTTATTATTACTATCACTAATAGCAGCACTAGCAGAAGCTGAAGCAGAGGATGTGGCACTTGAGACTTGGTCCATCAACTTTCTCACAAGGATGTCTTAAGATCTGGGTCATTTAGAAAAAAAGGCATGACTTAATCCTAGGAACAAGTATGGTTGAGTCATCATCTTGTAACTCTTGCACACTCTTTGGTCATTGCGAAGGGAATTAAGAAACATACTTTGCAGAATTGCTTGCTTTCATCATCTCCTTCTTCATCTTCTCTAAATGTTTTTCGAGTAGTTTAATTAGGGGTGTGACTTAACTCAGGCTGGCAGTGTAATAACTCAATTTGTTATACTTTTAAATTAATTTAGTAGCTAGAATACAACTGAAAGGAATCTTCAGTGTGCTGCAGTAAGGTAACATGTCTACCTCTTCCTATATCATGGTTAGATGTATAGCTCTTGATGGCTTGCTGTTGTTCCAGAAATCGCTCAAGCAAATGAAGTGTGGAATTCCACCTAGTTAATATTTCTTGCCATAGCTGATGATATGGTAGGTTATTATTTTTTTTTACAGAGGGCACAATTTTCTACAGGCAGTTGCAAAATGTCAAAAATGCTCCAATATTTTACAGGCCACAGACCTCTCTTTTTTGAGGAAATTCTGAACCACCAAGTTTATTGTGTGGGCAAAGCAAGGAAGGTGTTTAAAATTGCCTTTTCAAATTGCATACACAATGTTGGCTCCATTTTCAGATATGAGTAATTCAGAGGAGAGTTTTAGTGGGGTGACCCATTTGAATATAACATTGTGAAGTTTATGCAACAAGTTTACAATGGTATGTGTCTTTGTGAAGCCAGCTATACATAAAATAGCTTACCTGTGAATGAGTTAGTGTTGTGTGCTAGCACTGATGTGCTTACATAATGAGGATGATGATGTAGATTATTAGGCTGCTACTGGTTCTGTTGCTCAGGGTGCTAAACTTATCCAGTGGGCTGTCATGGTCATGTAGTCTTTTGTTTGGCCAATGCCACTTGCCCATATGTCCATAGTTAGGGGAATAGTGAGTACAATGTTATTTTCATGGGTAGTAAACACTTTGGCTTTAATCTTATACTGTTGAAGGATAAAAACATTTACATTTCCATGCAATATTTATAATTCCTTCTCAATCAGACAGATCACATTTTAAAACTGTGATAAGCTCTGAGCAGCATCCTTCCACAATTTCTAAATCATCTGAAAATGTAAAGATCAGTACACATATGCTGCTCATGGACACTCGTGGACTCTCCTCTGATTCTTCTGTGAACACTCTTTTTCTTCTTTGACTTCAGTGTTATTATTTTCAGTTATGGATATGCCTGCTTTGGAGGTGACACCAGTCAAACTACTAGTACTAAAGTTAGAACAAGAAGATAGCGCTTGGGATGTTGCAGGAAATGCATTACTGTGTTGGCCACTCACTTTGCATTGCTGTGTTGGCCACTCACTTTTTTGACCTGGACTTGTTTCTACTAGCACCAAATTAAACAAAAAATGACAATAGCCTGAGCCTTTATTTGCCACTATGTTGGTGTATGAAATGTTAGCTATTTTCCTTCTTTTGGCCAAATTACTGCATTCATCATCACTAATATTTCCACTGCCAGTCACATCACCACGAGCTGAAGATTTGGAATTTGGAACAGCCTTGCTTAAACTTTCTTCTTCCCAAATAAGCTTTGATTCCACTATTAGAAGACATGGAATTTCTACTAGTACTACTACAAATGCCAGTGCTGCTAGTACTAGGATGATCATTCTTAGCCACTATAGACTGAACCATTACTGAATATAATACAGTCTAATTTTACAATTGGCAGTGGGTGACAGGGAGATGCACACAAAAAGTAGTGAATAAATGCCCCATACCAAATAATGAAAAATAAACAGTTTATCTGAGCATTGGAACTTTGCAGGTCCTCAATTTGTCCCAAATATCTCAAAAGAAAACAAAATGAAACCTCACAGTATAATAAGTTTTGCATAAAGAGCAATTATTTCGCCATAAGAACTGCTTATAAACATATATTAAAATAGAATAAAATGATTATTTGAACACATCAGTCAACAACAAAAGACCCTTAAGAATTACAGTCACAGAGGTAGCATTTCATTTTCTTAAACAACCCCAACATCACCTCTACTATATCTATTATTATAAAATTAGAACCTGAATTAAAATAGGTCATCACATACATTTGCATGATGATCTCATTGTGGCTGTTTCACTTGCACATCACACCCAAAGTGCATGGCATGTTCCCCAGATCCCACTGTGCACTCTGTGCACATAAGGTGTGATATGCATGCACACCAGGAGAGAAAAGGACCAAGAATGAGGGAGGGTAAGTATTTGTAATGGTGTGTTGGGAGAGGGGTAGGTAGCGGGAGGAAATAAGAAGAGAGCTGGTGGAGTGTGGGAGGTAGGAGGCAGAGCGCGGGCTGGGTGGGGTAGTATAGTAGTAGGTAAGATGGCGCAGCAACCAGCTGAGATTGACCCACCAGATGCCAGGCTCCACAACTACTAGTATATACTGTATATATATATATATATATATATATGGTATCTGTGGTCCAGCACTCACACCTTATATCTTGTAGTTTGCTGGGGTGCTTCTTTAGAGTTTCCACTGAACTGTGTGTAACCCAATGATAAAGGATATCACATCTACTATACATAGAGATAAAGGCACTCACCAGACTTTTGAAGTCAAAAACATACTTTAAGCCTTATTGGCATGCACATAATCCATAGTTGCCAACGTTTCAGTTCCACTCCGGAACCTTTGTCAAGGCTTCATAAGAATACAAAATACTGTGGAGCTGAAAGAGTGTGTGTGCATGCTGGCATGAAGTGTGGACTAGTGCGATATAGCTGCTGTATCTGAGATATGTGCCATTAAGCTGGGTGCCAGATATGTGCTATCATGCTGTGCACCAATGCTTTACCTTGCAATACCCAGAGAGAGGTAGGATTGGCATAAGGTAAGTTAAAGTAGTATTTATTGTGTTTGTCAGTGACTGGTGTGCTACTTCCGGTTTCATCTGACTCTTGTGGGAGGAGTGGGTTTATTGGATGACTATTAGTGGTATATCAGGGGGCTCTGGGAGTGAGTTGGCTATCTTGTCCTGTTCACTGGTGGTGTCTTGAAACAGACCGTGTTTGTGCGGCTGAATCGTTGACCTTCTTGATTATTGCACTGATGTGATGAATAAAGTAGGTGATTTTACACTATAATGAGAAGCCCTGGTGAGAGAACTCTGCTTTATTGCAACTATTATGTTTACAGTATGCATATTTGCATATATATATATATATATATATATATATATATACATATATACACACAGTATATATATATATATATATATATATATACGAAAAAAGGTGGCACTCAGAGACTTCAGTAAGGAGTGTAGCAAGTACCCACTGCGGGGTAACTTTTAATGTGACAACTTCACAGCATCGAAGTTTCGGGGATCGTATCCCCTTTCTCAAGACAACATAATGTGAGAACAATACAAAACAACATTTATAGTAGTGAATAAACTCACCAACATAACTCCAAACAGGTGTGCCAGGCGCCTTCCGCCATCGGATCTGCTCAGCCCCGGAAGTGCTGATTAGCATAAACCGGATATGACGTCGCGTACCTCCGGCAGTCGGGACCATGGCAACCTTGTACAAACAGTGTCAAGTAAGACTGTGGTACATTATCCACAGATAAAGTGAAAAATAAAACACAGTGAGTTAAATGTCAATAAAATACATACATATAATACATCAATTTAGTAAAAAACTAAGGCAACAAGTATATACTAATACTCTAGATGATCGAATAAATGTAAAAAAGGATTACTCCATATTGGTAACCTAGCACTGCCATCTAGTGGCTGAAATGCCTATTGAACCTCAACCAACAATAAACATCAGTGATCTGGAAAACCTGTACCTGTAAAGCTCATATCAGAGACGACCATATTATACCATATACATGTGAAAATCTGGAACAATTAATGGAGGTAGCAAAAGTAGAGATAAAACCAATTCCAACAAGCAATAGTACAAAAGGTTAGCAAAATATATAAGTATTAGAGAAAATTAATAAGGCCAAGGTTTTCATTAAGCCCTCTAGGAGATAGAGTATCCAAACGAAAGATCCATCGGGATTCTGTTTGCAGAAGGCGATTCGCTCTATCACCACCTCTAATGGAAAGTGGTACATTATCAATGATCTTGTACCGTAAAGTGGCTAAATTATGTTTCAACATACAGAAGTGTCGTGCTACCGGTTGTTCACTAGAACCTGAGGCCAATGCCGCACGTATGGCCGAACGATGTTGGGCCATACGTATTTTGAATGTACACTCCGTTTTTCCAATATAGTAGAGCCCACATGGGCAAATGATAACATATACAACAAAACTTGAGTGACAAGACAATGGCCATCTGATCATAAAACGTTTGCCTGATCGTGGATGAGTAATGTAATCCCCTGTTAACAAATAAGAACAGGTGGTACACCCCAAACAACGAAAACAACCATTCTTACGGCTCAAAAAGTGTGTGTTGTTAATTTTGACTTTATGTTTAGAAAACCCTGTAACATCATTTTTAACTACTATATCTTTAATGTTGTTGCTTCTGGTATAACACGGAATAAGTCGTGTATCAGACATACATTTAAGATCTGGGTCAGATCTAACCATTGTCCAGAGCTTTTTGGACTCTTTGCGAGTATGATTACTCTTGATGTTAAATTCATTGACCCATGGAATACATCCGCTTTCTTTCCTTTTATCAGCCATAGGTTGAAGTAATGACAATCTGTCCTGTGACAGAGCCTTTGTGCTGGCCCTAACCAATATATCTCGGGGATAACCCCATGCCTCAAATTTTTTTACCATATTGTTAAGTTGTATTATGGCTGAATCTCTATTGCTATTACATCTGATGACCCTAAGGAATTGAGAATAGGGCAATCCATGTATTAAAGCCCGTGGATGGAAGCTATCATAATGTAATAGCATATTCCGATCAGTGGGTTTAGAGTATAGTGTAGTCACTAATTGGCCACTGTCAATGGTTATCAGAATGTCCAAAAAGCAGATTTGCTGTTTATCTGCCAATATAGTCAATTTGATAGGATTAGACGACTGATTTTGTACTGAAATAATGTCATAGAGAATTTGTATATCTCCCTGCCAAAACAGTAAGATATCATCTATATAACGATAGTAGAGTTTAATATGATTTGCTACCTGGGTATCTTCAAAAAATAGACATTTTTCAACAAACCACATGTATGCATTGGCGAAAGAAGGAGCAACAGAGGACCCCATTGCACAACCTGTGCGCTGTTTGAACAATTGCCCGTTAAATAAAAAATAATTGTGTGTCAGTGTATAGCTTAATAAATTAAGAAACACATCTATATCTGGGCCTGTATAGTAGGTATTGGCCGTAATTAGATTTTTCACGGCGATTAGACCTGCCTGATGGGGAATACAGGTGTAAAGACTCGTTACGTCTAACGTTACCAAAGTTAGATCAGTTGGCACCTGTCCAAAATCATTTAATTTCAATAATAGCATGTTGGAATCTTTTAGGTAGGAAAAGGTGTTTTGTACACATGCTTGTAGGAAAACATCTAAAAAGATAGATATTGGCTCGCACAGAGACCCACGGGCCGAGATAATAGGTCTCCCCGGTGGGTTCTGTGCGTCCTTATGTATCTTAGGCAATACATAAAAAACAGGTATAACTGGACATGTAGTGGATAATTTAGATATAACTTCACTGGATAACAATCCATCAGTATTGGCTTGATGTAAAATGTCATCTAATTCCTTCTTGTAAGCCACAGATGGATCACTTGCCAATAATTCATAGGTATCCAAGTCACTGAGTAATCGTGCACATTCAGCTATATATTTGTCAGTATCTAGGATAACGATAGAGCCTCCTTTATCGGCTGCTCGCACTATAATATCCTGACGTTTGCCCAGTGCTGTCAGAGCTGTTCGTTCCTTTAAAGACAAATTGTGATGAATAACTCCTTGATGTGACTTGCCAGCGTCCTCGAGCAATCTGTTAAACGTTTTGAGAGAGGCATTATTAGTTGGAGGATCAAACCGAGACTTGTTACCTAATTTCTGAATTTTAGGTGGCAACAAATCTCCCCTCTCATTCCTCGACGACTTGGAAAAATGTTCTTTAATTTTTAGAGATCTATGTAGTCTAAACATGTCTGTTTTCCATTTAAATGGATCACCCTTGTTGGTGGGTACAAAAGAAAGTCCCTTACACATAACCCTTTGTTCATCAGCAGAAAGGGTTACTGAAGACAAATTGAAAATTAGGTCCTCCTGTATTTTGAAGTCTGTCTGTTTATTTTGTCTTTTGTTCTGGCCCCCTCTTCTGGTGTATTTACTCCTCGGACCGCGCCCCCAGTCTGAGTGCTGACCCCTAAAGGGATCGTGGGGCGTTTAGGACGAGCTCCAGTAGTATTAGGCAATGTGGGTGTTTGTAGTTGACAATCCTCAGATTCGCTGGCTGAAGTGCTGTTAAAGCGCACTCTGTAGGGACGTCTTCTAATTTGGCCAGGAGGACCTGGTCTTGGTATATTGCCACTATTTCCCAGCCAGGTGTACACCCTGTGCTGGGCGTAATTGGCCTGTACTTTCTTCAATTTGTTTTTTTTATATTTTAGTAAATCCATTTTATATTGCTCTACTTGATCAGTTAGTTTAGTCATCCAATCAGTACTTTTGTCAGCAATTAGTCCCAGTAATATATCCTTCTCAAGTTTGGCAATGTTATCCCTCGTAATGTTTAATTCCCTAGTGGATTCCTCCACTACTAATAAGATGAGGTCCATAGAGCATTTGTTTAGTATGGACACCCATTTTTTACAAAATATCATGTTGTAACGCCCGATGGTAGGGGTATTGTGGACTCTAAAACCACGTGGAATATGTTTTGAACGATGGTAGTCTGATAGAGTCCTAGCATGAAACAAAAAGTCCAATTCTCTCTTTTTTAATTTAAATAAGTCTCTGAAGTTATCAACATGCAAATCAATCGGTGCATCCAACAAAGTGGGTTCCTTCCTTAGTGATAGTGCAGAGATAATTCAATATTAAAGTGCAAGTGCCAATATAAAGTGCCTCCAATGACATGTGCAAAAATCCGCTGTAATTGCAAAAACGTGAGGGAAAAATATGGAAAATTAAAAAATAAAAAATAAAAAATGAAGTAAATGTTGATAGAGATAAGACAAATTCCAGGAGTTGGTGCCTTGGACTAACACTCAGACTCGTCAGAGAGACTGAGGTAAAATATATCCAATAGTGACCCGGCACTCACCAGTCCTCTCCATTGTACCTCGCTCCGGTGCCTTCCAAAGGGGAAAGATTCCCCGAATGCATATACGAAAAAAGGTGGCACTCAGAGACTTCAGTAAGGAGTGTAGCAAGTACCCACTGCGGGGTAACTTTTAATGTGACAACTTCACAGCATCGATGTTTCGGGGATCGTATCCCCTTTCTCAAGACAACATAATGTGAGAACAATACAAAACAACATTTATAGTAGTGAATAAACTCACCAACATAACTCCAAACAGGTGTGCCAGGTGCCTTCCGCCGTCGGATCCGCTCAGCCCCGGAAGTGCTGATTAGCATAAACTGGATATGACGTCGCGTACCTCCGGCAGTCGGGACCATGGCAACCTTGTACAAACAGTGTCAAGTAAGACTATGGTACATTAGGTAACAAGTCTCGGTTTGATCCTCCAACTAATAATGCCTCTCTCAAAACGTTTAACAGATTGCTCGAGGACGCTGGCAAGTCACATCAAGGAGTTATTCATCACAATTTGTCTTTAAAGGAACGAACAGCTCTGACAGCACTGGGCAAACGTCAGGATATTATAGTGCGAGCAGCCGATAAAGGAGGCTCTATCGTTATCCTAGATACTGACAAATATATAGCTGAATGTGCACGATTACTCAGTGACTTGGATACCTATGAATTATTGGCAAGTGATCCATCTGTGGCTTACAAGAAGGAATTAGATGACATTTTACATCAAGCCAATACTGATGGATTGTTATCCAGTGAAGTTATATCTAAATTATCCACTACATGTCCAGTTATACCTGTTTTTTATGTATTGCCTAAGATACATAAGGACGCACAGAACCCACCGGGGAGACCTATTATCTCGGCCCGTGGGTCTCTGTGCGAGCCAATATCTATCTTTTTAGATGTTTTCCTACAAGCATGTGTACAAAACACCTTTTCCTACCTAAAAGATTCCAACATGCTATTATTGAAATTAAATGATTTTGGACAGGTGCCAACTGATCTAACTTTGGTAACGTTAGACGTAACGAGTCTTTACACCTGTATTCCCCATCAGGCAGGTCTAATCGCCGTGAAAAATCTAATTACGGCCAATACCTACTATACAGGCCCAGATATAGATGTGTTTCTTAATTTATTAAGCTATACACTGACACACAATTATTTTTTATTTAACGGGCAATTGTTCAAACAGCGCACAGGTTGTGCAATGGGGTCCTCTGTTGCTCCTTCTTTCGCCAATGCATACATGTGGTTTGTTGAAAAATGTCTATTTTTTGAAGATACCCAGGTAGCAAATCATATTAAACTCTACTATCGTTATATAGATGATATCTTACTGTTTTGGCAGGGAGATATACAAATTCTCTATGACATTATTTCAGTACAAAATCAGTCGTCTAATCCTATCAAATTGACTATATTGGCAGATAAACAGCAAATCTGCTTTTTGGACATTCTGATAACCATTGACAGTGGCCAATTAGTGACTACACTATACTCTAAACCCACTGATCGGAATATGCTATTACATTATGATAGCTTCCATCCACGGGCTTTAATACATGGATTGCCCTATTCTCAATTCCTTAGGGTCATCAGATGTAATAGCAATAGAGATTCAGCCATAGTACAACTTAACAATATGGTAAAAAAATTTGAGGCACGGGGTTATCCCCGAGATATATTGGTTAGGGCCAGCACAAAGGCTCTGTCACAGGACAGATTGTCATTACTTCAACCTATGGCTGATAAAAGGAAAGAAAGCGGATGTATTCCATGGGTCAATGAATTTAACATCAAGAGTAATCATACTCGCAAAGAGTCCAAAAAGCTCTGGACAATGGTTAGATCTGACCCAGATCTTAAATGTATGTCTGATACACGACTTATGCCGTGTTATACCAGAAGCAACAACATTAAAGATATAGTAGTTAAAAATGATGTTACAGGGTTTTCTAAACATAAAGTCAAAATTAACAACACACACTTTTTGAGCCGTAAGAATGGTTGTTTTCGTTGTTTGGGGTGTACCACCTGTTCTTATTTGTTAACAGGGGATTACATTACTCATCCACGATCAGGCAAACGTTTTATGATCAGATGGCCATTGTCTTGTCACTCAAGTTTTGTTGTATATGTTATCATTTGCCCATGTGGGCTCTACTATATTGGAAAAACGGAGTGTACATTCAAAATACGTATGGCCCAACATCGTTCGGCCATACGTGCGGCATTGGCCTCAGGTTCTAGTGAACAACCGGTAGCACGACACTTCTGTATGTTGAAACATAATTTAGCCACTTTACGGTACAAGATCATTGATCATGTACCACTTTCCATTAGAGGTGGTGATAGAGCGAAACGCCTTCTGCAAACAGAATCCCGATGGATCTTTCGTTTGGATACTCTATCTCCTAGAGGGCTTAATGAAAACCTTGGCCTTATTAATTTTCTCTAATACTTATATATTTTGCTAACCTTTTGTACTATTGCTTGTTGGAATTGGTTTTATCTCTACTTTTGCTACCTCCATTAATTGTTCCAGACTTTCACATGTATATGGTATAATATGGTCGTCTCTGATATGAGCTTTACAGGTACAGGTTTTCCAGATCACTGATGTTTATTGTTGGTTGAGGTTCAATAGGCATTTCAGCCACTAGATGGCAGTGCTAGGTTACCAATATGGAGTAATCCTTTTTTACATTTATTCGATCATCTAGAGTATTAGTATATACTTGTTGCCTTAGTTTTTTACTAAATTGATGTATTATATGTAGGGGTGAGCGGGTTCGGATTTCTGAAATCCGAACCCCCCCGAGCCCCCCCGATCCGAGTCCGATCCGAATCAGGCTCGACTTTTCCCACCTGACTCGGATCTGAAATCGAGGCAAAACGTCATCATCCCGCCTTCCGAGTCTCGCGGGTTTTGGATCCTATATAAGGTACCCACGTCGGCGCCATTTTCTCACTTGGCTGTGGACAGTGAAGAGGGAGGGTGGGAGTTAGGGCTGTGTAGTGTAGTGTAGTGTAGTGCTGCTGTTGTCCACTACTTCAAAGTCCATAGGGGCTGGCTGTGTTGTGCTGTGCTGCTGTTGTTAATAGGGGCTGTGTCCACTACTTCAAAGTCCATAGGGGCTGGCTGGACTGTGTTGTGCAGTCAGTTCTCCATAGGGGCTGTGTCCACTCCAAAGTCCTGTGCAGTGTCCCAGTCCTAAAGAGGTGCTGTAGTGTTGTCCAGGGGGTGCTCTGTCCATCAGGGGTGCTCCCCCCAAGTGCTAAAAAAATAATATATTTTCTGTGTTTGTGAATTGTGTGCGCAGTAGCCGCACGTGCATCAACAAAGTAGTGCCAAGCGTGCGCCTGTGTCATAAGTAAAGGGCCGGCTGGCTTGACCGTTAAAGGGTGCTGTAACCCCCAAAAGTACACTCCAGTCCAAACCAAAAAAAAATTATTTTCTGTGTTTGTGAATTGTGTGCGCAGTAGCCGCACGTGCATCAACAAAGTAGTGCCAAGCGTGCGCCTGTGTCATAAGTAAAGGGCCGGCTGGCTTGACCGTTAAGGGTGCTGTAACCCCCGAAAGTACACTCCAGTCCAAACCAAAAAAAAAATTATTTTCTGTGTTTGTGAATTGTGTGCGCAGTAGCCGCACGTGCATCAACAAAGTAGTGCCAAGCGTGCGCCTGTGTCATAAGTAAAGGGCCGGCTGGCTTGACCGTTAAGGGTGCTGTAACCCCCGAAAGTACACTCCAGTCCAAACCAAAAAAAAAATAATTTTCTGTGTTTGTGAATTGTGTGCGCAGTAGCCGCACGTGCATCAACAAAGTAGTGCCAAGCGTGCGCCTGTGTCATAAGTAAAGGGCCGGCTGGCTTGACCGTTAAGGGTGCTGTAACCCCCGAAAGTACACTCCAGTCCAAATCAAAAAAAAAATTATTTTCTGTGTTTGTGAATTGTGTGCGCAGTAGCCGCACGTGCATCAACAAAGTAGTGCCAAACGTGCGCCTGTGTCATAAGTAAAGGGCCGGCTGGCTTGACCGTTAAAGGGTGCTGTAACCCCCAAAGTACACTCCAGTCCAAACCAAAAAAAAATTATTTTCTGTGTTTGTGAATTGTGTGCGCAGTAGCCGCATGTGCATCAACAAAGTAGTGCCAAGCGTGCGCCTGTGTCATAAGTAAAGGGCCAGCTGGCTTGACCGTTAAAGGGTGCTGTAACCCCCAAAGTACACTCCAGTCCAAACAAAAAAAAAATTTATTTTCTGTGTTTGTGAATTGTGTGCGCAGTAGCCGCACGTGCATCAACAAAGTAGTGCCAAGCGTGCGCCTGTGTCATAAGTAAAGGGCCGGCTGGCTTGACCGTTAAAGGGTTCTGTAACCCCCAAAGTACACTCCAAACCAAAAAAATATATATTTTCTGTGTTTGTGACTTGTGTGCACTGTGGCTGCACGTGCATCAACAAAGGAGCAGCGCCAAGCGTGCGCCTGTGTCCCATAAGTAAAGAGCCGGCTGGCTCATTTCTTAAAGGGTGGTGTAACCCACAAAGTGCACTACTCTCCAGCAAAAATAAAAAAATATTTTCTGTGTTTGTGTGCGCTTTAGCCGCACGTATATATATCAATATAACATAAATGGAGGACCAAACTTTCTCTGATAAAAATAAAATAGGGAAAGATCAAGAACCACTTCCTACTAGTGCTGTTGCTGCTGCTGGGAGTTGTTCATCATTCCAGAGAGGAAGTAGGAACATCACTACTTTTACTAAACAATTGACCCTCCAACAGTCCCTAGCGATGAGGATGAAGTACGACAGCAGTCATCCTGAAGCAAAACGTATAACTGAGGCCTTGACTGCTATGTTGGTGTTAGACGTGCGTCCGGTATCCGACATTAGTGCAGTGGGATTTAGACAATTGATGGAGGTAGTGTGTCCTCGGTTCCAATTCCCGTCTAGATTCCACCTGCATCCTCAAAGCAGCAGCGACAAGCGTGCGTCTGTCTGTTAAAGGGTGGTGACACCCTCAAAGTGTGCTACACAAACAATTAAAATATTGTTCTTTTTTTTTCTGTCTTTGTGAAATGTGTGGGCTGTAGCCGCACCTGCATCCTTAAAGCAGCAGCGACAAGCGTGCGTCTGTCTGTTAAAGGGTGGTGACACCCTCAAAGTGTGCTACACAAAGAATAAAAATATTCTTCTTCTTTTTTCTGTCTTTGTGAATTGTGTGGGCTGTAGCCGCACTTGCATCCTCAAAGCAGCAGCGACAAGCGTGCGTCTGTCTGTTAGAGGGTGGTGTAACCCTCAAAGTGTTCTCCACAAACAATAAAAATATTCTTTTTTTTTTTCTGTCTTTGTGAATTGTGTGGGCTGTAGCTGCACTTGAATCCTCAAAGCAGCAGCGACAAGCGTGCGTCTGTCTGTTAAAGGATTACATCGGTGACAGCATCCAAGTAGGCATGTCAGACAGTCCGTACCTGTACTGGCAGGAAAAAGAAGCAATTTGGAGGTCCCTGTACAAACTGGCTCTATTTTACCTGAGTTGCCCCCCCTCCAGTGTGTACTCCGAAAGAGTGTTTAGTGCAGCCGGGAACCTTGTTAGCGAAAGGCGTAGGAGGTTGCTTCCACAAAATGTGGAGAAGATGATGTTCATAAAATGAATGATCAACTCTTCCAGGGAGACCAGCCTCCAGAACGTACAGAGGGACCTGTGGTTCCAGCAGGGACAAATTAATACTCTGTGAGGATGAGGATGTACATAACACTGAAGAGGGTGAGGAATCTGTGGATGAGGAGGATGAGGACGACTTCTTGCCTCCGTAGAGCCAGTTTGTGCAGGGACAGATTAATTGCCAGCTTGTTTTGTGGGGGCCCAAACGAACCAATAATTTCAGCCACAGTTGTGTGGCAGACCCTGGCGCTGAAATGATTGGTTTGTTAAAGTGTGCATGTCCTGTTTATACAACATAAGGGTGGGTGGGAGGGCCCAAGGACAATTCCATCTTGCACCTCTTTTTTTTCTTTGCATTATGTACAGTTTGGGGCCTAGTTTTTCAATGCCATCCTGTCTGCCACTGCAGTTTCACGCCTAGATGGGTCACGTGTTTGTGCCGCCCACTCGTGTCGCTTAGCATAGTCATCCAGCTACCTCGGTGCAACCTTTTGGACATAAAAACACTATTGTGAGGTGTGAGGTATTCAGAATAGACTGGAAATGAGTGGAAATGAAGGTTATTGAGGTTAATAATAGCATAGGAGCAGAAAAACCTACAAATTCTGTGATTTTAGCTGTTTTTATGCTTTTTTTCAAAAAAATACAGATCCAAAACACAAAACCCAGAACCCAAAACACGGAAGGGTGGTTTTGGCAAAACCAATCCAGATCCAAAACACGAAGAAAGATCCAGATCCAAAACCAAAACACAAAACACGAAAAGTGGCCGGTGCACACCCCTAATTATATGTATGTATTTTATTGACATTTAACTCACTGTGTTTTATTTTTCACTTTATCTGTGGATAATGTACCACAGTCTTACTTGACACTGTTTGTACAAGGTTGCCATGGTCCCGACTGCCGGAGGTACGCGACGTCATATCCGGTTTATGCTAATCAGCACTTCCGGGGCTGAGCGGATCCGACGGCGGAAGGCGCCTGGCACACCTGTTTGGAGTTATGTTGGTGAGTTTATTCACTACTATAAATGTTGTTTTGTATTGTTCTCACATTATGTTGCCTTGAGAAAGGGGATACGATCCCCGAAACGTCGATGCTGTGAAGTTGTCACATTAAAAGTTACCCCGCAGTGGGTACTTGCTACACTCCTTACTGAAGTCTCTGAGTGCCACCTTTTTTCGTATATGCATTCGGGGAATCTTTCCCCTTTGGAAGGCACCGGAGCGAGGTACAATGGAGAGGACTGGTGAGTGCCGGGTCACTATTGGATATATATATATATATATATATATATATATATATATTCAGTTTACAGTATATATAGTGTTAAAATTACAGAAGAGTGGTTTGATTTGCTGAAATCCAAACACACCCAAACTTGAAGTTTCCAATTCCTGGCTCAGGTCTACCTGCCTAATTTGGGTTTCAACATGAGGCAAAACCTTATTTTCGAAGAAATCTCAAATATTGCGTGTTTTGGATTACATATAAGAATCCTTCCCTCATGATCAGGTGACATCTCTTATAGAAGGGTGTATGGAGAGGCTGTGGGCTGCAGTTGCTTTTCAAAGGATTCCATTGGGAAGTCATTAGATTAGAGAGAGTTGTAGTTAGCTGGGAAGAGTGACTGCAGGCATCTTTGTCACATGGTATGTGTGTTTGTCAGAAAAACTAGCTAGCATTGCAATCCAATGCACTGCAAACTGCAAATAGGCTAGCAAAAAAATTTTTTTTTGCTAGTGTCAAAAGCAGTTCAAGTCTTTTAAAATTCAATTAAAATCATAATTTTTCAAGAGTGTGTTGTCCTAAAGAGACAGCATATTTTACTGTACTTACTGGGTGTTGTTGTGTCCCTTTTAGCTACACCCCCAAAATAGTTTAAGTGAATATTGAAAAGTGTCTGGTGTAAATAACAATTGCAATCTTTTATAATTCAATTTACATAGTATTCTAAGAGTGTGTGCCTTGGAAAGGCAGTATATATTACTATGTCCACATTGGCTATACCCCCAAAAAATAATGAAAGTGTTAAATATACAGCTACCACAGAGGGTGATGGGGTCATGTTACCTTACTGCAGCACACTGGAGAAAATACTCCGTTTTATGCAAGCTACTAAACCATTTGAAATTTTACCCAATTATGTGAGTTCAGATAATGCCAGCCTGAGTTAGATTATACCATTAATTAAACTATGGGAAAAGCAGCTAGAGAAGCTATAGGATGATATTAAACTAAGCAACTCTGCTAATAGTTTGTTTGATTTATAGATTAAGTTGTTTATTTGCTTTACCAAGACTCAAAGGTTTGCAACATATTATTATTATTATTATTATTATTATTATTATTATTATATCAGTTTGTTAACTACTATTGTGCGATGGAAATATAATTAATTCTGTTTTGGAAATATTAAGTTGGAGGTGGCGAGATGGCATCCAAGATGAATTGGCAGAAGATGTTCCGTGACATGGACCAATACAGATGGTGAAAAATGTGGGGAGGATAGGTAGATTTGAGTATCATCTGTGTACAAAATGATACTGAAATCCGAAAGAGTTGATTAGTTTGCCAAGAGAGGTGCCATAGATTGAGAAAAGCAGAGGACCTAAAACTGAGCCTTGCAGTACTGTAACTGTTAGAGGTAATGAAGAGGAGGCATAATTAGAAAAACACATAGTAAAAAGCAATTAGATAGGTAGGATGAGAACCAGGAAAGGGCTGTATCCAGAAAACCTAGGGAGTGTACTGTTTGTATGAGAATAGAGTGGTTAACAGTGTCAAAAGCAGCAGAGGGAACTAGAAGAATAATAAGTGTGCAAAGCCCTTTAGATTTGGCAGTGACCAGATCATTCACTACCTTAGTCAGTGGTTTCTCTGTTGAGTTTTGGGAATGAAAGCCAGACTGAAGTTGGTCAAATAAGTTGTGTGAGTTAAGAAAGTGTGTGAAATGAGTGTAGGCAAGTAGCTTGGAGGGGCATGGGAGCTGGGATAGTAATGTGAGGGAGAGTTAGGGTCAGAATTTTGTTTTTTTTTCATAATGGGAGTAATCACTAAATGTTTGAACAATTATGGAAAGATACGAGAGAGAGAAAGAGAGAGAGAGTACATATTTTAGTTAAGTTTGGGATGAGCAGATGAGATAGTTTTACTGATTTGTAAAGGTATATGATCAAGAGAATAAGTAGAGTAGAAGGATGCAAAGAGTGTAAATACTTCATCTTCATTTGTGGGGTCAAATGAATTGAATGTGCCAGATTGTTCACATTTTTCACAATGGGAATTGAAAAGGTCACTGGCTAAGGAAGAGCATATCATTTCATTTCAGATCTTATCAATCTTTTCCTTGAAATAGGAAGCAAGATCTTGTGCACTAATAGTAGCAGGTCAGTTGGCTAAGGGAGGGGTAAGAAGTGATTTAAATGTATTAAAAAATTGATTAGAGTTAGAGTCTTGGGCAGAGATGAGAGATTGGAAATGTGTTTGTTTAACAGTGTGCAGAGCATTACAATAAGAGTAGCATATAGTTATATATGAGGAAGTCAAGATGTACAGTATGCCACTGATGTTATTATTATTATTATCATTTATTTATATGGCGCCACAAGTGTTCAGCAGTGCCTTACAAAGTACATAAACAAATAATTTGACAATAGACTTACAGTAGAAAATAGGACAAGGACATGGATAATATACATTGATACATAAGTGACCATAACACCTAGATATGCAACAGAGAGTAAGCAACCAAGTGTTAGGTGCCATGGTGGGAGGTAAGAAGTAGGTGAAAGTAAAGTAAGGAGAAGCACAAGAGGGTAGAGGCCCTGCATGTAAGAGCTTACATTCTAAAGGGGAGGGGCAGACAAACAGGTGTGACACAGATGGGGTAAACAGAGGAAGGAGTATGTTGCAGCAAGTTAGGATGGGAGCTGGAAGGCTTTGATGAAGTAGTGGGTCTTGAGAGCCTGTTTGAAGGATTGTAAAGAGGAGGAGAGTCTGATAGGGAGAGGGAGAGAGTTCCAAAGTTCGGGAGCAGCACGGGCAAAATCTTGGAGGCGGGAGTGGGAGGAAGTAATCAGTTGGCATGAGAGGCGGCATGCATTGGTTGAGTGAAGGGGGCAGCCAGCAGAGTGGAGGGAGATGAGGTCAGAGATGTCAATGGGAGAGGAATGGGTGAGGGCTTTGTAAGCAAGTGTTAGAACCTTGAATTGGGTTCTAAAAGGGAAGGGGAGCCAGTGGAGGGTTTGTAGGAGAGGGGAGGTAGATGTTGAGTGTTTGGAGAGGAAGATGAGTTGAGCAGCAGCATTGAGGACAGACTGGAGAGGAGAGAGATGGGAGTTGGGGAGGCCAGATAGGAGAAGGTTACAGTAGTCCAATCTGGATATGACCAGTGAGTGTATGAGGGTTTTGGTGGCATCCTGGGTGAGAAAGGGTCTAATCTTGGAAATATTTTTGAGATGGAAGTGATAGGACTGTGAGAGGCTCTGGATATGTGGTTTGCAGGAGAGGGAGGAGTCCAGGATAACTCCAAGACAGCGCACCTTGGGGCTAGAAGAGATAGTTGTGCCATCAATTGTTAAAGAAATTGTGGGAAGTGAGGTTATGTTGGAGGGTGGAAAAATTATCAGCTAAGTCTTAGACATATTAAGTTTAAGAAATCGCTGGGACATCTAGGAAGAAATAGCAGAGAGACAGTTGGAGATACGAGTGAGGAGAGAGGGGGAGAGTTCAGGGGAGGAAATAGTAGATCTGAGTATCATCAGCATAGAGGTGATAATGGAGGTCAAAAGAGCAGAAGAGTTCACCTAGAGAGGACGTATAGAGGGAGAATAGTAGAGGTCCAAGAATGGAACCTTGGGGAACACCTACTGTAAGAGGCTGTGGTGGGGAAAAGGAGTCATGAGAAGAGACAGAGAAGGACCAGTCTGAGAGGTAGGATGACAGCCAGGAGAGAGCAGTGTCACGTAAACCAAGGGAGTGAAGGATTTGCAGCAAGAGATGGTGGTCAACAGTATCAAATGCAGCAGAGAGGTCAAGGAGAATAAGCAGAGAGAAGTGGCCCTTGGATTTGGCAGCAAGGAGGTCATTGCTGACTTTTGTGAGGGCAGTTTCAGTGGAGTGGAGAGAATGGAAGCCAGGCTGAAAAGGATGAAGGAGGGAGTGGGAGGAAAGAAAGGTGGTAAGGCGTTTGTAAACAACACGCTCAAGGAGCTTGGAGGCAAAAGCGAGGAGAGATATGGGACGGTAGTTGGAGAGAGTGTTCGGATCAAGGGTAGATTTTTTAAGAATGGGGGAGACTATCGCATGTTTGAATGCAGAAGGGACAGTGCCAGATGAGAGGGAGAGATTGAGGAGGTGGGCAAGATGGGAACAGGCACAAGGAGAGAGGTAGCGGAGGAGACGTGAAGGGATATGGTCAAGGGGGGAGGTAGAAAGGGGGGAGGACTGGATGAGAGCCATGACTTCCTCTCCAGATACAGGGGAAAAGGCTGTCAGAATTGGTGAAATGGATGAAGATGGGTGATCAGGGAAAGAAGGAGGTGTAGAGCAGGGGGACTTGTGGGATGTGATGTCCTGATGTATGGAATCGATTTTGGATGTAAAGTAGGTAACAAAGTCAATGGCAGTGAGTGAGGAGGGGAGACGGGAAGGGGGTGGACAGAGGAGGGAGTTGAAGGTGGTGAAGAGATGCTGGGGATTTGAGGACTGGGAGGAAATGAGGTTCTTGAAATAGGACTGTTTAGATAGGGAAAGGGCAACACTGTAGAATGAGAGCATAAATTTGAAGTGGAGAAAATCTGCCTTTGAGCGTGATCTTCTCCACTGTCGCTCGGCAGTTCTTGAACACCTTTGCAGATATCTGGTGCATTTGGAATGCCAGGGTTGTAGTGTGGATCTGCGAGGGTGAGTAGTGATTGCCGGTGCAACAGAGTCCAGAGCAGAAGTAAGGGAGGCATTGTATAGGGAAGCAGCTTGTTCAGGGCAGGAGAGAGAGAGGATAGGGGAGAGAAGCGAGTCAAGCAGGGAAGATAAAGAAATGGCATTGATAGCCTCAATCTTATGTTTAGTGATGGTGGCCTTCGGGGGTAGAGGAGAGGAGGGAGAGAGAGATAGGTTAAAAGAAAGAAGGTGATGATCAGAGAGGGGGAATGTTCTACTTTATGTGTTTTTGTAGATGTCTTGTTAATTTATAATGCCACAATTGATGTCTGCTTGGTGTGTGATGGACAGCTGGAGCCACTTCATCAAGGGCTATTTGTAGAGTCTGGTTCAGGTGTGATACAGCAGTCTCAGGAGAAGTCTATGTAGAAATTGGTGATTATAGTGATCTCAGAGAGGTGAATAGTTGTTGAAATGTAATAGCATTAAAACTTTTGTGGGTTTGAGGAGGCTTGGTCAATTTAAATGACAATGTGGTTGACATAATGGAAGTGGGTGTGCAGCTAATTAGGTTGAGATCTGAGAGAGGGAAAGGAGTGCTTGTGAATTCAGAAACTGAGCATAGTTGGTGAGTACAATATCAAGGCATCTTGCAATTGTATGGCTACATTTTTGCAACCATGCTTGATACTAGATTTAAGTCCTACATAATGTCTTTCTTTCCAACTAACACAGATGTTAAGAGATGCAATGAGCTCCTTGCAAGAAAGCTGTCAGCGCAAGTGATACATGACACATTGATGTCTCCTGCTTCAGTTTCTCCTGCAAATGATGTTGCCAGGAAAAAAATTAACTTTTCCAAGAGACCCACTAGCGATGATGTTGAGTCAACTCAGCACGCTAGAATGAAACATTATGACATCTTGTCAGGCTTAAAAGAATCGCATGCATATATTTACACCTCTACATTACTCAATTTAGCATGTAACTATCAATAGAATGGTGGAGGATTACTTTAATGATAAATTACACATTAGCATGTCACACAGTCTCCTTGATACTAGAAGAAAAAAGGTAATTTGGAGCCCTTGTACAAACTAGCTATGGTGTACTTAAGCTGCCCACCCTCTTGTGTGCACAAACTGGAACCTTGTGAGTGCTCAGCATAGTAGACTACTTTAAAAAAATGCAGAAAAATTGATATTCATCAAAATGTGCTAAACATTATATGAGGAAAACCTTTGCAGCCAATTACAACAAAGACTTCTGTAATGGTGGATTCCAGTAGAGGTGAGTTAATATGATAGTCACAAAAATGTCATGATCAGAGTGATGACATCTTCCAACTCTGAGGATGATTAACACTGTTGTCAGGTGCCTTAATCCCATTGGTAGCTTTGTTGAATAAAACCAAACAGATATTTTCTTTTGTGGGGGGCCCAAGCAAAACAAGCACTTCAGTCACAAAAGTGGATGGGGGGGCAATTACATCATGCACCACCTTTCATTATGGGCTTTGCCAAGCTTGTGTGTTTGACAGTCAGTGTATATATCTTAACTTTACTGGGGCATTAATGTTCTGTATCTTGCAAGACCATCCATCATCAGATTTTCAACCAGGCATATAGGCCCCATTTCTGGCAGCTTCTCCACAGATATAGAGTAATATCATCCTTAATGCCATTCTTTATTGTGTGTGTTTGGCTGGCAGCTTCTAATGACTATGATGAGTATAGATCGTCTGAGTTGCTTATTTCAGCTTTTACTCCTTCAGTTGATGTTGAAGTGTCAGCTGTAGCTTCTCAACTCTCTTCTAGAGGTCATAACAGCAGCATACATCTTATTCAAGACAGCCAATTGTCACAGGAATGGATGTTCTGTATCTTGTATTTTGTAGCTTGTATTTGTATGATTTGATTTGATTTGGTTGGGGCTGTGATTTACTGGTTGTATTCAGTGTGTTTGTAAACTCACATTTGAATGCCTGTTTTTAAATAGTTTTTGCCACAACACTAAATACGTAATACTCCACCTCCAATCACTTGTATTGGTTTGAGGCCTGTTTGGAGAAATATGTTTATAATAGATAATATTTTCTACTAGGCTTTTAGTTTTTGGCTATTAGTTCTTAATTAATGAAAACATTTTATAGGATTGTATAGTTTAATAAACTGCCATCCTGTGTGCCACTATGTTTCATAGATGTGCTACATACTTTTAAACTGCCAGGTGTTTGTGCCGCTGCTCAGTCGCTTAATTTAGTCAGCCAGTGTGCTGCAGCCTTAGGGCAATATTGGTGAAATAATATTGTGACCTATGCGGTGGTGAAAATTGCCTGGAAATGAATGGAAATTAATGTTATTGGTGTTAATAAGCCTGTAGAAACAAAAGCAGGTGCAAGTCACATTATTTTAGATGCTTTTATTAATATTCAAAGGAATCCAGATACAAGCCAAAACATTTGAGGGTGGTTTTGCCAAAACCAAATCCAAAACACTGGGGTCTGAGCACATCTCTAATTAAAATAGAATTAAAATGCTCATCTGAACACGGCAGTCAACAACAAGATTTAGGAACTATAGTCCAAGAGGTAGCCTCCCAATTTCTTAAACACCCCCAACCCCACCCCTACTATAATTTTTAAATATAAATACAATCCAGCAAAAACATAACACAAACAGAAAAATACATAAAAAATTAAAGACCAAGCTACTCAAGGATACCAAAATACAGGAACCAGACAGAGAGGGTACCACAATACTAGCAAAGGACGCAGAGCAGAAGGGAAGACTTTGACAGAGTTGGCCAGCTTGACAAATCATTAATTATTAATATGTTAGAATAAACATTCCCTGAATTTAAATTAAATACAGTTTGTAGTGTAATTCAGTTCAATTCAAATGGTGTGGTCACATACCTCAGGCACTGCAGATAGCTGAGTGCTGTGGATTAAAGCCTATTGTTTGTAATCAAATTTCGTAGTCACACTTTCTCTTGAAACCCCATTTTCCCATAATGTATGTAAGCCAATTATTGTCAGCAAATTCCGATTGCCCATTAATTGATATGCTTGGGTGAGGTTCTGTCTCTTTAAGACCTCAAACCATGAAAAAGCATAGTTTGTGTATAAAATCTGTGTGATACCTGAGTGTACAGGATACAGAGCAATTTTCATGATTTTGTGAGTCAGTGCAGGGACTGGCCACCGCATCAGAGATCCACGCATAGGATGATACAATTGTACTCTTCTCTATTCCTTCTGTTGTCACCCCTTCTCCCCCTTTGCTCTCCACTGCTCTCACCTATGCAGATGCTATCAAAGCCATAAAAAGCCATACAAGACACTATGTCACAGCTTATGCAGCCAAAAGCAGCCACATTGCAACACACTTTATTAGAAATTAACAGGCAGCAGCTCTACCACCTCTCACAAAGGGATTCTGCCAAAAAACTGACAGTTGGGATGCTGGTGCTTAGAATTCCAGCGCCATAATTCCGTGACCTGTCAGAATCCCAGCACTGAGATCCAGATAGTGTGCCTGATTCAGAGATGGATGCTCTAAAAGAGCGCTCGCTGTGAATCAGGGCGGTTTTTTTACTTTTGGAGCGGCCTCCTGGCCGCTAGCATAGCTGAGGGTGACCACCCACAGCTATAGCGAGCAGCCAGGTTGATGGTTGCGATGGTCAAGACCATCGTGGCCAACGGGCTTGTGACGAGACCCTTTTGGTAGGGTCTCGTGGCCACAAGCCCCAGAGAGCTTCTGGCTCTAATAGAGCCAGAATCTCTCCCACTGACATCACTGGTAATGTCAGTGGGGCAACCAACAAATGACAAGTGTTTGCTTGGGAACGCCTCCGTTTGTGAATCCACCCCCCGGCTATGCCTACCAAACGGGGTGAGCTGTCAATCACCATCGACACTAATTGGTTGTTTCTGGCAAGCACTCTCTAGATTCAGGGTTGTTGTTTTATCAGCTGCTGGACCTACATAGGGTAGCCCTTCCCTATTATTAATTGGCACAATAAAAAGAGGTTGGTTGGTCTGCGCTATTGAATGTGAGATATGCACAATATTATAAACATTGGGGGAATTAATTGTTAATTAGGATATTAGAATGAATGGATCCCACACATGTGTGTTAATCTACTATTTATTCTATTTGATCAATGAATGGTTTGTATAGAAGTCACAATGCTCTTATCCTGTTCATAAACCAGGTGGTGTCTGGTAAGTAAAAAATGTCTTTTGCTGGATTCTTTATGTGAAAGAACTTAGTCAGTAACTTGAATGGTAAAAATTAACTGTGTAATAAACGTACCCTAAATGGGTATAGTTTGGGGACTGTTAGTTCCCTGACTGGGAGTGATGTTAATTGGATGGCTAGGTGGATGTTACTGCTGCTAGCATGTAGAGATATGTCCCGGGGGCTGTGTCTGGTGGAGCGGCGTCCCGTGTCCACCAGGTGCACAACTTACCCGATGGAGCGTTCACCTCCTGGTGAGCGGTAGAGTCGTCTTCTGTCTTCAGCGTCTTAGCGGGCATCCGTCTGCCTGCCTGTTAGCGCTCTGGGGTCTCTGTAGTCACCGGTCTGTCACGTTCCTTCCAAGGAGCCGCATTCTCGCGAGATCACGCAGTCCCTTGGTGTTCACATGTCTAGAGCCGGTTGCTCGACTCGCGGGGGCGAGGAGACTTTCTAATAGCTGGATTTAGGTTCTTGTATGTGTAGTTAGGTGTGTTCCGACGTGTATCGGCCATTCGGCCTTCCTCAGGGAGTTTAAATGAGCTCCATCATTGATGTGGGGTCTTTTTAAAGGTTTGATAATGCAGCGCCATCTTTGTTGTGGCATATTCCCCTCAGTCTTCCATTCCAGGAATTCTGGGTGATTTGTCCATAGGCGCCATTTTGGTGAAGGGCAAATGGTCCTGATATGCCAGTAGTTCTAGTTATTAGGTAAAAGGATCCCTTTAGTTGTTCATTGTCACAAAGGTCATAGTGACTGCACCTCTATTATTCTTATTAGTCACTGTTTGTGGATATTCATTTAGAGACATATTCTGGTGTTAAAATTTAAAGATAGGTTAATTTTAATTTTTTTGTATATCGGTGTTCTGCTTTCCTTAACTGTATGTGTCTGTCCTACCGTATTCTGAGTGGGGATTGGGTTTAGTTTCTCATGTTTAAGTTTGGTGTATTTTGTTGTTTTTCTTGTTCTTGTGTGTTTCTTTGGGGAGTCTGTCTCTGATAATCTTGGATTTTTTTATTGCTATAATGTTGTCTTCATTTTTTTAAGTCTATTTTGTGCTAGATTCTCCAGTACTTTGAATTCCTGATCCTCTCGGTACTGATCTAATTCTGTATTTAATTTGTTTATTTCTTTCTCAATATTCATTAATTCTATCTCATGTGTTTCAATAAATAATTAAATGAGGTTCAATGAGTGATTTGGATCTTATATAGCTCATTAATGTAGAGCTATACATTTATTCCTTCAGGATTACTGCTTTGATTTCGTTGTCTACATTTAGACCTGGAGGTTTGAGGGTTTTTAGGGTGAAAATCCATTTTAGTTCATTACGATTGAGCACCTTTTCAAATCCCCCCCACCAATTTTTTTCACTCCGAGCAATCCCTATGAATATCAGACACTGTGGGTTCTGATTATGTTTGAGCTTGAAATGAAGTGAGAGGTTGTGTGTATCTACCCCTCTCCTGATATTACGTATATGTTCTGAAATTCTCACTTTCAGTGTGCGGATGGTTCGGCCTACATATTGTAGGCCACAGGGGCATTGTATGAGATATATCACCCCTGTACTATTGCAACTAATGTGCTGTTTGATTTTGTAAGTTTGTTTGGTGAAAGTGGATTGAAAGCACTCTACCCTCCTTGTAGTGCTTACACTGCTCCTGCAGTTGGAGCAAGTACCACAATAATAGCATCCCTCCCTTAGGGTGTCATGATGTAGTGTAGTTTGAATTGTTTTCTTGTCTATTCTTATGTGTTTTTTTACCAATTTCTGTTGTAGATCCTGTTCTTTATTCTATATCATTCTAGGACAGTCTGGTAATATATCTGCAAGGGTTTCATCTTCCATTAGTACATGTCAATGGTTATTTATTATCTTATGCAATTTCTTTGTGTCTTTGTTGTACTTGGTGGTAAAGGCTGTTTTGAACTCCATGTCATCCCCTTTCTCTTTTACTTTATATTGGAATAATGTCCCCCTTTCTGTATCTCTTACTTTCTGGCGTGCTTGGTCCACCAGTTCCCTGTCATATTGTTTGGCTATGAACTCATCTCTCATATCCTGACTTTGGATCTCATAGTTCTCAACTGTGGTGCAATTTCTCCTCAACCTAGTGAATTGCCCCACGGAAATGCTCTGGAGCCTATTGGGGTGGTACCCACTGCTAGAGAGGATATAGTTATTCACATCTATTGGTTTAAGATAAGTTTTTGTATGTAACTGGTTGTCTTTAATGTATATTGTGATGTCCAGAAAGTTTACTTGTATCTTACTGTAATTGGTTGTGAATATAAGGTTCAAGTTGTTGTTGTTAATGTGTTTTAGGAATTCTTGTAGATCTTGTTCTTCCCCTTTCCATATAAAGATTACATCATCAATGAACCTCCTCCAGAGGACTAGATTTGCGCCAAAGCCATGCCCTGACCAGATGTTACGGTCCTCCCAATAGCTCATGAAAAGATTCACATAGCTCAGTGCAAATCTAGTCCCCATCGCAGTGCCTGATGTCTGGCGATAGTATTCACCTCCAAACCAGAAGTAGTTATGTTTTAATATAAATCTTATTGCTTTTATGATGAATTGTGTCTGTTGTAACTGCATTGAATCATCCTGCATCAAGTAATGTTGTATTGCTTCCATGCCTTGTTCATGATCTATGACTGTGTACAAGGACGTAACGTCACTTGTACACAGCCACATATCACCATCCCATTGTACCTCTTCGAGTGTTTTCAATGTATCTGTTGTATCCCTTATATATGACTCATGGCTCTTCACATAGGGCTGTAGGAAGGTGTCTACATATCTTGATAGATTCGAAGTTATATAATCTATCCCTGATATTATGGGTCGGCCAGGGGGTGTATGGCATCTTTGTGCACTTTTGGCAAGTAGTAGAACACTGGTGTCACGGGATGTTGTATATCTAAATATTCGTGTTCTTTTTTCATTAAGATTCCTTGTTTTAAACCTTCCTCTAGTAACTGTCCAAAGATTTTTTGATATGTAACTGTAGGGTCTTTGGATAACTTTTCGTACGTGATCCCGTCTCCTAAAATTCTGTTGGATTCTAGATTGTAGTCTGTGGTGTTAAATATAACTATACTGCCCCCCTTGTCTGCTGGTTTGATTGTTATATTTTTGTTCTGACTGAGATCCTCCAATGCTATCCTTTCTGCTTTGGTGATATTCATACTCTTACTATTATTTTTATCCTGTATTCTATCTACATCTCTTGTAATTAGACGGTTGAATGTGTCAATAAAGTGTCCTCTCAGGTGCTGCTGATAAAATTTGGACTTGGGCCTTAAGTCCGAATGTTTGAATTGTGTGTCCTCTACTTGTTTGTGTATAGACGGTGGATTGTGGTGGTATTTAGCCAATGTTAATTTCCAAATAAACTTGTGTACATCCAGATAGGTCTGGAAGTGATCTATTTTCGCAGTAGGTGCGAATTTCAGTCCCTTATGTAACACTTGTTTCTGAGTATTGGTTAATATGATACTGCTCAAATTCATTATGCCATGTTCAATGTCATTGTGTTTTGTCTCTTGGTTGGTTTGTCTGGTGTGTTTCCTTCCTCCTCTGACTCCCCTTTTAGTCTTTCCAGCTTTCTGTTTTGTTGTGTATTGCAGGGCTGGTGTCCTGTTTCCTGCTCTAAAAAAACCTTCCCCCATTCTGCCTCGTTGTCCGGTACAGCTGTACTCCCTATGTTTGTAAGTTGGAATCCTCTCCCTAATGATTGACGAGCCAATGTGTCATAGGTTTCTTCCTCTTCTAGGCTATATGTTGAAAAGGATGTGTCTATAGTGGAGTCTTGATCTGGCTCTATTGGGGACTTGATATTATTTACTTCTTTTTCTTCCTGTTGTTTGTGTTTCCTCGGTGTAACCAATACTTGTGTGTGTAGTTTATTCATATATTCCTGACATGTTAATTTTAATTTTTTTGTATATCGGTGTTCTGCTTTCCTTAACTGTATGTGTCTGTCCTACCGTATTCTGAGCGGGGATTGGGTTTAGTTTCTCATGTTTAAGTTTGTGTTTTTTGTTGTTTTTCTTGTTCTTGTGTGTTTCTTTGGGGAGTCTGTCTCTGATAATCTTGGATTTTTTTATTGCTATAATGTTGTCTTCAATTTTTTAAGTCTATTTTGTGCTAGATTCTCCAGTACTTTGAATTCCTGATCCTCTCGGTACTGATCTAATTCTGTATTGAATTTGTTTATTTCTTTCTCAATATTCATTAATTCTATCTCATGTGTTTCAATAATTAATTCAATGAGGTTCATAGAACAATCATGTAATATGTTGTTCCATTTGATCATAAATTCATTATTTTCTGTGTTAAGGGTGGGAGTTTTTTTAAATTTTGAGCCCTTTTGGTACAACTAAATTGGTTCTATACCAATTAAGAGCCTGTTTGTCCATCCACACTTTTGACTCCCTGTTTACTAGTTTTACTAATTGTAGAAAACTATCGCAAAATATTTGCCCATTGTCGTGCAATCTGGATGTTGCCTCAAGTTCTAAGAATAGTGATTCTGCTGCAGTGGACCTATGTTGTCTCATATCTAGTAAAACCATACGTCTAGTAGTGGCTGGTGCCAAGAGGCTAGATAATCACACTAATTGGTTGTTTCTGGCAAGCGCTCTCTAGATTCAGGGTTGTTGTTTTAACAGTTGCTGGACCTACATAGGGTAGCCCTTCCCTATTATTAATTGGCACAATAAAAAGAGGTTGGTTGGTCCACGCTATTGAATGTGAGATATGCACAATATTATAAACATTGGGGGAATGAATTGTTAATTAGGATAATAGAATGAATGGATCCCACACATGTGTGTTAATCTACTATTTATTCTATTTGATCAATGAATGGTTTGTATAGAAGTCACAATGCTCTTATCCCATTCATAAACAAGGTGGTGTCTGGTAAGTAAAAAATCAATAGTGCGGACCAACCAACCTCTTTTTAATCACCATCGACAGCGCGAGACCAGGAGTGACGGAGCACCCGTCACTAGCCGGGTCTTGCATGCGCACGACGGAGCCGGCTCCGTCGTGCACATGCCCAGTGGGCAAACATCGACCCAGTTGCGAGCGCTCAGCACTTTTGACCAGGTCTGAATCCGGCCCTGTAAGTACTAGGGTTAGAGGGAGTGTTATGGTTAAGGCAGGGCCGCAACTAGGGGGGTCTGGAGGTGCATGTGCACGGGGTACGCCGCTGCAGATGTCGTCAGTGACCTCCAGCCTGGTGCCGCAGGGAGACTCTAAGGCAGGCTCCTGCTGAGATTTTATTACCAGCGGACGCCCGGCTCTTCTCTGCAGTTCTCTCCTGAACTCCAGCTTCCAGCTCTCCCCACAGGCACTATGGGAGAGATGTAATGAGGAGGAGCAGGCGGGTGGACCCAACGGGGTTTAAGTTAAGTATTTCTTTTTTTTGTGAGTGTGTAAGTGGCACTACAGGGGCATTACCTGGGGGACTACGGAAGCAATTTCAGCGAGCACTACAGGGGCATTATCATGGCGCACTATGGGGCATTACCAGGGTGTACTGCAGGGGGCATTACCAGGGGGCACTACAGGGGAATTAACAGGGGGCACTACAGGGGCATTACCAGGGGGCTCTTCAGGGCTTCACCAGGGGGCACTACAGGGGAATTACCAGGGGGCTCTACAGAGGCATAATAAGGGGGCTGTACATGGGCACTACAGGGGCATAACTAGGGGTATTACTACATGGGCACTACAGGGGCATTACCAGGAGGCTCTACAGGGGCATTACCAGGAGGCTCTACAGGGGCATTACTAAGGGGCACTACAGGGGCATTACTAAATGGGCACTACAGGGTCATTACTAGGGTATTACTACATGGGCACTACAGGGGCATTACTAGAGGGCATTACTATATGGGGACTACAGGACCATTACTATTTGGGCACTACGGGGGCATTACTATGTGGGCATTACCATATGGGCACTACAGTGGCATTACTATGGGAACATTACCATATGGCCACTAGTACAGGGGCATTACCTCAGCGGGCATTACTATAGGTGCACTACTGAAGGGGCATTACTATGGGGACACTGCTACAGGGGAATTACCAGGGGGAGGGTGGCCAAATTACTAGTTTTGGCCCTGGTTAAGGGTCAGGGTTAGGCACTATGGGGGGAGAGTTAGGTTTAGTATGCGGTGGGGGAGGTTAGGATTAGGCATCAGGGAGGGTTAGGGTTAGAAGTAGGGAGAGAGGGAGGGTTAGGATACTGACCGACAAGTTCTGGTATCCTAACGCTGTTGGGATGCTGGCATCAGGATTCTGACCACCAGAATTCTGAGTGCTGGCATCCTGTACCCAACCCCTCACAAATGATCAAGTGATGTGACATACTCAAGGATGTAACCACCCCCAAGTCGCAATTTTCCCAATTACAAAAGTCTCACCAACATATATGGGATAAATTAGATGACCAAGAGAATTTTTCGCAACACAGTAACCACTGGGTGATAAATCTGCAAGAATCTCTTAAAGGTCCAGCACTTCGTAATCTTTTGTGTGGAGCCCTGACAGATTTACTCAGTGTTTTGACCTTGCTATTAGATGCGCTCCTCCGATTGGGCCCCAGCGCAATTCTACATCTAATAGGCCACAGGTGGTTTTAGGTCGCTGCCTTAATTATGCACACAAGGAAGTGCTAGGTCTATCTTCATGGAAACATCATAATTTACAGTGGATTGTTTCAATTATTTTTTTTCCAGGATTAATCCGCTGAGTGTCAATGGCAGTGTTAGGATCATCTTGGTGGCAGGTTCCAGCCATAGTTGTGACTGAGACACTGCTTTATATCTTGTCCATGTTCCGGCTGCTGCAGGTAGCTGGAAATCCTGTCTTGTCTGTGTACCGCTCATAGCCTGTCATTCATGCCTGTCTGTGTGCAGATCTCAGGTGCTCTCTAATTAATCATCTGTCTCTGTGCAGAGATCAGGTGCACACTAGCCTTTGATTAGTAAAACTCTGCAGGAAATGGCTCTGATTGGACCCTGTATCGCTAAAGTTTCAGCCAGCCCTGCATTTCAGTGCTGGTTATATTATCTTATGTCCAGAGAATGTTTGTTCTGTGCTCAGAAGTCTGAATCTTTGCTGGTCTTACGTTGTCCCACAGTTCCTGCATGCGGAATTATTCTTCCTGTGTCCTGCACCTCTATTTAGTATTAGCCTGTAAATCATACCCTGCTGCTGCCTGTGGCATTTTTATACCAGAGTCCTGTCAAGCTGTGTCAGTCTGCTTCTAGCCTGTGTTCCTCTCATGCTGGAGTAGACCTGTCTGCCATATTATTCCAGATGCACCTCATCACAACCTGAACAACTATCAGCTTTAAAGCCACATCATAGCTGTCATAGCCGCACCACGGCCCTCAAGTCCACATCATAGCCTGCATTTTATCTTGGCTCTCAAGCCACACCTCAGCTGTCATAGCCACACCATGACCCGCAAGGCCACACAATTGCCTGCATTCATCTCGGCTTACACAGCCGCACTACAGCCCGCAAGGCCGCATCATAGCCTGTATTCATCTCAGCTGTCATAGTCACAGTCTGCAAGGCCGCATCATTAAGGTTCCAGTCGCACCCCCACCCTCAAGGCCGCACCTTGAACTTCATTGCTTCAGCCACTGGTCCTGCCACTTCATTGTTCATTGTCTGTCAAATCTTAGCTTGTATTTTGTCTGTCTAGTCCTTGACTGTCTAGTTCTTGTCTGTATCTTGCCTGTCCAGTCCTTGTTTGATATCCTGCAGTCTCATAGTCCTGGTCATTCCTGCTGAGCAGCCTTTCTAAGTTTGTCCACTCACTTCTTGCCTGACTACCTAGCTGCATCATTGTCCCTAGACATTCCTGAGACCCATTATCTTCTGCTACTAGAGTATTATGTTCCAGTACTTATCACCTGAAGATTCACTCCAGCTAGTACCAGTAGAGGAAGGACTGCCACTCCTCATCCGTATTTCTAGTCAGCAGTCCTGTGGTCTCTCGTTGGCTGTGTAAGCCTCTACTGCTGAAGGTGTAAATTCACTAAGGGAACAGCGGGTGGCTGTTATTGGTGGAAGTTCCTCTCCCTAGCTCTAGAGGTTTTACACAACCGTGCAAGAACTGTAACAGGTAGGCACAGTTTTCGCTCTTGTTTTCTCTCTCCTTATCAAACTCTGCTATAATTTGCATTATTATAGTGACTCCGCCTTTACGATGTCAATATGCATAAAGATTTCACCACTGCTGATGACTCTTCTGTCTACCTGGACCAGGAATTTGAAACTGTAGATTCCTTGAGATCCGGTCTTCAGGACAATGACTGATACAATGTTTACACATTTCTGGGATTTCTCTCCTGTTTTTTCCTTTATTGTATAATTTTCACATCTCCATTCAATTTTGTATTACGAAGTTACTAAACTCACACATTGACTTTTATAACTTGTTTGTTGCTTTACTGTTTGGATGTTCCTATATATGACATTTTGCTACATAGTTATTGCATTTTTTTTAACCCTTCTACCCATTCCTCTTTATAAGATGGTTGCCTTCCCCGTTAGGATGCTCTTGCATTTCTCATGTGCAGTTTAGTTACCGTACTGTTATATCCCCTTTGCTAAGTTACCTTTAAAGATTTGCACGTGAAATATAGGGGGTATTAACTACTAAAAGGAAGGGAGTTCTGGTATATCTTAATAAATAAGGCATTATTTTGTCACTCCTCCATAAGACACATTTTACTAGTTCTGAAATGAACAAACTGAATATTTCTCCAGAATAGAGGTTTCCTCAGCATCTTATACTTCAAAAGCTCGAGGTGATGTCATTCTTTTAAAATCTACTCTACCTTATACTGTACATTCAGTATTGTCTGATCCTGCTGGGCGTTATGTTTCTGTTAATGTCACTTTGGGCCCAATTCATATTTGGGAATAGAACAAGTAACTGTGTACCTGGACAAACCATGTTGCACTGCAAGGGGTGCAAATACACACACTTTTTTGCATGTGGGGTAAATACTGACTAACTTTGCATGTAGCCCACAATGCTGGGCAGCTTTATTTTTATACTGCAGTGCAATATGGTTTTACCAAGATGCACAGTTACTTGCTCTTTCTTACTCTATTTCCAGATCTAAATCAGGCCCTATATGCAATGTTAATTATTTTGTTTGAAATGTGTATGCTCTAAAAATATATTCTAAACAATTCTTCAAGGATCTGCTAAATACACTGTACGTCCCCTCTACTTCACTGGTCCCTGTTGAAGGGGGGATTTTAATCTAATCTCTGCTTCTCATTTACAGTAGATAGGCAATCCTGGTAAATGGAGGTACACTCCCCACGTATTGGTGTCCCTTATGTGGCAGCTCAATTACACTTGACAGATGTCTGGAGAGCTTGACAACCAATAAGCCAGGAATTTACCTGTCCATCAGTCGCTCATGGCTCATTCTCTAGTATTGATTACCTGTTATTATCAGATCACCTTTTCCCTAGAGTGCTGGAGTCAGAAATTGGGCCAATTTGTATTTCCGACCGCGCTATTTTTTGGCTGACTATTGATGATACTACAGGTAAAGGTTTTTACCATTAATGACGGTTTCCTAATTCCTACACACCTGCCGTCACCTACTGTCAATGGCGGTTTCCTACACACTTCTTTAAAAAAAGCCTAGGGATATAAATGGGGCATAAATGAGTGATAACCCTTTATCCCTGCAGATGTGTGATATAGAAAGTCCCACTTGTAAAAAAAGTCAAACAGAGCAAGGGACAGCGCTGGATGAGAGGGTGTGGAAATTTGTATAACTAATAAATAATATTAAAAAAAAATCACTGTGAATATATAAAAGATCACAACTAATATTATAAAATCACATAACTACTGTACAGTATATACACCATAAAATATAACAAATAAATAGCCCACAGTGATATAACTAGTTAACTTCGATATATCTGTAAATTAGAGCTCAGTCAGGCAAAATGTAGTCATAAGGACCAGATACTATTATGTGTAGAATAAATAAAATAATATTATGTAACAAGTAAATCAAACCTGCATATTGCAAAACAGTGTCTGTGAGCCTGATTCCGAATTAATGGTATTGCCCAGCCGCAGGAAAGCAGCCAGGCAATGCCATTCAATTAGAATACAAATGCAGCAGGAGGCATCTGAAGGAAAAATAAGATCCCTGCATGCACCTACAATACAAGTGCTGCATTAGGAGATGCAGCATTGGATCACCTTGTGATGGTCACAGCTCTCTGCCAGTCTGTGTAAGTCGACGCTTAATCAGACTGGCCATCGGAACTGGTCAGCCTGGTCCAGGAAGTCTGCGACATGCCACCGTTTTGTAGAACAGTCCCTGTCTATATCCCCGTTTAACCCCCCTAACGCCACAGCATGTCAAGCATACTGAGCCTAAGGGGGCATTGCGAGCGATCATGCAGGACCCGTTCTGCAAATGTACAGACCGGGTCCTGCGCATGCACAGATCCCTGAACATCTGTGCGTATGTAACCATCGGGTTTACGTGCAAATCTGAAATAGGCCCTGTGTCTCTAGGAGGGGAAATCATGTGCCGGCGACAATAATTTTTTCTTCTCTGGAAGTGAAGAGATTGTATGTAAGCTAATTTGAATGCTGTTTTAAACGATTATGGCTGCATATATTAGTGCCGTGTCTCGACCATTATTATTATTATTTATTATTATTTTATTTATTATTATTTGGAGAGCATGGGCGAGATAGAGTGAAAATATTGCGATTTGCTGTGAAGGAGACATCAGGGAGATATTACACTGCCAGGCTGACTGAGAATCCTGGAGCTGTGGTCTTATAAAGTGACAAAACTGGCAAACTTTTAACTGGTCTTCTGCATGGTGCCCAATCTCCTATGGTCATTTGCTCTCTCAAATTACCAGATGGCACCTGTGTCCACAATGACAAAAATATTATGGGAGCACTTTGATTATTTTATGAATCCCTCTACACCCCACGCTCTAGCAACACTGAACAGAGATATGCTCTTTTGGATGTTATTCTTTTAGCTCAGGTTGCTTACAGCCCCTACTCTGGAGGAAATCCACAAGGCTATAAAATCCCTTAAGTCTTCTATATCCCCTAGCCTTGGTGGTTTACCTAATGAGTTTTACAATATTCTCTCAGCTAGGATTTGCAGAAATTTGATTAGAGTCATATCCTTATGCAACATGTGATACATACAGTAAGTATTTTAACTCTGCCATAACTAAAGTCCTTCCAAAAGCAGACAGAGTTACGATCTGCCCAGAGTCTTTCATTATTAAATACAGACTACAAACTTACTAAAATCCTAGCTGAGAGGCTTCAGACTATTTCCCTTCAGTCATACATACTGATCAGACATGATTCAAATGGACACCATTCAGTTGTTAATATCAGAATAATGCTTTCCATTATCCATAGCCTTCATGCCTCTGGGACTCCTGATCAGTGACATGCGGTGAGGTCAATGGCTGGGGAGGCATACATGGAGATGGGTCTGAGTGCTGGGATACTGTCTCACCCCCTACTCATTGTAACCCTCCCCTCACTACACTAAGCTTCGGTGCCCATTAATTATCCTACCTGCATCACTGTGTCTTCACTGTGTCTTCTCACAGGCTGAGGTCCGATCTCTAAACAATGCAGTGCACTTCCTGGTCACATAACACATTCAAGGTGTCCATAAGTGCTGAAAGCATGTGCCCGCCCCATACTCAGAGGCATGCCTCAATGAGCTCTCTTTCTGTGCAGCTTACTGCCTGTGGTGTGGCTCCACCTCCAACTCTGCAAGCAGTGTCTGACTATACAAAAGCGATGCTGAGCTGTTGTTGCCCCATCTCTCATCTCCCTGCAGTCTGGAGGAGCTTGACAATGCTGTTGAGTGTTTGAGTGTTAACTATAAAATTTATTACAATAAACAAAGAAAATGTTTATAAGTTATAAATATCTTCTTATTATTATTCTAATAATTTTTATATCAAATCTCAGGTGTATGACAGAGGAGGCTCAGGCTCCCCTGACTGCCCATCCCTGCTCCTAATTCTAATTGTATCTTATCTTTGGATGCTGAAAAGCAATTGAATTAGTCACATGGGATCAACTTTTTGAATCCCTTGAGCGTTTAGGGTTCCCAGGTGCATTTGCTTCAATCTTAAGCACTTTATATTCTGACTCCGTGACCCAAATTGCTGGGAATTGCTATTTATAATCTCCCTTTCCAGTGTGTTGTGATTGTGCTCGAACTCTTAGCTGCGATGCTGCATAATTTTGGATCATTTACACGGATCCAAATAGGCTTGGTAGAATAAAAATTGGTTCTTTTGCTGATTATTTGCTTTTGTTTGTTTCCAAACCAGTCTCTTCTGTCCCTGCAGTGATTGACATTATTCAGCGCTTTGGGATATTTGCTGGTTACAAAGTGAACTTTAACAAGTCTGAACTGTTAAGGTGGGTACACACCTAGCAGATAAATCTGCAGATGATGGTCATTCCTCCCCGTGGCTGCCGCTGTAAGTGTACGGTGGTCTGAACATGCCGATGGACAGATATGTCTACAGATATATCTGTCCATCGGCTGTGCAGGACACGACAGAATGATGTAATTCACAGACATATTGCTGGTACACACTGGCTGACGGGCAGCAGATGTATTGGCAAATCAATTGATCTGCCAATATATCAGCCAGTGTGTGCCCAGCTTTAAGCTTAAGTTACATGTCATATACCAAAAATTCTGAGAGAGATGTCTCTTATTCAACGTTTCGGTTTATTCAAACTTTGTCAAGAACAAATATATTAAATCAACCACATAAATTTATAACACAGCCCCACACATGCACCACTGCATTCTTCATGGTGCAGGAAGATTACATCACCTGCGTGCACTGCAGGCTGGGACTGTAACCGTGGTAACGCGTCGACAGCCACATGCCGTGGTCCCAGCATCCTCTGCAGCTCCGCCCATCCCCACCAATCAGAACCGCACACCATAGCCATAGCAGCAGTAAACTAAACATACAATCTGCCAGCAGTCTAATCACTTATAAATAGCGAACATCAAACCCCCCAAAAAAATATATATATGAAAAATATACAAAAAAAGACATATGTCCCCTAGTTATCATACACTGTTGTATACTATCATGTTGAATATTTTAGAATATGTTATTTAAATATAAAGCTGTGGTACTTAGCTAATACAAACACCATATAAAATATTAAAAACTCCAAACATAGCAAGTAAACCATAGAACACAAGTACATTTTCTGTAAACATATCAGCTGCTAAAACTGTATGCATCAACAATAAACATTAGACCACTACAATTTGTTATTCAGGGTCCATAGGGATCCACAGGGATACCATGGGGTGTAGGTGGTGTATAAGGACCGGACACCAAACAGTTAAACTTTCAACTGCCAGGATGCAACAGTCCCTCCCCCCTAAACCCCGCCCCTGAGCCATAGGCAAATCAGTTTGCTTGGTGTCCTGCAGGATCTCGGAACACCTTTTATAACAGTGGGCTGCCTTATGCAGCCCAAAGCTTTATTTTTATGATTTCTAATTTTATTTATCTATATTACTTAGTATGCAGCATCAAACTGTCCTTAGGACCTCTGTGCAGCCACTCCATAAACCCTCCAGGTGCAGCAACTCCATAGCATCGCTTGGTTATTTTTCGGTGGGGCTCCTGGAGACCTTGCTAGCTGACCCCGCGGAGGACCCCAGACTGCAACTCGGACACAGGGGACAGGTAAGGCGGGTTACTGGTTGCGGTAGCCCGCGGCCTGGGCAGTCTCACCTCTGGTCTCATGGGACAGACCGGTGGTGCTGAAAGTGAACACCGGCCTTGACCGCATGATACACTAGACCACCAGGGTACATATGGTGCAGGAATCCAGTGTTCTGGTGGTCAAAAATCAGCCAGGGGAGGTCAGCTTTCCCTATTACAGGGCCCCTCCCTCAGCTGAAGGCGCCATTCCACTGCTGTTCTCCTCCTCAGACCCCGCCCCCTCAGAGGTCTCTGGCAGTCATTTTCTGCAGGTCAGCCTGCACTCTGTCTGGAAAACGCTGGGTCCGGTCCCCCTACATACCTCTCCCAGGAGTCAGGTTATTTAGTGCTATAGCCTACCAGATATTGCATCTGAGTAGTTGAATGTAGCGCCCTTTTGCAGTTAGTGTTTTTCTGCATAGTATGTGACTTTTGCTAGCACTGCCTGTCTGTATGATTTTTCTAATCTGTCACCCTATGCCTTTCTCTTTCCTCTCACTATAACCCTATCATACCAGTGTATTAAGGGTCTACTATACTTCTCTTTTACTTATAAATGTGAAGGCTGTCACATACTGTTCGGTTGCACTCTATGCAGTACCATATTCTGTGCTGTGCTCTCCTGCAGCTTAATTAAGCATAGGTATGATCACTATACTGTATACCCATCTTTATACACTGTTGCATAATAGCGTCTGCATATCCATTTGTATTTGATGTATTCTGTTGCATAATAGTGTTTGCATACCCATTTGTATTTGGTGTATTCTGTCGCATATTATTGTATACTTTGCGACTATGTCTAACAAAGGGAAAAGTAGCAAGCAAGTGACTGCACCTACATTGCTCTCACGCAAATCCTGTGCAGCAAGCTTGGATGAGGAGGATGTTGTCCAGGATGGACTATGTACAACGTGTGATATTACACCAGGTACGTCTTCTGCCTTGCCCAGGAGCCTCCTTGGGCATCCATGACTCAGGTGCTAGCTACTATTGCTGAACACCTTACAGTCCCGGCAAAAATTCTCCCTATGGGGTTGCCTAAACAGGTACAGGCAGTACCAGTACATCCATGCGTAGATGTCCTCTCTACTTCAGTACAGAGTCTAGCAGCTTCCTCTACAGCCTTTCAAAATATGTTGCAAAGTGAGAAGCCCCTACCCAGTAAACCTACCAAGCATACTGTGTTGTCTTCACAGTCTACGCAACTTTCAGAATCTGTGATATCATCTGAGGCAGAAGATGCTGATGATCTCTATGATACTGAATCTCCCTCAGGGGAAGGAGAGAATCAATCTAAAATTAATATACCTGCTTTTGAGCGAGCTGTCTGATCTATCCTCCAAATAGAAGATGATGAGCCCACCCCCAAATCAAAGCAACCACTATTTAAATGACAAAAAGTGGTTTCAGCAGAGTTTCCTCTCCCTGATCAGCTAGCCAAGCAAATGGCAGCGGTGTAGCAGATGCCCGGTAAGAGGTTTCAGCTCATAAAATGCCTGACCTATTGTTACACTTTTCCTGCAACTCATTGCACAAAATGAGAGGCTTCCCCAGCAGTAGATTCCCATGTTACGCGATTGATTAAAAGCTCCATAGATAGAAAGATTGAAATTGGCCTTAAATCTGTGTATTCCCTTTCAGGAGCCATTGCATGCCCAACCATGGCTATTGCCTGGGTGGCAAAAGCAATTAAGAGCTGGGCAGATGTCCTAGAAGAGTATTTCTCCCTAGATGCCTCTATGGATCAGATGTCTTATATAGCCCACATATGAGATGCAGCTTCCTATATTGGAAAAGTAACCTTGGATGCTAGTCTCCTGGCCTCTACAGCATTGGCGATGTCAGTGTCTGCCCGCCGCACTCTTTGGCTATGGTCATGGAAGGCAGATTCAGACTCTAAGAAGGCCTTAGAATCATTAACTTACACTGGTGATATCCTGTTTGGCCCAGATCTAGACAAGATTGTAGCCACTTTGGCAGCATCAAATACTGCTTCTCTGCCCTCAGAAACTACTGCAAAGCCTTGGACAATGTCCTTCATGTCCTTTCATTGCCAGGAAAAGCCTAAAGGCCAATTCTTTCCTTGGCAAATCGGCTTCCACAAGGGCTGCCAAGCCCAGGGCCAAGCAGACCTGGGCCACCCAACATCCTGCTTCGAAATCTGAGGACAAACCTTCAGCCTGATGGGGCAGACCTCCTCCTGGGGGACCCCAGAGTAGGAAGCCAACTTCGTCAATTTTCCCAGTGCTGGCATAAAACCACCACAGACGTGGTCTATCATGTGTGCACCCTCTCATTCCTAAAATGCCCACGCCACCAGTTTTCTACACAGGCCGCAGTCGCCAAGTCTCAGTTTACTCAGTAATGCAGATTCTGGGATCCATGGTATCCACCTTCGACATGGTGGAGTATGCTCAGTTCATTCCAGTCCTCTGCAACACCTAATCCTCTCCAGATGGAACGGGTTTTCCCAATAGATCAGATCCCAGACAATGATTCTCTCTCCAGAGGTTCATCTGTCCCTCTCCTGGTAGTTACAGATGTCCAACCTAACCAAGGATTGCCCCTTTTGGATGCCGGAGTGGGTACTCCTTACAACAGACACAAGCCTCTGGGGAGCAGTGACTGGTCAACACTCCTTCCAGGGCCATTGGACATCAGTTGAGTCGACCCTGCCAATGTATGTATTGGAACTACGAGCCATCTACAGAGCCCTCACTCTGGCTCAGGACATTCTTCAGGGTAAGCCTGTACAAGGGCATTACGACAATGCCATAGCAGTGGCCTACATCAATCACTAAAGAGGCACTCGAAGTCAGTCAGCAATGGCAGAAATGTCATGCATTCTCACATGGGCCAAAGGTCACATCCCGGCCATCTCCGCGGTGTTCATTTCAGGATTTCTCAACTTCGAAGCAGACTTCCTCAGCAGTCATGACGTGCATGCCAGGAAATGGTCCCTCCACCCAGAGGTCTTTCAACTCCTAGAGGACCAGTGGGGCCTGCCAGAGGTGGACCTCATGGCCTCATGAGACAATCACAAGCTACCAGTGTAGGGGTCCAGAACAAGGGATGCTGAAGCAGCCTTTGCAGATGCCTTGCCAGTGAAGTGGACCTTCTATCTGGCATTCCTATTCCCTCCAGTATTCGTTCTTCCTCGAGTCCTTCGGAAGTTCATGCAAGACGGAGGCACTGTCCTGCTGGTGGCTTCGGCCTGGCCCAGACGACATTGGTATGCCAATCTTCACAGCCTCTCCATAGACACTCCTCTCCTACTTCCTCAACATTTGAACCTGTTGTCTCAAGGTCCATGTCTACATCTGGACCTGGCCCATCTGTCTTTGACAGCGTGGCTCTTGAGACATCCCTCCTTAGGCCCAAAGGATTTTCTAGCTCGGTGGTCCAGACTTTGCTCAGAACGCATAAGCCAACCTCTGCCCGGATCTATCACAGAGTGTGGCACACATACTTCCAGTGGTGTGCTACCAGAAGTTTTGACCCTCAAGTTTTTGGGTCTCTAGAGTCCTGGACTTTGTCCATCTGGTTCCAGCGCATAATTGCTCCAATGCCAGATATTCACACCTTCCTTCAGGGTGTCCTCCATATTCAACCTCCCTTCATCCCTCCAGTGGTTACCTGGAATTTGGCAGTGGTTCTCCAGGCCCTTCAGGGCCCTCTGTTTGAACCCCTGGAATCTGTGGAACTCAAATGGCTCAGAGCGAAGACTCTCTTTCTTCTGGCTCTTGCGTCTGCTCGTAGGGTGTCAGATGTAGGGGCACTTTCCTGTCGCTTCCCATTTCTGATCTTTCATCAGGACAGGGCTGTTCTTCAAACTTGTCCTGACTTCCTTCCCAAGGTTGTTTCTCATTTCCATTTTAAAAGAGAAAATCATAGTCCCAGCCTTCCCATCACCAGACCTCTCGGCAGGTGAGGACTCCTTGGATGTGAACACAATCTATGCATTGTAGTAAACTACTACAAATCCTGGCACTGTTATTATATATAAAAAAAATCTTAGATATGTACCTGCTGCAGATAATTAATAGGTTCCATTTTTAAACCCAAAGATCAATATGATATCAAAAAACAATTATAAATTAGCAGAAATTACTGTGCTGGTACCAAAGTACATATGGTAAAAGTTCTACTCTCTATTAAAAGACAGGGAGGCTTGTTTAACATACCGAATATAGGTTTATTTGATTACACATAAAACAATACACATTTATATCAGAAATAAAATAAATAAAAATCTTTAGCCCAAAGAAAATGTTTTAAAAGATTAACCCACAATACAAACTCAACAGTATCATTAATGGTTGCTAAACTATTTGATGAACCTGCAACCTAGTATTAATTTCACAAATAACATATATAGCAGCAATGATCTCATATATTTAATACTAGCATATATCAAGATCTTATGAGAGATCTCAAAGAAGGATTCTAGCAAAATATCCAAGACAATGGGCCAAATGTAATAGGTAGTCTGTTTTAGTAACAGTACAAACTCGCACTTTCTCGCACTTTTAAAAAGTGCGAGTTTGTACTGAAACTCGCAAATTCAATAGCCTGCGAACTTTTCAGCTCAAGGCTACTGCATTTGCGAGTTTAGGCGAGTTTAGGACTATGTAAACTGACACCTTTTAATGCGAGTAGCATTAAAAGTTGCGAGTTTTAGAGAAGCCATCACAGATCAGTGAGATCCGTGATGGCTTCTGTGTGTGTGTAAAAAAAAACGTGCATTGTTGCGACATTGTATCATTGATGTAACCACAAGATTAACCTCAATTAATCTTGCGGCTATGATGTAGCGGTTCCCACCATAGACTTCAATGGGGATTTCTCACCATAGAAGTCTATCGGAGACACAGACTGGCCGCATTCAGCTAATCAGGGAGCTGCTCCGACGGAGATGCTCCCTGATTGGCTGGCGGCCCCTTCACTGATGGGGCACACGTGTGCCCTGGTCATTTACGCGGAGCAAAGGTATGTGTACACACATACCTTTGCTCAGTCCGGCATGGATCGGGTTTTTTGCGGTTTTTTATTTTAACCCCTGGATTGCCAGTGGACGTAATCGACGCATAGGAGAGATGAGTATGGATTTTTTTTTTCAGGTACACCCCTATGGATTACTTCGGATACTAGGTGAGTATGTGTCAGTGTGCATGTATGTTTTATTAAAATTATACTTTCACGGTGTATATTTGTTTATTTACGTATTTATTTAGTTGTGGAACTACAAGTGCCAGCGGGCCCGTAATGCCCCGCATGCTGGTATTTGTGGTTCTCCAAATACCAGCATGCAGGGGAGGCTTGCTGGTACTTGTGGTTCTACAACTAAAGACAATATGGAAACTTTATTTTTACACTTTACACTAACACTATCAACCCGGCACCCACGGGCATAGGGTGCCGGGGATAGCCCCGGGCTATCAGTCTAGGCCTGGGGTGCCTTGGAGAGGGGGACCCCTTTATTGGGGGTGTCCTCATCTCCCCAGGGATCCCCGGCCTGGACTGACTAGCGGCCTGGGAAACCGGTGAAAGGTTTTCCCTGGCTGTGGCATTATCCCCCCGCTAGACAGAGTTCAGAGCTGGTTCTGGAATTTTCAGGGGACCCCTACTCGTTTTGTCCCCTGATTTTCCAGAACCAGGACAAGCTCAACAAAGCCCTGTGCTGGTTCTTAATATACAGGGGCCCCATACGCATTTTGGCCTCTGTATTTTTAGAAACAGAACAGGCTTTATAATGCCCGGGGCTGGTTATGCTTTTGGGGAGGGGGTGCACGTCATTTTTTTTTTATTTAAAAACATTTTACATAAGTACACACAGAAACATGTACATATCTCATGGATGTGTGCATGTTTCTGTATTAGTCTGACCTGCTCAGGATGTACTCGCTAGCCTGAAGCAGGTCTATTATTTGGGGACTTTTGGTAATCTTTTTTTTGCGAGTCTGAAACAGACACTCTATTACATTGGGCGAGTTGATTGTTTTCAATGTGAAAACATCTGGATGCGAGTTTGAGAATGGAGAGTTTTAGTAACTCTGAAAAATGCGAGTTTTAGTGAACAGACACCCTATTACATTGGAGAGTTGTGAAAAATTGCGAGTTTAGCACCAAACTTGCAATTTAACAAAACAGACACCCTATTACATTTGGCCCAATGTATCACTTCAAATAGCTGATATTTTGTTTCAAAAATCTGCAACAAAGTAATTTGTATAACTTGTTTAGTTTCTTATAGCTGTTAATAAACTGATTCGAATTCTATCAAGCAGGTCCAGTATACCGGTCAAGGTAAGGCAGTGAAAAAATAATTTTCTGTGTCACTGGCGTCCCAGTGCACACAGGTACTGTATAATACCGTCCACTACCACTAATGTTCAATTTGTTTTCAACCATCAGCTGGTAGATAGCGTGGTCACGCTGCGGGGGATCCTGGTAACCTATGGTTCCCGTGCCCATAGGTACCTAGTAGCCGGGCGTGATATTGACAATGAAACTGTCAGTTGATGGATAGCGTGGTCACGCTACGGTAGATCTCCTGGTGCCTGGAGTTCTTGTACCTGCAGTAATTTGTAGCCGGGTGCTAAGTGCGGGAAGCAATCAGGAAGCCGACTGCCTACCGGCAGCCGGCTTCCCGACTGTCTTATCCCGGCATGGGTGAAATGCCGGGCGTCTAGATGTAGACGCCCGCATTTCCACAATGCCGGGAGACTGGCACCCGGCATCACAATCGTAGTGATGCCGGGTGCCACGAGCGGACAGCCGCGGGGGGAGGGTTAGGTTTAGGGCTCCCCAGGGGGACTTAGGGTTAGGCACCCCCCGGGAGGGTTAGGGTTAGGCTAAGGGGAGGGAGGGTTAGGGTTAGGCACCCCCAGGGGGGACTTAGGTTTAGGTAGCGGGGAAGGGGGTGGTTAGGGTTAGGCACTTAGAGGGGGGATTAGGGTTATGCACTTGGGGGGAAGTTAGGGTTAGGCACCCCTAAGGAGGGTTAGGGGGGTTAGGTTAGTGGATACTTACCTATCCACGATCGGGATTTCCAGCGCTGTCGGGCTTCCACTGCGTCGCACTCTGCTCCTGTCGGGCTGCCGCTGACGGGAATCGAATCATACCCATTCCCTAAGTGCCAGGTGATATGCACAATCTTCTCCCGTACATCAAAGCCAGAGAGCAGAGCCTTCGTGAAGTTGGAGGAATCAATGTCTGTCAATGTGTTTCGCATTCCACGGACACCAAATGCTTAACTGTTTGGTGTCCGGTCCTTATTCACCACCGACACCCCATGGTATCCCTGTGGACCCTATGGAGTTCAAAGAAAAAGAGTTAACAAAAGTAAGTTTTACCATAACTCTCATTATTTAAACACCTTAATATTGAGAACATTATAAGAGCTCTAATAAGCCACAAATGCACTATGCATCAAGAACACACAGTGACTACACCAAAAAAATATTTTTTTAAACATATCTACTGGTAATTTAGGCATATTAGGCTTATCAGAGCTCTTATAATGTTATAAAGGATCTGCACCAACACAAGAATAATGTAAAAAAAGTAGTGTTTTTTTATTGAAAAAAAATGTAACATCACATACGGTTTGGACACATTTCAGTTAATAATTACTTTCCTTGGGTAACCTTAGGTGTAATACAGTCCAATAGATTAGCTAAGCTGGAAATACTGTAAAGCTAGCTTATCCTAAAAATCCCAGATCATATGTCAGATATTTAACGTACTGTATTTCTTGTGGTAGTTCCGAGTAGCCATATAATTCAGTGTAGGATATATACAGTAGGTAACAATATAGTGCAAAACTAAGGTTACAAATATAAAAGAATATAAATAAACGAAAACAATTTAGCTGATCAGATCATTAAGATTTTCAGATATGCCTAATTACTTCTTTATTTAGTACAAGATCACCAGTCCTTTATTTAGTAATTGAACCCAATAATACTTGTATATTCATCTCTATGTGTGCCTTTTTTTCCACATTTTTCCATTGTATAGTCAATATCTCATATAAACACTAATTTGTTCTATTTCTCAATGTGAATATACTGTAGTTAGTGATGATGGGCTGGTGTCTCTCACAACAAGTATATCCTAATACAGCAGATGGCCAGCAAGCTAAATTGTGACACACTCCAAAAGACATGAGGCCTGAGGTGATTCCAAAGTTACATACATTTAGCGTGAGTTCTCTTGGATGGCTGCATTACAAGGTGGTGCCAAATAGTCAATAGTTATCTCATTGTAATAGTCTGGCAATGTCTTTCACCAGTACAACAAGGTTGTTTTATGCGAAAAGCAAATCTCATTATCAGTAGCTTAATTATTTTTTTTATTTACCCGCCTAAACAAATTATTATTATTATCCTCTATTTATATGGTGCTATGAGGGTTCCACAGTACCTCACAAAGTACATAAATGAGCAAACACGAAAACAGCAATGAAAGGCGCACATCCACATGCCGACTAGGGACAGTATGATTATGACATCATAATCGTACCGTTGTTCCCCATCCCCTGCAGTGCCTAAACTGAATGACCAGTCATTATTGAGTCAGTACAAATAGCACGTGACGTGGTCATTTCTTTGCAATGATCAAACAGGGAGTTCAGTGTTGCATGTCCAGGTTATGCAGGCAGCAGGTATTTGTTGTGCTGAGGTATAAATGGAATAATTGGAAATCTTTCATGAAATGTTGTTGGCTCTCTAAGTTGAATTAACAAGTACAGGAAAGCTTGAAATGAGCTTGTCTGATAATTTATTTTGTATCCAACGTTATAAAACCTGTGGCCTTTACGCTAATGTTAAATACAATCCCAACATGAATGTTGCCAGTACAGTCAGTAAGTATAATAGTCTAATAGCAAGACACACATCTATAATGCCACTGGCCTTAACGGGTTGATGCCAATAACCTTGACTGCAGACCAGATTAGATAGTTTATATAAACATTCCAGCGAAGAGCACTTGTCTCTTCTGGAATGTCACAATTCTTTTCAGCAAGTTCATATATTTTATTTTTCTAAACATTTATTTACATACAGTAACCACAGCACTCTCTAAGTGCTTTACAATTTGCAACAAACACGTTAACATGGTATTAACAGACAAAAGAAGTGGTGAGAGCCCCCTGCTTATAAGCTTACAATAGCAAAATAGGGGTTTGATACTGTAGAAGCCATTTTGGAATAAGAATCCATTTTGTATGCCATGTATGCATGAAGGGTGGGTGCACAGGACAGGATGGAGTTAATTCATTGTACAGACCCTGTTATAAGTGCACAGAAAACCATATGTACATATATGGTAAGGTATGCGATTCCAATGTTTAAACAGAGCCATAGTCTCACTGCAGATAATGCATACCAGATGTGTTGCGTGGTACCTTATAAAGGATACTGTCTGTAGAATAAAGCAGAGAGAGATGGAGATGCGTGTGGTGCATACAGCTGTGTCCCGTGTCTTCTTCCCTACACACATGAACATATGTAGCCTTTAGCAAACAAGACTCTGAGGGTGACCAATAAAGAACTAATTCGCTGGCCATAGCTAGTGAGGAGAATTAACAACATGGAGGTCCCACCGAGATGCCCAGCAGTGTTGACCACAGGGCAGATGTGAGATCGTGCTCTGGGGACAGAGTTGCCAGGACAATTTCCCAGGTGAGTAAACAGAAAAGTTGTGCCCTCCTGGTATCTGTCCCCATTGCAGTTGATGGTCTGTCCTGCTGGAATCAATCCTTGGGTAATTATTGGTCACCCTAAAGGTGTTGTTATTTAAACATGTTATAATCTGTTATATGTTCAGTGAATGATAGGTGAATGTTTAAAGTCTTGTTTGTCTGTTTGTTATGTACCAAACCAGTCCTAATTGTGTTTTTAGAGTAACTTTGATTTAGCCACTGATTTAACTTTAGAAGAGGGCCCTACACAGTAATTTGTTTATGAAATAGAAGAATGCCATGAAATTCCATTAGATTTAGAAAGGTACATCAGAGAAGGATTGGATACATTGACAGAAATGTGTTTTCATGTATTAGTGTATGAAAGAACAGAAAGGGAGAGAGACCCTGTCAGGCAGTGTGTTCAGAAATAGGAGGAACGTTACATCCAGTCAATAGTGTTAATAACTGAAGCAGGAGGAAAATCAGTGCATGGATGTGCCTATAGATAAACATTTGATGATATTATTCTTGTGCACGAGAATAATAATCACAGGGCCATTTGGTCTGATTTGAGTCATAAGGGACTTTGACTCAGCTATACGAGGGACTGTTATAGCATTGGAAAACGGCGATAGTAAGCCGGTGCCTGAGAGTTGTGACACTCAGGTGATAAAGAAGCTTTATGGGAATCATAAAGCAGGATATTTGATGAATGTTTAAAAAAGCTGACATCCATAGACTGACTGGTTTAAACCTCACAAAATGAGATATGAGAAGCAGAGGTTAATAAATATAACCTACATGACACACTGAAAGGTCTGATTGAGAAATGTAATAAACGTGAATAAGAATATAGAAATGACCACCAGATGCCCACTTACTTAATTATCACTGAAGAGGAATGTTGCGTTTTATATAACTAGTGTTTTGTTTGTTTTATTTTTCTTTTCTTCTTAAAATGTATATTTCATTTGTATTGTGAAGGCATGCTGTGATAGAGGTGCTTTGCTGATGACAATGGAATGCAGGATGTCACAGAAAATGGCTGCCGTGCTGTAACTGAATGTTTGCTTGTGAATGAGATGGGCCCATATCCATGTGTATGTGATAAAAGAGAGTCGAGTGAACTTGAGAAAGTACAGTTGGTTGGAACAATTGTGTTGATCAGTGTGACGTGTGTGAATGATTGTGCGTAGTGAAGGTGTACTAGGGAATTGTGGAGAAGTTGTGCAGGAATTGAAAGGGTTAATGTGAGTGAATTGCCATTTTTTCATGGGGACGCCCATAAATAAAAAATGTGCATTGCAAGATTGGAAAAAGGATTGATGTTGAATGCATTAATAACAAAATGCTTTGTTTGATATTTTCTATATTGTTTCTGTAACTTGTGAGATCAAGAGACATATTGTAATTCTAAAAGAAACAGTAATTATATTTGATTGCTGCAGAAGGGATTAATAATAGTAAAAGTGATGTAAAATTTCCCTAACAAAATGTTTTATCAGTTCATGATTTCTTTAAACTGTTGAATGATGCATGCTTACAAATTAAAATGTTAATGGTTTTAGACGACCAACAAGAAAATAATTTTACAAATCTAAGAATATAGGTAGAATAGGGGCTGTTGTTTAGATATGACTGGACTTAATTAATTAGAAGGAGCCATAGGAATGCATATTGCCAATACAGTTGCGCAGGTCAAGTAAGCTTTAAATGAAAAGAAAAAAATCGAATAATCCACTCCAGATGTTCCAAGTTCTGGAGTGTAAGGGAATGTGGTAATATACCCGTTATAGAAGAGAAATTATCCTCAGTTGTACTTTCACCCTTGGAAAAGTCAGGATGTTGAAACTTTATTTTGTTTACAGGAATGTAATTAGAATTACACTGACACTACTTAAAACATGCCAGGACGTTTTTTTTGTATGCTTCTAACTGATTTGGTTAAGATACTCAGATCAATATTAAAGATTAGGATTAAGTAAGATAAACAGATACAATTTTTTTGGTTCAAAGCTCCAACCCCACCTAACCAAAAGGGTATGTCTGGACCCCAAGGGGGGGGGGGGTGGCGGCGAGGGAAAAAGTCGTACAAAAAGTGTCTGTACTAAAGATATTTAAACAATTCAGAGGATTTTTAGGTCTTATTGTATATTGTATTGTACTTAAAAGGTGATAGACAGCAGGAATTTAAAAGTACTGTATGTTAGTTCTTGTGTTAACTCTGCTACATTACAGCAGTTAGGTAAGATTGAATCCAGATGTCACTTTGTTTCTCATGTATTCAAGAGGAGGGAGGAAATGTACTATTGGGGGATGATGCTGGCATATGAGAGAAGATCTAGCAGCACAGCAAATGCAAATTGGAAGGGTCCAAGGCTGCACATCCCTATTGCAAATACTATATGTAGTTCAGCTAGTAACCACAGGGGACTAGTGAGACACGGGAAGATGAAAATTATGATTACTTTTTTTTATTTTTCATCTTTCTTTAATGATAATGATTGCTTTGAATTAATGAAATCTTTTTTGATAAGTTATGTTATTGTAAATTATAGATAGATTATACATAGTTTGTATTAGATTTTTTGTTTGCTGCTTTTCAAATGCCGACAAATTTAGTTTTAAGTAAGTTCAAAAGCACATATCAGAGAACATACCCCAGAAGAGGAACTGCTCCTGCAAACCAAGTTGGCCAAACAGGCTACAGTAATATACCTACCTGATATTTTGATATTGGTGACCAGAAACAGCAGAAACATTGAACCTGACTTTGTTAAAAGTTGCAGTTACAGGTTCCTCAGAAGTAATGGAAAGACTTGCACGACTTCGGGTGATGGATGGATGGTTGAGCACCACCTCTGTCTGCCACGTGCACTATTCTCAGTCTGAGCCCAAATACTTCATGGAAGCACTCATGAGTTTAGAGATCTATGGTAAAAATAGCCAAGAAACACTGGATAGCTCCAGACTCCAGTTAGGCTGCATAAGCCTATCCCTAATCATTGCACAGCCCAGAAGAAGAAAGAAAGGAGTACCTCACAGATGTTAATCCTTCCAGAAATGAAAGATTGATTTTATATAGTTGGTTAAGTGTTGGGTATGTTCTGTGCTCAGACCTGTTGTCAAACTGACTATGGTTTTGAATGGTAGCAAATACAATAGAAACACAATAGAAACAATATGAACAATAGGAAAAAGGAAAATAAATGACAGAAGTAATTCATACATGTGAAGTACTTGAGGTCATAGAGAGTGACAAATGTCACTTGAATGTATCTTGGAGAATCTGACCAAAGCAATGATAGAGTGTAAAGACTGAATTATACAGTCAAATTGAACTATGAAAAGTTTGTTAGAATGTTTATTTTTAATATGATTGATAGTCAAGAACTTTCCCAGTGTGAAACGTAGGATGAGAGCTTATGGAATACTATTTGGTATAGCTGTTAGAACAAGATGTGATTTCCTACAAGTGTTACAATATGAGCATAGTAACTTGATTCAATATGTGATGCATATATAATAGAAACTAACCAAAGTCCACCACCAGGTGTTCTCTTATGTTCTAGATCCCAATTCAATTGCAGCACCTAGAAACTGCAACCAGGTGATTGGGTTGTGATAAAGAAGCATCTAAGGAAAAGTCCTAGGACCCAGTTACAAGGTCCTTATCAAGTTCTCCTAACTACTCCAATGGCAGTAAAGGCGGCAGAAAAGAAAATTTGGATTCGCCTCACACTGCAAGATCATTACATAAGGGGAGTTGGAGTAATTTGAAGTTATGAATTGATATATATGTTGCTAGGCCCTAAGCCAGACAAAGGCTTGTGAGGATGTACTGTATACTATGATTTGTTCTTGTTATAGTTTTGTTTCTAGTTTTATCAATATCCAGACCTAGTGTAAAGAATGGTGACAATATAGAAGTTTTAGCCAGACTATTTAATACTGTTATAGATGAAATAGTTGATGTGTTTGAAATAATTACGAATTAATTGAAATTCCAGGTGAAGGTTTTGGGACAGTTTAGGCTGATCCTTGAGTATCTCACAGCTACACAGGGAAGTATGTGTAAAATAGTGAGACCTGTTTGCTGTAATTATATAGCTGATAATTTATCTGACCCAATATATGTACACTTAGAGAAAGTTAAGAAATTAAATGACAAGTTTAGGAAGATACATAATGATCCAGAGTATAATATTGATAGTAATGGATAATTTACACGGTTGAATATGTCAAGTTGGTTCAAGGGAACAGAAGAATAGTTTTCAGGTATTTTCATGTTAATAGCTAAAGGATTGAAATTACTAGTCATCTACATGATTGTCAGGATAGATATACGACTAATAAGGAAAATACTTACACTTGATTACTGTTCTAGGTTCAAAGCGTCTAAAGAAATGTCAAAGACAACTATGATCCTGCTACATGGACATACCCAGAACTTTTGTGCAATTTGAAAGACAAGAGAACCATTGCTTTGCAGAGATTTATGTGAACAATGTATGGAAATAATTGAAGGCTTTTGCAAGAATACAGATGAAAAGAAGATACAGGACTATAGGAACTGAGGGACTCATCACCTATGTGGTCTTGAATGGGCTCTGCCCCATGCAGCTACCTCGTTAGGAGGGATAACTTGTTGTGTGAAGTAGGGACCAGCTACATAGGGGGTGGGCCATGGCTAGGTAAGCTAGAAAGATAATAGTATGTAAAATTTGAATCGAAAGGAGGGAATATGTAGAAGCCATTTTGGAATAAGAATCCATTTTGTATGCCATTTATGCATGAAGGGTGGGTGCACAGGACAGGATGGAGTTAATTCATTGTACAGACCCTGTTATGAGTGCACAGAAAAGCATATGTACATATATGGTAAGGTATGCGATTCCAATGTTTAAACAGAGCCATAGTCTCACTGCAGATAATGCATACCAGATGTGTTGCGTGGTGCCTTATAAAGGATACTGTCTGTAGAATAAAGCAGAGAGAGATGGAGATGCGTGTGGTGCATACAGCTGTGTCCCGTGTCTTCTTCCCTACACACATGAACATATGTAGCCTTTAGCAAACAAGACTCTGAGGGTGACCAATAAAGAACTAATTCGCTGGCCATAGCTAGTGAGGAGAATTAACAATACGAAAGCCACTTATCTGCTTATGAGCTTCAGGTTTCTATCTATCTGTCAAGGTGCATACACACACAACGATTTTTTGAACGATTATCATTAACGATAACGTTCATTGTTCAATCATTGAAAAAATCGTTCACTTTCTAAGTTAAAACGATGAACGATTATCGTTCATGCGTGTTCACGTTTGTAGTTTGTAGTTCACTCAGACCGACCAACTCAACAATTTTCATTAAGGGAATATGCAAAAATCATTTGTAGTTCAAAAAAATTGTTCATTTGTTAATTTGACAGAAAATCGTTCATAAAATCATTAAGAAAATTGTTGGTAACAAAATTGTTGTGTTTGTATGCAGCTTTACTATTGGCATATAGACAGCAGTTTGTGATAGTTGCACTTCAGCTTTGTGCCCTATATCCTACATAGTCATCTTCCAATGCAATGGGAAATTACATGGCGCTGCTGAGGACTTATCATACCAAGGACAGTTTTGCCTCAAGATCAACTAGAATACCATCTCAGTCCATCTAATGAAACCATAATTTCTACTGTAATTGTTGTCACCTCTCCTTGTTGTTGCCCTCTCAGTTCCTTCTATGGTGGTTTTAGCTACATACATGGTGGCAACAGCTGCCAATCAACATAAGGAATAACAGGCACACATGATCTAGCAGGATACCATAAGTGTGTCCATGCAACAAGACAGAAAGAGCCTGTATAGAACTACAAAAGGAAGGAGGTACAGTTTAAATAAACAGCAAAGGAAAGTTATGGATAGCAGCAACTTGAGATTTTTACAGTGGCTGGTTCATGTTTTGTGCCTCTGCATTTCAGTCTCTCCTTTTTCTATCTGTGCAGCTCCACTGGCAGCTGCTTTTGAATTGGTGGCTGATATTGCTGCTACCTTACAATAGATACATGCACTTTCCTCCTTAATAACAGCAATAATACTTTTAACAGCAATAATTGTTATTGATCTTGTACATTTTCAACAAATTAGTTAGCTACCTATCCCATGGTATTTGTAAAGTTCTACCATGTGAAGTCATTGATCATATACAATAGGTTGTCAAGGCAATAGAAGATCACTTAAAGCAGCTCCGATGACAGTTAATTGTCAATGTATTTACATAAAACATATAATTTATTTTTTAGATTATAGAAAGTGTGAATTCACTAGCTACGGTATTATTTACAGTCTTAAAATTTCAGTCTTAAATTTTCAGTTAAGTGTATATTTCTGCGTTCAAGAAGGTGAATTTTCTGTGGATTTTATGGTTTTGCATATTTTTTTATGCTTTTACCGCAAGAATTTAAAAGTTAAATAACAATAAAAGCATACATGTATATATATTTTTGAAATGGATGGAGCTATTTGTTACAATTTTAGTCAAATTGTTTAAAATATGTCATGTTTGGTATCCAGTGCCCTATCTGGAACAAAAGGTCTCTAACTCATCTCTGTATACTTGGTGCATAATATAAAACTATTATCCACTGTCAATATAAACTTTTTCTGGACTTTATGATGATAAAACTATTATCCACTGTCAATATAAACTTTGTTTCTGGACTTTTTGACTTGATACTGCACTTTACAAGCCAAACAAGTTAACTTTAAAAATACTAATAATAATTGTTCACATATTTGACATACACTGTAGGTTTATCTGTAATCAGGGTTGTACTGGATAATGCACGGTGGGTCTCACTAACTCGGAGCAATGCCTCCTCTACTGTAGGAGGTTGGAGTCTATTGTACCACCACTGAACGCAATAAGAATGAATAGTACACCTAAAATAAAACTTGTTATCTGTAGTGGCTTCAGAGGGTTAACAATAAGTGAGACAGGAGGCCATCTTGAATTGGGGAAGGGATATGTGGAGTGCCCTGCAAATCAGCAGATGCTTAGTATGGCAGCGCCCACTGATTGGCTAAAACTGGTCTGACTCTTAAGGGGCCTATCCATTAGCAGATAAATTTGAAAGATGAATGATTTATCGTTCAGTCGTTCAATTTATCAGTTAATGGATAGGCTCTGAACGATAAAAATGTACACTCCCGCGGACTACAAATTGGGTCTTTTGTCTCTTCAACATGTTGGTCGATTATCGTTTAATGCTGACAGATATTAGAAATATCTGTCGCGGTAAACGACGAACGTTTTTTTTATGAAAATTAATAGAAACATAATAAAAAATCCTTTCCCAGAATGATGTCATGCAATATCTTTCATCATTCGTCGTTTGCAAAAATCTGTCATGTACATGACAGATATCTGTCACAGCAGCCCAAGGAATTTTCAAAAGATAAATCTTTTGTCTTTTGTCTTTCAGAAAGATCTGCTAATGGATAGGCCCCTATAGCCAATCACACCTGAAGTGCAGGAAACCACATGGGAAATGTAATTTCAGGACTCTTTACTGTAACATACAGTACAGCATGTCTCTGATGGATCTGGATTCAGGAGCTGCAATTTCTTTTTCTGAATGGGACCAACTACCTCCATGAAGTAGGAGAGTATGTAGTGTGAGTAATAACAGATTACCACAGTTGGTGTGTGAGTACTGTCTTTTCTTTACAGTGGAGGTACAGGTGCCAGAGGGCCCCTACTGCCCGGGCTAGCTGGGAAATGTAGTTCCACTGTAATGAACAATATTTGTAACTATTTTTCACACATTAACGCACTGCCACCAAGGCTTCCTTGGATTCCTTTATTGGAGGTCCCTACTTCCCTGTGTGTCCCCCTGCAGTGGCATTACCCCACCCTGGCTGGGCCTGGTGCTAGTTACTGGAAAAACTGGGGGACCCCACAATTAATTTTCCCACAATTTTACAGTGCCAGAACAAACTCAGAGGTTTTGGACTGGTTTTCCTTTTGGGCGGGACCCCGCATCTTTTTTTATTTTTTAACACTTTCATCACTGTAACACACAGTAGCCTGCACAGAACTGACTGATCTGTGCAGTGCTTTGTGAAAACACGCTGCTGATTAGGACATTTACTGTATGTGATTCTTCTAGTCTGCTTTGAGTATTCCTGTCTAGGGAAAGCACTTGTGGTTTGGTTCGATGGTGTATTGACTTCTATTTGTGTGTTTTGCCATCTATTTCTGTGCGGGATCATGTTTTTGCACACATGTTTGCCTTTAGTAAATCTCTGAGTTTAGGGAAACTCTCACGGGAATGTAAACTTGGCTAAACATGATTCTTAGTAAATTTGCTCTTTGTAGTCTGACCTGGTTGCAGTTATAGCAAATGGATGAATAATATAGTATTTCAAAGAACCCAAATAATACAATGAAATTCACTGATATCCCTCTAATAAGCAAATGGACAGTCAACATGATATAATTACTTTTTTTTCTCTAATTCACTGAGTTTCTTCAATTTTCTTCAATTTTCATAAACAATCTAAAGCAGAAATTCAACTTAAAAGTTATTATTATTATTATTATTATTATTATTATTATTATTATTATAAAGAGATTTGGATCTTGAATCGTGTTGGTTTTGGAGGCTACACTGGGAAGGGATCCTGCACCGTCATCTTGGACAAGAGGTATGTGCCTTTTTTAGTTACCATTTAGAGATATATAGGAGCGGGCACCTATATAATACCCTCTTTTCGCACATACTACTTTTATTTATTTTATTTATTTTTTTGTCCAGGTGCAGTTCCCTATTCACCTGCACATTGTTGCATATTTTATGACAATTTTGCTTATACAGTACATATTTTTATATATGTCTTTTATGAACTATGTATGGTGTTTTTTCACATTTTTATGAGAAAATAAATATATTTTGTTACCAATATAAATTTGGGACTCAAAATTTTGTACCTGGTGGAACACAAAGATTCCCAGATGGTATTCACCATACAGCACAGAGTGTGAGTATGGGTGCGCAATAAAATGAATATCTTATCCTCAGCTTTATTATGCATTTTAGAAGTACAGGTTGAGTCTTTGATATCCAAAATGCTAGGGACCAGGGGTATTTTGGATAATGTAATAGTCCGTATTTTGGAATATTTGCATATCATAATGAAATATATTGGGAATGGGACCCACATATACACACACAGACTGCATTTATGTTATATACACCTTATACACACAGCCTGCAGGTAATTGTATACAATATTTCAATAATTTTGTGGCTCAAACAAAGTTTATGTACATACATAATGTTCAGTTATGTTTCATACACACCCTATACACACAGCCTGAAGGTAATTTTATACAATATTTGTAATAATTTGTGTCTTAGACAAAGTTTGTGTACATTGACCAATCAAAAATCAAAGGTTTCCTTTTCTCAGTCAAGCCCAAAAAAATCTGCATTTCGGAATATTTGTATATGGGAGACTCAACCTGTACTGCATTAAAGAGTTAAATAAACCTTTACAAGCTTTCGCTTGCACCTTATATGCGTAAGTTAGGTGTGTTATCCTGACGTTTGAAGGATCTTTATGAGTTACTTAGTAGATCTTTCTTTCCAAGATATCATTATTTATCTTTTCCTGCACCTCCTGTATGGAATCTAGTTGCATCCCCCATCATTAATAGGGGAATGCATGAATTACTCATATTTTGTGTAGTGAAAAAACTATTAGATGCGACACACCTACTCCCCGGGTATATAAGGGGGAAGAAAAGTCTCCCTGACATGGTGGGTAGTGTATTTGTGTCTGCGCACTAGGAAGGGGGGGAGAGCAGCGATCTATGGTAGGGAGTCATCTGTGGTGGATGGAACAGTGATCTATACTAGGGAGAGATCTGTGTGAGGGGGGACTTCTATGCTGGGGGAGTTCTGTGTGAGGGGAGACTTCTATGCTGGGATAGATCTGTGTGAGGAGGACCTCTGTGCTGGGGGAGATCTGTGTGAGAAGAGGATTTCTCTTTTAGGGGGATATCTGTGTGAAGGGGAGACTTTTATGCTGGTGGAGATCTGTGTGAGGGGGGACTTCTATGCTGGGGAGATCTGTGTGAGAAGGACTTATATGCTAGTGGGATATCTTTGTGAGGGTAGACTTCTATGCTAGGGGGAGATCTGTGTGAGAGGGAGGGGACTTCTATGCTGGGGAGATCTGTGTGAGGTGGGACTTCTGTGCTGGGGAGATTTGTGTGAAGGGGGATTTTTATGCTAGGGGGACTTCTATGCTGGGGAGATCTGTGTGAGGTGGGACTTCTGTGCTGGGGGAGATTTGTGTGAAGGGGGATTTTTATGCTAGGGGGACTTCTATGCTGGGGAGATCTGTGTGAGGTGGGACTTCTGTGCTGGGGGAGATTTGTGTGAAGGGGATTTTTATGCTAGGGGGAGATCTGTGTAGGGGGGACTTCTATGCTGGGGGAGATCTGTGTGAGGGGGACTTCTATGCTAGTGGGAGATATGTGTAAAGGGAGGACTTTGATGCTGGGGGAGATCTATTTGTGTGTGGGGGGAATTTCAGTGTTAGGGGGAAATCTGTGTGTTAGGGTGGATCTGTACTATGAGGAGATCTGTGTGTGGGGAGATTTGTGCTAGGGAGAGCTGTGTGTGAGGGAGGAGCTCCGTTTGATGGAGGAAGAGCTCAATATGAATTTATATGTATATTACTATGGGGCCCCAAACTAGTATCTTGCCTAGGGCCCTGTGAGGTCTTAATCCGACTCTATCTTTGCCCCACTGTCCAGCCACTTGCCATCTCTGATGTGTGGGGACTGGGAGACGTCACAGGGGTGTGAGGAGTGTGGGATGCACAATGTCATGGGAGGGGCTAGTAGTTGTAGGTAGGATCCCAATCAACAGGGTCCCATGCCCAGATATCCCAACAGTGTCACTGTGTAATGGGCGGGGATGGTTCCAGAGTGGGGCTGATGGCTCGATAAGTGCACCAAACTAAGTGTATGATATCATCCACTGCAAGGAGGTTGAGAGAGAAGTCAGGACAGACTAGAGCTCTCAGCATCTGCTCAGCTGCACTGTGCCTGACATTTGTTGTGCCTGTGTGCACCGCACTATTTTGATTAAGAGAAGAAGACTGTCTACTGTGAGAAGCCTGGTTCTGGATGGTTCATGCTCGTGACCGCAGCTCAGCTGTAAATAAACTCTGTGCTGGAGTAACACATGAGCAGCTGGAGTGAATTATGTGGATGTGGGTTTTTCAATGTATTTTATGTGGATATGGTTTTATTCAATGTATTTGATGTGAATCTGGTTTTATTCAATGTATGTTATGTTGATCTGGCTTTTTCAGTGTAATTTATGTGGATCTGGCTTTTTCAGTGTATTTTATGTGAATCTGGCTTTTTCAGTGCATTTTATGTGGATCATGGGGTTAACTAACCTAACATATATACTCAGACATGTTAAGGCCGTACTTGTAACATTCTTAGTGATGACCTGGGCACGTGTTAGGAGGAGACGCCCCTGCCACAGTTGGCTATGCCCCTTTTTGGCAGCGCAGGCACCGCAGCCATGTGCAGGGAACCCCTACTCACACATCAGCACCCTGCCCTGCTCCTGGTCTGCCATGAACACTAACTGCTATCATGCTTTTATACAATTTTTTTTTTTGGGGGGGGCACCATTTTTCAAATTGCCCCGGGCACCAAAATCCCTAGTTATGCCTCTTTTGACAATCTGTTTTAAAGTACAAATCCAACTGTTTCTGAGTTTCCTAGCTTATATATAGCTCTGATGTAGATATATCTTTGTGTTAAGGTGTTGAAATGATTTTGTCCTAAATTGTTGGCTGGAAAATAAATTATTGGTATATTTTCCTGGATGCCACTGCTTCTAACATATGCTCATGAATATTAAAGTTCTTAAGTAGCCTGGTATAAGTCCACAGTATGTTTACTTTACTATACTCAGTCACAGTTACATAGAAACATATAATTCCTGCTGCATCCCTTAGTGAGGTGTAAGGAACTTATATTAAGAATAATTATCTAGGTGAAAAAGCAGCAGAGGTAAAAGCCAGAGCCTAGACCAGTGGTCTCCAACCCGTAGCTCGCGAGCTACTGGTAGCTCGCAGCCATAATTTGGATAGCTCTTCTAGCTGCAGTACTGCTGAGTCAACTAGGAGGAAGTGACCTCTGACAAAGCAGTGGAGTGACGGGGCAGCGCATCAGGTGATTGTCATAGGGCGACTGCATTTGAGGCAAGTGACTCCTGCCCAGCCCTGCCTATATCTTTTGCTCCTCTACAGTATTTACCTCCTTGGAGCCGGTAATTAAAAGTGAAATGTGCAACAATATCACTGTATTATTTAAATGCATTGTTGTTTTCTATGAAACATTTTTTTCTTACATTTTTCGGTTATTAACCAGATTTTTTTTTTTTTTAAATGTTAGTAGCTTTTCAGGAAGTTTCATTTTTCTTGAGTAGCTCACATCCCAATTAAGGTTGGCGACCACTGACCTAGACTGTAGCCTTCTATTCTTTGACTATAGCTGAAATGAGTTGATTAGTCTTACTATACAGTATTGTATACAATTGCATAACAGATACTTTTGTTTCATTTACAGCAGCTATCAGTAACACTATCTTATCATTTCTGTTTACTGTGATATGAATTCCACAGTAGGAATGACAGATTAATCAATATAATAACACTTAATTATGGCTCCGTTGTATCTATTGGCTATGAAAACTATCCAGCGCAGTCTTTTTAAATGCCTGGACTTCATTACTCCCCCAGCTCTTCCCTCAGACTGACAGCTAAGGGTATAATGAATCTTATAGAAGTTTACTGTAAGTGGCTTACACTACTAGCTCTCTTTAGTATCCATTACTAATCTTCCCTTCTGGCTGAAAAAAAGGATGTGTTATGTGTGTAACTAGCGTTAGCCTCTGTCACAACTGGCTCATTTTGTTTTCTACCACCTTTCCTTTAGTGCTGCCTCTGCGCTGCTGCTGAATACATTATTTTGTTAATCACTGCTGCTCTGAGCCCCTTCAGCTACCAGCCCATATCCTTTCACACAGCCTGGCTTCTGCAAAGTAGCTCTTCCCAAAGCTGCCTGTCACTGTGGGCTTACTTCTATAAGCAGCTTCTCCACCAGCTGCTGTCACCGGGCCAGCCTCTGCTCCTCCTCGCAGCAACTAGTCACTGCCTCCAGGTGGGTTCCTGTGACAGCTGCCAATATGAAAGCTGTCCTGGCCACCAAGCCCCACAAACGCCCATGTTCCCTGACACTGGCCACCACAGAGCACTCTGCCATGCGCACAGTAGCTCCGGCCGCCACCTTTCAGGAAGGATGAGTACCTCTGCCCACTGGCCTCTACAGCGTCTGCCGGCCAACCCTATATACTCTGCCTCAAGTTGCGCACACACCCTCACTTTCTGGCTGCGAGATCCCTACATTCCACCTACACCACGCACTGTGCTTATGGCTGGAGGAGCTTGTAGTATGTTCTAGAAGCAGCCTGTGCCCCCCCCCCCATTCCTCTCATGGAGCATAATAAAGATTAATACACTAGGGTATATTTCATCCCATTGAGAGCCCATAATGGGGGTTGACACACACAAGGAATTAATCAAATATACTGTATATATTCACACATTTTTACCTCATAAATTGTATATGTATGTACAGTATCTGTATACACAGACCACATCAATATACACTGCCTGTATATAACCAAACATATTCCACTTCCGGGAAGAGTACATTTATGATTTATATATACATTGTATATGGCTTTTTTAATTGTATTTATTTAAATGATGTCACTAAAAATATATAATTTTATTAATACAGTATTTCCGTTAACCATTAATCAGGGTCACATTAATAAACCTGGTATGTTGTCAAAAAGTTTTAAGAAATCAGCCTACATCAACCAGCACAGGAAACTAGAGTGAGTATATGATTTAGCAGAAGGTTACAATACAATGGATTCACCCACCATGTAGATTTGATCTAAGCAAAGTTTAACAACTACAGTACACATCATACTGTAGATTAATCAAGACCAGTTGACCAGACAATTGACATTCATTGATGCTTTTTGTATTATTGCTACAAATTGCATTTTAAACTACAGTGTAACATTACATTTCCATGCAACTGTTCCGGTTCTCAGACCAATGCTATGATGCAAGCTACAGTAGGCTTCCTATGCAGCGGACTACATCTACTACCCAAGAGCTACAATTTCATCTTGGGAGCAAAATCAAAGCCATAAATGTAAAAACATCTTGGTTTTCCTAAGTTATTAAAGATGTATTGCAGTTACTACTGTTTGTGAGTGTAAAGTATAGGTTGATAAGTAACAATCAAATGTTTCAATTATATTTGATTGTTACTTAAAAACTTGAATATGTTTGAAAAAAAAAGATTAGTGTCATCAGAGAAAATATTTGTTTTAATATAATTACTAGAATTGCATTGCTTTCAATATTTTATAAAAACAAATAAATCTACAGTTTGTCAAATATGTGTTGTGTGCTGTCATGTACTTTGCTGAACAAGGCGTTACTGAACAGTAAAAATGGTAAAATTGTCTGTTTTATCTCCTAGTTTCTGGAGATATCTGGGTGAAAAAACTGGGAGGTAAATGTACAAGTAATTTTCCAGTTACAGAGATGTTGTGCATTAGGACTGACTCAATCATAGTGACTTCAAAATACAGTGGAACTGTAATGTCTTGACTTTTGTGAAATCAAAACATTACATTACTTCTAACATTTATACGTTTTTCAAACAAATATTGAGTTACCACAATTTTAAAACATATAATAATGCTTACAATGTTTGCTCATAGTTTACCATTTCTCTAACCACTGAAAATAGCTATTTCCCATTGCTAAACCATGTCGAAGAAGACCTAGCTGTGCAATACATAGCTGAAAAATGGTCTATGAAAGCCTTTTAAAGAATGCTTTGGCTTAAACTGAAGCATTTGAATGGCTCTCTTACAGGTCAGAGATTCCATTCAATCCTTCGACATTGTTATTATGTAACAGAAATAGATTGGCCTAATTAATATTCTGAACATACCTAAGGAAACATTCTTAGGGAAATAAATCTTTGCTGGACAGATTTTATGGTCAATAAATAAATGGAAATTTATATACAGTAAGTTCTCTGTACAATTGGTAAACAACAGTTTTGAAATGACTCTTCAATATATTTCATTCAACTGGAAGAATGTTTATATTCTCAGTGCCAAATAAAAGATTAAAAGTTATCATCTCTATGCAGAAAATATTTGGTGGAAGACATCCTTTTGTTGTGAAGAGCTTAAGGAGGAAAGGATGTCCGGATGGATCACATATAAGAAGGTATTTACATGTGATCATTGAAGCTTCTAAATAAATCTTTTAAGGTGGCCAATACAGCATGAGACCATGGGTCTAAGCAACATTGCATGCAAGATGGATCGTGTGTGTTTTTACACTGTGCATGCTCCTGAATTGAATGTAAGCATGTTACTGTACAGGAGATTCAGAGTCATATGCAACTCAGTCACATCTCCGCTTGCAGTAATTTTATGGTAATGGTGTGGTCGTACATAGGCTGAGTTTAGCAAAGGCTTTTAAATGGGAATGTTGGTTATATAGATTTGAGCATGGGCAGAGAACTGTCTGTTTTCAGATAGATCTCTTGCACCTAGTATAGAGCTGATAAAGTGCACATTGATTTAGTAACCTAGCAGTTTCCACCATTGAAGTCAGCGGTAGGAACCACTCATTGGCTGAGGGAGATGGAGGCTCGCCCATGCATTTATAAGTGAACTTGCTGCGGCTGAGCCGTCATTCAGGAAGTACCGCCCTTAGTGGAAGGTACTTAAATCTGTGGCTTGGGTCTTGGCATTTTTTTATTCTGTGAAGGCGTGGATGCTTACATGAGAAGAGGATGTCAATTGCTACAGGGATTGTAGGTGAGTATGTGTGAGTGTAATAAAGTTGTACTTTCATGGTGTGTGAGTCTTGTCTTTTTTTAATATTTCTAATATTGCAGGTGAATTATAGGTACCAGCGGGCCCTTAATGCCCAGCATGCTGGTACTTGTGGTTCTTTAAGTATCAACATGTACATGAGTTATGCTTGCTGGAACATCTAGTTCTACTGTAAAAGACAATATTATTTCATCTAATTTTTGACACAATCAACCCAGCACCCACCGCCCAGGGGTGCTGGGGATAGCCCGGTCTATCAGCCCAGGCCTGGGGTGCCCTGGAGAGGAGGAACCCCTTTATTGGGGGTGACCTGGCCTGAGCTGACTAGCAGTCAGGTGTGAATGCTTTGGCCAGGCAACCCGGTGAGAGGTTCCCTGGCTGCTGCATTACACACCTGTTCAAAAGAGTCTGCTGCTGGTTTTGGAAAATACGGGGGACCTCTACTAATTTTGTCCCCCGTATTTTCCAAATCCAGGACTGGCTCACTGAGCCTGATGCTAGTTGATGAAATAAGGGGGAACCCTACATCTTTTTTCCCCCTGTTTTCACAATCAGGACTGTCTCAGAAATATTCAGTGCTGGTTGTGCATTTACTGGGGGACCCCACTTAGGTTTTTTAAATTATACACTTTTTATAGGTTTTTTCACACAGAAGCATGCACAGATGTTACAGATCTGTGCATGTTTTCTGTGTAATTGGCACCTGCTCATGCTAAAATTAACAGAAGATGTATTATTTTGAGGATTTTAAGTTCGATTTTGTGTTTCATTTTTGACTCTTTCAATTATGTAATGGGTGTCAAACATTTGTCAGTTTTGTGCAATGCACTGAAAATCAATCTGTGTTTGCAGATTCTTGTTGCATAGGGATCTATTCATTATTACTTAATTTCGACAAAAGGAGGTGAAATTAACATTTTCACCTGCTTTTGTAGAAAATAAGTTTTGGGGCCATTCATCAAAAAGTTAATGCAGGAGGTATCACAGATACTGTATTTCCTGCTTACCTTTCACTCCTGATGTGGCCCGCTGTCCCCATACACTAGTATGGGGACCTAAATTCACCAAGCTCCAAAAATATTATATTTTCAAAGCTTGACTGCAAGATTATTTACTATCTTCAGACAGCTTTTGCTCCCACAACCTATGGGAAGGAGCCCCAATTGCAAAGAGGGATCTTTTCGGATCCGTCCACCCCTGTCCGGCTCCTTCTGCAGGTCACCAGGACTTTGTGCGCCTGTGTGAACTCTAGTCAGACTTGGAAGTGCTAATATTCACTGCTCCAAAAGGACCAGTGAAAGCATTCAGGTAGACAGCTGATTTTCGGATCACCTGTCTCCGTGCCGGAGCAATGATGAATTGTTCCGGTGCTCGCCGCGAGTTAGTATGTTAAAAGCATAGAAAAATGAAGTGCCCTACAAACCATATACAAAAATGACTCTGCCTTCACTTGGATCCATATCCTTTTAGAAAATTATAAATGTTTAAAGCTTTTGCTGCTGCTGCTGACTGACATTGGTTGTCATTGCAATACATCTGTTTTATAAAAGTACTCACAAAACCTTCTTTATATATAGGTACGGTGATAATTCTTCCAGAATTGTAAAGCATTTTTGTAGGTACAGTAACTATTTTTCTAAGCTTGCACTTCTGTACCATTAACAAATGTAGTCAGTTGTAGACAAAGGTTTCCATATTCGGTCCTCAAGTCACCCTAACAGGTACCTCAGTTAATCTGTGCTCAACCTTGGAAATCTCTAAAACCTGAACTGTTCCCGAGCCCTGAGGGCAGCAAAAACATCATGTACTGTATTGAGTCACAATTATATGAGCATTTCAAGGTAGATGTCTTCTGATTCACAAGAATGAATTCGGCAGCATCTCACATTGGACAATTGTCAATACACTAACAGAAAATTTATAACAACAAACTTAATCGTTCTGGATACACTAGGATATAAGTGTGTATGAATTATCTACATTAATTTATATTTCTAAGCAAGCTTAGAGACATAGGGCCTGATTCAGAGCTGAACGCTCTGACCAGAGCGCTCGCTCTGATTCAGGGCCCTCCTACCTTTTTTTGCAGTGTCCTCATGGACGCTCGCATAGCTGTGGGTTACCACCTACAGCTATAGCAAGCGTCCATGATGATGGTCGCGATGGTCTTGACCATCACGACCATCGGGCTTGCGACAGAGACCCTGTGGTAGCCAAAATTACTCCCACTGACATCACTAGTGATGTCAGTGGGGCCGGCTTGAGATGGTAGGCATACCCATGGGAATGCCTCCGTCTGGCAGGCATGCCCCCGGCACGCCCACCAAAGGGGGCGTGCTGTCAATCAATATCGACAGCATGCCCCCTTAGGTGCGAGACGCGGAGCGATGGTGAGCCCGTCGCTCGCCGGGTCTCGCGCATGCGCATGATGGAGCTCCCTCCGTCGTGCGCATGCGCAGTGGGGAACATCGACCCGCTTGCAATCGTCCTGCCGCTCGCGAGCGGGTCTGAATGACCCCCATAGTACATTTTAATAAAACCATAACAATAAAAAATTACACATTACAACATAAAATAGGTTGAATGAAATATGAATAGCATCCCTTGATAATAAACAGACTGAATTTTAACTCTGTAATCAGAAAAGAAGGTTATATGGGGAAACCATCTCTCATTTATCTTCTAAGTACTGATTAATACTATGTTTTGTAAATGTAAATATTCTAAGCTAACAAACATTTTGTCTTTAGACAGACCTTGGCTCTCAAAGCATATGGCATAAACCCAGGCATACTATGGGACGAACAGGCCAGATTACTTTAAAACTACAAGTCAAAGTCAGATATGGATAACATATGTAGGTTTGCTGGCTTGGTTATTCATGTTAGGCTAAAGCTAGGTCCACTAAGGCTTATGTGGGGCATTTATCTGTTTCTTAGGGTTATATTTGCTAAAGTGTGGGTTCTAAGAAGTGGTTTTGTTGCCCATAGCAACCAATCAGATTTTAAGGGGTAAATTTACTAAGAATCGTGTTTGGTCAAGGTTTGCCATTTTTAAACTCAATTTGACTAACTGAAACTTGGGTGATTTTAGGCTTCAGGAACACTCAAATTTACCAAGATTCATGTTATGCAAAGAGTGTGTTGGTGTATGTTGGTATATCTAATCGAGATTTCTCACCCAACTTTGCAGTGTCTGACCACAGCCATACACTCCCGAGCAAGAAGCCTGCACATATCAGTAAGATATGGGAAGACTGTTTGTGTGTTATACCTGTAAAAAAAGGGCTCATTAAAAAAAATGATGTAGGTTCCCTCCCAAAAAAATATAACCAGCCCCAGGCACCTTAGCCAGTCCTGGTTCCTAAAATTACAGGAAAAAAGTAGGGTTCTCTTGTATTTTAGGAACCAGCACTGGGATGCTGAGCCAGTCCTGGTTTTAAAACTAGAGGGAAAAATTGTGTGGGGTTCCGCCTCTTTTTAAAGCCAACACTGGGCTCAAATCCAGCCGGGGTGTAATGCCAAAGCCAGGGGACCTTTCACCAGGTCTTCCTAGCCAAAGCTTTATCAACCCAAGCTGGTCAGCCCAGTGATTTAAAGGGAGGTGGGGACCCCTCTTTAAAGGGGTCTCCCCTCTCCCAAGCAGCCCAGGCTTAAGCTGAAGCAAGGGGCTCTTCCCCGCACCCATGGGCTGTGTGTGCAGGGGTTACAAGTGAAAATAGAGTAAACCTATTGTTTTTTGTAATGGAACTACAGGTGCCAGCATGCCTGCCCTTTTGCACTTGTGGAACTACGAGTGCCAGTAGGTGGCCGCCACCCATACCCTGGGTGTAAAAAAATAGTTAAAAAAACACAAGACACACACCATAGATTGTACAATTTCATTGCACACACCTACCACACTCACACATACATAGTTTTCTTCATGGGAAATGAAGATGAATAATCATCTCTAATCCCTTCCAGAGGAAAAGAAGACCCTTATCAATTGGAAAATAAAGGAACCCCATGCTCATAAGTTTTCAATATTACTGCATTTGCTACAGTATGTACAGTAGGTTAACAGCCTTTTTCAATCTCATCCTTAATCAGTGTTGCAATATAAAATATATTTCTTTTTAATATCTAATCCACTAATCTGCATTTTCAATACTTATTCCTCAAGAACATCGAGACGAGGAGGCACCACAACTTTCCAAAGAGGCAGAACACCGCCAAGAGGAGCCAGAGGCAGAAAACCACCAAGAAGAGCCAGCACAACTCATTAAATAAGAGGAAGCCACTCTGCTGGAGCCTCAAGCCAGCAGCCCAACCCCAGTAACTGTTCCAGGTACATTATGTTTGAATACAAATTGACATTGCTATATTCCTCTATTTCTTTTGACAAAACAATATTTATTTCATAGTGATGCAAGAGGAAATGGTGACGTGGAGGACAAGCTTGCACACGGAGAGTGACAAATCAATGTCTCAATAGAGGATGGAATCTTGGATGGACCAGATTATCGAGACTCAAGTAGACATCATCAGGAGCCAGGGAATATTGATTTCCATATTGTCCACTTTTGGAGATGTTCAACGGCAGCAACCTGAGTCCATTCTGATTTTTTTTTTAGCCAGCAAGACATTAGTAGTAATTTGGATATGATCTGGACAACATTGCAGCAATCTTCTGCAGCCAGTTTCACCATGGGGACAGCTCTGCAACTGGTAGTGGATGAGCTTAGAAGATGGAGAGTCCCAGCACAAGCCGACACAGCGCCGCACCATTTAGGGTATGATGCATTGGATTAGGAGGAATAAAAAGGTGAGCACTGCACCCCCCCCCCTTCCAAACACTGACTGTCCCTACCGCCTGACTGACCCTTTTGGAAAATGCTGGTTGCAGAATTATTGTGCAGTACACCAACTGTCTCTCTCCTATTTTTACCACCTGTGACACGGACTGCCTCACAAGCACACCGGTCTCGCTTTCTGTACGGTAACTAATTTTTTCCTCCGCCCTCTTTCAGCTACTGTACCAGGAGTCAACAGCCATCAGGACTTCTCAGGGTCCAGCTCAGTCTGGGGTTAAACGAGTTGGCATAGAGTTTCCTGTTTCCAAAAGACAGGTGAGCACCTCACTCCCCCGTGACACTTCCAGAAACTGACTGCCCCTAATGCCTGACTGACCCTTTCCCAAATCCTGGTTACAGAAACAGCATGCAGTACACCAAGTGTCTCTCTCCCACGTTTACCACCTCTGACATGGACTGCGGCACAAGCACACCAGCCTTGCTTGTTGTATGGTACTTAATTTTTTCTTCTGTTCTCTTTCAACTACTGTACCAGGAGTAGACAGTCATCGGAACTTCTCAGGGACCAGTGCAGCACTTCCACCATCCCTACATGGAAGCCTGCAGTGTCCAGTGACTGATATTTGCAATCTGGTGAGTATAGGCCACCATTGCATGGTTCCATGTGTGTACTGTAGGTGGACGGGGTTGGTACAGTGTGTGTTGGGGTAGTGTCGAGAAAGGAGAAATGTAAGCAGATTTACAAACATTTTTGTACATTTCTCTAAGATTTTCCTAATGCTTTATTTTATGCAAAATGTTTATTTTCTGTTTCAGATTCGAGCCGTCAACTTTTCCAGCAATCAAGGAGACTGATCAGTTAAAGTTTTTATCTACAGTATCTTGTAGATACTCTTTCTTGCTCTCTTTCTCCCCCTCCCTCTTTCCCTCCTCCCCCTCTTTCTTGCTCTTTTTCTTTCTCCCCTCCCACTTTCTTGCTCTCTTTCTTTCTCCCCCTCCCCCTCTTTCTTTTCCCTCCCCCTCTTTCATGCTCTTTATTTCTCCCCCTCCCCTTCTTTCTTGATCTCAATCTTTCTTTCTTTCTTTCATTCTCTTTCTTTCTTTCTTTCTTTCTTTCTTTTTATTTCTTTCTTTCTCCCTCACCCATCATTACTTTATTTAGCTGTCAACACACTAGACCAACTTACATCCAACCATCCAACTAGTTGATTGGTTGCAATGAAAATCTGGTAAGGTATGAAAGCAAATGACAATCAGCAATTTGCTCCCAAATGCCGGAAAATGGACAAAAACTGTTGTTTGAACAAATTGTTTAGATCACTTGTCAGAACGACCATTTTCATCTGTTTTCTGGAATTTAGGAGCAAATTGCTGATCATCATTTACTCCCATTCCTTACCAGATTTTCATTCCAACCAATCAACTAGTTGGATGGTTGGATGAAAGTTGGTCTACTGTGTGGCCAGCTTTTCTCTCTCCCTCACCCAATGGTAACAAGGTAAAGAGGGCACTACCTGTAAACCTGAAGGAGGATGTCCTGAAGTGATGTGGGGAGAAAATCAGGCTAGTAAAAAGTGACATTACAAAGATTAAGAATACTTTGAATTCCCTGCTAAGGATGTGCAGAGTACAGCCCTGGGTAAACATTGCCCAATGGGGAACTGCAAATTTCATACCATAGCCCAGCATTGAACCATAGCCTCTGCCTTGCCTAACACGCTGTTAAATATTTTTAGCACCAGTTACATTTCATGTACTGTATATTGTATATAAAATATAAAATTTGAGTGCCATTTTAATGCCACTAGTTTTTTTTTAATACATTTGTTGTTTGTTGCAATAAACAAATATTTATTTTATTTTAAAAAATTGCTTCATCCTCTTTCACTTTACAGCAATACTTATAAAGCAACTGACATACTATGTATACTCTACTGCACAGGTTCTCAAACTCGGTCCTCAGGGCCCCAAACAGTGCATGTTTTGCAGGTCTCCTCAAATAATTACTAGTGAAATAAATAGCTGCACCTGTGGATCTTTCAAAACGTGTCAGTGAGTAATAAATACACCTGTGTACCTGCTGGGTGACCTGAAAAACGTGACCTGTGTGGGGTCCTGAGGACAGAGGACCTCATTCAGATCCACTTTGGCTGTGCGAGCGATCGCTCTGTGTATGCAGACACTCATTAGCATATGTTGAGACACCCACTAGCGCACGTCATCTCCAGGAAGTGTATTAAACATTGGTACATTGAGCACCATCAGAAGCGATCGCAGCGCATATGGTTGCCTTACCCTGCCACAAGCACTGCGAGGTCTTCAGTGTAAAGAAAGGCATGTGACGTGTACTATGATGCTGCCTGTTAATTATGCATGCCTTAAAAATGGTGTTGAAACACTAAGGCACGTCTGTGTTCACACATCCACACCCCCGTTATCAGTGTCCTGCCCCTGTTACCAACCACAAACGGCCTCTCCTGTGACTCATTTCACTGGGCTGTCTTTTCTGGGCGAGTGAGCAAGCTGCAATAAATTTATTTCTGGAGGAAAAAAATAATTTTTTACACTGAGACTCAAACCCTAAGTCACTTTACCACTAGGCCATAACATCTACAGGTGAGAGCTATGGTCTTTTACCTCATACATTTTATGGCTCCAGTAAATGAAATATAGAGCCATTTTTCCAAGGACTATTTTCTATATCGTTTATCTAAAATTATATTTTATGGCTCCAGTATATGAAATACAGTATGGTGCCATATTTTCAAGTGGTGATTTCTACAGTATGTCTCTATGAAATCCCTACACACACACCATTCTCACTGACTCAGATCCCCACATACTGTACACGCTGATCACGACCTCTAGATGAAATATGATTTTATTCTAAAAAGTTTTATTGTTATTAAAATGATGTTATTGATAATATTACAATATTGAATCATACAAATTTATTTTTGGTGGAAAAAAAATGTTTATACTGAGACTCAAACCCTAAATGCCGGGTGTGATGTGCAGTCACCTTACCACTATGTCATAACACCTACAGGTGAAAGCTATAGGCCCATATTCAATTTGAGACAAAAAGTCTAGACTTTTTGCATGCTGGACTTTTTGCCTCCTTCGCCTGTTTTTCAGGTGGAAAAGTATAGTGCATGTGCCTGCTATTCCCCGTATTCAATTCCAAAGTAGGAGAAATCGGGAACCGGCAAAACTTTGATCGGCAAAAAAATATGGGAATTTTCAGGAAATAATTGTAGGACCACCCTAAAGATATCCAGATATGGGGGATCACTATGGGTACCCCTGTTTTTGCCTGTAGAAGAAAGTCGGGTTTTAAATAGCCGCGGCAGATGTATAAATTGGGCTTTGAAGAAGGTGATGCAGAAGAGCATTTAGAAGTTTTTTTGGGGGGAAAAAAACTATGGTCATCAAATTTGGGGTACTTGAAAATGGGTGCAAGCATATATTTAAGTCCTATAAATGATTTTTTAAAATTCTGCAAAAATGTACCTGCCGCTACTCGTGCAATGAAGAAAACACCTGCCGCATATAAGGGAATCCCTCTGGACTCCATTCCACTAATTTACAAGTGTGTTCCCTATTTTTTTTTAAAACCCCAAAATTGAAATAATTTTTTTGGGGTGTCCCTATTTTTTTTTTTTTACTTTTTTTGACACAGCACCTTTTAAGGTTGCATTCCCAAGGGTGCAGGCTAATTTTCTTAAGCCTACACCCCTAAACCCCAATTCTGAACTTTTTTCGCCAGCAAAAGGCTGGCGAAAAGTTATCCCCGTTTTTTTACATTGACTTTTCGCATCGGCGAAAAGTCAATGCCATTGAAAACGGGGTTAATTGATATAGGCGAAAATGACATAATCAGTGATAATTTAGCGCCGATTCTGACATTTCTCATCAAACTGAAAATGGACCATAGGGCCTGATTCAGAGCCGCTCGTTAACAGCAGTACGCTCGTTGCGTTCCGATGTTGAGAAAGCGCACATGCGTCGGTGTAACACTGCACATGTGCGTACAGCATATTGCGAGTTTTTTTTGTCTCGTTCGTCAAATAGCGTACAGGAAGTGACATGTCAAATGTGACGGGGGTGGAGATGGAAAAACGCAGGCATGGCGAGGTGTTTTTGGGGCGTACATACATTATCAGATGCGAACGTCAAATGTGTTCGTACCAACTCATACGTCACTGGATGATCCTCTTTCCGTTCAAAATGCTCGCACAGTTTAGGGTCTGGATTACTCTACCACATTGGCGATGGCCTTCTCCTCCGTCCCGGCCCTCCACGATGTTGCATCGATTAATCACGGCTTGTCAGAAATACAATTAGTGTTGTATTGAAAACCGGCTTGGAATGTGTTTTGAAATCAGTTTTTTGGGTTAGCACAAAACCGTATGCAGGTGGAAATCATAGCTGCTAATGTCAGGATTACACAATCAATTAGCGTACATTTGTTGGTGTTTTGTTTTGGGTTGATATTTGGTTTTTGGGCTATTGTAACAATAATGTCATCATGCTTGTGTGTTTTTTTCCATTTTGCTTTTGCCTGGAGAATTTGCATCCTTATGTAAATTTTAAAGTGTTCCTTAAAGAGCCCTTTTTTTTTTTTTCCTGATAAATTTTGGGGGAGCTCGTTTTTGCCTTGTGGGCCAGGATTAAATGTAAACCATTTCTACTATAATGTCAGAATACAATGTCGAACATTTTTAAAAAATTTATTGGTAAATGAAAACATTTTCATGCACATTTTTGGCCCAAACATTTTTTGCAGTGTTATTTCCCAAAAAATTTTTAATTGTGCAAACATAAAAAGGTATGGAAAATTAAAACTAAAAATTAAAAACAATTCACAAGAAAGGAGAGGGAAGTTTTGGCCAGAAAGGAATATGGGGCAAGCACAGAAGGAGTGTGGGAAAAGTAGCCAGTGCTGTCAACGTTTTTTCCCCCGTTTGGCTGGGGGAGGGAGGGCGCCAAACCGGGTCCGGGATGTCATCGGGCTGGCCCGTCCAGAGGCAGATGTTGTGGCCTCTAGACTAGGCACAGGGCTAGGCACATTTGGAGGATTGGCTGATGTTGTGCCAGAGAAGGAGGATGCTGATGTTCCTGGAGGAAGGGAGGTCGGCTCCACCATGTGCTGGCGAACGAACTGCTCCAGGGCATTGGCGATGCGGATGTTGGCCCTGGTATTTTCCGCCAGGGCCTGACCAATGGTCACGTTGGCCGCAGCATTTTGCTCCAGGGCCTCAGCCACCTGTACCAGACTGGCGTCCATCCTCTGCAGAATCTCCGTATGGAAATCCGATTTAAAATTGAGTTCTGTGAGGAGGGACACTGCCTGCGAGGGGGATTGCCCTGGACTGGCTTCTGCAGGGTCCTCAGCCGGATGTACTGGTTCCTCCCCTGCAGAGCCAGCAGAAATTCTGCGCCAAGGCTTCCCTCTGGAGCAGACTCATCCGCCTGTGTCTCTGTTGGAAAAATGAGAAAAGAGTCACATTAGAATCTACATATTGGCACAATAACATTTCAGAGTTGGTGACATCACAATATTTACCTTGGACAACATGAGGAGCCGCAAAGTCTGGCATGTCCGTATCCATGTTGGACACGCCAAACACCTCCACAGCCTGCACACACCCCTGTGCCAGCGCTTCTAAATCATTCAACTCCAATGACACAGGGGTGTGTCCCCCACCTGTACCCCTTGCATGCCTAGCCCTGTCTGCCAGTTTTTGCTTCAGGCGATATTTGAAGTCGGCCCATCTGTGGGTGAAATTGGAACCATTATCCTTTTGTTTTAAATGGGTTTTGGTTTTAGGGGGGTCAAGATTTTACTTACCGCCGTTTGACATCCCGGGCTAGACGGACATAATCACCCACCCTATTAACAGCACTGGCTACCTCCTCCCACAATCTCCACTTCTGGCTTGCACTCATATTCCTGTCTGCCTGTGGCAGGATGTCCACACACTTCTGAACCAAAACCTCCATCTCCTTTCTTGTGAATTGTGGTTGCTTTTTCTTTTTGCCAGCTTTGGCCGGATTACTGGGCCCAGCAGCCTCTTCCATGTCATCCTCCTCACCTATTTGTTTAAATGTTGAGAATTTTAAGCTTCACAACTTGCACTATATTATGTTTCAAATTAATCATTGTTTTGAAATGCCGGAAATACTTACCGGCAGACTGTTGGCCATTGGTTCCCTGTTCTGTAGCCATGTCTTATCTCCAAACAAGAAATACACCAGACCGTTTTTTTTGGCTCGTGACGTATTTATACATGCGTCCTTATTTTTCGGCCGCATCATTGATTGTGCGTTCCTATGATCCCTCCTTAATTTGTGCGGGAAACTAAACACTATTTATGGCTTGGGGCGTCTCGAGTCGAGGTGGCGGTTGTTGGTTGTTGGAGGTTACATTGGTCAGAGTGGATTGTTGGCGGGTTTTGGATTTGGTGTTGTTGGGAGTTGATTTTGGTTTGTCTTTTTCTTTAATTATTTTCCGTTCGCTTTTTTTCTGGTGGTTTTTTTTTGTTGGCGTGTATTTATTTGGTAAGTTTTTGGCTGTCTAACTTTTGTTAAATTTGTGTCTCCTTCTTTTAGTGAATTTTGGCTCGTTAATGTTTCCAATTTTCGCCTTTGTTAGGTTTCTTTTGGCTCTGCCCCAACGACCTTTTGATCCGGAGACTTATATATTCTCTATTGGTAAGTTTATTTTTTCACTTGTTTATTAAATGTTCATGTTTGTATTTACGCAACTTTGTTTGACCTTACACTTTTAACCTTTGGTTTTGTTAGTCAGAAAAGTATGAAAAATTCGTGTTTTTATATCTGCGTATTTTTGGACTTGTTTTTGCGAACGAATTAGCGCATTTTTATCTGTTTCTATTGTGATTTGTATTTGCGAACTAATTAGCGCATTTTTATCTGTTTCTATTGTGACTTGTATTTGCAAACTAATTAGCGCATTTTTATCTGTTTCTATTGTGATTTGTATTTGCGAACTAATTAGCGCATTTTTATCTGTTTCTATTGTGACTTGTATTTGCGAACTAATTAGCGCATTTTTATCTGTTTCTATTGTGATTTGTATTTGCGAACTAATTAGCGCATTTTTATCTGTTTCTATTGTGATTTGTATTTGCGAACTAATTAGCGCATTTTTATCTGTTTCTATTGTGATTTGTATTTGCGAACTAATTAGCGCATTTTTATCTGTTTCTATTGTGATTTGTATTTGCGAACTAATTAGCGCATTTTTAAATGCTTATTTAGACCCGTTAAATTGGTTGTGTTTTCCCTTTAGCATTTGTTTAATACATTTTGGCCCAAATTGATGTAGTCTGCGCACTGTCGTTTTGCTCTTTGTCTAAATGTGTGTTTCTCCCCTTTTATGCTTTGTCTTGCACCCAATTTAGATTCCTAAATGACCACCCTAAATTTTTGCATTTTTAAATTGTGATTATTTATAGGTTTAGCCAATCATGACAATACCCCGGCATGTAAGCATCATTGAATTGTATCATCAAGCTAAGTAAAATTTCATTTTTTGGGGGGGAAAAAAGCCTTACATTCAAATCTTGCCATTTCAGGTTGATCTTGGTCGGATTGTTCAGGCCATGCTCCCGGAAGCCGACCAACCTCAATCTCGTCCCAGGTGTAGGCATCATAGGCGTGCAAGGCCCCAGATATATCGAACACGTGTCACCCTTTTTGGAATGCCCGACGATGAGGTGTTAAGACGCTACCGTCTTCCGCCCAAAATCATCATAGACACTCTCTCATTAATAGAGAGTGATCTTGAGCGGCAAATTAACAGTCCTACAGCAATACCACCACTTACGCAATTTATGGCGGTGTTACATTTCTGTGCCTCAGGATCGTTTCAAACAACGGTGGGAATAGTGGCGGGAATCTCACAATCCTCCTTTTCCCGGATCCTGAGGGCAGTGATGGAGGCACTTTTCAAGCACCTCCATCATTTTATTCAAATGCCTTTGGATATGGGTGCCCTTAGTGTGGCCAAGGCCAATTTTTACCAAATAGCTGGCTTCCCACACATCATAGGGGTTGTGGATGGTACTCACATACCACTTCAGCCTCCAGCACGGCTGGAGGCCATATTTTGCAACCGTAAGCACTATCACTCCCTGAATGTAATGGTGGTATGTGATGCCTCCCTCCAGATCCTGTCCCTGAATGCAAAATTACCCGGAAGTGCACATGACTCATTCGTCATCCGGCAATCAGGGATATGGCACAAATTAAACAACCTACAAGCTGGTGATGCATGGCTTCTGGGTAAGTGGAGACCTTTAGTACATAACAATGTTAAGCTTGATACACAGTGATCCTGATGTTGTCACTTCTTTTTCACAGGAGACAGTGGCTACCCTTGCACGCCCTTGCTGCTCACTCCTTATTTGGCTCCCACACCAGGGCCACAAAGTAATTTTAATGCCACACTTACAGCCACCAGGCAAGTGGTGGAGTGCTGTATCGGCCTTTTAAAAGGCCGATTCAGATGCCTCCACCACTCTGGTGGCGAGCTCATGTATTTGCCGGATATGGTTTCGAAAATTGTGGTCCTGTGTGGGATATTTCACAACATCGCCATAAGGAGTGGTGTCCCAATGCAGCCAGAGGATGCCTTACCTGAGGATGGCCCCCCCGAGGTTGGTCGGAGGTCAGTATGTGGGGGGGCCTTACGCGATGATGTGGTGGCGAGATATTTTAGGTAATTATTGGCAACACAACAGTGTTTAGACACAATGTGGTAAGGATTTTTGGAGAACATCTAATTATTTTCTTTTTTTTTCCACATCTTCTGTTTGATTTCATAATCTTTGGGACTCCAACGATGACTACTTCCTGCTACCCTAAAAAAACCTTCATGGGGACACATTGGAAATATATTCTGGAACCCATATTGCAACGCAACATTTGTGGAATCATGTTGGCATGGTCCTTCGTCAACCAGTTCTTGATTTTTCATTTTTTTTATCAAATGTTGTTTTATGGGTTGTATTTTTGTTTATCACTGCGTGTATTGTTTGTGAGTGAATACTTTGTTATTTTAGTTATGTTGTGAATAAAAGTTTTGAGAGTGTAATTTTGGTAATTTTATTGCCCATTACAAGCAAGTGTAACCAGGTTCACCCACGTTAAAATTTAATAAGGGGTAATCCTGTAATGACGCAAGTTGAGCTAAATTTAAAGATGTTTTCTGGGTCAAAACCAACACCAAAAGGAATCCTCTACAATCAGTTGGCTTTGTAATCTCGGAATAAGCAGGTTGCCCCCCAAATTGGAACCTGTAAAATGTAGTAATATATAAATTGTCAAACACAAAAAAAGGCCAATCAGATTGTTACTGTTAGGTGTTTCTTGTGCCTGTTTTCCTACAAAATACAACACACAATCTTAGTGACAATAATTGCAAATACTTGCTGGAAGAGTCTACTTATGTCAGTGTAAACAATCTCAGATTTGGAGACAAGGAATGAGACAGAACGTTAAGATTAATTTTTTATTGTCGAAAAATAATTTTAAAGTAAAAAAAAAATTATGGACGCAGGATGACCGACATATGGTCAAGGACCACCAGCAGCCCGATGACGTAGGCACGCATTCGGCTAAGTCTGCCATACACCTCTGTTCCTCTGTGGGTTAGAAAAGTGTGGGGCTTAATACATAAATAATGAAACCACATTAAAAAACAAGCCAAACAAAGCTAACCCAAAATGACAATATTGTGACCAAAAGCAGAATTACCCCAAAAATACCAAGGCCCCAAAAATGGACCCCCCAAAAATTACAAGAAAAAAAATCAGATTCTGACAGGTGTGATATGTGTATGGGGAAATCAGCAGTAAAAGGTAAAGACAAACAGAAATCTACACCAAATTCTCACAAACCACACAAAAAAAGGCACAGACACAGGATTACATACAAACAGTTTTTTCTAAAAACTAAAAAAAAAAAAAAAAACATACCGTTCAAAATAACGCCCACTACTGAAGCCACTCCCTCGTCCTCCTCAGAGGTGCCTACATTCCCCAACGAGGTTGGTGGGGTGATTAGGGATTCAGGGGAGGGGGTAGTTACGAGAGGGGTGGTTGGAGGAGAGGGGGAATTGGGATGGAGGGGAAGGAGCCCCGAAACATCCTCAACAGGGTCTGTGCAGGCTGGGGAGGAGGGGGAAATATGGGAATTTTGGGGTGTTGATGTTTTGCTTGGGGTTGTGGAGAGGGGCCGAGAGCGCCGTCTTTGACGCCGATTACGCCGTAGTCTTCACTCTGCCCCTAAAAGATGGGAAACAAATTGTGGTTATTTTCAACCCAGACCTAGTTAAACACTAATTTTTGACAACACAAATATGTAAATATGGCCATGCACATATGAGTACAATGAATAAATAGGACATACATGAAAACATGGCCATGCACATATGAGTACAATGAATAAATAGGACATACATGAAAACAGGGCCATGCAGATATGAATACAAATAATAAATAGGACATACATGAAAACATGGCCATGCAGATATGAATACAAAGAATAAATAGGACATACATGAAAACATGGCCATGCAGATATGAATACAAAGAATAAATAGGACATACATGAAAACATGGCCATGCACATATGAGTACAATGAATTAATAGGACATACATGAAAACATGGCCATGCACATATGAGTACAATGAATAAATAGGACATACATGAAAACATGGCCATGCACATATGAATACAAAGAATAAATAGGACATACATGAAAACATGGCCATGCAGATATGAATACAAAGATAAACATGAAAACCACAGTCACAAAAACTTACTTTCCGCGATCTGCATGCGAAAGCATGCCAGCAAGCGGGGCGTCCCTCGTTGCAGGTTGGACCACCTGTGCTCCAGCTGGCCGATCTGGCGGCGTGAGCCGAAGGAACGCAGGCGGCCATGTACCTCGCATATGCGGAACGCTTTTCTCTATTGGTGATGGGGGGAGGCTGGCTGGTGATCCGCCTGTCCATGACCTCGGTTAACACCAGCAGCTCGCGCCTGGTGAATGGCGAGGCTCTCATGATGGCAATGGTGTATTTTCTAAAAATCATTTTTAATAAAGAGCCGAAAATAAATTTGATTGGCTAATGTATTTGGGTAATTAACAGGACCAATTCTTTTGGTTAGTGTATGAGTCATGTGTTCGACAGGGCCACAAATCTCTTGAGAGTTATGATAGGCTTGATGCAGTGACATGCGGAAGCAAATTTAAATAAAGAAATGAGCCCAGGAAAATATGCGTGTTTAAAAACAAATAAAACAAATGTTTAATTGGCTCAAACATGTATTTTGACAAAGAAAAGTGAATGTTTAAGCCGTACGTATTCTGCGGGTAAACACAAACACGGACAAGAGTAAAGTTTATTGCATTGTCCAAAAAAAAAAAAAAAAAAACAATTAAGCTAATTGATATATTGATTGGCATGATACGATTGAGGGAGGTAGGCAGAATAAAGGAGCAGGTAATCGGAATCTGGCAGACCCACTTCCGGTTTGTACTTGTGCGTGCGTTCCCTTCAAGCCACATTGGGGATGTACACTCGCTATTTGGCACGCTCGTTAGTTAGAGGAGGGGTCGGTAGAGTTTGGGGAGGATGTTTAGATGCGTTCGAAAAAACGAGCGAGTGCTTGAATTTACATATGTGTGTACGTACACCAAACGTACGAACGGCCACTTGCGTCCGGGTCTGAATGAGGGCCATAGTCTTTTACCTCTTACATAGTGAAAATGAACTCAAATTGACAGCTTCTGTTATAGAGCTAGTTCCAGCTAGAAATATTGTAAGTTTTTTTAGCATATGAAATATGGTGCTATAATTCCATGTGCTATTTTATATGTAATTTATCAAAAATGTGATTTTATGGTTCCAATATATGAAATAAAGAGCCATATTTCCAAGTGCTATTTTCTATTCTGTAGGATCTTTTACTGTATATGTATCCAAAGTATGCATTTTGTAAGCCCGTTAGTCACTGCAATGGGAAGCAGTTTACTGCAATTGGAGGTAGCATAATATAAAGGATCTTCCTCTCCAGCTTCTGCTTACGCAACCACAATACAGTTTTCTAAAAATGCCACCTGCTGTCCGAAAAGTGGTACTGCACTATATTTCAGCCTCCTTACATATGTCCCGACAGTTATGTCTTGGTGGGGCTGATTATCTGATGCCATGAATAGCACGCCAAGGCACAATTTTCAGAAAGATGTATATGGACACATCTGTATCTCAAGTCTATTGTCTCCCATGCAGGCACTGTAGCTCGCCCAGTCCTGGCTTCTGCTTGGGTTGCTAAGGCCATTGGTCACTGGGTTGACTCCCTGGAGGATGGCCTTACTTCATGTGCCCACAGGAATAGTCTTTTGTCTCTCATGGAGCATGTCCGGGAGGCGTCTTCATAACTTGGGGAGGCTGCCATAGACACTGGTATACTAACATCCAAGGTTTCAGCCTCTTCAGTGTCCACCAGGAGGACTCTCTGGCTACAGGGCTACAGTACATTTCTGGTGGGTGGATTCTGAGTGTAAGAAGGCCCTTGAACCTTTCCCCTTTTCTGGGGATGTTCTCTTTGGTCCAGAATTGGACAAAATAGTGGCTACTGTGGAGGCATCTAAAACAGCTTTTCGGCCTTCTGGGGCAGATCTTAGGTTGTGATCTTCTAATTTTCAGTACTTTCTTCTGCAGAGTAAGACCAGGAGTGGTCGGGCTCTAGGTCCCAGGGTTCCACTGCCAAGGGTTCTAAACCAGCAAGTAAGCAGCCCTGGGTCTCCAGACACCCAGCTGCTAAGCCAACCGACGTACCTTCTACATGACGGGGCAAGCCTCCACCTGGGAGATCCCAGGGTGGGAGGCCTGCTTCTTCATTTTTCCAAAATTTGGAGGGCAACCATGGAGGATGCCTGTATAAGAGGGGTTGTCTTCCATGGATATGCATTGACCTTTTAGGAGTGTCCTCCAGCCAGGTTTTTCTTCTCAGACCTCCTTGGGTTGAGAGAAAGAAGAAGCTTTTCTGGCCTCCAGGGTCATTGTTCAAGGTCCCACATATCAGCGGGGCTCAGGCTTCTATGCCAATCTATTTTTGGTCCAAAAGCCGAATGGGTCATTCCAACCAATTCTCAACCTGAAGTCTCTCAACAGGTACTTGATTATTTCCAAGTTCTAAACAGAATTGCTCCACTCCATTATTTTAGCCATGGATTAGGGGGACTTCATGGCTTCCCTGGACATCCAGGATGTATATTTACATGTTCCAATCCATCTCAGTCATCAGCAATTCCTCAGGTTTGCAATCCTGGAGGATCATTTCTAGTTTCAGGCTTTGCCATTTGGGCTTTCCATGGCTCCTCGTGTGTTCATGAAGGTCATGGCAGCTCATCTTCGGAGCAGGGGAATCCAAATTTTTCCATATCTGGAGGACTTGCTTCTCCTGGCCCAGTCCTTGGAGATTCTCAAGGAGCATATCCAGGTCACAGTGGATCTACTCCAGGCTCACAGATGGGTCTTCAATTGGAAGAAATACTCTGACTCCCTCTCAAAAGATTGTACATTTGGGTGCCTTGTTGAACTCCAGGGTTCAGCGGGTGTTCCTCCCGACAGACAAGGTTTGGGATTTGCAGTCCAGGATTCATTTGTTTCCACAGCACCACAGGGTGTCAATTAATTCTTGCATGCAGGTGCTGGGCTCTCTAGTCTCCACCTTTGACATGGTGGAGTATGCCCAGTTTCATTCCCGGCCTCTACAGTTGGAGATTTTAGCCCGGTGGGACAAAATCCATCTTCAGCTCAAGTCCCATATGATTCCTCTTTCTCAGGAAGTTCATCATTCCCTGTTGTGATGACTCCAGGAGTCCCATCTGCTCAGGGAATGTCCCTTTTGAGTTCAGGACTGGTTCCTCCTCACCACCGATGGTATAGTCTGATAATGTGACGGCTGTCATCTACATAATTAATCAGAGAGGCACCCGCAATCCTGCCTCCATGAGGGAAGTCACTCATATTCTCCGGTGAGTGGAGTGGCATCTACCGCCCTTGTCAGCAGTTTTCATTCTGTGAGTACAAAATTGGGAAGCAGACTTTCTAAGCCATCAGGACATTAATTCGGGTGAATGGGCCCTACATCTGTATGTCCTTTAACTCCTGGTTCTTCACTGGGGTTTGAAAGACATCAGCATGGTGGTGTCCTGGCACAATTACCAAGTTCTGAGGTACTGCTCTTACATCAGAGATCTAGAGTCCTTTCTGATGGATGCTTTAGCGATCCAGTGGACCTTCCCACTCCTGTGATTATTCCCTCTAATCACTCTGATTCCTCGGGTCCTCCGCAAATTGTAGTTGGAGGATGGCAAGTTGATCCTAGTGGATCCCAATTTGCCACAAAGGGTGTGGTACGCAGACCATCAGGGACTCTCTGCAGATACTCCTCTGCATCTTCCACTGCGGCAAGATCTTTTGTCTCAGGGCCCGTGCTTTCATCCAGATCTGGCCCATCTCACTTTGATGGTGTGGCTCTTGAGACATCTGTCTTAAGAGCTAATTGATTTTCCAGGCTAGTAATTAACACTATGCTTAATGCACGTAAACCCTCTTTGGCTAGAGTTTACCATCGAGTTTGGAGAACTTACTTTGACTGGTGTTCAACTAGAAATCTTAATCCCAGGTAATTTGAGCTCTCCCAAATTCTTTCTTTTTGCAGGCAGGGCTTAATTTGGGCCGCCGCCTTGCTTCCATGAAGTTGCAGGTTTCAGCTCTTTTGGTCCTCTTTCAGAGACAGATTGCTCTGTTGCCTGATGTTCAGACTTTTCTTCAGGGGGTCCTCCATGTACAACCCTTGTTTGTACCGATGGTGGCTTCTTGGAATTTCTCTCTGGTTTTTACGGCCCTGTAGTCTTCACCCTTGGATACTGTGGACATTTCTTGGCTTACCTGGAGGATAGTTTTCCTCCTGGCCATAGCTTTGGCCTGACTGGTGTCGGACTTGAGCACCTGACAGAGTTGTCATTTGAACACAACTAGGTTACCTTCCTAAGGTTGTTTCCAGGTTCCACATCAGTCAAGAAATTGTGGATCTTGCTTTCCAGATTCCGGGTTCCTCTATGGAGGAGGCCTCTCTGGATGATGTGCGGGCCCTCTAGATTTATGTAGATAGGACAAAGGACTTGTGTAGAACAGATGCTCTCTTTGTCCTGTGTGACTTTCGCAAATGGGGTTGGACAGCAACTAAGCAGATGCTGGCCAGATGAATCCATTTGACTATTCACCACACATATACTGTTGCGGATACTCCTGCACCATCCGTGGTGAGGGCTCATTTAGCCTGGTCAGTGGGAATTTCATGGACAGTATAATGTGGTGCTTCTGCAGAACAGCTGTGTAGGGCGGCTACGTGGTCTTCTGCCAATACATTTCTGAAGTTCTATTCCTTTCTTACCTTTACCACACCTAATGCGGATTTTGGGCGAAGGGTTCTCAGCACAGCCCAGGAGTGTTCCTTCCCTTAGGGGATTAGCTTTGGGACATCCCAGCATAAAACCTGTGTCCCCTATGGAGGAAGAAAAAAGGAGATTTAAGTGCTTACCAGTTAAATCCTATTCTTTGATTCCCAGGGGACACATAGCGCCCACCCTGACACACATCACTTGTGGAGCTTGCTCTTTTTTCAGTTCTCCTGGTCACATGTCCTGTGCGCTTGGACTTGAGTGCATGCTGGTCTTCCTTCTTCTCTTTCTTGCTCCTTGTTTTAGGCTTATGCACTTAACTAAGGTGGCCTGTGGCTGGTGGGTGGGATATAGGGGGGAAGGGGGAGCCTGGGAAGTGTCTAACAATGTTAACTGTGTGGTGCCCAGACTCCTTTCCACCAACTTATAGCCAGCGTAAAGCCTGTGTCCCCTATGGAATTGAAGAAAATAATTTTACAGGTAAGAACATAAATTTCCTTTTTCTATTTCATGTCACATTTATTAGATACACACAAATAACAAAATCAGTAATAGCTATGGCCCTGATTCACTACGGATCACAATATTGCGTACACATGAACACATGCAATTCAACTGCAATAGCAAGCTAATCTATTGCAATCATAATGCAATCTCAGCACTACATAAGGACACCCACTTTACCTTAAACACATCCGTAATGTTTAGAAGAAATAGCGCAACCATCGTAACAATTGAGAACCATTGCAGCCTCACGCACACTTGCACAAGCCCTGACCTTACTTTTTATTGCTAACAAACCATGTAGGCTATGAGACCTCACACTGCGTATGGGAATGCAGTGGATAATTTTTGCATGCCACTGTAATCGCGTGCGAACACACTGACACGCAAAAAATATGGTAGTTGCTCTATCAGCTTAATATACTACAGGTGCTTGTAAAGGGCGGGGTTTACACTGAACACAGAAAAAAGAAAATTGCCCTCCAGCACACTGCAGATAAATCAAAAATACTTGAATCCTACATGATAATAGAAATTCAGAGGTATTGGTTTACATACATTTGCAAATATATGAATAAGCGCTGGGCCATCGTCAAGGCTCCTCTATACCAGCGTCCCTAAAATTAAGGGGTTCACGTCCGAGAAGCAAGGCACCCCAAAAAATTCCAGCCAAGGACCACCCCCAGGGCATCACACGAACAGGGGAAAAAAGGTGATAGTGAAGTGTTAAAGGATAGGTGTGTAAAGATAAATCAATAAGTGTTAATGAGATGTAAAAGAATTAAAATTCAAGTAGGATTCAAGTATTTTTGATTTATCTGCAGTGTGCTGGAGGGCAATTTTCTTTTTTCTGTGTTCAGTGTAAACCCCGCCCTTTACAAGCACCTGTAGTATATTAAGCTGATTGAGCAACTACCATATTTTTTGCTTGCAGTTTGGTGGCATGAAAGGAGTCAGCATTAGGAGGAGGTGCTGATCCTTATAGTGCCATGTGGAGGTTTTTTGGGGTACCTCCAAGGTAAGTTAGCTCTCAGCTCATACATGTACTGTTATCATGCAGTACATCAATTTGTTATTATATGACCCAGAGTGGGTGCTACTATTATGTAGCAATAATTATTTTGGGGTGAGCGTTTGGGAGTGGGGCCCCCGGGATTGTTCTGGCTGGACCTTGCTCATGGAATCACCACTTAATTCACACCTATCCTTTAACACTTCACTATCACCTTTTTTCCCCTTTTAGTGTGATGCCCTGGGGGTGGTCCTTGGCTGGAATTTTTTGGGGTGCCTTGCTTCTCAGATGTGAACCCCTTAATTTTAGGGATGCTGGTATAGAGGAGCCTTGACGACGGCCCAGCGCTTATTCATATATTTGCGAACACACTGACACACCTGCCTTCGGCTAACCACCCCCCTGTTACCATTCACAAATGACACTTCCCGTCAATCACTCTGCAATGGGTCTGCATAGCAGCTGTGATCGCAGTCCCCATCACAGTGGCCAGTTCGCGCACGTGCACTGCAATGAGTACATATGTGCAGTGCGAAACAATCGGCAGATTGCGTGCGTATTCGCAGTTGTGTAAGGTAGTGAATCAGGCCCTATATCTGTAAGTGCAGTAGCAGTAGTTCAACCATGTGCGTAATTTTTTTTTATTCCATTGACTTTATCTCCCCCCTCCATTTTATATCATTCAGAACTTTAATAGATTAAAAAAACATTACTTTTGCACTTTTTATTGCCTATGTAGTTCTATATTCAGTCACATGTTTGTTGAATTTAAGGACAATGGGCCTGACTCTGAATCTGAAGTCATATAGGCAAACATCCCCATTTTCAGAAAGTTATTTATTAGGCCCAACTTCACATGAAGCGTAGGTAACATGATTTTATGCGGCTCCACCTATGGAGTGTACTTGACGTTTCTCTCTTCAGCAACATAGGTTTCTCTCTCTGGCCACTTCTCTCTGGTCGCCGGTCTCAATACTGACATCGGAATCCCGACAAGGGATTTAAGATAGGCGTTGAAATATCATCGCCTATCTTAATCCCGATGTTGGAACACCGAAGGACGCCAGCCTGAAAGAGGTAAGTCCAGGGCTCCTTTAGTGTTAGCAGCGGGGGGGTGGAGAGCTAGGTTTAGGGAGCGTAGCAGGGTTAGGTTTTTTTGGGGGGATTAGGGTTAGGCACCCCTAGGGGGGAGGGTTAGGCACCACTGGGAGGGGGTTAGGCACTAAGGGGGGTGGGTTAGGTTTAGGCACGAAGGGGGGAGACCGGTTTAGGCATTAATAGGGAGGGTTAGGGTGTGGGGTAGGGAGGGTTAGGGTTAGGCTACAAAAAGGGAGGGTTAGGGGGGGAGAGGGGAGGGTAAGTATAGTTACCTGACCCCTGTCAGGATACCAACCCCTGTCGGGATACCAACCCCTGTCAGGATATTCTAACAGGAGGCATCCCGACAGCTGGCATTACATACCCATTCCCTTTGCAATATACTTTAATGATTTTTAGTGTCTCTGTTGTCCCATTAACACAGAAAACAGCAGTACTTTGTGATTTCACCTTGCAAACCTAACAGCAGTGCTAATACCTTTAAGTCACAACAAAGATTCCATCCATGATCCTTATACGTGATTCCCTCCAACAACACAAGGGATGTAGTTTGGAATCCGACAGTCTAAATCCTGACTGCCAGCTTCCATGCGTCCAGCGGTAATACCTACTACAACCCAGCACAGTCATACTTCCATAAGTTTTCATGTCCACTTCATAGGCCAGAGGCACAAAATTGCAATCGAAATTTTGAAATTTACATTTTTCAAAATATCTCAAAAACCTGTGATATCAGATTTCTGTTGGTATATTTGGATTCTACACACAAAATGAAATGGAAATTGATATACAGTTTATCATGTCAGATGCATAATGGCTCTTGATCAGTATAATGATCATATCACCCTTCATTGACATATCAATAAATACTCTATTATCCAATTTATACTCTGATCATGGTGGTCTACAAATTGTTCATATTTGAGATATATATCTCACTGGTAACTAGAGTAACTGATTCATATATAAGTGCCCTGCATTAAAGTTGTTCTACCTCCCTTTTTTCATAATTTGTCTTTTCTAGACATGTTATAAAGCAAGAATTACCTCATCCCAATAAACACTGTCATTGTACAGCCAGGAAAATAAAATAAATATACAATGGGGCGTTCCAGATATGTAAAGAATAAATTCAAAAGCTTCTCACCTAAAGGATATAAACAAAATAGAGATGGCATTAGCGTGCTGTCAAAAGAGCAGCTGGATAAAGGGGTTTGTCAGACCCCACAAAATGAAAGAACCAAAAAATGGATAACCAGCGCTTAGAACAAGGATAATGAACGGTGGACGGTAAATTAAAAATACACAAAGATTGATTATGATCTGAGGGTCTGATTCAGACCCAGTCGCAAGCGCTGAGTGCTCGCAACCGGGTCGATGGTGGCCCAGTGCATACGCACGACGGAGCCAGCTCCATCTTGCACATGCACGAGACCCGGATAGCGATGGGCACTCTGTCGCTCCGGGTCACGGAAAAAAAGGGGTGAGCTGTCGATGTTGAGTGACAGCTTGCCCTCTTTGGTGGGCGGGCCGGGGGGTGGCTGCCCAAACGGAGGCGTTCCCATGAGAATGCCTGTCGTTTCGAGGCGGCCCCACTGACATCACAAGTGATGTCAGTGGAGAGCTTCCGGCTCTGTGAGAGCAAAAAGCTCTCTGGGGCTTGCGGCCATGAGACCCTACCACAAGGGTCTTGTCGCAAGCCCGATGGTCGCAATGGTCTTGACCATCGCAACCATCATCATGGCTGCTCGCTGTAGCTGTGGGTGGTCACAAACGCCCTGATTCAGATAAAGCGCTCTTTCAGAGCGTCCGGCTCTGAATCAGGGCCTAAAATCGGTTATCTGCAAAATCATTAAAAAAGAAATGATGTATACACATATAAAACCATGTAATGGAATGATCCTGTGAAAGCACAACTCAGGCCCTGATTCAGAGCCGGACGCTCTGACCAGAGCGCTCACTCTGAATCAGGGCCCACCTCCATAATTATGGAGCATCCTCCTGGATGCTCGTATAGCTGTGGGTCACCACCCACAGCATGTACGAGCGTGCAGGATTATGGTCGCGATGGTCTTGACCATCGCGACCATCGCCACTGCGAGCCGAAGCCTGCGGTTGAGTTTCTCAACCGCAAGACCCGGAGTGATTTGGCTCTATCAGAGGGGCCGGCTTCTGACAGTAGGCGTTCCCTTGGGAACGCCCCCGTCTGGGAGGCACACCCCCGGCACGCCCACCAAAGGGGGCGTGCTGTCAATCAACATCGACAGCACGCCCCCTTTGATCAGACACAACGAGCGAAGGAAAGTCCTTCGCTCGTCACGTCTCGCGCATGCGCATGACGGAGCTCCCTCTGTCGTGCGCATGCGCAGTGGGTCTGAATCAGGCCCTCAGTCTGTTCCTGGAATAGTCACTGATAGCGGTACTCTCCTATATATTCCAAATGATGAAAGTGATTAGCAGCAATAAAAACTTTACCAAATCCTAATGGCTGAAGTAGTTTAAATGGAAATCCTCTGGCATCCAACGTGATGACGTTCAAAGCTGAAGCACAATCCATAAGGAATAATCCAGAAGCTGCAACAAGTTGAAGGTGGGGAACAGAGAGTTCAGTATAAAGTGAATCCAGTAAGTCCAGGAAGTCCAAGGAATCCAAAGTATAGGTCTGTGGTCTCAACGCGTTATGCTGAGCTATGAATGCTCAGCTTCCTCAGGAGTGATACATCATTTCTTTTTTAATGATTTTGCAGACAACCGATTTTAGATCATAATAAATCTTTGTGTATTTTTAATTTACCGTCCACCGTTCATTATCCTTGTTCTAAGCGCTGGTTATCCATTTTTTTTTTCACCTAAAGTATAGGCTAACCCTGGATGAATATAACAAAAAAAGAAAACAGGGAGCGCTAAATGAATATCAATATGTTTCAAATAAAAAAATAAAACAATTGTAATGTATTACGGATGAGATCTTTAATAAGAAATGTTTAGCGTAAATGACCAAATAAGGTCTGTTAGACTATATAATAAAATCTGCCATAAAAGTTTCTGACATGTGACAAATGCAAACAAATATGGAGATACAATTGTAACATATATAAAAGATGCAATATTCGTCTCTTAAATGGAGAATGAATAAACAAATAAGTGAAAAAAATAATAATAATCTTGTTGATAGACACAGGGCCTGATTCAGACCCGCCCGCTAAGATGCATACTGTCGCCGCTGCCAATGGTATGCAGTGTGTATGCATCGCAGTGCGCATGTGCATACCTTAGCGAAAGTTCACAATGCATTCGCTCGCTGCGCGTAGACAGCCCAGCAGAGTGAGTGACAGGGGAAGCCATTTGTAGGTGGTAACAGGGCCTGGCTATTAAGAACGGGGGAGTGGAGGTGCAAACGTTGGCGTGCCTGAGCATCTCAACAGCATTTTAGAGGTGTGCATAATTTTAAGTCAGCATCATAGTACACGTTACCTGGCTTGTTTTTACACTGAAGTGCTCGCAGTGCTTTCGGCAGGGTATGGTCAACCTCAAGTGCTGCGATAGCATCCGATGTTGCCCGATGTACCGATGGTTGCATACACTTCCTGGACATGACATGTGGGTGTCGGTAACTGCTGTGAATATACAGCTCGGTCCGGCTGTGTCCAGAATAAATGCACACGCAGCTGTTGGTGAAGTGCTAAAAGAGTGCTGGTCGAGCCGTATTGTACATTGCACGGAGATGTGACCACAGTAATCCCGGATGAACTTCTCAGCCTTGTATCGACTGGTTGTTTCCTCAGAGGCTCTTTGCTGGGACACCGGCATTGAGTAATTTGTATCAGCAGATACACAGACATATTGATTAAGGCATCTTCTGCATATAACTCTATCATGATCATGATGATAATGACACTCGTCAATATCATCATGACTTCCATCTGTTATGTTTTTTTATTATACAATGCATAAATGGTTGCAGGTATTTATTAAGTCATGAAACAGATTTTTTTCTTTGCAAAGACAAAAGCCTGTAAATTTAATTTAAAAATCAATTAAAAAAACATTATTGGCAACATTTTGCAAAAATCCATACACTTTATACAGCAGAAGCTGATTTACTGCAATGTAATCCAAACGGCCGCTCAGTGTTGTAAAATATCAGAGTGTTGTGCTGGCTGAGTCCTGGCAAGCTGTCAGTGAATAGACAGCTGCCAGAAACCAATGCCAGCGCATGTCTGCATCCTGTGTCCTACTCAATGTGTTGTGCGTGCGACCCATCATGACATCACATGCACAGTGTGAGGAGCCGGGACGCGCCAAGAGGAGAGTGAAGAGGGTAAGTGAGACTGAGCCTGAGGTACAGTGCAACAGAGATCTCCCTCTGCTGGCATTGGTCATCTTCCCCTGACTCTCCCACTGTCAGTGCCTGTAGCAGCCAACACAGCTGGGATTCTCTCAACTGAAGGTTGGCCCTTCTTAGCAGCAGCACATCCCTCTTCCCAGCATTCAGGTGGCACGCTGTAGCAGTGATTACACCAGTGTCGGTGACCCCCCGTGCAATCAATATACTCCCCACGTGGCTATAAAGGGGCATGACTCCCCAGACGGGGCGTGTCTTTGCGGAAATCCCCTGACTATTTTACTCTGGAGGAGTATGGGCTGCCCCTGGAGACTCTGGTAAAACTGCTGGCTGCTTCTCAATGATAGAAACCGACTGCTGCAGGATAGTGTCACATTGCAGAACCCAGCTCCTGTCATTGCAGAGGAGTTGACATATTGTTTTCACCCTCTAGAAAGGTGACACCCGGGGATGTAGTCTGGAACCCGATGGTCTAAATGCCGACCGCTGGCTTAAACTGCTTTATCCCAACTAGGGATGAATGACAGGCGTCTAAATCTAGACTCCTGTCATTTGCCCGACGTCTGGAGACCGGCAACCAGCATCCCGATCGAGCGGATGCCGGGCGCCGCAGCAGACAGCCGCGGGGGAGAGAGGGTTAGGTTTAGGGATCCTGGGGAGGAATTAGGGTTAGGAACCCCCTGGGAGGTTAGGGTTAGGCACAGGTGGGGAGGTTAGGGTTAGGCACCCCTAAGGAGGGCTAGGGTTAGGAGGGCTAGGGTTAGGGGGGTTAGGTTAGTAAATACTTACCTAGGGACGATCGGGATATCCTCCTCTGTCGGGCAGCCGTTGTCGGGAATTGATCCGCCGGCAATGCGGCCGCTGGTAATACATATCACACCCGACACCCGGATGCGTCCTGCACCTTATTGTGACGCTTTTTTGCTGTAACATCACCAGGCCCACAGTCGTGACTGGGGTAATGTTGGCTCCCTGCTCTGCAAAGGCCATCTGAGGCTGCTGTCAGGTGACGACGTAGGCTGATGCACTGATACCACCCACCTCTTTGTCCCCTGTTCTCCAAGCCTAGTGCTGAGATCCCCAGCCAGCCTCCTACAGCCCCTCACTTTAAGTGGAGCAATCTGCCATCACCCTTACCTTGTACAATGTATGCCGCCCATCTATGTTATAGTTACACTGTCCCAGATATTTGTCTGAAACATAATAAGTATATGTACAGTTTGGCAATACTTTGTATAGATCACTAATGTCATTATATGTACTTATGGAGAAAATCCATATACAGTAAATTATGAGATTTGTTTGTTATTAACTACCCTACTTAATGGTTGAAAATAAGCATATACTGTATGCAACTTGTCTCTTAGCAATGTGTAAGATGGAGATATTAGCTATTATACTACTGTGTGGGCATAATGTTTCAGGGACACTACTACTGTGTGGCATAACTTGTATAACGATCACTACTGTGTGGCATAGCATGTATAAGAAGTAGAGATGAGCGGTTTGGATTCTGTGGAATCTGAACCACTCCGAACATATTGGATTCGAGTTAACCCGAACCCTGTTCCCCGCCTGATCTCGGATCCCCGTTCAGGGCCGAACGGCCTCCTGATGTCGGATTCTCATGAAAGAATCTGATGACAGGGCTCCTCTAGTGTAGGGCAGTCCTCTGTGATAGCGGCAGCTGTGTGTTTGTATTAGCAGCCAATGAGAGTCAGGCAGACTCTCATTGGCTGCTGCACGGAGGGAGCCGGTTGGAGCTCACTCATGAGCTCCATCTTCCGGCTCCCTCTGCGCATAATAGAGCAGCAGAGCGGGACGGACGGCGGCAGGAGCGGGGATTCAGGTAAGTTTTTTTTTTCTTTTTTTATTTGTGTGTTTTTAAAGGGGCGCTACTGGGGGCATGCTAATGGGGGCACTGTTACTGGGAGGCATACTACTGGGGGCATACTACTGGGGGGCATGCTAATGGGGGCACTACTACTGGGGGCCTGCTACAAGGGGCATACTACTGGGGGGCATACTACTGGGGGCACTGCTACTGGGGGAAATACTACTGGGGGGCATACTACTAGAGGCATTGCTATAGGGGGGCATACTACTGGGAGGCACTACTACTGGGGGCATGGTAATGGGGGCACTGCTACTGGGGGGCATGCTAATGGGGGCTCTACTACTGGGGGGCATACTACTGGGGGGCATACTACTGCAGGTATGCTAATGGGGGCACTGCTACTTGGGGCATGCTAATAGGGGCACTACTACTGGGGGCCTGCTAATGGGGGTACTACTACTGGGGGCCTGCTACAGGGGGCATACTACTGGGTGGCATACTACTGGGGGCATGCTACTGGGGGGCATACTACTGGGGGGGCATACTACTGAGGGGCATACTACTGCAGGTATGCTAATGGGGGCACTGCTACTTGGGGCATGCTAATAGGGGCACTACTACTGGGGGCCTGCTACGGGGGGCATATTACTGGGGGCATACTACTGAGGGCATGCTAATGGGGGCACTGCTACTGGGTGCATGCTAATGGGGGCACTGCTACTGGGGGCATACTACTACTGGGGGCCTGCTAATGGGGGCACTGCTACTGGGGGGCATACTACTACTGGGGGCACTGCATAGGGGGCCCTACTACTAAATGTACTGCATAGGGGGCACCGCTACTGGGGGCATTGTGTAAGGGACACCACTGCTGGGGGCATTGTATAAGTGGCACTACTACTGTGGGCATTGTATAAGGGGCATCACTACTGTGGGCTTTGTGTATAAGGGTCAGTACTGTGGGCATTGTGTAAAAGGGTCACTACTGTGGGCATTGCATAAAAGGGGCACTACTGTGTGTTGTAACATAAATAAGAGACACTACTTTATGGTGTAATGTCAATCAGGGACACTAAGGGCCTGATTCAGAGCCGGACGCTATTTGCGCTCGCTCATTCAGAAAAAGGGGCTGGCTATTTAAATTGAGCGCTCGCTCTTTGCGGTCTGTTGACGCCTCTATGTCTGAGTGTGCGAACAAAACATGCGCTCGCTATTTTGTAAAGACGCCCCCTGGCCGCTTGCATCATACATCCTCTCCGCTATTTATTACATTAATCGAGTACATCGAAAGGCATCTGAACTGCTCGCAGTGCTTGTGGTTGGATTTTCCTACCGCAATCATGCGAACAGTTCAGGCTAAGAAACAACCAAGTGACGTGGTCGATGACGCTGCTTTGTTAATTATGCACACCCTTAAAACGCCCGTTTTGACCGTTTGGCACGCCTGCGTTCGGATCTCCACTCCCAGTTTTCAAGCACCTTCCCCTGTTACCACCCACAAATGCCTCATCCTGTCACTCAAATTAGCAGGCACTCGCAATTTTGCGAACACACGTTTTCCGACTGCACTGACTGGTTTGCGCATGCGCATTACGACCCATACGCATGTGCAGAGCGAACGAGCGGCCGCTTACGAGCGGCTCTGCATCAGGCCCTATGTGCGGTGTAATGTGAATAAGATTGTGCACTGTGACTCCTAGGGCCATAGCCCACTTTGTAAGCAAGTACTGTGATTCTGCTGGCCGTACCCCACTGGGTGGGTGCACTACTTTTAATTTCTGCCACTGCTGTGTGGCAATGTGTCATTGATGTACTTTAAACTGTGGTGTCAGTGACGCTGCTTTGTCGCTTGGTAACCAGTCAGCTCACTGCAACCTTTGGCCAATAATGGTGAAAACTATAATTTAAACTGAGGTGGTATAAATTGACTGTAAATGACTGGAAATTAAGGTTATTGATGTTAATAATACTCTAGGAAGAAAAAAAAGCCCAATTTATGTGATTTTAGCTTTTTTGCAAATTTTTGTAAAACAATCCAAATCCAAATCCAAAGCCAGTCACCGCAGTTTGGCAAATCCAAATCCAAAGCCGGACGACGAATTAGAACCAAATCCGGCAAAAATGGTACGGCGCACATCCCTAATAAGAAGCACTACAGTGTGGTATAGTGTGTATAAGGAGCACTACTGTGTGGCATAACGTGTATGAGGAGCAGTACTTTGTGGCATAATGTGTATGAGGAGCACTACTGTGTGTCATATGTGGAGTTAGGGTATTAGAGTCGGTGTAGTGGTTAGGGTATTTGGTTTAGTTTAGGGGTTTGTGTTAAGGTATTATGGCCCTCATTCAGAGCCGTTCGCTATTTGCGGTCGTTCGTTCAAAAACAAGGGGTGGCTATTCAAATGATCCATTCGCAAATTGCAGTCTGTTCACACCTCTAAGTCTGAACGAGCGAGCAAAACATATGCTCGTTTATTTGATAAAAACGCCCCCTGGCTGCTCGCACCATACGTCATGTCCGCTATTTATTAGATTAATCGAGTACATCGTACAGCGTATGAACTGCTCGCTATTCTTGTGGTTGGTTTTTTCAACCACTATTTTGCGAGCAGTTCTGAGTTAAAAAAAAACAAGTGACGTGGTCAATGACGCTGCTGTATTTATTATGCACTCCCTTAAAACGCCCGTTTTGACCTTTAAGCACGCCTGCGTTCGAATTCCACTCCCCGGTTTTCAAGCACCTTCCCCTGTTACCACCCACATACGCCTCATTCTGTCACTCAAAATAGCAGGCACTCGCTATATAGTGTAGAAACGATTTTTGGCCGCACTGACTGGTTCGCGCATGCGTACTAAAAACCGTACGCATGCGCAGATGTGCGAACATCGCTCGGAACGAGCGTACGGCCGCTAGCGAGCGGCTCTGAATGAGGGCCTATGTACAGGGTATTAGAGTTGATGTAGTGGTTTGTATTAGGGTTATAGGGTTAGTTTAAGGGTTTTTGTTAGGGTATTATGAATAGGGTATTATAGTTGGTGAAGTGGTTTGCGTATTAGGGTTGTTTTGGGGGTTTGCATTTTAGGGATAGGGTATTATGGTTGGTGTAGCAGTTTGGGTTATAGGTTAGGGTTAGTTTTGGGGTTAGGGTATTAGGGATAGTGTATTAGGGTTAGTGTACAGGTGTGGGTTACAGTATTAGGGTTAGTTTAGGGGTTTGCGTTAAAGTATTATGGATAGTGTATTAGGGGTAGTTTAGAGGTTAGGGTTAGTTTAGGAATTTGGGTTAAGGTACGAAAAAATAGTGATATGGATTGTTTGAGGGGGGGAAACTGGTATCTTGCCTAGGGCCCCATAAGGTCTAAATCCGCCTCTGATATACATCGTTAATATAGGCAACCTATGTGCAACATCCAAGCATGTCAGTGCTGTCCTGTTTCTCTTTTGCAAAACTTTGCTGCTGCTGTATATACAATTGTGCTTAAACAATAAACTGTTAATATAATGTTCAAGTAAATTCTTTAAAATGGGCAGCGCATCTGCTGAACCATCTCCAGTACTTCCCAAACCGAGCTGATTATTATAATATCATCACAACTCTAATAAAAATCACTGTGGTATATTCTTATTATAATGAAAGCCAGGAACCAGCTAATAGAGAGAGGGTGAGTGATGTTTCCAACTCCTATTGGCTTCTAATGGTAAAAAGTGCTTGGGTGCACCTACTGTAGATGATTATTAAGTGGGACCCCAGAAGTGCCATATTTCCAAGCATTGGGGTCCTTGTATAATGGAGAAGAGATTCTCTGTCTATTTATATAAGAAGAAATAAAGTTTTAAAAAGCACTTTTTAAATAATGCCTAATTTAAACAATGTATGTCACCATATTTTTTTACAAACATCCATAAAAATCTCTTTGCTTATAGGGGCTTGGTACGGAATGCTGGCTCTTGGGATGCCAACAGTCAAAATCCCAAATCCGGCATTTTGACAAGGTTAGGATACCAGCACCTGTTGGGTAAGTATCCTAGCCCTACCTCTACCCATATCCCTATCCCTAACCCTCCCTCTCCACATCCTAAACCTAACCTCCCCCCTATTGCCTAAACCTAACTTTCGCCCCCAGTACCTAATCTTAACCCTCCCCCCCAGTGCCTAACCTAACCCTCTGCCTAGTACTTAACCCTAACCCCAGTACTTACCATCTGGATGCCCCTTGGGCAGGATGCCGTCACAGGGATACTGACTGGTGTCAGGATTCCGGTAGCGGCATCCCGCCTGCCGGTATATCAACTGCATTCCGCTTATGGAATGTAGTCCAGCACTAAGGATCTTTAATGAACAATTCCCAAAATGGCATTCTCATCCTCAATTTTTTATCTTTATTAGATAAATTTAATGGTGACATTTAAGACAGTAAATCATTGAAAGAAAAATCAAAGAAATGCTTAATTTTAATTTTTTATTTCATGACAAAGGTCCCTAAATGTTAGCTGGAACATTTCTCAAAATCAGAAATTACTAAAGCATTTTGGCAAAATAAAACTCTGAGATATTTCTCCGATGTAATAGCACTAACCCCCCTCCCAACTAGCCACTCTCCAGCCTGTCAGTCACACAGGGCTTAGAGCCTGATTTCCTGTGTGACTGCATTAAGCAAATCTGAAGGATGAGTTCAGCTAGGAAAATTCTGTAATATTCTATTAATTTAATGAATCTATTAAAAAAGTAACTCTAATTTAAATACAATAATTAAATCACCATATTTTAACATCAGTCACTGATGCATGTAGGGGAAAATAAATGTACTGTTGTCTTCCAGATCAGCATACAGTAGGATGGCAAAATCAAATGCCATCTTATGGCTAAAGAGTTAAGACATATATACAGTAAATGTTGTGTATAAAGTTATAAACAAGCTTATTTTGCTCCTTTTAACCATTTAACTGACCAAATAAAATTTCTACAAACCACTTAGAACTTGTTAGGTTTTTTTAAGTGAATTAGGTGAAGAACATGTATTTCAAATTATCGAAAATGATTTATAAAAAAATGTTTTTTAAACATCAGAACATCGGATCACCATCATCGGAACATCGGGTACATCACGATCATCATGCCATTTTTAAAGCAGCTTCAGGCACCAGGTATATTTTAGAGGGTGAGGGGGGAATTAATTTACTTTTTCCCAGTGGCTGCTAATCTCTGCAGCCGCTGGGTGGGGGTTTCTGATGTGCTGACCAATTAGCAGTGATCGGAAGCACAGCAGACACTGGGGGAGGGTGCAGGGAAGGTCCCTCTGAGTGCAGCAACTATGGGAAGATTTCTCTTCCTGCAGCACCCACACAGTTTATCTGACTGGCCTGAAGCGGTATCAGTGCATGTTATGTGCGCTGATACCACTTCTCCACAATGTATGATTGGGGGTCTGTGCAATAAATGTCATTATCGGCGCTGCTATCTACAAGATAGCAGCGCCGAGTGGCAGGGCCATGTACGAATGGTCATACCGCATGACCGTTCGGCCGGCTGTAGCTGCCGTTATCGACTGCTACAGCCTGGCACTAGCCTATCCCCACAGCAGGGACAGCGCTGTCTCGTAGCGTCTGATTCAAGGGGGCGTGCTGTCGATGTTGATTGACAGCACGCCCCCTTTGGTGGGCGTGCCGGGGGCATGCCTGCCAGACGGAGGCATTCCCAAGGGAACGCCTACCGTCAGAAGCCGGCCCCACTGACATCACTAGTGATGTCAGTGGGAGTGATTTTGGCTCTGATAGAGCCAAAATCACTCCTGGCCTTGCGGTTGAGAAACTCAACCGCAGGCTTCTGCTCGCAGTGGCGATGGTCGCGATGGTCAAGACCATCGCGACCATCATCCTGCACGCTCGTATATGCTGTGGGTGGTGACCCACAGCTATACGAGCGTCCAGGAGGACGCTCCATATTTATGGAGGTGGGCCCTGATTCAGAGCGAGCGCTCTGGTCAGAGCGTCTGGCTCTGAATCAGGGCCTTAGTTCCATGCATGCAATGCACTTGTAACTGCAGACAACTGCATTTGAGATCGAACATTTGAGATGAATATTCTTCTGTTCTGTGGCAGCTGAACAAACGGATACTCAAGTAAATGGTCAAGTTGAGCTAAATGTGCATTTTGCTTAAAGAAAAAATATATATTTATTTTAGATATTATTGTTCTATAAAATCCAATGTGATATAAAACAAAAACCTCTTTGCATTCTTGCTTTTGTTTCACATGTTGTCATATGTCTTATGATTGAGGGAATTCTAGATTGTAATTGGTGATTTTACCCCTCATCTTCGTGTAATATTTGCAGCCAAAGTTAGGGGCCTAATCCTTAATTTTTTTGTGCCCACTTGCCTGCAGTTCATTATTACTATGAGCGACAGCCTCTAGCTATTTACATCACGATCATGCAAGTAATTAGCAAAATGTTTAATATAATATGGAAGCAATTAGGAGGTGATAACATGCAATTAAGATGTGTTCTTAGATTGGAGACTTTATAGAGCTCTCTTTCTTAAAAAGATAAAGTGCCTATCTCAAAATGTCAAACCGCAGTGATTTAATCTGAATTATTTTCAATTAATATGCATGTATTCCTGCACTGTGTTCACTGTTGTTATTGACATTGATAAATTAAGCTCATCTTGGCAGAATTTATCCTTGAGTTGCTGTATTTTTTTTGAATGTCAGCTCTTTACGCCTATTTTTTATATCCCTTCAAGCTGTGCATAATCTTCCACAAGGCCCCTGATTCATTTTCTGGATTGCAGAGAAATGCCATCACTACAAGATTAACACTTTGAAATAACATTTGTATTAAAAGAGTTTTAATATACTTTTGTTTGTCAGGATATTTAATCTCACTAGTTGTTGAATGATTAGTGAAAGTTCAGGAAGCCTGGAATGTTTGCAATATGGCGCATTCTGCTTCTGTATAGATTTATTTTTGTATATGGAATTACTGCAGCATGAGCCATAATGTTAGCTAATAGCTATCTGGATCTATGTATTTATGTTAGCATATACTGGTGTAGGGAAGAAGTAGGAAAGAGCATTCCCATTCTATTCCATTATCCTAGCATTAATCTGATTGAGGTAGTACCACAGGAGGCATCTGCTATATAATCCTGATTAAACATTGGCAAAATAATGTTAATTATTGGTCTCTGAGCAAAGAGTTTTGCTGTTTGGCATATCTCAATGTTTTCGGCAGTACATCTGGTCTCCTGCAGACAGATCACTTTGGGCTGTAGTAGGCAAGTGAGTCTCTAATTCATTGATTCCCAACCGCGGTCCTCAGGGCACACTAAAGCTGGCCACACACTAGACCAGTGATTCCCAACCTCGGTCCTCAAGGCACACTAACAGTCCTGGTTTTAGTGATCCATGCTTGAGCACAGATAGTTAAATCAAAATAACTGAGGTACTAATTAAGTCACCTGTGCTCCAGTATGGCTATCCTCAAAACCTGGACTGTTAGTGTGCCTTGAGGACTGTGGTTGGGAACCCCTGCACTAGACCAACTTACATCCAACTGGCCAACTAGTTGATTGGTTGAAATGAAAATCTGGTATGGAATGAAAATCTGGTAAGGTATGAAAGCAAATGACAATCAGCAATTTGCTCCCAAACACCAGAAAATGGACAAACACTGTTGTTTGAACAAATTGTTTAGATCAAACATTTAACAAACTTGTCTGAATGACCATTTTCATCTGTTTTCTGGCATTTAGGAGTAAATTGCTGATCATCATTTACTCCCATTCCTTACCAGATTTTCATCCAACCATTCAACTAGTTGGTTGGTTGGATGAAAGTTTGTCTAGTGTGTGGCCAGCTTAACAGTTCTGGTTTTAGTGATATCCATGGTTGAGCACAGGCAGTTAAATCAAAATAACTTAAGTACTAATTAAGTCACCTGTGCTCAAATATGGCTATCTTTAAAACCTGGACTGTTAGTGTGCCTTGAGGACCGTGGTTGGGAATCCCTGATCTAATTGCTATCTCACATAGAAGAAAAATAGTCGATATGTAGAGGAGGTCGAGGCACATCATAGATCACAGGTTCTCAGAGTCAGTCCTCAGGACCCCAAACAGTGCATATTTTCCAGGTATCCTCATAGGATCGCAGGTGAAATAATTAGCTACACCTGTTGATCTTTTAAAATGTATCAGTGAGTAATGAATATACCTGTGCACCTGCTAGGTGATCTGGAAAATGTGAACTGTGTGGGGTCCCGAGGACCGAATTTGAAAACCATTGACATAGATGAAACAGATGTTAGTGCCACTAATAATAGGTAATATAAACAATAATGTAATGGCAACAAGTATATATATATATATATATATATATATATATATAGAATATTTTGCAAGTCCTGCACACTCAAACATATATTAAAATGCTGGGTGCTTGGTCATATAGTGCATATAGAAGAGGAACCAAAATTGGTACACCAGCACACCAATGTTCAATGCAAAAAAATTATTTTATAATTCCGTATCAAAAAATCATCAGAAACAACATCATATCAGTTCACTAAAAGTGCCAAATAGTGCTAGGTAGTGCATATCCAAAGGGTACTTATCAGTGACCATACAGCATGAACCGATATAGCAGCATCGTGAGAGGAAGCCCGACAGCTGTTTCGGCGCCCACCGGCACCTTCCTCCTGGGGCATAACTAACACAGTGCGCGTCTGTTCCATATGTACCATCACAAATGAATCACACCTGTTGGTCAATCAAATGCACCTGCTTAACTCACCTTAATAGTGTTTCAGTATCCATGGCCATGCTGTCCGCCGCGTCCAACGGGGACCCGGAAGTGACGCATGCGTGCCAATGGAGTTTGCGTGTCAAAAACCGGAAATGACATTCCGGTCAAGCGAACACTGCAATAAATCTAATACTTTGAAGTAACTTACTCGGTGCAAAAGGTAATGACCTCAGTAGCGCTTACACTATGTGACAGAATACGGGACAAACAAACAATGAAACACTTATATATAAGAGAAAAAAAGAAAAATGTATATTGCTGTACTAACAAAACTTAATCACAAAAAGCAATTAAAATTCAGTTCTTCATTTAAACCTAGAGGTGATAGTGTTCGTAGATTATATATCCATCAACTTTCACTCTGAAGCAGACGTTTATTACGATCCCCGCCTCTACGAAATGGAGGTATGTGGTCAATAGGCATAACTTTAAAATCCAAAGGATTATGTTGATTCTCAACGAAATGTCTGGCAACAGGAGGAGTATTACCATCAATAGTCTGGAATGCTTTGCATATAGAAGATCTGTGTAACGCAATACGTTCTTTCAGCATTCTAACTGTTTTGCCAACATAAAGATGGTTACATGGGCACTTAATGATATATACCACAAATTTGCTTTCACAGTTAAGACGATAATTGATGTGATATAATCTCTTAGTCTTGGGGTCTTCAAATTGGTCACCAGTAAGTAAAAACCTACAATTAATGCACCCCGAGCAACGGAATACTCCTTTCTTCAAAGACAGCCAAGTTCTAGGGCTCTTGATGCTGATGTCAGACTTGGTAATGATATCTTTCAAATTATTACTTCTTCTATAACTGAAGAGTGGTGGATTTTTACAGCATTCTGATAGAAGAGGATCCGTTTGCAGTATGTGCCAATGACGTAGCACTGCACTTTTTATAATTGGTGAACTGATAGAAAAAATAGTATTAAAGACCAATCTTTCTGATTTTTTATCAGTAGTTTTGCTGCTATTCAAAAGTGTGGTTCTATCAAGTTGTATACATTTCTGTACAGCATCATGAATTTCATTAGCATCATAGCCACGATCTATGAATTTTTTGCCCATTTCGTTTAAAGCATTGATTAAATCATTACTGCTGGAAGTTATGCGTACCACACGGAGAAGTTGTGAGTATGGTAAACCCTTTTTAAGAGGTAAAGGGTGAAAGCTGTCTGCAGCTAGAAGAGTATTTTTATCTGTTGATTTCGAATAAACAGAAGTCTCTATTGTACCAGTAGAAACATCTACAAACACATCAAGATAACTAATTCTCTGTGTACTGAAACTGATGGTAAACTTAATTGTACTTATACCAGTATTCAAGTCATTTATTCGAAATCAACAGCTGACCTGCACCAGCATGCAAAATGATTTTGTTTGTCAAAAGCATTGCAGCACTTATTGAAAGCAGGACATTTGTGATGGTCATGGGAATGGCAACTGCCACAATTCACACAGCATGTATGTTGTATTGAAGCTGGAGTGCACCACTGTCCATACTCCATATTGGTTCATTCAGAGAGACTCAATCCAAGATGGCCACCGTCTGCAGTTCTGTGCATGCACAGTGCTATCTTGTCACTGTGTTACAGTGCCACAGTGGGAGATGGACAAATAATTTGAACGTAAGCAAAAAATGTGAATGATATGCAGAATAAGAAATGCAACAATAAAGATGAATCGGTCCTGAGTGTTACAGATAGCTGCAGAAAGGATTTTTGGTATATCAATTCAGTTGCTAAAAGGCATTTCAGCTACAATAAAAAATGGTTAAGTAAATTAACTACATGTGATCCTATTACAATCAAAGGAATTAGAAAAAAAGTGCTTACAGCTACAAAAGTTGAAACATTAAAACCTGCTTAAAAACTAGGAGTAGAACCAGAGTTACAGAAATCTAAGACCTGCTTTATTTACCAAAGATGGGAACAAATCTTTTTGCCATCAGTGTCCTAGAACAAAGGGACCACATAGTTAATTTGGCTAAAGGAATGTGCATTGTTTGAAACAGAAGGGGACTGCAACAGGTACCCAACGCCTATTATACATCCAATATACATCTTTGATACACTGTTACACAATGATAACAAATTAGTTGCAGTCACTAGGACTCTGGCATTGAAGATTTGGTCACCTAGGATATGACAGTATTTAAAAATGACTGAATGGGTTGGTCACAGGAATGTAAGTGACTGATACAGAGAAACCCATATGTGAAAACTGTATAACAGGAAAACAAATCTATCAGCCATTTGCAAAATCAGCAAGCAGAGCTGAAGCACCACTTGAGTTATTATATACTGATGTGTGTGGTCCAATGGAAGTCAAGTCAACAAGTGGACACAGATACTTCATAACATTCATTGATGACATCACAAGAATGACGCACATATACTTAATAAAAAAAAAGCCAGAAGTAATTAAAAAAAAATTGCAGCCTACAGAGACTTATAGAAAATCAATCTGGTCACAGCCTCAAAATCCTGAGAGGGTGAGGAATATCTAAACATCGAGGTGGAATTATTCTTAAAGAAATATGGAATTGAACATCAATTGATCATCGCCTACACTCCTGAACAAAATTATGTAAGTGAGCAGTCTACCTGAAGTGTAATTCTCACATATTTGCTTTAAAAGATGAAACACCTATTGAAGAGTGGCCAGTAAGAAATCCAAGTGTACAGCATTTCAGAACTTTTGCAACCACTGCCTACATACAAATACAGTACCAAAAAAAGAAGATGCAAGCTGGATCCAAAGTCCGCAAAGTGTATCATCCCTGGATTTTGCCATGAAAGTAAAGGCTACAGATTATAGAATCCAAGTACCAGAAAGCTTGTCAAATCCAGAGAAGTCATATTTAAAGAGACAGCACAAATTAGAGTAAAGCTGGAATTTGAAACACAGAGCAAGTATATATCACTGGATATGTTTTAAGTAAATACTTGCATAACATGGAGAAGCTTGTAGCAAGGGGGGTTGTTGAAGTTTGTACATACTGTACATACTCCATATTGGTTCCTCCAGGGAGACTTCAATCACTTACCAATATGGTTGCCATCTGTAGTTCTGCACATGCACAGTGCCATTTTGTGTTAGAGCTCCACGGTGGAAGACGTATGTCCTCCACTTAGCTTCTTAGATTCTCTGCAATTACTATTAAAGATGTTGATACTGCTTGCATCCTGCACTGCTTCCCGCACACAGTCACCAAATGGTGACTTGTATGTTCCACTCAAGCTCTGCTCCATGCAACAAGTCTGTGCATGCATAATTGTGAGTATAGCTGTACATTCACATTGCCACTAAATAAACCACCCCACTGGGTAAGTACTGGGTTGTTCATTGTCTCAGTGCATCCATTGGTGTGTACATACACTCTGCCATACCACTGCTACCTTTACACATGTTGCTGCAAGTGTTGCCAGAGACGACTTACATCAGACTATTTTTTTAAACTCCATTGCACTTTTTTATTGGACTGCTCATGGAGCATATGTGTGTATAGCAGTATCCAGTGTAAATTCTCACATAACAAAATGTGCATGAGTTATATCCTTAAAAGTCCCACACACAATCCTGTCCAATTCTGTCCACTTGCTAATGCACCATAATCACATTTCATTGCTAGTAGTTTTAGTCTGGCAGCAAATGTCAGGGTTAAAAGCAAATTTTTCACTGGTAAGAAGTAGATCTCATCAAGCTATTTTTTTTGTGTCCTCCTGATCCTCCTCCACCAAAAAAAAAATGTGCATGCGTTATCAACAAGCTCAACACCAGCAAGGTTGAGCAGAGTATAAGCTTGTACCTTTTTTTAATTGTATGAGAGCCTGACATAGCAGTATACGTGTCCTTGCTTCTTGAACTTAAGCCATGCCTTCGCAATACCGTCATTGAAAACCAGGGAATCAAAACTTGCACCCAGACTTCTGACACCATGTTAAGTTTACAGGCACGTACACAGAGTTGCACCCTACTCTGAGCTGAACATACTCAGAGATCAGTAAAATATCAGTTGGATCTCCTGCACCTCATAATCAACTGGCAAAGGTGTACGTCAGTGCGGTGACACCCGGTGGGCAGAATGTTGTAGTGAGAGAGGCGAATTCGCACACCGGTAAAAAGGGGGCATAGCCTTGCATGCAGGGGAATGATTTTGCAGATGGGGCGTGGCATCGCAGTCATGGGGCATGGCCTCGTCACCAGAACCCTCGTTTTAGTCACTCCAGGGGTCCCTGAGGTGCGGACTGCCCTCAGGGACCGCTCTGTGTGCAATGCTGGTTCCCTCCCTCTCTGTCAGAAGCCGAGTGCTGCATGTAATGCAACAGTGCAGCACTCGGCTCAGTGCAGCACTCGGCTCTTGTCACTGAGGAGGAATTGGCACTTTGGTTTCACCCCTCGGCGGGTGACACCCGGTTGCGGCCCACACCCCTCTGCTGATGCGACAATTTATTTATTTATTAACAGTTTCTTATATAGCGCAGCATATTCTGTTGCGCTTTACAATCAAATGGAATTGCAACCACATTAGATGTGACTCAGAATCACTCTACTGTAAATACATGAAAACTCACATTTATTGAATGCAAATATATAAATCTAGCCACCATTAATGTCTCACAAATAAAAAGTACTGTATCTGGTCATAAACAAAGATCAGTACATACTCTAGCTAATACACAAATGTGGGACATTCATTGTGGCTACATTTCTAACTACACAATTACAATCTTTGTTGGGACAATTTAGGGCTCTTATATATATACACTGTAAATTTTCAAAACTCAAGTACATGATTTAGCATTTTTTTCCAAATAAAACTGAAACTGCAACACTCTATTCCTTTCATCTACTTAGATCAGTGATGGGCAACATGATATATTATACTTCAAGGGCTGTACCTGCAGCTCATCAACTTCAAAAGGGCTGAAAATGATCCTAAATTTTGTCAATGTAAAATCACCTCTAAAATGGCCTTTGTAGTGCAGTTATGAGAGAGTTTATTATAACAGAAGCATCAGTTCATTTGGTAACTTCATTGTTGCTTATTGCATACAAGTTTTCACTTTCCAAGTTGTTTACTGTAGACCAGTGGTGTCAAACTCGGGCCATTAAGCTGCAGTGGAACTACACAACCCAGCATGCACTGCCACCGTTTTGCTCTTAGCGCATGCTAAAACTGTAGCAGTGCATTTTCGGTTTTGTAGTACCACTGCATTTGGATGGCCCGAGTTTGCCACCACTGCTATAGACCATCCTTATTTACATAGGTGTAGAAGCCAACACAGGGGGTGCCCCTTTGGTACTTACCCCTCTGTTGGGTCATGGACTACCCTGCCCCCCTCTCACCAGGACATTGACTACTCATCTGGATGGCCAGGTGAGTCCAGGTGAGTGTGTTAGCATTACCATCTTAAGTTTATAACCACCCCTTTTCCATTATAGTATGAGTGTTTAGGGAGTGTTACACCATTTCTCATGCACATAACCAACTGACTGTTTTAGACAAGTAGAAAAAATTAGGCATGTCTAATAATCACAAATAAATTACATAATTCTATATCAAAATATATTAGAAATTCTTCAGGCACTCACATGTCTTGAAACCCCCCTGGAAAGTTAAGCACTGCAAATAGACCAACACCTTCGGCACACTTTGTGACCAGCATACCTGTAGCTGCCACCAATAATCGAGCTATATTAAACATCTTCTAGCACTTAGTCAGACACACATTATTGTGCATTGGTACTTTGATACTGAATCTGTATATTTTATGTTTAAACTCATGTTGAACTACTTACTGAGCATGGCCTGTACACTGGCTACATTTATGTTTAGAATTAATATTGGTCGACCATAATCAGCTGTTGCTATCCAGCTTTTAGACTTTTTGTGCCTCTTTGGCCTGTCACTTCTGTTTTCTGTCATCCAGACATTATTACATAATAATATGGCCAAATGGACTCTGCTGGAACAACCTCAAATTATTTCAGAAATTAAAACACAAATTATTCAAATGAAGACTTAGATGTTTCAGTTGTTAATGACTGGATCCCAGGTCTTGCTTCCCAAAAAACCACTGCACAGAACCCTAGGTTGGTTCTATTTGCAGAAATATTAAAGGGTGAATAATCATAATATCACCTATTTTTGGCTCACTGTCATCTAGTTCCCAGAACGCACAGTACTCTGCAGGTCCATTAAAATTAGGCTTGAGCCTTACTTTATTGAAATAGGAGGCCTTGGCCTGAGCTACACTACATTTAATTCTTTAGTATCATAGGAGACAAATGTCTTTGTAAGAATCATTTTTCTTTACTCCCTATTCTGTTCATGTGATGTTCTTCAATGTTTTACTGTATGCCCCTTAATCTGCCTTAATAGCTGCATGCTGTCTCATCTGGACTTAACACTATTTTCATACTAGATGAAACATTCACAAGGCAAGTACATTTTGTTCCAATGAAATGACTCAAGACAGTTTACCAAACAGCCTAGATTTTTTGATTCATTAATGGTGGTCTTCACTATTTGATGAGAAGCATTTATGTGAATCTGTTGTCAATGTCCATGTCCCTAGACTTGCCAGTACTTTCAGTGAAGTATATCCTTATATTTAGACTTGCTGACTTCAAGTCTTCATTCACCTGGTTTTAATCAGTCACAGAACCTGTGTAATTCACACATCCCAAATTAAAGGGATGATATGGCAAGCATACTTATATTAGTCACTTGACTCTTTGAAATAAACCTGTTAAAAGGGGAAGTGTCAAGAGTAACGATGCATTTTTCAAATGCCCAGAGCATGCTTAATTCAAACTCTGACTTGAAAGTAAACTAATATCTTTTGCATGCACTGTACAAAATTCACTGCCATGTCTACGGAAATATTATTGGACCTTCTTTGTGCCTGTTCGATGTTTGGACTCCTGTAACTGAGCACATAACTGACCACAACTTGATTACTTGTGTTATGGTAATGATGAGCTTCTTGAGACAATTCAGAATGTGGAATGATCAGAAATTTGTACAATGATAACAGCAGAGTATAGAGTTTTAAAAATAGAATCTTCTTACACAGAACCTAATGTGTGTTTAGCCATCATTGGCGCCCCCATCATTTCAGATACTGTATGTACCACAGGGACCCAGATTATTTTATGTAGTAAGTTTATCTAGCATTCTAAATGATAGATACTGTCTAAAAACTTAAGGTTTCAACCTTCAGCCTACTGTACATAGGGCCTGATTCATCACTGATCACAACAGAACAGCATACGTAGATCGGCCGATGGTGCATACTGTGCATGTCTATGTTTCATTGCGCGTGTGTGAATTAGCATTGCCATCACACTACGATCACCTATGCAGATGCAAAGGCATCGCAGATCTAGGGATGGGACATCAGCATTTGGGGGGGTGACGGGGGAGTGGTTGAAGAAACTTAGACATATCTGTCCATTTGAACACCATTATAAATTAGCCACTGCGACGGCATACACAGCTTGTGTACTCACTGCGTGCGCTGAGGTTAGCAATATCTGAATAAGGTCAGACCTGTTGTAATTGTGCGTGAGGGGCCAATGTTACTCGATGTTCCTGATGTATAAGTAGGACTGCAAGGTATTACGGATGTGAGATAGCTGTAGTGGGTGTCTCTATGCTGCCTGTGCGACAACTTTGTGATAGCATTCAGTAGCATAGTTTTGCAGCAGACATGCATGCGTCATCACAGTAATTGCATTAGCTTTCCATAGTGAATCAGGCCCATAGATCTTAAAGGCAGGCATGAAATTACCTTGAACAGCAAAGAAAAAACATTTAACTTAACAAAATATTTAATAAATGAGTATTTGTTCAATTCCACATTACTTACAACTGAGTGAGTTTAGATTAAGATGAGGAAGTCTGGCATTTTGAGGGCATGTGGGTTATCTAAGTGGCAAGGGTGTAGTGAGATGTAGTGAAATTTGGAACTACATGTGAGATCAGAGGGCTTTGGGGGTTCTGAATGTATGTGGGGGATTATTGAAGCAAATTGGAGTTTGGGGGCATGTAGGACTATTTTGGATCAAGTGTGGGATCTGAGTGGCATTTGGTATAATATTGGAGTGAATAAGAGGCACGGGGGTATTTTTGGCACTGTGAGCATGCCAAGGTTACTTTGGTGCTTTTTCAAATTAAAGTTACTACATACTATAGTAGAATATAAAAATATGTTTAACTAGCTGAAGTAATCGGCATTGCCTGGGTTTAAATCTTATTATGTTTTATCATGTGAAGTCATCCAAATCTATCCAGTGGAAGGCCCAGAATAGGCTCTCTGGGTCAAAGTTCTGCCTGGTGCACTCCGCTTTGAGGTCCAGCTGGGACCCCAACCACCCATTAGGCATCCCAGACCAATTGCCACCCCTCTGTGAAGTTTCCATCAAAATCCATACAGTGGAAGGCCCAGAACAGGCTCCTTGCCCAGCTTACACCAACGGGAGGTCCGACTGGGACCTCAACCTCCTAGTAGGTCATCTTGGATCCAATGTTACCAATCTGTGAAATTTTCATCTAAATAATGTGATGTCATCCAAATATATCCAGTGGAAGGCCCAGAACAGGCCAAAGTCAAAACAGGCTGGTCAAAGTTCGGCCCAGGATCCAACTGGACCACCTCATGTTGGTTTCAGCCCAATTGGGACAGGGGTGTACAAATGCATAATCAACAAATAAATAAACAAACAGACTAATCTGACTAAAGATTTATTTGCTACCAGTCAATTACCCTTCATATTTGCTTATTTGGTATTGATAGATTGTGATGGAAGTTGATTGTTAGTAAAAGTGTGGGAGTTTCTTATGAAGTTATAGACTTACATTATACATTAGTGCAACTGTCAAGCCTAAAATTTACAGGCAATTTTGGTTTCTGGGCACAAAGATTAGTGAGAAACAGCAGTATAAAGGGTATATTTAGAGTTTTTTGAAGTGAAGATGTTGCCCATGACCAATCAGATTGTACTTAACATTTAACTAGATAATAGCTAGAATATGATTGATTGCTATGGGCAACACCTCCACTTCCAAAAACTCTAACTTTAGTAAATACACCCCTAAATGCCAAAATTGGTTATATGAGTGAAAGTATACTTAGGGAAAGACCAGGAAGATATTTGCAATAGTCAATGTAGGAGATCATGAGTTATTTAACTAAGTAATTACAGTATTTTTACCTCACCCCCCCCTCCCTTCAGTACCTAAACAAGTCACCTGGGTGGCAAGGGGAGTAGTCTATGTCCTGGAGGGAGGGGAAATGTGGTAGCCCATGACCCGGTGGTGGTTCTGAGCATGCCTTTGGTATATATTTTAATTTTTCATACACATAAGAGCTTATTAATTTTACAAAAGATTTGGTGTTAATATAGAAAACCATAGGACCAAGGATGGAGCTCTGTAGCACACCAACAGATAGAGATAGAGAAAAGCAGAAAGTAGGTGGATCAACAGTGGATCAACAGTGACAGGTAAATATAGTAGCAATCTGACTGACCTGAGAAGGGCATCCAGAAAAGATCAGAGTTCCTGGGTGTGAGCGGGATATCATTGGGGATTGAAATATATGAGCTTGTTTCATTAAATAAGATAACAAGACCTCTCATTTCGTAAATATATTTAACTCATACATATTCATATAATCAATAGTATGGTCTTGGTACAGAGTATTTTTTCAAATAGTCCCAATACTTGTCTAAGCATTTGTTGCAACAGTACAAAAAGGCACCTATCCCAGCATAGAAGAAATCAGTGTCAAGCGCCTGAAGATAGGACATGACAGCTTGCTGAATTTCACTATTGGTTGCGAATCACCTGCCACCCAGGTGCTTCTTCAATGGTCCAAGGAGAATCACTTGGTACCATGTCAGGACTGTAGGGAGGATAGTTCAGTACCACCCAATGGTAGCGCTGTAACAACTCATGCATGTGGTTGGCTTAGTGTGGCCTAGTGTTATTATGCAGCAATACATTGCTTGTTCGTGGCAAACCCAGGTTGCTTTTGATGAATTGCCCTTTGCAATGGGCTCAATGTGTCACAATAATGGACAGTGTCTGTCCTCCTGCATCAAACCTTTAATGCTGCACAAATTGTCATCTGTGGTGGACATGCTTGGCTGGCCAGATCGCTGCTCATCTTGAACGTCATTATCAAAGATAGTGCACCAAATTCAAACCTATTTCCATGACATGACATTATCACTGTACCCGTACACCATATGTACAAGTTGGTAATAAATTTCAATTGCTGATGTGCCCTTTAGATGCAGAAATCTGATCACATTTTGCACCTCAATGTTTGACCATGTTTCCACCAGCCCCACCATCTTACAACTGATGATGGGACAGTAAGACTAACATGAAGCAAAGTCTAATGGTTGTCAGGGGAAGCAGTGGTCTACCTGCTCTGGCCTGGTGGGAAATTAGAATGAAATAGAGAGGTCTTGTTATCTTACATATTGAACCACCCTCATATCAAGGAGACAGCGCTGCATGGGAATGGGGGAGGAGAGGGGTGGAGGTATGTTATGTTTTATGCACTTGTGGTGTATGATTGGAATCAGTATTAATTTATGGTGCTAATGAAAGAAGACCATCACACCTGTGCAGGGTGAAATGTTGTTTATTCAAAACCCACCCTCTCCCCCCCATTAACCCCATACCCACCCCTGCCTCCCCCTACAAAATCCACCCCCACCCATTCCCCTAACTAACAGGAACACATCTTTATTCATCCAGTGATCATCCAACCCTCATGGAGATGATATACTAGAGCATTTGCCTTAACCCCACTAGCACCCCAATTATCAGTTAATCCTGAGACTCCTCCCACTACCCAGCCAACTCAGACACCACCATCATACTTATTAAAGCCAGTATCTAAGACTAGGAATTCTCACCACCACAGCAGACACAACCACAGACTACACCACACAGGGATTCCACACCCACGGACTCTGAACAACCAGCTTTGATTGACAGATCACCCCACCTATCTATGCACGTGCCTGGAGGGCAAACATGTCCATCTCTACCAATCACCACACACCAAGAAGTATTTAGCATGCTAAGTAGCACAACATGGACATCCTTGAGAAAAGCACTCAGTGCTGAAACGTGTTGGTCATGTCCCGACCCAGGTATATTACCTGAGGTACACCACAACTCAACCTACCAATCATGGCATCCTCACCTCCAACTGGAGTGTGACACTTATTACCATGAGTATACCACATTACCACAAGATCCTGCATATGTGACCCGGAACTCAAAGCCAGGGCCTTGGAAGATGCTGGAACAGTGCAACTCTGGCCTATCATCAGGGCACCAACAACCGAAGGCCCCCTGCAAACACCCCCAGCCTGTTAGCTCCACTTTCACATGTGGAGCAGGACGCGGTACCACTTGATCAGACCGGCGCAATGAGCACTTCCATGACCCCGCCACAGGAGCCAGAGCTGAGTGGACACTGAAACAGCTCATCCAGAAGTCAACACCAGCATGCCTGCAGTGACACAGCAGCAATCGGCATTAGTTGCAGAACCGGCACATGCAACACTTACCGGTAAGTGTGTAAGTCTAAGTGGGATGTCGCCTCTAGCACTGGACTTCCATCTGACTTTTTCCACACCAAGCCTGACCAGACAATCTGCATTGACTCCTCTCATATCCGGGATTCCTCCAGAGGATCCTGCATTTCTACGTCTACTGCTGCCACTGCTGCTGTTGCTGCTGGGAGTCATTCATCATCCCAGAGAGGAAGTTGGAACACCACTACTTTTTTTACTAAGCAATTGACCATCCAACAGTCCTTTGCAAGGAGGATTAAGAACGACAGCAGTCATCCTATTGCAAAGCGGATAACTGAGGCCTTGACAGCTATGTTGGTGTTAGATGTGCATTCGGTATCCACCAAAAGTGCAGTGGGATTTAGACAATTGATGGAGGTAGCGTGTCCTTGGTACCAAATCCCATCTAGATTTCACTTCACTAGGCAGGCGATACCAAGAATGTACAGAGATGTCAGAAAAAGTGTCCTCAGTGTCTTAAAAAATGTGGTTGTACCCAATGTCCACTTAACCATGGACATGTGGAGAAGTGGAACAGGGCAGACTAAGGACTATATGACTGTGACAGCCCACTGGGTAGATATATCACCTTACGCAGCAACAGCAGCAGCGTAACCAGTAGCAGCATCTCAGAAACACCAGTTCATTCCAAGGCAACTGGTTTCAGTAAGAGGCCCACCACCGACAACCTCTTAGAGAAACTGAGATAAATCATATCCCAATGGTTTACCCCACTTAGACTCTCCTGAGGATTTGTGATATCTAACAACGCAACCAATATTGTGCGGGCATTACATCTGGGTAAATTCCAGCACTTCCCATTTTTTTCTCACACAATAAATTTGGTGGTGCAGAATTTTCTGAAAAACAACACGGCCCAAAAAATTTCTGGCCATTTTTGCCTTTCAGCGACTGCGTGCCAAAGACTGGAGCACCAGCAAACACTCTTGAACCTGCCCTGACATCACCTGAAGCAAGAGGTTGTGACACAGTGGAACTCAACAGTCTATATGCTTCAGAGGATGGAGGAGCAGCAAAGGACCATTCAAGCTTATACATCCACGTATGACATAGGCAAAGGAGGGGGTATGCATCTGGCTCAAGCGCAGTGGAGAATGATTTCTGTGTTGTGCAAGGTTCTCCAGCCGTTTCAAACTTGCCACACGTGAAGTTAGTTCAGACACTGCTAGCTTGAGTCAGGTCATTCCCCTCATCAGGCTATTGCAGAAGCAGCTGGAGAAAGTGAAGGAGGAGCTAAAACCAAGCGATTTGTGGATGAAGCCCTTCATTCGCTTTGCAAGGATTCAAGGGTGGTCAATCTGTTGAAATCAGGCCACTACATTTTTGCCACCATGCTCGATCCTTAGTTTAAAGCCTATGTGGTGTCTCTCTTTCCAGTGGACACAAGCCTGCAGAGATGCAAAGACCTGCTGGTGAAACCACTGTCCACTGAAGCGGAACGTGACATGACAAAAGCTCCTTCTTCATTTTCTCCTACAACTGAGGCTGCCAGGAAACAACTTAGATATCCTAAGCAACCCACTGGCAGTGATGCAAGGCAGACAGGACCAAGTTTGGACATATGCTCCAGACTGAAGGACCTGGCAACAATTTCTGACATGTCTACTGTCACTGCATATGATACTGTACTAGCAGGAAAAAGAGGCAATTTGGAGGCTCCTGTACAAACTGACTCTATTTTACCTAAGTTGCCCCCCCTCCACTGTGTACTCCGAAAGAGTTTTTAGTGCAGCCAGGAATCTTGTCAGCGAAAGGCATAGGAGGTTGCTTCCATAAAATGTGGAGAAGATAATGTTCATCAAATGAATTATCAGTTTTTCCAGGGAGACTAGCCTCCAGAAAGTACAGAGGGACCTGTGGTGGTGGATTCTAGCGTGGATGAATTAATACTTTGTGAGGATGAGGATGTACACAACACTGAAGAGGGTGAGGAATCGGTGGATGAGGAGGATGAGGACGACAAACTGCCTCCGTAGAGCCAGTTTGTGCAGGGACAGATTAATTGCCAGCTTGTTTTGTGGGGGCCCAAATGAACCAATAATTTCTGCCACAGTCATGTGCTAAACCCTGGAGCTGAAATTATTGATTTGTTAAAGTGTGTATGTCCTGTTTATACAACATAAGGGTGGGTGGGAGAGCCCAAGGACAATTCCATCTTGCACCTTTTTTTTTCTTTGCATTATGTACTGTTTGTATCCTAGTTTTTCAAAATGCCATCCTGTCTGCCACTGCAGTGTCACTCCTAGATGGGCCACGTGTTTGTGCCGCCCACTTGTGTCGCTTAGCAGGGTCATCCAGCTACCTCGGTGCAACCTTTTGGCCTAAAACCAATATTGTGAGGTGTTCAGAATAGACTGGAAATGAGTGGAAATTAATATTATTGAGGTTAATAATAGCATAGGAACAAAAAAAACAAAAATTCTGTGATTTTAGTTATTTTTATGTTTTTTCCCAAAAAAATACAGATCCAAAACACAAAACCCAGAACCCAAAACATGGAACGGTGGTTTTGGCATATCCAATCCAGATCCAAAACACTAAGAAAGATCCAGATCCACAACCAAAACACAAAACATGAAAATTGGCTGGTGCACACCCCTAATATAGTTACAAACACACATAATATATATATATATATATATATATATATATATATATTTACACACACATATATATTTACACACACACACATGCATATATATATATATATATATATATATATACACACATATATATTTACACACACACATGCGTATATATATATATATATTTACACACACACACATATATATATATATATATATATATATATATATATATAAATGCACTATATACACACATATATATATATATATATATATATATATATATACATATACAGTGTGTATATATATATATATATATATATATATATCTTTGCAGTACCTGGTGATCAGCAGCCAGTATCACGTGTTTCCTGTGCTCTGTGGCCCCGATCAGCAGCAGCCAGCAGACTGTTTAAGTCTGACACATCAGTCCACAGTTGAGCGGGCAGGTGGGCAGCAGCAACCCTCAGGGCAGCGAAGGAGCACTGGGGTATCTTCATTGTTGGCATTGTCACGGTGAGGTGACATGTGATGTTTCACGTAGTGATATCATGTGGCACAAAGAAACAATGTGTATGCCGCGCAGCGAGGGCTAGTGAAGCCCTCCTCTGAGTCACAGCTTGCTATTTTGCTGGCCGATCCACCACATGGGAGGGTGGAGGCACAATCTCGGCCCGCGGTTGGGGAGAGGAGGCAGCGGGAAAAGCAGCAGCATCTAAGGATCTCTTAATTTTTGTCTCAGAGAGTACCCGGTGCCCATAGGCAGCTGACTGAAGCTGCCTAATGGAAGTGCCGGCCCTGCCCCCACTCCCTCCCCACCCCAATTGAGCACAGTGTTTTCCAAATATTCATATCAAGGAGAGAACAAGAGGGTGGTGAACTGGAAAGAGAATAGAAGAGAGAACAGGGTAGTGTGAGTTGAGAGTGTGAGCAGGTCTGGTGAACTTTAAGGAACAGGTGCATTTTCAGAGCAAATTTGAAACAGTGCAGTTTGTGGGCAGGCAGAGAGGAAGTTTGAAATGAAGTCAGATGTAGGAGGTGAGGAGCAATTAAGTGCTTTGAATGTTAGACTGTGGAGCTTTACCTGTATTCTGTAGTATAAGGGGAGACATTAAAGAAGTTGGAGGTAAAGAGAGATCAATCAAAATGACGAGATACAGTTGTAAGACAAAATGCTGATCTTTGCATTGAGGATACTGTAGATATAAGAAGGGAGAGGCTGAACAGAGGAAAGCCAAAGTGCATAGTACAATATGGTCAACTTGTGTGCAACTCAACATAAGGCTCTTAATCTTGACTTGTGGGATAATATGTAGAGAAGGTGCCAGAGAATGCAAAAAAGGAACAGCTTATTATTTGGGGCCTGTCCCAAGCTCTGCTCTGCCTGTCAAAGCAGAGCAGGAGTTGGGGAAACAGGAGAAAGTCTGAATAACGCCATCTGAAGATGGTGTTATTATCACAGGGATTTCCCCTGTAATGTTTTTACATTTAATCTAAGCAGATCACATTTTCTATCACAAGTATGGAAAATGCGATCTGATAACCACAAATATGTAAATTGAAGGGCTTGGAGTAGTCTTTCATGAAAACTGCTCAAAAAGCACTTTAATACATTTATGTGATACTAAAATAATGTGAGAAGGGTGTGAAACCTTTTTCACTTTTTAATAAACATAATTTTGATAAATAGGACCCTAAGTATTTAGTAGGTTTCAAACCTTCTCACCTGATTGCTACATAGAAGGCTGAACAGAGGAAAAACTAATAATATATGGGTCACACAACAAGCACCAGAGGAGCATCAGGATGAAGATGGGTGCCAGGTGCATACAAACGATGCACCCTGAATCTTTCTAAGTAGTGGGGGCCTTACAAGGTGTAGAGCTGCCTCTACAGGTGCATGGATCAGTTACCATGCCATCCGATCTGCCTTGTGACTTGGGTGCCAGTTTTTTTTAAAAAGAGCATAAACACAGCTAAAAATCACAGAATTTGTGTGTTTTTCTACTCCTATGCTATTATTAACCTCAATAACATTAATTTCCACTCATTTCCAGTCTATTCTGAACACATCACACCTCACAATATTGTTTTTAGTCCAAAAGGTTGCACCGAGGTAGCTGGATGACTATGCTAAGCGACACGAGTGGGCGGCACAAACATGTGGCCCATCTAGGAGTGACACTGCAGTGTCAGACAGGATGGCAGTTTGAAAAACTAGGCCCCAAACAGTACATAATGCAAAGAAAAAAAAGAGGTGCAAGATGGTATTGTCCTTGGGCCCTCCCACACACCCTTATGTTGTATAAACAGGACATGCACACTTTAACAAACCAATCATTTCAGAGCCAGGGTCTGCCACACGAATGTGGCTGAAATGATTGGTTCATTTGGGACCCCACAAAACAAGCTGGCAATTAATCTGTCCCTGCACAAACTGGCTCTACGGAGGCAAGATGTCGTCCTCATCCTCCTCATCCACCGATTCCTCACCCTCTTCAGTGTTGTGTACATCCTCATCCTCACAGAGTATTAATTCCTCCCCGCTGGAATCCACCTCCACAGGTCCCTCTAAACGTTCTGGAGGCTGGTCTCCCTGGAAGAGTTGATAATTCATTTTGATGAACATCATCTTCTCCACATTTTGTGGAAGCAACCCCCTACGTCTTTCGCTGACAAGGTTCCCGGCTGCACTAAACAGTCTTTCGGAATACACACTGGAGGGGGGGCAACTCAGGTAAAATCGAGCCAGTTTGTACAGGGGCCTCCAAATTGGCTCTTTTCCTTCCAATACAGGTCTGACATACCTACTTGAATGCTGTCACCGATGTAATCCTCCAACATCCTGTCAATGGTGACAGTATCATATGCAGTGACAGTAGACATGTCAGAAATTGTAGCCAGGTCATTCAGTCCGGACCAGATGTCCAAACTTGGTCCTGCCTGCCCTGCATTACTGCCAGTGGGTTGCTTAGGATACCTAACTTGTTACCTGGCAGCCCCAGTTGCGGGAGAAAATGAAGAAGGAGCTGTTGTCATGTCACGTTCCACTTCAGCAGACAGTGTTTTCACCAGCAGGTCTTTGAACCTTGGCAGGCTTGTGTCGGCCGGAAAGAGAGACACCACATAGGCTTTAAACCTAGGATTGAGCACGGTGGCCAAAATGTAGTGGTCTGATTTCAACAGATTGACCACCCTGGAATCCTGGCAAAGCGAATGAAGGGCTTCATCCACAAGTCCCACATGCTGAGCGGAATCGCTCCATCTTAGCTCCTCCTTCACTTTCTCCAGCTGCTTCTGCAAAAGCCTGATGAGGGGAATGACCTGACTCAAGCTGGCAGTGTCTGAACCGACTTCACGTGTGGAAAGTTTGAAGGGCTAGAGAACCTGGAACAACATGGAAATTATTCTCCACTGCACTTGAGTCAGGTGCATACCTCCTCCTTTGCCTATGTCATAGGTGGATGTATAGGCTTGAATGGCCTTTTGCTGTTCCTCTATCCTCTGAAGCATATAGAGGGTTAAGTTCCACCGCATCACAACCTCTTGCTTCAGGTGATGGCAGGGCAGGTTCAAGAGTGTTTGCTGGTGCTCCAGTCTTCTGCACGCAGTCGCTGAATGGCAAAATTGGGCAGAAATTTTTTAGGCCACACAAAGTGTCTCCTGCACGCCCCAGTCATTTTTCAGAAAATTCTGCACCACCAAATTTATTGTTTAAGCAAAACATGGGACGTGTTGGAATTTGCCCAGATGTAATGCCCGCACAATGTTGGTGGCGTTGTCAGATATCACAAATCCCTAGGAGAGTCTAAGTGGGGTAAGCCACTGGGCGATGATTTCCCTCAGTTTCTCTAAGAGGTTGTCGGCAGTGTGTCTCTTACTGAAACCAGTGATACACAGCATAGCTTGCCTTGGAACGAGCTGGCATTTCTGAGTTGCTGCTATTGGTGATGCTGCTGTTGCTGCGCAAGGTGATACATCTATCCAGTGGGCTATCACAGTCATATAGTCCTTAGTCTGCCCTGTTCCACTTGTCCACATGTCCGTGATTAAGTGGACATTGGGTACAACTGCATTTTTTAGGACACTGAGGACACTTTTTCTGACGTTTTTGTACAGTCTCGGTATTGCCTGCCTAGTGAAGTGGAATCTAGATGGGATTTGGTAGCGGGGACACACTACCTCCATTAATTGTCTAAATCCCACTGCACCAGTGGCGTAACTAGGGCAGGGTGGGCGGGGTTTGTGCCCTGGGCGCCGTTGGACCAGCGGCACGGGGGGTGCCGCCGGCCACGGTACCGGCCCGCCCGCCCTAGTTAGCCAGTGTAGCGCCGACCGCAATGAGTGCGGTCAGCGCTACACATTTACACAGGACTGGCGCTAGGCTTCCCTAAACCCCCGTCCTGTGCTGCACGCCTGAGCCCGTTCCCTCCCCCAGGTGGCGGGCTCAGGCTGTGCATAACACATGCATCGCCGCCAGCACTGGCGGCGATGCGTGTGTTAAACAGCAGCCAATGAGAGTCAGATAGACTCTAATTGACTGCTGCAGCACCCACTGCAAGAGCCGGACTTCCGTCCGGCTCCTGCAGTGGGTAATGGGACTGACGTCATGACGTCATGACGTCTGCCCATAATGCTGAGTGCGCCTGCCCAGGCAGGAGCGGCATCGCGATCAGGAGCAGGAGCAGAGATTCAGGTAAGTATATTTTTATAGGTATATATATATTTTTTTTTTTTGTAACCTATCTGCACAACGGGGGAGGGGGGTGGCTACTACCAGGGGGACCTCTACTGGTGGAGGGGTGACTACTACTGGGGGGACCTCTACTGGGGGAGGGGTGGCTACTACTGGGGGGACCTCTCCTGGGGGAGGGATGGCCACTACTGGGGGGACCTCTACTGGGGGAGGGGTGGCTACTACTGGGGGCACCATTGGGAGCACCTACTCTACTGGGGACTACTACTTGGGGGGGAACTACCACTGGGGGCATTATGAAAGGGGCCTACTAGAGGCACTGCACTCGGGGGACCACTACTGGGGGCAATAATAGGAAGGGCCACTACAGGGGGCACTGGATAGGGGGGATCACTACAGGGTGCTTGCATAAGGGGACCATTACAGGGAAAACTGCATGGGGGGGACTACTGCTGGGGGCACTATATAAAGGGCACTGCATAGGTGGGGGGACTACTACTGGGGGCACCATATAAAGGGCACTGCATAAGGGGATACTGCTACTGGGCGCACTGCATTGTGGGGACTGCTACTGGGGGCACTGCATAACGGGAACACTACATGGGGCACTGCATTTGGGGGGGCCACTACTGGGGGTACTGTATAAGGGGCACTACTATGGGCCTGCATAAGAGGGACCACAACTGCATACTGGGGGTACTGTATAAGGGTTACTACTGGGGTTAAGGTGCATATGGATAGGAATGTTCAGTGTGAAAATAAAGGGTGTGTAATGTTCACACGCCCCATTTTAAAGTGACCACGTCCATTTTTTCCCGCGCGCATGTCGGTGTGTTAGGGGGGGGGCTCCGTTTTCAAATTTGCCCTGGGCTCCAAATACCCTAGTTACGCCACTGCACTGCACTAATGGTGGATACCGGACGCATGTCTAACACCAACATAGCAGTCAAGGCCTCAGTTATCCCTTTTGCTTCAAGATGACTTCTGTCATACTTAATCCTCCTTGCAAAGGACTGTTGGAGGGTCATTTGTTTAGTAAAAGTAGTGGTGTTCCAAATTCCTCTCTGGGTTGATGAACGACTCCCAGCAGCAACAGCAGCAGCAGCAGTAGGCGTAGCAATGCAGGATCCTCCGGAGGAATCCCGGATAGGAGAGTCAGTCATGCCAGTGACATGGCCTGCAGGACTACTTCCGATCCTGACTAAGGAGGAAATTGACAAGGAGGGAGTTGACAGTGTGGTTTGCAGGCGCTTGGATACAACAGGACAAAGGGATTTAGGTGTCCCTGGACAGCTTACGGTCTTAGCCAAAGTTTCTGAACTTGACAGTAACTTTTTATGAATGCGTTGCAGGTGACGTATAAGAGAGGATGTTCCTAGGTGGTTAGCGTCCCTACCCCTACTTATGTCACCTTTACATATGGTACATATGGCAAGACAGTTGTTGTCCAGTTTTGGATAGAAATATTGCCAGACCAAAGAGGTGGAATGTTTGGTCTTCTGACCAGGCATGACCGTGATGGGCTTTTTCATCCCACAGACAACAACTGTCTGCCCCGGAGCCTGATTTAAACAAACCACATCACCATTAGAATCCTCCTCGCCAACTTCCTCCTCAGCACCAGCTACACCAGTATCCTCATTCTGTTGTACTTCAACAGTGACATCTTCAATTTGCATATCAGCAAGTGGACTGTGGGTGCTCCTTCCAGCACTTGCAGAGGGCGTGCAAATGGTGGAAATAGCCACCTCTTCCCGTCCAGTGCTGGGAAGGTCAGGCATCGCAACCGCCACCACACTTGGACTGATATCTTCTTAGAACGCACAGTTCTTCGCTGTGCTTTTGCCAGCTTAAGTCATTTGATTTTTGTAGCGGGAGGAGGGCTTCCATCGTCATGTGAAGCTGAACCACTAGTCATGCACATAGGGAAAGACCTTAGCCGTTTCTAGCCACTCCGTGTCGTAAATGACATATTGGCAAGTTCACATTTCTCCTCAGATGATTTAAATGTTTTTTAAGGTCATTTTCCTGAACTTTGTCATTTGGGATTTTATATGCCCTCTACTATGACATTGGGCATCGACCTTGGCAGACGACATTGATGGCATTTTATCGTCTATGTCATGACTAGTGGCAGCAGCTTCAGCACTAGGATGAAGTGGTTCTTGATCTTTCCCTATATTATTTTTATCGGACAAAGTTTTGTCCTCCATTTATGTTATATTGATCTATACGTGTGGCTAAAGCACGCAGAAACACAGAAAAGAAGAATTTTTAATTTTTTTTAAGCACTTTGGGGGTTACACCACCCTTTAACAGACTTATGACACAGGCACATGCTTGGCGCTGCTCCTTTGTTGATGCCCGTGTGGCTACAGCGCATACAATTCACAACACAGAATTATTTTTTTTTTTTTTGGAGTGCACTTTGGGGGATACACCACCCTTTAACAGATGAGCCAGCCGGCCCTTTACTTATGACAAAGGTGCACACTTGGCACTGCTCCTTTGTTGATGCATGTGCGGCTACAGCGCACACAATTCACAACACAGAAAAGAAGAATTTTTTATTTTTTTTGGAGTGCACTTTGGAGGTTACACCACCTTTTAACACACGAGCCAGCCGGCCCTTTACTTACGACACAGGCGCACACTTGGCGATGCTCCTTTGTTGATGCACGTGCGACTACAGCGCATACATTTCACACACAAACACAGAAATTAAAGAATTGTTTATTTTTTGTGGAGCGCACTTTGGGGCTTACACCTCTCTTTAACAGACTTATGACACAGGCGCACGCTTGGCACTGCTCCTTTGATGATGCTACGGCTGCAGCACACACAATTCACAACACAGAAAAGAAGAATTTCGAATTTTTTTTGGAGTGCACTTTGGGGGTTACACCACCCTTTAACAGACTTATGACACAGGTGCACACTTGGTGCTGCTCCTTTGTTGATGCACGTGCAGCTACAGTGCGCACAATTCACAAACACATAAATAAATGTTTTTTTTGCACTTGGGTGTAGCACCCCTGATGGACAGATCACCCCCTGGACAACACTACAGCACCCCTTATAACTACAGCCTTTATGGGACACTGCACAATACAGCCCAGCCAGCCCCTGTAGACTTTTGGAGTGGACACAGCCCCTATGGACAATAGCAGCACAACACAGTCCAGCCACCCCCTATGGAAAACAGCAGCACAACACAGCCCAGCCAGCCCCTATGGACATTGAAGGAGTGGACACAGCCCCTGTGGACAACAGCAGCACAGCACAACACAACACAGCCCAGCCAGCCCTAACTCCCACCCTCTATCTTCACTGTCCACAGCCGGAGTGAAAAATGGCACCGACGCAGGGATCTTTTATAAAATTCAAAACTCGCGAGATCCGGAAGGCGGGATGATGACGTTTTGCCTTGATTTCAGTTCCAAGTCAGGCGTGAAAACCTGAGCCGGACTCGGTTCCCGGCTCGGAATGGGGGGGCTCAGGGGGGGGGTTAGGATTTCAGAAATCCGAACCCGCTCATCCCTAATTCATATACATTTATAGTTTTTTTTAGCTCCTTATATGTGAACCTGCAGACATGCTTCTCGTGACTGATTACATTGTGATCTATGCTCTCACGATTTTATTCACCTATATTTGTATGCTCATTCATTTTTATGTTTATTGCTTGAGATATATGAAATAGCTGCTGGATAATTACACTATAATCAATTGATGTATTTAATGTATATTATTTAGGTACTACTTACGGTTTACATACACTTTCCGCTGTTATAGTTTGTTTAAAGTTTTCTTTACCATATTGACTGGCAGCTTTGAATTGATTCTGTCACTAGATACCAGCTACATATTGTTGTTTACTGAGTCAGTATTAAGATTCTATTTATTGTATATGTTTTCCCCTACACACCTGCATTGTGCTCAGTGAACGCCTAGGGGTTACCCCTTCCATTTATGGTTGGTGTAATAGTTAGCAATACTGCCTCACAGCACTGTGTCTTGAGTTCATATCCACCACAGCCCTAATTGTGTTGTGTTTGTACTATATATTATTTCCATGCTTGTGTGGGTTTCTCCGGATACTCTGGTTTCATCCCACACTCCAAAAATATACTGGTAGGTAAATTGGCTCCAGACTAAAATTAACCATATTGTGTGCATGTGTGTGCGTGTGCTTGTGTGTGTGTACATGTGGTAGGGAATATTGATTCTATGCTCCACTGAGGCAGGGACTAATGTGAATGGCCAAATATTCTATGTAATGTGCTATATAAATAAACATTAATTAAAATAAATAAATAAATAAATTACACATGAGCATTTTTTCTGCATTTTTTTATTTTTTGTAATTAGTTAATTACATTGAATTGATGTATATTTCTCTAAACATTAACATTATCTATTCAGAGTAATAATGTTGCCATCAAACCTTTCTCTGATGACATTGAAATAAAATGCTTGTATCATAGGAAAAGCTTGTTAGACTATATGAGATTTGTATATGTGCTAAACATACCTTGATTTTTATTGCTAGCCATTTTGAGTAGTTACATTCACTTAAATTAGACTAATTCCTAACGCTAATTATCTTGCTGACAAATCACATTGCATTTGTTCCACTAAGGATCACAAATAGTAATATTGCATAGTTTTTCTAAACAAATTGTTTGCCTTGTGTTTTAAAAAGCCTTCTGTATAAAAGCAGATAATAATTATACAAAATACTAATAAAAAGTAATTTTCTTGGTTATTTTTTATTATTATTTTTTTAATTTAAAAGTTGGCTAACATAAATCCTTTAATGATCCAAGTTAAGAATAACTGCCAAATTAAAACATCCTATCTGAAAACCTTAATTTGAGAGAAAAACCTCTCATTCATACAAAAGGAATTATTGCCGGAGATTAAACTGGTTGATGCTATGTATTGTTCTTGGTGTAGTCAGGAGGGAATATTAATTGAGATGTGCCTTGAATTACAGTTTGCTTTACATAATGGCTCACATGTTTCCTGGTGGTCTTGCCAACAGGAACAGAACAAATGAGTCCAATAAGATGGATCATTTTAAACCTCAGTGGTGAAGCATTGTTCTGTTTTGTTAAAAATAAAAAAAGTAATGCCTGGCTGGTTTTCTTTATGTATGTGCTGTTCTGATTTCTTCCCTGATCACCCTAATCTCTTCCACTTCCTTCCTGAGTCATCAGCAGCTGGACTTAGAGAGACCACAGGAATTGGCTTTTGGTAAATTGTAATGGTGCTATTAGTCAAATTCAAATCCCTAGATTCCTGGCACGAATCATTATGGCAGATCCACTTTGAATTACTTTCTCTCTCTGGAAATAACCAGAAAAAATAACTACTGTTATGTGCACTCAGTTGTTTAATGACAATGTCAAACTGTTTGTTTCAAAAATAAGATTTGCAGGGGATAAAACCACTTTGATCCTAAAGTCAAATTAACCAAGATATGTGTTTATTTAGAGATTTAATGTATTTAAGGGTATTTAGATTGTTTGCAAAGTGAAAATGTTTGTAATTGTAAAGTACACACAGTAAATTATAAGTCTATGATAAATCATACATACATCAAAAATTACAACATAATAATAATACTACTAATAATAATAATAATAATAATAATAATAATAATAATAATAATAATAAAGTGTTGCTATTATTATTTTAAATGAAAAACAGTTATGGTTTTATATATATATATATATATATATATATATATAATTTTTTTTTGCATTTAAAAAAAATACTTTTATATTTATAAATGAGGCAAACAATACTTGACATTCTTAGATGTTTTATATTATGAGAATGTCTACTACAGATTATTCTTTATTCTCATGCTGATGAAGGCCTGCATACAAGAGGAAGCCATTACAGCAACATAACAACAATACAGCTTACAGACTGATTATATCATGTAAAGTAGCTTTTACTAGGAAGATATCCTGTTCAAGGAGAGGATGACATGACATTGGAAAGCAGAATAAATCATTCTTTAATATATGAAAGATAATTCCCTGGAACAAAAAAAGGACTTACTTCTACCTAGACCAGAAGGTCTTTGAAATTATGTGTCTCCGTGGGGTGGCATTGTGGATTTTGTAAGCCCTGCACATTTGCTGAGCCAGGCATTCATTCAACATGATTTCTTTAGCATAGACAAGTGTTATTTTTTTTCCATTTTTCTACTTCTGAAGTAATTATTGGGTCTGGGCATAGTGGCTCAAATTAACGTGATCCTCCTCAACCTATGGTGTTAACATTTATCAAAAACATGCGGATTCAATTCAATGCTTTACAGGCCAAAATCTACTGGGCACCTTAGATATGGTAAAAAATCATGATAATTACTGTTCTTACAGTATTTACTTAGCAAATGATAGGCACAAGCCAAACAGTTAAGCAGTTCAGTTGCACTATATAGGAAACAGGCAGTATACTAGACTAATATACTTGTGCTATAAGTCTAGCAGCTCTAAATCTCTTAGTATAAATGACATGATTTATTTGTCAATAGCTAAACAAATTCTATTTGTTCAATTAATCCTCCCATAGGTGCCTCTTTAATTAAACTTTAGTTCCCTACTACTATGCCTACTGACATAGCATCATGCAGTCAAAATTAGAATCCTGTAAACACATTACAAACACTAAAATTATTGTTTATGTTAAACATTTCATTTTGTTTACTAAATTAGCACTAAGAGCCCCATTTAATCTTCACCAGCATTGCTTTTCTCCAGAATGATATATTCATATTCAATGCATATTTATACTCTACCATACAGTAAACATTATTTATACTGCATCCAGTATCCTGCCCTGTAAAAGGGTACAAGTTACACCACATTGCAAAAAAAGTAGACAGTACAGGTACTTGTGAGTAGGAATAACAATGCAACAAACGTTAATGTTTTTATTACACAATCTAACAAGGTATTTTGCCACCTGGGGGTAAATTTACTAAGTGGTGACCTTTGCAAGCCGCCACTTATCTCTGTGCTTAAGCCCAAAATGTAAAATGCCAATGACTTTAAGAGCAAAACACACATTGTTTTGTTTTTTATGTCATTGCCATTTTAATTGAGGAAGTCAATTAGCTGCGCAAATTTACCTAATCATTTAGCCCGGAAGAGCAGCATTTTTTTGTCACCATTGCACAGGCAGTGAAAAAAATCTCAGATAACTAGGTGGTTAACGGGTGCCGCAACACTTTTAATGCATGAATATGTGAACTTTTCACAGATCTGTGTGTTAATGCCCATTAACCCATGTCACCCCTCTTTTTTACCTGTGAAAACATTTAACATTTAATTGAATCCCCCCCCTACATTTCATGCTGAGAAGCATCTTATACACTGAGGTACCCATAGTAGTCACCAATCAGCTAGCAGTAACATAGATTTGAAATGCTTGCAGAGAAAATGTAGCAGGTGATGTCTGCCTCTTTCCCAATTATATGAATCAATGAGCCTGTGGCATACATCTTAATTCACAAACACATACCTCTCCCTAAAAGAAAACATCAAAAGACAAATAAAAATCATCCACGCAATGGATTATGAACAAAATTGTTAAAACATTATAAAACAATCAGGGCTTTCTGATTTTTACAAAGAACCCTCATGGGAGCTTGGTGCCAGGATCTCGTCATCATGGCTCCTTGTCATCATGGCTCTGCCCTTGCTGTTACTGCATTTCACAGTGTGGGAGTCGCCATAATTATTATTATTATTATTATCCTTTATTTATATGGCGCCACAAGGGTTCCGCAGCACCTTACAATGTACATAAACAAATGAGCACACAAGAAAACAGTTATTAACAGTACAAACAATGCAGGACAGATACATGATTAATACATTGCTGCATAACACTTAGATAAGCAGCATGGTGTCAGCAACCAAGGGTGGGGTACTGCTGTAAATTAAAGTATAATCAAGTGAAGGAGAAGCACATGAGGGAAGAGGGCCCTGCTCGTGAGAGCTTACATTCTAAGGGGAGGGGGCAGACAGACAGGGGTGACACAGATGGGCTGGATACAAGGGTGACAGTATTATAACATTTATGTAAAGGTTAGTTTAAACTAGGGGTGTGCACCGGCCACTTTTCGTGTTTTGTGTTTTGGTTTTGGATCTGGATCTTTCTTCGTATTTTGGATCTGGATTGGTTTTGCTAAAACCACCCTTCTGTGTTTTGGGTTCTGGGTTTTGTGTTTTGGATCTGTATTTTTTTGAAAAAAAGCATAAAAACAGCTAAAATCACAGAATTTGTAGGTTTTTCTGCTCCTATGCTATTATTAACCTCAATAACCTTAATTTCCACTCATTTCCAGTCTATTCTGAACACCTCACACCTCACAATAGTGTTTTTATGTCCAAAAGGTTGCACCGAGGTAGCTGGATGACTATGCTAAGCGACACGAGTGGGCGGCACAAACACGTGACCCATCTAGGCGTGAAACTGCAGTGGCAGACAGGATGGCAGTTTGAAAAACTAGGCCCCAAACTGTACATAATGCAAAGAAAAAAAAGAGGTGCAAGATGGAATTGTCCTTGGGCCCTCCCACCCACCCTTATGTTGTATAAACAGGACATGCACACTTTAACAAACCAATCATTTCAGCGCCAGGGTCTGCCACACAACTGTGGCTGAAATGATTGGTTCATTTGGGCCCCCACAAAACAAGCTGGCAATTAATGTGTCCCTGCACAAACTGGCTCTACGGAGGCAAGATGTCATCCTCATCCTCCTCATTCACCGATTCCTCACCCTCTTCAGTGTGTACATCCTCATCCTCACAAAGTATTAACTTGTCCCCACTTGAATCCACCACCACAGGTCCCTCTGTACCTTCTGGAGGCTGGTCATCCTGGAAGAGCTGATAATTCATTTTGATGAACATCATCTTCTCCACATTCTGTGGAAGCAACCTCCTACGCCTTTCGCTGACAAGGTTCCCGGCTGCACTAAACACTCTTTCGGAGTACACACTGGAGGGGGGACAACTCAGGTAAAATAGAGCCAGTTTGTACAGGGGCCTCCAAATTGCCTCTTTTTCCTGCCAGTACAGGTATGGACTGTCTGACATGCCTACTTGGATGCTGTCACCGATGTAATCCTCCACCATTCTGTCAATGGTGACAGTATCATATGCAGTGACAGTAGACATGTCAGAAATTGTTGCCAGGTCCTTCAGTCCGGACCAGATGTCCAAACTTGGTCCTGCCTGCCCTGCATCACCGCCAGCGGGTTGCTTAGGATACCTAAGTTTTATCCTGGCAGCCCCAGTTGCGGGAGAAAATGAAGAAGGAGCCATTGACGTGTCACGTTCCGCTTCAGCTGACAGTGTGTTCACCAGCAGGTCTTTGCACATCTGCAGGCTTGTGTCGGCCGGAAAGAGAGACACCACATAGGCTTTAAACCTAGGATCGAGCACGGTGGCCAAAATGTTGTGGTCTGATTTCAACAGATTGACCACCCTGGAATCCTGGCAAAGCGAATGAAGGGCTTCATCCACAAGTCCCACATGCCGAGCGGAATCGCTCCGTCTTAGCTCCTCCTTCACTTTCTCCAGCTGCTTCTGCAAAAGCCTGATGAGGGGAATGACCTGACTCAAGCTGGCAGTGTCTGAACTGACTTCACGTGTGGCAAGTTCGAAGGGCTGGAGAACCTTGCACAACGCGGAAATCATTCTCCACTGCGCTTGAGTCAGGTGCATACCCCCTCCTTTGCCTATGGCATAGGTGGATGTATAGGCTTGTATGGCCTTTTGCTGCTCCTCCATCCTCTGAAGCATATAGAGGATTGAGTTCCACCGCGTCACAACCTCTTGCTTCAGGTGATGGCAGGGCAGGTTCAAGAGTGTTTGCTGGCGCTCCAGTCTTCGGCACGAAGTCGCTGAATGGCGAAAGTGGACAGAAATTTTTCGGGCCACCCAAAGCGTCTCCTGCACGCCCCTGTCGCTTTTCAGAAAATTCTGCACCACCAAGTTTATTGTGTGAGCAAAGCATGGGACGTGCTGGAATTTGCCCAGATGTAATGCACGCTCAATATTGGTGGCGTTGTCAGATATCACAAATCCCCATGAAAGTGTAAGTGGGGTAAGCCACTGGATGATGATTTCCCTCAGTTTCTCTAAGAGGTTGTCGGCGGTGTGCCTCTTACTGAAACCAGTGATACACAGCGTAGCCTGCCTTGTAACGAGCTGGCGTTTCTGAGATGCTGCTAGTGGTGACGCTGCTGCTGTTGCTGCGTAAGGTGATACATCTACCCAGTGGGCTGTCACAGTCATATAGTCCTTAGTCTGCCCTGTTCCACTTGTCCACATGTCCGTGGTTAAGTGGACATTGTGTACAACGGCATTTTTCAGGACACTGAGGACACTTTTTCTGACGTTTCTGTACAGTCTCGGTATCGCCTGCATAGTGAAGTGGAATCTAGATGGGATTTGGAACCGGGGACACACTACCTCCATCAATTGTCTAAATCCCACTGCACTAATGGCGGATACCGGACGCACGTCTAACACCAACATAGCAGTCAAGGTCTCAGTTATACATTTTGCTTCAGGATGACTGCTGTTGTACTTCATCCTCCTCGCTAAGGACTGTTGGAGCGTCAATTGTTTAGTAAAAGTAGTGGTGTTCCTACTTCCTCTCTGGGATGATGAACGACTCCCAGCAGCAGCAACAACAGCAGCGGCAGCAGTAGGCGTAGCAATGCAGGATCCTCCGGAGGAATCCCGGATAGGAGAGTCAGTCATGCCAGTGACATGGCCTGCAGGACTACTTCCGATCCTGACTAAGGAGGAAATTGATGAGGAGGGAGTTGACGGTGTGGTTTGCAGGCTCTTGGATACAACAGGACAACGGGATTTAGGTGTCCCTGGACTGCTTACGGTCTTAGCCAAAGTTTCTGAACTTGACAGTAACTTTTTATGAACGCGCTGCAGGTGCCGTATAAGGGAGGATGTTCCTAGGTGGTTGACATCCCTATCCCTACTTATTTCACCTTTACATATGGTACATATGGCAAGACAGTTGTTGTCCGGATTTGGATAGAAATATTGCCAGACCAAAGAGGTGGAATGTTTGGTCTTCTGCCCAGGCATGACCGTGATGGGCTTTTTCATCCCACGGACAACAACTGTCTCCCCCGAAGCCTGATTTAAACAAACCACATCACCATCAGAATCCTCCTCGCCAACTTCCTCCTCAGCGCCAGCTACACCAGTATCCTCATCCTGTTGTACTTCAACAGTGTCATCTTCAATTTGCATATCAGCAAGTGGACTGTGGGTGCTCCTTTCAGCATTTGCAGGGGGCGTGCAAATGGTGGAAAGAGCCAACTCTTCCCGTCCAGTGCTGGGAAGGTCAGGCATCGCAACCACCACCACACTTGGACTCTCCTTGGGGATTTGTGATATCTTCTTAGAAAGCACAGTTCTTCGCTGTGCTTTTGCCAGCTTAACTTTTTTGATTTTTTTAGTGGGAGGAGGGCTTCCATTGTCATGTGAAGCTGAACCACTAGTCATGAACATACTAGGGATCGACCTTAGCTGTTCCTTGCCACTCCGTGTCGTAAATGGCATATTGGCAAGTTTACGTTTCTCTTCAGATGATTTAAATGTTTTTTTCAAGGTCATTTTCCTGAACTTTGTCATTTGGGATTGTATGTGCCCTCTACTATGACATTGGGCATCGGCCTTGGCAGACGACGTTGATGGCATGTTATCGTCTATGTCATGACTAGTGGCAGCAGCTTCAGCACTAGGAGGAAGTGCTTCTTGATCTTTCTCTATTTTATTTTTATCGGAGAAAGTTTGGTCCTCCATTTATGTTATATCGATTTGATATATACGTGCGGCTAAACACAGAAAATATTTTTTGATTTTTGCTGGAGAGTAGTGCACTTTGCGGGCTACACCAGCCTTTAAGAAATGAGCCAGCCGGCTCTTTACTTATGGGACACAGGCGCACGCTTGGTGCTGCTCCTTTGATGATGCACGTGCGGCTACTGCGCACACAATTCACAAACACAGAAATTTTTTTTTTTTTTGGTGTGGAGTGTACTTTGGGGGTTACAGCACCCTTTAACGGTCAAGCCAGCTGGCCCTTTACTTATGACACAGGCGCATGCTTGGCACTACTTTGTTGATGCACGTGCAGCTACTGCGCACACAATTCACAAACACAGAAAAAAATTTTTTTTTTGGTTTGGAGTGTACTTTGGGGGTTACAGCACCCTTTAACGGTCAAGCCAGCCGGCCCTTTACTTATGACACAGGCGCACGCTTGGCACTACTTTGCTGATGCACGTGCGGCTACTGCACACACAATTCACAAACACAGAAAATAATTTTTTTTTTGGTTTGGACTGGAGTGTACTTTGGGGGTTACAGCACCCTTTAACGGTCAAGCCAGCCGGCCCTTTACTTATGACACAAGCGCACGCTTGGCACTACTTTGTTGATGCACGTGCGGCTACTGCGCACATAATTCACAAACACAGAAAATAATTTTTTTTTTGGTTTGGACTGGAGTGTACTTTGGGGGGTTACAGCACCCTTTAATGGTCAAGCCAGCCGGCCCTTTACTTATGACACAAGCGCACGCTTGGCACTACTTTGTTGATGCACGTGCGGCTACTGCGCACACAATTCACAAACACAGAAAATATTTTTTTTTTTGGTTTGGACTGGAGTGTACTTTCGGGGGTTACAGCACCCTTTAACGGTCAAAACAGCTGGCCCTTTACTTATGACACAGGCGCACGCTTCGCACTATTTTGTTGATGCACGTGCGGCTACTGCGCACACAATTCACAAACACAGAAAATATTTTTTTTTTTGGTTTGGACTGGAGTGTACTTTCGGAGGTTACAGCACCCTTTAACGGTCAAGCCAGCCGGCCCTTTACTTATGACACAGGTGCACGCTTGGCACTACTTTGTTGATGCACGTGCGGCTACTGCGCACACAATTCACAAACACAGAAAATAATTTTTTTTTTGGATTGGGCTGGAGTGTACTTTCGGGGGTTACAGCACCCTTTAACGGTCAAGCCAGCCGGCCCTTTACTTATGACACAGGCGCACGCTTGGCACTACTTTGCTGATGCACGTGCGGCTACTGCGCACACAATTCACAAACACAGAAAATTATTTTTTTTTTGGTTTGGACTGGAGTGTACTTTCGGGGTTTACAGCACCCTTTAACGGTCAAGCCAGCTGGCCCTTTACTTATGACACAGGCGCACGCTTGGCACTACTTTGTTGATGCACGTGCGGCTACTGCGCACACAATTCACAAACACAGAAAATATTTTTTTTTTTGGTTTGGACTGGAGTGTACTTTCGGGGGTTACAGCACCCTTTAACGGTCAAGCTAGCCGGCCCTTTACTTATGACACAGGCGCACGCTTGGCACTACTTTGTTGATGCACGTGCGGCTACTGCGCACACAATTCACAAACACAGAAAATAATTTTTTTTTTAGTTTGGACTGGAGTGTACTTTCGGGGGTTACAGCACCCTTTAACGGTCAAGCTAGCCGGCCCTTTACTTATGACACAGGCGCACGCTTGGCACTACTTTGTTGATGCACGTGCGGCTACTGCGCACACAATTCACAAACACAGAAAATAATTTTTTTGTAGTTTGGACTGGAGTGTACTTTCGGGGGTTACAGCACCCTTTAACGGTCAAGCCAGCCGGCCCTTTACTTATGACACAGGCGCACGCTTGGCACTACTTTGTTGATGCACGTGCGGCTACTGCGCACACAATTCACAAACACAGAAAATAATTTTTTTTTTGGTTTGGACTGGAGTGTACTTTGGGGGTTACAGCACCCTTTAACGGTCAAGACAGCCGGCCCTTTACTTATGACACAGGCGCACGCTTGGCACTACTTTATTGATGCACGTGCGGCTACTGCGCACACAATTCACAAACACAGAAAATAATTTTTTTTTTGGTTTGGACTGGAGTGTACTTTCGGGGGTTACAGCACCCTTTAACGGTCAAGCCAGCCGGCCCTTTACTTATGACACAGGCGCACGCTTGGCACTACTTTGTTGATGCACGTGCGGCTACTGCGCACACAATTCACAAATACAGAAAATATTTTTTTTTTTGGTTTGGACTGGAGTGTACTTTCGGGGGTTACAGCACCCTTTAACGGTCAAGCCAGCCGGCCCTTTACTTATGACACAGGCGCACGCTTGGCACTACTTTGTTGATGCACGTGCGGCTACTGCGCACACAATTCACAAACACAGAAAATATATTATTTTGTTAGCACTTGGGGGGAGCACCCCTGATGGACAGAGCACCCCCTGGACAACACTACAGCACCCCTTTAGGACTGGGACACTGCACAGGACTTTGGAGTGGACACAGCCCCTATGGAGAACTGACTGCACAACACAGTCCAGCCAGCTCCTATGGACTTTGAAGTAGTGGACACAGCCCCTATTAACAACAGCAGCACAGCACAACACAGCCAGCCCCTATGGACTTTGAAGTAGTGGACAACAGCAGCACTACACTACACTACACTACACAGCCCTAACTCCCACCCTCCCTCTTCACTGTCCACAGCCGAGTGAGAAAATGGCGCCGACGCGGGTACCTTATATAGGATCCAAAACCCGCGAGACTCGGAAGGCGGGATGATTACGTTTTGCCTCGATTTCAGATCCGAGTCAGGCGGGAAAAGTCGAGCCTGACTCGGATCGGACTCGGATCGGGGAAGCTCGGGGGGGTTCGGATTTCAGAAATCCGAACCCGCTCACCCCTAGTTTAAACTTAAGAGGAAAGGACAATGAGTTGATCCAAATTTCACCAAGCCTCAAGATTTAGGGCCACAACCAAGGTCCATTAGAGGGGTCAATTTGCTGCGTCGTTTGGTATGGCATAGTTGGGGTGGATAAGCAGATTGCATGAGGAGGTCAGGGTGGATGTGAGCAGCATTGGGAATCCAGGTACAGGCACAATCCATAGGCATGGTGGAAGTGTGGCAGTTTTTAAAAACAGTCCTAATAGCAGGAATAGAATGAGAATTGCACCATCAAACCCCTAGGCTGCCTGACCATTTTAGGAGTCTAGGAGAGTCCCCAAAATTTAGGACTCTCCCTGAGTTTTCAGTTGAGTTGGCAAGCATGGTATTGACAAATGAACTGCCAGGGCAACATACTTAACTGTGTCATGAGTTTTTTTGGGTGTGTGACTGGCGCTGAGTTCCTTGTAAGAGTTGATAATAGATCTAGATATGCAGCCAGGAACAGCAGGAGCTTTTCAACAGAGTCCCTCAGAAAATATATTTGAAAATGAAGGTTAACTCTGGCACTTTCTTTGCTCTATATGTGATCAAAAAACTTTCTGATATTTCTCTCAAAGATATGTGAAAGAAAGAAACAATAATATAAAAAGTAAATATCTTATTTATTATAAGAATTGGTCGTACTCTCACCCTTTAGATGTGAGTTAAAGGGGTTTGACACAATTTTCCCCATGGTCCTATGTTGGTTGCAGGGTGCAATGATGATCTTGTCAATGTGGTTGGCGATTCACTCCAGATCATCTCATATTTAAATGGAGAAAAGAAGTGCAACAAGCCTCCATGGTGCAGATCAGTACACACAATACAAGGTTCTACAAGGTTATGTAATATACCCACCTTGCATGGACATTTTATTTTTGGTAAACTCCAATGTCCGTTTGTATTATGTAGGTGATGAGCTGGTAATTGGTATATTCCAAAATAAGTTATATATCCAACATTCAATATATTATATAAATAATTTTTTTTTTCAAAAGATAATACATATATGTAGAACTAAGATGGTGTATATTATATATACAAAACCACCAAACATGCACATAAAAAAGATATCATAAGACAATGAACGTCTTAAAATTTACACAATAACAATAAAGAAAAACATCACAGATCTCACTTTACTAAATATACCCCTTAGCATCCCTTTTAGACTCAGATAATGATGGAGAGATTAACCTAGAAGTCTCTCCAAAAAATAAAGAATGTGCTATATCTGTACAAGTGAAATACCCACAAGGTTCTTGTTTCATCAAAGCCTAGGTGGATTCCAAAGCTGCCAAAATTGTTTTGTCCGCCAAACTGGTTAAATAACTTTTCATAACTTTACAGGAATTACCCGTTCATGTTTCTCTCATGGTTGTGGATGGTAGCCAGATTCCTGATCATATTAAATGTCGTAATGTTCCTGTGACAGTTGTGGCTGGAGTATTACATTCAGAGACTATATCCTTCCTAGTGATTCATGAATAGACTAGTCCAATTGTCCTGGGCTATCCATGGTTGCAGTATCATAACCCACACATTGACTGGTCATCTCCATATGTTCTGTCCTGGGGTCCCAACTAATATGTTCTGTCCTGGTGGCCACTTATGAAAGGGGGGGTGTACTGTCACAAATCTTAGCATTCCTTTTAGACTTAGACATTTATTCATTGCAGTTTCAAAATCATCACAGGGATACCTCCCTATGATTTATTGCTGAAATCCTGGGTGTTCATCTGGTCAGCTAGTTCAATGGCTAGTGACCACCTCCTATTTAAACCACTTCCTGTGTGCTACCCATTGCCTGGACAATGTATTCTTACCCTGGATAGGTTAAGACTCCAGGCTTACTTTGTATCCTGTGTTTGTGTTCTCTGAGACTTTGTTGCTCTATCGTAAGTTCTGGCTTTTCACCAGTATAACTAACCTGCCAGCTATGCAGCATTCCCACTGCATACAGACCTGCTGACCATCTGTCATTGTGTTTCCATTACCCATCAGCTTAGCAGTGTCCACGTTGCATACTGACCTGAGTTCCATCTGCTGGTGAGTTCTGGTACCTGTCTGCATCGGAGAAGGGTGCTGGTTCCAGGGTTAGGGTTCTGTGTGCAGGATACAGTCTGTACACTGATATGTTCAGTAGTTGTATTATCTATCCTGACTCTCAATTCTGATTTACTCACTGGAACCAGTTCCAGGTCTTGTGTCAGAGCTGTACCAGGGTCACAACTTCCTCAAGTTGTATTCAGAATACATAAGACTCTGATTCCTGGATAGAGTTCTGAGGTCCTATCTACCAGTACTATGCTATTCGGAATTCCTAGGTCACTCTTATTACTGGAGTATATTCCTGGTCTTGCTGGCCTTCACAGGTCACTAGACGAGGGGTTGACCAGTAGGCCTGGGCTGCTCACCTCAGTTCCAGTCTAGAATCCTTGCATATAACAAGTCTGTGGTTCCCACATTGGCACTAGTGTTCCTAACTCCTGTTCATACCCATGAGTCAGAGTTGTATCAAGCCACCTCTTTTTCTATGTACATCGGTCAGATCCAAGGGTCTTGAGCCAGATCTACAAAATAACCAGACCATGACACTAAGATGAATGCCCAACAATGCTTTACCCAAGGTGCATTGAGAACTAACTAGGGAGGCCTAAATAGTTTTGTTAAACTGATGCTAGGCTGCCCACTAGATGGAGCCTACACTCAAATAAATGCACATGATAAACAATGCAGAAGGCATATAAGTAATTCTGTCCAGTAACTCCTCTTGGCAATTTAGAGTAACCTGAGAAGCCACAGTGGTAATATGTACCAAGTAGGTTAGGTTGCAGCACCCTGTTCAGCAATGTAAAAAAGTTTCACATAATGATTGCACAGCAGGTAGAAGTAGGCAAACAACAAGTTATGTTATTGGACATTTCAGTAAGATGATAGACACTGTAGTTTGTAAGTGACAGTCTATGAAAGGAGTAAATGGGTGAATGGTTCAAATTGCAGTAAAATAAAGAGGCACGTTATGAGTCTGATCATGCAGAAAAAAGTAGAAATCAAATAACATTCAAAAGGTCAGTAGTCTAGGAAGCAATAATTAAAAAGTTGGGGTCAAAGACAGGAGCAAGGCAGCAGACAGGATATAGAAAAGCAAACAGACATGAGCACATAATTCTAGGGATTACTTTACTAAGTTTCAGGTTCTGAAACCCGACACTTCGGATCATGCTTATGCCCAAATTTAAAAAGGCAATGTCTTTACAAGCTGTGTTTGGCTAGTAAAAGCATTGCCCTTTGAAATTTTGTGCATATCATGATCGGAAGTGCTGGGTTTTAGGACCCAATGCTTAGTAAGTAACCCCCCTAGTGTGAAAATGCTACAACTGGCAAGATGTGTCTGTAACAGGTGACTATGAAAGTTGGCACTAATGAGAATCACGTATTAGGGCCAGCCCCAACATGACATTTATAGAATCCAGACTTTAGAATCGAAAAAACAGAGAATAAGCAATGTAGAATTTATAATATGTTAATATGATTCTAATATAAGTTTTTATAATCATAGCTTCCCTACATTATGCAATATATGGAAAACAATTAGATCCCACAAAGCAAAGCATGGAATATATTAATTTGTGAAAAAGCAAAATGTAAAAGATGAGAAATTATAACACATTACAGATGTGCTTTCTAGAAATTATTCTCGTTTTAGTTCACTTTACTGTAACTTCATAATATATGAAACTGCTCCAGTGTTTGTGGTTGTGAATACACAAATAGAATTAAATGTAAATTGCTTAAATGTGTTTCTTTTTCATAACATATTTGAAAAGAAACTCAGAATATTTTTTATGTAACCTCTAATAGAATTACGAAAATAGTTCTGTTCATATAGCTTTAGTGTGTTTAAAAACTTTAAATTAACCAAACCATAAATGCTGAACAAGGTTTCATTTGATGTTTTACCAGCATACAGTATTCGCCAGCTCTGTGCTACATCAACACCCCCAAAAGAAGCAAATAGGAAGTGAGTAATATAGAAATAAAATTGTTGAATTTCTCCACTACATCTTTATGAGGTGCCCAGCACATAGATAAGGGAGAAGAGGAACCTGTAGGTTAAGGTGTGTGAGTATTGCAAAATTGTGTATCTGTCCTGTCATTCTCCCAGTCTTGACTGTGTATTGTCCTGGAGAGAAAAGGGGGGGGGGGGTTAACTCCACGCAGAATGTCTAAATAATACTAATATAGTTAGACCAAAATATGAGAAATGATCCAGGATACAGTATCTCACCCTTAATAACTCAATTGGCGGTGCTCCCCAGAGCCAGATTGTACTTTAAACAAAAAAGAAAGGGAAGGAGAAGGCTCTTTTTGTGGGGTACTCTTGTATTTAAACAATATATAATAAAATATAACTTTTATTTAGACCTTAAAATAAAGTTCCTCAGAGGTAACTAGAAGGGCAAGCCCTATCATAAATAGGACTGCTATCGGTCATACAAACATGTGACATTAACATACACAAAACACATAAAGATAAAAAGAAATATAGCGAAAATCTTTTCAGTATAGGGTGAAAACAGGAGGTTCTCATGAAAGGTAGATCTCCTAATATATGTAAGAAAGATTTTTTTGGTACCTGCGACTTAGTAGCTGCATATATTTTAGCACCTTCAATAATTATCTAGAATATAGCATGGTAGAGGTGCTGTGTCAGCTGTGCTAAACTCCAAGATATATATAGTAGAGAACATATGTATGTTTAAACATAAAGGTGGAGTTTTACGCTAGTCACAAGTCACATATCCATAAAAGTATCAGTAATGAAGTATTCTGCTAGTCTCAAATCGCACATAAATACAAATAAAGCCGTAATCAGCTCCTAACTGTCATTTTTCAAACACAGCCTGTGAGATGGCAGTTAGGAGCTGATTGGCTGGTACCTTATCACTTTCCACTCTGTCTCCTAACACTGCTTAGTAAATAGACCCCTTCGTTCTTCTCCAAGCTCTGTCTTTCTCCCAGTCCAGTTTGTCAGATTGGGCTCCATGTACTAAGGGGCAAAATGAATAAGACAGAGAAAAATCCCTGTATATATTGCTTCTTGATATATACCAAAGGGATTTCTCTGTCTTCAGCCTGCACATAATAACAGCAAGCTAGAATATCAGCGATGCCATAGGCACCTATTGCAGCGCTAAGTGACCCACCTATTACTAAGTTGAGATGTCAATCACCATAAGCTGTCTTTTCCAGTGTCGACTACATCACCTCTAACTGCTGATATCTGCTTCTCCTCATGTTAAGACTAGTGAGAAAAAGCAGAAACTTACAGGAAGAGACCTCTGTCAATTTTGTCAAGCTGTTAAAATAGTTTGGACAAAAAAAAATTCCCACTGCTGCAGATGAAGGAGGTTTCTTGCGCATATGCAATGTTTTTTAATGACACGGTATGCTTCTCTGTTCATTTCATTAGAGGGGTGAGTTTTCACTCTCTCTGTTTGGCACAAGGGTTTTTAGTACATGCCATGCTAAATGCCTCTTGCTTTGCTATGATAATTGGCAAAGCAATAGCAGCATTTAGTCAGTGATATTAGTATTCTTAGTACAATTATCCCTTAGTTTGTAACAAATCCTGTTTATTCATGAGGCTATCTCCAAGCCCAGTCTGTGAGTTGATTTCCCAGCTCAACCCATAAATCTGTCCACAAGCCCAAACTGTGAGTCCATGTTGCATTCCTGTCTGTGAAACTTTCTCTTAAATCCAGTCTGCTAGTCTGTTTCTCAACCCAGTTGGTGAGTCCATCTCCTAGCCTTGACTGTAAGCCAGTCTCCCAGTCTTGTCAGTAACCCTTGCACAAGCTATAGTATGTTGTTTCTATGATGCAAAGTGGGAGTGCACCACCAAGCGTAAACATGTATTTTTTTTTTAGTTCTGTCAACTAGTGAAACATATTACTAGTTACTAATATTGACTGTGATTTGAAACTTGTAAGTTTACCTTGAGTTTGAGAGAATTAATTGAATTAATTATTAGTTATTAATTTGTATTAGATACATTTACTGTGATACTAATTTAAATTTTCCTAATATCTTACTCTATGTTGGACATTGTTTATAGTATGCGATGTAAGGTCTCAAATAAACAGGGTAACTGTCAAACAGAACATACCTGCAGTCCAGTCAGCTACCTCAGTAATATGGTTGATGCAATTAGATGTTCCTGTATATTAGAGACATTTTATGTTTATACCAAAAGTATATTTATACACTAACTGCAGTAGAGAAAGTACCTGAAACAAACTATTTTATAGAAGCAGCTAAAATTACTGCAGTTTGTGTCTAAATCTTTTTTGTTTGTAAATCCTTCAACCCCATCTATAATCCATCACCCATCCTTATCTGTGAGTTTGTCTCTCAACCTTATTTATGAGTAAATCTCCTAAACTAATCTATGAGCCCACCTCCCAACCTTGTTGGTGAATCCGTCTCCCACACTTATGTGTGATTTTGTTCTCTAACCTTATTTTTGAGTCCATCTCCTGACCTAATCTGTGAAACGTTCTCCCAAACTTATCTGTGAGTCGGTCTCCCAGATGTGTCTGTTAGTAAAAACATATATAGACAAAAAACTAACTTTAATCAGGTAAAATATTTTTAAAAATTTAAAAATATAAAAATATACTTTGAACAAGTCGTGACTCAACCATACTTACAAAAAGCGATTCAACAGCAAAAACTTTTCTGTTGCAAGATTATTATATTTTTTTAGTTTGTTACAAAATCAAGTGGAAAGTTATATTGCACCATCTACCATTATGGTGAAAGTGACTTTTATTCCAAATCATCATATTTTTAGAACCTGAGGATATACTGCTGGTTCTTTGGAGATTAGCATACCAATGTTTCAATAATTTAATGTTAATTTAGTGCTCTGATCCCTGTTTCCAAGAGCAATGGGAAATCTAAGTAATACTCTAGTAGCTAAGCCTAAATCTTTGTTTAATTATGGATTGGGAAAACAATTAGTTTTAGGGGATCTTTGCCTGCATCCTAGTTACCAAGGATACAGTAATATTATTTGAGGTTCCAGTAAATTGTACTTTCAGTTATTTTCCCAAACTGCAATGTTGTGAAAAAGTACATATCATATATTCTAAGTATCATCAATTCTCTTGAGCAGCATAATTTTGCAAGAGATACAAAAGGTAATATAAACTCTCAACAGCTCCTCTGTTATATTTGGAAATATTTGTGCAATTATCAGTATAAATAAAAAACATATATATATCTAAATTTGGGATGAGCGGTTTTACAGAAAGCTGAACACTCTCGAACTTAGGGGTTCCGAGTGAAACCAAGTCCTGCCTCGACTCTTCCCACCAAGTTCAGATCTCAAAATGAGGCAAAACATACTTTCCTAGAAATCTTGGCTCTCATGTGTTTTGGATTGCATATGTTAGTTTGAGTTGTGCTTCAATAGATGCCCTTAGATACTCCATTAGAGAGAGTTGTAGGTACAGTAGATACAATGGCAAACACAGGATTTTGAAAGGGGGGTTTCCAAGTCCTTGGATACAGAGACAATGAAAAAACATCTAGCCATAAATAAAAAGATAGATAGACAGACAGAAAGATAGATAGATATATAGAAACAGCTTACACAGGAATTAGGACCATTACAGTAAAATATACCACTCAGCCTATGATGGGGTACACACACACTGACTGACACAGACACACAGACAGACTAACATCTCTATCACTTAGAAACATGAATGCAGCAGGCAAATAAATACAGCCAGCATGATTTATTAAAGACCCCCCCTCCCCCAGTAGTGGTCCCTCTTTGCAGTGCCCCCAGTAGTACCCCTTATATAGTGCTCCCAGTAGTAGTCCCCCCTATGCAGTACTCCCAGTAATGCCCCGTATATAATTCCCCCCAGCAGTAGTCCCCCCTTTGCAGTGCCCCCAGTAGTAGCCCCCCTTATGCAGTGGCCTCAGTAGTAGCCCCTATATAAACCCACAGTAGTAGTCCCCACTTTGCAGTGCCCCCATTAGTGCCCTTTATATAGTGCCCCCAGTAGTAGTCCCCCCTATGCAGTACCCCCAGTAGTGCCCCTTATATAGTGCCCCCAGCAGTAGTTCCCCATTTGCAGTGCCCACAGTAGTAGTCCCCCTATGCAGTGCCCCAATAGTGCCACTTATATAGTGCCCCCAATTGTAGTCCCCCTATGCAATATGCCCAGTAGTAGTCACCCCTATGCAGTGCCCCCAGTAGTGACCCTTATATAGTGCTCCCAGTAGTAGTTCCCCCTATGCAGTGCCACCAGAAGTGCCACTTCTATAGTGCCCCCAGTAGTAGTGCCCCTTACATAGTGCCCCCAGTAGTAGTCCCCCCAGTAGTGCCCCTTATGTAGGGCCCCAGAAGTAGTCCCCCTATTCAGTGACCCCACAATGGGCCACCCCCCTATTCAGTGCCCCCAGTAGTGGCCCCCCTATACAGTGCCCCCAGTAGCAGCAAACCCCTTATACAGAGTCCCTAGTAGCGGCCACCTCCCCTATACAGTGCCCCCAGTAGTGTCCCCCCTATGCAGTGCCAGTGTCAATGCCCCTTACATATACACACATACAAAAACAAACCACACAACTTACCTGAATCCCCGCACCTGCCGCGACCACCACTATCCACTCCTCCCAGCCCACTCTGCACTATGCGAGATACATCATGAAGTCTCTCCCATCACCTGCTGCGGGGGGAGCTGTAAGGCAGAGCTCATGAGTGAGCTCCAGCCGGCTCACTCCATGGATGCAGCAGCCAATGAGAGTCTGTCTGACTCTCATTGGCTGCTAAAATAAACACACTGCCACATGGTAGTATGTGCCGCGGTGGTGTGTTTGTTAGTGTGCAGTGCGGACAGCACTCACTGCAGTCTACACTACACTTAGTGATCGGCAGGCAGGGGGGGTTTCTGGGTACTCAGAAACTCCCCCTCCATGCGCGCCTGAGATAGAGTGGGGGAAGGGGTAGAGTGTAAAAAGACTGCAGCATCTTTGTCAGTGTGTATATGTTTGTTAGCTAGCACCTGAACCCAATGCATGGGCGTAACTACCATAGTTGTAAGGGGTACAGCTACTATGGGGCCCAGAGCTGAGAAGGCACACCATCTTTGTCAAAGTTATAGGTGTTATATACATTTTTCACCATTAGGTGGTACATAGGGGCTCTCAGAAACCTTTTCTATAGGACCTATAAATACCTAGTTACACCCCTGACCCAATGCAAACTGCAAAACAGACACACTAGTAGCACCTGCAATCCAGTGCAAATAGACTCTTGTGTATTGTTTGTTTGAAGTGAAGTTGAAGTGAGCTGCACTTACAATACAGTTGTTTTTTTACAAGGAAATCTATCTACACTGCAGTATATATTGTCAATTGTTTATGACAGCAAAGACAGTGTGATTTCAAGCTTAGCTGTCCAAAAAATACTGTGCTGTGCGAGTTGCACCCCAAATACATTTTTACCTGTTTTAAAAAAATTGAGTTTTTTATAATTCAATTTAAAAAATCAAAAGAGCGCAAACAAATAAATCTGTGATGGGGTTAAAATACGCATTCGGTATGAAAAGCCGGCTGCCGCATGACCGGCAGTTCGATTCCCGGCTGTGGCAGCCCGACAAAAGAGCAGAGCCCAGCAGTGGGAGCCCAACAGCGCTGGAAATCCCGATCGTCCCTAAGGTAACTACTTACAAACCTAACCAACCCCCCTAACCCTAACCCTCCTTAGGGGTGCCTAACCCTAACCTTCCCCCCCAAGTGCCTAACCCTAACCTCCCCCCTCTAAGTGCCTAATCCTAACCCCCCCTTCCCCGCTGCCTAAACCTAAGTCCCCCGGAGGGGTGCCTAACCCTAAGTCAACCCCTGGGGGTGCCTAACCCTAACCCTCCCTCACCCTAGCCTAACCCTAACCCTCCCGGGGGTTGCCTAACCCTAATTCCCCCCCGGGTGCCCTAAACCTAACCCTCCCCCCCAGCGGCTGTCCGCTCGCGGCGCCCGGCATCCCTTCGATCAGGATACCGGGCGCCTGTCTCCCGGCAACTGGAAAATGACAGGCATCTAGATTTTAGACACCTGTCATTTAACCCTAGGCAGGATAGAGGATTCGGGAAGCCGGCGGTCGGGATTGCGGCCGCCGGCTTCTAAACGTATACCCAAAATACATCACAAGTCTTTTAAAATTAAATTAAAATACATTTTAAGAGTGTGTGTTTTTGAGAGGCAGCACATATTACTCTACTTAATGGTTGTGTTTGTGTCCCCGTAAGCTGCACCTCAAAAATAAGTGCAAAAAATATTTTTTTCTTGTTTCAAAAAACATCTCAAGTCTTTTATAGTTCAATTTAAATCATATTTCAAGAGTGTGTGCTTTTGAGAGGCAGCATATATTACAGGCTGAGTCTCCCATATGCAGATATTCAGAAATACGGAATATTCCAAAATACAGAATATGTTTAGCATGATTGAGACAGTGAAACTTTTGCTTTTTGATGATTCAATGCACACAAACTTATTTTAAGACACAAAATTATTAAAAATATCGTATAACATTACCTTCAGGCTGTGTGTATATGGTGTATATGAAATATAAATGAATTTCATATATGTACACAAACTTTGTTTGAGCCACAGCATCAGCTGTTCTGCAATTTTGCTATGCATTGAATTGCAAAATGAGAGAGTGAAACAATAGTGTGTTTGCTGAAACAAAAGTGCCTTCCCTCCTACAGTTAACAATAAATCGAGGGGAAAATTCTTATGATTGAGATGTACAGAGTTTGCTCAGAGGATACAAGAAAAAAAGCATGGACATGGAATTGGCACCAAGACTCAAATGCCCATATTCAATTTTTGGTAAAAAGTCCAGACTTTTCACCTGCTGGACTTTTCGCTTCCTTCGCCTGTTTTCCAGGCGGAAAAGTATCGCGCACGTGCCCGCAATTCCCCGTATTCAGTTCCAAAGTAGGCGAAATTGGGAACAGGTGAAACTTTGATCGGCGAAAAAATATGTGAATTTTCGGGAAATAATTGTCCAGACCTGGGGGATCACTATGGGTACTCCCGTTTTTGCCTGCCAAACAAAGTAATTTTTTTAAATAGCCACAGCAGGTGTTTTTTTCCCTACATTGAAGAAGTGATGCAGAAGAGCACTTAGCTTTTTCTTTTTTTTTTTTAAATAGTGGTCCCATCAAATTTGGGGTACATGAAAATGGGTACTAGCATATTTTTAAGTCCCTTAAGTAATTGTTAAAAAATTCTGCAAAAAAACACCTGCCGCTAATAACCTATTGTAGAAAACACCTGCCGCATCGCCTGAACCTATTTGGCTATATTTAAACACTGTTCTGCTTTTTTTTTTTTCACCACAAAATTTAAATTAATTTTTCTGGGGTGTCCCAATTTTATTTTTCATTTTTTTTTAACACAGAATGTTTTTTGGAGTAATTTCCAAGGGTGCAGGCTATTTTTTTAAAACCTGCACCCCTAAACCCCAATTGTGCACTTTTTTTCACCAGCTAAAGGCTGGTGAAAACTTATACCCGTTTTTTTTCAAACCGGCGAAAAGTCGTTGAAATTGAATACGGGGATAATTGAAACATGCGAAAATGATGTCATTGGGATAATTTATTGCTGATTTCGACTTTTCGCAACCTAATTTAATACCCCCCAAAGAGAGGGAAGACAGCAATAGACTGATTAAGAAAGCCCAAACTTCCCTGCACAAAACCAATAAGGAATCTCTCAATTTTCATAACAGAGAAGAGAAGGCTGAGAGTGGAAGAAGATACAAGAATACATGAATAAACACTGGCCCATTCCCCTATTGCAGTCCTGGTCAACCTGTGGCTCTCCAGCTGTTGTGAAACTACAAGTCCCAGCATGCCCTGCAACTTGTTTAGCATTCCCTAATAACAAAACTGTGGCAGGGCATGGTGGGACTTGTAGTTTCACAACAGCTGGAGAGCCACAGGTTGGCCAGGCCTGCCGTATCGGATCTAAATCTCACGACTAAACTTAAAAAGAAGGTATTCATTAGTTGCAGACGTTCACCTAATCTACGTGACTATTTGTTCAAGAGTCACTTTCCTAAGACCACCAAAATTTTATCTAAAGTAAGAGGTACTTTTCTATGTGGCACATGCAAAGCATGTGACTACATTTCAAAAATCAGCAACGCAACGGATACAACTGGTAATAGAATTGAATTGGAGGACTATATTAACTGCAGAATGTCTGAAATAGTCTACTGCATCCCATGCTCATGAAATACGTGGACATGACCACTAGACCATTCCAAATAAGAATCTTTGAACATATATCGGTAATGTAAGAAACACAGACACAGATATGGCTAAGATGAAACAAATCTCGACTGCAACTAGGCACTTTCACACTGAAAACCAGAATACATACAAGGCAGGGGCATATCTATAATGGGTGCACAGGGGCGCCGAGAGGGGGGGGAGCGGGTACAGATTACCCAGACCCGGGCTTCCTGAGGGGCCTGGTAGGGGCCCGGATCCGACACCGCCTCCCCTCACTCACAGCAGCCCAGCACACAGCATGTGCTGAGCTGCAGTGGGAGACTGCTGTGGCTGCTGAGCAACAGCCACAGCAGTCTCCTATGTCTGTGGGTGGTAGCGATCACACTGATTGTGCCCCCCTGGCTTTGCACCGGGCTGTGGGGGCTCAGAGTGCACCCCTCGCCAGCGCAAAGTGCCGCTTAACGGCGCTGAAAATAGTTTTTTTTTCAAGGGGGTGTGGCCACTCCTCCTATGATTAGGCCACGCCCCCTGTTACCCGGTCCCACCGCGGCTCTTGGCGGGCCTGTGGGTGCAACGTGTGCGGTGCACACAGGCCCCTGCGTCCAGGGGGGCTAACACTGCACACCCTGCACCTATATAGTTTCATACTTACCTGTCCATTGTCACTAGCATGCTGCTTTGCAGCACTGGGCTGACGCTGCAGAGCAGCAAAAATCACTGAGAAAATGGCGGTGGGTGGCAGGTTGATTGTGTAGGTGTAGTGTAAAAAATAACAGTATAAATATTGTCTTTACAGTAGAACTGCAGGTGCCACCAAGTACCAGTGGGCCCTTAATGCCCTGCATGCTGGTATTTGTGGTTCTCCAAGTACAAGCATGCGGGGGAGGCTTGGTGGGATCTGCAAATCTACTATAAAGACAATATTTATACTCTTATTTTTTTACACTAAACCTACACTATCAACCCACCACCCACAGCCAAGGGGTGGCGGGGATAGCCCCAGGCTATCAGCCTAGACCAGCGGTGCCCTGGAGAGGGTGTCCACTTTATTGGGGTGGGTCCCCAACTCCCCAGGGATCCCTGGCCTGGGCTGACTAGCGTTCAGGGCTGTTGCTTTGGCTGGGGGGCCTGGTGAAAGGGCTATCCTGGCTGTGGCATCAGCCCCCTGCTAGAAAGGATCCATTGCTGGTTCTGGAGATTACAGGGGAACCCTACACATTTTTCCCTGTACTTACACAACCAGGACTGGCTATGAAAGTCAGATGCTGGTTCTGTTTTAGGGGGTCATTTAATTAAAAATTAACTCTTTCTAAGTTTTTTATAGTAAGATACATGCATGCATCTCACTGATGTATGCATGTAGCTATGTCAATCCTACCTGCTCATGCTAAAATCAAAAGCATGAAGCAGGTCTATTCATTTTGGGATTTGAAGTTCAATTTTGTGTTGGATTTCAAATTAAATCATAGAAAATAAGGGATTTGTGTGTTGGTCTATGTAAAAGTACTGATGTTTTTCTGATGTTCGATTTTGAGTGGGATTTGAGTGAAATTTGGTTTTGTGTTCGATTTTACATTCGATTTTGCCTTTAGTAAATCTCCAGATGCAAAATCGAATGAAAATCACACAAAAAAACCAAATTGAACTTTAGTAAACTTACCCCATGGTGTCGACCATTCCTGCCCCAAGCTGCTCAGAGATGAATGATGGGGTGTGTAATAGAAGCTGGACACTGCAGTGGTGTGTATGTATCACCAGGCCCCCTGCAGCTGCTGAAAGATGTGACAAAGAGGCTTGGTGCAAGTCAGATGTGACCTGGTGCATTGAGAAGGACTGTTTGGTGTGATTACTGCAATAGTGTATGAGGACACATCTGTACAGCCAAATTATTGAATATTAGACAGTGTAGTATTTTCTTAGTGTCTCTTTTTTAAAATAGTGTGACATACAATATATTAAATAGTTTTACATTTTTAAAGCACATGTAGCTATTGCTAAACACTGTGATTCATTGTCTGAGAATTTATTTTTTGTGAAAGTGGGCAATAAAAGCTATTTTTCAAATAGTAATGGAACAGATCAGTGGCACATTAAGCAGGACAAGTGAGTATCAAATTTATGCTCAGTAAACTAACAGTGCATTTTGCCATTAAGGAGACTATTGTTGCTGTTTGTCAAAAGTTTATTAACCACTTAACTGATAATTTTTTTCCTCCCAAACCAGTCAGAAATTGTTTTTTTTTAAGGTTTAATAAAGTTTAAATATATTTAAAAAAATAAATTATAATATTTTTCAAAAAAAATGCCCCTTTGGCCACTGACCCCATTCAAACGCTTTTGCATCTATTCCATAGGTAATAAAGGTAATATATCTGATTTATAAAATTCCATTCTGGCACCACGTTTCCCTGAACATGAACCCCATGATTTGGCTTTGGAAACTGGCATTACAAACCCCATTGATGATGACGGATGGACAACCATCAGAGCTAGAATTGCTAAAGCTTCCATCAGTGTGGCGATAAGGGAAATATGCTACAAGGTTTATACTAGTTGGTGTTTAGTGCCTATTAAACTGAACAAGATGTTCCCAGCTGCATCAAGTTCCTGTTGGAGACAGTGCGGGGAGGTGGGTAAGTTCCTTGCCTAATTATTAGGTCATTCTGGGACCAGGTATGGAATTTGATTTCACAGTCAACAGGTTTATTGGTTCCCCACAAAGCTGCCATAACACTTTTAAAAGCCCCAGTGCCACATACTAATACACATCTAGATAGACTAGTGGATCATATCTGTACCGCTGCCAAATCTCTGATAGCGGAAAACTGAAAGTCTCCTGTGGCACCTTCCTTAGTGGCCCTCCGTGTCCGGGTTAATTTTGTGGCCTCAATGGAGTACATCACAAGTTTGCTAAATAACTCCAAGGCCACATTTCACAAGATTTAGTCCCAGGGGTATCTATACCAATCCTCTCCTCTCCCTGGTCTCTGCTACCTTTTCCTCTCATTCCATTCCCTCCCCTTTAATATTGTGTTTTAAACCCTACCTTTTGTTTTTTATATATTGATACCAAATGAACGGTGGGTCTTTGATCTTTCCTGTGGGCCACTGGCTGTTTATTCTTGTTTCACAGGTTTATTATTTTCTCTTTGTTGTTCATACAATTTTGCTGTGCAGGTACTGTAATGGGTGTATCACACTATCCCATGTCTATAAAGCCCACTGAAAAAATACCTACCACCCTCCCATTGACAATAGACCCCACCAGTGGCAATAGATCCCATTAATATTACCCTGTACCCCCTTAGTGGCAAAGAGACCCTGTCATTTAACTCCACACTCCCAGTGTACTACATGTACTACAGTGTAAAACAATTTTTAAACTCAGCCCCTTCTCTCCTGTGACCAGTATATTTTGTTTTCACTATTTTATCCACCACTTTTAACCTCTCCTTCCCAAATTACTATATTGGGTCATTACCACCCCCCCATCCCCAGTGCATGTAGACCCCCCAGGCGGTGTTACTTCCCACCCCCATAGGGCATTACTCCTCTCCTTCTATACGTGCAGAGAGCAGCGGAGCATGTGTCAGTGAGAACTGATGATCAGTTCTCCCTGCTGCAGCTGAACTCTCTGCAAAGATAAACTGTGTCAAAAATATTTAAAATGACTTTAGAACACCCCAAAAAGTACTTTCATTTTGGGGGCAAAAAAAATGCAAAGTAAGTTGGGGACAAACTAGCAAAATAGACTACTAGGGGGTTGCCAAGTATGGGGCAGGTGCTTTTTTTATTGCAGGTGCTTGCGACAGGTGGATTTTTTACATGATTTAAAACTTCACTTTAGCAACTTAAATATGCTGGCACCCATTTTCAAGGGGTGTAGTAGGTATTACCGACGGCTGCATGGCCGACAGTTCAATTCCCGATAGCGGCAGCCCGGCAAGGGTGAAGATACTGAGCATTAAAAAGGTAACTTTCGGTAACCATATTTTCCCACATAACCCTCCCTTAGGGGTGCCTCACCCTAATCCCCCTCTAAGTGCCAAAACCTAAACCCCTCTTCCCAGCAGCCTAACCTTAAGTCTCCCGGGGGGGTGCCTAAGTCTAACATCCCCACGGGGGTGCCTAACCCTAACCCCCCTTCCCCTAGCCTAAACGTAACCCTCCCAGGGGGGTGCCCTACCCTAAGTCCCCCCATGAGCCCTAAAACCTAACCCTCCCACAACGGCTGTCCGCACCCGGCCCCTGGCTTACCTTTGTTCGGTATGCTGGGTGACGGGCTCCCGGCGTAGGTCTAATCACAGGCGTCAAGTTTTCGACAACTGTCATTAGTACCTTGCCGGGATTAGAGAGTCAGGAAGCCGGCGGTCGGCATTTAGACCATCGGCTTCCTGACTAAATCCCTTTTCAAGTACCCAAAATTTGCTGGGAGTAGTTAATTTCTCTAAAAAAACTGCTTAATGCTATTCTTCCCCACTTGTATTAATGCGCTAATTGGCACCAATTGTCACAACTTACAGTAAGTACCCCAAATTCCTTAATTAGGGCTAAACGGGGGCATCTCTCGTGATCCCCAACGTTAGTGCATCTTTTGGGGGGTGACAGGTTGAGTTCCCTATTTTTGACAGGACTTTTCGCCTGTTTCAGTTTTGCCTGGTACCTTTTTTGTGTCCTTTCTAATTGAATACGGGGAATAGGAGGAGCACGCCCGATACTTTTTTGCATGCCGTACTTTTCGACTACATCACGTGTTTTGCATACGAAAAAGTATTGCGGGTGCAAAACTAATTGAATATGGCCCTAGGGCTGGCTGCTGAGCTGAGCTGTGCTGTGCCTGCTGTCCATAAGGGCTGTGTTACTCTATGTCCATCCGGAGTGCTCTAAAGAATTTGTTATTTTTTCTGTGTGTGTGTGCGCATTAGCCACACTTATCAGCAATGTAGGGGTGCTGCCTGTGTCGTTTATCAAGAGGCTGCTGCCTCGCTCAGGGTGCTGTCCTCTCCAAGTGCCCCCCCCCAAATTAATCCAATGAATCAATGTGTTTTTTTCTGTGTGTGTGCACATTATCCACACTTATCACCAGCAACATAGCTGTGCAGAAGTGCTGCCTATGTCATTTATCAAGGGGCTGCTGCCTCGTTCAGGGTGCTCTCCCTGCCAAGTGTAAAAAAAAATGAATCCAATCAATCGATGTGTTTTTTTCTGTGTGTGTGTGCATTAGCCCCTCTTATCACCAGCATCATAGCTGTGCAGAGGTGCTGCCTATGTCATTTATCAAGGGGCTGCTGCCTCGTTCAGGGGTACTCTCCCCTCCAAGTACCAAAAAAAAATTAATCCAATCAATCAATGTGTTTTGTTCTGTGCGTGTGTGCACATTAGCCATGACATCACAAATGCCTCAGCTGAGATTTGCATAAACATTTTCAAAAGGTGAAAATAGAGGATATGGCTTAAAAAATTTAATAAAGCAGCTAAAACTGCATTCTCTGATTATAGTGTCCCTACTCCCTACCCTTGGCCCCTCTAACTGAATTTCAGCGAATCAAAGGGGCAACTCCATGCAACTGAATTCCAGAGTGCAGCTGCTCCTGATGTAGCCCAGGTCAGAAGATGTGTAGGGGAAGTGGTGATATGGACTAAAATGGAGCTCACATCCACTAAAGTGGACAATGAATCACCAATCTAACAGAGAGCACAGCTTTAATTTATAGACAACACAGGATGGGATGACGATATAGGCTTGGGTGATGGTATAATCTGGGGTGATGTATACATCATCATCTTCACATAATACTAATTTGTCCCTGCTGGAATCCACCATTACAGGTACCTCTATAATTTTTGCACGTAATTGACGGTAAAGGTCTTTCTCATAGAATTTATAGTTAATTTTGATGGACATCGTCTTTTCCACATTTTGGGGAGGTTGTCTCAGACCAATCACTGACAAGGTTCCTTGCTGTGCTGAAAACTCTTTATGAGTACACATTGGAAGGTGGGCTGCTCAAGTAAAGCAAAGGCAGTTTGTGTAAGGGCCTCCAAATTGCCTTTTTTTCCTGCCAGTACTGTAGTTCTTTACACCTCTTCAGATCTGTGTCCATTGGGAATATGAAACAATGTCTTCATCCCTTCTGGGATGAAAATCCACTGCCAGCAGCAGGCATGGTGCTCAAGAAGTCCCAAGAAAAACAAAACATAAGACTTAAACCTTAAATCTGAAATAATGCATTTGCTGCTCTGTTCCACTTGTCCACATTATCTGCTCTTATGAAGGCCACTCAATGTGAGCATGTGGTACGAAATATAGTTTGTAAGCTCCACTGGTGCAGGGAGTGATATGAATGGACAAGTAAAGCACTGCAGAATATGTGTGCACTATATAAATAACTGGTAATAAATAATAAATAAATAACTATGTTTTTTAATGTCCCTTGTCGAAGCTGGATTATTGGCTGAGACAAGATAAGTTTAAAATTGAATCGCAGCGATACCATCTTGCGACTGGCCGCAAGACGTCATCTTAGAAATGAGATCGCAAGACACCATTTTGTGAATGGCCGCCTAAGCGCCATTTTAGATAAACTCACACTTTAGTACATGTGGCGATATTACGATTAGCATCATGCGATTGCATCTGTGACCATCGCCATAAGTTACGGCGATTCATCAAAAGCCCATTTCATTACTTTACGTAGGTTGGGTGCTCTGGATAAAGTGTATATTATTATAATTCCCCTAAAGGACATATTTCAGAAATAGCTGTACAGTATGTCAAAATTGGATTGCATTAGCTAAACAGAGCAAATGGCCAAATGACAACTAGCCTGTGTAGACAAGCTTCGTGGACATAACGTCTGCTCTCACTCCAGGTGGCCCTGCTCAAATACAGCAAGAGGGTCATTTGTAGCACCTTACATTAGCAGGCTTCCTGCAATAAAATACCTTCAAAGCCAAGAGTGTTATCTGAGGTTTGGGTCTTGTAGCTGTGCTAATTTACATTTACACAAGAACCTGGGAGAACAAAGGACTGTACTTTTGAGCATGGGAAGGGTGGGGGCTGCTGAGAGAGGGAGGGCATGTGGGACTATAATGCTCAGCATTCCACACTGCTAGGTGTTCACTTAGTTTAAGTGAGATTTAAGTGCACCATTTCTCATGCACACATTAATATGCACAATTGCGCTATTAACTAATCGCATATTATCTTCATGCGCATGCATCTGCCCCAAGTTAACTAGCGTCTTTACATCACACCCCGCATACTTACATATTCACATAAAAGGTTTAATAAGCTTTAAGGTATAAGATTCAAGTATGCACATTTACTATAATTGCTATGAAATAAAGGTTATTTCGTAACTAAGGTTTTATATGTGATAAGTAAGCCATGTTTGGAATTGTACTGATGCGTACTCTCTCAACAGTATTCCGGTAGGCCCAGTTTTTTTAGGCTGGGTTGTGTCTATTTGAATCAACCTGTTAAATGCCTTGTAACATATGCCCTCTCCTTTAGGACCAATGGTATTAGCAACAAACTTCTCTATTGTGTTGTTTATTTCTGGGGGGTATAAATATGTGCTCTGACCCTGGTTTCCTAGTCTTTGTGCTGAATGCTGATTGACGAGGGGTTTCTTGCTGATGCCTAACATCTGGACCAGAGAGCGCTGCGTATGTTTTATTGTACTTGGGTCTGTATAATCTCTTTGCGCTAAGATTATATGAGGATCATAGCGTGTAACTGCTGTACTTTTACTTGAATAATACTTTGTGCTTTTGAACCACATGTTCTAGGTCTAGAGTCTTTATTTACTGGATGACAGCATACGCAAATTAGCGTCATCCTTAGAGGTTTATAGGAAGGATATTAGAAGGTATAGGCAGGGGTATATAGAGGTTCAAAGGCAGTATCCTTAGTTGGGGGCTCATAGTGAAGTCACTTACCTACCCACATGGCACATACGGTTATTGATATCTCAGCAAAGGGTGGAGTGGCCACATGCAGGGTTTACCTGCAACCACTTTGTGCTGAAAGATCGCTATCCATTTTCGTGTGAGCCAAGGAAGCTGACTAGAATTCAGGGACAAGAGAGGAAAAAATTTGTTTCCCTTTGTTGATAGAACCTAACGTTTAAAGGGGTGCCGCAGTATTGAGCACAAGGCTGAGTCGCAGTTTTGTGCACAGTAAAGACGCACTTTTGTGTATTCAGCTAAAAAGTTATCATACGGTTGTTTGGTAGTCGCATTATTGTGTATGTGACTGGTCGCACAATAGTGTATACGTACTTCTGGTTGTGCTGCCACGTGTTTAAGTAAAGCCATTGAGGTTTACATTTTTCAATTGTTATCAATATCTGGGTTAATGTGTATTTTTCTGTGCAGGAAAAAGTGTGTAACAATGAGTATTTGTTGGTAGGGGTAACTTGTTCCCTACAGTTAGAGGTACCATATGACCTTTAAGGGCTAAGTGCTAGTCGCTCGGTAAGCAGCTTATGGTTCTATACACAGTAGCAGGTGTACATGTTGTCTTTGTTGTAGAGAGGTGCATGGAAGTAGCCTACTTAAACTTCCATAGGTGTGGAAGTTGCGTTACTAAATCTTATCCGGGTGTGGAAGTTGCCTTTTTCAAATGTTATGCAGGTGTGTGGGCACTGCCGTTTAAATCATCCACAAGTAAGTGAAAGTAACTTGATTGTCGTTCACCAGTTTAAATCTTTATTGAAAAGAATAGGAGTTGTCTCAGAATGGGGGCCATGCAAACAATAGAGATGTTAGACAATGATATGGTGCTAATGGAAGCGCCGTTTGGATCGGCCCGTCGTATTATGCATACTAAGTACGGTACTTATGTGATAAGGTATTGTGATGTATGGTTTAAAATGACGATGAAGAGTGTTAGACCGTTTCCCAGAATTGGTAGTTTTGATGAAAATGTACTAGATAATGTCCGGGATCACATCAGTCTGATGCGCTCCCGAGAGAAAAAGGTAAAATATTATGAATGTTTAAAGTTGTGGCAGCATGAAGGGGATGCGTTGCTTTAAAAATGTGCAAGCGACGCAAACTAGCATTGCGAGCGCTTTGCCAGAGAATACATCCACGACGCTAAATTGGAATATGGGCGAGCCGCAAAATGGCGTGCACGTGCAGCAAGGTAGCATTGTGGAGAGTATTGCCAGCAGATCACGCTCACCACCCCCACCTTATGTGGATGGAGGTGCAAGTACAGTTACCAAAAATACCCATAAAAATGTAACAAGCAATTTGTACCCTCTCCTAAGCAACCATAAAGAAAATGTTTATGATGTGGATGATGAGCCTACTGTAATGTCTGCCATTTCCCATGCTGTGCAAATGATAGATGCTGCATCACCACAATCATGAGTGGTGCCGCCATGTTCATCGGTAACAGCAAGGGAAGTGCTAGCACCCTCTGCACCCATAGAGGAAGTTGTTAATACCATATGTAGCAGCAACAGATTAAACCCCCAGCCAGGTAACAAGGTCAAAGGTAGCAGCGCTGCCGGTCTGCATCCCATTCGGACAATAACCGTTCCGAATGGAAATGCAGATGCAAACAGTGTAGTGCCCACAAGGGAAGAAGTAATGCATTGTCCCTGGACAAGAGCAGAACTAAATTTCATCATAAATGATTTCCCCGATCCCAAAAAGGAACTAGCCAAATGTCAAAGATTTTTGAGAAATTTGGGTAGTTCTCATGAGCCAACTAATAAAGATTGGCGTGTGGTGTTAAGGGCCTGCCTACCACGCAATACCGACGTGACAAAATTTATCACGGATTGTGCATTGGATGGTGACATTCCCTTAATAGACCAAGTAAACCAAGGTAACATTTCCCGCATTGTAACTCAATTGGGTATATATTTTCCAGTAGTAGTTAACTGGAACAAAATTTTCACCAGTAAGCAAAAGGAGAGTGAATCTGCAGAAGATTATTGCGACCGGGCTTTGCAGGCTATCACCCAGTACACTGGGTTAGAAGATGTTAAAGATAGCACTCACCACAGGGGAATGATAGTCACGGTACTCATGGACGGCCTGAAAGAGAATTTAAAGACTCGGGTTCAGACCTCACAACCTGGCTGGAGGGGAGTCACAATAGATACCCTCATAGAATCTGCTATAGAACATGATAAAAACATCTCAAAGAAGAGAGAGACCCAGAGCGAAAAACTAATGGCTGTCAGTATTCAAGCTCTGGAGGGAATGACGGTAACATCACATCCAACAGACACATTTGCATCTGCACACACACTTACACCTGAACAGTTATATGCCCTCACTAACCCCACGCAACATCAAACACAGCTCTATTCCACAAACCCTATACAACCACAGGTCCCATACTACTCACAAACCTCATATCCCCCACTATACCCTTACCCTCCCTATCCTTACCCATATCCACCACCTTTACCCCCTGCTCAAACCTCACAACAACACGTGTCTTCACCCCATCCATGAACATGTTTTAATTGTAAACAAACAGGACACTTAAGTAGAAACTGTACAGTAAAAAGAGTAGGAACCCCAAATCAGGGAAGACCTGGACATCCCCATAAGGGATATGCACAGAGACCAGCAAATGTCCAGCAGGCACCAGCTCCAAATGTGTCTGTAAATGCTTAATTGGAGATTGGTAGCAAACGCTAGGGGTCAGGTCATACCTGTAGTCTACAGATAGTCAGGTTAACGGGAAGTACTAGGGAAGAACCGGTCATGATTGTTGATGTGGTTGATACTGAATAGCCTTTTCTTGTAGACACAGGGGCGACCAGGTCAGTGATAAACTCTCCCATTAATTTACAGGTGACCAACGAGACAGTACCAACAATTGGTGTAACAGATAAAGTGGAACATTATCCTTTAACAAAGTCCACAGAGGTTACTATTGGGCCGTTGCATACCAGGCATTCTTTCCTTCTGGCTGCTGCGACTCCTACTAACCTGCTGGGTAGAGACTTGTTATGTAAGATTGGATGTGTTATATATTGCATCCCTTATGGTGTATTTTTAGATATCCCAGAGAGAGTTGCACACGAGGTGCGGGATATGTTGGACACTCCCCAAAGGATAATGTGTCACTCTAGAAGTTTAAATGAAAATCCATCTCAGGTAGATGAAATGTTGTCCCAAATTCCAGATTCTCTTTGGACTAAGGATGGACAGGACACTGGATTAATGGCAAACGTAAGCCCTGTAATGGTAAATTTAAAAAGCGGTAGGCAAGCTCCAAAAATTTCCCCAGTACCCACTAAAACAGGAGGTAGAATAAGGGGTTTTTCCAATAATTGAGCGATTATTGCAACAGGGAATTTTAGTTCGTACAGCTAGTGTAGCCAACAGTCCCATCTTCCCGGTGAAGAAGAGTGGTGGGAGGGGTTATAGGCTGGTACAAGACCTTAGAGGTGTTAATAAAGTAGTAGAGAGCCAATTCCCTGTAGTGCCAAATCCAGCTGTCATCCTGATACAGATTCCACCAAATGCAACCCATTTCACTGTCATTGACCTCTGTTCTGCTTTCTTCTCTGTGCCTCTCCAACCTGACTGTCAGTATCTATTTGCATTTCCATACAGAGGTATACAATACACCTGGACACGGTTACCCCAAGGTTTCATAGACAGCCCCTGTATCTTCTCCCATGCATTGCACGACTGTTTACAATCTTTTCAACCTGCCAATGGATCTGTTCTAATTCAATATGTGGATGATTTATTGCTATGTTCTGACTCGTTTATGTCATGTTTGAATGATACTAAACTTTTGTTGCTTCATCTCTCGCATACAGGACACAAGGTGGCTAAGGACAAACTACAGCCATGCCAATCCAGAGTAAAATATCTGGGACACTGCCTAACCCAGGGGTTATGACATCTTACAAATGATAGAATCCAGGCCATACAGAACATGACACTGCCGCAGAATCAACAGCAAATTAATGGAATGTGTGGATACTGTAGAATGTGGATACCAGGTTTTTCTATTTTGGCCTTGCCTTTACAGGAATTAATCTCTTCCTCAAAGCCTGATCGTGTCATACACACAGAGGAAACAGAGCAGGCTTTTCTTAATCTTAAGGATAGTCTGACAAAAGCTCCTGCATTGGGAATACTTGATTATGAAAAACCTTTTGATTTGTAATGTACGGAAGCTGATGGTTGTGCTGCAGGTGTCCTTACACAAAAACATGGTGATGCCAGTAGGCCCATAGCATACTACAGTGCCCAATTGGACACTGTGGCAAGATCATTCCCCACTTGTTTGAGAAGTGTAGCAGCTACCGCTTTATTTGTGAGTAAAAGTGAGGACATAGTATTGGGTCATGATATGATTGTCTACACTCCCCATGCTGTATCTGCTCTGTTGAACTCAGCTCAAACCAGACACGTCTCTTCAGCTAGGTTTACCAAATGGGAACTAGCTCTAATCGCACCCGCAAACATCACTGTTAAACGTTGCAGCACGCTGAATCCAGCAACGTATTTACCATATGTACAACATGATGTACAAAGGGTGGAAGGAGGTGAGTTGCTGGTGGGAGGTGAGTTCAGTGGACATAATGATATGCACAATTGTATGGAATATCTGAATCAGACCTTTACTGCTAGAACTGACATACACGACACACCTTTAGAGAATGTGGATGTGACTTTTTATACGGATGGGAGTTGTCATAGACAAACAGACACAGGTGAATTATGTACAGGTTATGCTGTTATAAATAACACAGACATCATAGAAGCTAAACCTCTTGGTCCTCCTCACTCAGCCCAGGTGGCAGAGATAGTAGCACTAACTAGAGCATGTGAACTGGCAGCAGGCAAATCTGCTAACATTTACACTGACTCGATGTACGCATTTTGAATGGTGCACAATTTTGGGGCTCTATGGCATCTGAGGAATTTTATGACAGCAGCAGGCACACCAGTTGCACATTCCCGACACTTAAAACATCTCTTAGAAGCAATCCAACTGCCTAAAGTGGTGGCAGTATTTAAATGTAAAGCCCATACATGTGAGGATGATCCGGTGTCACTGGGCAATAACAGAGCGGATGAAGCTGCAAAATGGGCAGCAGGGTTAAAAATGTTTTCTCCCACTGAAAAAATTATGTATTTCCAAACAATTGATATGCTGAAATTAATTGAGATGCAAAATTTGTGTTCAATTCAGGAAAAGTCCATTTGGAAGTCCAAGGGATGTGGGCAAGTGTCCTCCGGGCTTTGGAGGGATGGACAAGGTAAACCAGTAGCCCCCAAGGCATATTACCCAAGCCTGGCTGAGGCAGCACACGGTCTAACTCATCTGGGTAAACAAGGTATGTGCAAGTTGGTGAGAGCATATTGGTGCGCACCAGGTTTTTCTTCACAAGCAGAAAAGATAGCAATGTCCTGTCTGACCTGCTTGAGGAAGAACATAGGGAAAGCAAACCCTACTGAACCGTCCCACATTCCACCAACTGATGGACCTTTCCTGGTTATACAAATTGATTTCATCCAATTACCACCCTGCAGGAATCTTAAGTATGTATTAGTGTGCACTGATGTATTTTCTAATTCGGTTGAGGCCTACCCAGTGGCCACTAATACTGCTGCGTTTACTGCCAAGAAAATAGTTCAGGGATTTGTATATAGGTACGGTATCCCTAAAATCATTGAGAGTGACAAGGGTACTCATTTCACAGGTGATGTTTTTCAAAATATGTGTAAGTTGATGGGTATTAATAGCTGACATCACGCCCCCTACCGAACGCAAGCCAGTGCCAAGGTAGAGAGGATGAACAGGACTATTAAAAATAAGATAAGTAAAATCATGGCAGAGACTGGACTAGGATGGCCAGAAGCATTGCCTTTGGTCCTACATAGCATAAGGACCACTCCTAGACCCCCTCTAAATCTGTCCCCATTTGAAATACTGTTCGGTAGACAACCTCATTTGATTATAAGTCCACAGGAAGACTTGAAGGGTAACAACGAGGTAACTGTAAAGTATCTTATATCAATGAATAAGCAGTTAAAGCAACAGCAGCAGAAACTGAAATTGTTGTCCCATGATATGCCTGAAACTAACTGTCATGATGTTGAACCAGGAGAATATGTTATGATCAGAAATTTCTTGCATTCAGGTTGTTTGACTGAACGGTGGGAAGGTCCGTACCAGGTGCTGCTGACAAGTACTACATCTTTGAAGGTGGCTGAGAGAGATACCTGGGTCCATTCCACTCACTGCAAAAAGGTCAATCAATCGGTGAAGAAACAAGTCGGAGACAAGGCTGATAGCGTGGACCTGTCGCTTGTGAGCTTGTTCCAGGAGGATTGAAAAGGTCGTAGTGAGATACCTGAACTAAGAGAAATTTGCAGGTCTTGTTGTGACAATGGACGGGCCTGCTGTGTTCATTTTCATATTCTCTTTTAGAGTGTTCACCATCCTGGTCGGTTTTTGGGAATATCCAGTTTCTGTGATGGGAGACCGATTGAGGAAATGGGAGCTGATGGCAGTGCTGAAGGAGTGGAGTCAGGAGGAGTGCAATGCCAATCAGGGGAGTGTCTGACCAATCTTAGTACTGTTATTGTTAAGACAGCTGTCATTCTGGATACTCGGGGATGGTGTGGAGGTTTATCGTCTGAAGATTCCTGTATTTGTGAGCTTTGTGGGTCCCTAGTTGATGAGAACTGTATCCAATGGTGCCAACCTAAATATAACCCATACTGGGGTGGGTATCCTTTAGAGGATTATCATAGCATGGTAGGGAAAGGGTTAAATCAAACTGATTGCTGGGTGTGTTCACATGTGCCACAGGGACAGCATAATGTAGGGTTGGTGCCATTTCCGCTGAATATCATGGAAATTTTAGTATTACAAAAAGGGAAAACATTGGATGGAAAATTTCTCTCATCCAAACCACCTCATTTCAAACTATGTCAATTCCAAGTAGATAGATCACTTTTGTGTTTAAACATAACCAACTCCAATAAACCCGGGAGTTGGGAAGTGACGGGGAATAATCAGATGATGACCTTCTCACAAAGAGCTGATAATGAGTCCATAAACCATGATCTGTTACGCTCAATTAAATCTAGTGGGAAACATTTTAGGTATCGGTATACATTGAGTTCCACCAAAGAAATTATTGGTAAGGTGCCAGATGGTTATTTTGCTAAAATACAGCCAGAAACTTTCATGTACCAGATGGAAGACCCAGAAATAGGATTGTTTGCAAGGGAAATGTGCTTAATGATAATGATGCATACCATTCCTTATGTTCTCCCTGATAATGTATATTTTATATGTGGAAGAAAAGCGTATAAGTGGCTCTCCCCGAGTTCCGAAGGTTTATGTTACCTGGGAAGAGTAGTCCCAGATGTTATGACCCTCACACATGTTGAAATGCTTGGTATACATAAAAACACACCGTCACCATATCTTCACACACAATATGAACACAGAGGCAAATGAAATATGATACCTGGTGACGTGCACAAAGCCATTCAGTTAATTAGTGAGACAACTGGCTTTCAAGTTTTAGTCACATTGGATCCCACCAGGATCGCTTGGGGTACATTAAACTTTAGATATATTCAGGAACTTGCTAAATTGATAGATAATATCACAGAGATGTACGATGACACATTCAGGTATACAGGGAGAGAATTGCAAGCGTACAAGAAAGAACTGGTGCAACACAGGCTAGTGTTCAATTATTTAACTGCTGTTACTGGAGGGTATTGCGTAATGTTGGCCACCCAATTTGGAGTAAAATGTTGCACCTATGTTACCAATGATACCAGTGACCCCAAGGAGGTGATAGACCGGAAGATGGATGAAATTCTTCAGCTAAAATGAGAGTTTCGTAAGAGCCAAAATGCTTCAGTGGCTGAAGTAAGGGAGAAGATAGATGGATGGGTTTCATGGCTGAACCCAGTGAAATGGTTCTCAGGTCTAGGGGAATGGATCCAGGAAATGATCGCAAGTATAGGCAAATTCTTAATCCTTATACTGATTGTCATCATAATAATTGACATATGTGTCCAGTGTGTTCCTATTGTGTTGAAGTGTGGAAAATGTAAAAATAGAGTAAAACGAAAGAACAAAATTATGATGGTGGTCAGTATGAATACCGAGGTAAATACAGAACTGCATTACAACCCTGAACTAGGAAATACCATCATTTAATGTATTATATTTAGACATGCATAGAATGTATTATTGAAATGTTATTTTTAAAAACACCTCAGATAATGTAAAGTCTCAATTCGCCTTCAAGACTGCCTTTATAGGACTGGTGTATCCCCACACCCTTCACATGATCTTCTAAGATCTGCGGTGTGCGTATAATAGTAGTTTTATGTCCAAACTCAGAGACACATTATTGATGGATTAAGAGCCACCTTGTGCCATCCCATAATAACACTAAATAGTATATAAATGTAAGCCTAAATTATATTTTAAAATCAGATTGTGATAGCATATTGTTCGCTATCAAAGGGTGGACTGTCAAAGCTGGATTATTGGCTGAGATAAGATCAGTTTAAAATTGAATCGCAGCGACACCATCTTGCGACTGGCCGCAAGACGCCATCTTGGAAATGAGATCGCAAGATGCCATTTTGCTAATGGCCACCTAAGCGCCATTTTAGATAAACTCACACTTTTGTACATGTGGCGATATTACTATTAGCATCATGCGATTGCATCTGTGACCATCGCCATAAGTTACGGCGATTCATCAAAAGCCCATTTCATTACTTTACGTAGGTTGGGTGCTCTGGATAAAGTGTATATTATTATAATTCCCCTAAAGGACATATTTCAGAAATAGCTGTACAGTATGTCAAAATTGGATTGCATTAGCTAAACAGAGCAAATGGCCACGTGACAACTAGCCTGTGTAGACAAGCTTTGTGGACATAACGTCTGCTCTCACTCTAGGTGGCCCTGCTCGAATACAGCAAGAGGGTCGTTTGTAGCACCTTACATTAGCAGGCTTCCTGCAATAAAATACCTTCAAAGCCAAGAGTGTTATCTGAGGTTTGGGTCTTGTAGCTGTGCTAATTTACATTTAAACAAGAACCTGGGAGAACAAAGGACTGTACTTTTGAGCCTGGGAAGGGTGGGGGCTGCTGAGAGAGGGGGTGTGTGGAACTATAATGCTCAGCATTCCACACTGCTAGGTGTTCACTTAGTTTAAGTGAGATTTAAGTGCACCATTTCTCATACACACATTAATACGCACAATTGCGCTGTTAACTAATCGCATATTAACGAATGCATAAGATCATGTATGAAAACACTGTTTATTAACTTCATGCGCATGCATCTGCCCCAAGTTAACTAGCATCTTTACATCACACCCCGCATACTTACACATTACATATTCACATAAAAGGTTTAATAAACTTTAAGGTATAAGATTCAAGTATGCACATTTACTATAATTGCTATGAAATAAAGGTTATTTCATAACTAAGGTTTTATACGTGATAAGTAAGCCATGTTTGGAATTGTACTGATGCATACTCTCTCAACAGTATTCCGGTACCATTGGTGTGGAGATTGCATCATGCATTCTCAACTTATGGACCGCAGAGACTTCAAGCAACAAAATGTACATAATATGAACAACTGTTAGGATGTTGCATGAGGCAGGAAACCAGAGACCCAAAGTTGTTAGAGGCTGGGTTGTGTCTATTTGAATCAACCTGTTAAATGCCTTGTAACATATGCCCTCTCCTTTAAGACCAATGGTATTAGCAACAAACTTCTCTATTGTGTTGTTTATTTCTGGGGGGTATAAATATGTGCTCTGACCCTGGGTTCCTAGTCTTTGTGCTGAATGCTGATTGACGAAGGGTTTCTTGCTGATGCCTAACATCTGGACTAGAGAGCGCTGCGTATGTATAATTGTACTTGGGTCTGTATAATCTCTTTGCGCTAAGATTATATGACGATCATAGCGTGTAACTGCTGTACTTTTACTTGAATAATACGTTGTGCTTTAGAACCACATGTTCTAGGTCTGGAGTCTTTATTTACTGGAAGACTGCGTACGCAAATTAGCGTCATCCTTAGAGGTTTATACGAAGGATATTAGAAGGTATAGGCAGGGGTATATAGAGGTTCAAAGGCAGTTTCCTTACCCTGTACAGGTTGTGAAATGCTTTTCAAGTGGAAGCTTTGCAAAGGATTATTTAACAGTCACTTGTTTTGGAAAGCAGTAGCACTCTTCCTGGTCCCCTTCTTGGATGAGAAAATCCACTCCTAACAGCAGAAGCAGGCACAGGATTCTCAAGAAACACACAATGTAAGACCTTAAGGGGTAAATTTAATTTACAAAAGTGAGAGTTTTTAGAAGTGCGTTTTAGACGATCACCGGAAGTGAGTTTTAGAATATCACCGGAAGTGGCATCAACTCCAATGTAGAGTAGCATTGTCGGATCCAGGAAGTCCCATCATCACAATCCGTCCCTGTTGTACTAAAGCGTGCTCTCTGAGTTCCGACCTAGAGAGCCATTGGAAGCATCGCATGGTGGTAACCGAAAACAAAGTCCTGCGTTGCCATGGGGGCATTTACATCCGGTCCGCATTAGACTTGCTTCTTTGTTTATTTATTTATTATTTTATTTATTAACAGTTTCTTATATAGTGCAGCATATTCTGTTGCGCTTTACAATTGGAACATCAACAGAACAAAACTGGGTAATAACAAACAGACATATAGGTAGGAATGTCCTGCTCGCAAGCTTACAATCTATAGGGAAATAGGCATTGATACACAAGGATAGGTGCTATATATTGCAGTTTGGTCCAGCCAGAATGCAGTTTCTTGGTTGGCTGTATGATCCAGTCACACAGGAATATCGACCAAATGTCATGAGGATGTGAGAGAAAGATGATGTGTGAGATTGTGTGTGGACTGTAAAAGGGGATGTAATTAGATATGGGAGCTATGAAGGTTATGTGGTAGGTTCTGGAATCTGATATGCTTGCCTGAAGAGGTGAGTTTTCAGGGAACGCTTGAAGGATTGGAGACTAGAAGAAAGTCTTATTGTGCGAGGTAGGTTATTCCATAGAGTGGGTGCAGCACGAAGAAAGTCCTGTAACTGTGAATGGGAGCAAGCAATGCATGGGGATGAGAGACGCAGATCTTGTGCTGAGCGGAGAGGTCGGGTTGGGAGATATTTTGAGATGAGTGAAGAGATGTATGTTGGTGTGGTTTAGCCTTATGTGTAAGTGAAAGTATTTTGTATTGAATACGGTAGAAAACCGGCAAACAATGGAGGGACTGACAGAGCGGGGCAGCAGAAGAAGAATGTTTTGCAAGGAAGATAAGCCTTGCAGCTGCATTCATAATGGATTGTAATGGTGATAGCCTGTTTTTGGGAAGACCAGTAAGGAGGCTATTGCAATAGTCAATTTGGGAAATAATAAGTGCATGATTAGAGTTTTGCAGTGTCTTGTGTGAGATATGGTCGAATTTTGGATATGTTTTTTAAATGTATGTAACATGATTTTGAGACAGATTGAATATGAGGAACAAAGGACAGTTCAGAGTCAAGGATGACACCAAGGCAGCGAGCTTGTGGGCCAGGGTGGATGGTCGAGGCATATTAAGTTGTCATGGTTACAGTGTCCATATAATGATTGGGAATATAGATAAATTAGATAAAGTAAGTATTATTATTATCCTTTATTTATATGGTGCCACAAGGGTTCTGCAGCGCCTTAAAAAGTACAGAAACAAATGAGCACACAAGACAACAGTTATTAACAGTACAGACAATGCAGGACAAGTACATTTATAAACAATGCTACATAACACCTAAATAAGCAGCAGGGTGTTAGTAACCAAGTTTTAGGTGCCATTGTAAATGATAGTAAGGCAAGAAGAAGCACATGAGGGAAGAGGGCCCTGCTCGCGAGAGCTTACATTCTAAGGAGAGGTAAGTAAATTGATATCATCATTAAATATTAATCACATAAACAGAATGATTAAATGGGAAATATAGAGGTTCTACAATATAAATACTAAAAGAATAGTCATAAAAGATAATAATATAAAAACAATAAAGTGCATAATTCAGAAATATATATATATATATATATATATTTAGAAAAACCATTTAATTTCAGAATCTGAATTTAAACCTGTTGGAATCAGGGTTTTATAATTAAAAATCGATTGCATTTATTCTTTGGCCAATGGACCCATACTGTCTTTACATCATTTAGAGCTCACTACAGATGTGGCGGTGGGCAATAGCAATTGTATAACAACAAAAAAATAGGTGCTGACCCTCCGTAGATACTCTAATACTTTACAAAGGGTTATTAATATCAAAAAATATATTATTGTTATTTTAATTTAATGACCACAGCAGCGATCAGTTAGAGGGAAACTGGACCCCCCCCCAAAAAAAAAAAACGTGACCACCAGAAACAAAACACTATTAGGCACTAGGTCAATCAAAATATTTATTAAATATATCAAGGCTAAAATGACGGTAGTTAATATCACATAAAGATGGATACATGTAAAGACAGAAAAATACAAATAGGATGAGACATAAAAAATAATAACGAGTACAATATAGAAAACATTTGCACCATATAGCAACTATATAACAAGGGTACCATGGGAACAGAGGGCAGGGAACAGCGAAGTGACTCAATGAGTCACTGTTTAAGATATGGTCTTTCATAAGAAGCCATGAATGAAATGTAGTTTTATCAGCAAGTGTGCTAAGTTGGTGAAGTAATATAAAAGCGATGTAACTTGATTGAGAAGTGCATGAGACAGCAATGTTTGTATCTCCAGTAGGAATAAATATAATTGTTAAAATATGTATCTCCACGCGGAGTGTATAGACGTGTTTTTTGATAACCTAATTAAAGAATATATTTTGTATTATGTATTTGTTACATCTGTTAGAGGATATTTGTATATACAGTATGACACCACACTCAGATTTGAGTAAACATAGGGCCCGATTCAAAGCCGCTCGCAAGTGGCCCGATGGTTGCCCACTGCGCATACACTGTGTCTGACGTGTGCATGCGCTCACCTCGATGAGCAACTGCAGTTCAGATGTTGATTGACAGCTCGCCTCATTTTGTGGGCGGGTAGGGGGGAAGGCCGGACAAACGCAGGAGTTCCCTTAGGAACGCCTAGCGTTTGTAGGAGGGCTGATGTCAGTAGTGGACTTCCTGCTCTACTAGAGTAGGAAGTCCACTCGGCCTTGCAGCAGCCTAGACCCTACCGCAGGGTCCTGTCACAAGGCCGATGGTCGTGATGGTCTCCTGACCACTCGCACAAGCTGTGGGTGGTCTCTCAAAGCTTTGCGAGCGGCCAGAGAAGAAACAAAAAATGCCTACAGACCCAGCGAGCGGCCAGCGGCTGCAAGCATGTTTGAATCAGGGCCATAATGTGCTACTTTATTGGAAGACAGCATACAGTATATCAACAATGTAACTTCATGAACATAACAGATGCATACACTAAACAAGAAGTAAGTAACAAGTGCTTCCGCTGGACAGTCTATAACAAATAGTACAAACAAATACCACAGCATTATATAAATATATTATACATGTTAATACAGATACATTTAGCAAAAATATACTTTTTTATTATTTTTCCCTAAGGAAACCCCAGAAAGTTCTTGAAATAAATATCCAAACTTTCAAATATAATGCTGGTTTAAATACAAATATTATTTGTCAGTCTTCTGTTTGTACATCTGTGTTTTAAATTGCAAGAATCTTAAGTCACAGGCAACTTAAAATCCATCATATAAATGTGGCTGGAGCATAGTAACTGTATGCTTAACATCATCATAATGATTACTTCCATATCTCCACATTCATATATTATTTAAGAAAAAACAAGCAGGCTAGCCCCACCCCCAATCTATAACCTGTTAATGCAGCAATGGAAAATCTTGTACCTGCTGTATGTGCCAAGCAATCCAAAGCCAACAACATCGGGCAGATCCAAGTGGGATCACACTACCCCCCTCACAGATCGCACAGTCCGAATGTTACAGATTAAAAAGGCCCCCTTAGAGATCACACAGCCCCCTCCCTCACAGATCACACTCCCCAACACAAAGGCCACCCTCAAAAAATCACACTGACCCCTCATAGATCATACTGCCCACATATCAAAGATCAGACAAGCCCCCTCACAGATTGCACTCCCCCACCTCTCACAGATTGTACTGCCCCACATTCACACCTCTCGCAGTGCAGTACACTTAACTGCTTACCTTGGAGAGACCTCATTTCATGTCGGCATCCTCCTCTGTCTGCAACTGGCACATGCATGCTGGCTGGTCGCTCCACATTCTAGATCAGTCTGATGACAGACTGGCTGGGAGAGAAGCGGCCAGGAGGGAAGATATACATGGTGGGCTTCCCCCTTCCCCAATTGCGGTTCGTGAAGCCCTGTCTCCTATCGTGACCCACAAAGCCCCGCCCCAATTGCATCCCACAAAGCTCCGTCCCCTCTCAAAAATGGGCATGGTCTGAAATCAGTGCGGCTCCCCGGGGAATTACCTGGCTCCCCAGCAGCCCAGTCCAAGCCTACTTTTGTTAATGAGGAATAATTAATGCCTCTGAACAATTTTTAAACTCTCAGAAAGTTTAAAACATAGTTATCACTAGTGATAATTATTTAATAATGAATAGAGTCCCGAGTACCTGAAGTAGTGCTTGAGACCTCAATTAAATAGGAAGCTATTGAAATGTGCTGAAGCGCTAACCAATTTGCATGCAACAACCAAGGTATATTCAAATGTCAAAAGGAGCCATGACAATTAAGCAGCTTCAAGTACCAGGGAATTGCTAATACCTCTTTTATACCAAAAACCCAGGTCTGACCTGGGTTTTCAGAGATGTTCCAACCCAGGTCAAACCCAGGTCAGAAACCGTTTACACAGCACCATCAATCTGGGTTATTCCCAGGTCAGCCCCGTTCACACTGAACCTTGGTCTGCCCTGCTAAACTTGTGAGGTCATAAAAAGTGGGAGGTGATTGCTCCACAACCTCCAATCAGCTCATTTTAGGCATGACCCAGGTGGTATAACCCAGGTTGCGCCGTTTACACTGCACCATTACCCAGGTCCATCCTGGGTCCGACCCTCGTAGCTACCTGGGTTGGATTGCTGGGTAACTTGACCCGGCTTATTTATCAGGGACCCTTTTACACTGAGCTGCAACCCGGGTAGACCCAGCAATAACCCAGGTTTTTGTTCTGGTGTAAAAGGGGTATAACAAAGCATGTGTGGTTAGCGGTTTCATACAAACCTCATGCTTTTAAAACTATGCATCTTACTCGTATGTGATCTCCACTGCATTTTTCTTCTTAAAAAACATATCCATATAATAATGTGTTTTGTACAGAATGCATTACCAAGAACATTTAGGTGCAGCTGGGATACATTATAGACTTAATTTCAAAACTGTTTCATCAGCTATACATTTTTTCTTTAATATTGTGATCAGTGCTTCTGGTTCTATTTTTACTTTATTGTCTTGCTCTGTTCTAGATGAAAAATTACACAAAAATGTTTTCGATAAAATGCACTCTAGACATTCATCTCAGTTTGTTTTGATAACAGATATACTATTGAATGTAATTAGGAGAACAACTGTCTCTGGTTATTTAGTTTTACCACAGCACTTAAAACCTTATTTGTAATAGTATGCTACTATGCTATTATTTTATAGATAGACTGTTGGGACTGACTTGCCTTGACATGCTTCTATCCACATGATGCTGGGTAAAGGTTTAATGTGTGTAGTGAATGATGCATGCCACCAAGTCTTTACTCAAGATCACAGGTTCTGAAACTCAGGGCCTGATTCAGAGCTGGACGCTCTTTCAGAGCAAGCCCTCCTTCTCTTTTTTAGAGCGGCCTCCTGGCCACTCGCATAGCTGTGGGTGACCACCCACAGCTATAGCGAGCAGCTAAAAAGTTATGGTTGCGATGGTCAAGACCATTGTGCCCATCGGGCTTGCAACGAGACCCTTGTGGTAGGGTCTCGTCTGCCGCAAGCCCAGGAGTGCTTTTAGCTCTATCAGAGCCAAAAGCACTCCCACTGACATCAGCGCTCGCGAGCGGGTCTGTATCAGGCCCTCGGTCCTCAGAAGCCCAAACAGTGCATATTTTTTAGGTCTCCTCACGGAATCACAAGTGAAATAATTAGCTCCACCTATGGATCTTTTAAAAATGTGTCAGTGAGTAATGAATACACCTGTGCACATGCTGGGTGACCTGTAAAGCGTTAACTGTGTTGGGTTCTGAGGACTGAGGCCCTCATTCAGAGGCGGTCGGAGGATGCAAGCGGTCGCTCAGAAACTGGGCGGACGCTTGCATCCTGACCGGCGCTTCTGTTTCGGTCATTAGGCTGTGGGTTTACACCCACAGCTCTAACGACCACTAGGGTGATGGTAGCAATGGTCATAGTGATGTCAGTGGGGCCTCCCCCAAATGGCAGGCTTTCCCATGGGAACGCCTCCGTTTGGGCTGCCACCCCCCCGGCCCGCATTCCAAATGGGGCGAGCTGTCAATCAACATCGACAGCTCGCCCCCTTTGGAAATAGACCCGCTACGACTGGCGCTGTCGGTCATAGCGGGTCTCACGCATGCGCACGATGGAGCCATCTCCCTCGTGCGCATGCACACTGGACAAACATCGAGGCGGCCGTGCGGTCGTAGACCATACAGCCGCCTCTGAATGAAGCCCTGAGTTTGAGAACCACTGCATTAGATCATGCAAATATATAGCAATTATACCTGGAAAGCATCACATGACAATATACAGCTCAAATGAACCTTGTAGCTTATATGCTTAGTGAAAGGCCAACATGCTTTAGATATTTACTATGTCCTGTAATCAGTATGGTTCCCATATATTAAGCCAGTGGTTCTCAAACTCAGTCCTCGGGACCCCACACAGGTCACATTTTCCAGGTCACCCAGCAGGTGCACAGGCGTATTCATTACTCACTGACACATTTTAAAAGATCCACAGGTGGAGCTAATTATTTCATTTGTGATTCAGTGAGGAGACCTGAAAAACATGCACTGTTTGGGGTCCTGAGGACTGAGGGCCTGATTCAGACCCGGACGCAAGTGGCCGTTCGCTCGTACGGCGTACGAGCGAAAAAATTAAAATTTAAGCGCTCGCTCGTAGCTAACCTTCCACCCCATATTCTCCCAACCTCTCCTCTAGCTAGCGAGCAATCAAAATAGCGAGCGTCCATCTCCTCTTTGGTTGCATTGAGCGCTCGCACAAGTCAATTCCGGAAGTGGCCCTGTCAGTTTTCAATTGCCTGCTATTTCATTCTGCAAACATACTTGAATCGATTAATGGCAATCACTATATTAATTACCTTAATTGTTATTCACATGTTTGCAATCGTGGTTTTTTTTCACTGTCAATAAACTTTATTCTTGTTAGTGTGTGTCATTTCTTCCGCAGAATACATATGGTTTGACCAAAGGGATGGTTTTTCAAACTTAATAGTTTGTTAGAATGCTGGTATTGTTTTGCGTTTTTTTTTTATAGGCATATTTAAATACTTTAATTTTGATATTTAAATTAGCTTACGCATGTCACGGCATCAAGCCTATCATAACTCACATTATATTTGTGAGGGTGTAGGTCACATTACTCATACAATAACCAATAAAATTGTTCCTGTTAATTTACAAAGTACATTAGCCAATCAAATTTTTTCTAGGACCTTTATTAAAACTGTTTTGTGTAAAAAAAATCATTGCCATCATGAGAGCCGCCGCTTTTTGTCGCCGTGAAATCCTGGTCCGCACTGAAGTGATGGACCAGAGAATCACAAATTACCCGCGCCCCATCACTAACCTCCGCAAGCAGCTGGCCTACGCGGAGGTGTGGCGCCGCCTGCGTTCGATCGGCTACCGCAGAAATATCGGCCAACTTGAAAGAAGGTGGTCCAATCTGAGACGCCTGCTGGCCCGTTTGCATCTCCAAATAGTTCATAATAAGTGTTTCTGTGTATGGTTATTTTTTTATTTGTGTTTTTGTATTCTCATACCTGCGTGTGCATGTTTACAGTATAGCCCTGTTTGTTTTTAGATTCTCATACTTGCGTGTGCATGTTTACAGTATAGCCCTGTTTGTTTTTGGATTCTCATACTTGCATGTGCATGTTTACAGTATAGCCCTGTTTGCTTTTAGATTCTCATACTTGCGTGTGCATGTTTACAGTATAGCCCTGTTTGTTTTTGGATTCTCATACTTGCATGTGCATGTTTACAGTATAGCCCTGTTTGTTTTATTTGGACATACTTGCGTGTGCATGTTTACAGTATAGCCCTGTTTGTTTTTGTATTCTCATACCTGCGTGTGCATGTTTACAGTATAGCCCTGTTTCTTTTTGTATTCTCATACTTGCGTGTGCATGTTTACAGTATAGCTCTGTTTGTTTTTGTATTCTTATACTTGCGTGTGCATGTTTACAGTATAAACCTGTTTGTTTTTGTATTCTCATACTTGCATGTGCATGTTTACAGTATAGCCCTGTTTGTTTTTGGATTCTCATACTTGCGTGTGCATGTTTACAGTATAGCCCTGTTTGTTTTATTTGGACATACTTGCGTGTGCTTGTTTACAGTATAGCCCTGTTTGTGTACAAATTTTTCAGTTAAAATCAAAAGACTAAAAGGCAAATTGTAATTACTCATGTTTTTCTCCATCATATAGGGGCAGAGCGGAGACTCACATGGCGCAGAAGTGTGTCTCGACCCTCATCCCCCACTCCCACCCAAACATCCTCTGCCCACTCTGCCCCAAATTCCCCCTCCACCCCAGACCTTGCCGCCTGTCAGACCCCTCACTCTACTCACATTAACATCCCTCCAACCCCCCTCCACTCCAACCCCCCCTCTATTTTCCTCACCCTCCACTTTATCCCACATTACCCCTCCTCCTTCCCTCAGCCACTGGCCCACCTCTGATGAGGTGGAATTCGGGGCTCCAGGCCCAGTCAGCAATGTTCCCAGTATGTTTACCTTTTAAACTATGGTTTTGATTCTATTTCTGTTATTTTGGTTGATGTTGTTGTCCTTTTGCCTGTGCAGTTCAAAATAGTAAAATAGTTCCAATGTTTTTTAAATATATCTTTGTGAAACAATGTCAAGGATTATTTCCCCTTACACATATGACACATGTCCAAACACTCACACTTGTGTATTTCTTGTTTACACTACCAACAAATGTCTTAGTTTTTTTTTTTTTTAATGATTTTCTTTATTCTTTTTGGGACCTTATTTGTTTTAAAGCTTTTCTTTTTGCATTCCTTTTGTTTTGGACATGTTTTGGTAACTGTTTTATATTTTTGGTATAGTCTGAAATTTTGGTTGGTTCTTATAATCTAAATGAAGGTGTCATTTTAGTAATCCTCGCATTTTTTAAACCCACAGAGGAACAGAGGCGTAACGAGGCCATTGCTGCAGGATTAATCGAGATACAGGGGCATGTCATTGCCATGATGGTGGCAATGGACCATCTTTTGGCCATCCTGCGCCACTAATTTTTTTCACTTTCCCCCCAAAAAAACCCTAAAAATAAAGCTTATTTTGATTTATTTAAGTCTCATTCCTTGTCTGTAAATCTTAGATTGTTGAACCTTACATAAGTCTACTATTTGTCCCTGAGTTTTTAAGTAATGTACATTTGTTTGTATAAAGCTCTAGTAAGTATGTAAGCTTGCACATTAAACACATAACAATACCAATAGGTTTGTAGAATTAACCTCAAAAATAGAATAATTTTGGGGGGGGCTAATGTAAAAATTAAAGCTACCTGCTTAGGCCTAGAATGGAAAACATACTGATTCACCATAATACCTTTGATGTTTGTTTTGAGCAACAAAGCAGGGTAGTAAAGTTTACAAATTATGAAATTACAGTATTAGGCATTAAGCAACTTTGCATTTTTTGAAACAGGTTACACTTGTTTGTAATTTACAATGGAAATGGTTGGGTAAAGTTTTTAAAAAATTTAATGCACACAAATAATAAACACCAAGTGAATTGACACAATAAATTCAAACATTGAAAACACACACAAAAGTCCAAACAACACCAAAACCCCCCAAAATATAAAATCAGGAACTGTTTGAAGAAGTAGCATGCCAACATGAATCCACAAATGAGGAGAAGAATTCATTGTTCCTGAAGTTATATCCAATGTGTCCACATAAAGTCATTTGTGTTGATCAGGTAGTATGCCTGGATTTTTATGGTCATTTTAGGGAAAAAACAAAAAACAAAAGTTAAAAGTGTACATTAAAATATTACATTGTGTCAATTAAATAAATTAATGGAAATAGTTACCTAAAAAATCGTGCAACAACTTGATCGCGTATGGCCCCCCCACATACTGACCTCCGACCAACCTTGGGGGGACCGTCCTCATGCAAGGCATCCTCTGGCTGCATTGGGACACCACTCCTTATGGCAATGTTGTGAAATATTCCACACAGGACCACAATTTTGGAAACCATAGCCGGCAAATACATGAGGTCGCCACCAGAGCGGTGGAGGCATCTGAATCGGCCTTTTAAAAGGCCGATACAGCACTCCACCACCTGCCTGGTGGCTGTAAGTGTGGAATTATACTGACTTTGTGGCCCTGGTGTGGGAATCATATAAGGAGTGAGCAGCCAGGGTGTGCAAGGGTAACCACTGTCTCCTGTGAAAAAATATAAAAAAACATCAGGGCCATTGTGTACCAAGCTTTGCATTGGTTTTAACAGAAGGTGTCAACTTACCCAGAAGCCATGCATCACCAGCTTGTAGGTTGTTTAATTTGTGCCAAATCCCTGTTTGTCGTATGACGAAGGAATCATGTGCACTGCCTGGGAATTTGGCATTCAGGGACAGGATCAGGAGGGAGGCATCACATACCACCATTACATTCATCAAGTGAAAGTGCTTTCGGTTCCTAAATATAGCCTCCAGCCTTGCTGGAGGCTGAAGTGGTATGTGAGTGCCATCCACAACCCCTATGATGTGTGGGAAGCCAGCAATTTGGTAAAAATTAGCCTTCACCACATTAAGGGAACCCATATCCAATGGCATTTTAATAAAATGATGGAGGTGTTTAAAAAGTGCCTCCATCACTGCCCTCAGGATCCTTGAAAAGGAGGATTGGGATATTCCTGCCACTATTCCGACGGTGGTTTGAAAGGATCCTGAGGCACAAAAATGTAACACCGACATTAATTGCGAAAGTGGTGGTATTGCTGTAGGACTGTCAATTTGCCGTTCAAGACCACTCTCTATTAATGAGAGAGTGTCTATGATGATTTGTGGCGGAAGACGGTATCGCCTTAGCACCTCATCATCTGGCATTCCAAAAAGGGTGACACGTGTTCTATATATCTGCGGCCTTGCACGCCTACGAGGCCTACACCTGGGACGAAGTTGAGGTTGGTCGGGTTCTGGAACCATGGCCAATATAATATGACCAACATCAACCTGAAATGTTAAGCCAGGTAGTTATTGTTTTAGACAAATGTGTTCAGAAAAATATAGTTATCTTTTCAAAGCAAACCAAAGATTCTTACAGGCCGGGGTTGTGTCCTGTGAAAAGAACCTACATTACAAAAGTCGAAAATATCTTTAAGATTAATTTAATAAACTAGCAATTAAGCCAAATCTAGTTGTGGAAAATTTAGAGAAGGGAACACACATTAGCTCGCAAAATAGTACACTACATATAGAGTTAAGACATGATTTTACACTGAAAAGAACACACATTAGTTTGCAAAATAGTATGCTACATATAGAGTTAAGACATGATTTTACACTGAAAAGAACACACATTAGTTTGCAAAATAGTACGCTACATATAAAGTTAAGACATGATTTTACACTGAAAAGAACACACATTACTTAACAAAACATATGCTAAGACCAACACATCGATTTTGTTAATTCTTAAAACCAAAAACACTTACCAAAAACAGACAAATATCCCAAAGTTAGAAAAGGTCACTTGGTCACTGCCAAAATAACTGAAAAAAAACCATTAAAAAAATAAAATGTAAACTATTTATTATTCCATTTTTAGGGGAATTGTGGAAATACTTACTCAAAAATATAACTAAAATAGTAAAAAAAAAAACACAAAATGCTAACGTAAAGAAACAAAGTAAGAAAAAAACAAATGTCAAAAAAATACAAACTAATTCTTCCAGAAACCAGCAAAGCACGAACACCGAAAAACCTCCATCAATCCAAAAATGCCACTTCGAATGGAGTCACACCAATAAATAGGCTTTATTTTCCCGCTCAAATTAAGGACGGACAATAGGAGCACACAAGGAATGATGCAGCCGAATAATGCTGACGCATGTCTAAAAACGTCACTGACGACCTAAATCGGTCTGCTACATTGCGAAAACACAATGAGTACAGAGCAGCAAAGTACTAGCCAAGAGGCGCCATGTAAGTATTTTCAAAATTATGTGGAAACATTTAACTTTTTTATATTTTCTGCCATTTAAAAAAAAGGTGTGGAGGATGCCATGGAAGAGGCTGCTGGGCCTAGTAGGCAAACTAGGGCCAAAAAGAAAAGACAGCCACAATTCACAAGGAAGGAGATGGAGGTTTTGGTCCAAATGTGCAATGACAACCTGGCACAGGTACCAAGGAATATGGGTGCAACCCAGAGATGGAAACTGTGGGACAACATAGCCAGTGCTGTCAATGATGTGGGTGAGTTTGAACGTTCAACACGGAAGGTCAAACGCCGGTACGTCAAAACTACATTTGAATCAAAAATGGTTACAGGTCCAAATACTGCAGTAATAATGCCTACTTTTTAACCAACAGATGGAGCGACTTCAAGTATCGGCTTAAACAAAAAATGGCTGATAGGGCTAGGCATGCAGGGGGAACAGGTGGGGTCCCACCCCTGTGTCACTTGAGCTCACAGATTTGGAGGAGCTGGCCCAGGGGTGTGTGCAGGATGAGGAGGTGTTTGGCATGTCGAACATGGATACCGACATGCCAGACTTTGCGGCTCCTCATGTTGCCCCAGGTAAATGTTGTAATGTTAACAACTCAGAAATGTGTTTAGTAAAATATCTAGATTATAATTTTACTCTTTTCTCTTTTTTCTCACAGAGACACGGGCGGATGAGTCTGCTCCAGAGGTGAGCTTTGGCCGCAGAATTTCTTCTGGCTCTGCAGGGGAGGAAGCAGTAGATCCAGCTGGGGACCCTGTGGCAGACAGTCCAGGGCATTCCCCCTCGCAGGCAGTGGCCGTCCTCACTGATGTCAATTTTAAATCAGATCAGCACACCGAGATTCTGCTGAGGATGGACGCCAATCTGCTATGGGTGGCGGACGCCCTGGAGCAAAGTGCTGCGGCCAATGTGACCATTGCTAAGGCCCTGGCGGAAAATACTGGGGCCAACGTGCGAATAGAAAATGCCCTGAAGCAGCTCGTTCGCCAGCACGTTGGAGCCGGCCTCCCTTCCTGCCGGAACATTAGGACCCTCCACCTCTGGCATAACAACAGCCATCCCTCCAAATGTGCCTAGCCCTAGGCCTAGTCCAGAGGCCACAACATCTGCCTCTGGCCAGGACAGCCAAAGGACTTCCCGGACCCGTTCAGGCTCCCTCCAACCCCCGGCCAAACGGCCTAAAAGGCAATGACAGCACTGGCTAATTTCCCCACAATCCATCTCTGTGTTTGCCCCATATTCCTGCATGCCAAAAACCTCCCTCTCCTTTCTTGTGAATTGTTATTATTTGTTTTATTTGTGTTCAAATGCCACTTATTTTGTTGGTGTGTGGCCCAAATGATTTCTACATTTTGTTCCCTGAAAAAAAATATGTTTACTTAAAAAAAAACTTTAAAAAAAAAATAAAAAATTAATAAATTTTGGAACCAAATTTGCAAAATTCTATTGTTGATTTATTCACAAACTGGTTAAAAGGTAATCCCTCTAACAAACTTACAAACAATACAACGGAAATAGAAACATTTAATATTTTGTTAAAAAAAACAAGGGTTAAAAACAATTTATATGTTTTAATTAACAATTATCCAAAAACAAAAGGACGATTGGTTTCTTGGTCAAAAAATAAAAATGCTAAAAACCAAACATGCGTACAATATTGTTTGCCTAAAAAATAAACACTTACAAATATGTAAAAAGCACACAAAAAACACAAACATTTGTTAGCTAATTGACTGTATGCCTCAGAAATTTGCAGCTGAGTAGTTCACCTGCATTCGGTTTTTAGCTACTAAAAAAGGTCTATTTGCTAAACACCTTACAAGCTGTTTAGCAATTAAAAGTTAATTGTTTTTGTTGCCTCACTTGATTAATCGCAACACCATCGATGAGTCCAGGGAAGTACGAAGAGACCATCATCACTGCGGTAGACTATACCAGACCACAAGCTGAGCGAGCAGTCTTAATGGAAATTGGATCACACAGTGATGTGTACAAAATAGCGTCCACATTGGACGTTCGCACAAGATAATACATGTACGCCCAAAAAATGCCTTGCCACGCCTGCGTTTTCTCATCTCCACCCCCATTACCACCCATAAATGGAACATTCTGTCAATCAAATGACATAGGTCACTTCCTGTTCGTTGTGTATACGAGCGAACGAAAAATTATCGCAACGATCCGGCCGCACATGCGCAATGAGAACCGGACGCATGTGTGGTTTAAAACAATCGAATGCGTACGAGCGAACGGCTGATAGCGTCCGGCTCTGAATGAGGTCCTGAGGTTGAGAACCTGTGTATTAAGCATTCCTCTTCCCATAACCAACATGCACAGATATTGTCATATGCCTTGATTACCTCCACTATTATACTCCTTTTATACCTAAATTCCAGGTCTGACCCGGAGGTTGGAACAGGGTTCCAAACTGGATCAGACACGGAATTAGCTGGAGTCAGCACGATTCACACCGGAACCAGGTCTGCAGTGATTTTGCTGATGACATCATCTCCAAGCACCACTAAAGCTGTCCAATCAGCCGTCATGCGGCATGCTCCAGGTCATCGTGACCCGGATCGCACCATTTACACTGCAGGGTTTCACGGGTCATTCCCGAGTTAAACCCTGCAAGTTACCTGGGTTGGATTGCCGGGTCACTCGACCCAGGAATCCAACCCTGTCCCCTTTTACACCAAGGAGCTACCCGGGTTAACCCTGCAATAACCTGGGTTTTAGCACTGGTGTAAAAGGGGAATCACTTACCTACATTGCAGAGGTGTACCACTGACATTGGTCATTTATCCATGTCATGCATCTCTATTCCTGCATGTGATGAGTTGATCTCTAAAACCAAACATGCCGTGATGAACTCCATTCTTCCTGAGACTATGTGACCTGGAAGTAAGTAGCACTTCTGTAATTATGCATTTGCATTGAATGAGAACTGGACAATTTCGCAGCAATAGTATTATAGAAAAGGTATGCAGAAGATGCCTAAATTATAATTAAAATTGTTGATCTTTAAGAGGAAACTTTAAGAAAAAAGTTAAATAAAGGAGGTACAATAGTCTTTGTAATGGTGAGGTGCATGATCTGAAAAACAAAATATGTTTTGTCCCTTTAAATGAACTCACATAGTATGTAAAGTATTTTCTTACTTAAAATGAGACAAAATATATTAATGATGCTTCAATGGCAAATTACATAGACTTACTACATAGACTTATCACAGTACATATAAATATTGTTTTCCTTTTGAATAAACAAACTCCATGATTAACCTGAATGTCAGTATTTAGCATATAATTTTAGCAAATACAAAATATATAGGAATATTTATCCAAGCTTGGCATTATTAACTGGAGTGATCATAGGCAAAATCAAGGGGTGGGGTTTCCAGTTGACCGAACCTCACTCCCTCCCAGCCAGCAGATTCAAATCATGAACACAATAGCAGTAGTATATAATACAATTTTACTAGAGCTGCAGCCTCAACATGCAGTATAAGGGACAGATCTGAGCTGGGTGTATGAGTGATGCCACCACACAGAACCCTGTGTAGTGGCACCATTACGGCCTAATGGCTCCTGCATCTGGCAAGCAGGGTGCCTGCAGCTTGAATCGCTGCTGCAGTGCTGCCTGAATATCCTTTGGATGCTCTATAAAGGCACACAGCAGCATTTTTTAGCCCCCCGGAATATCCTGAGGATGCTCTGGGCAGTATGTAGTCCGGAAGCCGGTTGTCGAAATGCCGACTGCTGGCTTCCCGACAGTGATTTCCCAGCATGGGACTAATGATAGGCATCTAAATACTGATGCCTATCATTAGCCCCACACCGAAATCCCGACGCCCAGCATACCGATCATAGTTAAGCTGGGCATCGGGAGAACATAGCTGTGGGGTGGGGGGAGGGGGGTAGGTTTAGGGTCTCCCAGGAGGACTTAGAGTTAGGCACCCACACAGGAGGGTTAGGCTAGGGGAAGGGGGGTTAGGGTCAGGCACCTCCGTGGGGGATAGGGTTAGGCACCCCCCTGGTTGGGTTAGGTTTAGGGTGCGGGAGGGGGGGCTTAGGTTTAGGCACCCCTGTGGGAAGGTTAGGGTTAGGCATTAGGGGGGAGGTTAGGCACCCCTAAGGGATGGTTAGGGATAGCCTACTTACCTCCCCTGTCGGGATCTTCATCTTCAGGCCTACCGGCATCGGTATTTTATCCGGCGGGCTGATGTCCAGCGGTGTAACATACCAATTCCGCTCTGGGCCGTGCTGTAATTCATGGCAATGGTGGATCTGCCCCCTTGATATGTCATGACATCATGTGCTCAGGGGGCGTGGCAGGCACAGGGTGCAATAAAGCCCTGTTACAGTGCTGGCTGTGCATGATTTTCCTACATTATCAAGTCTTCTATGTGTGTCGATCTGAGCACTAAGCACACTGGCCCAGAGAGATCAGAGAGTAGCTGCCAGCAATGAGACATGCATCCTAACATAAAGCACAGTATGAGAATTTGTGCTTAGAAAGCGCAGTGCTGTTTCCTACTGATTATATTATTATATCCCCCAGTGCTAACTGAGCATATATCACCAGTGAGGGGGGTATTGCAGCTGTCACACTTGCGGTGTGACAGCTGCAATACCCCCCTCACTGCTGATATAAGCTCAGTTATCCTTATAGTGCAATGTGGAGGTTTTTGGGGGTACCTCCAAGGTAAGTTAGCTCTCAGCTCATACATGTGCTGTTATCATGCAGTACACAAATTTGTAATTATATGACCTAGAGTGGGTGCTACTATTATGTAGCAATAATTATTTTGGGGTGAGCGTTTGGTAGTGGGGCCCCCGGGGTTGTTCTGGCTGGAACTTTCTCATGGCATCACCACTTAATTCACATAGAATATTTTTATCACTTCTCTAATTGTATATTATTTATGTCATTTTAATTCTTTCACATTTCATTAACACATTGATTTATCCTTACACATATAACCTTTACACTTCACTATCACCTTTTTGTGTGATGCCCTGGGGATGGTCCTTGGCTAGAATTTTTTGGGGTGCCTTGCTTCTCGGACGTGAACCCCTTAATCTTAGGGACACCAGTATAGAGGAGCCTTGACGATTGACCTGGCGCTTATTCATATATTTGCAAATGTATGTAATTAATACCTCTGAATCTCTATTATCATGTAGGATTTAAGTATTTTTGATTTTGCTACAGTGTGCGGGGGGGGCAAATCCCTTTTCTGTGCTCAGTGTAAACCCCGCCCTTTACAAGCACCTGTGGTATGTCATTAAGCTGATTTGAGCAACTACCATATTTTTTGTTTGTAATATGGAAAGCGGAACAGCAGAAACAATCTTTGAAAGGGTCCAAGCAAAGAGTTACAACTACACTCGCAGACATATGCACAAACAAATTGAGTGGAACTTTTAAAAAGCGACAGTAACTCAGCTGATCAATAGTTGGTGTATAGGGCCTGATTCACTACCAATCGCTACTATGATTACAATAGCTATTACAAGCGCAGTCTCACTACAATAGTATGCTAATCCATTGCATAGGCAAACGCAGGGGGGGGTTCCGTCTGCCTGGAAACCCCCCTCCCCAGCCCACACCATGACCACAATAGAAATAGTAATATAATAGATTGTTACTAGTGCTGCATGTTCTTCTCAGTATCACAAATGAAATAATTAGCACGACCTGTGGATCTTTTAACATGTATCAGCCAGTAATAATGACCTGTGCACCATCTAGAAGATATGTTAGAGATGCACGGCTATAGAGCCCAATATGTACATATATGTCCAGGGCAGTGCTAGGTTTTTCTGCTACTCCTCCAGGCTCCTCTGACTTGCTCCTATGCTGGAATGGTGCATACATCTAAATTAAATACATTTAGCTCAGACAGGATAGCCATACTGCCGCATTTAATGGCTAACTGTGATCACTGATCCTGTATATGCTGGAATTATTTCACACAAAACACTTTGTATGATGCTTATTAAAGCTGGTTAAGTACTAATGCTGCCCTCTTCATTGACAGGCCACACTCGCTCTAAAATTAAGCATTTGGAAACCCCCCTCTGAAAATCCTGAATTTGCCACCGCATTGCAATTGCTATGTTGCCACAGCACAACATAATAATGCCCACTTTACCTTACATACATCCATAATCCTTAGAAAGACTACGAAACCATCGGTAACATAGAGTACCATCACAACCTCACGCACACTTGCACAAGCTCTGACCTTACTCAGGAATTGCTAACTTCCTTGCACGCTATGAGTACTCAGGCTGCGAAAGGCATCGCAGTGGATAATTTATGCATGCCCATGCAACGGTGTTCAAACGTCCTGCATGCCTGCGTTTCACCGACCACCCCGCATCACCACCTGCAAACGGCATTTCCTGTCAATCGCTCTGTGATGGGTCTGCGAAGACACTGCGAGCGTATTAGCTGTTGCGATCCTTGCTGAATCAGGCCCATAGATTCAAAAGTAACAAGTCACATGACAAGTGAAAAATACTTCTTTACTGACCTTAAAATGAATCATAAAGAAGCAATCTATCTCACAGATGGTGCCAATATCATTGAGGAAGGTATAGGGCACTGTCTGCCCATATGCTCCAATTCAAACACAAGTAATTTACCAATGCCAGTATAGATGTATTATACTGTATGTTCCCAGAATGGAAGGCATACTATTATCTGTAAGGTGCTTGGTGGCTAAAGGACTTACTGTGTAAATCCCAATATAACATGTGCATTATCCAGAATGGAAGAAAAGTATTAGCCACAGACAAAGCAGAAAAATATCAGTATCGTCTCCACTGGTGAGATTTAGCATACACAGACACACTGACTGTATTCATGTGTGGCACAGATGACAAGGACACAGACAACACAGACAGCATTAGAGAACTGCAAAAGAAAGACCTAACAAAGGATCTCAGACTGTTCAACAACCATGAGGTGTGAATGCTGTATTTAAGTAAAAGTCACAAGAATAACATGCCCAAAACAAAGTGAAAGCAGAGCATTGAGACCACTTGATCTGATACACAACAACATATGTGTCAAAAAGAAAGTGCATTCACCAGGAGGTAACAGATATATATTGACTTTAACTGTTTACCATTTAAAAAACAAAGTCACTTACCTGATTCAAATCAAGGATGGAGTACTGGACAAGTATTATATGTTCACAGGACTAAGAGTAGAATACTTCATAAAACAACCCGGCATAGACAAGACAGTACTCTACACACCAGAACAGAATGCGGTAGCCAAGAGGAAGAACAGAACTCTGACAGAAATGTTTAGATGCATGTTAATAGATTCAGGACTATTTGAAAAATATTGGGGTGAAGCCACAATGACAGCCACTTATTTACAGAACAGACTATTCTCTAGAACAGTGGAGAAAACTCTGTAGGAATTATGGCATTGCAAGAAACCCAGAATGAAACATATTAGAGTTTTTGGATGTAAAGCATTTGTCTACATTCCCACAGAAAGATGCAGTAAACTGCACAATCGGGCAACAACAAAGGAAAATAAGGAAAAACTAAAGTCCACATATGTACCTCTGAATAATTAACTTCCACACATATAAGTACCTCTCAATAATTAATGTCTTTACGACATCAAGGAATGATTATGAACCCTAAACACTTTAAAAAAAACTTAAATAAATATAAAAGAAAACAAAAACACACCAAATAACCCGCTCATGAAATATAAATAACATTTGAACATCACTACAAATCATCTTTACATGCATATCCAAAATTAAACATAGAAAATATATCAAAATTACATCTACCCTCATAACATTCCATCTCTCCAGTATTACCCTGTTTTAACCTATTTAAGATACAAGTGAAACATAAGTGGAGTATTTACTTGCTCAAAATATTTTGTTTTAATATCTGGAGTTTTTCTCCAAGTGCTTCATGACACTGATAAAAATGTCTTCTTAAATATAACTTACAAAGTATGTAATAAGGCTTTGTAATCACATAAAGTATGCTTGAAATCAAAAAAGTGAAACAACAGTGTTAAATATCTCCCTAAGATTGACATTACAAACATCCAATAGAAAACCTCGGTAGCTCACATAAATGAGAACCAATAGTATCCAATCAGCACATGCCTGATGAAGTCAAACCTAATTGGCCAGACGAAACGCATTGGCCCACGTTTCCCTTACACACCTCTCTGGAAGAAGATGCTATCAGCTGGTTCCCTGAGTCCAGCCAGTGGATGGCAACAGGAAGAAGATGCAGACAAACTACCACCTACAGAGGGTGCCTGGAAACACCTGGACTTGCCTGTCTGCATGGACCACGGCAAACAAGGATTGCCCCGACTGATGTCACATTCCAGCTGCTCTGCCCACGCTACCAAAGAAACTCTCAGCTGCACACATGGGCCAACCGTGCAGCTTGTCAGGTTAGAATATTTAAATAGAGACATCAAATAAGGAGAAGGGGGCCGCCTAACAGTAAGAAGTCATCTCTACAGAATAGGTAAGAAGTACCTTGCAAAATAAGACTGATCAATGCCCAAAATTTGTTCATAGATAGCGTTATATACAAAAGGAAAAGTATCCAAAGTACTGTAAACAAACGCTACGAATCTATAAATATCTAACCTCCCAGGGACAACTCTTTAAAAGAGGACATTGTATGCACTGTAATACCATCTACTGTATTTATATCTGTTTTTATACTATTTATGCATTTGATTATATATGAAATTGCTCTTATGTCACATTTTAGTAATTTTATGTGTTTATATCCCATATGAATTTTATAACATTCTAACTCCTATATATTGAATAAATACACAATTTTATATAACCAGAGGCTATTTCTCTATTATGCGGTTGCACAAATAAAGTCTTCTAACTTAGTGTACATGTGACATATTGAAAAGGGTCACTCCTGACTGCCAGCAGCAAAAGAAAATAAGCCTCTTTTAGAAACACCAAAGGGAGCGCAGATCATATCTGCCATTTAAAAATCGGGCAGTGGAAGGGATTCTAGTTGGGTACAGCAATTGTTCCAAAGGATACAGAATCTTAAATCCAAAAACAGAAAGAGTAACTATAAGCAATAGTATGACATTTCTTGAGGAACTGAGAAATTATTATTATTTATTTATATGGCACCACAAGTGTTGCGCAGCACCTTACAAAGTACATAAACAAATAAGTAACCAGCGACTTACAATATAATACAATGCAGGCCAAGGACATGGATAATAAACATAGCTATATATTAACAACCTTTACACCCACATAAGCAGCCAAGTGTTAGTTGCCCTAGTGGGGAGTAAGAGATAAATGAAAATGCAGTAAGGAAAAGCACAAGAGGGTAGAGGGCCCTGCTCAAAAGAGTTTACATTCTAAAAGGGAAGGGCAGACAAACAGGAGTGACACAGATGGGGTAGGTGGGGAGGAAGGAAGATGTAGCACAAGTTAGGATGAGAGCTGGAAGGATTTAATGAAGTAGAAATTAAGTGATGATCCCATCAGATCTAGATAAACAAGAGACCGCTAACTCCAAGGACTCCAGCAAGATGGCCATTAAACTAGAGATTGAAATCATCTGCAATCCAGATACCGAAGATACACAGGAGCTCATGGCAGATGAAGTAAGGTGCTCAACCAGAGAAAAAGGGAGATGCTGTAATCCTGGAGGTGTCGTCCTCCTATTACATATGTTTAATAGATAGGGTGTTGATTAGAGCACTGCAGGCAAATATTTTTTCTGTGTGATGTTGTGTCTATAATGTAGGTGTCTATGTGTGTGAGTGAAGACGGAGTCTCATAAGATTTATACTGTTTATTCTATATATGAGGCAAAATGCTCTAGATATAAACAGAATTTGTACAGATAAGATGTTGGGTAGTTAGGGTGTAGGTAACTTCTTTAGGGAGCACCTCCGGTATATACCTGGTCCAGCCAGCCTTGACATACATCCCCCTGATTGGCCACTGGGTGGTTTTGAATTGTTTCTCTTTGTGAGGTGTCCTTTAATATCATACAGTGTCCCACAGTTGGAATCACTGGCACTGTTGACACCAGCAGGTGTACTATCCAGATGTTGCCCCAGATAGTGGTGCTCGCGAGGTACTTTACCAACAGCAGTATGGCCCTTGCTGATAATGGTAATGGGTCCTGTGGTGTAGGGTATAGCCGCTTGCTTAAGACACCCTCTGTCCTCCGGCTCCTGTCTCTCCCCCTTAGCGACTGCTTTCCTGGTAGTGCTGGTGTCTGGATTCCGCTTCCGAGCTGATTTAGTGGTGTTGGCTGCTATGTTTCAATCCCTGCTCAGAGTGCATATGGGGGAGTGACTAGTCACATGAGGGTTTGTCTTCCCCCAGAGTAAAGAAGTGTGCTGCGGCTGTATCATTGGTCTACGGTCAGGAGTGGGTTAGTGGACCACTGCTCCTTGTGTGATCTATGTCAGTTGGCTTGCAAAGGGTGAAGATTTTCAGTCTGTAAATGTTCTTCCAACACATTTTGGCTCATGCCTTTTTCAATAAATTTACCTCAACCATAGAAAACAAATGTAAAGCACCTGTGAACCTTCCATGGGGCAGTGATGTTCACACATCTTTCCCTAAGGTCCTGGACCTAATATACTTATTATAATTAGAGATGTGTGCTGACCCTCATGTTTTGTTTTGGTTTTGGATCTGGATTCATCTTCATGTTTTGGTTTTGAATTTTCAAAATCACCCTCACATGTTTTGGTTTTAGATCTGTATTTTAAATTAAAAAAAACAGCTAAAATTACATCATTTTGGGGTCTATTCATCATTACTAAACTTTCCCTGGAGGTAATTAGGTTTAGAACTCGCATGGAGTTCTACCTAATTACCGGAGGAATTTATCATTCCTTCTCTCCATAACTATCTATTACGAAAAGCTGTCATTTTTGCGATAATTGGAGGTGCTACCTGTGGAGACCATAGACATATACACAAAAGAAGAAATACAAGTGCACAACTCCAAATTAACTTGTTAATATAAAAATAAATACATTTAGCAGTAAATAGAGGTTTTTGGCATAATCTTGGCCAAGGTTATGGGCCTACCCACAACATCTGGGTAACCTCTGTAAGGTAGGTCCCTAACATACTAGGGTTCAAATCCAGAGTGCAGGACACCCCCAAACTAACCCAGCTAAGCCACCCCAAGGCACCGCTCTAATAAGAAAAGTGAAGTGTAAAGTAAATAGTTAAGAGCAGCCGCAGCAGCATATAAATAAAAAAGTGAAATACATATATAAAAAACAAACAGTGAAGCGTTAAAATGTGTTGTGAAGGAAAAATGTGTTATAATGTGGCACCCTGAAGCAGATCAACCAAAGCAATCCAGGGGGCCCACGCCCCAAAAATGAACCAAAGCTGCACTACACAGTCTAAATATTTGTAGGACTTACCTATATTGTGCTACTGATTGGTGTGCATATTACAATGCCAGACTCCATGCTCTAAACCAATGTGGTAAGGGTGCTAGTCTGAGTGGAAAGTGTCTCAAGCTTTCAGGTGTGCAGAGCAATGCACTGATTGGATTACACAGAAAATGGACCTCAGACTGCACACCATAAACATATATATATATATATATATATATATATATAAAATATATAAACGACAGGCTCAATCGACGGCACTCGACCATCTGGGGTGCCCTTGGTATGTGACCACACCATCTACATAAAAAATATCATACAAACTCGGCACTCACATGCTTTTCAAACTGCAACTTCTTTGAACATAGGGAATGTTGGTTCTAAAATATTGCAATAATTTGTTAAGCTGGCCACCGCTTCACGGTCATTCCCATCTAGCCAGTCCCTGATTGAGCCTGTCGTTTATTTAAATTTTGTGGTCACACTTGCTAGGGCACCCTGTTTTTCAAATGTAAGACAAACTTTTTTTCTTTTTCTAGGTGCTTATTAACTGATAGCCCTGGGTGTGGTCCTGTCTCTTTAAGGCGGGACCCAGTTTTCTGTTTAAAATGTATGCAAGCTTGAGGCCAAGATGGCAGATCAAGTTCATTTATCTGAGAATCAGTGTAGGGACTGGCTAGATGGGAATGACCGTGAAGCGGTGGCCAGCTTATCAAATTATTGCAATATTTTGGAACCAACATTCCCTATGTTCAAAGGAGTTGCAGTTTGAAAAGCATGTGAGTGCCGAGTTTGTATGATATTTTTTATGTAGATGGTGTGGTCACCTACCAAGGGCACCCCAGATGGTCGAGAGCCGTGGATTGAGCCTGTCGTTTATTTAAATTTTGTGGTCACACTTGCTAGGGCACCCTGTTTTTCAAATGTAAGACAAACTTTTTTTCTTTTTCCAGGTGCTTATTAACTGATAGCCCTGGGTGTGGTCCTGTCTCTTTAAGGCAGGACCCAGTTTTATGTTTAAAATGTATGCAAGCTTGAGGCCAAGATGGCAGATCATTTATCTGAGAATCAGTGTAGGGACTGGCTAGATGGGAATGACCGTGAAGCGGTGGCCAGCTTAACAAATTATTGCAATATTTTGGAACCAACATTCCCTATGTTCAAAGGAGTTGCAGTTTGAAAATCATGTGAGTGCCGAGTTTGTATGATATTTTTTATGTAGATGGTGTGGTCACATACCAAGGGCACCCCAGATGGTCGAGTACCGTGGATTGAGCCTGTCGTTTATTTAAATTTTGTGGTCACACTTGCTAGGGCACCCTGTTTTTCAAATGTAAGACAAACTTTTTTTCTTTTTCTAGGTGCTTATTAACTGATAGCCCTGGGTGTGGTCCTGTCTCTTTAAGGCAGGACCCAGTTTTCTGTTTAAAATGTATGCAAGCTTGAGGCCAAGATGGCAGATCCTTTATCTGAGAATCAGTGTAGGGACTGGCTAGATGGGAATGACCATGAAGCGGTGGCCAGCTTAACAAATTATTGCAATATTTTGGAACCAACATTCCCTATGTTCAAATGTTCAAAGGAGTTGCAGTTTGAAAAGCATGTGAGTGCCGAGTTTGTATGATATTTTTTTTTTATATATATATATATATATATATATATATATATATTTATATAATTGGAGGTGATACCTGTGGAGACCATTGATATATACACAAAAAGAAGAAATGCAAGTGCACAACTCCAAATTGACTAAATTTTGCAGTAAATAGAGGTTTTTGGCATAATCTTGGCCAAGGCCACCACATCTGGGTAACCTCTGAGGGTAGGTCCCTAACATACTAGGGTTAAAATCCAGAGTGCAGTACAACCCCAAACTTGCCCAGCAAAGCCACCCCAAGGCACCGCTCTAATAAGAAAAGTGAAGTGTAAAGGAAATAGTTAAGAGCAGCCGCAGTTCTTACAATTATAATATAAACTTTCTATAATTATAAAGTTATTACATCCTATCTCTTATTTATAAAATTTTCAAAACCCCAAGATGTTATTAATTTCCATATCTGTCAGTGTATTGGCTACTGGGAAGGTTGGGGCCTATGTCCACTACACATACATATTATAGCAGAAGGGTTTTCCTGAGCTGACCGCTGGTAGACTGCTGTACTTTCATCAATTTATATCATAAGACTCGGGTGGAATCACTGCCAGTGTATCAGCGCAAGTAAGACCGTGTGACCCTTTCACCCCATCTGCGATGTGTGTGTTAACCAGCAGCCAATGAGAGTCAGATAGACTCTCATTGACTGCTGCGCCCACTGCAAAAGCTGGGCTGGAGCTCACTCATGAGCTCCGCCTTCTGGCTCCTGTAGTGGGTAATGGGAGAGATGTCATGGTGGGTAGGCCCATAACCTTGGCCATGATTATGCTAAAATCCTCTATTTATTTATAGCAAAATTGTATTGCATAATGTATTTATATATAATTAATTAGTAATTTAGAGTTGTGCACTTGTAATTTGTCTTCTTCTGTGCCTGCATTAATAGTCTCAACAGGTAGCACCTCCCATTATATACTGTATATTCAGGGTGTGCAGGCAAGGACCCTTTCCTATACACTCCATTTAGTATGCTTCTTTGCACACCTGAAGGCATGAGACACCTTCAGCCTGGATTAGCACCCCTGCCTTATTGGTTTAAAGCATGGAGTCTGGTATTGTGAATGCACACTAGTAATAGGCACAATTTAGGTAAATCCTACAAATTATATCCTGTAGTGCAACTTTGGGTTGATTTTTGGGGCGTGGGTCCCCTGGATTGGTCTGGTTGGTCTGCTTCAGGACATCCCATTATAACACTTTTTTCTTCTTTGCACTTTTTAACACTTTTATTGTCTGTTTATTATATATGTATTTTCACATCTCTATTCTTATATAAGCAGCAGTAGCTGCTCTTATCCAATTTTCTACTTCACTTTTCTTATTAGAGTGGTGCCCTGGGGTGTCTCTCAGCTGGGCTGCTTTGGGGGTGTCCTGCGCTCTGGATTTGAACCCTAGTATGTTAGGGACCTACCCTACAGAGGTTACCTGGATATGGTGGGTAGGCCCATAACCTTGGCCATGATTATGCTAAATACCTCTGTTTATTTATTGCAAACATTTTTTACATAATGTATTTATATATAATTAGAAATTTGGAGTTGTGCACTTGTGATTTGTCTTTTTCTGTGCCAACAATTGTCAAGCCATCTGTACCCTTTGTAAAGCCCAGAGTAAATGGAGGTAGGAACCTTAACTATCTAGGAACCTCCTCCCTGTAACATCTTCACCACCAACACCTTCATCAAAAATATCAATCATGAAGTGATTGGTTTGTTTGGGCCCCTACAAAACAAGCTACCAATGGGCAGCTGACACTGCTGGCAATGATCTCAATGTGCACAAACTGGCTTTACAGAGACAAGATGTTGTTGCCATCATCATCTGATTCCTCACCCTCATCAGTGTGTACATCATCTTTGCATAATATTAATTCATCTCCGCTGGAATCCACCATTACAGACTGAGAAAGTCCCGGCATCCTACAGGACGAAACTCATTGACCTTTCACCCTCCAGGATACTTTTGATCCAGACAAGCCTGAGAAACTGCTGTGCTATCCAAGAGTCTAAGTGCTACGGGCCGGCTATTACAGCAACAGCGGACATCACTGCCACAAGCACCGTTCTCCCTCCCCACTGCTTGTCAGCTGTCTCTGCATGGACATTACCATCCAGTCCGCTGAAGTGTGAACAGGAGGAACTGTTCTATATCACACACAGCGTCTACCTCTGCCCATTAGCAGAGGTCGATTACCCTGCACAGGGGATATTATCTGGCTCTGGACATTCCAGCATAGCCACGCTTACACAGGGAGCTGGAGACTTCGGAAGGTGAATATACACCAGCTCACTTGGACTGAGGTAATACTACATTTATTCAGTGGCAGGATTAATGTGATTTTAACTGGGATGCCAGTATATCACTGCTAACCATGGAGAGCTAACTTCAGGCTTGGTCTGTGAGAACACTACAATTGCCACAAATTTGTTACTTATTTTAAACCATCTGATACATCAATCTATTTGTAGCAATCAAATACTCACTCAGCTTTGAACACTGATTATTCCCACACAGAAGTGGTGACTGAACAGCTTTGAATGTAAAGCCTATTTAGTAATTGATTTCTATCCCATATGATTAGTAATAAAATAATTATTGGTTCCTAAAATATGCTGCTATATTGATTGTGTTTTTATCTGCATTTTTAATTTCTATGTTATTTAGATGTTTATGTGATTAAACTGATTTTTTTGAATTATAGACAAGTCTCCTGTGTCCAAAATAGAAAGCAATCATTGATTTCTTATTTCTTATCTTTAATTAAATGTGATTATTTTGTATCACCTAGTGCAGCTAACTAAGATTTTTGCAACAGCTATTTGCATCTCTTCAGATCTGTGTTTGATGGAAAGTAAGACATCACATATGACTTAAACCTAGGTTCCTGCATGGTTGCCAAAAATGTATTGATCTGATTGTAATATCCTGACAACCCTTGGATCTTGGTGAAGCAAATAAAGAACTTGATCTAAAAGTCTGACATACTTAGCTGAATCGCTTCATTTTAGCTCTTCCTTCAGTATCTCAAGCTGCTTTTCCAACAGTCTAATTAGGGGAATTACCTGACTCAAACTGGCAGTGTCTAAACTCACTTCACAGGTGAATACTTTGAAGGGTTTAAGCACTTTGCTCAATGCAGAAAGTATTTTCCACTGAGCTTGAATAAGGTACATTCCCCCTCCTCTTCCTATGTCATAGTGTGCTGTTTAGATTTGGATGGCTTTTTGCTGTTCCCCTATCTGCTGAAGCAGATAAAGGGTGGAGTTCCATCTTGTAACTGCCTCTTGCTTCAGCTGATGGCACGGCAAATTTAACAATACTTGCTGGTGCTGCAATCTTCGACAGGCAGTTGCTAAATGTCAAAAATGTCCCGCAATCTTTTAAGCAGCCAACTGCAACTCCTGCATGGCCCTGTCATTTTTAAAAAAGAATTGCACCACAAAGTTGATTGCGTGAGCAAAACATGGGATGTGTTGGAATTCACCCAGCTATAACGCTCTTACAATATTGGTGGCGTTGTCAGAAATAACAATTCCTGATGAGAGTCCAAGTGGGGAAAGCCAATTTGCAATGACTTTCCTGAGTTTTTTCTAAAAGGTTGTCAGTGGTATGTCTCTTAGTGAAACTGGTGATACACAGAGTAGCCTGCCTCAGAATGAGCAGCTGTTTCTCAGATGCTGCTGCTGCTGTTGGTGGCGCTGTAGGCAATACACCCACCCAGTGGGCTGTGAGTCATGTAGTCTTGCATTTGCTCTGTTTCACTTGTCCACATATCTGTAGTTAAGTGTACTTTTTAAAGTACTACTAGTAGTCTACCTGGTACGTTTCTGGGATGGAAATCCACTCCCAGCAGCAGCAGGCATAGCACTCAAGGATTCTTCTGGGACAAGGACTGATGTGAATGATTTAAATATTTTTTTGTAATCCTCCCTCCCCTCCTCCCTTATAAATTTTCTTCTGAATCAAAAAATTTTATTAAATTTACTACTAATCAAATCTTCATTTCCCTGCCTTCAACTACATAATAATAAAAACATTTGTTTCCTGATGTGCCATGTTGGAAGTTGAACTGCATCAGCTGCTGCAATCTTTGACATGCAGTTGCTAAATGCAAACATTTTCCAGAAATGTTTATTGCCACAGCCAACATCTCCTGCATGCCCCTTTAAGTTTAAAAAAATATTCTGAACCACCAAGTTGATTTTGAGGGCAAAACATGGGATGTGTTGGAATTCACCCAGCTATAACGCTCTTACAATATTGGTGGCGTTGTCAGAAATAACAATTCCTGATGAGAGTCCAAGTGGGGAAAGCCAATTTGCAATGACTTTCCTGAGTTTTTTCTAAAAGGTTGTCAGTGGTATGTCTCTTAGTGAAACTGGTGATACACAGAGTAGCCTGCCTCAGAATGAGCAGCTGTTTCTCAGATGCTGCTGCTGCTGTTGGTGGCGCTGTAGGCAATACACCCACCCAGTGGGCTGTGAGTCATGTAATCTTGCATTTGCTCTGTTTCACTTGTCCACATATCTGTAGTTAAGTGTACTGTGGTACAATGGCATTTTGGAGGCCACAAATTATTTTTTTTTTAACGTCCCTGTACAGGCGTGGATTTGCTTTTCTAGTGAAGTGATAATATCTAGATGGAATTTGGTGGCAGGGACACAAGACCACAATTAACTGTCTAAAATCGACTGCATTATTGGTGGATATTGGGTGCACATCTAATACCAGCATAGATATTATGGCGTCAGTGATCCGCTGTGCAGCTGGGTGACTGCTGTCATAATTGCTCCCCCTTTGCAAAGGATTGTTTAACAGTCAATTACTTTTTAAAGTACTACTAGTAGTCTACCTGGTACGTTTCTGGGATGGAAATCCACTCCCAGCAGCAGCAGGCATAGCAAGGATTCTTCTGGGACAAGGACTGATGTGAATGATTTAAATATTTTTTTGTAATCCTCCCTCCCCTCCTCCCTTATAAATTTGCTTCTGAATCAAAAAATTTTATTAAATTTACTACTAATCAAATCTTCATTTCCCTGCCTTCAACTACATAATAATAAAAACATTTGTTTCCTGATGTGCCATGTTGGAAGTTGAACTGCATCAGCTGCTGCAATCTTTGACATGCAGTTGCTAAATGCAAACATTTTCCAGAAATGTTTATTGCCACAGCCAACATCTCCTGCATGCCCCTTTAAGTTTAAAAAAATATTCTGAACCACCAAGTTGATTTTGAGGGCAAAACATGGGAAATATTGTTCACTCATGCTCTCCCCTCCTCCCTCGTAAATTTGCTTCAGAATCCAAAAAAATAATTAAATTTACTACCAATCAACCCTTCCTGTCCTGCCTTCAACTACATACATATTCCATCTTCCTCAGGCCTCTTGATTAATGAAAACATATGTTTCCTTATGTACCATGTTCCAGTTTGAACTGCCACGTGTTTGTGCCGCCCACTGCTGCCGCTTAGCTTAGTCAGCCAGCTAGCTTGGTGCAAATTTTGTGCCTAACCGGATGAAAACAATATTGTGAGCTGGTCAAAATTTACTGGAAACACGTGGAAATTAATGTTATTTAGGTTACTAATGCTGTAGGAACAAAAAAAAGCCCAAATTATGTGATTTTAGCCATTTTTATCAATATTTGAAGAAAAATACAGAGCCAAAACCAAAACACACAAGATGATATTTAGATGTTTATGTGATTAAACTGATTTTTTGGAATTATAGACAAGACTCCTGTGTCCAAAATAGAAAGCAATCATTGATTTATTATTTATTATCTTTTATTAAATGGGATTATTTTGTATCACCTAGCGCAGCTAATTAATATTTTTGCAACAGCTATTTGCATCTCTTCAGATCTGTGTTTATTGGAAAGAAAGGCATCAGTTATGATTTAAACCTAGGTTCCAGCATGGTAGCCAAAATGCAAAGCAAATCCACATCCAAAACACAAAGGAGATACAGTTGCAAAATCAATACCAAAACATGGGGGTCGGTGCACATCCCTACTTTTAACACTTTTAATTTGTTTTATAGCTCATACACAAGTATGTTAGTGCACCTGAATTGACATATTTGACAAATCAACTTTTTCAGTGGAGCAGAAGTTTTGATTCCATATTAATTCAATAATTCTACAGAAATCACTATGCCTTCCCCAGACCTGCACATCAATGGGCCCACAGGAGGGTAGTGTGGCATCTCCAGGCACTAATACAAATTTTGCTTTGGGCTGGACAATGTCATGTTCCTCCACTCAAACTGTTTTTTTTCAGATTTAATGTTGTCTCAAAGCCAAATTCCACAAGCATGATCAAATGTCAAATTTTATGGCCAAATACAAAAAATGAATGGACCAGTACTGAAAACCTTGCTCATCTTCAAACAGTCAAAGCAGATGCAGTGTCAAACTAAACTTTGGAAAAATAGTATATGTTTCTGTGGCTCAGCTGCATCTTTACTATGCATTGACTGCTCATGTACAGTATTTTTAGAATATTTCCTATTTTAAGTGGATTTTAACTGCTCTGAAGCACCTTAATGCATCTCAATACGATGGAGAAAAGTTTTGTTGGAAGGAAACAGACCAAATGAGAGTCTCTATTTATTATGATGGGTCTATTTATATTTCTTGTGATTATTTGTTTTAAAATAAAATTAAAATAATTACTTTTCAAATTAACAATTTATGTTAATAGGTACTGTAGTTAGAAGCCCAATTTTGGCAACTAACAGGCAAAAGCTTGCCTCTACCTTCCATGAGTGCATGTGCCCATCTGCTGTGAGTTTTATTTGTTCATAATGCCAGCCTGTAAGAGAAGCCAAACAGCAGCCAGGAATACCAGACATATGGGGTCTGATTCATGTGTCTAGTGTACAAGTCCAACATAAGGCCATAATAAAACAAAATCTACCCCAAAAATATGGCATTTATGCCGCTGATCCTATCAATAGTTACAGCACATATTGTAATAGACAAAAATACCATTTGGCTATTGATTAATAAGATAGATAATATAGTCACTCTGCAATTTTCACCATTCAGTATTGTCAGATTTTAAATATTCAATATGGAATTCTAAATGAACATGGTAATGTGAAGGCAGCAAATGCATTCAATATAAAATGGAACGTTCTTTTCTGTTGGGTAAATGCATTGACATACTGTACTTTAAAACAAAAGCAGAAGTGATCAAACTAATTACACATATAAACAGGAAGGTAGAAGTGGTGTTGGCACTTATTTATAAACAAACCTGATATAAACTAAATCTAGAACCATATTGAAATACAAACAAGTTAGCTTTTTTGGAGACATAAATTCAAATGACAGTAATATTTAAATAATACAAATACATACTGCATTTTACAGCCCTTAGGTTAAGTATATCAGTGAAATACCAATACTATTTACTTATTAAAGAGCCAATTATTGCAACTGATATGGATCAGTTCATCTTGTTATACAAACAAGTGTAGCCACGCTCATCATTACCGTGATGCGGCCTCACGTGAGCAGACATCGCGGCATGCACAGCATTCGGAAATCTGCGAGTACTTGCAACCGGCATTCACTCCATTGAAGTCTAGGGTGTAGACATGCATACACATGTGTGTATCACAGACGCGGGCACACTACTTGCACCATCCATGCCGTGGTGCACTCGCATCGTGGGATAGATGAGCTTGGCTACATCTGTAGAATGGCAGTTACTCAATCAAATTATTGGGCCATCACAGGTGCATGTAAGGGATGGGCTAATCTAGACAAGAAAAAACAAAACAAATCCCCCAGCACACTGCAAAGTACCAGCAAATGAGATTCTCATCCTACAATATAATAACAATGCAGAGATCTCAATTACATATATTTGCAAACATATGGCAAGCCACCAGTGAAGACAATGAATCTCTACTTTGGTGGTCCTATGCTACATGATGATAACACCCACATTGCTTCATACATTTATGTATTTTTTATGCTACATGATAATATCCCATACATTTATATATTTCAAAGTAGAGATGCCTTGTCATTGCTGGGGGCTTGCCATATGTTTGCAAATATACAGATGTGTCCTCCTATGCCTTTCCTTTTTTGCTTCATTTGGCAGAAGATGCTTAGTGCAGCTAAGACGCTCCACCATGAGTAGCAATTGGATACATTCCTAATTTTTTTACTGCAAATTAATTTTTATAAAGTAGCAGATTAAAGTAGCACATTTTAAGAAAAATCACAAGGTGTGGCTAATTTGTAGAGTCCATGGCATGGCAAATTTGGCCATATGGCTAGATTTTAGGAAAGGTGTATGTGGACACATCGGTATGTAACAGATTTCTGCATTGCTATTATTATGTTGGATGTAGGTGTCATTTTCTCTTTGCTATTTTGTATACTACAGCATGAAGTGAAACTTGGTATCATTCACCATTTTTAATAGAAATGTATTTATTGTAAGATAATCAATTACTAATCTCTTGAAATATGTATGGATTATTTTGGAATCAAACACTGAAGTGTATCTAGTGACTGGTTGTTGATTTCCCTAGCTATTGAATTCAACATAAAGTTATAATTATTCTTTATTTCATTACTTTCAACCTAGTTTTGGGTTGGAAGTTTGCATTCATTTTAAATACAAATAGATGTGGATATATGCCTGTCTACTTAAGTGATAAACCATGTGCTGTGCGAATTCCTGGCTCATTATGTATGTCAGTAGGTATGTGTTCTCTAATGTAGATCATTGTGTTGTAATTTTATGTATTTCATTTGTTTATCCAAATGTTTATTTTACATGCAGAAGTTTTTATTGAAATTGGGCTTCTTTGCTCTATTACACTTACTCTTTGGTCTATAAGCTAAATTGAGACTTATGGCTGTCATGTCATTTCAGTGATAAGACTTATGGCTGTCATGTCATTTCAGTAATGCTTTAATGATATCTTACAAGTTAATTTCTAAATCAATGTTTGCTTCTGTCACATAAACCAATACTTCTATCTAAGTTGCTATTTATGTGTTCCTGGACAAGAGCAGGCAATATGTTTTGCCATTCGGCTTAAGTACAGTAACTAACTATGACAAGCTCAAGTTAGCCTAAAACACACCCGTCACTCCAATTCGTCCCAGAGGTTCTCAATGGGGTTAAGATCTGGACTCTGAGCTGGCCAGTTCATCCAGGTTAGCAAATTTTCTGTATACCAATCCAGCGTCGCCCTGGAAACAATGGTGGTGGCATTGTCATCCTAATAAAAAATATTTGTAGTCCCATAGAACTGCAAGTGCATAGGCCCCCCTACCAAGTATTCTTGTAAAAACTGCTACATTAGTGGCCATTTAGAACAAGTGAGTAATTGTATGCATGGCCCCATTTCACTTGAGTGGGGGTGTCCAATCGCTTTTGTCTACATAGTGTGTGTATATATACAGTATATATATATATATATATATATATATATATCTAGTTCTACAAGGGGGTGGGAATCAGGTGCTCTCTAGTGTAGTATTTTTTATTAATGGAATTAAAAAGATAAATACTGTGCATACCGGAAATAAATTATTCAAAGGCACACCAGGGGGATCTTTCATGGAGCCAGTGTGGTAATCCCTCATGGTCTTAATTCCGGCTGTGACTGATAGCTTTTGTCTGGATGCACCTGGAGTTATGCTTTTCCCTTTGGTCCCCAAAATTTGCTCCACGTAGGTTCAATATGGAAGCTCAATCACGTGTCACATGTGGGTATATGAAAAAAAATGTGCTCTCATTGTGCAGTATTTTACTGAGTTTTATTACATACAGCACATACTGTATACACCACAATATATACAAAAAGAATAAAGGCTCTTACATGCAGATGGAGTGTCCAGGAGAGATTGTGTGTAACAACCGCACAACACCTCAATGCGTATCGTCACTTACACCCACTTCTCTGGGTTGAACTTCGTCAGGATGATGAATTTATGCTAAGTACATACCCTTTATATAGCAGAGAACCTAATTGCGCATACCATCTATGGCATTTCTGAACACAGTCATCAGGTGCCGCCGTTTTGAGTCATACTGCGCATGTGCGAGATCTCTAAATCTTGCGATAGTGCAGTGATTACCATCTAGTCTCTATTCGCGCTGCCCTCTGTCCGTTCCTAAGTGCACAGTGGGCGAGCAGGCATACCTAGGTGGCCAGAGTGACTTAGTAAATATCCCCACAATAAGAGACATCGTATGTGTCTATAAGTATAGACCACTCCAAGTGTCGGCAGCCTTTTTCTTGAAGCCCTACAAAACAGTGTGGACATCGCCATCTTGTTTGTGGGCTGGGATATAATATTGATCATAACCAGCCATATTATGGTACTATCCATATTCTAAACACATAATAATAATATAAAAAGTGAGCATTTAATAATAAATAAAATAATCTAGAAATGATTTGTTAATATGCACAGTCTCTCTGCTAGTTTGGTTTAAAAAACAACAAATAAAAATATATATGCTGTAAGAGAATACAAAATCATATGTATATACACCAACCCTATGAAACTAAATTTTTTATATATACAGTCCAAATAGAGGTGGCACTCCAAATAATATAGCTGCAATGGCCCACTGCCTTCTGTGGGAACTCCAAGCAAAAGCCTAAATATACACGCAGATATGGCGGCACGCAGGTAAATAAATGAAATAGAAATGTTCATATTCCATCACCTGTGGCCACAGCAACTGTATAAACATAAAAACAAAGTGGCTTCTGAGCATGAATGGCTTCTAAACACTGTGAAAAATCAGCAGTATAAAACCATTGTACACGTACAAAATGCAGCACACAGGCAGAATATAAATGTCCAAACAAACAGCAGAAACACAATCTGCAGCTGGTCTTATTTATGAAAGAATTAAAAGGACATGCACCAGGAAAAGACAAGTACAACTATAAACACAGATGTTATGATCTATACAAAAAATGTTTTGCGATCTCTATATGGGCCGTTTTGAAGAACAATACATCTGGAATGGCCCATATAGAGATAACCTGGTCCTCTATGGCCATTTTATTTATGATTTATTTATTATTTGGAATGGGGGTTCAGCACTAGCACAAGAATTTCATTATTTAAACACAAATACGTTCAATCTTGTTTTCACTCACACTTTTAATCACGATAAAATACGTTTCTTGGATATTGCATTCTCAGTTCAGGACAATGTGATTGTTTCTTCCAATTATGTAAAACCTGTAGGTACCAGTAGTTATTTACATTTCTCGAGTGGACACTACAAACCGTGGATAAAAATTATCCCTAGAAACCAAATATTGAGATTAAGACATAACTGTGCAAAGGATAAGGATGTCCTCCTCCGAATGGGAGAAATGATCACCAATTTTAAAAGAAGAGGTTACCAAGAACATCTACTACAAAATGCTAGAGACTATGCCAAGTCTATCAAAAGATCAGATCTCCTTAAAAATAAAAATACAAATAAAAATAAATTGACTACAGATGAGAATGTGGAAACTAATAGAATAAGGAGGGATGAGAGGAGTTATAAAGGTTCTTTTGAGCCAGTTACTTTTATATCCAAGTTTGATAATAAATCAGGGAAAATAAAAAAGATCTATAATAATTTTTCCATTCTCAATCAAGATCTGATACTAAGAAAATGTGTAGAAAATAAACAAATGATTACTTTTAAAAAGAATACAAACTTGAAGAACCTATTGGCACCTAGTGAGCTAAGATCAATAAATAAATTCTCAGAGAACACGGTTAAAACCTAAACTAACAGGCAGCTATCGCTGTAACAGAACAATCTATTTGACATGCAGGCATATGCAAAATAAAGCCTGCAGTGTCACGTAATTTGCAAATGGACAACTAGATCAGTGAAAAGTAGATTTAGGGAACACAGGAGAAATATCCTCAATAAGTTACTCACTGATAGGCTTTCCCATCATTTTTCCACAAACACAATAGTGACCCAAGTGGTTTATCTATTGTGGCAGTTGAATCATTTGGTAGTACCAAAATAGGAGGAAATAGATTTCACAAATTGTATATAGGGGAATCAGCATGGATTTTTAAACTGGGTACCTTTAGGACTGATGTGTCATATGAGTAATTACAGTCAGATCATATATGATGTGTTATAGCAGATTGGGGAACCTCTATCATTTTGGCAATTGGACTCTACATTTTTGGCATAGGGGGTTGGTTGTGAAAGATGTCGGTCGCGGCACCCACCAACCTACTGCTACAATATGAAATTAATGAAAAGATCACTAGTCGAGAGATATTACTCCAATTTAATGTGTATGTTTGTCTATGCATATATATATATATATATTATATAACAAAACACAAAAGGTGCGGCACTCTTGTCTGTAAATAATTCCACACACAGCGGGCAATAAGTCATATATATATATATATATATATATATATATATATATATATATGTATTTTTTATGTGTATATACTGTATAATTCTAAATAAGGATCAATTTAAAAAGAAAAATGCATATAGAATAAAATACATCATTGAGTAACTAGACCTCTTATTATTAAATAATAAACAGGGGACTTTTGCACTATTATTGCTTTTAATAGATATTAATGATACTAAATTGTTACAAATGTATTATTTTAAATTATATTGAAGGTTTTTTTATTACTATTATTATTATATAATATATATTCAGATATATTTTATTGCATAAGTGAATTATCAAAGTAATACATTCAATTAATGACATTTATGGCTAGAGTCAGTTTATATGTAATACATTTTAAGATCTTTTGGTATGTACAGGTATCTATATGAAGACATAAAATGACTTGTAATTCTTATAATTGAAATCAGTGGTATGCAGGGAAACTGGAAGATCTGGGTAAATATTGAATTCAGGTGCCGTTGATCTATTAATGAGCACTTGGAGGGATTTAAGGAGAAACCAGAGGTTCTGGTATTCAGTCTTGAGAAAGTCCCGGTGATTTGCAGGATTAAACGCGTTGAAATCACCCTCCAGAACTTGAGATCCTTGATACTGCTCAGAGAGACCTAGACATCATGTCGAGCAGCCAGGAATAAAAATTGATCACAGCTGCTACATACCAGCCCGAGCCCATACCATTGCTCTGGCGCACACTGTGAAACTCGAGGATAGGGCAGCACAGACGGTGTAATGGTTAGCGTTACTGCCTCACAGCACTGAGGTCATAGGTTCAATTCCCACCACGGCCCAACCTGTGCTTGCGTGGGTTTCCTCCGGGTACTCCGGTTTCCTCCCACACTCCAAAAATATACAGCTAGGTTAATTGGCTCCCAACACAAATTAATCCTAGTGTGTATGTGTGTGTGTACATGTGATAGGGAACATAGATTGTAAGCTCCACTGGGGCAGGGACTTATGTGAATGGCCAAATATTCTCTGTAAAGCGCTGCGGAATATGTGTGCACTATATAAATAACTGATAATAACTAAATAAATAAATTTGTATAATGAGCAGCTGGGTCAGAGACTGCTCACAGCCACTATTCACAAATGCAAACTCCATCTACACTTCAGCGGCAGTTTGGGGTAGGGATTGGAGCACCGACTACATCCAACCTTGATGAGTTCACACCACAGCGATCCGTGCAGTGCTCATCCCCTTGGATTCAATCAAGGACATTGTTATCTAAGTTTGAGGTACTCTTTTATTTTTTTTCCAGGAGCTAAAAAACGGAAGATTACTTTGTGCAATACTGGGACGCCAATGTCAACTAATTGGCATTAACATCTGTATATTATATAAATTGGCATGCTTGCAATAATAGTGAGGATTTAAAAATGACTAACAATTGCTCAATGGCATAACTAACAGCCATCTTACTATACACCTGTGGAAATTTTCAGTGCAACTAAGTAATCTCTTTATTGTGGCTTGGAATCTCATCTAAATAACAAGATAACTAGTATCTACTTTGTATTCTTAAAGAAATTCTTAAGCTGATACAGTATTACACATGTAATTTTCAATTACTGTTTATTTATTTGTGTGTAGTAATTAATTTACATACTATATTTTAACTCATGTCTATATTTTTAAATTAAAATCATATTGGTAGATTTACCTGTCTCCTGTTTATTAAAAGAGAGCAAACAAATTTGTGTTTTATTTTTATTTTTATTAGATTCTGGATATTTTTCAATGCCAAGCATAGTAATTTCTGTATGTTGAATACAAAAAATGTTAAATGCAATTTTTTTTACATAAAGCAATGAAGCCCCAGGTTCTCATTGAGACCCTTGGGCGCAAGCGTGTCCAGGCTAAAAATTCAATGTGATTCACATTGGATAAGTTTCAATGATCTATTGCCATTCCTCATAGATGCAGGAATATGATCAATGATCATATATCTAAGTGAAGATAAATGATGTCCCTGCTGTTGAAAATGGCATGCCACCTGCTGGCCACTATGTCCAAAGCTAATCGCAGCCTTGATGGCCGTCCGGTGGAGTGCCATGCATTTTCTAAGTGTCCTATCCATCTTCCCAACATAGACAAGCACCAATGTTGAGCTAAACAATGTATTTGGTAGTAAAGCACACTATATGGGGTATGAAGTACCTTTTGTCACTATCTGGATGACAGAAATAATTTCCAGCAGTAAGATAGCTGTAGGTCAAACATTTTAAACACTTATAACAGCCATTTTTAGGTTTAAGAAAATGTTTTGTATTCTTCTGGTTCAGCCCAGTACTATCAACCTAAACCACCAAGTCTCAGATGTTATGCCCCAAGGTATAACAGGGCATAATTGTGTTATCACTGAGATTTAAATCCAAATCTGTCTCAACAATAGGCAATAACTGTTTTGTGGTCAACCTGATATCATTACTTAATACATTAAAATGATTACCCTAGGGTATACATTCACAATTCTTTTTTTTATTTCTGGGCATCAAGTGCTGTTCCCTGAAGATTGCAAGAGCGGGAGACTTGGATTTATACAAATTCTCATGATTGTATCCCCTTTGCAGAAATTTCACCACCATAGAGTCAATCTGTACACAGGCAAAATCATCATCAGTACAGATCCTGCGAGCATATACAAATAGCAAAAAAGGTAAACCATATTTTTGGGGCTTAGGATGGAAACTATCAGAATGTAAAATAGTATTCCTATTAGTAGGCTTACTATATAGGGAAGTAGCGATTTTACCATCACATAGGTTTACTTTAACATCTAGAAAATTGACAGTCTTGTCATCAACACTGTATGAAAATTTAACAGGACTTCCAGACAGATTATGTGCATCAATAAATGTTACAAATTGCTCCTTGTTGCCAGTCCAAATCAGGAAACTATCATCCATATATCTGGCATAAAAGTGAATCATGCCAGATACAAAGACCACTAAAAAAGATGTCTTGCTCCGCCTGGAACATAAAGGCATTGGCATAAAATGGGACCACATTCGACCCTATCGCACACCCAGCCAGCTGTAAATACACTTTGCCATTATACATAAAGAAATTGCGGTTCAGAACCATTTCCAAAAGATTGTTCACCAATCCAGTATCAAAACTATTATACACACCTGGCAGTAGTGTAAAAAACTACTGAGTAGTCCTGGCATAAAGTAACTATGGTCCTTGATAATGGGTCTAATAAACCCAAAATGTCAGCACCAACTTGTGTGGCCATGCAGATGTAGCCACCCTTTACTCTCTAAAAGGGATACTGGGTTACTAGGTTACTAACACTTTTGTTACTCCTAATGTACCCACCCTTAGCATTCCTCTAAGTGGTGTACATCCCAATGTCAGTGCCTCCACAGAAGTACTTATGGTTTATGTGGGTCTACTTGGGAAAATCCAATGGTTAAAATATATAGTGTGGTGTATAGATAATGTGTAATCACAATAAAAATTCTGTATCATTTCACTTCACATTTACCACCAATGTCTTTATCTTCCATAGATTCCACAGTAATGGATCTCCCTCTGTAATCACACCAGGTAAGTAAACATACAGATAGTTGACTTGTCATATATTACTTTTATAAAGAACTTAAATGAAAGTTGCTCCCATATTTAGGCATTCACTTTACATTAATGACAACGCATTTACAATATTATTACAATTTACAATGTTTATACTACTACCTTGAATATGGCACCTAATATCCTAAACATCTAAGCAATAAAGTATTACAATCCTAAGGGCTAAGTATATAAATATTTCAAGTTCATAAATCACAGATACTGTCCCTGGTATTAGTCTAATGGTCCTTTAACCTAGTTATGGGACTTCCTCTTGTGGCTGTAGAATTTAAATGGAAACTATGTTATAGTCTGCTAAAGTAATGAGCAATTACTTTCCTAAATATCCACTTGTTACACTGTAGCTTTTGCTGTTCCCAATATACTGTAGTAATACTCAATACGTAGTCATAGTGCAACTGTCTCTGAGATTCCTCTGGCTCAAGTCACACTTTATTCAGGTACTGTTTCAGACCCTGGATTAACTCTACAGAATGCAATTAGAGGTTTCCTCTGATATAGTCTAAAAGGTACTGTATATATATATATATATATATAGTTTCTTGGTATGAAATTTGTTAATTGCTCCTCTTAAACAAATGTCTATTTAATTATACAGCTGTGGTAGAACCACTATAAAGAGCACCACTAGTAGAAAAATCCTCTAGTGCTCCTTATGATCCTGGGATATAAGCCTCTGTCTCTATAGAGCCTCTTTGCTGCCATTAGGGATATCTGTGTCTGTGTGAGTTCCAAGAATTAATTACTCACAGCCCAACCAGCACTGCTGATGCCGTCCACCTGACACTGGAGCTGCCTCGCCTCTCAGTCTCCGGCTCTCATTGGCTGCACGCCGGACTGGCTCCAAATCAGCGGCATATAGCAGTGGTGATTGATGGCCCTGCAGCTGCTGAGCTCATAGCTGTGCGCCGGATCACCTCGCAACATGCGCTGCCAAGGCAACAGCACTACTGCCTCCTCCAGCAGGGAATGCCCCCATAGGCATGGGTCCCTCCGCTCCTCTTCGCCGCCGGGACGACCTGCTGCAACACTGCCTCTCCTGCCAGACAGGGTGAGTACCAATGTCTCACCTTCTTCCCCAGCTCCAGCTGGGCTCCCTCTCCGGCTCTGCCCCCCTGCGCCTGACAACTCATCACCACTCACTGGATGCCTGGGTCACTGGAGGGCAGGCACTGGAGGGAGGGATCAGCAGACTGCCTTTCAGCTGCTGCTAACAGCTGTTATATATCCTCCCTCTCACAGGATCCATTTTTCCTTACAGGAACCAATTCACTCCCACCTATATTACTCCGCCCCTTTTCCTCCAGTGCATCCAACACACTGTAGCACATCCTCACCACAGAGATAAAAAAAGTACGACATAAATTGATATGTTAATACATTAAATACATATATCATGAATTGTGACTATACATATATTATACCTCATAAATTGTACATTTATAAATATTACATAGATTTATAAGTACAGTTCTAATTTTAACCCTTAACTAGGGTTGCACAGGATTTAAGAGACAAGCCCCGGAGAGTGCCATCTGTTTTGCTTATATGTACACAGTGTGATTGAGAACCACAGTTGCTGTATACATGGAGAGGGGAGTGCTGGTGTGTGGAATATACAGTCAGGTCCATAAATATTGGGACATTGACAGAATTTTCATATTTTGGCCTCTATTCACCACCACAATGGATTTGAAATGAAACAAACAACATGTGATTTAACTGCAGACTTTCAGATTTAATTTGAGGGTAATTACATCCAAATCAGGTGAATGGTTAGGAATTACAACGGTTTCTATATGTGCCTCCCACGTTTTAAGGGGCCAAAAGTAATGGGACAAACTAAACAATCCTAAATTTAACTTTCACTTTTTAATACTTTGTTGCAAATCCTTTGCAGGCAATTACAGCCTGAAGTCTGGAACACATAGACATCACCATACGCTGGGTTTCATCCCTGGTGATGCTCTGCCAGGCCTCTACTGCAAATGTCTTCAGTTCCTGCTTGTTCTTGGGGCATTATCCCTTCAGTTTTGTCTTCATCAAGTGAAATGCATGCTCAATCGAATTTAGGTCAGGGGATTGACTTGGCCATTGCATAACATTCCACTTTTTAGCCTTAAAAAACTCTTTGGTTGCTTTTGCAGTATGCTTCGGGTCATTGTCCATCTGCACTGTGAAGCGCCGTCCAATGAGTACTGAAGCATTTGACTGAATGTGAGCATATAATATTGCCTGAAACACTTCAGAATTCATTCTGCTGCTTTTGTCAGCAGTCACATCATCAATAAATACAAGGGAACCAGTTCCATTGGCAGCCATACATGCCCACACCATGACACTACCACCACCATGCTTCACTGATGAGGTGGTATGTTTTGGATCATGAGCAGTTCCTTTCCTTCTCTTCCCATCACTCTGGTACAAGTTGATCTTTGTCTCATCTGTCCATAGGATGTTGTTCCAGAACTGTAATGGCTTTTTTAGATGTTGTTTGGCAAACTAATCTGGTCCTCCTGTTTTTGTGGCTCACCAATGGTTTGCATCTTGTGGTGAACCCTCTATATTCACTTTTGTGAAGTCTTCTCTTGATTGTTGACTTTGACACATATACATCTACCTCCTGGAGAGTGTTCTTGATTTGGCCAACTGTTGTGAAGGGGTTTTTCTTCACCAGGGAAATAATTATTTTGTCATTCACCACTGTTGTTTTCCATGGTCTTCCGGGTCTTTTGGTGTTGCTGAGCTCTCCGATGCGTTCTTTCTTTTTAAGAATGTTCCATTCAGTTGATTTGGCCACACCTAATGTTTTTGCTATCTCTCTGATGGGTTTGTTTTGATTTTTCAGCCTAATGATGGCTTGCTTCACTGATAGTGACAGCTCTTTGGATCTCATATTGGAGTTGACAGCAACTGATTCCAAATGCAAATGTCACACCTAGAATCAACTCCAGACCTTTTACCTGCTTAATTGATAATGACATAATGAGGGAATAGCCCACACATGTCCATGAAATAGCTTTTGAGTTGATAGTCCCATTACTTTTGGCCCCTTAAAAAGTGGGAGGCACATATAGAAACCATTGTAATTCCTACTCCGTTCACCCGATTTGGATGTAATTACCCTCAAATTAAATCTGAAAGTCTGCAGTTAAAGCACATCTTGTTTGTTTCATTTCAAAACCATTGTGGTGGTGAAAAGAGGCCAATATCTGAAAATTCTGTCAATCTCCCAATATTTATGGACCTGACTGTATATATACAAGTACCAGTCAAAAGTTTGGACACACCTTCTCATTCAATGGTTTTTGTTTATTTACATTATTTTCAAAATAGTAGATTAATCCATCAAAATTATGAAAGATCAGATATGGAATTATGTTGTAAACAAAAAAGTGTTAAACAAATCAAAATATGTTTTATATTTTAGACTCCTCAAAGTAGGCCCCTTTTGCTTGGATGACAGCTTTGCACACTCTTGGCATTCTATCAATCAGCTTCATGAGGTAGTCTCCTGGAATGGTTTAGAATTAACAGGTGTGCCTTGTCAAGAGTCAATCTGTGGAATTACTTGCCTTCTTAATGTGTTTGAGACCATCAGTTGTGTTGTGTAGAGGTACAAGGAACACCACTATTTGACTACTGTTGTAATCCATATTATGGCACCAACCACTCAACTCAGTAAAGAGAAACGACAGTCCATTGTTACTTTAAGACATGAAGGTCAGTCGATATGGAAAATTTCAAGAACTTTGAATGTATCCTCAAGTGCAGTTGCAAAAACCATCAAATGCTATGATGAAACTGGCTGTCATGAGGACCGCTCCAGGAATGGAAGACCAAGAGTTACCTCTGCTGCAGAGGATAAGTTCATTGGAGTTACCAGTCTCAGAAACTGCTACTTAACAGCACCTCAGATTAGAGACCACATAAAGTCTTCACAGAGTTCAAGTAGCAGACAAATCTCAACATCAACTGTTCAGAGGAGACTGTGTGAATCAGGCCTTCATGGTCATATTGCTGCGTAAAAGCCACTACTGAGGATGAACAACAAGAAAAAGAGAATTGTTTGGGCCAAGAAAAACAAGGAATGGACATTAGACCAGTGGAAATGTGTACTTTGGTCCAAATTTAAGATTTTTGGTTCCAACTGCCGTGTTTTTCTGATACGCAGAGAAGATGACTGGATGGTTTCTGCATGTGTGGCTCCAACTGTGAAGCATGGAGGAGGTGTGATGGTGTGGGGGTGCTTTGCTGGTGACACTGATGGTGATTTATTCCAAATTCAAGGCACACTTAACCAGCATGGCTACCACAGCATTCTGCAGTGCCATGCCATCCGAAGTGGTTTTTCGCTTACTGGGATCATCATTTGTTTTTCAACAAGACAATGAGCCCAAACACACCTCCAGGCTATGAAAGGGCTACTTGACCAAGAAGTAAAGTGATGGAGTGCTGCGTCAGATGACCTGGCCTCCACAATCACCTGACCTAAACCTAATTGAGCTGGTTTGAGATGAGTTGGGCCACAGAGTGAAGGAAAAGCAGCCAACAAGTTCTTAGCACCCCTGCGAACTCCTTCAAGACTGTTGGAAAACCATTCCAGGAAACTACCTCATGAAGCTGATTGAGAGAATTCCAAGAATGTGCAAAGCTGTCATCCAAGCAAAAGGGGGCTGATTTGAGGAATCTAAAATATAAAACATATTTTTATTTGTTTAACACTTTTTTGTTTCAACATAACTCCATATATGTTCTTTCATAGTTTTGATGTCTTCAGTATTAATCTACTATGTTGAAAATAATGTAAATAAACAAAAACCATTGAATGAGAAGGTGTGTCCAAACCTTTTACTGGTATTATTAGGGGTATTCAATATGAAACGTAAACTTCGCTGTCGAAGTTTACGTTTCATATTGGAGCCTTTACCTGGGATAAAGTATCGGGCGCGCGCCTGCTTATCCCCGTATTCAATATGAAACCTACGAAAATGGGAGCTTGTGAAGTGGGATTTGCGTTAAATTACGAAATTTTCCATTAAAAAATTGTAGGACCCCCCTAAAGCTGTAAAAACATGGGGGATCACTATGGGCACCCCCGTTTTTAGCCTGCAAATGAAAGTCAGGGATTTAAATAGCTGCAGCAGGTGTTTTTTCCCGCCATTGAAGAAGTGATGCAGAAGAGCACTTAGGGTTTTTTTTTCGTTTTTTTAAGTGGTCCCATCAAATTTGGGGTACATGAAAATGGGTACTAGCATATTTTTATGTCCCTAAAGTCATTTTTTTTAAATTCTGCAACTGGGCACCTGCCGCTATTAATCTATTCTAGAATACACCTGCCGCATATTTGCAGAATAGCCCTGAACCTATTTCCCTATTGTTAAACAATTTTTTCACATTTTTTTTTCACCCCAATTTTTAAATTCATTTTTTGGGGTGTCCCTATTTTTATTTTTTTTTGACACAGTTTTTTTTTAAATGTCATTCCCAGGAGTGCAGGCTATTTTTTATAAGCCTGAACTCCTAAACCCAAATTCTGCACTTTTTTTCACCACCTATTCAGTGGTGAAAAGTTATCCCCGTTGTTTTTCAAAGACTCTTCGAACCTGTGAAAAGTCTTTGAAATTGAATACAGTGTAAAACTAAAACCTGCAATGACATCATAGGTGCGATATTAATGCATAAAAAATTGACTTATCGCTCCATATTGAATTCCCCTACATATATATATATATATATATATATATATATATATATATATATTGTACAAAAGTTTTAGACAGGTGTGGAAAAAATGCTGCAGAGTCAGAGTGCGTTCATAAATTGAATTGTTAATAGTTTATTTTTTTTATTAATTAACAAAATGCAGAGTTAATGAGCAGGGGAAATCTACATCAAATCAATAATCAAATCAAATCAATAATTGGTAAGACCACCCTTTGCCTTTAAAAAAGCATACATTTTTCTAGGTACACTTGCACACAGTTTTTTAAAGAACTCTTCAGGGAGGTTGAGCCAAACATCTTGGAGAACTAACCACAGATCTTCTGTGGATGTAGGCTTGCTCAAATCTTCATATAATCCCAGACAGACTCAATTATGTTGAGCTCAGTGCACTGTGGGGGCCATATCATCATTTCCAGGACTCTTTGTTATTTACACTTAAGATATTTCTTAATTCCATTGGCTGTATGTTTGGATTCATTTTCCTGCTGCAGAATAAATTTGGAGCCAATCAGACGCCTCCCTAATGGTATTGCATAATAGATAAGTACCTGCCTTTATTTCTCAGTATTGAAGACACCATTAATCCTAACCAATACCCAACACCTTTTGCTTAAATGCTGCCACAAACTAGCAAGGGACCATGCTGCACTTTTGCCTGCAGACACTCATTATTGTACCATCTCCAGCCTTTTGGCGAACAAACTGCCTTCTGTTACAGCCAAATATTTAAAAATTTGACTTATAAGTCTAGAGCACCTGCTGCTGATATTTTTCTGCACCCCAGATCCTATGTTTTCGTGCATAGTTGAGTTTGTTTCCATGTCAAAGGCATGGCAGGCGACAATTCTTCCATGATGACCACTTCTGGCCAGACTTCTCTAAACAGTAGATGGGTCCCACTGGTTGCCAGTTCAAAGCTGATGGCACTGTTGGACATCTTCTGATTTCAAAGGGAAGTAAGCATGATGTGTCTTTCATCTGAGTTTCCTTGGCCGACCACTGCATCTACGATCCTCAACATTGCCCGTTTCTTTGTGCTTTCTTTGTGCTTGTGCTAGACTTAGAAACATGTAATACAGGGAGTATATGCCTTCCATGAAATATGCACCCACTAAGCAGGGATTTTTCAAAATTTGACTAATAACAAGGGGGTGAAAAGGGCTAAAATGTTTCCTCCCCATGCAATGTCCTGACTGACTGACTCATCAATGCCCTACCAAAACCACTTGACCTAGAAACATGAAATGTGAGGAGTACTGTGTATTCTGCACCACTGAGTACCTCTTTGTCATTTCCCAAAGCTTTACTTATAGTGGTTTATGTGAACTGGTGGTGGCTGGGCAACTGTTCGAGTTTGTCTTCGAGGTTTACTACACATAGGGTTATATTTACTAAAGTGCAGGTTTTTAGAAGTGGAGATGTTGCCCATAGCAACCAATTAGATTCTAGCTATTATCTTCTTAAAGGTATTAGATGAATGTTAGGTAAAATCTGATTGGTTGCTATGGGCAACAATTCCATTTCTAAAAAGCTGCACTTTTGTAAATATACCCCTTAATCTTGATACTAGCACACTCCTTTACACCAGAGGGATAAATTCAACTAAGATAGTTAAGTTAAGATGGTATGAAGAAAATTTAAATATCTAAGGTCTACCCAGATGAAACCGGGTACATCAGCTAGCATAATAATTTATACTTTTTCTATTTCTGTGTATATATGTGTATATATATATATATATATATATATATACACATATATATATATATATATATATAGTCCACCAAGCGCTGCACTCAACGGTCTTAGAAATAAAAACTTCCTTCACAGGGTCATAGCTGCAACGTTTCGGGCTTTATTGCCCGTCGTCAGGCTGCACATATATAAAAGCATATATAAAGCCCAACTATATTATTATTTGCAGCTGGCACCGCGGCAGTTGGCATTTGAGGGAAGGAGTGTGCTGAACCTGGTCGGTGATTATATATATATATATATATATATATATATACTCCAAAATAGAAGCGACGGCACTAAGGTCTTATAAACAGGACAATAGTCACGGGTAATTCACCAACGTTTCGATGTTTATTACATCGTTATCAAGGTACAAATTAATAAAAGCAACTCAGCTTTTAACCGCCACCATCACCACGTGTGTCTCTGGAGTTGCAGACCCGGAACTAGATGTCTTCACATGACATCAGTACACTGGGCCCGTTGCCATAGAAACTATAAACAAATACATGTGACAGCTTACCCAAACGGCAAGTACAACTGCCGGAGAAATTATATATAAACAATGCATATTATGTAAACTTTTTAGACAAACTAATGATGTTGGGATCAGGTCGGTACATAAATTAATTGAACACAACCCTTTATATGTGGAACCTTCAAGTGCTCTTCTAGATTTGGTGCTCACTAACAATTATTTATTTTATGACAATAAATTTTTTCTTCAGCTGGCAGGGTGTGCAATTTTTTTTAAATTCTGTTGCATCTGGCATTATTTTGTTTTATGCCAGATACATAGATTACTTATTTTTGATTTGGACAGGGACAGAAAGACAGTTTGTCAGTTTTATTGATGAACACAATAATGGTACTAGCCCCATCAAGATTACCTATAAGATTGACCCTTTGACCGTTGACTGTCTTGATGTAAATTTTTTTATTGTGGATGGTGTATTGGCTACCATGTTAATAAGCCGACGGATAGAAATACTTTACTGCATTTGGGGAGTTTTCATCCAAAATCTCTGAATTATGGGTTGCAATACTCACAGTTTATCCGAGCAGTACAGATCTGTAGTAGTCTCCAGGCTGCATGTGAACACACTGATGTGATGATAACGAAATTTGCTCAAAGAGGTTATAAGCTAGCATCTTTATTGAAGGCTAAGGAACATGCCATCAAAATGCATAGGGCTTATTTATTAAAAACTATGGTTAAGCATAATAAGAAGAAACGTATTCCATGGATTACCTACTATAATGTTGCACTTGGGGAGGTATGTGCCACCACTAAAAGGTTATGGGCTATTTTGCAAGCTGACCATGATCTGAATTTGGGGAACAATACTGTAATGCCCTGCTACAAGCGAGGCCGTAATATATGTGATTGGGTAGTGAAAACCGACATATCTAAACTCTCTAAGTCGGTATCCTCTAATTTTCTACAACTGAAGAAAGGGTGTTTCAGATGCCTGAACTGCTTAACATGCTGTTATTTGACCATTGGTGAAAGTTTTTCCCATCCATTTTGTGGTAAACTATTTTCTATTCGAAATAGAGTTACCTGTACCACTAAATTCATTGTTTATATGATAATGTGTCCCTGCGAGTTATGTTATGTCGGGAAGACTGACAGAACCCTCAGGGAACGTATGGCCCTCCATCGCTCGGCCATCACATGTGCATTGAATATTGGTCAAAGTGATCAGCCGGTTGCCCGGCATTTTGTACTGGTAGGACATGGTTTGGCAGCGTTGTGCTATATGATTATCGATCACACCCCTCCTTTAGTGAGGGGTGGTGATCATTCGTTGAAATTGTTCAAATGTGAGGCCCGATGGATCTATAGATTAGGAACTCTATCACCGCATGGACTGAATGAGTCCCTTTTCTTCATATAAAATAGTCATGTATCACGAAATTTTATGTATGTATTTCGTGATACATGTTGATTCTGCCTAGCAATGTTATTGATATTTGTGCTCTCTTTTTTTTCTAAAAAGTTTTCTAAAAGTTTACACAATATGCATTGTTTACATATAATTTCTCTGGTAGTTGTACTTGCCATTTGGGTAAGCTACCACATGCATTTGTTTATAGTTTCTATGGCAACGGGCCTCGTGTACTGACATCATGTGGGGGCATCATCTGGTCTGTGATGCCAGAGATACACGCGGTGATGGTGGTAGTAAAAAGGTGAGCTGCTTTTATTCATCATTTGTACCTTGATAACGATGTAATAAACATCAAAACTTTGGTGGATTACCTGTGACTATTGTCCTGTTTATAAGGCCTGAGTGCCGCCACTTCTAATTTGGAGTATTGTGGATTCCCCACTGGTGAATGCCTACAGAGGGCACCGGGGACATTGACTGGATTGTTGCGTGAGTGCCACCTGACAGAACTGTGTATATATATATATATATATATATATATAAAGGGCTGATTGAAAAGTAAGGAGACTTCCTGTTTTTATGTATCATAGGTAGTCATGGCAACACTATGCTGATTATTGTGAATCTCATACATCGATGTGTCTGAACCTGCGGTTGGACTGCAGTAGTCTTCTTTGTTTGGTTGCATATGATGGAGAAAGAATTAGCTGTGCTGCAGTATTTCTGTGTGGTGGAAGCACTGCAAAAAGGATAATACACGAGGGAATGATGAAGCGTGTGCTGGAAGACCATTCACCATTGTTACAGATGTCAACATTGTAAAGCTGCGGAGAAGTAGCAAAATGACAGAAGGTTAACCTTACACAAACTTTTGGCTTCACTTGGCATCTCATTCGAATGGGTTCATAATAAAGGCACATTCAGAAACACATCCAAATTGAGAGCCTGGGAGTCACCCATCGTGACAAAAAATCTATAAATGCATTGTATGTGTGCCAGGTGGGTACCCAGAAACCTCACAGAAGAGCAGATGAGAGGACTAGTTGAATCATGGCAGCACTGACTGAAATGAATGAGATAACACTGGATCACCCTCCATATAGCCCTGACTTAGTGCCCCGTGATTTCTGGGAATTCCCAACAATGAATAAACAACTATGCGAAAAGAAATTCCCAACAGATGATGAATTGAAAATGCCACATCTGAAACACTTAAAGTGATGTCACAAAATAATCTACTGCACGTCTTTGAATCATTGTTGAAGCGCTGCAAAAAATTTATTGAATGTGAAGGACACTAATTTGAAAAATAAAATTGTTCAGATCCTTTGGAGTCATCTGAATCTGATTAAAAAAATCAGTCACATTACTTTTCAATCAGCCCTCGTAAATATATATCATAAACAAATGAACAGCGGCGCTACAAGGATTTGAATGTTCATATATTTAGCAAGCTGACGTTTTGGGGCCCATACGCTTGACAAAGTGGCATATGTACCCCGAAACGTCGGCTTGCTAAATATACTACCATTCAAATCCTTGGAGTGCTGCTGTTCATTTGTTTATGATATCTACTGCTCTATCAGGAGGCACCTGAGTACATTATTTATTGGGACTGGGTGCAGGGCTATTCTACAGTTTATATATATAGTTTATATATATATATATATATATATATATATATATATATAAAATCTGTATTTAAATTTGCCAATGCATTTCTAACCTGCTCAATTACTGTATTGATATAATTGGCAGATAACCAAATAGGACTCAGCAATTGTATCATAATGTGCTAATGATTGCTACTAAACAGGACAGCTTCTATCACCACATGGGACGTAGATATGAGACCAGCGGCCGAGGTGCCGCCAGTCTCAATACTGACAAGGATATCCTGACAAGTGACTTAAGATAGGCATCAAAATACTGATGCCTAGCTTAATCCCGATGCCGGAACACCGAAGGACGCCAGCCCAAAGGAGGTAATCCGGGACGCCCTTAGCGTTAGACACGTGTGGGGGGTTAGGTTTAGGGAGTGTAGCGGGATTAGAGTTAGGTTTTGGGGGGAGGTTGGGGTTAGGCACCACTCGGGGGGAGGGTTAGGCTCCCCCAGGGGGAGGATATGGTCAGGCACTCCCCCCAGGAGGGTTAGGTTTAGGGTGTGGTAAGGGTGTTTAGGGTTAGTCACCCCCAAAGGGAAGTTATGGTTAGGTACTATCGGGAAGGTTAGGGTTAGGCACCACTAATGGAGGGTTAAAGTTAGGGGGGAAAGGGATATGTATAGGATACTTACCTGCCCTGTCAGGATTTTCTCCCTTCGGGCTGCCAGTGTCGGGATATGAACCAGTGGCCATTCAGCCACTGGGACTTCATACCCATTCCCACCACATGGGTATCTGTGCAGGTATACAATTTGGTGACTTTTGGTGTTTTCCTGAACATTAGATTAATAAGGATCCAGATCATCTGATTTTCATGTTACTTCAGAGGTAATTTTGCCAAAGGGCTAGGACTTTCTACATGCCACTGCTTAACACAATAGAAATATTAAAATTAAACATCAGTCTTATCTTCTCCTATAGACTAAACCAGTTAATGGCATAATTAGACTATGTAATCATTTCCATTTCTGACATTTACTTCCACCTCCACCTTGAAGAAGAAGCTTCAGTCAGGGGCATATACATATATATATACATACACAGCACTAGCTTGGCACTCATCCATTACTGCATTTGTCTAGGCACCTTCCGTTAATAATATACACATGTACTGAAGAGATGGCGGTGGCACTCCAATGGAATAATGAGTAGTCAGAAGACTTAAATTCTATTTAAAGTTTCAATCTATTAAGATTTTAATCAGGAATATCTTAGAAAAATAGACACTTATATACACCAAGAAATCACCCAAATGAATTTCAGCCGGGCTCCATCTGAGTGGGGTCTGACATCATCACGTTGCACATCGCAGAGGGTGTGACATCAGTGGCTCCAAGGAGTTGCTATGGCAGCAATAAACAATTTGTTCAAGTGATTTTACCACCAACCATACACAAATGTGATAAACTGAACAATAAATATCACAAGAATTGATGTAGTGTTATGCAAAAGCATAAAAAACAAACACTGTTGCATTAACTAAAGCATTTGAGTGAAAGACATTAATTTAATCCATATGGCTGTACTGTATTGAGCGTATGGATCCAACGAGCTTCACACTGTAGCAAAGCATTGTATCTGTCACCACCTCTCAGACTCTTAGGGATGCAATCAATCGTCTAGTAACGCAACGTCGACAGATTGTGTCGACATTCCCTGAAATGCCTTGCCACAGGTTGTCCATTAACTTTACTTTCAAGGGCCTGTCTAATGGACGACTTGTGGAGAGCCATGCATTCATTAAACTTCCGCATAATTTTAACTATATATAGAAACCCACAGGGACATCTCATACAGTAAATAACAAACTGACTAGTAGAGGTTAGAATATGTCTGATTTTGTACCTTTTCCCTGAGTGTGGGTTCACAAATGTGTCTCCCATTTCCAAATGGCTGCAAGGTGTTCAGCTTGGGGGTTTAAAATGCTTAATATCCATGTGGATTAGTCAGCCACGAATATTTTTCCCACACCTATAACAAGGATGGAATTTTTTAACAAAGGTAAATCATCATCAGAATTTATAATTGGCCAAAAACATTTTGCTGTTTTAGTCAACTTATTACTGCTAGAAGTATATTTGTCGACCCAAGTTGTCTTATCAGCCATGACATTACATTTAACTGGTATCAAAGTGTAATTTATAGGTACCTCCAGTGCCCTTTATCTAGCTTATTTGTGCTATTTCAGAGGATATCCTCTACTTAGGAAATTTTCTGTCATTTCATCCATCTGACTAATTTCTTCAAAAGGGTCACTCCACATTCTGTGAACCCTTAAAAATTATGAAAAAGGCAAACCTTTAATTTATGAAGATGATGGTGACTTAAGGCATGTAACAAAGTGTTTCAAATGTAAATTTAATGGTTGGATTGCTAGCATTTACTGAATTCATCACATTGACAAAATCATCCTTACTGCCTACCCACAACATAAACACGTCATCTACAAAATGTGTCTACATTCTGATAAATTTTGTGTGCACAGCACGGTGTTACACAGAGACAGATCAATTCTTTTGTCGCAGTAATACCCCTATTGTTGAGAATGTTAGTATTAGTATAGAGACTAACAATGTCAACAGTACAAAGACAATAGTTATCAGACAAATCTTGTATTTCCTGTCTTTTTAACAAAAAAGTAATATCTTTAAGACATGTCTCTTCTGCTTGAATTACCGGTTGTAGGTAAGGATCTATAAATCTTGAAATGTCATAGTAGAGTGAGCCTCTCACAGAAATTATGGGCCTGCCTAGTAGTCTCAGGGGATTCTTGTGAAACTTAGATAGTGTGTAGAAAGCCAGAACTTTTGGTGACTCAGGTAGAAGTGCTGGGAGTGTAATCTTAGGGATCAAATCATTATCAACTGCAGATTCAACTGGCTGCATTGGCTGCAGTCAGTCTGGCACATAAGCACAGGTGCTTCATTTACTTTTTTGGAGGACAGACTTTTAATGTGTTAATTATTTTTTTTTTACACTGCAAAGCATCATGCTTATGAAAATCACCATCATCATATATCTTTACACTAAAAGCCAAGCACCAGCAAGAGATATGCCTACTGATAGGTATATATGAAAAAAAAACATCCGTTTTGTCATGATTAAATTTACACAGTTGCTATCCTCAGTCTTGTATATCAATTCAATACCCGTATCTCCCTTTCTTAGTGCTAGGAGTAACAAGACATGCATAAGACATGCATATGCATACTAGGTGTGCATTCATGGTGTAAAAATGGGTATTTTATATTAGAAATGGACTTACATCCATCTCTACATAAGGCCCATTATCTGTGGCTTATTTGTAATGTGCAGCCTTTATAAACTAAAATACCACACATACTGTACTGGTACTTAAAGTAGTATCACACTATTTGATTAGTAATATTGGGATCTCATTTTAGATTCATTTTAGATTTTATTATTTTTTTAATTTCAAATATTGTTTTCACTTTCATTTCATGTTATAATTTATAGGTTCAATTTATGGTAATGGGCACCAGATTTACATCCAGTTATATCTACTTTTATATCTGATAATTTGAGAACCAGTTAATTTACAGTAGTCTGCCATGTTTGAGCAGAATCTGGTGTTTTTATTTGGAATGTGGATTAAGAATCTATAAATTATTTTGTTTTATAAATTAACAACAAGTTCTATAATCATTGATTCAAAATATCAATTGCATAAAGTTTAAGAGAGACACATTTTCTCATCCAATCAATCAAATGCTATTTATAACTCTTCATGAAACTTCTCAATAAAGATATAGAGAAAACAAAATTCCTAGAATTCCTAGAATTTAATTAATAAAAAATCTGCAATAGTGGGTAGCTAAAAAACATAAAAGTGAGAACCTTAGCGGGAGTGGGTATGGGATCTGGCACCACCCCCAGATGATTGCTGCTGGGAGTAGGTGAGGTAAGGGATAGTCATGAGTTCTATCTCTACACAAATTAAGGAAACTGCATATAAACTTTACTATCAGTGGTATTACATGCCAGACAAACTTTGCAAAATGTTCTGTACTTCCTCTCAGAGCTGATGGCGGAACTGTGGACATAGAGGTACACTACTCCACATTTGGTGGACATGCTCTCATATTGCCTCATTTTGGAAGGAGGTTCTCTCACTTGTCAATTACCTCTCTGGCCTCTCGCTCTCATTGGATCCATGGGTGTTCTTGCTCTCGCAACATTTTTCACTGAACAAATTATTCTTTTGGCTACAGCTAAATCTTTGATAGCCAGAAATTGGAAATCTCCTGTCCGACCTGCAATTTCTGCTCTTAGGAATTACATTTGGTACACTGCTAGCATGGAGAAGATTACCTACTACCTACATTATTGCTCTTACAAAGTGAGATTGCTGTCACTCACAAAATTTTTGGAGCTGCTAGTTCACAGAATACACACATGCAGTCTATGTAACTGAGGTCTGAGCAGAAGATAAATCTGTGCAGATGGGATAAGAGTGGGGTGGTGGGAAGAGACAGAGCAGTGTGGATGGGGAGACAGAAAGGCATGGAGAGGGGGGAGATTAAGCAGCACAGATGGGGGGAGCCAAAGTTATGCAGATGGGTAGAAAACAGTGGTGTGGATGTGGGGACAAAGTGATGAAGATGGGTGGAAAACAGTGGTGTGGATGCAGGGGAGACAGTGGCATGGTTTGGGAGAACAAACCAACGTGGATGGGGTATAGAATGGCTTGGATGCAGGAAGACAGAGCAGTGCAGATGAGTAAAGACAGATTGGTATGGATGAGGGAATACAGACTAGCATAATGGGAGAACACACATCAGTAGGGATTGTGGCAGACAGATTGGTGTAGATGATGGTGAAGAAATAATGGTGCGGGTGGGTAGGACAGAGTGGTGCAGATGGAAGAAGAAAGACTGGTACAGATGAGGGGAAGGCACAGTGGAATGGCTTGGGGAAGGTAGTGGTGCAGATGGAAGAAAACAGAATGGCATGGATGAAGGAAGATAGGGCATGCAGATGGGGAAAGACAGATTGGTGTGGGTGGGGGAGTAAAAAACTAGCACAGTTAGGAGACCACACAGCTGTAGGAATTTGCGAAAGATAGAGCACAAAGGAGGTGAAGATAGTGGACATGCATAGACAGAGTATGATAGTTTTAGAAATTAGGGAGCTGAATGTGTATTCTGAATGAGATGGATGTATGGAAATGAAAAGGATGTTGGAACCTATTGGAATTGTTGTGGTGAACGAATGGGAAGATTGTGGGCACTGAGTGGGATGTGTGTGTCACAGAGTGCTGAATCTGCAGTTAACCACAGGGTGTGATGGCATACTATATCTGTATTGCGCAAGGACCACGTCCGTTAAGGCATCAGTCTTAATGATTGTAATTTCATTACTTTTTTAAGTTTGAGTGGCAAAAATTCTGTAGGTTTTGTGAAATTTCAGTTCATGTCTAAGAAGTCTTAATGGGACATGTGAAACCATAAGGTATTTTGTCTATGGAATATATATATATATATATATATATATATATATATGGGTGTGTGTGTGTCAAGGGTGCGGCACATGTCTATAAAAAAAACACTCCAATCATCATATAAATGCCATCAACATTTTAGTGCTTTACTGTACTATCTTCAGGATAGTGCATTAAAGCACTGAAACGTTGATGGCATTTATATGATGTCTGGAAAGATTTTGTACAGACAAGTGCAAAACCTTTGACACACTTTATGGAATTTATGTGAAGGCACTGATTGCAGCTAAGTGGCTTGTTGTTTGGAGTGCTGGACTACACAATATTGTATATATATATATATATATATATATATATTTACAGCATACTTTTTTTAAAAATAGCTTAAAATACAGGTGCTGTATTCATGTAATAAACATCATAAGTCCATTGATCAACCCAATTAAGAGCCAGAAGGAGACCAGCACATTGGTAATAACTTGTAAAAAAGGTCTGGTCTATTCACATATAGCAGCATACAGTAGTTACATCATTTAGATATTAACAGGCATGCACTGTTTCCTTATATTTTTCCTTGTTTTCTATTCCCCTTCCACTGGGAAACTAGAATTGAGACTAATTACATGCCTTTATTCTTTACTAATAAACTATGATTAAGTTTTATTCATTGAATACCCACGGTTTTAATATTCCCAATAAAAGAGGTCTAGCTCTAGATACACTTCATAAAGAGAAGGCAAAGGTGGTTGCTCTTCAGGAAACCCACTTTTCATCTCTAGTTCCCCCTATTCTGTGTAACTCCCATTAGCCTACTGCTTATTATGCCAATGGTCCCATCAAGAGAAACGTCTTAGTTGGCTGAGAAAAATGGTCATAATCTCATGTTAGTAAGGAAGCTGGAAGATAGAGAGTTGACATTGGTTTCTGTCTATGCCCTTAACCCCTAACTCACACCAATTGTCTTTCTTGTGCAAATTGTTAGTGACCCTTCAAACAGTTCAACAAGGCCATCTGGTACTCATGGGCTATTTAAACTTAGTGTTAGATGATAAGTTAGATAAAACACCAATTGTTTGTGGCTCTTCAGCAGGACAGAACTCTTTTGGTTCCTTGCAACGTCTGCTTGCCGAGTTTGATCTATATGATGTCTGGCGGTCCCAATCCCCTTTAGTTAAAGACTATACCTATTTCTCTCATGTGCATAATTCTTACTCACGTATTTATTTAATATTGCTCGACAAGTGGATGCTGCAACACACCCATAGATCCAACATTATTTCGGTGGTATGGTCTGACCATGCTGCGGTGTCTTGGATGTGGGACTGTTCCCTCCAAAAAATTTCTCATAGGCAGTGGCAATTCCCAGAATATTTACTTTCCTCCCCTGGAGCGGTTTCATCTCTTTCTGATACCTTGTCTACCTATTTTTTGACTAACTCCCCCCTCGACGCATCAATTCCAATATTTTGGTGCACTCTTAAAGCAGTGGTAAGGGTGTAGCCATTCAGATGGGGTCTAGACTGCAGAGACAATTTCTCAGCCATCAGGTTGTTTTGGAAGAGCTCCTTCAGCAAGTGGAATCATTGAATAGGACTCAATCCTAGAGCTTACTTAAAAGGGAGTTGGTTTCTATCAGGAACCAGCTTCATAAGTTGTTTATGACTCACATGCAATCTGCATATACTAAATTGCAACAAAGATTCTATACTTTGGGTAATAAATCAGGCAAGTTCTTAGCTAGCAAGCTTCACGCTTGTCACCTTAGGAAAATAATTATTGCTATACAGACTGGGCAGACTTTATTAAAACCTTTGGATATTGCGGGAGAGTTTTCTCGATATTATGAGAAATGATATAATTTGAAATGTGATCCATTGGTCCCTCAACCTATAGCTGCCCTTATATACTCCTTTTTGAAAGACCTGAACCTCCCTAAGTTGAAAGAGGAGGATTTGGAATCCCTCAATTCCCCATGGACTGTTGAGGAAATTTTTGGGGGTTATTATGTCTTTACACTCCGGTAAGGCTCCTGGTCCGGATGGATTCACCAACTCCTTACATTAAAATTTTTCATCTGATCTTGCCCCCACACTTAATAGTCTTTTCACATTTGTTACTAAACACATTTCCCTCCCCAGGGAAATGCTACAAGCTCAGTCTATCACTATTCATAAACAAGAGAAAGACCCCTCTTTATGTCAAAGCTATAGGCCAATTGCCCTACTTAATACTGATGTTAATTTTTTTTACAAATTAATTGCCAATAGATTGTCCCTATATATCCCTCAACTTATCCATCCAGACCTGCCAGGTTTTGTACAGGGTAGACAAGCGTCTGATAATACCTATAGAAGTTTTTACCTAGCCGAGAGAAATATGAATCTGTATTTCTTTCTGTAGATGCCAAAAAGGCATTTGATCACCTCAATTGAGATTTTTTCAATGCGTTCTTATTGAGATTTGGATCACAGGGTGAGATAGCGACCTCTATTTGTATAACCTATAGCAGTCCTGCCACTTCAGTACTGAGTAATGGCTTTGAATCTCCAACTTTTGTAATTTCGAATGGAGCTAGACATGGGTGCCCAATTTCACCATTTATGTATGTTCTTGCTTTTGAAACATTTGCTGCTACTATTTGCAACTCCTTATCTTGACCTGGGATTCAGATAGGCACATCTCCTATCCCTGAGTTTAATTGCGGACAACGTGATTCTTTTTGTCACTGATTCTATCTCCTCTCTTCCTACCCTACATAATATTATTGATCAATTTAGAGCAGTGTCTTTTTACAAACTCAATACCACTAAAACTGAGGCTTTACCATTCCATCTGCTACCTGAAACCCTGATTAGACTCAAGACTCGTTATATAAATATATTTGGAAGAAGGACTTCATTTCTTATTTAGGTATCCACATCTCTAATAATCTGCCTAGTCTAGCAGAAATTAATTTTAAGCCCCCTCTGAAACAAATTGATGCTCTATTGAAATGATGGATAGGCTTTGAAGTCTCATGGTTGGGTAGACTAGCTGCGTTCAAGATATCAGTTCTACTGAAACTAATGTACTTGTTTCATACGATGAAATATTTGGTCCCCACACATTTATTAGACAGATCCATTCCCTAATTTTGCGCTATATTTGGAAAGGCAAAACTCCTAGGATTGCTTATAAATGTTTGAGACTGGCCAGAAGTTTGGGTAGGTTGGAGGTTCCTGATTTATCAGCATATCACTATGCCTGTTTAGTGTCTCAGATCAGTGATTGGTCTTTACCCCCAAGTACTAAACCCTGGGTAAATTTAGAGAAGATGCTTTTCCCACATTTCCCTTTATTAAAGTTGATATGGACCCCTAAACAAATATGCCCTCTGATGCCAGATATTCCCCAGGCCATATCTGATTCCTTAAAAACATGGGATCTCACAGTAGTTTCCACTAAAGGGCTATTCCTCCCGACTCGCAACCTTTCCCTATTTGCTCTTTCTCATTTAATACCTTATCTTAATGTCTCGCTATTGCACACATGCGACCTCACTACCATTGCTGATGTGATAGATAATAGCTCCATTATATCTTTCTCTTCTCTGCAAACACAACTGTTCACATATTCTCATATTAATCATTGGCTCTCTAGCATGCTCAGAACCTTTGGTTCTCTATACCTCATGCCACCCAATATATTGTCTAGATAATCATCTGGTAATTCTAGAGGCTTTATATGGTTTTGTTACACCATATATCAGGATCATGAGGAAGAGAGTAAATCCTCAGCGCACTTACAATTGGAATCTGATTTGCAAACTACATTCACACCTCAGCAATGGGAGTCAATCTACCTAACTGCTTATCACTATTCTAATAGGGGTATTCAACATCGTTTTTTGCATTAATATTGCACTTTTTAACGTTTTTGCGTTAATATCACTTGTTTTAGTTTTACACCGTATTCAATATCAAAGACTTATAGCAGTTTTGAAAAATCTTTGATAAAAAACGGTGATAACTTTTCACCATTGAATAGGTGTTGAAAAAAGTGCAGAATTGGGGTTTAGGGGTGCAGGCTTAAAAAAAATAGCCTGCACCCCTGAGAATGACATTTAAAAAAGGACTGTATCAAAAAAAGTAACAAAAAAAATAGGGACACCCCAAAAAATTAATTTAAAAATTGGGGTGCAAAAAAAAAATGGCAAAAAATTGTTAAACAATAGGGAAATAGGTTCAGGGATATTCTGCAAGTAAGTTTTCTAGAATAGAATTATAGTGGCAGGTGCACAAATGCAGAATTTAAAAAAAATTACTTTAGGGACACCAAAACATGCTAGTACCCATTTTCATGTACCCCAAATTTGATGGGACCATAAAATCTGGCCAACCCAGTCCAAATTTTGCTGGAGGAACTGGATTGAAAGTGAAGATATATTTCACATATTTTAGATTTGCCCCAAGATTCGAGCATTGTGGAGTGAGGTGTTTACATTAGCCTATAAAGTTTTACATGTATGTTTTCAGTACTCACCCTCCCTGGCATTATTTCACATCTACCCTTTGGATTTGTCTAGCCCTGTACAACATATTCTTGGCCATATATTTACCAGGGCGGCTATGGCGCAGAATTGGAAAAGTATTTCTCCTCCGCCACTCCACAAAATAATACGTAAGATACATTATGCTTTCCTAATGGAAACATTGGGGGTACCTTACTCTTCTACAGCTTCACCCTTGATCAAATGGTTTAGTGGGCACAAATTAACTACAGACAGATGGGGAAGGCCATTGTTTCTTCTCGAAACTTCCTAAATGCCTTCATTTCATTTCTAATAAGGTTGCTTTGCTACACTGCTATTGTGCTAATACGTCTGTTACTATCCATATTTATGGTATGTAATGTATTTGTTCTTATTTTTTTTGCTCTTATTAAGTGTATTGATGTAACAGTTGTTATTGTTTCTGATTCCCTCCATACCCTCCCATTTTTTCCTTTCTGTATCACTTCCTTTCTGTGGTTCATGGACTAAATTTCTAATAAACACTATTGATGATAAATATTAACAGGCATGGCACTTATCATGTTCCATTCTGCCATCATTGGCTTCTAAGCCAATACAGGTTGAGTCTCCCATATCCAAAATGCTTGGGACCAGGGGTATTTTGGATAATGGAATATTCCGTATTTTGGAATAATTGTATACCATAATTAAATATCTTGGGAATAGGACCCAAATATACACACAGAATACATTTATGTATTATATACACCTTATACACACAGCCTGCAGGTCATTTTATACAATATTTTAAATAATTTTGTGGCTCAAGCAAAGTTTGTGTACATACAGTACATGAAATTCATTTATGTTTAATATACACCTTATACACACAGCCTGAAGGTAATTTTATACAATATTATTTTAATAATTTGTGCCTTAGACAAAGTTTGTGTACATTGAACCATCAAAAATCAAACGTTTCATTATCTCAGTCATGCCAAAATTATTCCGTATTTCGGAATATTCCATATTTTGGAATATTTGGATATGGGAGACTCAACCTGTAATGGAACTATGCTGCCATTTATGAATAGAGTTTTTTTTCAATTTATTACTGGAGTGCTGGTCTCTTTCTGACTCTGAATTGAGTTTATGAATGGACTTTTATACACATGTGTACACATACACCTAGCCTCCTTTCACATTAAACAGCATATCTGGGTTTTTGGTAAATAAGAGTTTGTTGTGAGCAGCCATAGGTACTTAGTATCCTGGGGCAGAGTTCAGTGTGTGGGGAGGTTGGATCTGCTCAGAGATGTGTGTAATCATTACTCTTACTGGTTTATATCTCGGCCTGTAACATTGTATAATTCTGCATTTCACATTCTATTACATTGGTGCAGAAACCAAGGATTGACATCTCATATATTAAGTTTACTACAGTGATATGACAGCGGTCAGCCCATGGAATGTGGGAACCCCAACACTATGCCTCATGATTTTATAATATTGTAGCTGTGATTCTATGGTAATGGTATGAACCCATTCCATAATTGCTTGTGAAATAGTTAGCACACACTACCCCCACACTTTTCCCATGCTTTCTCTCTCTCCTCTCATTCCCTTGCAGTCAGGCAGGCATAAAGAAGCTCCACCTCACAGATCAGATGACAAGCTTTGTATTGAGTGAATCTTAATGGTATCTGTCAATGGTGTAAGTAAAGCCTTAGCCATTCTTTCTATTGTATGAAAAAAACAAGATTCAGGTACTGACACAATGTATTAAAAAAACAATATTTAATTAGTATTACAGACCCATCATTCACCGGGTCACTAGCAGTTGTCCCCACCTATGGAGTGGAATCAGCATGTAATGCTAGTGGCTGTTTAGCCACCTGATGTAATACTGACAGCTATAGCCCAAAGGGTCAGAATACCGACTGTAGCAGGTAAGTACTCTAACCCTCCCCACCCCCTACCCTATCCCTCCCTTAGAGGTGCCTATCCCTAACCTCCCCCCTAGTGCCTAACCCTACCCACCCCCGGTTAGTGCCTTACCCCCCCTCCCTGCACCCTAAACCTAACCAACCTGGGGTGGTGCCTAACCCTAACTCCCGCTAGTGGTGCCATAAGCCTAACCCCTCCCCCTTTCCCTACACTAACCCTAAGTCCCCCATGGGGGTCCCTAAAGCTATCCCTACCCCCTGTGGCTACACACTAAGACACCTGGCTTACCTTCGTTTGGTAAGCCGGGTGTTGTGATTTAGTAGTGGGGCTAATGAAAGGTGTCGGGATTTTGATGTCTATCTTTAGCCCCATGTCAGGATGTAGTTGTCTGGATATCGGCATGGGGGATAGCTCCCGCCGGTATCCTGACCACATCCCCATAGAACAGTCCTTTTTGCTAAGGGAAGATACATTCTTCAATTTCCTCTTTTGCTTTGCTATGCTGCAGATGCCTTTCTGCACTGTATATGTGAATTTGCACTTAACTGAATTTACAGTCTATAAAGGAAGATGGAAAATGATCATTTATTAACAATAATAATAATAATAATAATAATAATAATAAATAAGCATAATTAAAAGTAAGTCATGATGATTTACTTAATCTATATAACAGAGGAGAAATTATTGCAAAACCATGTTGACAAATTTTGCCTTATGCACACCTCTCCTAAGGAAGACTTAATTGTAGCAAACTTAAAAGGGTTACTTTGTATAATTATTAGTCAAGTTTAGAAAAGAAACTGCAAGATAAACATTTAATCAGAATGCATTATATATGTACACTTATATTCTAAATATAAATATTTACTTTGTTGTTCTTACAAATAAAAATAAATCAATACTATCCAAAAGTAAAAACTATACCTACTATTTGAAGCTTTCAAAGAGACAAAACAGTAGGTACAGAACTTTTTGTTGACTTACTTTTACCAGGAATTATGTATTTTTAGTGCATTTTATACAGTTGCAACTTAATAAGTTATTTAGATGAGGTCTTCATTGTTTAAGCACCTGGGTCTTTATTATTCCCAAATATCATGCAGTTTTTACCAAAGTCAATTTTTATAACATTAAAATCTTTACAGCTGGTCTGATAGTTCCAAATATATGGTTAAAATGTTATTGAGGAGACCACAAGTATCTCGCAGTGTATTGCACATAATGGAGCTGATTTCTAAGTTGAGTGCTAATAAAAAAGCAAATAACTTCCTATCTACAACAAACCATGCTACAATGCAATGGATTGTAAATATATTGTTTATGTACAGTGAAAATTGAACTATTTTTGCATGTGGCCCACAACTGTTAGACTGCTTTATTTTTACACTGCAAATTAGCTTTGAGTTTGGACACACTCCTACCAAACCCAAATCTCTCAGCACATTTTTAATCAGCTCCAATTACAGTGCAACATGATTTTATAAAGGTGCAAGGTTACTTGCTTTTTTTTTCTCTGCTTCCAACTCAGAATCAGCCCCAACATATGTAATGTCTTACAAAACAACACAATATTTTGGGGATGAATATTAGTCTATGTAAATGTCTTCATCCAGACTATTTCAAGTGCATAATAATCATATTATTGTTTGTTTCAAAACTTTATTTACTCCAAATAACATATCTAGGAGACACTGAAAGTGTTTTGAACTCTGTCCATACATTTTAAATATATACTGTATATATTTTACTTTCATGTGTATATATATTTATATATATATATATATATATATATATATATATATATATATATATATATACATGAAAGTTACATGCTTGACAGTTGTTGAACCCAGGCAGTGGTTGAGTGGGTGATGCTGAATATATTTAAGTCAGCTGAAATAAGTCATGAAAAAATAAAACCTTTCAATCTATACACAATACTGTCAAGTCCAGTCAAAAGAATGGATTATCATTATAATCCATTAGACCTAGACAATAAAAGTATTACAATTATACATTTGAATGTAAATTGCCCTTGATCTCAGGCATTTTAGCATTCTTCATTAGCTATGTTTCAATATTATTACCATCATATATATTTTTTCCTTCAACCCTCATTTCCAAGCAAATGATATTTATCTGAGAATAAACTATATGTTACATTTTTGTATAAAAGTAAATCCTTTTTGCATGGATTACAACAAAATGAAAAGAGTAGGGGACATAAAACCATGCATTTCACTGGCTAGGTTCTGGTTGAATGAAATCTGGGATCTATGCCAAATTAAAAAGAGAAGGAAAAAATTTGTTCTTCGCCTGGAATAGCCACAATGTTCATTATTAAGAACAGCATATGAACCACAGGATTTGATTTTAATAACTCCAATGTCTTCATTAATCTTTGCTTCCTGTTTAGTCTCATTATGGCATAAATGCAGAGTTAAAGCTTATTATTGCTGGAGTTTACTTTGGAAACCTCTTTCACCTCATCATGTATTGTTCATTCAAGGACTATCAGGTGTTTGTGTCATATTTTTAAACAGGCTGCCACTGAGAGCAGATGTTTTTTTTTTATTTAGCATGAGATCTAAAGTATAAAAATCATAGCTAACCTGAAATCCATTTTTTTGCTGCTCTTGTGTCAAGGAGCCTATTGCTATCACCTGCAATTGAGCTGATCTTTTCTACATGCTCTATGGGTCCAGATCTAAATCACAACTGCTGATAGCCTACACTGCTTTGTATCTGCAGAACAAATAATGGCCTTTGTTCCACGCAAGTTCCTAAACAAACTTAATCTTTCCAACTCGGTGACAGATGACATTTAGATGTCCTTGTTACCCTTAAAATGAGTTTTATTGACAATCAGAGAACAAAAAGAAGGCCTTGATAAAGCCCAATGTTTTATAGTCTTGCTAACAACATCTTAGCTCTAAGTGCAATGTCTAGAGAAAGCCTGAAGTTGCCCCCATTTCCCCCTGCTTTGCTATATCACCATGACAACAGATATAGAAATCACTTAGTGACTCTAAGAAAGAAAACACTGTGACACAGTACCCCTTGTATAGCGAATCAAACTAAAGCTTTGATTCAAATGGCTATTCAGCTTGGGCATTCATGTAGAGGATGGGGTGGATTTTACACAGGTAACTACAACAGAAAGGCCAGCACGCACTCCAGCCACAGCATATGGTAAAGTCTCTGTTTAATTAATGCATCCTCAATAGAATTTATTCATTTAAATGTGTTTTCTTTTACTTGAAACATCATCAATGTAAAGGTCAACATTAATCAACATCTTGAAACTTTAAAAGACATTAAATAGTAATGCTTTTTATTCCTATGGAACAGAATCTTTTTCAAGTAGTTTTGTTAACTGTGTCAGATGCAACGACGATTCAGAATTCTAAAAAAGATAAATCTAGAGAGGCCTCTACTGGTAGATATATGCATCTATAGATTTGTGTTTCTTTAAACTATTACTATTTTTGTTAATATTTATATGCAAACAATTTAAAATAATTTGTGTTAGAATAATGACCACTTAGCTGCAAAACCTACAAGTATTGAAGTATTACTGTAAAGATAACTAATTTTTTAATTTTTATTTTTAAATAAACATAAAAAATATTTTTACTATGTCAAATTATGAATCTGTATTTAATTTTTAAGTATGACTTAAAATTATAGTTTTGATGGTTTATTAGTTTACTTGTTATGGGCAATATTCATAAGTTTCAAGAGATTTTAAACAAGTTTTTTACATTATATTTTATTAGTCTATTAATAAAAAATACATTGGATATTAAGAAACATTTTATGTTAATATCATTATATGATTGCATACATACAAAAAGGCAAGTAGTATTTTACTGTTGTTGTTTTTTTTCTTATTTTTAATATTATTGTTATTATCATTACTATAATCATTATGTTTTTTTTCTGAAACACAAAGCAATACTGTATATTACACAAAATTTAATATTGATGGATCATGATACAAAAAAATTTAGTGCAATGACACTATACATTAGGAAAATATGTAACTGTTTGCAATCTAAGCAAATTAATCTTTTTGTATGTTTGTCTGTTTTTGAGGAGGGATGCAAGATAGATATAAATCAATTAAATTCAATGGAATGGTGTATTTTTATGCATTTTATACATTTATTTGTTGTTCCATGTATTTAATGTAAATCATATGACAAATGGAAATAATGGACATTTAAATTACTGTAGTTAAAATTATGAAAAGTGCTTAATTAAGATCGCACAATCATTATACACATAAATGTATATCAACATTTGTTAATAAATATTGTTATTGGTAGCAAAATATTTAAATTTAAATTATTATTATGTAATCATGTTTTGATTATGTCTTTATTTTTACATTAAAGACAGTAGATGCTTAAGTTTGCTTTAACTCAGGTGCATCCCTTTTAAAAATAACTACTATGCTATAATTTACCATTTTTACTTAACAAACTATACATTTAATTAAAGCCATATTATTGCAGAAGTCTTCATTAGTTGTCGTCTACAATGTCAGTAGCATGTGTGTTTGTATATATATATATATATATAATATTTCAGTAAGCACACAAATACAAGTGTATATCAATATCGTTTTGTTAACATTATGTTTTTTCCTACATTCTCTGAATTCATGTAGACAATGTGTTTATGTATTCTTAATAGAAGCAAATTGTTAGCAACTATCACAATTGTGTAACCATTACCATTGTCTAGACTGAAGATATAAAAATCAAAACATTCTCGTAATATTTGCTTTATATAATTCATACAAAAAAACATGCTACTACCTCTACATGTGCATTCATTAATTCAGCAGAGAAATGTCTTGTGGCACAATAGGTAAGCTATAATTAAGAGTTCTTAAAATTGTTTGATAACTAATCATTTAAGGACTGAATAACACTTTGTACTTGCTACATCTTTGCAATCAAAATTTAAAGTAGCCTTTTTAGCTCAATTTGTAAATGTAAAAATGAATGACACATTTTTGTATATAATAATAATAATAATAAAACATAATATATATATGTACATGAAAGCATTTTCTTTATTGCTTTTGGTAATGAATATGCTGTAGAAAGCATCAGATTTAATTTATACATGCACACACATACACAAACACACACTTTGTTATCTGTCTTATTGATACAATTTAGGTATATAATAGTTCACTGTTTCCCCCTAGTGGCAAAATACAGATTGGGCCTAAAGTAGTTTACTGAGTTTAACCTTATTAAAGGCTAGTTCTTTCTCCAAAATCATTAAATAAAATAAAAATCTAGACTGTTGTATACTGGTAAAATATGTTGGCATACAAAATGTCAGTAATACAATGTTTTACAATTAAAATAATATTGACACAATTGTATATTTGGGTAAAGTACAAATTGTAGATGTAAATGCAAAAAGAACATTATCTTGCTGAAAGCTTAGTGTAAGACTCACACACTATGTATATATATATATATTTTATATATATATATATATATTATACAACTGGTACATGTAAAAGCTTAAAGCATGTAATTTGTGCTTAAATCATACTTCATTACATGTCTTTTTTAACAAACAATTTATTATTAATTTGTAAATTCTCATAACTTCTCCTGGGCACTCTGTAAATGATACAGTTTAGGTATTGCAAACAATATTCATTATTATATGGATCACATTGATACAGTCATTAAATATATCAGGGCAATTTAAACATTTTGATGATATGAAATAGTATTTTTTTAATTTATACTAATGCTATATATTACTAGAAGCTTAACATACATACAGAACTACAAGACCCTTCATTATATATAAGAAAACACTTATCATTTAAGGTATAATAATTAGTAGTTTAGATACAAAAGAGCATTATCATAATAATATCTATATTTGTAATATATAATATTATATGCCATTTAAATACAAATACCTATAACAAAAAAATACATTCATAAAATTGTGTATTTTACATATATTTATTTTTAATACTAAACTTCAAAAATTAGAACCTGTAAAAAAAGTGCTGATGGGTTATACATTTGATGTTTATTATTATTGTTATTATTATTATTATTATTATTATTATTATTATTATTATTATTATTATTATTATTATTATTATTATTATTATTATTATTATCATCATCAGTAGTAGTAGTAGTAGTAGTAGTAGTAGTAGTAGTAGCTGCAGCAGTGATTGTGGTAGTAGTAATATTAATAGGCTCATCACTGTTTTTATTATTATTAATAATAATCAAATATAAAACTAAGATACTAATTATAAAAGCAGCTATTCTTACATTGTTTCATGCCATTTGTGATTGTGGAATAATGTGACATGAACAACAAATGACATATTTGTATGTAAAATACATTCTACATATCTTAATTATGATAACATTTATGAAACTTTAATAAGCATACCTTATAGACAATTATAATTTCTTAATACCTTGCCAACAACAAATTACAATTACATTTAAGTCAAAATCCTGAATAAAACATATTGTGACAACTGGAAATAATTTGAAAGGCTTTAAACTAAAAACTAGTATTCTCAAATGGTCCAATTGCTTGGGAAGTTTTCCTTATGACAGAATTGAATGCACAATTCGTGTAAGTATTTGATTCATTCAGCAATTCTTATATATCTGAAAGTTGCTAGCAGGATCTGGTTAAAGCCTAAAAATTGCACCTATGGGTTCATGTTGGGCACAACAATTGACTACTGGGGGTAAATTTACTAAAGTGAGAGTTTTTAGAAGTGAGTTTTAAAAGTGATGTTGCCCATAGCAACCAATCAGATTTGAGCTATTATCTACTAGTAGGTGCTAGTTAAATGTTAAGTAGAATCTGATTGGTTGCTATGGGCAACATCACTTTTAAAACTCACTTCTAAAAACTCTCACTTTAGTAAATTTACCCCCTGACATGCAAAGAGACAAAGTCCACTGTAAATCTCCACAGCAAATGTTTTAGTGTCATGATCTTACATGTACTGGTTATGTTATCCTATAATTTGTACATACTAGCACCTTTTAACTTATATTTTGAGGAGTGATTCTGACTGTACCTTTATTATTTAGTTAATTATCAGTTTACAAATCTCTTTAGGGTATTTATTGTTCACTAACTAGACCTTGACAGACAAATCACTTTACATAGGACATATAAAAGTTAGAAACCAGCAATAGCAACACTACTGCATTAATTTTGGTCACTTATATTCTAACATCTGCAGTTCTGTAAACTATTCCCGAAATAACTTGACATGGAAACTCTGTTCTTGCCCATTTTCCTTTATGATGACTTATAATTTGAGCATTCTAAATATACTAACATCAAAACATAAACAAAGACAGCAGTCTTCATCTACAAATCAACTAAAATGTAAAAATTGGATCAAATCCCATTGATATAATTTAATTTGTTTTGACTCTGGAATAATAATTTTAGAATACTTTAAAAGTTAGCAAAAACTAAATGTACAGTTAACATCTAAAAATCATGGTGAGTAAATAATATATAGATTTTTTTGCCAAGTAAACACATATCTTTATACAATTTAAAAATAATTAATTGAAATAACACTAAGTTTTTAATATCTTGATGATGTCTAACAAACCACTAAAAAATTTAAATATTTGTGAATTTTATTATGATTGTGCAGATGTATACTTTAATATTTGTTATTATTAACATCTAGATGCATGCTTTTGTTTTCAGATACACACATGTGTTCAAAATTAAATATATAAATACATTGCTAAATACAAAAAAGTAATAATTCCTGTTCACAATACATTGCTACATAGACCACATGTATAAACACACTTTAATATAAAATGTAGCTGTTTCTACAAATTTATGAGCCAAATATAGAGTTTTGAACCAAATAAAAGAGTTAATTCATACAAATATATCCATCATTGAAAAAAGGTGGAAACTTTTGTCTAAAAAAAACATAAGACTATGGGGGAATTCAATTAGCCCTGACATTTTTTCTGGGGCAAAAAAGGGGCTTTATGCCACATTTTTTACTTTGGTCAATTGAATTAGAGCCCAGTTTTTTCACCCCAAAATTTGTATGTTTTTGAGGGAAAACACATAGAATCCGTCAAAAGTTCATGGGCCTATAGGTTTTCACTGCCTTATCCGCAAAAACAGGATAATTATTGGGGATTTTCTTTGGATCCTGCTGAGGTTTAAAAAAATCCCCAATAATTGCAGCAGTTGGCCACGTTTGGGTCTAATTGGATAGCCCTGGGGGGTCAATTAGCCCACAGTAAATTACAGTGACTAATTGAATCACCCCTATGCCTCCAAAACACCTTAGATATGAAAATGAATGCACAAATATTTTTTCAAAATAGTCTACAAGCTTGATTTTTCCAATTTTTCAGGTAAGAAATAATCTGTAAAATGACCTGATATTTACCTGTACAGACAATCATCTGTGTAAATGGTACACAAATGTAGGCAACCATTCTTCACTATGAGTGTTTTTTTTTATTTCTACTAAGCTACTGTATTATTAAGCTTGGTGGCCACCAATCCCTACAGTAGTGGGAGACATTATTTACTTTGGCCATGTATAATGGATTTATATTTATATATTTAAATGTAGACATCCATACAATCTGCTTTGCATATAATTTTTATTATAGCCTAGTCCCTAATATGCCAATAAAATAGCAGTCACCCAAATCCATCCAATAATGTGCTTTTTGTTTTGTTATTTATTTATTTTTTCAACTGAATAGGCCAAACTAATACATACCGAGACTTGGCTGAGACTCCTTACACTTGCTGGTTTAAATTTGCATTTCAATTAGAGTCTTTTGGCTTGCTTTACATCTCTAACTGATTCATGTCTAATATTATTTGCCTAGCACAAAGCAAACATTGCCTTGCAAGATCCTGAAAATGTAGTACTCTATTGTTGTTTCCAACATCTACATCTGCACTACATCTGTGTAACAGCAAGTGGAATGGCACTCCCCTATTGCCTTTAAAAACTGGATCACTTACTGCATTTACTCATTTTTATTGTTTCATTTTTAGTAAATGGAGCTTTAACAGAAAATGTGTTGAAAAAAGTATTTGTATTATCATCAGTATAAATAAAACCTTTAATCTGCTTGCATCATTGTGCTAGTTTTCTTTTTTGGTTCCAATAGTGTTTAGCTATTACAAACAGGATAAAGTTCAAATTCCAATCTTAACATACCAAGAGGGAAATGTACTGGAGTATGAATTGGTCAACTTGACAATTTTTTGTATGAGTTGCAATTCACCATATTGAATATAGGCTAAATTGCCCAGCTAGTTATTAGTGGACTGGAAATCAAGAATTATGTCTTATCTTCAATATAAGACATAGCCAATCAGAGCATTCCAAGCTCCTAATTGGCTGTGTCTTCTATTGAAGATAAAATATAGCTCCTGATTGACTGTACAGCTATTAAATAGCTAGGCAAACAGATTTGAACTCATTATGTACCTGGAGCTCTTTTAATCAAGCTGCATTTGACCTTTGGGTTATTTTTCCAAATCCCATTGGACTACATAAAATCAATCCTAGACTGAGGGAACAGGTAAGTATTAGGTTAGGGAATTATTACTTTTTTGACTATTTTTGTTATTACCAAAAATGAAGGTACTATTTTTATTTTATCAGTATGCTAGCAATATTTAAGTAATTCCAGGAGGTCATATTGTTATAGGCCATTACTCACTTCTTATTCTTCTTGATCTCTTTGCTGCATTTGACATTGTTGACAACCTTCATACAAACACTACAATCCCTAGGTCTTTAGGACACAGATGTATCCTAGTTATCATCCTACTTATCAAATTGCTCACTCAATGTTTGTTTCTCTTTTAGGTCCTCTGCCTATCTGTGTGCAGATGATACTCAAATCTACCTATCCTCTCTAGATTTGTAACCATCTGTATTGGTCTGCATTACTAAATGTCTTTATGCCATTTCATATTGGATGTCATCTTGCAACCTCAAACTTAATCTTTCTAAATCAGAGTTAATAATATTTCCACTGGCCAATAGTAGTTACCAACCTTATATCTTTATCACTGTTGATAACTCGACAGTCAACCCAACCACACAAGCCTGCTGCTATTTGTCATTGTTGAATTGTCCTTTGTTTCCCACATTCAATCTTTTTTTAAATTGTTACAAACATCTAAAAAAATTAGCCAGAAGAATATGCCTGTATCTTGCAAAAGACACTGCAAAAATGCAAATTCATGAACTCATTAACTCTTGCAGTGATTACTGCAATATTCTCCTTATTGGTCTTCCCCAAAATAGACTCTCACCACTACAGTACATTTTGAAAGCAGCTGTTAGTCTGATTTTTATTGCTAAATGTTAATTTTAATCCCTCCATTAAATTACATTTATTCTACCGAGTTCAATATAAAGTACTTTTACTTACACATAGGGGTATTAACCAAACTACAACGACATACATTTCTTTGCTTATCTTAAAATATCTCACAACCCAACCTCTGCGCTCTGCACAATATCTACGTTCTCATTCACACTCATTACCTGCTCCCATTCACGGTTACAGGGCTTTCTGTAGAATGACCTCCCATGCACAGTAAGACTTTCCTTTAGTCTCCAAACCTTCGAGAATTTCACAAACTCTCACCTCTTCAGGCAAGTTTATTAAATTCCAAAACCACCAACATAATCTCCTTAAGCTATCATACCGAAGTACATCCCCTCTATGCAGTCTACACATAAATTTACATATATTCTCTTTGTTTGCTTTTATATCCTGCAGACCCCAGGCCAACATTTTTGTGTGACTGGTGCTATATAAGTGACTGTTAATAAAAATAACAATAATAATAATAATAATATTAAGTTGAAAAGGGTCACTACTTTATTTTTATTTTTCAAATGGAGCTATAGTTAATTTCACGTAATATTATAAGGGCATTACTAATTACTTTTATTTTGCTAAGGGGGAACAATTTTAAGTATAGATAATCTTATTATTATTATTTTAACATGTCAAGATAACATAAACTGCCACCTCCCATCACTGGCAGTTTTTACTCTTCAAATTGCTGGGTACTACATGTGGTGCATTGAAAAGACTTAGATGTCACTGAAAAAGTCACACTCTATTACATTCCCCCCACATTATCCAAAGTCACCATCAATGTCCTTACTTCCGCTGTCTCATCTTTAGTTACATTCACAAATGCAACATTTGCTCTTCATGTTGCTTCCTTTTCCTCCACTATAATCACCTCTTCTCACAGGATATTTTGTGTTGCACATATTCCCTGTAACTTCTTCACATCACTAGACTAAAGGCTTTCCAAGTCTTCCACAGTTCTCTTAAGATTGATTTCTTCAAACAAGCACATACAGATGTGTCCTCATTCACATTTCCTTTTTTGCTTCATTGGCACAAGATGCCAGCACGGCTAAGTTGCTCCACCATGAGCAAAGATTGGATAGATTAAAACAGTTTTCACAAGAATTCATATAAAGTAACAGATAAAAGTAGCATATTTAAAAAAAAATCTCAAGGCATAGCTAAATCGCAGAGTCCATTGCATGGTAAATTTGGCCATATGGCTTGATTTGAGGAAAGGTGTATGTGAAAACATCTGTAACATGACTGTATTATAACAGATTTTGCTCACATTAACTTTATATCTTTTTCCACCACTACTGTATAATTTATAATGTACTCTCGTGGTTTCACCTTCTGTGTTCCTTAATATGTTTGTTCTACTCTTTTAGATTCTAAAATATTTAAACATTCATGCTGTGCTCTGATTCTTTTTAAATTTCAGAATTATGCAATACTTGTAATACCCAGTATACTCAGTATACTATTTACTTTGTAAGTTACTGATGGAAATATTTGTGTTTCATGAATTCATTATCTAACAACTGCTACTAGTAATGATAATAAAAAAATTCTGATTAATATATCTGAAATACAGAAAGAAGTGTGTGCAGTGTACACAAAACCGTTCACCATACAAAAATGGAACTTATATCAAACATTCTAAATCTAACTCAATTGTGTATAGAGACTGACCAATAAAATAAATTAATAATTTTAGTGGATTTTGAGTGAAAATAGAATTAAACAACAAATGTATTCATCTTGTGCCATGGGTCAAAGCTGAAATGTAGAATATTTGTATCAAAAGATTCAGAATCTTCAACCAATATATATTTTTCTTCTCTTATTTCCTTAAGTTAATATTCAGGGGATCGCTGATATCTCCTGGATACAGCCCTGCTGCATTGATTTCCACACTCTGGGGATGTGGAAATTAGGCAATTCATCAAATTCTAAAATATTATGTATTTTTGGAATTTTATGGTGTTACTGTATGTCATCCTCACATGGCGTACATTTCTCAAATGGCTTGTGAAGCAGTGGGACAGCAGCAGGACTCCCCTCCTCCTTCCTCCTGCTTATGTGCTCCATCCTGGCCAGCTGGCGGATGCGCAGCACTGATTAGAGCTGCAGTAAGGTAGGTGCAGTAGGAGAAAAGTATCTATTATAAGGAAAGCTGTGATTGCAAAAATAACAGCTTTTTGGAATAGATACTTATGGAGAGGATGAATTATGAATTCCTCAGGTAATTAGATTGAAATCCATGTGAGTTCTAAACCTAATTATTTCCAAATAATTTTATGTGTTAATGAATAGACCCCACAGAATTGATTCAAAAAGTTGTGACCCATTTGTTTACTTCTTTGCCAATCTATTGCTATTTACATACCCTGCACTCTGGTGATGGTGAGCCCTGGCCCTGTGATGACATTTTACTGTTGCAACATAATGTATAAAATATCCTACACTATTAGTCTGGCATATAATTGGACTTCAAATGTATATAGAACAGTATTAGATATTATTGATGCATCAAAGAAGAGATACATGGGTGGTTCAAGTTATCTTATACAATATCAGTAATGAATGAAACTAAACTTCTAGAAAATAATATATAGAGCAGTCATAGTGTACAAAACGGTTTACACAGAGTATACAATGCCAAAGTACTAAGCATATTTCAAATACTAAATATTTCTTTTATTGCAAAAAAATATCACACATGTCCTTTTCATAAATATTATTTTTGTATGATATATTAAGCAGTGAGACATTTTCAGGCCATATTTAAAGTTGAGTAGAAGGAAATATCATTGTAAACTTTGAAGTCAAGGGATCACATATGTACTATAAACACAAATGTACCATGTTAATATAGAGAAAGGAAAAATGAAGTCTGGTTTGCGATCTAGCTGAATCTATTTTGGATAAGGCAGCACAAACCTAGGTCAAATTATAATTTTTCTCAAGGGACTCCATTGTCAGCTTGATTTGAAGGTGAAAACCAAGTTAAACTGCAAGGGATAACCATTTAATTTCACTTGTAGATGAAGATTGTTAGAATTGTCCTGGCCAATCTTTAGGTAACTGATTTATAGGATACTATAGCTATTTATTATCATGTGTCACTGGTACACGCTAAGTGAACCATTCACATTCCAACACCAATATCTGCAATAAATAATTTTGGCATCCAAGTCAAAATCTTTCGCTAACTATGTCTTTCTCTACCTTCCTCCATCCATACATATCACAAAATGGTGTTGTATGGTATTTCTGGGATAGCTAATTTATATTCTCCTGTGTCTATCCATGGCTATGAACAATTCTAACAAATAGTGTAAAAGAAAGAAATTAGCACTATTTGCAATGTTTAAATGCAAAACGCTGCCTAAGAAGACAGTGTTTTCAGAGACAGTTTAAAAACAAGGTGGTGATGATAATTGTCCCACAGAGAGTAGAAAGAGCTGACTGGGCATCTGATCCTAGCTTCCCCAATGTAATGTAATTGAACTGCTACTTGTCAGCGAAGCAATGTCCACTCATTTTAAATACCTGGGTTACCAATTATTATGCTCTAGATTGGCATTTATACATTTTAACCTGGAATTTGCTGCCCATCTATGGTTATTGTATGGTCATTGTGCAAGTAGGTTTGTGGGGAGGGTTCACCTTTTTTCATCTTATTCTGTATTAATAACCACTATTTATATAGCAAACATATGGTATGCAGCACTTTACAGAGAATATTTATCCCTGAATCATTTGAGCTTACAATCTATACTCCCTGCCACATGGACATACATATAGAAATGGGTAATTTTTTTCTCAGAATCCAATTAAACTACATGCATGTTAATTGTTGGACGTAACCAAAGTACCTGGAGGAAATGCACACATCATGGGGAGAATATACAAATGCCACACAGATAGGGCCAAAACTGGACAATAGTGATTCTAGGCTTAAAGACTCAAGTGTAAACATATCAAGAGAATACTTAACTATGTGGGGGGTAAGTAAACTGGAGTGTTTTTTTTTTAATATAGTTTAGCTTTAAAAGTGGCTTACAGAACCTGTCCCATCACATGCTCTCTGGTGTTCCAGAAGTCTCATGAGCCTACTGAACCTGAAACATCATGAGGCATTAAGAGCCCCTGGCATATTAGGGTATTGAATAGTACTCTGCCCTACCCCCTGCTTACTGCCAACAGTTTACCCCATGTGCTACATCCAGGATAGACAAGATACAATTCTTGCACTCTATCACTAATCATTCCAAGGGGAATGAGTAGTGTCACCTATAAAATGTTCTGGGTCACTACGTTTCATCACCTCCTTCATGACTATTTTTAGCACTTAATATTTCCCCAGCCCAACATTGCTGAACGGATGGTTATTTCATTAACACCCCTCACTACATTATACTAAGGGTTATATGTACTAAGCCTTGGAGAGAGATAAAGTATCAACAAATCAGCTCCTAACTGCCATTTAACAAACACAGCTTATAAGATAACAGTTAGGAGCTGAATGGTTGGTACTTTATCTCTTTCTGAATTATCTATCTCCAAGGCTTAGTGCATATCCCCTTAAGTGAGACCAGCTAGGCATTAGGGAAGAGCAAGCAAGTAATCTTTGCTGGTACCATTTCAAGGACTTACAGTGTGGATAGGGCTGAGAATTGTGAGAATGGTTTGGGATCTATCTCAGCGATACCAGCACTGACCTAAGTAATAAATAATCCTGACACTTACAAATTTCAATGATACTCAATTCTGGTGTCCCATTGATACAAAAGCGGCTTAGTAGAAGGAGGTTTGAGGGGAAACACTAAGAGGTGAAATTGCTTAGTGATAATATGCAATGTCATGCTGATATTACATTTTGGTAATAGTGGTGCATCCATCCTCTGTAGTGACCCACTTTATCATCTCTTATTTTCTTTCCACCATTGCTTCATCATCTCAAGGCACAACAATAGTGCATTTTCTTAATGAGTTCTCTGTCTGTTTGTACACTGTTGGCAACATTGATTTCATACTAAAAAATGGTATTCCAAGAGTGGCCAAAATAAGACAAGAGTGTTTAGGAATAGGTGTTTGAGAAGCATGGTAAGGCCTCAGATTTATTGACCTCAGATAGTGGCTTATAAATCAAGAAGATATTATCTGATAGTATGCACATAATTTGTGGCTGGATGCCCACCTACTGTACGTATAGTACCCATAAGATATGGCAAATCTCTCGCTGATCTATTTATTATACAATAATATTTCATTTTTGCATATCAATTTACTAATATTTTACTGTTGATCCAAACAAAAAATGAAAGAATATTTCATCATTAATGATACTTGTAATACATCTAATAAATGCCCAAGAAATTGTACTGTGTTTATTGTTTTACTTTTATACTAACTGTGTCTCTCTTTTCAACATGACATCATCACTAAGCTGCCTGCAGCATGGCTGCATCATCTAGGGTTTTAATATTGTTAGTAAATACCTGCAGAGAACATGACACAAAGTGGGCTTTGATGTCTGAGAGGGCAGGCCAGACAGTGTAAAGGCTACACAGTAGTCTTGTGTTACCAGAGCAACCAAATTAAACAGTATCACTCCACAGGAGGTCAATCATTGCTAGATCATTTAAACTTATGCTCAAAGGCACAGTATTGTATTAGCAAATATGTATGTTTAGGCCTAATATGGTACATTTATTGAAGCCCCTAATTTGAAAGTGGTATATTCTCATAATGTATTTCATCAGTATTTTCTTGTCATTTATACTCTTTACTTTTTCAATTGTAGTCAGTAGTTTATATTTTGTGCCTTCTGGCATTTTACATTTGACACCTCAACTATGAAGATTATTAGATGCATATTACCTATATTTGAATACATAATGTGCCATAGTGAAGTGAATACCATTTATATAAAACAAAGTAAAACAATAATAATTGGAACACATCAAATGAAAGTACAGAAAATGAATGAACCAAGAGGAACCATTTAATGCCCAAAACCCTAGAAATATATGTATCAATGAAGACATACATAAACAAGCAAAGTACACAGATTGAGGGTGTGTACCATACTGTATATGAAACTCTGGTCAACATTTTTTAAAAAGGAACTCCACCCAGTATTACTACTAAGAAAGCAAATTCCTCAAACATTTTGATTTATATGTTATATTTAAAGACTTTGACCTTTCTTCTGGCGAATAAAACAGATATAGCATAATATTATTTCAAATATATCTGCTTAGGAAAGAAGGATTTAATCTGAAATGCATTGCTTCAGTTTGTGGGCATAATACTTATTAAACTCTTTCCTATATACTACAATAGAAATTGGCAGACACACTTTCAATTGTACTGTTAGTTTTAACAAAACAGTTAACCCTTATGGCTTCAAAGAAATTAAAGAGTTTACCTGTCGATTGTCCATCATAAGTTCGAAAAAACACAATATTTTTCTTAAATAAATGTATTTATTGAAGAATATACATTTTAACAAAACATTAAGTTATGCATTTTATATTTTAAACAACTACAAAGACACATTTCTTTAAATTGATTAATACAACATTTAAACAAAAAGTAACAACATATTTTGCAACAGTTCTACAGATATAATCTCCTCTTACACCATGTTAGAGTTTCTTTCATCATGTACAGAACATCACCTTCATTTTTGTGGAATAAGGAGTTCATGTCATCATCATTTTTATCAGAATCAGTAGTTTTGGCCCCTAAAGTATCTGGTGGATAACTATGAGGTTGATAAACCTATGGGTCAGAAAACATATGATTAGTGCTTTGTGCATGTGTTTTTTTTCTACAGACCTGTAAGTATTGCACAGCATGTACTAGACAGAAGTCTAAAGCCCTGCTGTGTCTTATTAATGTTCCTAAAACATTTTTTGCTTCTTTAAATATAAATGATTTGTAGGGAACTGAATCATAGTTAAATAGTGTCCAGATTGATGCATATAATTATGGCTACGTTTTTTGTTTATGTACTAAATTTTGAGAAACCTTAAGATTCATAATATTTAAGATGGGATCATTTTATCTCCCTAGTGTACACAGCATATATTTCATGATTTCAATCATAGGAAGGCACATAACTTAGAATGTGCTCATAGGCAAGCTTAAATGTTCAAAATAGGAAAATATGTAAGATACTAGCCTTTCTGTTCTAATTGTGTCTTAGCTTATGCTTAAAATATATCACTTTTTCTTATTTGTGGGTGTGGGATTCATTGGAGTGTCTATCCATTAAATTCACAAAGCTACTAAGAACAGTAAAATTAATTTGGCTTTCTAAATTCTAGACTCAAATAAAAGGTTCAGGAGGCAATCGACAGGAAAACACTTTTGCAAAGCCAACAGCAATTTGTTGAGTTGCCAGCACAACTGTTTACCAAGCTTGCCAAAGAATCGGAATCTGCTTTTTGAAAAATATGATGTATCTAAGCATCTGTGTTCTGAGGTCATTTTGTAAAAAACCCTATCTAGTTCTTTTTGTTAGAAGTGCTTCACTGCCACTTTTTATATATTTATATTTTTATTTAATAAATTATTTGAGTCTGAAAAGTTGTGGTTCTGATATGCAAAAAAAATAAAAAAAAATAAAATACTTTATTTTAGAATCAAGCTCTTGAATTTTTAACATTACTATTTTAGTTGAGGAGCAGTAATCTATTATCAGAAAAAGCATACACTTACATTGCAAATGTCAATATAAAATGGCATATGCCCTAGGTGAAAAAGTTTTATTGGAAAATAAGAAAACAACTTTTGGGAGAAAATATATTTACCTTGATTCATGCTGCAAATGAAAATACACTAATTTTCAATAAAATTATGTAAAAGTACATTGCTATTATGCTAGAAAAATACTATTGTATAAAAGAAGAAAAAAACACAAAGTACAGTGCACCATATAGTGTATAAATGAAAGCCAACCCCTTTTGAAAACAGCAATTGTAGGAAGTTGTCTTCATTTCACTGAATGTCATTAGATAATTTAGTATGATTGTGTTGCAAAGTTATAAAGATAAAAATGTAAGTGAAAAAGACATAAAAAAGTATTTTTGGGATAAAAACCTCTGACACTATAAGATAAGTTAACTCTTGATCATTTCATGATGGTATGGTATTTGGGACCTTGGTACAATCCTTTTACAATAACTCACCTCCCAGTCACCACTTAAGGCTTTGTATAAAAGCTTTGTGAACAAATACTAAAGATTTAGGTTCATGGTAGTATCCAGGAATGGACTGTAATCACCTAGCATTTAGTTTCAGGTGAGTTCCCCCTATAAATTCAAAAGAGGTGTATCTAATGTTTTAGACAGTTTTCTTAACTATGTGCATGAGCATTTGTAAATGATGATGCTGGGAGCTGGCCCTCCATTTCGAGTCCTGGGCAATTACATCCTGGCATTACTGTTAAAGACTTAAGAACCATAGAAAGCTCTCTTTATCCAGAAACATAACATATTGCAGAGCTCTCTCTGTGTAGTGCTGAGATCCAATGCCTAACTAAAAAGTTTTCAATAGGTTGTGTGAGCTTTGAAAGCATGTGAAATGAGTGTAGGTAATCCTCAAAAAGGTTGGAGAGACATAGGTGTCAAGAAAGATATGTGACCATAATCTGAAAGAGTTGGTCACAATATGCTTTTCTAAGAATTGAAGAAAATCATTGCATGCTTGAGCAGTGACCTGAAGTGAGAGAGATAACAGTTTTTTTTAAGGCTGGGTTGGGTACAAGATATAGGGAGTCAGTGATTTGTGAGGGTATAGGCTACAAGTAGACAAGTAGTAAAGTAGGAAAAATGGTAGATACTTCTCTTTCATTTTTGGAATCAAAAGAAGACAAGGTGCCAGAGGGTGCATAGAAGGAGTTGAGCAGGACAGTTGTTTGTCAAAGAAGAGGATACTAATTCATCTTGGAATTTATCAATCTTGTATTGAAGAAGGAAAGAAGATCTTTAAAACGTGTTTAGGCTTAGAAGAGAGATTGGAAATATATTTGTTTGGCTGTGTCCAGTGCATTTTGATCAGAGTGACAAATATTTGAGGAAATCATTAGAAGTATAAGACTTTTGCCAATGTGGTTCTTCTTTAATTTTTTTTTTAAGTTATAGTTCCTAAAATGCCAATGCTGCTACTTGATCAAAGACTGTTTCAAGGGATTGGTTATATTGTTTTGCCAGACCAGGAGGAAAAACTGTGTATGTTGGGGACAGAAATTGTTGCAGAGAGAGAGAAAAGTTGTCTATGATGAATAGAAATGACAATTCTGCATGTACAGATGTAGCCACGCTTATTTGTGCTGCGATGCAGCGTTCCCACGGCTATGGCATTCACATGCATATGTACGCGCTCACTATAGACTTCAATGGAGTAATTGCCTGCAGCAAGTGCTCGCAGCCCGGCAATTGCTGCTCTATGCTACGCACAAGCGGGCGCATCACGGCAATGATGAGGATGGCTCCTTCTGTTTGAGAATGCTTGGCTGAATTAAACAGCAATCCAGGAGAACTTTCATGTTATAAGATGATGATCTGGGATGGGGAAATGATTGTTAAAGAAAACAAGATCAAGCGCATTTTGATGAGCTGAAGAGTCAGTCCCCTGGAAGAAGCTGAGAAGGAAGTTAGAAAGAGTAGTTTAGAGGCAATAAGTGGATGTGGATAAATGATATTGATGTTGAAATATACTTAATAATTGTGGGGAGGTCAAATGATAAGTAATTAGGTAGCCAAACAGAGTAATGTTCAATAATTGTTTGTAAAGGGATATAGCACAGCTACACACAGAGAGATTGGCATGTACTATAATATATGTCAATGATGGGATATTTGATAGAACATAATGGGGAGAATAGAAGTCCAATCCCACCTGGTTGTCTGCTTCCAGCCCTGGAGGTGTATGTGAAGTAGAGATCCTTGTATAAAAAGTCTGCAGTTGAGCCAGTGTCTTAGGGGGGGAATTTATTTACAGGTGATTAGTTATCACAGGGGAAAAAGGTAGGTAACCTTGGACTTTATCTCCCAAGGTTATTGAATTAGCCTCCCTTTTTCACTCGATAGCTTTGTTAACGTCTATTAACTGAAAGTGTTAACAGGCGTTAACACTGGTTATCAGGCATTAACAACCAGAAAAAACTTCACGGATTCAGGTGTTATGTGGATGTTATCACCCGATAAAAACACACTTATTGGGGATTTCTTTTTGGGTCTCAGGAGACGATAAGTGGGGCTAATTGAATAGAGTCCGGCATTCAATTAGCATCCGCTAACTTAGCAGGTCTAATTGAATTCCCTCCGTAATGTGTGAAATATGTCAGTTATTGCTAAAATGTTGAGTTAGTTTTAATATGAAGAGGTCATGGATGGAAGTTAGTTCGAACAAACAAATACAATAGCGCACATTTTAAATAATTTTAAAATTGATGGAAGATGGATGATGTATTGGAAGATTACTAAATTTCTATAGTCAAAAATCAAAAGTGATGTACATGTGAAATGTGTTGGAGTAATGGATTTGGTCACAGTAACAGCTACTGTAATAGAAGCAGGAGGAGAGAAATATTAAATAAAAAAAAGATAATTGCAAAATTTATGAGCTTTTATTTTTGTGACAGGTTGAGAATGATACAGTTAAAAAACAAAGATTGGAAGAAAATTCATGAGTGTTAATTAGAGGGGAGCGGAGTAGTGATTGGGCACTAGGGATAAAGGGCTGTGATGCAGGGAGGGTGAAGGATGTTATTTCTAAGGATAGTGCCGTGGGATATGAGAATAACTAGACAGGATACTAATTTAAATAAACTAAGGAAAAGAGAGATAAAATGAAAATAAAATTACAAGTTACTTTGAGTAGTAAGATAAGAAGTGTTGTGCCGTGCTATATCAGTTGAAGTTTGTTTCTGGTTGTCTTCATAAATTATGTTAACTGTGAAATCCCTAGGCTTTGTGACTAATTTGCTTACAATAATGAAGTAATCACATCATACCTGGACCCAACCAAACAGGGCCATCCAGACTGAATGCTAAGATATAGCAAGGATAATTTACAGACAAGCAACATGTGAACAGATTGGTCAGATAATCAAATGGATACAATTACTGGGTCTCAGGATTGATTAGAAACATGCATGCTAGTATCATAAATGGGATGTAGTTATCAGATAGGTGGACGGCATGCCGCTGGTCTGAATACCGACGCTGAAAGTCTGACAGGGGACTTAAGATAGGCATCGAAATACAGATGCTTATCTTAATACAGATACTGGAACACAGACAGATGCCAGCCAAAACCAGGTAAGTCCTAGCTGTTAGGTTAGGGTTAGGCACCCTTAGGGGGGAGGTTAGTGTTTGGATTAGGCACCACTGGGGGGGTTAGGCATTAAGGGGGGAGGGTTAGGTTTAGGCATGAAGGGGGAGACAGGTTTAGGCACTAATGGGGAGGGATTCGGTGTGAAGTGGGGAGGGTTAGGCTACAAGAAGGAAGGGTTAGGGTTAGGGGGGAGGGTAGGATGGTCTGACTCCTGTCTGGATACCAACCATTGGGATGCAGCTGCCTGTGTATGACACCCCCTGCTGCATTTGCAAGCCCAGCAGTGCGACAGAGTTCACAGTGGTGGGATGACCAACGCGACCATCATGAACATCGGTGGTCGATGGTCACGATGGTAGACAGCGCTGGGCGGCCGGCCAGCTGAGTAAGCCTCAGCATACTCAGCCTGGCCGGCTTGCAAGCCAAGGATACTGCATTGATCAACGCAGATCCTGGGCTTGCCACCTCTGGAAAACAGGGCAGATACATCCGTTTCTGGGAACAGCCCCCTCCCCCACACCACTCCTTAAATGCCTCTGCCTGTCAAACAGGCAGATGCATTCAAGGGCTAGCATGAGTGTTAGCAGGACCCATTCTGCACACTCACATCTGTATCTCTGATACAGCTACTGTACTGTTGCCTTAAGGTTTTACACTATTGCACATTTATGTTTATCCTCATTCTCAGTTGTAGAGGTACTAGATGTGTAACACCTAATAGGGCCCATACACCTAGACGATTCACATAAGATCCGATTCATCATGCAATTTCCCTTCAATCAGCGCCAGTCCAGACGTCCCGTTTTGGTGCTATTTTTACACACGTTTTTCATAGATCAATCGTAAGATCATTGCATCACTATATGACGGATCGTGTAATCGTTTGATCGTGTGCATCACCAAAACCATGCAATCATGCGATCGATTGGTCCTAAATTTAAATAGAGGGCTGTGCTTAACTGTGGGTATAAAAAATTCCTGCCTCTTCAGCTCAGTGCACTCCTGTTTGCTCTGTGATTAGTGAGGCTTGGTTTTTACTCTGCTGAACACTCCACATTGCTAGCTACTGTGCATTGCTTTGTATTGACGGGCTTTAGAAAGTGCTTTTTTCAGCTCTATATCCTGTGTTCTATCCTTCTTTTTTTGTGGTGATGTATCCCTGCCGTTATAGAGCACTGCTGTCCTATACTGTGGTGAAGCTGAGTGAGGAAAGGGAGAGGGCCCATCATAGGAGGAGGATGAGGTCCTGCTGGACAAAGGACTGGTTGCTGGAGAGGGAGAGTAAATCCTATATGCCCATGCTGATGGAGATGAGGGAGAACAATCCGGAGGACTACCGCAACTTCCTGCGGATGGATGACACCACCTTCCAGGAATTGCTGCGTCTGGTGACCCCCTATATCCGGAAGCAGGACACCAAGTTTCAGATGGCCATCATGGCCAAGGAGAGGCTCATGGCTACGCTGAGGTACCTGGCTACAGGACGCTCTTTTGAGGACCTAAACTTTGGGACCTGCATCTCGGCTCAAGCTTTGGGACACATTATCCCAGAGACCTGCAAGGCTATTGTGAAGGTGCTGCAGTTCTGTTACTGTAAGGTAAGTTAAAACACACACACCGCCATTGTTGTTTTGTAAAATCACTGAAATTTTTATTTCTAGTTTTATTTATTTATTTTTGAGAGGGAGAGTAAATCCTATATGCCCATGCTGATGGAGATGAGGGAGAACAATCCGGAGGACTACCGCAACTTCCTGCGGATGGATGACACCACCTTCCAGGAATTGCTGCGTCTGGTGACCCCCTATATCCGGAAGCAGGACACCAAGTTTCAGATGGCCATCATGGCCAAGGAGAGGCTCATGGCTACGCTGAGGTACCTGGCTACAGCACGCTCTTTTGAGGACCTAAACTTTGGGACCTGCATCTCGGCTCAAGCTTTGGGACACATTATCCCAGAGACCTGCAAGGCTATTGTGAAGGTGCTGCAGTTCTGTTACTGTAAGGTAAGTTAAAACACACACACCGCCATTGTTGTTTTGTAAAATCACTGAAATTTTTATTTCTAGTTTTATTTATTTATTTTTTTGCTTGTGTGTAAAATTTGCATAAAAAAACACTTATGTGAAACGTATATATATATATGTAGATATAAAGATGGGTAAAATGCTCAAACTATCACCAAAGTAACCCAATCCCTGGTAAGTATGGTGAGGCATGAGTTTTGGTGTTTGTTCCCCAGGTTACAGGGGCGCAAAAACATGCCAAAGTGCAAAATCAGTGGTCCCGGCCCCACTGTCATGCACTTTCAGCATGTGTTCCAAACTGCCTGAGAGTCTGGGGCACAAACACCATGATGCATTCAGCACCATACTTACCAGGGAGTCTGCAACTTAAATAACAATGATCAGTACTAGGCCAACATTTCACTTTGTAATTGCAAAACACATGTATTTTTATTTATGAAACTATCATCAGAGTAACCCAATCCCTGGTAAGTATGGTGCAGCATGAGTTTTGGTGTTTGCGCCCCAGATTACAGGGGCACAAACGCATGCCGAAAGTGCAAAATCAGTGGTCCCGGCCCCACTGTCATGCACTTCCAGCATATGTTCCAAACCGCCTGAGAGTCTGGGGCACAAACACCATGCTGCATTCGGCACCATACTTACCAGGGATTCTGCAACTTCCTTCATAACAAACAAGTGTTTAAATGATTTGGCCAAACACCTAACAATTTTTATAAAATATCATTGTCCTCTTTATCTTCACGTAATAGTGCAAATAAATTGAGTGGAGAGGGTGGGCTAGAAGTCGTTTGGTATGAGGATGCGGTTGCATTAATATTTTCGTAGGAGAAGTTATTTGGGGGTGCAGGATGGTAGGTGGAGGTGGTTGTGGGGGCTGAGTTGTTTGGCTGGAGGAGGTGATTGTTGGAGCAGGATGGTAGGTGGAGGGGGGTGGAGCAGTTTGGAATGAGGAACTGTTTATGGCAAGAGGTTGGTAGGTGGAACTGGGTGGTTGCTGAGTTTTTTGGAAGTTGGAGGTGGTTGGGGGTGCAGGAAGGTAGGATGAGGTTGGCTGGAGATGAATTGGGTAGAAGGAGGTAGGTGAATGCAGATTTTGGAAGGTGGAGGTAGGTGGGGTATCTGGCTGGTAAGGTGGGTAGTTTCCCATTGGAGGATGGTATGTTTGGCTGGAATAGTAGGTGTGTCTTGGCGTGGTGAGTGTACAGGTGTTTTAAATGACTGGTGGGGTCATGATGCTACTTTCTGATGTCAGTAGATATTGCCTTAAAAATAAGGTCTGATGTCAGTCTTTCAAACTGAAACCGTTGCTCCAGTACCATTTCTCGGAGTGCTGCACTGACATAGGGCCTGATTCAGACCCGCTCGCGAGCGCTGAGTGCTCGCAGGTGGGTCGATGGTGCCTTAGTGCGCATGCGCATGATGGAGGGAGCTCCAGGTCTCGCACCAAAGGGGGCGTGCTGTCGATGTTGATTGACAGCACGCCCCCTTTGGTGGGCGTGCTGGGGGTGTGGCTGCCAGACGGAGGCGTTCCCATGGGAACGCCTACTGTCTGGGTCCGGCCCCACTGACATCACTAGTGATGTCAGTGGGAGTGATTTTGGCTCTAATAGAGCTAAAATCACTCCATGGCTTGCGGTCACCGAGACCCTACCACAGGGTTTCGTCTCAAGCCCGATGGTCGCGATGGTCTTGACCATCGTGACCATCATCATGGATGCTCGCATAAGCTGTGGGTGGTAATGTTTGAACTTTGCAAATATGTGTTTTTGGGTTAATATTTTATGGTTAATAAAAAAGTTGAAATGTTATTAATTGTGCATAATTGTCTATGGCAGGGGTCTTCAACCTTTGGCCCTCCAGCTGCCGTGGAACTACAGAACCCAGGATGCCCTGCCACAGTTTTAGCATGCTGATATATCAAAATGGTGCCAGGGCATGTTCGGATGTGTAGTTCCACAACAGCTGGAGGACCAAAGTTTGAAGACCCCTGATCTATGTGGTCATCTATCCAAATTTGTAGCAGAACATGTGCGTAATATTATTACATTTATAAAACATGGCCGGTGGGGGGTTTATTGACCGATGGTCATACAGACAAAAACAAAGCAGGCCGCTAGGCACATAGGTGGGCAAGGAGCAGGGATGGGCACTATGCCTGTATATTATAAACATTGTTGACCACTGGCCATTGTGGGGGTCACAATAGGTAGATGGTGGGCAAGGAGCAGGGATGACCAAACAGGGTGTGGCCATTGCTGGGCAAACAGACAAGTTCAGTCTGTGCAGGGCAACAACAACTATGCATAAGAACAACATTGGTGGCCAGTGGCATTTGTATATACTATACATACCTGCGCAATCTTCTCTCCAGATTCAATGCTGCTCCTGTACGTTCGGCACTGTCTGCAGTGGACGTACACAGGAACTTGTCACTCAAGTGCCGGAATTTGGACGTTCGGACACATGATTCGTTGTATGCTGAAAAACAATGCACCATCAGCATATACGAATACGACGGATAAGATGTGCTGCACATATGATCAGAAGAACTGATTGAAGAAGTTGCGGGAGTGCGCATTGTATCATTTCAGAGTAAAAAAAGACACAATTCTTACAAGATCGATCATACGGCAAGTCGAAAATCGTGTAATCGTCCAGAAATCGCGTATGTGTATGGGGGCCTTAAGACTGCACAGACATCCAGTGCACTTATGACAGAGTGATTTATCTTTTTGCAATTGAGGTCCGAGCAGACATGTATATTGTTATGCAGATTTATTATTAACTGATTGCCAGTATGGAGGTTAATCTCTGGAGATTCACGGGTGTTCACATTCTGTGAACAATCCGTGCAGCCCCATTCATTCCTAGGAAGACTGTCCACAAGTGATCTCACATTAGGAATAGGGCACTGAAGGGGGAAAGTTGCATTTTTTTGGCAAGTATCCTGGATGATACATGGGCTGAAGAGGAGCCATCCCTGTGGATTGAGGGCCTGATTCTGCAAGGATCGTAACTGCAAAGCTTTGCAATTGTGATCCTTGCAGATATGGGTATGCAGCAGGAGGCATCACGCCTCCTGTGCATTACTTATCCGAGCTGCGTTGTCCAACTTATACTTAATACTAAATGCTTATCTTTCGCTCCCGGAATGGCCCGTTGTCCCCATACACTAGTATGGGGACAGGAATTCATCAAGCTCCGAAAAGACAATATTTTAGGAACTTGACTGCGGGAGCATTCGCCATCTTCAGATGGCAAGTGCTCCTGTAACCCACTCCTTCCCTATGGGAAGGAGTCCCGGATTGCGAAGAGGTTTGCGTCCAGCTCCTTCCGTCGGATGCAGGGGCTCTTTGCAGGCACACTAGTTATAGTTACAGCAGTGACGAATTTCTCCGGCGCTCGTGCCGAGTTCAAATGTTATTTACATGATGAATAGAGCCCTTGGTATAGTGTTTTCTCCTATAAAATAAATAAAAGTATATTGATAAAGTAAACAATATCTGCAATTTCATTATATGAAACCCTTCATATTTCTTTTATGTGTGAGGTGAGATTAATATTAGGTTTGTAGAATATTAATTTGAAACATTGTAAGATTTCTGTAAAAGGAGATAGTTTGGGCAGCTTACTTTGTATCTATTTATATTTACATTTAACATTTTATTGCATTTATTTACATTTTGCTTTTCTAATTCTATTTTTCAGATATGACTACAGTACTACTTCCTATCTTCTGTTCTGTGTGCATTTCTGAATTGTTTTTCTATGCTGTACACATGGGCAACTGCAGAGTACTGCTATTCTGTGCAATTTTCAGCAGCTGTTATCTGTGGACAAGTGAAGTTCCATTATTCAGTATATTCAGTATGTAGCTCTTTCAAGTGCTACATACTTGATATTTGCTTTGTTCCCTTTTTACAGCATAATTTGCTCTGGTTCTACAGCTTAGTACAAGCACTGTAACAGGATGATTTTATGTGACACAGTGGGGGCGGGTCCACCAGCACAGGATGCAGAGCACTTCTTCCACCAGCACTGCTGAAGTGTTCAGGTAAGGCCATTCTGGGCAGCTCTACAGGCTACAGGGTGCTTGTCCGGAGCATCAGTTGCAGGCATCCTGCAAGCCAAATGAAAGTGTTGTGTGGTGGCGATGTGCGACTCCCACGGTCATGCTACTTGGGTGACAGCACTGCTCTCATGTTCCTATTTACGGTCCTGCTTAGTACTACCACTTGTTTTACACTGTTACATACTAAACTGGCCAATCATACAGCTCTCTCTTACACAAGGTAAGGCTGAAGGGAAGCCATGTGACAGACATCTCACACTTACAAATAGTACTTCTGTTTGGGTACTATTCACCATATAGGTGATCTCTAATATGAGCGACCAATGGTTTTTAAATAACTTGTCACACTATGTAATTGAGCAACATTTTAGAATTCAACCAAATTTGTTATTTAGAGTAAAATATATTTCAAGGTTTTTGTTTTTTTGTGGAAATTAAGCATTTGAAACCCCCATTTCCTCTCTTGCACTTTTATACCCACTCTCTGTTCTAGAAGGGGGCCAAAAAGAATTTTCTTTTCTGCAAAATGACTTGAATTTAACACATCCTCAGAAATTACGGACACCAAGAGCGGGATGTAATAGGGTGTGCGTATTTGTGCGAGATCAAATTTGCAATTTCTTGCACGTTTGGAAGGTGCAAGTTTGTCCCTAAACTCGCAAATGTAATAGGATGTGAGTTTAAGTGTCCGAGTTTGACTGGCATGCAAGGTAAACTGCCGGTAAACTAGCACCTTGTAATGCAACTTTCATTACAAGGTGTGAGTTACACAGACTCCTTTGCAGATCAGTGATATCCATAAACACTTCTGTGTGAATAAAGCTAGTAAAATGTTAAAAATAAAAAAAAGATGACCTTGGGTCCCTCCTTAAAGGTACAACCAGCACTGGGCTTTTTAAAGGGGGGTGTCATGCCCTGGAGAGGCATTATTGGGGGTTCCCCACCTCCCCAGGGATCCCCGACCTGGACTGACTAGTGAGAGGTGCGAATGCTTTGGCTGGGGCATTACACCCCCACTAGAAAGGGTCCAGTGGCTCACTGAGCATGGTGATGGTTGTTGAGAAAATACGGAGGACCCCTACATCTTTTTTCCTCGTATTTTCACAACCAGGATTGACTCAAAAAATCCATGTGCTTTCTGTGCTTTTAGGGGGGGAGCACAAGTCATTTTTTGTTTAGCTTATTTTACACAGAAGCTTTCACTGATCTCACTGATCTGTGCATGCTTCTGTGTAACTCGCACCTGCTCAGAGTATACTCACTAGCTGGAAGCATGTCAATTATTTTGAAAGTTTTAGGTAAGTAATATTGTGCGAGTTAAAAACTTGCACTCTATTATATTTGGCCGAGTTGTAAGTTTTCCATGGGAAAACATCTGGGTGTGAGTTTTGACATTGCGAGTTGTGGAAATGCGAGTAACGAGTTTGAATGTTTACACGTCCCATTACATTGGGTGAAGTCTAAAAAAGGGGGTAGGGTAAATATCCTGCCACATGGGATGCCGGAGCTTAGAATATCGGTGCCGGGAACCCCAACGCCTGTCAGAACCCCAATACCAGCATCTCGAAGGTAAGTAGTGGGGTTAGGGGGAGGGTTAGGGTTAGGAGTCAGAGTTAGGCACTATGGGGAGGGCTAAGGTTAGGCACTTAGGGGGGAGGGTTAGGTTAAGGATGCAGGGAGGGGGAGGTTAGGTTTAGGCACTAGGGGGGAGGTAAAGTTTAGGCACCAGGGACTAAGGGTTAGGGGTATGGAGACGAGGTGGGTTAGGATACTTACCAACAGGTGTCGGAATCCTAACCTCGGTGAGATGCTGGCATCGGAATATATTGAACGCCGGGATACCAAGCATCCAGTGTCTCTGTGCAAGTGTTTGCAATGTCATCAAGGATTTCCCAATGTGACATTGTTAATATTCACTCAGGAAAGTTGGAAAAAAAGAATTATAATGTGATCATCTGCATTCATTTCAAGGTTGTCCAGCCATGCTTTTATTTGTTTATTGGCTATTTGCAGAGTTGTCAAGTGCACCTGCTTTGTACTCATTCATCTAAAAATCTCCAATGTCTGCACTCATGGGATCTATTTTGCCTCTGCCTCATGACGCTCTGCTTTCTCCGAGCCCATTTGTGGTGTCCAATGCTATATTAGGTACGCCAAATTCTGACACCACTTTCCTATACCTATTAAAAAAATTTTTTTTTTTAATCACCTTTGGTCTGGGATGAACTAACTAATAGGAGAAAGCTTGATAATGAATAATTATTCATTTTGTTTAAAAAATATATATACACATTTTAGCCCCTTTTAGGTTTTAAAGGATTAACACCCCTTATGATGTTCTGCACATATACTATAAGGGACAGAACCTAAAACTCAAAACAAATGAGTGTAGACATGACATGTTTACAAGATGCAACGGGTGAAAAACATCCCACATATGGGAGCTTATGTAATAGGTTGCAAGCTGCAGCCGCTGCGACGATTCATATGAGTCTACCTGTATTTTTAAAGTGGCAATCATTTTAAAGGGAAAACCAGCTTGGTTTTGCCTTTAAAATGATTGCCACTTTAAAATTACGGGAAGACTCGCATGAATCCCTACAGCAGCTGCAGCTTGCAACCTATTACATAATCCTGATGGCATTATAGAGAGCACATGTCGCATGTTTACTCATGCGTGGTACGGCAACACTGTGACAGGTTGGTTAATCATGTTATAACAATCTTTTACCATGTACAAAAAAAGCATGATGGGTTATTATGAATCATGTTATTTTCTTGATCAAAACTAAATTGTACCATTAAGTTTTTGATGTAGTTCATGTACATCACATCAGTTACAGTCTGGGGGAAAACGAAATAATGACATTTCTGTATTGATCGTGTGTTCTTTTATGTGCTAGCACTGAAAGGCAGATAACAATATCACATTTTAATTTCAATCTGCATTGTCTGTGAACAGATCAGGATAACACTCTCAAGCGGGATGTAGTTGGTATCCCTACTGTCAGAATCCAAACAGATAGTGGAGGTAAGTATTGGGGTCAGGGGGAGACTTAGGGTTAGGCACTAGGGGAAGGGTTAGGGTAAGTCTGCAGGAGGTGAGGGTTAGGCTTTGGGGGGGGTTAGGGGGTGGGTTAGGATTAGTCTGCAGGGAGGGGAGGGTTAGGCTATGGGAGGGTTAGGGATAGGGTTAGGATTAGTCTGCAGGAATGGAGGGTTAGGCTGTGGGAGGGTTAGGATTAGTCTGCAGGGAGGGGAGGGTTAGGCTATGGGAGGGATAGGGAGAGGGTTAGGATTAGTCTGCAGGGAGGGGAGGGTTAGGCTACGGGAGGGATAGGGAGAGGGTTAGGATTAGTCTGTAGGGAGGGGAGGGCTAGGCTGTGGGAGGGTTAGGAGCAGTCTGCAGGGAGGGGAGGGTTAGGCTATGGGAGGGTTAGGGATAGGGAGAGGTGTAGGATTGGTCTGCAGGGAGGGGTGAGCAGTGGCGTAACTAGGGCAGGGCGAGCGGGGTTCTTGCCCTGGGCGCCGTTGGACCGGCGGCGCGGGGGGGCGCCGCCGGCCATGGTACCGGCCCGCCCGCCCTAGTTAGCCAGTGTAGCGCCGACCGCAATGAGTGCGGTCAGCGCTACACATTTGCACAGGACCGGCGCTAGGCTTCCAGCGCCGGTCCTGTGCTGCACGCCTGAGCCCGTTCCCTCCCCCTGAGCGCTTTCCCAATAGCGCCAGGAGGCGGGCTCAGGCTGTGCATAACACACGCATCGCCGCCAGCGCTGGCGGCGATGCGTGTGTTAAACAGCAGCCAATGAGAGTCAGATAGACTCTCATTGACTGCTGCAGCACCCACTGCAAGAGCCGGACTTCCGTCCGGCTCCTGCAGTGGGTAATGGGACTGACGTCATGACGTCATGACGTCAGTCCCATAATGCTGAGCGCGCCAGCCCGGGCAGACTGGAGGGCGGGGGCGGCATCGCGGACAGGAGCAGCGTGGAATCAGGTAAGTATATTTTTATATATATTTATTTATTTTTAAACCTATATGCACAACGGGGGAGGGGTTGGCTACTACTGGAGGGGACATCTACTGGGGGGGACATCTACTGGGGGTGCCATTGGGAGGACCTCTACTTGGGGGGGCTACTCTACTGGGGACTACTCTACTGGGGACTACTACTTGGGGGGGGACTACAACTGGGGGCATTCTAAAAGGGGCCTAGTATTACTAGAGGCACTGCACTCGGGGGACCACTAATGGGGGCAATAATAGGAAGGGCCACTACAGGGACCACTGGATAGGGGGGGGTCACTACTGGGAGCCTGGATCAGGGGGACCACAACTGGGGGCACTGCATGGGAGGGGGGACACTACTGCTGGGGGCACTATATAAGGGGCTTACTGCTAGGGGCACTGCGGGGACCACTACATGGGGCACTAGATAGGGGGGATCACTACAGGGTGCCTGCATAAGGGGACCACTACTGGGAAAACTGCATGGGGGGGACTACTGTTGGGGGCACTATATAAAAGGGCACTGCATAAGGGGATACCGCTACTGGGCGCACTGCATTGTGGGGACTGCTACTGGGGGCACTGCATAAGGGGGAACACTACGTGGGGCACTGCATTTGGGGGGCCACTACTGGGGGTACTGAGTAAGGGGAACTAATTGGGGGCTGTATAAGAGGGACCACTACTGGGGATACTGTATAAGTGGCACTACTATGGGCCTGCATGAGAGGGACCACAACTGCATACTGGGGGTATTACTGGGGTTAAGGTGCATATGGATAGGAATGTTCAGTTTGAAAATAAAGGGGTGTGTCATGTTGACACGCCCCACTTTTAAGTGACCACGCCCATTTTTTGCCGCGCGCGCCTCCGGCGCACGCACATGGGGGGAGGGGCGGTTTCCCTTTTCAAATTTGCCCTGGGCTCCAAATACCCTAGTTACGCCACTGGGGGTGGGTTAGGCTGCTGGAGGGTTAGCGAGAGGGTTAGGATTAGTCTGCAGGGAGGGGAGGGTTAGGCTGCAGGAGGGGTGGTTTAGGGTTAAAATACTTTAAAAAATCTGTCTGGATTCTCTTGGGATGCTGCTGTCGGTATTCTTGCCATCGGCATACTGACCGCTGGGATCCCATACCCAACTTTCTCAGGCTATAAGTGTGCAACAAAATATTGTATTACTTTCAATGTGGAACCGATAGCACACACATGCATACAGACGTATGCATATATAGCATACAGAAAAACACATACATATAGACGAACACAGCAAAATATTGTGTTACTTCCAATGTGGAACCAGTTTTGTAAATTCATCCCAGACGCCCGGAGGCAAGTTATAATTTGGTGCCCCCCGTCACACTTGCTGACATTCTAATGTAGCAATTCCCATGCAGACAGGCTATAGACAGACAAAGGCAGCAGCTGATGGTCTGACATGGAACTCTCCACTAGTGTATAGTGGCTTCTCAGGTGCCGTGAAGGGGTGCCATGTATTGGGCGGCCATGATGGTACACTCTGGGTACATAGTTACAGCCCTAAGTGGGGTGAATATTTTGTCGACAATGGAGGAAGTGCCCATTCAGTGCTGGAGCCCGGTGACAGCCGCCTCCATTGTCTCCCATAGTTCTGTCCCTGTGTGGAACCAATAGCACACACACAAATACAGACGCATGCATACATAGCATACAGAAACACACATACATATAGACTAACACAGCAAGATATTGTATTACATTTAGTGACCTGGAAACATACAAACACATGCACTGGTTTTTAATTATATTTTCAATACTTGGCAGCTGCAGGATACAGTCCTGGTAAAATGCCCATAAACACTCACTGATCCTGATGTGCCATGTATGCTGCAGACAGGGATAGGGTCTGCATTTTGTGTGTTGGGACAGACATGGTATATTAAATGCAGAGATGCGGACATGCACAGATTAGACAGAAATATAAATTGTATCTTATGTAGCTGCTGTATGTGCTGTTTAACAGCAGTACAACCCCTTTGGTCTTAGTGCAAAACACCCAACAGGGTGAGAAGGGAGAAGGCTCTGCTAGTGCTGCTGCCCTGTATGTGACATGACCCACAGCCTGATAGACTGGAGATGCATACCTCTCCATGGTCACTAAAACAGTGATACTAGAAAACCTGCACAAAATATGTACATTGCACCATGCACCCTGCCATAAAATCAACAATGTCTAACCCATGACTGTATGCTGGTGTGGTTGGGAGCAAGCTTGTACACAAAGGAAAGGTAGCAGCAGAGAAAGTTTAGTGTAGAAAGCAGAGCCAAATAAAATGAGTAATTACTGACGTGATCTGCACATCATCTGCCAGATTAGATCATTTGCCTGCTACCAGTATATTAAATGAGGCAGTTTACAGGCAGCCGTGGGTGGCACAGAAGAGTTTGGCCGGCACACAAGGCTCCGCTCTCCACCCTGTATTAGTAGGCGTAGCTTCAAGTCAGTAATCCCTTACAAAGAGGCTGCTCTCCCGAAGAGCAGGCAACAATGTATCCGACCCCTGCCAGTGGAGCTATAATCCCACCGGGGAATGAGATGGGCCACTCCAACACTGGCTAGGCCATGCCCTCCCATAATAGAGGGCATCACTATGACACAGCAGGTCCCATTAGGGATTTCCTCGAATCCCCGGCGCCCCAGTCCGAGCCTTGTCTCCAGTTATTATATTGACCTCAGTTTGCAGAATCAGTCAAAATGCTACTTTGAGTATTTCACCTGTGCTGGTGTTATAACTATAAGCATGCCACTTACAGAAGCATTTCAGCTGTCTCTGGATCAGCAAACTGAGGTTGGTATAGTGACTATTGAAATTTTCACTGTCAACCCCCCATCTCCAACTCGACAAATTGTGCGATTTGAGGTAAAAAAACAAAAAGTGCTGACAAATGACAAAGATAAGGTTTTATTTAAAACTTTTAATGAAATCCTAAATGGACGCTATACCTATACATGTTTGACTTTCATACATCAATGGTGTGCTTATATGCTTCTCATTTTACAGTAGATATTATATACATACATTTGATTGAGAATAGCACACAATGAAAACCATGTTAACATGGTCAAAATGTAAAGTTATGCATTTGTGCAAAATTAATGGAAGGTCATTACAGTTTTATATACAGTATATTTTTATTTATTGAAATACTAAAAGCTGAGTACATAAATGGAGTACATATTAAAATGCAGTTAATAAAACAATAGACAAAATCAGTGCTTAACAAACATAAAAATAACAATGAACAAATTCTAAATATGTAGGTCACAAAGGTGATAGCATCATTCATGGAAATTGGTACAATAATATTTTCTATATATATTATCCTTCTATTCCATCATAGAATGCATGTAAGATAACTTTTATGGATTTCCTCAACTGGTGGCCAATTGGATTGGTGGGTTATGGTCATACGATTGTGTTACTTACCAAGTAGTCTGACAAAAAAAATTAAATCTGTGTTTTTTCCAACTCCAGAAGAATATTAATGAATCTTTTCCAACTGGTAAAAAAAAATGTCTTCACCTGGGCTTCTTTTGTCACGAAGCTTCAATCTCATCTAGAGTTCAGATGTGTATTCATACATTAAGCATCTATGTGTCATACGGCGTGAGACACCCAGCGTGACTGTGCTGCTCAGAAAAGTGCAGCATACCAAACTTTTCTTTCAATTTTGCATCTTATTCACATCGCAGACACATCAAAACACCACTCAAAAATACTAGAGACGAGGGGGCGTGGCCTGGCTATAGAGCAGAGTGGCAGCGTTTTATGGGATCTCTACATACCCTTCTATATTTCCCCTGGTTGGAAGTTACAGTAAGGGGCAGAAACCCCTTGACCAATAGTCCATAACCCTGTGGACACAGCGACCCTGTTTCCAGTGGCAGTCGCCCTTTTCAAGACGGATCGGGGGACCCACACGTTTTGAGCCTTCCCAGCAACTGCAAGCCACGGCCTCAATTTTGGAGATAGCCGCCTACCTGCCACAATTTACGGAGGTACGTGAAAGGAATCGCCAGTCACTACTCATTTGCGGTGGTGTTACTAATCTCCTGCTCCTACATCGGGGGTTGAGCGCTGACGCCGGGTGACGGTGGATGGTTCAGTGTCTAGCAGCCTCAGATGCGAGCGTGGTGCGTGGACCGGAGCGGCCGCAGCTGGAAACTGCTGTGCTCCCCTGAGACACCCTTTCTGCCGGTGTGCCTGGTCAGGCTTGTTAGCCATGGCAGCCTAAAACACCTGAGTCCTCAGGTAAGGCCCAATTCAGAGAACTTGACAGCGGGAGGCCGCCATTTTAGTTCCTCTCACTCCCCACTGCTGCACTACCACAGTCCTCAGATTACAATACAGTGGAGGATATCGGCAGTGGTATCTCTCACTGGTCTCCCCAGCCCCATTTCACATCTAAAGGGGCTGCACAGTAGGAGGACCACCCTCTGACCGGGACACCCAATTACTACTGATACCAGGCCTTCCCTGGCAGCTAGATTTCGCTAGATATCATTATCAGCCTCCGGCCTTGCCTGCATCTTGTGAATTAGGGGCTCCCAACTGCTCAGGATATTTGGCACACTGTCAAAAGCTAATCCATCACTGCCAAAGCTGCGTTTATGAAGCTGATAGGCTACCTTTCAAGTAATAAATACCATTGTTGCTACGAAATGTTGGCTCATCCCCACTAATCCCAATTTGACCCTCTGTCGCCTGTCTATATATTGAGTAACAGTACAGGCTCCTGTATCTAGTATCTGATATCTAATATATAACAGCGGACCTCCAGCTCTTTTATGATGGTGCCTAAACACCCAAACTTTTCGACTGTTCCACCAGTATCTTTCTTCAAAGCGTCTCCTTCCCCACAAATTGATAAAGCAGGCCCATCGAATAATAAAAGCAGTAAACACTTGTCTGCTTTTGGTGCCCCGTCCGACGACCCCCCACAAGCTACCTCCAAACAACTGGAAGTTGCAGATGATGCCCCACTTACAATGGGCTCTATGAGGATGCTCTTGGCTTCCTTTAAGGACGATATTACTTCCAAATTTAAATCAGCTTTGCAATCCTGTCAACGCTCGGTGGACGAGTTGGGGTCCCGCACAGACCATCTGGAGAACAAGTTAGAAGAAGTAGTAAAATCACATAATGAACTGATCAATCTTCATGAAGAGTTACAGTCAGAGGTCACATCCCTGAGGATCAAGACTGCAGACCAGGAAAGATAGGTCTAGGCGAAATAATCTCAAGCTTCGTGGGATTCCGGAGACAATCCCAAATTCAGAGTTGACAGAACATGTGATGGAAATATTTACAAAACTTCTACCAACTACACAGATATCGGACTTTTTACTGGACCGTGTGCATAGACTGCCTAAAGCCTGTAATGCTCCTACTGATGCTCCTAGGGATGTTCTGATGTGAGTGCACTTTTTCCATACTAAAGAGGCAATCCTTCGGGCAGCAAGGTCAGCAGACGCTTCCATCCTGGGAGAAATCCAAATTTTTGGTGACCTCTCTGCTGCAACACTAGCATCAAGGAGATAATTTCTGCCAGTCACCAGAGCCCTACAAAAGGCATACATCAATTATAGATGGGGCTTCCCCACTAAGCTGATAATCAATAGAAATGGCTCTACCACAGTCATATCGGATCCAGTGGCCGGTATCCAGCTTCTTGTGTCTTGGAATCTAGAAGACATCTCACAGAAGTTACCAAGAAATCTACATATAAACCAGGAATGGTCTTAACTGTTCTCAGAATTTCTTTATCCTTTCTCACAGCAATGTACCCACCTAATGTTGCTAGATTTAACTGACTATCTGTTGTATGATGCTACTTTTCTGTGACACTTTATAATTAGTGTGATTAGCATAGAGGTAGTAAATTATAGAGCTGCCTTTTCTGTTTAGGTCACAAAATTGAGCGCCATGTTTATGTAACGTTTATTTCACAGTTTGTAGCACTGGGTGTGTACTTATGTTTATAAACATTTGAAATTTTTTTCTGTGTTCTCTCTTTAAACGATAGATATAGGTCGTTATATATGTTTTTTATTTTTTACAAAGAATACTCAAGTTTAAAGCAACATAATCTGACCCCAGGCGATGGGGGTTAAATGTCCTTTTGTTCACTCACCCCAATGTATCACCTAAGAAGGTGGTCTCTGATAGTTTCTTTACAGAACTATTTACTTTTTCTTATTATTCTGCTTTCCTAGTTTTTTTCTTATTTCACCAATTTAACTAGTTTTCAGGTACTTTACATATCCAACAATCCGTTCTTATCTTTGGTACACTTAGGTTCAGAACAATTAATGCTAAGCAATGTAATCCTATTTCCAAATGGTTAAGATATTATCTATTAACGTTAAGGGACTCAACTCTCTCAATAAAAGAAGACTCGCACTGAGATATTTTGCTAAATGTAAAGCTGATATCATCGCTATTCAAGAGACCCATTTCCAACAATCCGCCACTCCTCAATTCTCTAATTTGAAATTTCCCATTTACTATACCTCCAACGGCCCTTGCAAAAAAGCAGGAGTGGCAATTCTATTTTCGAATACAAGTAATTTTATTTTGGATAAACAAATAAATGATAAGGAGGGCCGATATCTTATACTTGTAGATAAGCTAGATAATGTTCCAGTGACACTTGCATCAATTTATGTCCAAAACACGAAATAAATATCTTTTATTAGGAAATTTTGCACGGCTCTTCAAACATATAAAAAAGGGATTTTACTATTATTTTCAATATAGCCCCTGATCCGCTATGGGATAAATCCTCATCCAAATTAAAAATGAGTCCCCAATCCTCTCAAAACCATTCCCAGAGCTTCAGACGAATCCTTAGTGAATATGAGCTTTACGATGTATGGAGGGCAGGGCATCCAGGTGAGAGGGACTACACCTATTATTCTCAGGTGCACAAATCCTATTCCCACATTGATCTGGCCTTGGCAGATGAATGGTCCTTACCTTATATTAAACAATCATCAATCCTACCAGTAGCTTGGTCAGACCATGCGGCACTGTCTATAGATTGGGATATCAATAGATTGAGGCCTCCCCCGGGCCCCTGGCATTTGGGAGAATATCTTCTGGTCCATATGGAATCAAACAATTAATATCCAATGCCTTATCCATGTTTCTGGAAACCAACAAACCAGAGGATACCTCCTCATTTACATTTTGGTGTTCGCTAAAAGCAGTTCTTAGGGGTTCAGCTATTCAGGCAGCGGCTCGCCTACATAAGGCGTCTATCCTCCAACAAGCAAGTATCAAGTGTCGACTAGCAGATTTAGATACTAAACATAAACTCAAATCGAATGACGACACAATTTATAGTGAACTTAATGTCAGAACAGAATGGAACACATTGGCTCTTAAAAAAGTCCATCAGACAATGTTTAAATTATGCCAAAAGTTCTATACTCAAGGAGACAGGGCGGGTCAATAGCTAGCACGAAAGTTAAGGGGGAAAAGAGCAAAAGAAAGTATAAGAATGATTTCCAATATCAAAGGTACCAAAATTACGGATCTCTATGCTATAGCAGAATCCTTCGCGCAGTATTATTCCTCCCTTTACAATTTGAAAGATGACCCTATCACTCCCCAACCCTCACTAACCCAGATAGATGATTTTCTTAGTACAGTGGATCTGCCATCCCTGGATGCTGACGCTTTGAATGCACTAGCTGATCCCTGGTCCGAGGAAGAAATTTTATCAGTTATTAAATCCTTTCCCTTAGATAAGGCATCGGGACCAGACGGTTATATAAATAAATTCTTCAAATGCTTTCAAGATACTTTGTCTCCCATTTTAGCAAACATGTTTAATGATGTTTCATCAGGGGGCTCCTTCCCGAGAGAAATGCTAGAGGCAAGAATAGAAGCATTTCCCAAACCAGGTAAGAATTTGTCGTCCATGGCTAATTACAGGCCAATTGCACTTCTCAATACGAATATTAAAATATTCGCCAAACTCTTAGCAAACAGACTTAATTCATTGCTACCAACATTAATACATCAAGACCAGGTAGGATTTGTGACAGGGAGGCAGGGACCTGATAATACGAGGAAGGTGATCAATATTATTGAACCTTTTACAGTTTTGACCAACCTCTCCTACTTCTATCATTAGACACAGAAAAAGCGTTTGATAGATTGAATTGGAAATATTTAGAAGCAGTATTGGTTACATTTGGAATTAAGGGCAGTTTTCTTACGTCAATACTTGCATTATATTCCTCCGCTTTGGCCAGAGTCTTTGTCAATGGCATACTATCCACCCCATTTTGGATTACAAATGGTACTAGACAAGGGTGCCCCCTATCTCCACTGGTGTTTGCTCTGGCGATCGAACCATTAGCAGAAGCCATCAGAATGGACCGTAACATTGCACGCCCCATCCTCTTTGGCAACATTTTCAAAACAAGCTTGTTTGCCGACGACATCCTGCTGACACTCACAGGTCCGATTAACTCCTTAGCAGCTTTACATAGTTTGTTGGGAGAATTCTCTGGGGTCTCTTACTATAAGTTGAACTGCTCCAAAATGGAGGCACTCCCTATTAACTTCCCACAACACTTATTGGCATCCCTTAAAGCGATTTATACATATGTTTGGCAGGATCGTTCTATTAAATATTTAGGAATTCACTTAACGGCCACTACCAATAGTCTAATAGCAGCTAACTACCTACCATTGATATGACAATTGTCATTATTATTCAATGATTGAATGATGTCCGATATATCATGGATGGGCAGACTCTCTGCCTTAAAGATGGTTGTATTACCAAAGTTATTGTATTTTTTTCGAACATTGCCCATATTAATCCCTCAATATGTTCTCATTAAGATCCATAAACTCTTTACTTCCTATATTTGGAAGGGTAAGAGACGTTGGCAAGCAAGGAAAACATTGTCTTTACCTAAGACGGAGGGAGGCCTGGGATTCCCGGATCTACACTGGTACCAAATAGCGTCTCTATTAGCACAAGTGAACCCTTGGTTCTCAAAAGGGAAATTGATGCCATGGGTCCAGCTGGAATGGGATATGGCTTCTCCATTCCCACTTACAGACAGTCTCTGGATACCATCTCATGTTAAGATCCCGTGGATTGAAAAATGTACGACGATATCGACAACCAGGAAAGCCTGGTTAGAAATGGTTAATGCAACACCAGAGGTTAGTCTTCCCTCCACGGGTTTTTCACTGGAGGGACTGGCCACTTTAATACCTAATTTAAGTTTTGAGACCTGGAGATCCCAGGGTATTTTCTCCCTTAAAGAAATTACATCATCCGGCACTCTTGAGCCATTCACCCAAATTAATGCACAATTCCACACCTCTTTTAGAGGGTTTTATAAATACTTACAAATCAGACATTGGCTACAAAGTATAACTTCACCCCCATACATCATCAATGATCTCCCTAAACGTCTAGTTAATCAATTAAATAAAGTTAATAACAAAGGAGGCATTACATGGTGGTACTCTCAATTAATGACCCCCACAGAATTCAACAAACCTGTAACAATTTTAAAATGGGAGGCAGATCTCTCTTGTGTCTTCTCTGAAGAGGACTGCCGTCTAATATTTAAAACTAGTTTTAAAGTATCAAAATGTATGTCACATATGGAACAATATTATTGGTTGCTTCACCGACAATATTTCACGCCTAAACTAATGCATATTATCTCACCATCCCACTCCAATTTATGTTGGCGGAACTGTGGCTATGTAGGCTCTCTACTCCACATATTTTGGACTTGCCATCTTATCACTACCCTATGGAAAGGGGTGTTTATCTTAATATCTAAAATTTTAAAGATCACTATTCCTCCACATCCGGTTATAGCTATCTTTCATATATACAAAGAAGATATGACCTCCAACGACCATTATTTAATGGGACACATCCATATAGTCACTAAAATAATGTTAGCCCAATTCTGGAGATCTTCTATAATCCCCACTTTGGAAGATATAGAAAAAAAGTCCAAATTCACTTTGAGTTTGAAACAGCTGGAGTGAATTATTCCCCAGCATCATCAAATCTGCTAATTCAGTGGCTGAACTGGTCTGACTACTGGTCCTCAAAATCCAAACACTGAGACCCAAAATATTAAGTTGAGTATAAATAACCGAATTTAAGTAGATCAATGGATGCTTTGGGGAGAGTTGCCTTGTCCCTTCTATGGCCCTGACCATTTGGAAGACTTTAATCTAGCTAGTAGTCTATATTTCATCAGCTTAGCTGTTTGCAATTTGTGATTACTACATTAAAATATTGTAATTACATACTAATTGATGAAAACAGTTGTCTGTTTGGGACTGTATTAATATTACCAGGTTATATTTGTTAGCTTTTATGCAAATATTGTACCTATTTCTTTATTTTTGTTTCCATGTATCCTTTCCCTTTTTTATTTCTGTATCCCAGATCCTACCCTCATAACTTTGAAATAATAAAAATTTAATGTTTAAAAAAAAAATAAATACTAGAGACTGGGCAGTGACTTTAACCTGCACAGGAATTAGTTTTAAACTAGAGTTGTGCAAGTTTGGTTCCTGGAAACTGAACACACCAGTACTTATTAGTGAGGAAAGTATCTGTGCGCACTGATAAGGAAGAATTCATAGGCCGACAGTTTGTGATAAAACAGATATAGGTTTTATTAAAGCAATACCTCCACTATTCTGTGCAGAGTAACCTGGAGCATAGCATACATGGAGTATCAGTCAGATCCCTCTGGCAACCTACCAGTAAACAAGGGTTTTTATACATAACAGTGACCCCATTAACAAAGGGGTGTTTACATGTATATTACAATCAAGATATTGGATTGGTTGATGCATAGGGAAAGGGTTGTGACAATATACAATAATGCATGTAACAGGGTTGGGTTTCTTAGTGAATGAGTGATTAATATCAGATGATGAGTCTTGTGATCGTCGACATCGTATGCCCTGGTCATCATGACATCTTAGATTAAATCTTCTTGAAAGGTTGGGGTTATCTCTTTAAGCTAACATGAAAATACTCTCAAATGTATCATGCCACAGTCTGACAGAGGGCCAACTTCACATATCACGTAGTCCACAGTAAAAGACATTTTAACCCATATCCATCCGAATCACTGTTAAAGCTTCAAACACATATATTAATATAAAACCTTAATAATTCCTTTATTTCAGGCAATACTGACTCCATTTTTATTTAACATCAACAATTCCACTGCTTGTTAATGCCAATTAACACCTAAAAATACTTAAATCAAAATGGTGCTAATTACACAGTTCTAAATATATTTCTAAGTGAGATAAGAAAATGAATTGAGGATATAGGGATATAGTACATGATGTTGTTTCGTTACGCAGGACTATTGGTAATGGTGTGGAGCGCACAATCCCCGCCAGAGTTAGTGAAAACCTGGAGATTTGCGACAGTAAAGAGATTCTTCAGTCCTTCATTGGATTGAGGCCCAAGCCTTGTTACCATATATATTTCAGCAGCTGGTTTGTGTGCATGCAAGTATTTAAGCAGAAAATATTGGGAGAAAAAGTAATATGTATAAGCTGAATTTATATTGCGGGTCCATACAGAACAGGCTTTGTGGTCATAAGATAGGTAGTTGAGGATCCTGGTTTCGGGGTACACATGTTCTTGAATCCATGTATCATTGTTGGAAAACGCTTTATACATATGTATACTATAGCAATTGTTAACAAACCCATCATGACGAAATGTGATATTTGCATAAACCAGTTAGTTATACCTTTTCCTATCCTTTCCCTCTGAAAGCATCCCAGCCTTGATATTGGTGCATGCTTTCATGTATATCTTGTAACTGTTTTATTTTCTTCTCAATGGGATTATAATTATCTGAAATATTAAAACAGCACATGCCTTTGAAGTGTTCACATCCACTACCTGCTTTTAGTAACAAGTAATCTATGGCTACTCTGTTTTCTAATATTACATCTCTAACCTCTCTTAATTCATGATTGATCAGAGAAATAGCAGTGCTAGTGGCATTTATAGTTTTAGCCATTCCACAAGCAATACTATTTATGACTCTGGTATTGTATACACTGAGACCTGGAATCTCCAATAAAGAGAAACCCAAAGCTTTATACTGTGCATCAGATAGCAGGGGCAAATATGACCAACAATCTGGAGGTAGTGACCTTTTCCCACGTGTTAAAGATATTAAAGAGGTTTTTGTTTAAGTGTGAGCTGCAAGAAATGTCAGTCGTCCTAAATAACAAACCCAGAAGAATTAGATGGAAAGTAAGAATAAGCACTTTTCCCACATACCAAAAATATACCCTTTGGTAAATATCTATCCAGATATTTAAAATGAATCTTGGACCTCCTCTATACTATTATCAGTATTATTTTGTTACATGAAAACTTTCAGGTTTATCTGTATAGGTTTAATTTACCATCTCTAACTATCAAAATGTTTTTTTTACATAAGAAACTGTGGGAGCGCTACAGCTTAATTCAATATTGACATATACAATAGGGAACTTCAGATAACAACTGGCACCTGTAATGATTATGCCATGTATTATTATTCTTTTATTTCATGATAATGAGGTAATGGGCAGTATCAACAATCACATAGGAACCATAGGTGGGTGTTGCTACCTGCTTACCACAGCACTCGACTCTAGATCTCCAGCCAGTTGGAAAGTAAAAATTACTACTATTAATTTTCTAAAATCAACTTTATTAGAAACATTTTAAGTTCTAGAGATTTATTATCCTCCTTCTTTGTGGGGTTCGGGTTGAGCAGGACAGCCTCACCTGTCCCACTCTTCTCTATTACCTCCTTTACCATACCAAGCTAGTTCCTTATTCACTGTTTGAACAGTGCCTCCAAAGCTGGGGTCACATGAGCCTCCTCGTAGGTGCCTCTTGCTCGAGAGCTAGGAGATGCCGGGTCGGCTACTCTCTTGCATTATGAAGCATGTATCGAGGTAGGCTTTTCAGCAACCTTTACTGCAGTGGAGGTGGTTAGGAGCACCTGGTATGATCTATACATGATCCTGAACATAGACAATTTACTTACTATACACACACTCACCAGGCATCACGTCACTGTTGTGACCTGGGAGGAGACAATGCTCTGCTGTAAAAATATAACCTGTCTATTTAACAGTAGTATTAGTGTATCATGGTTGTCCTCTGGACCTAAATTAAATGTGGGCATTTCCTGAACAATATCTCATATGGAGACTAATTTTATAGAGACCTGGGAATAACCCGGATGCTATGCAAGACTTGGGTAGGACATTCACCCAATTCATTCCTATATCCTATGTGACTTTTGACAATTTATTTTATGTTTCTAGTGGCTTGTAGGTGCAGTAGGAGCAGTGCACCCAGAAATACTTGTCCTGTGACATGTGTACCCTGATCATATTATACTAAACTTACAATAACTTGAAAATCTTCCTCTGTATAATTAATACTTTACACCACAATATCTAATACATATTCTACATATCTACTGGCTGGAAACTGTATGAAGTCAGTCTGTATTGCCAGGAAAGGTCCTTGTGAACACGGGATGTGACAAATGGGTGCGGGAACCATTCTTCCTTGGTTCTCCTCCTAATCAAATTAGACAACTGCTCTTTCACTGCATAGGAGGAGAAGTTGGGTGCACACCAATACACCTCACCATTTCTTCCCTTACATTGTGAGTAAACCTATGGGCTGTCTCTCCCAGGCCAGGTAATAGTGATTGGTGTTACTGGTCATACCCTCTCATTTTCCCAGATACCTTTCACAAGGAGATTTCTTACCTAAAATAAGACTAATATATTTTTAACAAGTTACAGATGTAAAACCTTGCAGTGACCCACACATTTTTATTTTCAGGAGTTTAAATTCTCCTTATTGCAGCCTTCTTTGCTGTGTAATCAGACTGGATCATGTCAACGATACATTTCTTTAGGCAGCTTGAAATTTTCTTAAGCATTGGACTATGCCTGCGGAATATAGCAGTGTTGAGTAAGGTTTCAAATGCATTAGATAATTCAATATCCATGAAGTCTGAACTTTCATGTTACCCATGTTACCCAAATTCAAACATATTCATATTACATACATCTAAACATATCCAGAATATGCCTATATTAAAGTACCCTTCTCAGAATCAGACTTTCCTCATCCTCTCCAACTCTACAAAGTGTCCCTGAAAATACCCTTTTTTTTTCCAGGCAAACTTTTCACATTCCAGGATTCAATCAACTTCACTCTATACAACATCTTTATCCTTCTACATATTTTCTTCACTTTCATATACTTTCTTCCTTTTGTTAGGAATAATCTATTTTCCTTATTTAATCCCTCCCCACCCCTTGTGACAATCCTGTCACACACAAACAAAACAAACAAACACAGCATCCCTTTCCAATCCACATAATATATCATATCCCAAAGTATATGTATTAAACTTCATAAACATAGAAAATATTTCTGAACATCAACTAAGATAGATAGTTGGTCAGGGAGAGTGAGTATGAGGTAACGGTCTGAGTTTTCCTACTAAGTTTGGATCCAAAAATGAGACAAAACGCCATCTTCCCGACAAAGTATTTTGCATATTTTAGATTACATATAAAAGTCCTTCTCTCGTGATCGGGTGCCATTTCACACAGGAGTCTGGAGGGAGAGGGTGTGTGACTGTGGGCTGGAACAGTGAGTCACTGTATATATAACAAAAATGAAATGCTTTAGCAAGTCATTAGGACACAACTAGGGTGCCATTAGCAGCATTAGGTTAGGATGATTTGGGTCTAGGACCTAGGAAGATACTAGATCTGGGGAGTGGAGCCAGGAGTAGGTGTCTACATGCATCATTGTCACTTGTCAATGTATGTGTGTTTGTCACACACACTCCACATTAACACACTGTAGTGCAAACAAACAGGCTAGCTACTGTCTGCGTTGCTGACTGCTGTTTTTTTTTAATAAAGTGAAACTGCACCTATTGTTCTGCAAATAATTGTGTATCTGTCCAAAAAATATTCTACTGTGTTTGAGACTGCTGCACCCCAAGAAGACCTCTTTGTTTTGAGTTTTTTCCCAGTTATATATAAAAATGTGCTAAACAAAAATACCTGCAGTATTTTCTAATTGAATTTGAATATTGTGCTATCCTTCCAGTGTAAGCGAGGGTGTGCGCGGTGGTGTCCCTCCCTTAATCTGAACCCCCAAAAATTCTCACAAAGACATCTTCTTTCAAGTGCATGCAAATAATTGCTAGTGTTGGTTTGTTTTTGTAAAAAACAAAGGCCCTCATTCAGAGCCGCTCGCTATTTGCGGTCGTTCGTTTTCTAAAAAGGGGTGGCTATTCAAATGAACCGTTCGCACTTTGCGGTCTGTTCACGCCTCTAAGTTTGAACGAGCGAGCAAAACATGCGAACATAAATTTGAAAAATACGCCCCCTGGCCGCTCGCACCATACGTCATGTCCGCTATTTATTAGATTAATCGAGTACATCGACCAGCGTATGAACTGCTCGCAATTCTTGTGGTTGGTTTTTTCAACCACTATTTGCGAGCAGTTCTGAGTTAAAAAAAAACAAGTGACGTGGTCAATGACGCTGCTGGATTAATTATGCACTCCCTTAAAACGCCCGTTTTGACCTTTAAGCACGCCTGCGATCGGATTTTCACTCCCCATTTTCAAGCACCTTCCCCTGTTACCACCCAGATACGCCTCATTCTGTCACTCAAATTAGCAGGCATTCGCTATTTTGCGAGCACATGAATTTCGGCCGCACTGACTGGTTCGCGCATGCGTATAACGATCAGTACGCATGCGCAGTTGGGCAAACATCGCTCGGAGCGAACGAGCTGCCGCTTACGAGTGGCTCTGAATCAGGCCCAAAGTCATTATTTAGTGCAAAACATTTGCATAGTGTGTTTGCCTTCCAGTGTAAGCAAGGGTGTGAGTGGTGGTGTTCCACCCTTAATCTGCACCCCAAAACAATTCTCACAAAGAACTTTTCTTCTAAGTGTATGCACTACAAACAATTGAGAGTGTTTCTTTTGTGCAAATAAACAAAGCCATTATTTAGTACATAACATTTGCATAGTGTGTTATTCTTCCAGTATAAAATAAGTGTGTGCGGTGGTGTCCCATCCTAGGTTTAAGTCCAACATAATGTATTTCATTCCAACTGACACATATCTTAATAGATACAAAAAGCTGCTTGTGAACAAGTTGTCTGATCAAGTGGCACATTACACATTGATGTCTCCTGCTTCAGATTTCCTGCAAATCCTGCAGTCAGGAAAAACTAACCTTTTCCAAGAGACCCACTGTTGATGAGGATGAGTCAACTCTGCACACCAGAATGAAACAACATTATGACATCTGGTCAGGCTTAAAAGAGTTGTCCAAAATTATTGACCCAACTTCTAGGACTCAATCTAATACATTAAGCATCAATAGAATGTTGGAGGAATATTTTAAGGACAATGTACAAATTAGCATGTCACACAATCCCTTTGAATACTGGGAGGAAAAAGTGAATTTTGAGCTCTTTGTACAAACTACTGTAGCTTTGCTTTACTTAAGCTGCCCACCCTTCAGTGTGTACTTGGAAAGAGTGTTTAGCACAACCGGGAAACTTGTGAGCAATCAGCGCAGAAGGCTACTTTCTCAAAATGAGTACAAATTGATGTTTATAAAAATGAACTACTGTACAAATTCTATGAGGAAGGCCTGCTGCCAATTGCAACAAAGTACAGATAGTTCTGCAGTGATGGTCCCAGTGGGGATGAGCTAAAATTGTGTGATGATGATAATAACACTGAATAGGGTGAAGGTGAGGAATAGAATGACATCTTACAACTGCAGAGATGATTAACAATACTGTTTACTGCCTTATGCCCATTGGCAGCTTGTTTTGTTGTGGCCCAAACAAATCAAGCATTGCAGCCACAAAAGTGACAGTCCCTAGCATTGAAGTTCTTGGTTTGTCAAACTGTGCTTATCCTTTCTAATATATAACATAAGGGTAGGTGGGAGGCCCAAAGGACAATTCCATTGTGTACAACTTTTCTTTTAATTGTACTTTACTGGACTGGACTTTACTAGGGCTTCGTTGATAGTCTTCTGGTTTACAAGGCCCATTTCTCTATTTTTCTTTTCTTTATAGTTGTAACTGCTTCTCTGTTCATTTAATCATTAATCAATCAATCAAATCTATTAATGGCATGCTTTACCTGGCTTCCACACTACATATACAGATATAAGAAAAAAGCAAACCAAGCGCTCCTCAATTAAGAGTATCAAGATATGTCCAGAGTCAGACGATAATGGTCAAGTAATTTCAACCAGTTTTTTCAGTACTCTTCTGCAACCACTCTTCCAAACATGTAGGAAATGAATACACTTCTTCAATATCTCAACAGGTGACTGCAGTTGGCCTCCAAGGAAGGCACTTTGTCAAGCATGAGGATAAGTAGGTATGAACCTTGACAATGTAGACTCCTTCACCAAACCATGGAATAGACAGTAGTCCTTCTTTCAATCCCACCAATGCTTTTCAACCTATGGTCTTTTTCAAGGTGTAATGGCAAAGTGGACTTGTTCTCTATTTATCCACTTCCAAGATTACACTTGCTGCTAAGGTCCTGCACATGCATGCAATCAAGAGGATGGAGCGAGTACCCCAGCGGGTCACATGATGTCAGGCAAGCGTGACCTCCAGCGTCAAACCTTCCTGAGGTAACCACTGCTATAGCCTGGAAATATTTATTTCAAGACAAACTTGACATACTCAAGAATTTGATCCTTCAGTTGTAAAATTTTGGTTTATTCTATTAATATCATATAAAAAATGGTTGCTGCTCCTGAACTGCTCTCCTTTGCTCCCTTATACCTGATTATAACTGCTTTTCTGTTCATATAATCATCAATCAATCAATCAATCAAATCAATCAAATACATGCTTTACCTGGCTTCCACACTATATGTTTGTCAGTCCATGTCTATATGTTTTCTTTTCTTTATAGTTATAACTGCTGGTTATATATAATCAATCAATCAATGCTTTACCTGGCTTCTACTACATAAATAGTATTAAATACTCTGCCTCCATTTTGCTGTACTGGTCTTGGGTTAATAAGTGAATGCAGTGTGTGTGTGGGTTAATAAATGCTTGCAGTGTGTGTGTGTGTGTGTGTAGGGAGGTTGTTAATGAGTGCTGGCAGTTTGTATGTGTAAATTAATGAGTGCTGATAGTGTTTGTGCAGGGTTAATAAGTGATGGAATTGTGTGTGTGTTAATGAGTGATGGCACTATGTGTGGAGGGGGTTAGTGAATTCCTGCAGTGTGTGCATGTGGGTGGGTTAATATGTGCTGACAATGTGAGTGTATGTGGGTTAATGAGTGTGTGTAGGGGGTTAATGAGTGCCGACATATATTGGGGCACAGATGTATGGCATAAATATGTATTGGGGCATAGCTATATAGAAGATAAAGAATTTGGTTCAAATATGTGACCTAAATATGTATTGGGGCTCTGATGTAAGGCATAATGTATTGAAGGCACAGCTGTGTGACATATAAAGAATTTGGGGGACTGATGTGTGGCATATAAAGGATTTGGAGGAATGATGTGTGGCATAATGTATTGGGGACATAGCTGTTTGGCATTTAAATAATTTGGGGCACATATTTGTGGCAATGTATTGGAAGCATTGTGTGGCATATTTATGAGTTTGAGGCACAGCTATGTGTCAATCAATACATTTTGGGCAAAACTGTGTGGTTTATGTATTGTGGTCACAAATATGTATATATGGCATTGATGTGTAGCATAATTATGAATTTATGGCACAGATGTGTGTCATATTATGAACCGGTGCAGTGTTATGAGGCAGTAGCACATTATGATTTGGGGGCTCTGCTATGTGGCATATGATTAGGGATTTGTTTATATTATATTATGAATTTTGGAAACTGTTATGTGGCATTTTATAAATTGGGTATTCTGTTGTGTGTCATATTATGAATTGGAGGGAGCAGGGGCAGTAGGGTTAATGGTGCCTAGGGGGCCAGAAACCTTGCACAGCCCATGGGTGCCACAAGGGTTCCATAGGACCTTAAAAAGTACATAAACACAATAACAGTATGAATGAAACAAGAAAAAAGTGACTTATAGTACAAAACAATGTAGGACATGCACAGGTTGGTGCATTAGTGAAGCATCTCCTTTACCAAGATGGCCACTATATGGTCCTATGTGCATACACGTCGCCACCTTGGATTCACTGTCTTTGAGCACCACAGTAGTACACAACTGTGTACTACACAACTCCATGTGGGACCTGCTTAATCCTGGCTATACCTTTCCACATATATAACTGCCTAGTCCTCTGCATGATCTGCTCCAACTCTGCTCCATCTATGCTGCCTGTGTGTCTGACACTGAGTATCGCTGTGCAACAACTCTTGTATTGCAATAAACCAAAGTTCCTGGTAAAGTTCTATCCATCTGTTGTGTCCAGGAGCATAGAGAACCATCCTGGGCCAGGGGAAAGGAGGCATGGCCTAATTGTAGGAGGCGTGACCATGCCCAGTTACAAAAAATGTTTGCAGCGCTTCGACCACACTGGGGAGTAGGTGTTATGAGTCCCTCGGCCTGGTACAAATCAAGGCAGGACATGATCAGTGTGATTATTACCCGTCACAGTCAGAAGAGACTGCTGCTGCTAAATAGCAGCAAGCAGTTTTCCACTGCAGCCCAGCTGTGCTGCTGACTGGTAAAGGGAGGGAGGGCGGCATCAGCCCCGGACCCTTGCTGGGCCTCTCCAGCAATCCCGGGCATGGGTAATTAGTACCTGCTCCCCCCCCTCTCTGCACCCCTGGTTGTGCCTAGCACTGTATTATTTCCGCTGGTGTCTACTATTTATAAACTGTGTCTACCACAAAATAGAACACACATTTTAACAAGTTATGGGCCCAGGCACATAATCACTTTGGGCTTGGGTGCATAAAAGACAGACACCATAGAATGCCACATATCAGAGGAGTCAGTCAGTGAAGCTGCAGTATACTGTATATATATCAGTACACAGCATGCATACATTAGCTGCATCCTTGAAGATTTTTACAAAGCTTAGAGGCTCAGAAAGTTATGCCACATGGAAATTTGCAATCTAAATGCTGCTTAAGTGTGAGAAGTTATGAAAGGTTACTATTAACCAAGATGACAGCACATATTCAGATGATGTAGAGAGAGCCATGGGAACAATAGACTTGAGTGTTAAGCAACACATTTATTCTATCATACATGGAAAGATGTCAGCAAAAGACATAAGGACAGCCCTGTAGGCAGTATGTGAGGATAAAGGTCTCATTAGAACAATTAATCTGAAGCACATATTGTATAATACTAAATTCAGTGAATGCACAGAATGACTACATAAAATGATGTAAATATCTGAGGAATTAACATGTGTAGGAGTCCAAATCAATGACGAGGAGATCAATGTGGCAATGCTGCAGAACTTAATATATGATTTCGATTTCCTAGTACTGTTAGAAGCTAATACAGCCAAGCTATCAACAGATTGTCAAAGTTCCAAAAATGTGTATCAGTTGAATTAAGTGCTGAGAGTACTGCATTACACACTAAAGATGCAAAGCCCAGAAAATTCAAGTACAAGTGTTATGTATGTCATAAGGCAGGACATAAAGTACTTGAATGTAAACTGAAACATATGTATGCTACACAGAAAAAGAAGTGTAACAGTAAAGATGAGTCAGCTTTAAGCATCAGAGACAGTTGTAGAAGAGATTGTTAGTATATTGGACTCAGGTGCCACAAAACAATTCAGTTGCGATCAAGAATGGTTCACTACAGTGAACATATGTAATCCTATAACAATTAGAGGAATGGGAGATAAAGTAATTTCAGCTACAAAGGTTGGCACAGTTACAACTCACCTAAAAATAAGGGGTAATACTAAAGTCACAGAAATCCAAGATGTGTTATATGTAGTGGATAAGGGAACAAACCTCACAGCCATAAGTATCCTAGAGCAAAGAGGGTATAAAGTCCAGTTTGCAGAAGGGATGTGTGTTATACGGAACAGAAGAGGGACTGCAATAGCAACAGGTACCTGGTGCCAACAACTGTAAGTCTTGATATAAAGTAGTATTATGCGATGATGGCTTCTGACTCACAATCTATGGAACTCTGGCACAAAATGCGAGGTAATCTTGGATATGACAGCATCTAGAAACTTCTAGATGGGGTGCTTACAGAGATATCTTTGAACAACACTGAAATACCAATGTGTGAAAACTGTATAATAGGCAGGAAAAGCCATTACCCTTTTCCATAATCTGCAAGAAGAGCTGAGTCATCCCTGGAATTAGTGCATACAGAAGTGTGTGATCCGATGGAAGCAAAATTTTTAAGTGTACTAGATATAGATACTTGATACCATTCATCAATGATTTCACAAGAATACAATCATAGAAAAGAACTTCTGCAAGGCCAAATAGTGTAAAAACACCTAGATGATATTGGACCAAATAAAGTTTAGAAAATGTGAGAGCAAAGTCTCACACTTTTTAAACTGTAATAGAATCCAAGAACGTGCAAACTCACTTGTTTTTCAGACTCAATAAACTCTCACGATTTAAACTCTCATCCAGGTGTTTCCTATTTTGAAAATACAACTCGACCAATGTATTAGTGTGACAGTTTACTGCTAAACTCTCACAATTTCTAAACTCTCACCCTATTACATTTAACCCATTATGAGGTGTTTACAAATATTAAATTATGTGAACCCCAAAATATTTAGAAAGCAAAGTTCAAGATAAAGGATCTATGTCCTGCACTCTACTTTAAAGGCCTGAGTATCAACCAAGATCTAGAGAAAGGGATAATATCCATATATCAGCAACCTACATTGAAAACATACTTGAAAAATATTGTACAGTGAGACAGCACTAGAAAGTAGTTACAAAATGTAAATCTTCCTTGAAGTTGGCATTTACCAAATCTGATAATTCTACAATCAAATCATTTTGTGCTACCAATTGGGGAACAGATGAGGATGATCGTCATTCTTATATAGGAAATATATTTCTACTAGCAGGCACAGCAGTAAGCTAGTGAAGTAGGAAACAAGTCACTGTAGCCCTATCACTGCAGCAGAGTATATGGCTTTAACATATTCACTTAAAGTGAGCTAAGTCTTATAAACAATGATGACACCATCAACATGGAATGTGACAGTGTTGTAATTGATCTGTGCTACAGCACCAAGCACCATGGATGATCCAAGCACATTGAAATCATACACCACTTTATTTGTAAGCTTGTGGAGAGTAGATCTGTTGCTGTGGTCCATATAGCATGTGAGAATAGTCCTGCTGATATGTTAACTAAATGGATGACATCACAGTTGTTAATGTTCTTGTACAGGAATGTGGACTAGAATATGCCTAACATGTTGATGTGTTATTATTTGTTTAAACCCTTATTTCTTTTGGAATTGCTGCAAAGAAGCACTAAAATGTTTTAGTAACATGGAGAGAGCATGTAGCGATGGCGGTGTTGTATATGCAGTGCACTACTGTAATTTTTCCATGATGCTCCATCAGTAAAGCATCTCCCTTACCAAAATGGTCACCATTGGGTTCTTTGCACTGCACCATCTTGGATTCACTGTGTTTGAGCAACACAATAGTGGCAGGATAAATCCCGGCTAAACCTGCATACATACATGAATGTCTGGTCCTCTGTATGCTCTGCTCCATCTACACTGCCCGTATGTGTGACAGTGAGTACAGCTGTATAATATCTCTTGCACTGCAATAAACCAAAGTTTTGGGTAAGTTATATCTGCCTGTTGTGCCTAGCACTATATTTTTTCCACTGGTGTCTACTATATAAAAACTATTGAATCAGCATATAATAAATAGCTATGGATGTTAAACATAAATTACTCATTCATAATATCCCATACATGAAGGTAATAGCAATAATGGTATGCTGAGTCTAAACAAGGTGCTGAAAACAGGTAGCTCTTTTAGACTTAGCATAAAGTTATAGGGATTACCTTCCCATATGGGATGTCATGCATGAGTAATTTATGTTTTATATCCATACCTATGAATTACGTGCAGATTCAATAGGTGCATAGCACCCAAGAAGTCACTTACCTTTCTTCATTCAGTTCTGCTATTTTGTCCAATTTTGGTGGGAGGACATGTGACTTTTAGGCTGCTTGCATTCTCACTTATCTTTCCACCTTAAATACCCACCCCCTTATCTTGGTATTTATAAACTGTCCACTACAAAATTGTGGCAGTGTAGGCCGTAGTGAGGATATAATAATTGAGGGAAGGAAAAGCACATGAGGGAAGAGGGCCCTGCTTGTGAGAGCTTACAATTATTAGTTCTCTAGAAAGGATTATAAAAACTTGAAATAAGTATATTTATTTCATGCTGTACTTGTGAAACCTAATCGTGATTTTATGAAATTAAATATTTTTAGTATCAATATGTTGTGACTTGAGAATTATTTCTGTAAAGTGTTTAGGATTAGTAACTGAAGCAATACAATGACTCTGCATATCTTCTACACATATATTAACCACTGTAGCTAATGTTTAAACTAATAGAGGCATATAGTAGTTCTCAAAAATAAATTGCAGGATATCCATGACAACAGAAATTTTCAGGGGATACTCACAAATGTTATGCAGTCCCTAAATGTATGTATAGGGGACCACAGCAGATATTGGAGATATCTGCTGTGGTCCCATATTTTCTTGTAGGCCAATGCCATTTTTAGCCTATGGGCTACCATTCCGCCTAATTTTCCAGGAGAGAGATCCAATGGATCCCTTCCCAAAACTGTCTACTAGCACAAGACTGCGTATGCGCAATAACATGACTGGGGTGTGCACTCGGAACTAAAATTATTGCTTTTGCTATTACTTTACTTACTCTGTATCACAGGGATGGGCTTTTATTAAAACCTCGGCCTTTTCATGTGAATAATGGTAAATACTGGCAAACTTTCAGCCACAATAAGAAATTATAATTATTGGTTCCAATTCCTTATAAATGATAAATATGCCTCATAGTGTATGAATTTGTTCAGGTTGTTGTTATTTATTTTTACCATTAAAGCTACAATTCCAAATGTTTTATTTAGAATTCTGTATTTATTAATTAGCATGAACTTTCAAAAATTTCTTGTCAGCCACAAAACACTTTCTTGTCAACCACAAAATTTGAATAAACTACTAACATAACTTACATTAATGTTTTTATTCATCCAGTATAAGGAATAAAAAATGTGCAAAATTTTATCTAGTAATAAAGTTAAAGTTCATATATTTTGGATTTACCAATAATTATGTAAAAAAAATTAAATAAGCACACTGCACCAAGAAAAGTTTTATGAATAATGTTTTCCTCCTCAGTGTAAAAAGAAATATGTGTCCACATGTGAGTACAGCCTTTAATGTTTTTATTTCTACATATTACTTCACAGCCGCTGCCTGTTTGAAGAATTTAGCTATATATAATGCTAAAAATGTCAGGTTACTAAATTTGCTTGGAAAAGACAAAATTGTCATGGTTTAACTTTGGCAGTACTTGTATGTTCTACAAGAATTATGATGTGTACAATAACATTTTAAAACAGAATTCATCCTGAACTGAAGTCACAAAACAGTCCATTTATATTTTCCTAAGGAATCACTAGTGCCAATTTATTACACCAGATGTTTCAGAGCTTTGCTTGGAACAAGATATTGATTAACCTATCCACAGGAATTAATATTAATTTCTCTCTCTCTAATATATGCAGGGCCGGATTAAGGCTTGTTTGACCCAGGGCTACTAAATTTTGAGGGCCCCTTTCAATACAATTGACACCCAACAGTGCCACCCCTTGTATGCCTCACAGTGCCCCCCCAAATATGCCTCACAGTGCCCCTGTTTGCTAAACAGCAATACCACTACCACCAAACCCCCTTCCCCCACATACTCACCTCCTGACGCATGTCAGGCAACATCCAGCTCTTATGTTTTCTGCATGCACAGTCACAGTGCATACAGCACAGAGCGGCTCCCGCGTGGCTATTACAGGGTCAGACCAACCCTGTGTGGGAGCCCCTCTGTGTGTAGGGGCCCCTATCACGCCCTTAATCCGTCCCTGAATATATGTGTGTATATATTTTTGTACACATATATATATATATATATATATATTCACAACAATGCCCGGCATGCCACAGGTCACTGCGGACCTATATCTTGGTCCTGGTACCTTCCTTGGTGGGTATACACTCCCTTAATACAGCATAGAAGGTAGGCGGCACTCCAGAGTATTGTAGCCAAGTGAACAAGCGTGTTTATTAACTCAACATTTCGGGGTCACAACCCCTTCATCAGGATACACACAAAACCAAGTGACAATAACAGTGAAAAATATAGATACCTTTCCCAGTCGGTGCCCCATCAGCTGCCATCGCCTGCACCCCCACCCGGCGTCCTGGCCGTCCACTTCCGATCGCGCCATCGCCCGGTAACCCAGATGTGGCATCATCCACCAATGGTAAGTTGCCAAGGGAGCGCTGGAAAAACAATAAACAGGGACTTTACTATCCCACAACATTATCTGTACAACATCACACTGTGGCAACATCATATCCCCTCATACATAAAACAACATAGTGAAAATACATTAATAAGTAAGAGCTTAAAAGCATGTGAAAATTTGCTTAATCGTATAAAGTGCATATAGTACATTAAGGAGAGTTGGTGATGCCCTTTTGTGGCCCATCTAATATAAATACATACGTGTAAAAAATTATCAGCTGCCTCCGGCTGAACCCCTGCCTGGCGTATGTGGCTGGATGATGTCACTTCCGGTTGTGACGAACCAGCTGAAGGCAGCTGATGGGGCACAGATGGGTAAGGTATCTATATTTTTTACTGTTATTGTCACTTGGTTTTGTATGGTTGTGACCCCAAAACGGTGAGTTAATAAACACGCTTTACTGAGCTACAAGACTCTGGAGTGCCGCCTACCTTCTATGCTATGTATATATATATATATAATTTATATCATTCTGTCAAATAAAAAGCATCACTGGTATGTCATAGTTAGAATTATCAAACAGCCAGGTGTGACATGATGTATACGCATAAAAAAAAAATAGAGTTATCCAAATGTCGGTATCAGGGTGATGTCATCAAAAAGTGTTAAGTCTTCACCATCTCTCTCTCCTTTTCTCTCTCTCTCTAATATATATATATATATATATATATATATATATATATATACTGTATATACAAGTGCGCACGGTTTACTTTGTTTCTGTATCCTGAGAATAGCTATGTCTTATTTTGCAGTCATATATCTCTCCAGCACACTATCTCTTTTTATTTAGTGAACTATTTTCTTTTTGTTTGAATTTTGGAATCTAATGAAAGTTTATTTGATACACAACAGAAATTTGACAGGGCTGACTTCAGAATGCTTTCCCTCTGAGTTCTGGGGCCTTATTTAAACCTTTTAAAATCTCCCATTTGAGTTGCTTCAAAGTGAAGGAAATTCAAGGATCACTAACGTCTCAGATGGTAGCACTTGCCCTAACAACCAAGGTTCAGGAATTCTTTGGAGCAGGCTGAGGTCATTTTTCTCTTTTTTTCCCTAATGCTTTTCTCTATTAATCAGAGCTCACAGCTCAGATTGGTCTTCAACTTCCTCCCAATCCTTGCTAAGCCTGTCATTTCGAGCTATTATTTACTTTAATGGACTTTGGCTGATCCCTTATGAAGCTTTGGATCTGAGAATAATAAGGCTAGAGAGTAACGGGGCACATACATGGGTGTGGGTTTGCCTGCAGATTAACTGTGGCAGATGGGCTTTGCAGCAGTTTCCTGTGTGCCGAGTGTTGATTGAGAGGGTATAATGAGAGAGGTGGTGTCAGCACAATGACTGCAACCACTTCATTGCACCTCGCCCCTAAACAACCCCATTTTTCTAAACCTTTGGGATGTGAAATTTTAGGAAGTCAGAGCACAAGAACAAGTACAAAAACAACTGTAAATAACCATGAATGTTAATCCAACATTAATTGGCCCCAAGTTTAATTAAAGATACATTTTGCCAATGATTTGTATTTCACAGAAGGAACTCAATTAGCAGAAATGTGTTATTTATATCAATATATAATTTACTTATAATGTTTGATTATTTACATTTATGAAAATGTATTCATTTAAAAAAATAAAAGCTCACACACACAGACATATACACTCACAAACACACATATATGTGTGTTTATATTGCACTATTGAGATTTTTTAATATAAAGAGCAATTTGTTACATAAAATGTTATGATTAATGCTATCAGTATATCTGATTATAATTTGTCAAGCAAGTCAGAGATTGCACTAATATATTTAATATATTTGAAAGTATGCATTATACTTGTTTGAAATGATTTTAGTAAGTACTTAATGTTTTTTAACATTAATTGATATTTATTAATTAATATAATGTGTTCATAATATACTTATATGTGTATATTTGCATTCTAGAATTTAGTAGAAGTGTTTCTCTGTGATATATATTGAGAGAGAGAGAGAGAGAGAGAGAGATGTAATGCTGTGGAAGCTCTTCTTTTGTATTGAATCCCAAACATTGTCACTTTTTTTTCTTCCATTGAGGCTTAAGTCATCTGTTTTACTCCTTGCACACCATCTCAATCCTCAAGGGGGGTTTTACTTATTTATTTTTTATGCCAAGTATCTACTGAAACTGCAAGTAGACTCCGGGTCAAGTTTGTGTACATGGGACACAATTTTTACTGACAGTACCTCCTTACTGCATTCTTTAAGTTTCCACACAGTGCTGCATGAGCTAGTGCCACCAATTATCCTCCTTCTTTAAAAACCTTTATGAAGTTTTTCAAAACTTCTTTCCTTTCACTGTTGTCACTCAATGAAAAGGAAACTAACCACCATGTCAAGACAACTCAGCTGCCTAGCAACTGAAGGACCATTTTCTAAATCAGAGTTGTCTCATGTCTCAGCTAATGAAACACAGACTACTATGTCAAGCCAGCTACATGGGTTTCTTGTCCATTGTGGAGAGCAAACAAAATTAGATTGTTGATATATGTCTCAATAGGTGGCACCTATGGTGCATAATTACTTATACTTTTTGTATTTATGAGGCTTTATGTCATAACTAATGTATTTTATAGCTGTTTAAAAGACAAAAGAGGCATTTGCATGGCAGTTATTTTTTCTTCCCAAAAATGTTATTCCAGATTAGTTTTATTATTATTATTATTATTATTATTATTATTATTATTATTATTATTAGTAGTAGTAGTAGTAGTAGTAATAGTTGTTCTAGTAATAGTTATAGTAGTAGTAGTAGCAGTAGTTGTAGTAGTTACAATAGTAGTAGTAGTAGTAGCAGCATTAGTAGTTAGAGTAGTAGTAATAGTTAGAGTAGTATCAACAGTAGTATTAGTTGTAGTAGTAATATAAGTAGTAATTGCAGTAGTATTATTAGTACCAGTAGTAGTAGTAGTAGTAGTAGTAGTAGTAGTAGTAGTAGCGGCAGCATTAGTAGTAGTAGTAGTAGTAGTAGTAGTGGCAGCATTAGTAGTAGTAGTAGTAGTAGTAGTAGTAGTAGTAGTTACAGTGGTAGTAGTAGCAGCAGCAGTTATAGTAGTAATTAAAGTAGTAGTAGTTGTGGTAGTAGCAGCAGTAGTAGTAATAATAGTAACAGTTGTAGTAGTAATAGTAGTAGGAGTTATAGTAACAGTAGTAGAAGCAGCAGAGGTAGTAGTAATAGTTATGGTAGTAATAGTAGGTAGTTGTAGTAGTTACAGTGGTAGTAGTAGCAGCAGTTATAGTAGTAATTAAAGTAGTAGTAGTAGTTGTGGTAGTAGCAACAGCAGTAGTAGTAATAATAGTAACAGTTGTAATAGTAATAGTAGTAGGAGTTATAGTAACAGTAGTAGAAGCAACAGCAGTAGTAGTAATAGTTATTGTAGTAATTGTAGTAGTTATAGAAGTAGTAGCAGCTGTAGTAGTGATAGTAGTAATAGCAGTAGTAGTTATAGTAGTAGTAGTAGTAGTAGTAGTAGTAGTAGTTATAGTAGTAGTAGTAGTTGTAGTAGTAGTTGTAGTAGTTATAGTAGTAGTAGCAGCTGTAGTAGTGATAGTAGTAATAGCAGTAGTAGTTATAGTAGTAGTAGTAGTAGTAGTAGTAGTTATAGTAGTAGTAGTAGTAGTAGTAGTAGTTGTAGTAGTAGTTGTAGTAGTTATAGTAGTAGTTGTAGTAGTAGTAGTAGTAGATGTTGTAGTAGTAGTTATAGTAGTAGTAGTAGTAGTAGTAGTAGTAGTAGTAGTAGTAGTAGTAGTAGTAGTAGTAGTTATAGTAGTAGTAGTAGTAGTAGTTGTAGTAGTAGTTGTAGTAGTTATAGTAGTAGTTGTAGTAGTAGTAGTAGTAGATGTTGTAGTAGTAGTTATAGTAGTAGTAGTTGTACTAGTAATAGTTGTTGTAGTAGTAGTAGTAGTAGTAGTAGTAGTAGTAGCAGTGCTAGTAGTAGTGGTAGTAGTAGTATTTGTAGTAGTAGTATTTGTAGTGGTAGTAGTAGCAGTAGTAGTATTTGAAATGTATGAACAGACAGTACTTACACTTTCTATGTCATGCAATACATGCTAAAATAGCCACATTTTCAGAAGAATATGAAACCTAAAGAGTAAATACAGTAAATTTATAACTTGAGTATTCTGTATCTTTAAAGAACAACTTTATTTCAATGACTCTCTAATATGGAACTCCAAGGACCAGCATTCTCTCCATCTACTGATTCCATATGTATGTCTCTTAGCCACTTGCCTGACATGGCCGCAATTTTCCGACCAAACCAGGCTGTGTGTTATCTAATCTGGTCGCAATAATGCAATCAGTCAGATAAACAGTGTGGGCAGCTGCTGGAAGAGAATCTTCCCACGCTGCTGCTCTCAGAGGGACCTTCTGGACCCTCCAGAGTGTCTGCCATGCTGCTAATCGCTGCTGATCTGTCAGCACAGCAGGACCCCCCACCCAGCAGCTGCAGAGATTAGTAGCCTTTGGGAAAAAGCTGCTGTTTAGATTAGTGTTAGGAAGAATTTATATTAACAGAGAAGCCCTTATGCGGTGAGTAGCTTATCATATATCTACAGTTGTGTGTAACTGAGGCCCTGATTCAGAGCCGGACGCTCTGAAAGAGCGCTCGCTCTGAATCAGGGCGTTTTTTTTTTTTTTGTGCGGGCTACTGGCCGCTCGCATAGCTGTGGGTGACCACCCACAGTTATAGCGAGCGACCATGATAATGGTCGCGATGGTCAAAACCATCGTGACCATCGGGCTTGTGATGAGACCCTTGTGGTAGGGTCTCATGGACGCAAGCCCCAGAGAGATTTCAGCTCTAACAGAGCCAGAATCTCTCCACTGACATCACTCGTGATGTCAGTGGGGCCGCCCCCAAATGGGAGGCGTTCTCATGTCCGTTTGGACAGCCACCCCCTGGCCCGCCCACCAAAGGGGGCGAGCTGTCACTCAACATTGACAGCTCGCCCCCTTTGGTGCGGGACCCGGAGTGACAGATTGCCCGTCGCTATCCGGGTCTCGTGCATGCACACGACGGAGCTGGCTCCGTTGTACGCATACGCTCTGGGCCACCATCAACCCGGTTGCGAGCGCTCAGCGCTTGCGACCGGGTCTGAATCAGGCCCTGAGTCTTCAGCATTTTATTAGCATGTGTGCTGGAGAAAAAACTTTTGTGCCTTTCCATGGCTAGATTAGCCCCTCCCTTACACAAACCTGTCATAAAACAATAAATTGTTTTACAATTTGTACATCACAGTTTTCCAAAGCATACAAATAAAACACATTACCGTAAGTAAATAATAACATAAAGTGTACTGTAAATTAAGCATTAAAAAATAAATAAATATATAATTTGATTTAGGCTGTCAAACATCAAGTATCATGTTGTTAGAAGCAAATATGTAATTAATAATTGAAATCTAGTCAGTTCTTTTGTCACAAAATATTTATCTTGCTTATATTTTTTATTAGATTTTATTTTATCTACAAAATTCTGTTATGATGTGATTATAGTAAGTCTTAATCCAAATGACTTCCTCACATACTGTAAATTAGGAATCCATCCATCTGTCATCCTAACCCTCTGTCCCATTCTCACTGTCTACCCCATCTGTGTCACCCCTATCTGTCTGCCCCTCCCCTTTAGAATGTAAGCTCTTACAAGCAGGGCCCTCTTCCCTCATGTGCTTTTTCTTCCTTTACCTATATTTTTATCTACTCTATACTCCTTACAACAGCACCTAAACATAACCCTTGACTGTTGCCATCCTGCTACTGTTGCAGTAATGTTTATATATCATGTGCCTGTCTTGCAATGTCTTGTACTGTATGTCACTGTTTTCTTGTTCTATTCAACTTTTTATGTACTGTTTCTGTACTTTGCTTATGTACTATGTAAGGCAATGCAGAACCCTTGTGGTGCCATATAAATAAAGGATAACAATAATAATAATAAAAATAATAATAATAATAATAATAATAATAATAATAATAATGTGACCTTTTTTAAAGATGATTATGTACCAACAGTTATTATTATATTTATTATTAATATAAAATATTATTTCAGGATTACTGTAGATTGACAATAGTAATACAAGCACAATCTACACAACATTTGTATTAGAATATTGTTAACAACTCTAATTTGTCAGAAGATTATTAAACTTGAGTTAATTGTAATAAATTAAGATACATAATAATTGTATCCTTATGTAAGGTTTACAGTATGTTTAGTGGACTAATATGCCAATTTCAGTATAGTTCAATGATTACTACTGTACATACTTGTCAGTTTGGTCACTTCTCAATCACTAAGGGATGTACAGTAGTCATTATGTTGACATATACAATGTATATATTAATATTGTCGACACCACAGTGTTGATAGTTATTATGTCAACATTGTTAAAATATCAACAGACCACATGTCCACATTGTCAGAATTTCTACTTTTCAGTTAGACTGTGGGCAGGAGGGTTAGAGTTAAGTTGCAGGGGGGGTTAGGGCTAGGCTGTGGGAGGGTGGTTTGGGTTAGGCACTAGAGGGAGTGACTAGGATTAGGCATAGCAGATTAATACTTACCAAAACACTGGAGTATCATGTCTGACCCGGAAGTGATGGTCACATGACCGACAGGACCCAGAATCTGTGCTGGAGCTGTCAGGAGCAGGTAAGTGATGAATGTTGACATGGTTAATGTTGACATTATGACCATATCAACATTCTTATGTGAAAATTATGAATTTCGACATATCATACCACACGCAATTGCCAAAATGCATACACACAAAAATTCTTATGAAATTTCACCAAAAACTACCATAGTTTTAAAATTATTATTGACACCCTTGACTTACTGATTGGTCTATTTCAAATGGGATCAAAGTGGTGCTTCACATATTTTCCACCTCTAAAAGCCATACAACTCCAGTCATTTACCTGAAAGCTACTACACAGTAAGCTCTTTAGATATACTTTTCCAATTTTGATTAATTTCAAAATAATGAACGTGTCACTAACTCCACTTGTCACTTGGTATTTATCATCAAGATTTCTCAGAACAACTGTCTGTGCAGACTAGGTGAAACCTATTAGTTCTATAGATACATTGTCATTGAAATCAGTGTAGCTGATACTTGAGAAAACTATTATCATTGAAGTCAATAGATGTAATAAATAAAAGTTTTAGCAATTTTGCAAAGATGCATAAGACCAAATGTGCATTGGACACTGTATGTATAATGTCACTTTCTCTGGGAAGTCATGAACTCAACATGTATTTGAACTACCAGTGACGAGAGTCTAATGCACCAGTGATATTAGCTAGGGATACCCGCAAAGAGGTTTAAACTTTACTGCTCCCATTATTCAGGTCCCTTGTACTGGTTACAGGTATGATAGCTACCCAGTAGATTGTAGTTAGCACTAAGCAAAGTCAGCAAGCTATGGTCAGGTCTACTTGATGTTTTACATAAGCCTCATACAGTATGCAATGGAGAGTCAAGACCAAAGCCAAGGTCAGCACACTGAGAGGACATAGATAAGACACAGGGATAATTCTGAGATAAGTTATGGACAAAGGGCCTGATTCAGTGATGGACACTAATGCAGTCGCAGCTGCAATTTCACATGGAACTTAGCTGCAAATATTTGCTAATGTTTCCAAAGCTTACCTGAGCATAGGGATGCCCACTGCTGTCCCCGTCCCACAAAGTACAACAGCATAACATCAGTAACATTGATGCAGAACGGGCAGCCAGACAGCCACGCAGCTTGTAAGTCAAGTCTGACCTGCTAAAGGTAGCTCTCCTAACACACTGAGAGCTTTCATTCTGCGAAGGAGATCGCAATACCTAATTTATGCATACCAGTGATACAGATTTAAATGGTCAGAGACGTCTACTTTTCCCTAACCAACCCCCCTATTACATCCCCCAAACGTGGACTACCTGTCATACACTTTGAGAATGGGTCCTATGTGTAGGCATATTCGCAAAATAATCTCTGAATGTGCTCAGTGCAGCTTACATGCATGCACAATGGCAAACAATTACTCAATCTTTGTAAATATTGGCATTGCGTCCATCTCTGTATCAGGCCCCGAGCTTGAATCAAAACATGAGCAATAAGGATATAGCAGAGAAGAGTCATATAAAATTTGAGTCATACACAGGAGCATACACAGTAGACATTACAGAACACTGGTGGTAGGAGATAAGCCTAATATTATCTGTAGACTATCTGCAGACAGAGTGGAGTTTAAATGGAGAATTACAAATCTAACAGCCCGCCTTTGTGATCACATAACCACAGGATTAAAGCCAGGGATGTACTGCATACCCACACCTATAGCAAAGGGTGATGGTTCCAGTCAGTAAGGTCAGTGTGACAAAATATATGAGTAAATTGTATTTATCTTTAGTCCCCAAACCTAACTGATCCTAAGACTTCTTATCTGACAGCATTATTTCACTTTGCATTAACATTATATAAAGTAGAGATGTGCGCTGACCCCCGTGTTTTGGATTTGGATTTGCAATCCAAAACCCGAAATTTAGATATAAAATCTGAATTGCTGCGTATCTGTTCTGAATGCATTTATTAAGGTTTGCGTGTAACTCAAAATGAATACCTGTATATGAAAATGTGGATTTCCAGACACGTGTTTGCACATATGCAAATAGCCAACTTTTAAATTTAAACTCTGTGGGTTTATTCCTGTCAGGTCAAAATTAAGTAATTGTTGCCATCACTATAAGGAACATTGTAAAAGATGATTCCACTTGGACACAAAATGCAGTTAAATTAAATTAAAGACTGTTTTTCAAGTAGCCCTTTTACTCCCTTGGGGACCTATTTATAATTAGGATCCAATAGCCCCACATTAATTATGTATCCGAATCGCCAAGATGGTGATGGTGGATACCAATGTACTGGATCAAGTCAGTGTTTCTCTGATGCTGGAATAGCTTTTCCAGGAGTATGGAGAGGATTCAGGTGGTGAAAACAAAGACCAGGTAACCAAAACTAAGCGGAATATTTACTAAGGTGCGGGCTTTTAGAAATGGAAATGTTGCCCATAGCAACCGATCAGATTCCAGGTATTTTCTTCTAGAAGTTGCTAGATCAATGTTAAGTAGATTCTGATTGGTTGCTATAGATAACAACCTCCACTTCTTAAAACTCACACTTTAGTAAATAAACCCCTAAGTCTGGCAATATTTCCTTCTCATTGAACACTGTGTTCTCATTAGTAATATTATATTCTAGCAAGCACCTCTTGTGGAATGGGGTTTGCCACACTGTTAATATAAGAAGAGATATTGAGACATAAATATGCATTTGAAAGAAAAAGTTAAAGTTGCAGTACCAGGACTTGGTCCTCACCTGTTTTATGAGGAAAACCTGAGACGCATTATGTCTGTGAATTTTCTTGAAGGCTTTAATGACCATGACAGTGACAGACCTCTAACACAGTGACAGGCTGATAAGTCTAGCTATAATTTACCCATAAATCCCTGTAATTGTATCTGTTCTTTTAAACATTGATGATAAATTACAATAAATCAATGCAAACAATAAGGCAAATATAAGTACAAGAGAATGCCATGTATTTGAGATGTTTTTACATTGCTAACTATATATATATATATATATATATATATATATATATATATATATATACCGTAATAGAGTTATTGGTTTCAAATCCTCATGTAATTTAATTTATAAATCAGTCATTAATGAGAAATGAAACCATTGGTGTTATTTACGTGGTTGATCATATCTACTATGATTTTCCTGTTGCAGTCCAGAGTAACCTATTATCTTATCTTAGTGGCAAGGAGGTAAGCATGCTTCTCTTTATAATGCATTATTATGCTTTACATTTACAACCCTCCATGAGATGGGGTGATAGCTGCTGCATAGGTAAGAAGGAGTGCAATCTTGGCTACTGTGATTTCTGGATTAAAGGAAGCACTTCTGCAAGTTGTGCTGAATAGTTCTGTGAGTTGGAAGGACGAGATATTGCCTAATCACAGTAGCAATGAGCAGGAAATCAATGCATGAGTATTTTGAATTACTGATAGAACACATTTTTTTTTCTCCAGAATGGATATGTACAGACTGATGTCACCAACGTGATGGCATAGATGATAGGATCAAGGCAATAAAATCCATGGGACGGCTTATTTTACTAACATTTAATTTAAACTGTAAAATCAGACATTTGATTTAATTGTTTAACTTGAAATTAATTTGTGTGTTAGTTGTTGTAGTGCAGAGCAAATGTAGTTCCTAAACAGAATATTATTAAATAAGACCTACTGCTAGTGCTTCTTCTAGTGTCCAACAAAATATTTAGGTAATGAAAGTATTCTCCTTTGTTCAAGTGGAATAGCATCTTGCCAAAATTCTGACTTACCTACTATAATAGACAACCTGACATACCCTTTGATGGACATTTCATGGGACTACTCCAATGCCAATGACTGTGGACATAAATGAATACTCTAGAATATCAGGTCTTCAAAATTTGTGTTCTCTAAGATCTACTTTCCTTTCTTTGTGCTGGATGATAAACTGTATTGAATGCCTTAGCCAAATATTTACTGCAGGACTTTATCTGGAAACATAGCAAAACTGTATCCATGGCCGCCATCAGGGGGGAAATGCCGGGACTAGAATCCCGGGTCCAGAGAGAAAGGGGTGGCCGCGGAGTGAATAACTGCCGGCGGCAGTTTGAATTTGGAGCTGGCCATGGGGTAATCAATGCTCACATACTGACAGCCAATCAGTAGCAACCACAGCTGCGGCTCCTGATTGGCTGCCAGTCTACAAGCTCTGATTGGCTCGCAGCTAGTGCCAAATTTGAAATGCCGCTGCCTGCCACCTGGGTCCATCTCCCTGCCTGGGTGAGTGTGAGCATCATGCCTGGAGCAGGAACTGCAGTCTGGCAACCACCAGCCAGCGGGGAGAGGCCGGGCCAGGAAGAGAGCAGCTGGAGAGAGATGGCGCAGCAGCTACAGACGGAGAAGCTATCTACAGCCATTGCTTGATCATGAAAAGGAAGGATGGGCAGGAGCAGGAGAGGCTTTGGGGGATCCCACTTCCCATACATATATTCCTGTGGTGAAGATAGACCAGGTATAGATATAGACCCTCACTATGCTCTCACACCCTCACCTCTGTATGATAGATTGACATGTTATAACACTCACTCCCACAGACCAAACTTTGACAACTTTTTTAAAATGGTTTACGCACCTATTGATACCCAAACTCTGCTGTAGCTCCACCAACATTATCCACAACAATGCCCGTTTCTAACAAACTGCACCCCCCCCACCCAGCCAAGGGGAGGGGCCCTGCCTATTTTGTCAGTCCCAGGCCCCATAATTTGTAGTGGCAGCCCTGCCTCTATCAACACTATTTTTAAATATAATCAACAAAATTTGGTCTTAGAAATACTACTCTGTCACTGTACATAAAGGTCATTCTGACAGATTATTTATTATAAGGTGAAATTAGTTTTTCTCAGTCCCTTTATTCAGAATTAACTTAGCTCCTATATTTAATTGCTCTCATTTTCTCAAGATAATAATTGTATAAATACATTAAACATATTTATTGCATAATGCAGATTACTGCTCTTGAAATTTTTTTTTAGTTTAGAATCTTTCAAAAAATAAAAAGATGATCTTTATTGGAGGGGGCAAGGGGCAGAAGACCTGTATCATCACACAAAATATCACAAATCACTTGAAATATCAAAGTAAGCTTCTTAATCTACTATATATAGCATATATCTGTATTCTGCTTTTATGACATTTTTAATAATTTCCAGTATTATTGTATCTTGCCCTGCAACAACTTACATTTACATTGAGTATGCAAATTGATTTTAGCATCTGCTTTTAGAAAGCATTGGTATGACACTTTTATATTATACTGATTGAAGAATAATTTTGCCTAACATTTCTCACATAAAGGGCTGGACCCATACTGATGCTAATCTCATTGCTGTTGTCTGAGGTAAAGGAGACTATATAGAGTATAAGGAGAACAATGAAAAATAAAAGGTAATTATCTCTAAAAATCTTTAATTTAAATCTCTATATATACATTTCATTTTAGTTTTGACTGAAATATGACACATTTTATAGTAAAAATGACAGGTACATTTACTTTGGGATAAATTCTCCCATTGTTCTTTTAAATTGATAATTAAAATAATGATAAATTAAAGTAATGTCTGGCTTAAATTACACAATAATTTATCACATTTTGTCTCTGCTTGCTAGAGCTTAGATGTTCCTCTATGATTCTGTGAACACCTGCCTCCTTTTCATTAAGGAACTTTAATTTACCACAAAAGGCTACATTATATAATTGGCATGTATTTTATTCTGTACAAAGGCTTTTTGTATTTTTAATAATAGCACTTCCTGTACCTGCTGCCTTAACAATGGAGATGGTTTCAATGAAAGAAGACCAAGGCTCATGAATTGCTGCTTCCTGGCACACCAAAATGTTTTGTTTCAAACCGTATTAATTTATAAGTCCAGACTTTCACAGCCTCTTGTGCTTTGGTGACCTTGAGTCATAGGAACAGAGTCTATGCCTTCTGTTGTACACACAAATTAATTCTGGTACTGTACTGTGATATTTGATGAAACAAACAAGTTATGCAAGGGAGTAAGTAATAAAGATGTATGTGCATGCTGTGGTTATATATAGAGGCAATAAACTAGCTAGTGTGCTTTACACTTCAAAAATGATTGTTCCTAATAATTTAAACATCTCATAATGTGGCATATTTGCTAAGCAAAGTTAATATCTTGGGGACTTGTACTTTTTATAATAAAATCAATTTACAAATACATAAACTTAAACTTTGTATGAACATATACATACAGTATGTGGTAGAAAATGTTGTATTTTCATGGAGCTGGATTGATTAAATACTGTACGTTCAGCACTGTATAATACTGCAGCACTATATAAATAAGTTATATAAATGAATTAAATAGACAAACAAATAGACATTGATAGCTATAATTAATACCATTTTAAAGATTAACAAGGTTAAGTTGTACAGTAGGTTATGAAATATAAAGATTAACAAGGAAATTTAAATGTTTAAATTATATAACATTAATATAAGAATCCAGTGTATCAGAATCAGGTCAGATGGCTCCTATTTTCCTAGTGGCCCAGTGCTCTGCAGATTGACTTGATTGTGTGCCACCTATGCTATCAGCTGTGCTGCCTAATATAATTAGCCACTTTAGGAAGTAAACAGAAGGGCAGTCAGCATGGAGGCTGGTAGACCAGTGTCACACAGAAGCAATATTACCAGCAGGCATGGCAGCAGTGGGAAGAGCCACGAATAGATCCTGAGGAGCAGGACGAAGAGGAGAAGGGTCAGGGGAAGGAAGAGAATCGAGACATTGATGTAATGGCAGCAAGTGAACCAGGAATCCCACTTGTCCTGGCCTAGGGGAAGGACAGGACTCAGTAACCAAGCTTTATGGAACTGAGGGAGGTAATTAGGGAGTTAATGTACATGAATGGAATCAATTGATTATGTTGAGGATACTGAATAAGGAGGATTATGGAGGTAATTATTGTAAATTAGTTAATTATATTGGATGGTGTTGTCATGATGATGCTGAAGTAGTTAAAGATTGATGATGGAATTATATTGTATGGCAATCAAAATACTCTGTATTGTTTGGTGGTACCTTGTTCTCTGTATTTTGTGGCAGCCAGTGGTAAATTCTCTGTATTATATGGAAGTCACTGTAAAATTATCTGTATTATGTGTCGGTAACTGTGGTGATCTCTGTATCACAGCATATGGTGGTAACTCTGATGTTCTCTGTATAATGTGGCAGCCAGTGTGAAGTTATATTTATTATATGGAAGTCACTGTGATGTTCTCTGTATATATTGCAGTCACTGTTATATTCTCTGTATTATATGGTAGTCACTGTGATGATCTTATTAAATGGTGGTCACTGTTATATTTTCTGCATTATATAGCTGTCACTGTAATGTTTTCTATATTATATTGTGGTCACTGTGATGTTTTCTGCAAAACATGGCAGTCACTGCAATGTTCTCTGTATTATACTGGTTCCACTGTGATGCTTTCTGCATTATATGGTGTTCACAGTGATGTACTCTGTAATATATGTAATAAATGTCAGTCATTGTTATGTTTTCTATATTATATAGCAGTCAATGTGATGTTATTTGTATTATGTGTTACTCACTATGATGTTTTCTACATTTTATGGCAGGCACTATGATGCACTCTGCATTATATGGCAGTCACTATGATGCACTCTGTATTATATAGCAGTCACTGTGATGTTTTCTGTATTATATGATAGTCTCTATGATGTTCTCTGTATTATATACAGTAGCAGTCACTGTGTTTTATATGTGTTATGTGGTGGTTACTGTGATGTTCTCTGTATTATATGGCTGTAACTGTGATGTTCTTTGCATGTTGTGGTGGTCATATCATCTGTATTTTAATTGCAGTCTCTGTGATGTACTGTGTTCTATATGGTGGTCACTGTGATGTTATCTGTACTATATATCAGTCGCTGTGATGTTCTCTATAATATATTGCAATCACTGTGATGTTCTCTATATTATATAGCAGTGAATGTTATGTTCTTTGTATTATGTGTTGGTCATTATGATGTTCTCTGCATTTTATGGCAGTCACTGTGATGCACTCTGCATTATATAGTGTTTACTGTGATGCACTCTGTATAATATAGCAGTCACTGTGATTTTCTCTGTATTATATGGTTGTCACTGTTATGTCTCTAAATTATATGATGGTTACTATGTAGTTCTAAGTATTATTTGAAGGGGGGTTGCTGTTATTCCAATGCCTTAAGTATCATGTGATCACCACACTCTATACCCTTTAAGATAATTTGTGTTAAAGAGGAAGGAAATGAAAGGGGTCGCTGAACTGAGTCTTTGCTCCAGGTGACAGAAAATCTAGCTTTAACCCTGTAGCACTAGTTTATGCTGCATAGTTAATTCTGGTTCTGTTTGGGAACTGATACACTCCAATAGATTGAAACTCTGTGGCTTTGTTGATAGTTTCTATACTGTACAGTGCATTTGCATACCTCCCTACTTTTTAAGAAATGGAATCAGGATATTACATGCTCTGCCACAAAGTGTATGAAAGACGTGTGACCATGTCAAAATGAGTCACAGCCATGCCCTAGGGGCATACTTTGTACTTAGCTTAGCCCTTGACAGCTCTTTTCAAAACACACATTCATTAGTGCATGCACCTGATCTGCAGTTCAGTTGCAGAACTTTCAACAGGGCACCCAGAGGCATGGTCTCCAGGCACCACTGCTTAGTTTAAGTTTTGCTGAGGATTGTGTTGCACCAGATTGCATGCTCACTGTAAAGGCTTATGTAGTGGTTGCAATGGATTTCTGTAGTAAATTATACAATGTGGTGGTGATACATTGTATTAATAGGATTTATACACTCTCCCACTGTGGGATGCTCTCTGGGGCATGTCCATTAGTATGGAACTGTGGGAGGCACTCAGGGGCATGTCCATTAGTATGGACAGATGTGGTTGGGAGCCAAGCATGTGCAGAAGGTGCAAGTCATAGGTCGCTCTCCGCAAGTCACTCCAGGTTATAGTGCCCATCAGTTACAGGAAGTAACAGAGGCAGCACAGAGAGTGCCTCTGACAGTCTGCACCATATAAAGATGCGGCTGTCCCTCCTTCATCTCTCCTTGGAGCCTTCCAACAGCTGGTACCTAGAGACTAATGCTTCCATTGCCTCCAGGAGTTATCCAGATGGCCTAATACTGTTGTTTTTATCTACTGACCTCAGCAGATAGAGATGATTACCAGAAGTTTAAACTTGGGTTTGAATACTCTTGTTAAGTTAGGCACACTGCTTTTGTAGTTCCATGCTCCAGATTCACTAGTCCTGCACTGTCACTTAGGGCTGGTTTTTACCAAAGCAGGTTACCCCATAATTGTGTCATCCATATTATACTGGAACCTAGCTAGGGCTGTCTTAGTTTGATTGAATCATTTGGGGAGACAGTGACCCCACCAGCACTGTCTGTCAGAATACTACAAGACAACAGCCACCAGGCATTAGGACCCAGTAGTTTTCTGACATGTGCCTTTGCCCATGCATGGCTTTCATGTCACATCTTTCCTCCATGCCGCACAACTGAAGAAGTGGAAGATGAAGATGTACATGCAGCAAGCTGCCAGAGAAAAAGGGAGAATGGATTTTATCTAGTATGTGGAGTAAGGGTTTATTATAACTAAAAAGATCCAATACAGATTTGTGTAGCTACAGTATCAGGCTGTATTATTGACTTTGTATTGTTGGGCTATGAATTGCACCATAGAGTCCTTTGACACACAGGGCCTGATTAAGAGGTGTACGCTGATGCAATTGCAGCTGCAATTTCACACAGATTGCAGCTGCGAAAATATGCTAAAGTTTTCAAAGTTTACCCAAGCATAGTGACACCCATGGCTGCCTTCTCATATCTGTCCAATGTCACACACCAGTGTAAACATCGGTAACATCGATGCCGATCTGGCAGCCCTGCAGGATACGTGGCAAGACTGACCTGCCTCAAATGCAGTGTCTCTCCTGACATGCATAGCACTCTCATGCTGCCAAGTAGAATACAGTGGCTAATTTATGCACGTCCATGAAACTGCGTTTAAATGGTCATACACGCCTAAGTTTGCCTATCCATTACACGTTACCTCCCCCAAATGCCTGTCACTGTCACTTATTTTGCAATTGAATCCTCTGTGATAGTGTAGTTGCAAAACAATTGCTGTGTGTGCGCAGTGCGGCTTAAACATTTTTTGATTCCAAAACAAATTTATGAGGGAGGAGGGGAGAGCTAGGGTGAACATCATGTCCCATATTTTGCCCACAAAATCACCTTGGTGGTTCAGAATATTTTTTCAAATTAAAGGGACATTCAGGAGATGCTGTCTGTGGCCATAAACATATCTGGACATTCTCGGCATTTAGCAACTGCTTGTCGAAATTTAAGCGGCTGTGGCAGTTCAACTTCCAACAAGGGGTGTACACCGGCCTCTTTTCGTGTTTTGGTTTTGGATCTGGATCTTTCTTCATGTTTTGGATATGGATTGGTTTTGCAAAAACCACCCTTCCGTGTTTTGGGTTCTTGGTTTTGTGTTTTGAATCTGTATTTTTTTGGGAAAAAAGCATAAAAACTGCTAAAATCACAGAATTTGTGGGTTTTTCTGTTCCTATGCTATTATTAACCTCAATAACATTAATTTCCAGTAATTTCCAGTCTATTCTGAACACCTCACACCACACAATATTGTTTTAGGCCAAAAGGTTGCACCGAGGTAGCTGGTTGACTATGCTAAGCTACACAAGTGGGCAACACAAACACATGGCCCATCTAGGAGTGACACTGGAGTGGCAGACAGGATGACAGTTTGAAAGACTAGGCCCCAAACAGCACATAATGCAAATAAACAAAAGAGGTGTAAGATGGAATTGTCCTTGAGCCTTCCCACCCACCCAAATTTTGTATAAACAGGACATGCACACTTTAACAAACCAATCATTTCAGCGCCAGGGCCTGCCACACAACTGTGGCTGAAATGATTGGTTTGTTTGGGCTCCCACAAAACAAGCTGGCAATTAATCTGTCTCTGCACAAACTGGCTCTACGGAGGCAAGATGTCATCCTCATCCTCCTCTTCCACCAATCCCTCACCCTCTTCAGTGTTGTGTACATCCTCATCTTCACAGAGTATTAATTTGTCCCCGCTGGAATCTACCACCACAGGTCCCTCTGTACGTTCTGGAGGCTGATCTCCCTGGAAGAATTGATAATTCATTTTGATGAACATCATCTCCACATTTTGTGGAAGCAACCTCCTACACCTTTTGCTGACAAGGTTCCCGGCTGCACTAAACACTCTTTTGGAGTAGACACTGAAGGGGGGGCAACTTTGGTCAAATAGAGCCAGTTTGTACAGGGGCCTCCAAATTGCCTCTTTTTCCTGCCAGTACAGGTACGTACTGTCTGACATGCCTACTTGGATGCTGTCAAAGAGGTGCAAGATGGAATTGTCCTTGGGCCCTCCCACCCACCCTTATGTTGTATAAACAGGACATGCACACTTTAACAAGCCAAACATTTCAGCGCCAGGGTCTGCCACATGACTGTGGCTAAAATGATTGCTTCATTTGGGCCCCCACAAAACAAGCTGGCAATTAATCTGTCCCTGCACAAACTGGCTCTACGGAGTCAAGATGTCATCCTCATTCTCCTCATCCACCAATTCCTCACCCTCTTCAGTGTTGTGTACATCCTCATCTTCACAGAGTATTAATTCTTCCCCGCTGGAATCCACAACCACAGGTCCCTCTGTATGTTCTGGAGGCTGGTCTCCCTGGAAGAGTTGATAATTAATTTTATGAACATCATCTTCTCCACATTTTGTGGAAGCAACCTCCTACGCCTTTCGCTGACAAGGTTCCCGGCTGCACTAAAAACTCTTTCGGAGTAGACACTGGAGGGGGGGCAACTTAGGTCAAATAGAGCCAGTTTGTACAGGGGCCTCCAAATTGGCTCTTTTTCCTGCCAGTACAGGTACGGACAGAGGAGAAAATTGATGAGGAGGGAGTTGACGGTGTGGTTTGCAGGTGCTTTGATACAACAGGACAAAGAGATTTAGGTGTCCCTGGACTGCTTATGGTCTAAGCCACAGTTTCTGAACTTGACAGTAACTTTTTATGAATGCGCTGCAGGTGACAGTTCTTTGCTGTGCTTTTGCCAGCTTAACTCATTTCACTTTTGTAGCAGGAGGAGGGCTTCCATTGTCATGTGAAGCTGAACCACTAGTCATGAACATAGGGGAGAACCTTAGCCATTCCTTGCCACTCCGTGTCGTAAATGGCATATTGGAAAGTTTATGTTTCTCCTCAGATGATTGAAATTTATTTTTTAAGGCCATTTTCCTAAACGTTGCCATTTGAGATTTTATATTCCCTCTACTATGACATTGGGCATCGGCCTTGGCAGACAATGTTGATGGCATTTCATCATCAATGTCATGACTAGTGGCAGCAGCTTCAGCACTAGGAGGAAGTGATTCTTGACCTGTACCTATTTTATTTTTATCAGACAAATTTTTGTCCTCCATTTATGTGATATTGATATTGATATATATGCGGCTAAGGCGCACACAGACACAGAAAAAGTTTTTTTTTCTTCCCGGCACTTTGAGGGTTACACCACCCTTTAACAAATGAGCCAGCTGGCCCTTGACTTATGACACAGGCACACACTTGCCGCTGCTACTTTGCTGATGCACGTGTAGCTATAGCGCACACAAGTCACAAACAAAGAAAAATATTTTTTGATTATTTTTTGGAGCACACTTTAGGGGTTACACCACCCTTCAACAGACGAGCCAGCCATCCCTTGACTTATGACACATGTGCACGCTTGGTGCTACTTTGTGGATGCATGTGCTGCTACAGCGCACACAAACAGAAACATTGCATTTGAGGGGAGCACCCCTGATGGACAGAGCACCTCATGGACAACACTACAGCACCCCTTTAGGACTACAGCCTTTATGGGACACTGCACAACACAGCCAGCCCTTATGTACTTTGGAGTGGACACAGCCCCTATGGACAACAGACTGCACAACACAGGCCAGCCAGCCCCTATGGACTTTGGAGTGAACACAGCCCCTATGGACAACAGAGTTTCACAACACAGCCCAGCCAGCCCCTATGGACTTTGGAGTGGACACAGCCCCTATGGATGACAACAGCATTACAGCTCCCACCCTCCCACTTCACTGTCCACAGCCGGAGTGAAAAATGGCGCCAACGCGGGGACCTTTTATAGAATCCAAAACCCATGAGAATCCGGCAGCAGGATGATGATGTTTTGCCTCGATTTCAGATCCGAGTCAGGCAGGAAGACTCGAACCTGAATCGGATATGGCTCAGGCTCGGGTGGGTTCGGATTTCAGAAATCTGAACCCACTCATCCCTACTTCCAACATGGCACATCAGGAAACAAATATTTTTATTAATGAAGACGTCTGAAGGAGTATGTATATTGTTGAAGGTAGGGCAAAAATGGGTTGATTTGTAGTAAATTTAATTTAAGTTTTGGATTCCAAAGCACACTTTTAAGAAGCAGGAGATGCATTTACAAAGAAAATTGACTCATTTACATCAGTCCTTATCCCAGTTGAGTTCTTTGGTGGTTACAATTTTTTGTAGAAATCAAGGGGCATGCAGGAGATGCTGTCGGTGGCCATAAAAAATTATGGACAATTTTGGCATTCATCAACTACATGTAGAAGATTTCAGCAGCTGTGGCAGTTCAATTACCAACATGGCACATCTTGGAAAGAGAATGGCACTGCAGTGGCAGACAGGATAGCAGTTTTATAAACTAGAACAATAATGTTTGTCATCTACACAAAAAGACAGTTAGCAATACTCCAATCAGTGCATTAAGCAAAGAAAAGAGGTGCAAGATGGAATTGTCCTTGGGACCTTCCACCCACCATTCTGTTGTTTATATCAAACAGGACATGCGCAGTTTAACAAACCAATCACTTCAGCGACAAGGACTGCCACTTGTGGCTGAAGTGATTGGTTTGTTTGGGTCACCGCAAAACAAGCTACCAGTGGGCATAAGGCATCTAACAGTATTGTTAATCCTCTCTACAGTTGGAACTGGAAGTGGTCAATCTCCTCATCAGTATGAACATCATCCTCACACAATATAAATTCATCCCCGGTGGACCCTACCATTACAGGTACCTATGTATTTTTTTTTACATAATTGGAGGTAAAGGTCTTCTTTGTGGAATTTCTAGGTAATTTTAATGAACATCATCTTTTTCACATTTTGAGGAATTAGCCTCCTATGCCAATCACTGATAAGGTTCCCAGCTGTGCTAAAAACTCTTTCTGAGTACACACTGGAGGCTGGACAGCTTAGGTAATGCAAAGTTAGTCTGTACAAGGACCTCAAAATTTCCTTTTTGTCTTTACAGTAGTTAAAGGGACTCTGTGGCATGCCTATGTATACAGTGTCATGAAAATAATCCTCCACCATTCTTTGGATGGTGACCCTATAAGATGGAGTCGAGGTAGTGATGTAACTAATTTTTGGCATTTATTTTAGACCCAGCCAGATATCACAATGTTGTGTTGACTCCTCTGCATCACCACTGGGTCTTTTGGGAAAGCTGATTTTTTTTCCTAGCAGCTGCTGGAGAAACTGAAGGAGGAGATGTTGTCTTGTCATGTACCAATTGAGCTGCCAACTTGCTCAACAGGAGCTCTTTGTATCTCTTAAGATCTGAGTCAATTGGATAGAAGATACAACATATGACTTAAACCTAGAATCAAGCACAGTCGCCAAAATGTAGCTATCCTATTTCAAGATTAGCATTCCTTGGATCCTGGTGAAGTGAACAAAGGACTTGATCTACAAGTCCGACATACTTAGTGAAATTGCTTTGTTTAATCTCCTCCTTCAATTTCTTGAACTGATTTTCCTTCAATTTCTTGAGCTGATTTTTCAAAAGCCTAATCACCTGACTCAAGCTAGCAGTGTCTGAACTCACATCACAGGTGGTTACTTGGAAGGGTTTGAGCACCTTGCACAAGATGGAAAGCATTCTCCACTGCGCATGACTAAGGAAAACTCCCCCTTCTCCTCCAATTTCATGGCTTGTTGTATAACTGTTCATCCATCCACAGAAGCATTTAAAGGGTGGAATTCCACCTGGTTACCTTACCACCTCTTGTATCAGTTAGTGGCAGGGCAAATTCAACTGTTCTTGCAGCTGCTGCAATCTCCTGCATGCTGTGACTGAATAGCAAAAATGTCTACAAATTCTTTGGGCCACAGACAGCATTTCCTGCATGCTCCTGCCATTTTTTAAAAAACCCTGTACTACCAAGTTGATTGTGTGAGCAAAACATGGGACATGTTGGAATTCACCCAGCTTTAATGCTCTCACAATATTGGTGGCATTGTCAGAAGTCACAAATCCTGAGGAGAGACCAAGTAGGGTAAGCCATTTTGCTATGACATACTTTTGTTTTTCTAAGAGGTTGTCACTGGTATTCCTCTTAGTGAAGCTGGTGGTGTTTGTTAGATACTGCTGCTAAAGATGATTCACCCACCCAGTGGGCTGTCAGAGTCATATAGTCTTTAGTTTGCCCACTACCGCTTGTCCACATATCTATAGTTAGGTGGACAGTGGGTACGTTGACATTTTGTAGGCCAATTATTTGGTTTTTAACATCCTGGTACAGCTGAGGAATAGATTTGCAGGTAAAATGGAACCGAGATGGAATTTGGTCTGGGGACACAGGACCTCAATTAACTGTGTGAAACCCACTGCAATAATTAATAGTTGCTTCACCTTGCAAAGGATTGTTTCACAGTCAGTTGTTGTTTTTTTAAAGTAGTCTTCTTTGTCCTCCTCTGGGATTAAGATCCATCCCCAGGAGCAGCAGCAGGCCTAGCTCTGAAGGATTCTTGTGAGGAATCCTGGATAGGGCAAGACTACCTCCGATAATTACTGTGGATATTGAGGATGAAGGATTTGGCAGTAAAGATTGCAGCTGCTGGGATCTAGTTGAACTTGAGAGAAGGGAGCTAGCTGATTCAAGGCTGCTTGTTGCTATTTTTTTAGCTCCAGTTTCTGATGTTGTCATAAAAGTTTTATGAATTTGCGGGGGGCGTGGCTTGCAGGACCGGAGCAGTAGTGAGCTCCGGTAATTACCTCCTGTAATTAGTTTTGGGCAAGTCCAATGTGTACCCTGTGAACGTACCTGGTGGGGAGGCTTCCTTGTACCGGCCGGGTTCTTCCCAGCCAGCGCAGTGATGGGTGTCTGGTGTTCGCAGCAGGGGCCTAGTGCAGTGACAAAGCCGTGGCTTAGATTTGGATGTGGATCAGGTCAGGAATTGCTGGGATTCATGAGTAGAATCAGACCAGCTGGTGGGGTACCCCTACCTGTATGCAGTTCGGGGAGCAAGTGCTGAGTCGCTGAAGCCTGGAGGTACCACGCGGAGAGTGGTGGATGTCCATTTATGTCTGCCTCACTACAGTGCTGCTGTGGTGGCCATCTTTAGAGGTATCCCTATGAGGATTACTATCTGCTCCCTGATAATACATCAAGCCTGGCAAAGGGAGGTCACTTCATTTACACCTCTGCTGCTTAAAGCTTTATTGTAGGCCTCAAAGAAGGGTCTCTATTACCAGTGACTGCACCATTACCAAAGTGTGTGATTTTTTTTTTCATGCAAAATTGGTACTGTTTCCTACCCTGTGACATGTATTATTATTATTATTCTTTATTTATATGGCGCCACAAGTGTTCTGCAGTGCCTTACATAGTACATAAAACTAATAAGTGAACAAAAATAAACAAGTCACTTACAGTACATTACAATGAAGGACATTATATACATTGCTGCAATAGTGATTAAAACACTCACAGTAAGCAGCAGGGAGTTGGCAGAAACATGTTAGGTGCCCTTATGAGGAGTAAGGAGTAGAAGAAAGTCTAAGAAGAAGCACATGAGGTAAGAGGCCCCTGCTCGTGAGAGCTCACATTCTAAAGGGGAGCGGCAGGCAGACAAGCATGCCACAGAAGGGGAAGATAGGGAGGAGAGAGTATTATGTGGGTTAGGATGAGATCTGGAAGGCCTTGATGAAGTAGTGGGTCTTGAGAGCCCGTTTGAAGATATGCAGTGAGATGGAGAGTCTGATAGAGAGAGAGAGTTCCAAAGGTAGGGAGCAGCACAGTTGGTAAGAGAGGTGGCATGCATTTGTTGAGCAAAGTGGATGGGTGGGAGTGTGAAGTGAGAGATGGTCAGAAATGTATGTGGGGGAGAATTTAATGAGGGCTTTGTAGGTGAGTGTAAGAACCTTGAATTGGCATCTGAAGGGGAAGGGGAGCCACTGTAGGGCTTGAAGGAGAGGGGAAGTAGATGTAGAATGTCTGGAGAGGAAGATGAGCTAAGCAGCAGCATTGAGCACCGATTGTAGTGGAGAGAGGTGGGAGATTGGGAGGCAAGCTAGGAGAAGGTTACAGTAGTCCAATCTGGAGATGACCAGTGAGTCGATAAGGGTTTAGTGGCATCCTGGGGGAGGAAGGGTCTAATCCTGGAAATGTTTTTTAGGTTGAAGTGGCAGGACTGCAAGAGGTGCTGAATGTGTGGTTTAAGGAGAGGGAGGAGTCTTGGATAACTCCAAAACAGTGCACTTTGGGTATAGAGGAGATAGATGTGCCATCAGTAGATAATGAAATTTTGGGAAGTGAGGTAATGGAAGAGGGTGGGTAGATGATCAGCTCAGTCTTAGACATGTTAAGTTTAAGAAAGTGCTGGGACATCCAGGAAGAGATAGCAGAGAGACAGTTGGAGATATGGGTAAGGAGCAAGGGGAGAGGTCAGCGGTGGAAAGGTAAATTTGAGTATCATCAGCATAGAGATGATATTGGAGGTCAAAAGAATGAATTCGTTCATCTAGAGAGGACATATATAGGGAAAAAAGAGAGGTCCAAGAACAGAACCTTGGGGAATTCCTACTGTTAGTGGAAGTGGGGGGAAGAGGAGTCATGAGAGGAGACAGAGAAGGAATGATCAGAGAGGTAGGAGGACATCCAGGAGAGGGCAATGCCATGTAAACTAAGAGATTGAAGGACTTGCAGGAAGATAGGGTGGTCTACAGTGTAAAATGCAGCAGAGAGGTCAAGCAGAATGGGCAGAAAGTAGTGGCCCTTGAATTTGGCGGCAAGGAGGTCATTGCTGACTTTCATGAGGGCAGTTTCAGTGGAGTGGAGAGAATGGAAGCCAGATTGAAAGGAGTCAAGGAGGGAGTGGGAAGAAAGAAAGGAGGTAAGGTGGTTGTAAACAATGTGCTCAAGGAGTTTCGAAGCAAAAGGGAGGAGAGCGATGGGTCGGTAGTTGGAGAGTATGTTAGGATCAAGGGTAGGTTTTTCAAGAATGGGGTAGACAAGGTCATGTTTGAATGCAGAAGGGACAGTGCCAGATGATAGGGAGAAATCTAGGAGGTGGGCAAGATGGGAACAGGCAGAGGGAGACAGGTAACAGAGGAGATGGGAAGGGATAGGGTCAAGGGGGTGGTGGAAGGAGGGGAGGAATGGATGAGGATCATGACTTCCTCACCAGAAACAGGGGAGTAGGATGTAAAAGTTGGTGAGCAGAAGGGGAGGGGAGGTCAGGGAAAGGAGGGGCAGGAGTGCTGAGGGTCTGATGGGATAAGATGTCCTCACATATGGAGTAAATTTTACATGTAAAGTACAGTAGGTCTCATAGTCAAGAGGAGAGAGCAAGAAGGGCAGAGGAGGGAGTTGAGAGTGGCAAAGAGACGCCGGGGGTTTGAGGACTGGGAGGAGATGAGGTTCTTGAAATATGATTGTTTGGAGAGGGACATGGCAGCACGGTAGGATGAGAGAATAAATTTGAAATGGAGGAAGTCAGCCATAGAGCGCGATTTCATCCACTGATGCTCAGCAATTCTTGAACACTTCTGCAGGTATCTGGTGCATTTGGAATGCCAGGGTTGTGGTGTGGATCTGCGACGGTGTGTAGTTATTGCCGGAGAAAAAGAGTCAAGAGCAGAAGTAAGAGAGGCATTGTACAGAGATGTGGCTTGTTCAGGACAGGAGAGAGAAGGTATAGGTGAAAGAAGCGAGTCCAGCAGAGAGGAAAAAGCAACAGTGTCAATAGCCTCAATGTTACGCTAAGTAATGGTAGCCTTAGGAGGCAAATTAGGGGAAGGAGAGAGTGATAAGTTAAATAGAGAAGGTGATGGTCAGAGAGGGGGGATGGTGGATTGGAGTAATCAGAGATATCACAATGGTGAGTAAAGACCAGGTCAAGTGAGTGCCCACTCACATGGGAGGTGATGAGGTCCATTGGGTGAGACCAGATGAAGAGGTGAGGGTAAGGAGTTTAGCAGCAGACGATTATGTGGGAATGTCAATAGGAATATTAAAATCACCAAGGATAATGGAGGGAAGATCTGAGGAGAGAAAGTGAGGGAGCCAGGAAGCAAAGTTATGAAGGAATTTGGAGGGAGAGCCAGGAGGACTGTAACAGGGGATTAGATAGAGACTGATTTAAGGAGGGAGTTGAAGAAAACCTTATCATGGTGTTGTTAAGTAAACTAGAGGGATGAAAATTGGAAATATAAATGAAATATGAACGCAAGAGATTTGTAGATATACAAGTGAAAGAACAGTGTTGGGAAATATGTATGCAGATTAGCAAGTTTGCTATTGAATGGATTAAAAGTGGGGATCTAATGTGTGCAGAATTTGAATAATAATGTAGACTGTAAGCAGATAAAGGAAGTGAGGCTAGGCAAGAGAGCTAAGATGGACAGTATTTCCAAGTGGAAAGAGGCAAACTGACATGGGCACAGGCATGGTATGCATTGAGATGTATGGAAACCTCAGAAGGCAAGCATTATTAGTAGCAATAGAAGTGTTGATTTCTTGATGTGACTGCACAGGGAGTCCAGGTGTAACAGTCCTGAATATGTAGACAGCAGTGGTTTGTTGATTGATGGAATTTATCCTCCTTCTGTTTGTCTAACACTAAAGTTTTGCACTTAAAAAAGCCTGCACTTTAAAAACTGCACCCTCCAGCCAGGATTTCCAGTCGATATAATGATACTTATACAGAGATCTAGGCAAGTGCGGGCACTAATTAGTGAAAAACCCCCATTGGCAATCCAAGAGATAGCTAGCAATAAAACAGTCAGCACATACCGAACATCTAGCAGTAGAAATAAATCATGCCTTCACTTCAGTCAATAGACTGGAGATAATCCTTATAACAAAATAACTACTATTACAAATATGGCATTAGATCAATAACATATGGATTCAGTAAAGAATTACCTATTAGAATAATGAATTGGCCAGGCACAGGAGGTAGGATACTCTGCAGTCAGATTCAGTAAATAATTACCTATTAGAATAATTAATTAGACATGTAGCTGATTACTCTATATATGTCTCCAGCTACCTAGCCAATGGCCTAATTTACGATTGGAAATTTAAGCCCTTGTGTGATTATAGTATTCTACTTCTATTGCTCCAACTTAACCTATTAGTGCATTGTGTATTATGGCTCCTAAACGGCCGAAAGTAACTAAACCCATATCCAAGGTTGCTTTTTTGAAACCATTAAGACAGCCTGTCAGGTCTGGGGGTACTGTTGTTTCAGCAGCCACGCCGGGGTCTAATATATCTCCTAATACTTCGGCTGCTACTTCAACTCCATCCGATGAACCTTCACAGCTGCTTGTGATGATCATGAAGGTTTGACGGTGGATACTATGAAAGTGCTTCTGTCTCAATTTAAGGTAGATGTTACGGCTGCGATCTGAACTGCTCTCCAGGCTTGCCAGCAATCTATTGATGACCTTGGGGGTCGGACTGATCACCTTGAGAAGAAGATGGGCGAGGTGGTGAGCTCACACAATGATCTAATAACTACTGTATGCATGATACTCTGCAGAATGAAATGGCAGCTCTTAAGGATAAAATCAATGATTTGGAAGATAAATCTCATCGAAAAAACCTCAAATTATTATGAGGTGTACCTGAAAATATTTCAAACAGTAGGCCCAATGTCTTTGCAGTAACCCTTTTAGTAAACTCCTGCCTAAAGTACAGTCTTCGGACATTCTCATTGACTATATACACAGGTTCCCCACAGCCAAAAGGCTCCGGAGGGAGTACCTAAGGATGTGTTAATACAGTTACATTATTACCATATAAAGGAGGCACTTCTGAAAGCTGCTCATCTGAATGAGGGAAATGCAGAGTTATTGGGTCATATTCAGCTGTTTGGTGATCTCTCTCAGGCTACATTAGCTAAAAGACCCTTTCTTCAGTCTATCACTTCTGCATTAAGGAAAGCTGGCATCTTATACCGCTGGGGTTTTCCTGCAAAGCTACTGATATCATGCAATGGCTCCATGGTATTGATCAACACTCTGGAGGAGGGTGAAAAGATCCTCACCAAGTGGAATGTAATTGGGACTTCTCCAAGATCTTTGCCTGATTGTGGAATTCAGCAAATCTGGTCCACAGTCGGATAAGCTTTATCTGGTATTATAGTTTTGTCTGGGCTCAGTTTGATCAAGAGAGCTAACCTATATGCATATATAGTATTCCTTTCTTTAGTTAATGCTTAATATTATGATTTATAGGCGCTAATTGTTCAGAGTATAATATTGAGCTCTTTTATGAGTATTACTTTCCTAAGTGTTGCTCTACTATGAAAAGAATAGTTAATTTATATTGTACTGTATTCTTTTGCTCTCTTTATATGTTCAAAGGTCCATAATTATATAGTTAAAGTCCCTTATCTAGGCCATAGTACATATATAATTTTTTTTTGTGATATTTAATGTTACTATTTTGTACACAGTGTGTATTTTAACGTTATGCATATGGTGGCAGGAGATCATACTCCTTGCCGCGTACCTCCCACTGTGCTGCCATGGTTGGGCAGCCTTTTTTTGGCTTCAAGTGAGGTCATTTCTTTTTTGTTGAATGGGTGTCACGTATATTGCTACAACTCTCTGTATATTGTAGTTTCTGTACAGCAGATGATGGGTAAGTGAATGCATGTTCTTTTTATTATAAAATGGTAAATATACATCCATAATGCTAAGGCTATCAATATCCCTAATAAGAGGAGACTTGCTTAGAATTATTTTCATAAATTGAAGGACCACATAATTGCGATACAAGAAATGGATTATCAGAAGTTTGCCTCCCCTGCCTTCACTAATGATAAATTTCCTCAGTACTATACTGCTAGTGGTCCTGCTAAAAAAGCTGGAGTTGCTATCCTTATTTCTAGACAGTGTCATTTTAAACTTCTAGAGCAGCACTCAGACACCAGTGGTAGGTACCTAATTTTAGTGAGCCATTTAGATGGGGTGGTTGTAACCTTAGTTTCGCTTTATGCTCCCAAAACCCGACAGTTGTCTTTTTGTAGGAAATTCTGTTTAGTTCTCCAGAAACACAGTAAGGGGGTGTGTTCTTTATGGTTGATTTCAGTATGGTTCTCAACCCTTTGGTTGACAGGTATCGAGTTGCCCCTCCTCGTATATGACAACCTGTTGAGCTTATTGGAGGCTTTTGCCAACTCCTGGTAGAATACAAAATTTATGATGTGTGGAGTGTTAAACACCCAAACAAAAGAGATTATTCTTTCTTCTCACATGTACATCATTTATACTCTGTAATCAACTTAGTTTTAGCTGATCAGTTCTCTTTATCACCTATTTGTAAAATTTATATTCTACCCATGTCTTGGTCTGACCACTTCCCTATTTTTTTACTTGGAATTTCGCAAATAGTCTTGTGACTCCTGGCCCCTGGAGACTTGGTAGTTATATGTATTCTCAGCTAAAGGCTCGTCAGCATATTCAGCAGTCCATATCAGTTTTTGTAAAGGATAATAGGCCTGAAGAGACTTCTGTATTTAATTTGTGTTGCTCTCTGAAGACTGTGGCCCATGGCTCAGCAATTCAGGTAAATTGCTAGGCTTAAAAGGGCATATAGACTAAATGGGTGGAATTGGAAGAAGCTGTAAACAAATTAGATGCAGCTCACAAACCTGACCCACATAATAAGGCTTTATTTAAATAATTACTCTTAGCTCATGAAAAGTTTAATGTACTTTCTATTCAGGAAGTCCACCGGAATATAGCCCACCTCAATCAAAAGTTTAATGTACATTGGATCCATGCCGCTAAATTACTAGCTCGCAAATTAAGTGGGTGATGGGCATAGAAAGGGGTTAACACTACAGACCCATATGACATTGCAAACTCCTTTGCAGACTATTACGTAAAACTATATAAGTTAGGGGCAAACCCAGATACTTCTCAACCTACAGTGGGGAGTATTAATGAATCTTTAAGGATATTAGTCTTCCTTCCCTTGACTCAGATAATTATTCAGCCCTAGGTGCTCCAATGTCAGTTGTAGAGGTTGAAAAAGCTATTGATGCAATGACAACCGAAAAGTCTCCCAGGCCTGATGGCTACCCATCCAACTTCTTTAAAGCTTTCAAGGCGGATCTCGCACCAGTATTGGTGTTGGTGTTCAACGAAGCTACTGAGAATGGAGTTTTTCTTAAGGAAATGCTGGAGGTGCAAATCATAGCCCTTCCCAAACCAGGCAAATCCCCTACTGAGGTTCAGAATTATTGACCTATCGCTTTACTGGACACTGACATCAAACTATTTGCCAAATTAGTTGCCCTTAAAATTGGTCCTTTACTACCTACTCTGATTAATTCAGACCAGGTGGAGTTTGTCATCGGCCATCAAGCACCGAATAACACTCGCTGAGTCATTAACATCATGGAGTGATGTGAACGCACTAATTCTCTCCTTAGATGTGAAGAAGGCATTTGACAGGCTATACTGGGGCTACCTTCAGGCCATTCTCAGTGATTTCAGGATCACGGGTAAGATTTTGAATTCTATTTTAGCTTTGTACACAGCTACGTCTGCAAAATTTTTTGTTAACGTTGCCTTTCCTCTTGTTTCAATATTACCGATGTTACCAGGCAGAGGTGTCCCCTCTCCCCATTAATTTTTGCATTGGCGATTGAGCCTCTAGCTGAGAAGATTAGGGCTACGGAGAATATACGGGGTCCTACACTGAGTGGGATTACCCATAAAATGTTTGTTTGAAGATAATATTTTGCTCTGTTTGTTTAATCCACTAGATTCTCTTCCTGCTCTCCAGTGCATTCTGGAGTCCTACTCCAAGGTTTTCTTTTATAATCTCAACATCAATAAAACTGAAGCTCTCCCATTAAATATTCCTAGTGTTACTTTGGAGTCACTTAAAGTATCTTATAAATACGCTTGGCAATCTTGCTCACTTAAATATTTGGGGGTCCATTTAGCCAGGTAAAAAGATTGAATTGAATGTAATTATAACCCAATCATTAAAGCAATCAACAGTTTCACAAAAGATTGGATGTCCCACGAAGTCTCTTGGCTGGGTAGGATAGCTGCCTTTAAAATAGTGATATTGCCAAAGCTTCTACATTTATTCCATACAATCCCCAGGCTGATCCCTTAGTCACTATGCAACATATTTCATAAGATTGTTGTTAATTATGTTTGGAAGGGAGGCAAACCTAGGATTGCGAAGGGTACTTTGTCACTACTTAAACTAAATGGTGGGGTAGCCTTCCCTGATTTGGAGAAATATCGATTTTATTGTCTTTTTAACCAAGCAAGAGATTGGTTCTAGAAGGATATATATAAACCGTGGGTATCAGTGGAGACTGACATGGTGACACCATTTGCCCTCTCTGACTTATTGTGGTTACCAGACTCCATACAACCTCTAGGTAACACATTGCCTTGATCAGACTAATCCACCATTTTAACATGGCATGAAATTGTGGCAACTGATAAGGATATTATTTTACCAGCACCAGCCCTGTCGCTATTATGTATTGCCACATTCATTGGGAATATCCAGCTACAGTCTTGGGTTAGAAACGTCATCAGTACTTTAGAACATGTTGTGTCTCATATGGGAGTTATTTCATTTTCTGATCTCCAGTTTATTTATAATATCCCCAAGAAGGATTTTTATAAGTATGTAAAGGTGCGTTACTGGATACAAAGTTTCTACCCTTCCTCAACAGCATATTTGACTCTGCCTGCATATATTTTAGAGTGGTTTCAGTCTACTAACCATAAAGTTGGCATTACATGGTGGTATAATTCACAAGTAAAGGAAGGCAGGTCTAGTAAATAGGTTTGTCAGAGGAAATGGGAGGAGGATCTTTCTGTGATGCTTGAAGAGGAGGACAGGGAACTTATTTTCCGTACGTGTTTTAAGATGTCTCGATGTATTAATCACTCAGAAATGTTTATAAAGTTGATCCAGTGAGTTAATTTTATCCCTGGAAACAGTATAAAATGTGTCCTTCTATCTTCAAATTATGTTGGAGGAATTGTGGATGCATGGGAAGTATTTTTCATGTTTTTTGGACTTGTCCTCTCCTGCAAACTGTATGGTCTGAAATGTTTGTTTTAATCAGTAAAGTCACAGGGGGTGAATATACAGGTGGCTCCTTTGATTGCCTTGTTTCATTTTTATCTGGTTTCATAATGCTGGGTGATAGATATATTATGGGGCATATCCTGATTGCTGCTAAGGTGGCTATCGCAGAGCTTTGGAGATCCTCCACAGTACCTAGCTTGACTACTATTGAGAATAAGGTCCAAAAGCACTGCAAGCTTCAGACAGCAGATAGTAAATATTCAACTTCTGCTTTGTCTCCTCAAGTGGTTCAGGTAGAATGAATATAGGGAAGAGCAGAGCTGCTCCTCCTTACAGGGCAGGATCACTGTTGTGTACCTTACCCTTCTGCACTCCCTTTCTTCTAAAGACTAAATTATTGTATTTAGGTGTAAATTCAGTTACATGCTGTGTCAGCCTAAATTTTTCTATATGATATGTAATTCATTGTAGTATTTTGTCTCATATATTTGTACATCCATTTCCACCCCTTTTATGTTTTTATCCCCTCTTTCAATTTCTGTACCCCATTTTATTTCTCAGAAAATTTCAATAAAAATGTATTGGGGGAAAAAAAAGTTTAATGAGTTCGCCAGAAAAAGATGTAACAGGGTTAACCCTGTTAATTGGACCAAATCGAGCAGAGTACAGTGCAGCATACAGCAGCATGCACCTGCTATACACATTATAAGTTTTAAACAGCACCTGTATTATTCCAAGCACACCCAGCCCCCATACCTGCACACTACTAGCACCCAGGAAGCATACCGATAGGAAGAAGGACCAGGGTAAGTAAATTATTTCCTTATGCTTACCAGCTGCACCATTGTATCCACACCACCCTGATACTGTGTTTATTATACTTGAGGTACTCACGAGCGGCAACAGGTGGTAATAGGAGCAGACACCTGAACAGATTTAAATTGAAAAGTGGGTATTTTTAATGGGTGAACTTGCAGACATGTATACAGATAAAATAAAGTCCAGAATATTAAGAGGATGGTGATGATTAGAAACTGTAGTGTAGTATGAATGGGTAATGTCCAGGTAGTGGCAGAATAAAAAAGAGTCTTTGTAATCCAAATGGTCACTGCAGGGCTGCAGACAGGAAAACAGTTACTGATTGATACTGGTGAGATGAGATCCGGAGAGGTTATGGAGTAATTGGATTAGCTGCAGCTTATGAAATTAAGTGGAGACTTTTACTGAGATGACTCAGTGTAGAGCTAGGTAAATGGAGGCAGTGCAGGTTCAGAGTTAACTGTAGACACAGGTCCTTTGGCAGGGAAAGGGTAAATAGAAGGTGCAGGATGGTACCAGCAGGAGACTGGGAGCAGGCAGAGTGGTGCAGGATACTTGTAAGCTGGGATCCAGCAGGAGCACAGGCAAGCACTTAAACAGACAGGTTTAGTCAGAAGCACAGGAACTCTCTCACAGCTACGCTGTGAAGCACATTGCACTGGCATCTATGGCAAGCTCTGAACTCCCTTAAGTACCCAGTGCAGAATAGTGATAGGTCAGAGAGAGCATGTGACATGCCAGGACTGGAGCAACTAAGTCACATGACCAGAAGCAAGATGGTGGCACCCATACCAGAGTGGAATGGAAACACCACCAGGCCTACCCAAGCCAAAATGACACCATGCCTGCGGAGCACTTCGCATAGCCAGCGACTGCCACCAGACACCAGCCCCTCTGCTAGTAGGACCTTGCCACAGTGCCCTCACAGGTAATACCTATATGCCGAGAAACCCTGGTCATGATAGGTTTATATTCAACATCCTGCCTAAAGTTATTGCCCACTCATCACAGTAATCTTCTCAGTCAATAATCTGTCTACAGTTTTTGCCCACCAGCCTGATGTATTTAAAGATATGGTTAATCTGAAAAGATCACAATAAGCAAGAACCTGCCAAAAGTTTTTGCCCATCAGAACTTTGATATAATATTAAGATTTACTGTAACATATTACACAACAGCTGTGAAAATTTGTACAAAATAATAGAATTACATGACACTAAGGACCTCATTCAGACCCGCTCGCAAGCGGGTCGATGGTGAGGGCCAGCGCATGCGCAAGCCCTGGAGCGAGTTACAAATGCACTCGCTCCGGGGCTCGCTACAAAAGGGGCGGCTGTCGATGTTGATTGACATTTCGCCCCATTTTGTAGGTGGGGTGGGGGGGTGGCCGGACAAAAGGAGGTGTTCATGAATATATGCATATGCATGCACTGTATACAACAATTGGCAGATTGCATGAATATTAGCAACAGCGTTCCTTGCTGAATCAGGCCCTCAGTCAGATGTAAAGATAATGTATTGGCAATTGCCAGAAAAGAAATTAAATACATTTTCAATTATAGAACCCTAGCACCTTCAGGTCTTAATTAGGATTTTGAAGTGAAATAGTATTATAAATCTCTTTCTTGTTACATTTTATATGATATTTTATTCTTTTTTACGTTATCACTCCCCCTATAATATGTTTTAAATATGCAAATTCAGAGGCCCCTTTCATTTTAGGAAGTTCCCATTTAGGTGGGAAACAATAAGCCCATATATTTCATGAAGTCCCCATTTAGGTGGTAAATAATAAGCTAGTATACACAGAGATATTTTCAGACTATTATATAATTATATCCATATTATCTATATATATATATATATATATATATTTATTTATTTATTTATTTTTTTAATGGCACTTATGATTATTGTATGTTTTAGGATGTATAATATGTTTTATGATGCGCTTATTATGCAGAGACTTTTTATTATTAATGTTTATGCATGTCCCCGGTATTATTGTATGATATGAAAACCGTATATTTAGAGACGGTTCAAATGATTAGGTTGTAATTTTGAATTTATAGGATGTTTAATTTACACCTTTGTCCACTAGCTATCCTGGCTTTATCTTTAGACAGTCATCCCTCTGTGATAAGTTTGAGGCGGAACAAATGCCAAATGGATGGCTAATGTGAATGTATACATTTTGTTTAACCTTGATTCTAAACCCACACACAATATATGTATGTTAATATTGTTTTTTCGCCCAACTTCATTGCTGCTTCGGCTGACTCCGGTGCAGCATTATTTTAATGAGGCACATAAATCCACCAGATCAGTGATAAAGTGCACTTTTGAGTAATTAAAAACTACGACCAATTGACAAATCTGGTGGTGCCTTGTTATATAGTCTAGATAAAGGGCTTAATTCAGAGATGAACTCTATTGCAGCTGCGGCGCTTTACAGAGTTGCAGCAGTGATAATAGGGAAAAGCTAGTTTCAGCATTCCCCTTGTGTATTATCATGTGCTGGATTGTGCAAGCCCTGAGACGTCCACGTTTAATGCTCCTGGATGAAGCAACACCACCAGTGGTTCTAAACAATCCACCATTGGTGCATCATTATGTTCACCATCAACACTTGAACCAGCCTATGACAGATGCAATGTCTCCTTCTGAACTCCAGCTAAACATGGCATTTTTGGCTTCAGCTGTGCATCTGAGAACACAGCCATTTACACTGTCACTCTCATACCACACACATGATACAGCCTTTTTTTTGCATTCTGTTCAGGCCACCTCCCAATCACCACCCAGGAATGCCCATGGTTTTGCCTCACCAGTCCAAATGCCATCGGTCCCGTATGCAACAGTGCGTTTCTACATACACTCAGGGGAATGCATGCAACCTAGGGATTTTCAGGACTTTTCGCACATTCACAGTATCAAATAATTGCTCTACTGTGCAAACATCTACTTTATGTGCACTTCTAAATCAGACACAAAGTATACAATATTGTGCTCTGCTGCTGTCTTTTACATAATCTAGTGTTAAATCAACCTCCTCCCCCCATATTATGCAATAGACAGTTAGCAGGTAGGGTTTTCATAACTTACAAGTGACTCTCAGAGCACAGAAGTGGGAGGCAGGTTAGGTAGACTGTAATAAATAACTGTTGAGGGTTGCTGAAGAATACCTAAAGTTGCAAAAGTTTTTGTATATAAAAATACCACTCATTAAAGTTTATGCATGAAACAACACAACACCTTTAAACATGGTGTCATACTGTATGTACAGTAAAATTATGCATATACCAATTGTACTGGCTCATCCTGCACAATGTTATAGTACTGTATACCGTATGCGTTTGATCCCTTCATATGTAGCGAGTGTTGTTCTGTAGCAACTATGTTTCGGCTTGTAGTCAAAGTGACTGCACCAAAATGTGTTTGTTGTAATTATATTTGGAAACAACCTTCCCTCTCACTATTTGTCTTATGTGTTAAATATGAACACATGATTATGACAATCACATACACTGTTAAACCATTTATACAGTATATGTGCAAAGAAAAAACAGATAGCATTATCAAAGTTTATGTAAAATTCTAATATAGCATGCAATATTGTACAATGTATGAGTACCTGTATAAAATAAATAAGGTGGAAACATAAAAAAATTCCAAGGCATTTTTTAAAATAAGCAAAGTATCAATATCTCAGCAAATAAGAAATGTATAAGACAAAATAATTTTATCCTTTTAAAATGTTGACTAGGAGGGTCCTTCAGTTCTTCTCCACACAAAACCAACACGAGTCCATAGGATACGTTTGAGAGGCATTGATGGGACAAATCCAGTGTGGGGAGGGGTGCTTGAATATGTTGTTGTATGTGTCTCAGGTACAGTATGTGTGCAATCAATTGAGCCCCTAATTACAGAATATTATGGTGCCTACACACTTACCGATTTGGTCATGATCTGACATTGTGTACGATTTCCCTTTAAGCTCTCCCCGGCAGCTCCCCGGCAGTCCTGCACACAATCTGGTGTAAAAATGTGTCCAATGTGACAAATGATCTATCGTGCATCCTTCTTTTTCCAGTGTATCAGGACTGACATTGTCAGATCTGCCCTACAGCACGGCAGATCTGAAGATGCTATGTATGACCAGCGGGGACGCACATCTGCACCGTGATCGTGCTTGGAGACTCACGATTAGAACATATTTTACACGATCTATCGTTCCGATAGGTCGGATTCGGCAAGATCGTGTAAAAAATCGGTAAGTGTGTAGGCACCTTAAGTGTTTACATCCCATAATTCATTGTTTTCGGACACTTGTATCCTGAGAAATGCTTAATCCATCCTAAAGTTTGAATCATGTATTGTACTGAGTTTCATATTTTTATTTTCTACAGCTGTACATAACCTAGTAATGTTCACATTCATAGAAAAGGGGGAAGGCGAGGGCTGGACTGCAAACCCTAATTTTAAACATAAGAGTTGCTACCATGCTGAGACTTGTAGTGCTATGCAAAAATAAATGCAGGTGCACACTCTACCTTATCTACTGATAATCCAAATAATTAAATAAATATAACAAAGTCTAACAATTAACATGTAGAATAGATAAGTTTCTTAGCACATTTATTATTATTTACTTATTACCAGTTATTTATATAGCGCACACATATTCCGCAGCGCTTTACAGAGAATATTTGGCCATTCACATCCGTCCCTGCCCCAGTGGAGTTTACAATCTATATTCCCGACCACATGCTCACACACATACACACTAGGGTTAATTTTGTTGGAGCCAATTAACCTACCAGTATATTTTTGGAGTGTGGGTGGAAACCCACGCAAGCACAGGGAGAATATACAAACTCCACACAGTTAGGGCCATGGTGGGAATCGAACCCACAACCTCAGTACTGTGAGGCAGTAATGCTAACCATTACACAGTCTGTGCTGCCCATGTTTGGTCAACAATGTCCATCTACCATGTCAAGGTGGACCTCTTCAGGCGGGTCCCTAACATCCCTAATACTGACGCATTATATACATTTATCAGGAACTTACCTATAATAGTGTCCATTCCAATGTTTAAACTGCAATGCAAGGATCTATACTAATCAGAATCCCCTAATGGCAGGTGGGAGGAGTACTAATTCAGGTAGAAGGAGTCTCACCTTCAGGTGTACATTATATACACAAATAAAAAGGAACAGGAAAGGGGGCTGGACTGCACATCCTAATTTTAAACATAGTAAAATGTGCTACAATACTGAGACTTGTAGCACCAAGCTGAAAAAAGAATATGCAGGTGTACACTCTAAGGACTAAGAATGCTGATGACCAAAACATTTATAATAAACTCTAACATTTAACATGGAGTGTACATGTTTGGGAAAAAATGTATGCCCACCTGCCATGTCAAGGTGGACCTCATCAGGTAAGTCCTTAACTTCCCTGACACTGACACATTATATAAATTTATCCAGGACTTACCTGTAATAATGCCCATTACAATGTGTAGACTAGACTCCATGTTAACTGTTAGAGTTTAATAGAAATGTTCTGATTATTAGCATTCTCCAAAAGTAATCTCTAAATCCAACCGCCAGTCGAGTCACCTCAGTACACTCTCAACATGTTGGTGCAGTTTGGTGCATTTTTATAAGGGGTTTGTGATGTCAAAATAGCATGTGCTTATTTAAGCCAATAGAAAAGTCATAGGAAGTATTTGTTGGTTTCTGTCAAAATTACATGGCAGATTCTATCGAAATGGTTAATTCGACTGGGTTTAAGACAGAAAACATACAATAAATGTCGCTGTTTCACTGTTACAGTTCTATTGATGCTCAAATCCATTGGTTAGTAATTAAACCAGATACCTCTTGGCACACTTATAAAATATAAGGCATGTGCATATACATATGGTTTATTAAAGCTAGTTACTGGTATAGCTGTGAACACTGCGAACTAGGAGTACAGTAGCTTTTGACTGTCGGCATCAAATTAGATACAGCTCTGTGACTCTGGTAATAATATTGTGCCCTGGCAAATAATCTGATACTCCATGCAAACACTTTATTAACAATTAGCAAGTTGGAACTTTATCTGGAATTTCATTACCCCTACTATTGATTGTATAAGCTGCAGCAATATTATTTTATAACACTCATTATTATTGCAAGATACTTGCTATTGAAAATTATTAGATGTTGTAAAATATCTTTTTGTATGATGTGCATATTCAATAGATGTGAGTATTAAGTAGCCGTTAAATTGGTTTATGACGTCATCGTGGTTAATAAAAAAATATATATGATAAGGTATACTTATCAATACTAATCATTGCTTTTTAATTATTGTTACACGCATGTTGTGAATTGTAAATACTGAATTTATATTTAATGTAAATATAAGTGGATTTATTATCACATCAGTGCAAATTTCTATATAATAGTTTCCTGTATAAGGTGGATAGTTGCTCTTTTAATCCTCTGCAAGTGTGATTATACATTAACAATGATTATTATAAGTGTGTGGAGCAGGCTCTGAGTTTATTTAAGATTTACTCGATTTTTAGACAGCAATCAGTCAGCGGTGTCCATCGGATTGCAATAGATGACAAACCCGATTCTTAGTAAATTGATGACAAAATCTTTTACTTCTCAAAGAAAAGTTAGTGATCACCTACTGTACATTGTAAAATCCTTATATACAGTACATATAATGCATTAGAGTTTACTAGGCAAGTTGATATAATGTATGTGAATGTGATATTCATTTTTCTGCTTTTCGTACTATATGTGTGCCTATATGTACAGTATGTGTTTTGAGAGAGCATGTTGAGAGAAAGATACAGATGCGTCCTCACTCGTCTAGCAACCATATGACATGTAGTGTAACTAGCTATCTCAATCAGAACTCACATAACCTAACATTAACTCACATGTTCCACAATACCACCATTAATATTTTGAATATGACAAAATAATAGGATAATTATTTCAAATTTCTGTAAATCAGTGTAATCAAATATATGTTTTGATTTTAATAGTGGGCATTACAAACCTTGGAAAACGAATATACCAAAGGGTCATATGCATGGAATTAGATGCAACTGTTCTACCTTAGAAGCTTTTGATGAACAAGCAGAAGCAATGATTTCAAACTTTAGAGATAGACATTATCCGGATTCCTTAACACAAAAAGCTTTGGTGAACACTAGAAAGGGAAAAGGGATCTTAGTGAGCACGCAGTCCAAAAGCAGAGTGATTGACATGAAGTTACCATTTAGGGGTGGAGAGGGGGGTGGTCAGCGGAACGCAGACATGTCTGCATTTTAACGCCGTTACAGGGGCGTGCATAATTAAGAGGTCTAGATGGCGACAGGAAGGTTAGCAGTTTGTGAGGTAGGGTCAGGTCAACCACAACTGTGTGAACGGTTCTGATGTTGTTCGATGTTACCAATGTTTTTGTTGACTTGCAGATTCATGTCATGGGAAGTGTGTGGCTTTATACAGTGATGGGCGTCTTGGTATAGTGCTGCAGTTGCCAGGCATTTACATTCATCAGTATATATATTTGCAGCTAACAGGCGCATGCGAACGCAGCCATGCGATCCAAGCTGACTAAGGCCCTATGTGTGAATGCACACAAAATAAAATGAAAACCTTTAAAACCAAAAATTCACAAATAACAATTGATATAAAAGTTTATTAACTGCAATACACATTTTAGAATTTAAGTTCTTTCAAGCTCTTGCTCATATTATTATGTGGGCAGAACTACAGATATGTTGCGTTGCAACTTTGCCACTTGTGCGACAAGTCGCATCATGTCTGGCACGAGTCGCGTGCTGCCTTCACACCTGCAACCCCATAGGATTGCATGGTGCGAATGCAGCGCATGGCCTGACGTACTGTGGCACTTGCAGTCGCGGCCAAATGCATGATGCGATGCGTGTGCGCTTTTGCAGCACGAGCGACAAGGATGCAAGAGGACAAATACATAGAAGAAATATTATTGACAGGGTTACCAATCATAGTGTATCAAGACTTTTTTTTAGAAAATCATGCCAGCCAACCAAACAGTTTGAGAGTTATTGGAGTTGAACACATTCCAATGACCTACAGAGTTGGCGATAGGTATTGGGAATTACGCCAACAAAAATTATACTGGATGTATAAACGCAATACAATAACTCCAGAATGGCTAAATGAAGCAATAGAACTCAATTCTATCATGCGATATGTCCCTTCACCTCCGTTGAGATTTTAGTGACAGTCGACCAGACTTATTAAACCTATATCCCTTTTTACTATTCAACTGTATAGCCTACCAGTAATAGGATGTACTGTACATACAGATGGGCCCAGCTAGTTTGCGGCTCATAGCACGACATTCAGGCTTCTGAGTCGCATCATGGAACATTATGTGAAGGCTGTACTGTGGCGCACTGTGGCGTTCTAAAATGTAAGAAAATCCACAGCATGTAATACACTGCTTAACCGCTGGGTGGCAAGTGCACCACTGATGAAATTTGTACTACTCAATAACATTCTATAGAAGTTAATGGATATCCCTGACAATTGAACCAATCATGTTGAATATTCGCACAACCAATCTTTTTAATGATAGTGCAGAAGCTCTTTGAATGGTATGCAAATCTGTACACATACATAACTACAGTAGTGTAATTGCCATGTTGTTATGGCCGTATAACCGATAGTGTACATTAATGAGATGCATGCACAGCTTTCATTGAGATGGGATTATTCTCTAATGGTGGGGTACTGTGGTGGGGTACTGTGTTTACATGTACTTCATGTACTACAGTAGTATAATATTTTGAAAGCACAGTTTTTTATTTTTAACTAGAGGTTTGGGTGAGCACCTTGCAGAGTGGTCATCCTGATTTTGAGACCTGGAAAATAACTTTTTTTTTAATGTTCACTACAGGATTAAAAATAAATCACTTAGTGGTGTGTGAGTTCTGTCATTTATACAGGTATCTGTGTTGACCAAAAAGACGCACTTCTAGCATTGCATAGAGACTGAGCAATTGAAGTTCAGTATTCTTATCCAAGCCTACTGATCTCAATACATTGTCCACAACTTCCAACCACCTGGCATTTCTATGCTATTTTATGCCACTGTACTGCTGATGCACTGTGTGCTCAAGAAAGTGGTGTGCGGTGCTCCATACAGGATGCCACATAGCACCCTGCTAGTCGTGCTATGCTGTGGCGTATGGAGCCTCATAGTTCTGCGCATGCCCAGTGGAGCCAGTCGGGAGTGACACACAGTGCATCAGTGCTGTATATGAAAGGTGCAGCTTTCAATGCGGCTGGCGTGTGTGGGCTAGAGGTTTGGGTGAGCACCTTCCACAGTCCGCGTCCCGGTTTTGAGACCTGGTAAGGGACATTTTTTTTTTAATCTTCACTACTGAATTCCAAAGAAATCACTTGAGTTCTGTCATTCATACAGGTATCTGTGTTGACCAAAAAGACACACTCCCAGCATTGCATAAAGACCGAGCAATTGAAGTTCAGTGTTCTTATCATTCTTATCAAAGCCTACTGAACTCAATACATTGTCCTCAAGTTCCCACCACCTGGCATTTCTATGCTGCTTTATGCCACTGTACTGCTGATCCACTGTGTGCTTAAGAAAGTGGTGTGCAGTGCTCCATACAGTACACCATATAGCGTACTGCTAGTCGCACTGTGCTGTGGTCTCGCTATGCTTTACTTGCTCACCCTCAGCAAGTAAAGTCTGTTAAAGATCCATCAGCCTAACCTATTTTCCTTCTGATCCTGAGGGATCGCCCTGGAACAGAGCATCAACTGGATTAGGCAGCCTGTTGATTAAGTGGGTGAGCTATAAACCGCTGTGACAATTATTTTCTTCAGCTAGTGAGACCAACAGATCACTCACTATTCTATCAGTTGATGCACAATTTCATTTGGCCTAACTACTACACACTATGCAGACTCAATAACTTGGGACATAATATTATATATTTTGGAAGCGTTTTAGTTACCCAGATATTCTGGAATAGAACACACAGAGTTTCCTGTATATCACCATACTGTGCTTATACACAGCATATAATACCCATATGCTAGATTCCACAAACTTATTGAGCTGTGTTGAAAAGTAAGAGATGTGGAGTGCAACTGTATAACAAATCCAAATCCTCTGTATTTCCCTGTTCACACAGGCTGTTTTTCGGCAATAGAGGCCTCTGATTTTATTAAAGACTCAATTTTGATGTACAAATATATTTTATACCGTGTCTCTATGCAAACATATATTTGCTATGTCTTTTTTATAAATAAAATAATACTTTTTTATTAATTTCTGTGGAACTGAAAGTGTTGTTGAAAGTGCAGTCAATTGCTATATCCATAACATTACCAGGATTGGTTCTACACGTAAACTCCTTTAGATTTTACATACGGCATACAGTACATTACTTTTTGTTTATTATGGGTTTGTCATGCCAGAGGGTTGGTTTGGGCTGGAACAGGCATGGGAGACTGGAGATGAGGCTTGGGAGGTGTGAATAAATATGGGTGGTTTGAGCCAGGACTTCTTCATGTGTTTCTGTAAGGAGCTAGAGGAGCTACAGAGGATGATGGGCCCAAAAGCGAGAACAAGAATGGAATGTCTTTATTAAACAGCAGGTTGGAATGAGAACTGGAGATGATAATACTGAATGAATGAGCAGAATCAGATTTGGCCTGATGATGCTAGATTGAGAGCTGGATCGGTTTGAGAACAATATTGATGATTTGAAGAACTTGATGACTTTAAATACAATGTTGAAGAATTGAAGAAAGTGACTGGTTTGAGACCTATGTTGAAGAATAGAAGAATTTAAATTATATGAGTCCTATGTTGATGAATTGATGAACTTGATTGGTTGGGACCGATGTTGATGAATTGATGAACTTGATTGGTTGGGACCAACGTTGATGAATTGATGTGATAAACTTGGTCGGTTGGGACCAATGTTGATGAATTGAAGAACTTAATTAATGAGTCCAATGTTGGAAGCTTTGGATGAGACAGATGGTTGGAGGTATTGGCTGGAACAGATGGTGACTATAAGAACAAGTCTCTATGGTGAAAACCAGAATATTGTGCAAGATGTTGTAGGATAATTGTTTACCTGATATAGGAACTGGATATAATGGATTGGGATCATTCAGGTACACAGTACCTGGGAGCTTAGCACTGAGCTGTAACTTCAGCAAGAAGCAACATTGTACTGGCAATAGAGACCTGGAAATGGAATTTATAGGGGAGGATCCCCAGGGATTGGATGCTGCGATCAGCTTGTGTGGGAGCAGTACTCTGCGTGGAGGAAGAGCATAAGGTGACAGAGTCCAACATGGCTGCACCCATACTGTTGTTTAGGAGGGAACTCTGGCCTTCAGCCTTTGTGCCATCATGCTGGGAAGACACGCTGTGAGCAAGAGGCTGAGGAAAGCCATATCCATGCTCGGTAACAGAACACTGAGTGGACAGGAGCTGCACAGACAGAACTCACCACTAGCCAGGAGCAATATGCAGCATGTGTGGACCTCTATGCTCTCCTGGACAGCCATTGGAGTGGTAAGAAAGTGGTTTTAATAGTCCGGAGAATGACAGCAACCACCCCTTGATGAGTGGCCCCAGGACACCTCTTAGGCTTTTGTGGAAACTAGGCATAGAATGCGTGGATCAACTCAGGAGCATGAAAAAGTCCAGGAATGTTCTTCTGGCCATAGTCCTTCCAGTAGATTAAGTATTGGAGACTTTCATACTGGATTCAAGAGTCCATAATCTTTGCCACTTTGTACTCAACTCCATGATGAGTCTGGTCTTTGGGTGTCTTTGGAAGTGCAGAATATAACTAGTTGAGAATGAGTGGTTTCAATAAATAAATATGGAAGTAATTTGGTATCCTCAGAAAGGGACGTAGCTTGAGTTTAAATGAAACTGGGTTGATTACATGCTCAGTAGTGAATGGCCCAATGTAGTGGGCACAAATTTTATGGAAGGCACTGTTAACTGCACATTTTGTGTAGAGAGCCAAAGGGTAACACATTCCTTGAGACTGGGAACTGCTCTCCTCTTCCTGTCAGCAAACTTCTTATACCAATGAGAAGCCTTTACTAGAGAGGATCGGATCTCTTTCCAGATCTTGGGGAAGTGCTGCAAGGTGTATGGAGCAGCTGGAAACTGTGAGGCAGGCAGCGGCTGAAACTCAGGAACTTGGGGGTGGAGGCCATAATTGGCAGAAAAGGGTGTGAAACCCGATGAAGAAAGGTGCTGATTGTTGTGACAAAATTCTGCCCACGGAATCAGTTTAGCCCAGTTGTCCTGAGAGGAGGATATGTATAAATTAAGAAAAGACTCCAGATCTTGGTTGACTCTTTCCATCTGGCCATTAAACTGGGGCTGGTAGGCAGTAGAGAAATTGAGCTTGACTTTAAGTGAAGAACACAAGGAATGCCAAAACGTGGCGTCAAACTGCACTCCCAAGTCAGAGATGATTCCCAGAGGTAGTCCATGGAGTCTGAAGATTTCTTGTATGAATAATTGATCCAACTTGGGAGTTGATGGAAGACCAGTGAGGGGTATGAAGTATGCCATCTTGGTGAACTAGTCAACTACCACCCAGATGGTGTTGAAATTGTTTGAAACTGGTAGGTTTGAATGAAGTCCATTGACAGATGTGACCACGGTTGATGTGGAACAGAGGTGGGAAGTAGCAGCCCAGCTGGAGACTGTTGAGGCACTTTATGTTGGGTGTACTTGTTACAAGAAGCAATAAAGTCTTGGACATATTTTCTTAGAGAGGGCCACCAGTAAGACCAGAAATTAACTTGTAGGTCTTTTGTATGCCTGCATGACCTGCAAAGAATCTAGCATGAGTCCAATTTAGCAGTTTCTTGTGTGATCCGGGCTTGACAAAAGTTTTCTTAACAGGTGGTGAGGATGCTACTCTGACTGCAGAGAAAGCAACTGGATCAATGATGAGATGCTTCTCAGCAGATATAGGGCCTGATTCAGACCCACTCGCGAGAGGCTGTCCGCTTGCAAGTGGATCGATGGTGTGCACTGAGCATGCGCACAACGGAGGGAGCTCCGTTGTGCGCATGCGCGAGACGCGACAAGCGAAGGACTTTCTTTCGCTCGTTGTGTCTGATCAAAGGGGGTGTGCTGTCGATGTTGATTGACAGCATGCCCCCTTTGGTGGGCGTGCGGGGGGCGTGCCTACCAGATGGGGGCGTTCCCAAGGGAACGCCTACCATCAGAAGCCGGCCCACTGACATCACTAGTGATGTCAGTGGGAGTGATTTTGGCTCTGATAGAGCCAAAATCACTCCAGGGCTTGTGGTCGAAAAACCCGACCACAGGCTTCTGGTCGCACTGGCGATGGTTGCGATGGTCAAGACCATCGCGACCATCATCCTGCACGCTCGTATGTGCTGTGGGTGGTGACCCACAGCTATACGAACGTCCAGGAGGACGCTCCATTTTTATGGAGGACGTCCCTCATTCAGAGCGAGCGCTCTGCTCAGAGCGTCCGGCTCTGAATGAGGGCCATAGTCTCATTTTCTTGCTCCATGGAGCAAGAGAGGGCATCAGCCTTTCAGTCCCATACCCTTAGACAAAAAGAGAATTTGAAATTAAATCATGAGAAGAAGAGAGCCCATCTGGCTTGCTTCAGATTCAGACAATGGGCTGTCTTAAGATATAAGAGGTTTTTGTGGTCTGTGAGAATGGAAATGGGATTCACAGCTCCTTCCAAAGCTAACTTAATAGCAAGAAGTTCTTGATCTCCAATAGAATAGTTGCACTAAGCCAGAGTGAATTTTCTGGAGAAAACTCCACAGGGGTGGAGAAATTCATCAGGAGCGCATTGAGAGAGCATAGCTCCAACTCCTATAGAAGAAGCATCAACTTCCAAGATAAATGGCTGTGTGACATCAGGTTGATGAAGAACAGGAGCTGAAATGAACTTCTGTTTGATTTTTTGGAAGGCTTCCATTGCTTCCTCTTACCATCGGGGTGGATTGGAACCTTTCCGGGTGAGAGCAGTAGTAGGTTCAATGATGGTGGAAAAGTTATTTATGAATTTGTGATAGTAGTTTGCAAACCCAAGGAAGCACCAAACAGTCCTGAGAGTATTAGGAAGCAGCCATTCCTGAATTGCTTGGAGCTTTTCTAGGTTCATTTTGAGATCAGAACATGAAATGATATATCCCAGGAAGGGAAAAGACTTGACCTCGAAGACACACTTCTCCAATTTGCAGTAGAGATGATTGGAATGTAGATGTGTCAGAACTTCCTTTACTTGCCTGCAATGTTCTTCCACATCATTGGCAGATATGACCTAAATAGGATAAAGCAGACTCTCGTTTGTTAATGCCCATCTCTGGACCATGAGAAAGTTACAACAGCGCAGAGAATTGTTGAAAGCGCTTGGCCACTTGAAGAGAAACTGAGAGAATGCAATCGGTTTTCTTTGGAGAGGAAGGAACTACTCCTAACTTAGCCTCTCCTTGCTGAGTTAGGAGCAGGAGTTTCCTGGATGCTTGGGACAATTGTTGAGCTGATGAGAAGGAGCAGCATAGTATAGACAGAGATTCTCAGACTGTCGCCTTATACGTTCTTCCTGTTATAGGCGAGAACGGTTGATTTGCATCGGCTCCTCTTTGGGAGGAGAAACTGAGGCAAGACTGTCACTCGAGATTTAGGATAAATGAATCTTTCTCTCAATAGCATGTTCTTTAAAACTTAAGTCCACCTTGATGAACAAGGAGATCAAGTCCTCTAACTTGTCCGGGAGATCACGAGTAACAAGAACATTTATAATTTTGTAAGATAAGCCATTCCAGAAGGCTGCATAGAATGCTCCATTATTGCAAGACAGTTCTGATGCCAGTATTTGAAACCGCAACAGATACTGGCCTACAGAATTTGAACCCTAGCATAGCCATAGTAGGTCTGAGGATACAGATGACACTTGCCAAGGCTCATCGAAGATTCAGTGGAATACCGTGATGAATTCCTTGTAAGATGTTAGGAAGGGATCCAATCTTTCCCATAAGGGTGAAGCCCAGTCTAAAGCGGATTCATATAAAAGTAACATAATATATGCCACACAGGTACGGTCTGTAGAAAAATTGCTGGGTTGGAGCTCAAACTGTATTTCACATAGATTTATAAAGGCACTGCAAAATTTTGGGTTCTCATCAACTTTTGCAGGAGTAGGAATGTGCAGATGAGGTGCCACTGAGGAAAATGGAACTGAAAAAATCGGAAAGGTTGAAGTGGCAGCTCCTGAGCCTCTCAAAGTGGATTGGATGTTATCCAGCCAGTTAGTCAGTTCTTGGATGAACTGTATCACCTAACCCTGCACCGTCTTTTGGTGTTCTAGGCGAGCAATAAGATTAGGTTTAAAATCATAATGATATGGTAATATCGCAGCTTACCTGAAAGCACTATGGGTGAAAATTCTGGGACACAGGATCATTATACACGATCACGGTATGTATTTTAAATATGGGCAAAGACCGTGACATGTTACTATTACACATGATCACAGAACGAAGTCAGATGTTGGGTAGACCTTCAATGTCTTTCCTGTTCACCCAGCATTGTCATAGTAACATCTAACATTATGATGGATAATAGTCGCGTGACTACACCCCATGTGACTGCGGTATAACTCACAGTACAGAGTTTTTATTGTACCAATTATATTTATAATAAAAGTTACATTTGTTTATACTGTATTCTACTAACTTTTGAACTTTGGAACTGTGTGATATTTTATTCAATACTTACGTATATGGTTTACATAGTATCACCTGTTTTAAATGTATCTTAATTAGATGGGGTTCTGTATATAAGTTGTATCATGTTGGGAAAATACACTCACAATGCCTTTGAAAAAGCTGCCGGATGACAGGGAAATACATTAGGCTGCTACCAACCTGAGCCGAAGATGTAGTATCAGAGCATTTATACAGGATATCCTAAAAACTACACTGGAAGAAAAAATCTCCATTGTGGCAAAACTGGGAAACTGTGAGTCCACTTCAGCAGACTATACCCTAGCCGTGGGATATTATTTCCAAGGAGGGACTACACTAAGCTGTTATTAATATACTGTATACCCTACGGACTACATGGTATCCTTAAAAGGACCTTTGTCTTGACTGGTAATTATATCTATAATACTCTAAAGTGATATTTACCACCAGTGATGGGACTCTCAAATACCAAACAGATTTATCTTGCATATATACTTTTTATTACAGGTGGCTATCCACCCCATTACTACGGATATGCTTTTTAGTTTTTTGTAAACATATTGGGCAAAATTTACTAAGCGGGGGTTCTAAACCCCGGCGGTTGGCAGCGGTTTCAAAACTCCAGTGGTTTGGTGGTGGTTTGGCGGTGGTTTTTAAATTAGACCAAAACCTCTGCTCTAGTAATTTTAGCCCTAGCCCTGTTCTACTCTATTCTAAAATGTGTTTTGACGGTGGTTTTGTAGCGGTTTTAAATCCATTTGGCCTTAGTAAATATGCAGATAGTAAAACCGCTGCCAAACCGCCTTGCCTCCGGCTCACACTGAAGTAAGGGGCGAGGGAGGGGAAAGGGAGGCGCATGAGAAATGTGCAACTTCCCAGATGGAATCAGCTCTGTCCGCCACTGCCCTAATGTAAACCTTCCCCAAACTGGTCAGCCCAGTCCGGGCGCCACCAAATATTGAGATCCCTCTGCCGAGCATTACCAGCCCAGGGCACTTCCCTGCATCCCTGGAGGCAATGGATGCAGGGGTAATAGTATAAATAAATGGTTAATATTGTTTTTCACAGTGGGACTACAGGAAAAAGCATACCTGCCCCGTGGCACTTTTAGAACTATAAGTACCAGTAGGCCACTTGCACCAGTACCCCCTCTGTGGGAAAAAAGTAAAATAAATCAATTGACAAGACATACACACTGAAGTCTTTAGTATTTTATTACACATGCACTCACTCACCCGCAATCATATCCCTACTCACACTACATATTTACCTACTCCCTGGTGCAGGTAGGTCCTCTTGTCCAGTAGGTATCCCGGTCTTCAGAAAAAAAATGCCTTACCTGAACCACAAAAAGCACTATACTGTATCCACAGAATAGCACTAGCTGAATGACAGGAAATCACGTGGTTTCCTGCATTTTAGATGATCATAGCCAATCAGCAGCTGGTTACTATGGTAACAGCGCTGATTGACTTAGAGCAGTCAGACCCAGGGCCGTAACTAGGGTAGTGCAACCTGTGCCATGGTGCAGGGTGCCGCAGGGCAGGGGGCGCTGTTGGGGCCTCTCAATTTTCTTGTTTATTATCGTTCTCACTTGTAGCTTCCTCTTCTTTTATCCCAGCATCTCCTTGCTACCCAAGGAGTACCCCTATCTCTTCCCTGGCCTTTCCCTATGAAGCCATTGCCCTTTTTCAGGTGAACTAAATTATGTCCCTATTTAAAAAATGGGTGGGGGCGCCAATGCTCTCTCCAGCACAGGGCACCAAAAAGTTAAGTTACGGCTCTGGTTAGACCTTATCCAATCATGGCTAAGGTGAAGGAAACCAAGTGGGAAATGTCATTCAGTTAGTGCTATACTGTACATGTGCAGTATGAGGAGCTTCCGCTTTTAATAAGGCTGCTGACTGCAACATTATTACAAGCAATAAGATACTGTAATGTAAGCTGTTAGACACAGGTTCTCAAACTTGGTATTCAGGACCCCACACAGTTCACGTTTTCCAGGTCTCCTCACAGAAACACAGGTGAAATAATTAGTGTCACCTTTGGACCTTTTAAAATGTGTCAGTGAGTAATGAATACACCTGTGAACCTGCTGAGTGACCTGGAAACCTTGAACTGTGTGGGGTCCTGAGGACAGAGGACCTGATTCAGACCCAGATGTTAAGATGTGTTTCTCTCGTAGCTGACCTATGTTTGCATTCTACAGTGTGTGCGCGAATCAGTGCTATAGATCGGGATGTGACCGCTCATTGCGCATAGACTGTTTAAGAGGCATGCATAATTAAAAGGAAGCATCATTGTACACGTCACCTGGCTGTTTTTTACACTCAAGTGATCGCAGTGCTTGAGACAGGGTATAGTCTACCTCAAGCGCTGCATTGGCTCCCGAAGCTACCCAATGTACCAATGCTTTCATACATTTCCTGGAGATGACATGCGCTAAGGGGCGTCTTAAGAGAGGCTGGTGGGCATCTGCATGCACAAAGTGATTGCATGCCAAGACATAGTGGGCATGCTTATTCCTTGCCGTGCGATCGCCTGCCGTGCCGTCACTTTGCGCCTGCCGTGCCGTCACTTTGCCAAATTTTAATATGCTGGGTGTGAAAGAACGTATCTAGTGAACAGGTCTGAATGAGAACCGCTGTGTTAGAAGATATGTCAGCATATACTGTAACTAGATTTACTGTAACTCATCATGAAGATATCTAATTTTATCATATTAGCAGCCACGTTTGCTACTTTTACGTAGAGACCCACATGCACTACTACCATGGTGGTTTGCTGAACTCTACATCTATGGCTTTATAGCGGCTACATCCATGAGCAGTGTGGCTGTGAAAATTACAGTATAGACATAAAGTCTTCAATTGTTGCAGTGTCAGGGACTAGTATGTGGCTGCAACATTCGCAGACTTTAATATATTTTTATTTTAAGCTTTTAAAATTCCTGCAACTGTGTACTACTATACTGTAGATCACTTACAGAGCAATCTAAAATTAACATTGTAAAATGATACTGTATATGTATAATACTATATTTATAACAAAATCAGATTAAAAATCATTCTTCAATAGCCCTCAACAGGATTTGAACCCTAGGCTAAGGCTATGCTAAGCAGTCAGCATACAAGTTTGCCACAGAAGCCAACTACTGTATTCAGATGCTGCACAAATCCCTTTCTGATGGCCCGGATTAAACTCACTCTTCTTACATAGGGCTTGTGCAGTATGAGAAGCTTCGCTTTGAACAAGACCACTGTCTGCAACTTTATTGCAAGCGATAAGAATACTGTAATGTAAGCTGTGAGAGGAAACTGTATGTCAGCATTTAACTACAGAAAGTCTCATCTATATAATATCTCATTTTATTAAAGACTGCCTGTGCATTTTATTAGCAGCCACATCTGATACTTTTACTCATAACCCCCTTGCACTGCTGCCATGGTGGCTCACCTTACTCTACTGTACGTCTGTGACTTTAGAGACTACGCGCTGCACTGTAGAAGCTACGTCCATGAGCAGTACACCTGTCAGGGCTTGCTATAATTCAATACTGCAGAGCCATCTCCATGCACTCCTATTGTATTTAGGGCCTAATTCAGACCCGCTCACAAACGCTATGCGCTCGCAAGCGGGTCGATGCTGGGGCATTGCGCACGCGTGGCGTGCGCAAACCCTGGAGCGAGAGAGAAATTCTCTTGCTCCGGGGCTCGCTACAAACGGGGTGGCTGTCGATGTTGATCGACAGCTCGCCCCATTTTGTAGGTGGGGTGGGGGGGTGGCTGGACAAACGGAGGTGTTCCCGAAGGAACGCCTGCCATTTGTTGGCGGCCCAACTGACATCACGAGTGATGTCAGTAGTGAGCTTCCGGCTCTATTAGAGCTGGAAGCTCACTGGAGCTTGAAGCAGACGAGACCCTACCACAAGGGTCTCGTCGCAAGCCCGATGGTCGCGATGATCGCAACCATAACCTGGCTGCTCGCTAAAGCTGTGGGTGGTCACTCATAGCTTAGCGAGCGGCCAGAAGACCGGGTTTTTTAAACAAAGCAGCTGCCCTGATTCAGAGCGAGCGCTTGCTTTTTGCTAGCGGCTCTGAATCAGGTACTTAGGGCCTGATTCAGAGCCAGTCGCTATTTGCGGTCGTTCGTTCAAATAAAAGGGGTGGCTATTCAAATGAACCGTTCCCTCTTTGCGGTCTGTTCACGCCTCTAGGTCTGAACGAGCAAACAAAACTTGCGGTCGTTTTTTGGGAAACTACGCCCCCTGGCCGCTCGCATCCTACGTCATGTCCGCTATTTATTAGATTAATCGAGTACATCGACCAGGGTATGAGCTGCTTGCTATTCTTGTGGTTGGTTTTTGCTACCACAATTTTGCGAGCAGTTCTGGCTATAAAATAACCCAGTGACGTGCTCAATGACGCTGCTGTTTTAATTATGCACACCCATAAAACGCCCGTTTTGACCTTTAAGCGCGCCTGCGATCGGATCTCCACTCCCCATTTTCAAGCACCTTCCCCTGTTACCACCCACATACGCCTCTTTCTCTCACTCAAATTATCAGGCATTCGCTATTTTGCGAGCACATGAATTTCGACCGCACTGACTGATTCGCGCATGCGTATAACGATCCGTATGCATGCGCAGTTGGGCAAACATCGCTCGGAGCGAACGAGCGGCCGCTTACGAGCGGCTCTGAATCAGGCCCTTAGTTCTATAGTTTTCATCAGTGGAGCACTGGACACCCAGCAGTTAATCTATGTATTGTCAGCCGTGGACTCAGTCATGTCTCACTGCGCCCTTCCACGGTATTTCATAGTGTGTCTAAGATGCCTGTATAATGCAATCTGAGCAACAATGAGGGAAGACACATCTGCACGTGCGCTGGGCCTGATTCAGAGCCGCTCGTAAGGGCCGCTCGTTCGCTCTGAGCGATGTTTGCACAACTGCGCATGCGTATGGGTCTTAATGCGCATGCGCAAATCAGTCATTGCAGTTGGAAATCGAGCGCTAGCAAAACAGCGAGGGACTGCTAATTTGATTGACAGAATGTACCGTTTGTGGGTGGTAACAGGGGAAGGTGCTTGAAAACTGTGGAGTGGAGATCCGAGCGCAGACGTGCCTAATGGTAAAAAGGGCATTTAATGGGAGTGCATAATTAGTAAAGGAGCGTCATCGACCACGTCACTTGGTTGTTTTTTAGCCTGAACTGCTCGCAGTGACTGCGGTAGGAAAAACCTACCACAAGCACTGCGAGCAGTTCAGATGCCTTTCGATGTACCCGATTAATCAAATAAATACCGGAGATGACGTGTGATGCGAACAGCAAAGGGGATCAATATAATGCAGGAGAGTAAGAGGTAATATAAACAGTAAACGTATAGTGAGTTAGAGTTAATATACTATAATGCAGACTTACCATAAACAGTAACATTATAATTAATTAGGTTTAATAAAATATATAATATAATGCAGTACATTTAAAGTTAATAGGTACCAAGCAGGAAATGTGAGTATTGTAATATTGTACTGTTACTCAGGCAGCATATAAGCATATTAAAGATGTGTTGTGCCATCCTGGGACCAGGTATTTCTGTAGCGCTGTGGTGAGGGCAAGGATCTTCTCACAGCCTACCCTGAGAGAAGGGGTAACGCCCCTTCCAAGTGCACATTGCCAGGGAGATGCATCACTCCTCATAATGAAGAGTTGTACCCCCTTATTGTATGAACTTTATGACAGGCAGTTCATACATTATACTGTTCACATGCTGATCCAGAGTTGAGTAATATTTTGCTACTGCGCATATGCAAAAATCCCTAAAAACTCTGAGGTAACGAATGAGATGCGCAGTCTCAGAAATGTAATGGAAATGTAACAAGCATTTTTGGGCAGTGACTGGGAGCCGGCTATTCGGATGCACAGATATGTACCATCCTATGGGCATGTTATGGGTGTGCCGTGGGTGTGTCACATAACTGATTGCAAACTCAGATACTTAACCACTTACATTGGAGGGCATAGTGTGATGGAGATTTGGCACCTAGCATGGGACTGGTGCAAGTTTTGATGGTGCGGACGATGGTTGCATCTAAAGATGCACAAAGTGGGTGTCTCAGCCTTTGCACATCAGATGCACATTTGCACACCAGGGAAGGGCTGATACTAGCATTAACATACAAATGTGGCTGCAACAAAAGACATAACAGCGGTAGCAGCAGCCTGTGACTCAAAATCAGCCCCTGCACAGTGCCCGTATCGTCAAGTGACAGCAACATTGGAGCGCCTTTTCCTTTACAAAGAGCATGTCATTATAAAGCTCTATTTTAACAAAGTTTGCCAATTATATGAGATTAAGAATTAGAACACAGGTTTAGATAATTTGAAATTAATTTTTTGTCATGCAACGAATGCCACGGCCAGTTTTATTAATACTATGATGCACACTTGTGGCATCTTGCAGCAGTACAGTTCAGTGCATCTTTTGACACACCATGGGACACACCATGGGACACACTATAGAACACACCATGGGACACATCATGGGACACACCAAGGGACATACCATGGAACACACCATCGGACACACCAAGGGACATACCATCGGACACACCATAGAACACACCATGGGACACACCATCGGACGCACCGTGGGACGCACCATCGGACACGCCAAGGGACATACCATCAAACACACCATGGAACACACCATGGGACACATCATGGGATACACCATGGGACACACCATGGAACATACCATCGGACACACCAAGGGACACACCATGGGACACATCATGGGATACACCATGGGACACACCATGGAACACACCATCAAACACACCATCGGACACACCATGGGACACACCATGGGACACACCATGGAAACTTGCACCAGTCCTATGGCAGGAGTAGTTTCTCCATGGGAGTATGGCCTCCTGTGTGAGTGGTTGTGTGTTTTTGGACAAAAACGCTTAAAGTGACATCAACCAACTACATGCGGCATCGACACTGCGTCCAACTGTGTGACCTATAAATGGACTCAATATAAATTTGAACAATATATAACCAACTGGGTGACAAATCTATTATTTGTCTTAAAGATATTCTACAACAGCACTTGTACTTTCATGATACAGTGGTGCATAATGTTATTTGTACATTCTCTGCAGACTTATATAGGGGGTTACCGAGATTCAGAGATCATAGGAATAATATATGAAGATCAATTACTATGCACTGCACAAAGGGCCTGATTCAGATCCGGACACTCTGACCAGAGCGCTCGCTCTGAATCAGGGCCCTCCTCCATGAAAATGGAGCGGCCTCCTGGCCGCTCGTATAGCTGTGGGTAACCACCCACAGCATATGCGAGTGGCCAAAAAGATGGTCGCTTTGGTCTTGACCATGGAGCTGCCTCCGTCGTGCGCATGCGCAGTGGGGAACATCGACCAGCTTGCGAGCGTACTGCTGCTCGCAGCGGGTCTGAATGACCCCCATAATGTGCCTCCGGTGGTTAGTCCAGAACATATAAAGAGTGTTGGGTACAGGATGCTGGTGCTCGAGATCCTGGCAGTCAAAATCCTGACACCGGCATCCTGACAGGTATAGGATCCTGACACCTGACTGTAGGTATCCTAACCCTTCTTCTACCCCTTAACCCTATCCCTAACCGTCCCTGCCCCATTGCCTAACTCTAATTTCCCCCCATAGTGCCTAAACCTAACCTCGCCCACCTAGTGCCTAACCCTAACTCTCCCCCTAACACCGGTACTTACCTTCAGGATGCCAGCGGTCAGGATGCCGGTGCGGAATTCTGACAGGTGTTGGGATTCCGGCGCTGGTATTCTAAGCATCAGAATCTTATGTGCCGGGATATTGACCAGATCCCTATAAAGATGTATGCATACTTTCCATTGTCAGGAAATGTTTCTGCAAACTAGAAGTGCAACTAGGTGTGGATATCTCAGGAGGCATATTATGCAAGGCGTTTCTTCCTGCTGTCATATTATTACATTCTCACTATTAGAGTTTAAACATTAAAGGCTATGAATAAAGTGATAGAATTGCATCAGAAAATGCTATATCATTTTAACTCTACTGGCAGAGTAGAATTCAATCCTCTGTCTCTCATTACATGAATACTTTACACTTGGCTCAGATTTCTAAAACATTTAAGTCATCAAGACATTTGTGAAGTAATATCATATGTATATGTGAGAAGACAGAGGAATTATCACTTCAAATTGCGTTTGACAGTCTTCATCAAACTCAAACTGTGAATAAAATGCTCTTCTTAATGATGCGTGAAACTTTACATCCCAATGCAACTTAAAATAGGAAAGCGAACACAGACCATTATAGGTCTGTAAATTCTGTTAGATACTTGAGCACTAATTACAGTATTTCAAATATGATTTTGTTTCCAAAATATGTGTTTGCATAACATTCCACTTCATTGATGGCCTTCTGGATAAGCGAGATGTTTGTATACCTTCCAGCTCACATAGATTTACTGAAATGGATTTGCATTTAAATAAGTAACTGTGATTTAAAAGGAAATATAAATACAATCCATGCTTTGAAAGCACTAATGTTTGCACATTACTGATGGGATTACAATAAAAGAGTTTTATTGTGATAAAAATGTTCCATAATATGTGACTCTGTTATGATATAATGCAGGAAAATAATTACATGTGCCAATGACTTGCAAACAAAGCAGAATCTACAGTGGATGTAAAGTCATACTTAACATATGTAAAATATCTGCCATTGTAATGTTGATTACTTAAAAAAAAAGATGTGGACAATTTTCAAAGTATTAAAGTTTGAGCTTTTCTTGGTCTTTTTAAAGGTGTCTTAAATCAGTAATTGTACACCTTCATTGCTTATGCCAGTGGTTCCCAAACTGTGTGCCGCGGCACCCTGGGGTGCCTCGGAACACTTGCAGGGGTGCCTCAGGTTGGTGGTCCAGCAAAAAATATAATTCTTTATTGTCAATGTAATGTAAATATTTGGACAAATCGAAGTGCAAACCTGTCACCCACTACATAAATGAACATAAGGATGACAGGTAAGAACAATTTGCTTCACTTTACTACTTCACTACATTTTTTTCTGAATTTCTACACAACAATAACAACTTTAGGTTTAGGGGTGCCGTGAAAACAATGCTTATGTACTAAGGCGTCGGGATTCAAAAAAGTTTGGGAACCACTGGCTTATGCTGTCTTGCTGAATAATACTGACCTGATACATAGGATCCAATTTGTGCTGTCCCTAACCGTGTCTATGCATGGTATTTTCAGTCATGAGGAGGAGGCAATAAGAACACCCCAATCATTTTTAAAAACTGGTTCCTATGACCTGATTAATTTTAATCATAAAATTTGAATCAATCCTATCAGGTGCGAGTTTTATGAAACTCGCAGACATCACACAAATGCGTGCACCCAAGACATGCGAGATCCAATTAGAAATGGCAATTCATGTGACTTGCGATGAGGGTGTGTGACTTTGTTGGAAACTGCAACCTGGAAGAAGTACATGAAAAAGTGGGGAAACCACTGTTAGAGTTATTTAAAATAATTCTCTATTTCATTTGCTATAAATTTCTGTGAATACAGTAAACTGTCTGTAAATGATTGTTGCAGTGACCACAAGGCCTCAGAAAGGGTTAACCATAGTTTAAGGAGTGCTTCTACTGAAACTGGGACTATGAGCCTATAAAGACACGTTGGAAATATGAGTAATGGAGAAGATAATAGAAACTAAGTCTGATACTGGATTGATTATGGACCCCTAATAACGATTATATGGTCATACGGGCTGGAATCAAGATGGACAATGAACCTGTTGACAATAAACTGTTATGAGCAAATGTATACCCCCTAAAGTGAAGAGTCTGCAATTATTGTCATGTAACATTGAAATTTTCCCCTGGACTTGCAAGATTTGCCCACTCCCCAGAAAGCCCCTCATTATCCTATCACATCCTTGACACTCCCCATGATAATATATCCACCAATCATGTTTCTGTAATATGATGTATTGCAATGTAATTATGTACACCCTTTTCATTAATTATTGTTATTGGAGTGCATAGAATGGATTGTAGATTGATGCTGAATCAGAATATCATCTTGATATCTCATTGTACATGGTCCATGTCTGTGTACACAATATAATGACTGGAACTTCTTAAATAAATGTACCTTTGTTTTCACCACAAGCTGTCTTGAGGAAGATTTAACATTAACACCACCCTGAACCCCAAAAGAGAGCCACAAAAGATAGCAGGACATTATAGAAGGATGTTAATGGCCATAATGAAAATAAGGGAGGTTTTTAAAGTGGCTGAATTTTTGCACTTTTTATTAATGGTTGAAATATGATAGCAAGCCAGTGTTTTTTTAAGCAAATGAAAGTATTTACATAAATTGTGTGCTACAGAAAAATTTCTGTATAGTAATTATTTTGTGTTTTTATACAAGCTTGTAACAAGTTGTAATAAACACTTTTACCTCTCATCTGCAAGTTCAAAACCCCCTCTCCCACATACCTGCCCCATATCATTTACACCTCCACATACCTGTCAACATCATTTTCCATTCTACCTAGCTGTCCTACATCATTTACACCTCCACATACCTGTCCAACATCATTTAGACCTCTAAATACCTGTTCTACATCATGTACACCCCCACATACCTGTCCTACATCATTTACACCTCTAAATACCTGTTCTATATCTTGTACACCTCCACATACCTATCCTACATAATTTACAACTCCACATACCTGTCCCACAGCATATAAACCTCCACATACATGTCTCTACATCATTTACACATCTACATACCTGTGCCACATAATTTACACCTCTGCATACCTGTCCCACATCATTTACACCTACACATACCTGTCCTACATCACTTACACCTCCACATATCTGTCCCACATAATTTATACTTCCACATATCTGTCCTACATTATTTACACCTCCATATACCTATTCCACATCACTTACACCTCCACATACCTGGCCCACATCATTTACACCTCCACATACCTGTCCATACAGTACATCACTTACAACTCTACATGTCTATCCCACATAATTTACACCTCTAGATACCAGTCCCACATCATTTACACCTCAACATACCTGTCCCACATCTTTTAAACCTCCCCATACCTGTCCTACATCATGTACATCTCCACATACCTGTCCCACATAATTTACACATCCACATACCTGTCCCACATAATTTACACCTTCACAAACCTGTCCTACATAATTTACACCTCCACATACCTGTCCTACATCATCTACATCTCCACATACCTGTCCTACATCATTTACACCTCCACATATCTGACCCACATCATTTACACCTCCACATACCTGTCCCACTTAATTTACAACTCCACATACCTGTCCTACATCATTTACATCTCCACGTACCTGTCCCACATCATTCACACCTCCACATACCTGTTCCTACTTCATCCACACCTCCGCATGCCTGTCCTACATCATTTACACCTCCACATACCTGTTCCACATCATTTACACCTTCACATACCTGTTCCTACTTCATCCACACCTCCACATGCCTGTCCTACATCATTTACACCTCCACATACCTGTTCCACATCATTTACACCTCCACTTACCTGTTCCTACTTCATCCACACCTCCACATGCCTGTCCTACATCATTTACACCTCCACATACCTGTTCCACATCATTCACACCTCCACATACCTGTTCCTACTTCATCCACACCTCCACATGCCTGTCCTACATCATTTACACCTCCACATACCTGTTCCACATCATTTACACCTCCTCATACCTGTCCCACATCATTTACACCTCCACACACGGCCATAAATAGGGTGGTGTGACCTGTGCCATGGCACAGGGCACTGCAGGGCAGGGTGCGCTGTTTGGGCATGTCAATATTCCTGTTTATTATCATTCTCACTTGTAGCTTCCTCTTCCTTTATCCCCAGCATTTCCTGGCCTCCCCTAATTCTTCCCTGGCCCTTCACTTCCACATACCTTTTCCCACATCATGTAGACCTCCACATACCTGTCCCCACATCACTTATACCTCCACATACCATTTCCACATCATAAACACCCCCACATACTTGTCCCACATCATTTACGCCTCCATATACCTGTCCCACTCACACCTCTACATACCTGCCCCACATCATTTAGACCTCCACATAACTTTCCCACATCATTTACACCTCAACATATCTGTCCCACATCATTTACACCTCCACATACCTAGCCCATATCCTGTAATCCATTATTGAGCTTTTAGAGAAATTCACCTAAAAACTGACATGTTTTTAGTCACCACATTATGCTATTTAAACACTTCCAAAGAAATACAAAAAATAGACACACTGCCACGAGAGCTGCTGGTAACTACCCTATCCTGAGGAAGCTGAGCGGTCATTGCTCAGGGAAAAGCATTGAGACACCACCTGAGACGCCACCTAATTGGATTCTTCATCTGTTGGATATATTTTGGACTCCAAACTCTCCCTTTGAAATAACTTTGCAGCTTGAAGAGGATTCCTTAAGGATTGTGCCACAGCCTACCTAATTTGTTCGCTGGTTGCCAGAGGATTTCCTATTTACGAGTTACCTTTTCACACATCTTGGATGATTCCTTGTTAACACACTTCAGCGTTATTACAATTAGCTGGATGCCAGAGGATCTCCTGCAAGGCTTCTTAGCCCACTGGTAATATTTTGCTGCTATTACCCAACAATTCAGGGACACTGTGGAGGGAGTCCTATTCCTACTTTGATATTAGTGGACTTTGATTTACATTGTTTTTATTTTATTGTTTGTCATTTTATATGCATATTTTATATATTTAAATGATCCATATTTCCAATTAGAGATCATATTATTGCACAAGAGTGCTTATTTTAGTCTAATAAATTGTATTATATTGATTTCATTAACAGGACTCTGTCCATCATATTTGTCTATTCAATACATGTTTTTATTTAGCGCTGGTTCTATATTATATAAAGGCATGTTTATTCTTTGGGAGAGATGTACCAGAGGTTCTGCACTGTGGTTCTGATTCAGACCCACTCACAAGCGCTATGCGCTCGCGAGTGGGCCGATGTTTGGCCACTGCGCATGCGCACGCCAGAGCCGGCTCCGACATACGCATGTGCGAGACCCGGCTAGCGACGGGCGCTCTGTCGCTCTGGGTTTTGCAACAAAAGGGCACGGCTGTCAATCTTGATCGACAGCTCGCACCGTTTTGAAGGTGGGCAGGGGGGTGGCTGGCCAACGGAGGCATTCCTGATGGAAAGCCTGCCATTTGGGGTGGCCCCACTGACATCAAAAGTGATGTCAGTGGTGAGCTTCCAGCTCTGTTAAGAGCCAGAAGCTCACTGGGGCTTGCGGGAACGAGACCCTACCACAAGGGTCTCGTCGCAAGCCCCGATGGTCGCAATAGTCAAGACCATCGCGACCATCACCTGACCACTCACAATAGCTGTGGGTTGTCCCCCACAGCTATGTAAGTGGCCCAGAGGCTGCACACAAAAAAAAACACCCTGATTCAGAGCGAGTGCTCTTTCAGAGCGTCCGGCTCTGAATCAGGCTCTGTGTCCCAACATTTTTACTTTAAAAAAAATAAAGACTGGCCCTCAGGGGGTGTGGACAAAAAATGCTTATTTCATCTAAAAAAATCAATGCAATTTTGAAATTGAATTTGCAAATGTAATTTGCAGGGTGAGTTCGCCATGAGAATAGCTCAAATAACTAATCTCACACCTTATAAGATTAAGACCTATTTATATCAATTTTCCAAGACACATATAGGGGTAAATTGACTAAAGTGAGAGTTTTTAGAAGAGAGTTTTAAAAGTGATGTTGAACTTAGCAATCAATCAGATTCTAGCAATTATCTTCTAGAAGGTGCTAGTTAAATGTTAAGTAGAATCTGATTGGTTGCTATGGGCATCATCACTTTTAAAACTCACTTCTAAAAACTCTCACTTTAGTAAATTTACCCCATAGAGTAAAACTGCCCAGATCGTAGTGATCCAACAGGATCAGATTTCAATAATGGTTTGCTGTAACTAATGAAAGACCATGTAACAAATCCTACATATTGCCAGACAACTGTGACTAGTTGTGGAGATGCCATGTTTTGCACCGAATATATGTCCAGAATCCACAAGTGACATGAATATTTGCAAAAAAAATCCTATACACTTATAAGGAGGAGTCTATGTGGTATATTTACTAAAGTGCAAGTTTTTAGAAGCGGAGATGTTACCCATAGTAACCATTTCCACATTTTGTGAAAGTAACCTCCTATTCCAATCACTGACAAGGGTCCTGGCTGTGCTGAAAACTCTTTTTGAGTACACATTGGAGGGTGGGTAGCTTAAGGAAAGTAAAGCCAGTTTGTACAAGGCCCTAGAAATTGCCTTTTATCCCTCCCAAAGGGACTGTCTAACATGTCTATTTGCACACTGTCATTAAGATAATCTTCCACCATTATATGGATGGATGACCGTATCAGATTGCATTACAGTAGAGGTGTCATTCATTTTGGGCAATTCATTTAGACCAGACCAGATGTCAACTGTTGTGTTGACTCATCCATATCATCACTGGCTCTCTTTGGAAAGCTCAGTTTTTTCCTGGCAGCCACAGTTGCTGGAGAAACTGATGGAGGAGATGTTGCTTTGTCATGTGCCACTTGAGTTGACAATTTGCTCACCAGGAGCACTTTGCTTCTCTTAAGATCTGTGTCAGTTGGAAAGAAAGGCATTACATTAGACTGTAGTGTTCCACTTTCAAGATGTTGATTATCCTTGGATCCTGGCGAAGCGAATAAAGGTCTTGATCTACAAGTCCGACATTTTTAGCAAAATCGCTTAATTTAGTTTCCTACTTCAGTTTCTTGAGATGCATTTTCAAAAGTCTAATTAGGGGAATCACCTGACTCTAGCTGGCAGAGTCTGAACTCACTTCATAGGTGACTGTTTTGAATGATTTCAGCACATTGCGCAACACTGAAAGTATTATCCACTGTGCTGGAATAAAGTACATTCCCTCTCCTCTTCCTATGTCATGGCTTATTGTGTAGGTTTGGATGGCTTGTTTTTATTCCGCCATTCACTTAAACATATAAAGGATCAAATTTCACCTTGTTACAAACTCTTGCTTCAGTTGGTGGCATGTCAAATTAAACTTTTCTTGCAGCCATTGCAATCTTCTTCATTCAGTTGCAGAATGGCAAAAATGTCCCTAAATTTTTTGACCCACAGACAGCAGCTCCTGCATGCACCTGTCATTTAAAAAAATCTGTGCCACCAAATTGATTGTGTGAGCAAAACATGGAACATGTTCAAATTCACCCAGCTGTAATGCTCTCACAATATTTGTGTTATCAGAAATGACAATTCTTGAGGAGAGTCCAAGCGGGTAAACCATTTTGTGATGACATCCCTTCATTTTTCTAATAAGTTGACACCGGTATGCCTCTTAGTGAAGCCAAACAGAATGAGCTGCTGTTTTGTGTTAGCTACTGATGCTGTTGCTGAATGTGATACACCCATCCAGTGGGCTGTCACAGTTATGTAATCATTAGTTTGCACAGTTCTATTTGTCCACATGTTTGTGGTTAAGTGGACAGTAGATACAATGGCATTGGAATTAGTTGTTTTTAACATCTTTGTACAGGGAAGGAATTGTTTTTCTGGTAAAATAGAACTGAGATTGAATTTTGTAGCAAGGACAGAGGACCTCAATTAACTGTGTAAAATCAGATGCATTAATGGTAGATATCAGATGCAGATTTAATACCAGCATAGCTATCATGACTTCAGTGATCTGCTGTCCAACTGATGACAGCTGTCATACTTGCTTCCTTTTGCAAATGATTGTTTAACATTAAATTGTTTTTTGAAGCTACTACTAGTAGTCTTCTTGGTCCTATTCTGGGATGAAGATATACCCCCAGGAGATGCAACAGCAGGCCTAACATTCAAGGTTTCTTCTGAGGAATCCTGAATAGGGGAGAACTCAGTTAGCCTTAGCAAATTGGATGCATGACTAGCTCTGAGTATTAATGAGGAGATTGATGATGAAGGTGGTGGTGAATATTGCAGGTGCTGGAATCTAGCTGAGAAGTGAGAGCTAACTGATGCTGGACAGTTTGTTTTTATTACTTTAGCAGAATTTTCAGATTTTGCTAAAAACTTTTCATGAACATGCTGCAAATGATGTAACAGGGAGAATGTTCATAGATTGGTAATGCCTCTATTTGTACTTACTTTGGCTTTAAAAATGCAACAATTGACTTGATAATTGTTGTCAGTATTCGGGTAAAAATAATTCCACACATATGTTGTGGATTTTCTGGTCTTATGCCCGAAAATGATAATGGCCTTCTTCTTATCACCAGCAATAACAGCTTACACTGGTTTCTCACTTACACAAACAACATCCTCAGAATCAACATCCTCATTAATGGCATCAGCTACACAAATATCCCTTTCAACCTGTTGCACATCCTCAGTAGCATCCTCAATTTCTATGTTAGCATCTTTACTTGTGCTGCTCATCCCCACATTTGCAGAGGGCACAGAATTAGTGGAAGGAGGCATCTCTACATGTCCTGTACTAGAAAGTTTAGGTGCACACATAGCTCTAATGGAAACCATTGGACTCTCCTCAGGGATTTGTGACATGTCTGAGCACATACAATAGTTTGCTCTTAATTCATAGTCCTTTTTTCAGCACTGATTTTCCTGTTTTAATTTTTTTTTACACCTCTTCTAGACTCTGAGTGAGAAGGTCTTGCATCGTCATATGAGGCAGAAGACGATGCCTGACTAACCGCAGTTGCAGAACCACCACTCACAAATAAAGGCTGAGCCGTTCCTTGCCACTGTGGATGGTGTATGGCATGTTGGCAATTTTATGATCTCTGCAGTAGCAGGTTGAGATGCTGTGAAAGTCCTGGCAGGCATCTCAGCTGAGGTTGCACAGATCAGCTGACCGTGTCACACAGAAGGAGACAACGGCTGATCACTGAAGCCTACTGTTAAAGGATTTTCTACTATTTTTGAGCTAGTGAAGAAATCACAACCTGAACCAGACCCAGTCCTGGGAACCAAAAATTTTCCCTCAAGACTATATGTTAATCACAATTCTAGGACAGGCTTGAGCCTAAGATGCACCTTAAACTGGATGGAGATAAAGTACCAACCAATCGGCTCCTAACTGTCACATTACTGTGTTTGAAAAATGACAGGCACTGATTGATTAGTACTTTTTCTCCATCCACTTTATCTCTCTCCAACGCTTAGTACATAGACCCCCTTAATATATTAGGTTATTGCAAGTTTTGCAAATATACTGTAGAAGGGAAAAATCAATGGTTACATGCTTCAAATTGGAAGTGTTCCTAAGGAAAGATTGTCAGGGGATCCAGTGGCTTCCCTCCCTGTGGTGTTACCCAGTGCAGGGAGGAATGCTGTGCATGCAGCTAAGCCGTGAATCTCCGAAAGGGGGCATGGCTTTGAGTGCAGGAGGCATAGCTACATGGGAAGTTGGCATGGCCTTGTGAGCAGTGGGCATGGCTTTGTGGGCAGGGGAACTGCTATGTGGGAAGGGAGCATGGCATCACAGCCCAAACCCCCATGGTCCCATATTTCTTACTGGAGGGGGTTTAGGAGGTGCGGAATGCCCTGTGTGCAGTGCCAGCTTCCTCACAGTGTCAGGAGCCAAGTATTGCACTTAATACTACAGTGCAGCAGCATTCAGCTACTGGGGGAGGGGGAGTTTTCACCTTGATGTCACCCTTTGGTGGGTGACACCCAGGTGCGGCCCACACCATCCAGCCCCCCTTGTGATGCCACTGAGGGGATCCTTAGTGAGTGGATCAAGCACAATATCACCCTATATGCCTCCTGTATCCAGGTAAAAAACACAGATAAGGCTGTCCAATCAGATGCTCTCTTTAGCTGGAGATTAGATCCTGGATTATGGGTTTTGACAGGGGGGGTAAGAGGGCACATGATCCGGGTGCCGGACTTGAGGAGGTGTCAGGGAGAGGTTGCTGGGAGGCTAGGCTGCGGCTCTTGTGGGTTTGGAGCTGCTTCCCAGCTTTGAGGGCACATAGACACCTTCAGTCTAATGTTGTGCTGGTCGCAAACCAATCGGTGCTCACGGAACGGCAGCCAATCAGCAGAGGCTGCTGGTCTGTGAGCTCCAATTGGTTCATGAGCAGAACCACATTGCAGTGACAGCAGTAGTGACAGTTGCCCAGTGGGTGGCAGCCCTGTCCCATGCTACCCCCGAGCTCACCCACCACATGACCCTGGCAGGTTTGAAAAGGGAGATTGGGCCTTACTGTGGCTTAATGTAAAAGAGTTCTTACTATGGCATAATGTGTAAGGAGCCTTACTGTGGCATAATGTGTAAGGAGCCTTACTGTGGCATAATGAAAAAGAGGTTTTACTGTGGCATAATGTGTAAGGAGCCCTACTGTGGCATAATGTGTAAGGAGCCTTACTATGGCATAATGTAAAAGAGGTTTTACTGTGGCATAATGTAAAAGGGGCCTAACTGTGGCATAATGTGTAAGAGGCATTACTGTTGCTTAATGAATAAGGAGCATTACTGTGGCTTAATGTAAAAAGGGCATTACTGTAGCATAATGTGTAAGGAGCCTTACTGTGGCATAATGTAAAAGAGGTTTCACTGTGGCATAATGTAAAAGGGGCCTTACTGTGGCATAATGTGTAAGGGGCATTACTGTGGCTTAATGTATAAAGGGCATTACTGTGGCATAATGTGTTGTAAGGGGCATTAATGTGACAGAATGTGTTGTAAGGGGCATTACTGTGTTGCATAATGTGTTGTAAGGGACATTACTATGACATAATGTGTTAAAAGGGACATTTCTGTGTGGCGTAAAGTATATAAGGGGAAGTACTGTAGCATAATGTGTTATAAGGGGCATTACTGTGTCACAAAACCACACACCCTTTTTCATCCTCTATGTTGTATTTTTTGGGGCGGGTGCCAAATTATGGCCTTGCCCCGGGTGACAAAAATTCTAGTTTTGGCCCTGGTTTTGATATTAGGTTCTGGTTTCCTGACACTACTCGTAGTCTATTTAGTCTGTGTATTTGCACATAGCAAGCAGTTGTAACTTAGAAAATGTTACGCAAACTACATTTAAATATATCCTAAATGAATACATTTTGAGAATGTACATTGTCTCAAGATTACTTTACAGTATGTGATTATAAGTTCAACAGCCACTGCTTCATTGTGTCTGGAGTGTTACAGTTTAAATAAGAAACTCATCTTTGAATAAGAAAAATACACCATAACTATACCATATTAAGATGTGTATTAATATCTGATAATTCCATAAAATGCCTTGTCATTCAATAATTGACATTGGTTTATCTGGTATGATAGTCTTCGATATTAGCATACAGTTGATTAGTTACAATATTAATATCAATTGTTCCTACATATTGACAACATTACTAATATCTGTTGATTGACTAAATGATTGGTAAAATTTGGAAAATAATATGGATATAGTCGAGGATTTTCTATTCATTTACACTTCAGAAGCTAACACTGTACAGATAGTGTTTGCTAGTAACAATCTAAGAAGTAAAAAACATTTTTTGATTAATTCACACAGTTTTAAGACAAATAAGAAATAATTATGATATACATCTTAAAGACTATTTTAAAGACAAGTTTTTGGCTTCATAGCGATATACAGTAGGAGTATTTGAGCTCCAATGTCTGCACTTTAACATGACTATATAAACAATTTACTCAGTCACTTATTGGTTAAATTAACTATCTGTCATTAAGGGCACACTATTTAACCTATCATCCTAGTAGCAGCACACCCCCTCTGACCGTCACACAATGATATCTATAGGGAAATAGTTCTGATACTTTGATTTCCACAATAGGGGCTGATTATGAGTTAGAAGTAAATCAAAAGAAGCAAGTAATTTTGTAGCTGGACAAACCATGTTGCAAAGCAAGGGGTGCACATACATTTTATTCCACAGAGGCTACATATTGGCTGTTGAAGCTCACAATTGCTGGACCCCTTTATTTTTACATCTGCTAACAGGTCAGCATCTTTGTACAATTTTGTTTTTATTTATTATCAAATGCTTTTACCTCCCTGATGGATATACACTGCACTTAAGACTGGGGAAGACTATCAACATGTAGCATTTTAAATCAAGTGCTAAATATGTTCTGTGCATATTTACTGTATCTAAGTAATTATCTGGCTTTACGTAATTTGCCAAAAATGGCGCAAGCGACAGGGCTAATGCAGGCTGTCACCAATCCTACTAAGCAACTTGCTTTTTACAGGATTACATTTATAGTTAATGTTATGTCTGTCACTTGTTTTTGCACTGTGCTTACTCTAGAACTCAGTATAACTAAGTATGGGTGATGAAGAGTAGTACACATTTCAATCACATATTCACCGTTGATTGACAGTGTATCTGATTGAATAGTGACAGTGTATCTGATTGAATTGGTGAATTTCCCTTCTGCTCCACGGGAGGTTTCTGTCCTCCCTGAGCTCGCCTTTTCACATAGACAAAGTTCAGTGAGGGTGTATCAATGCAGGCCATCCAGAATATGCCAGTTCTCGGGTGTATCTTTTGCAGCTAAAAATAGTCTGATGCAAGTGTGGACCACTGATGGTGATGATTAGTAGCAAACCAAACATTCAGCTGGGGGCCGGGCACACTGTACTGTACAGTATATTGGGAGAATACACCCATTATATTCTATGCATACAGTGCAGGAGCACATACAGTACATCCGGTTTTCGACATACTTAACATTGAGTAAAGTGATTTTATTTTATATACACTATTTATCCAAGGTTTACAATTGACTACTATATCAAGCCTATCTTTGTTGCATTATTAGTTTTACCATGTATACCATTTTTGTAAATTTTGCTGGCTCAGAGTATATATACTTTTAAGAATTTCTCACACAGCTTAATACAAATTTTTTATTTCTTATTTCAGTTATATGATATACCATTTATTCTGCATATTTTGTAAATGATGTATTAGTCCTATTAATGTGGTCTTTGCCATAAACCTACTAATGTAAACAGCCCAGGTCATGATAACATAATATTTATAATATTTGACACAGTGCACTGGATCCTATTTTTAGCTTTGTAAAATGCATAGCTCTTTAAATTATGAAGATATCATTAGCTAAAGTACAATTTTTCCAAAGTGCAGCATACTTGTTGATTTTGAATATATCGATATGGGTATATTCCAAAGTATACAAACTGTAATCACTATAGTATCAATGTTCCAATTAGTTTATTGGAGTTAATTATTTGATACCTTCAGGGCTTTTCACAGAGGAATGAATAAAAGCAGCAGTCTCTTGCAAGTAAAAGGATAGCCCTTTGTATAAAAGGCTCTTATAAAAAAAAAAAGTAATTCAGGAATTAGTTACAATACTTCAATGCATTTGCAGATATACTGCATAAGTTATCACATACAGTTGTGTCACAGTTCCTTTTTTTGTCTCTCACGTTGTGGCAGATTAACACAGATTTAGTTCAAACATCAAAGCTGAGCCTGTTCACTATGTTACCATCTGTTTTTAATGAATATCTAGGGTCTTTTTCTCAGCTAACAGTTTTTTATTGTGTTTCTGTGTTGCTTTTCTGGTGCTATCTGCATAATTGCTGAATGATTTTAGTGGGAAATTAATATCCTTCTGTGTATCAGAGAGCATAAGAGAAAGAAAAAACTTAGGGTGACAGAATTCTGAAATGAGGTGAAAGACAAATTCCATTTTTACTATAGAAACGTTGCCAAGAGTTGCATTATCTGGTAATCTACATTTAAACTTTAACCAGTAGGGGGCTTTTTCTACTGGTTAATGCAAGTGGAAAAGGAGCTTGATTCACTATTCAACTACAGTAAATGAATTTTTTTAAAACTGAAAGGATGAATTAAATGAAGCTAATATCTCAGTTACATGTTACATATGAGAAATTGGTTTTATGGTGGCGTAAAAACAAGAGGTAATCTAGTTGGCATGTTCCATACAATAGTATCATATCGAATTTTTTTTTTTTATATTTATTTATATATCTAATGTATTTATTAAACACAGTAAATACAAATTATTATTAATTACACTGTTTTCCAAATTTGAAATGCTCTCATTTACTAAATTGAGAAAACAATTTATCAATTTACAAGTTGTGAATCATGTTTTTTCTAATATGACATAGCATAATTTCTTGTTAGATATCATTTAATATTTAATTTTGCCAGTTAGTATATTTGAGTTTCATTTTAATTGTTGCCAAATGAATTTGGCATTACAAATGTAGATGTGCCAAAAAGTTTGAAGAGAGCAAAAAGTTATTGGGACTTTTTCGACTAATGTGTTTCAGAAAACTTGGTCACAAGAGCACAAAATGAGTGTTGTGCAATATTAAGTGTTAATTGTGTTCTCCACAGGAATTATTGACCTCACAAGCCTTGTACATTAATCAAGTTTGAGTCCGAAGTTGTAGGTAAACAACCTATGTGTCTTTAGTGCTGGTCCTAAAGTAGGGTACACACTACACAATATATTGGCTGATCTTGTGATCCATGATGGATTGCAAAAACCTTTGCATAGTTTGTACCCCAAAGCCACTCAATTCATTGTTTGATGAATTGGGAGGTCGCACCTTCCCATCCAATGTACTGCACATCAGATGGGATGATGCAACGGACAACGCAGTTTTGTTACATTAAGCATGTTGCAATATATCACATTGCAGATTGTGCAATTTGTACGTCAATACGATATATCGTTACATTGCATCATCTCGTCGCTGGGTCAGCACATCGCTAAGGTGTACAAATGCTTTTTTTAATAATCTTTTTATTATTTTACTAATTTTATTCACTAGACCTTCACATAAGTTTAATGCTTTAAGTGGTACCTAAGAACTTTCAATAATATTTTTACCAGTACAAAACAGTGTTAAGTTTAGTCTGTTTATTTGACGTTTCAATTTTTAGTAATTAACATAGTATTAGGATCAAATTAGTAGTGTTAAATATTTTTTAATTAGTATTGGGTAGTTTGGTAATTTGTATTATGGAGTTGTTTGGTATGTAATTGTTTCATTAGTTATGGGGTTTATTGTGTGTGTGACATCTCATTTGTGCAGCCTGTTAGATTTTAACCCTTTCATTACAAGGGATCACTGCCAAATTTGCACCTCACTACATCACACTATTTTCTTTCTTTTCTGTGTGCTATGCTGTCTCTGCCAGGAAAAAAACTTGTCTTTTTTTAATTTAGTTAATTATATTTTACCATAACAATAAGAATGAATACAGAGGAAAGAGGAGTGAGGGGATGATACAAAATAAAAATGAAATGCTGAAAGAAAATGAATTCATAGTAAAAAAAATAACAACATAGAACAATATAAAAAACACTTCTGCCAAGTACATTTCCTCCTGATTGCAGCCATCAACATAAAAAAATGTCTCTAAATTAGAAAATAGCTAATGGAAGTTGATATCAAAGGAAGTACAGTAACATCATTATTTTGAAATGTCACCCTTAATGTGCATGTGTAAAAACATGTGTCAATTATTGAAAAATATAGTGAATAGATGTACAGTATATACACACGTGGGGTGCGGGGGAATGCAGACCTTATATGGGGGTGCAGGGGGATGCAGGCTATATATGAGAGTGCAGGGGAGTTAGGGAAGTTGCACAGTTAGGGAAGAATATTAATTGTGATTTATTATTTTTCCCTTTCCTCTCCCACCTACCATTGGTGCATATTCACTTTTGTATTTAACTGGTTATGGATTAATACACATTTTTATGTATTTGTGTTTTGTTACAATGATAATCACCTTGCTTCTTATTCATACATATTAAAAGTTAAATTTTAATACTGGCCCGAGAGTTCCTTTTCCCCCTTTTTTGTACCCCAGTTAGGGAGAAGGAAGATGGAGTGAAGACTTTTCTCAGAAATTACAGAGCTGTCGCAACTCCTATTGCTGTAGAGCTCAAATATAAATTTAGTCATGAAGTGAGAGAAAACTGTAATGAGATAAATAGGTACATTTTTGTGAGTGTCCCATGATGTGTGGTGAGTCAATAACCATCCCCACACTGCAAAAGGACATCAGCTTTTCATCAGCTCAGGGAGGTGATTTGCTTTTAATAGGGCCTGTTTTGCATCTCCACATTGCACATCAGTCAAGAACCTAATTTGCAGTTGCACTCTGCGAACTCAAAATAGAAAGTGTCACACACAATTGCCACATGTAGTATAGGCAGTTCCATTTAAGGTGTGAATAATCTCAGGCAAAGTGTCTTGTAGCTAAATTATGAAGTACTGTAGTTATCTAACTACAATGTTGTCAAAGATAAGAACACAAAAAAGAATACAGTAATGGAAAAGTACAAATTGTTATACTTTTCATCCAGTTTAAAAACATCTTCCGTTCATAGCAAAACCACATTCCATTTGCATTAAATTCTGGACAGATCTCCAAATTTCAGTAATATATATATATATATATATTTATATATATATATATATATATATATATAACAATGCGCTTCAATAATGGGTGCAGCTAGAGCAATTCAATAGAGGTCATAACTCTATTCAAACAAAAATAAAATAAATACAATAAAGTTCCAGTTCTCCCTTCTAGACCAATAGTCCCAAAATTTCAAAATTAACTTATTTCAATCTTCTTGGATTCTCCCACATCAAGGGTGATTCTTCTTTTATTCCCCACAATAGCATCCAATGAAATATAATTCAGCGGTACCTATTTTTCACCTACTTGCTGTAATATAAAATTAATTTCAAAATATATACATATAAAGACAAAAAGAGGGGCACTCACCAGGCTTGTAAAAGAAGTTAATCCAGTTTTAATTCAAATGACATAACTCACTCAACGTTTCGGTCACAGCATGTGACCTTCTTCAGGAGAAGCAACAAATGATATCAGGTAATAGCAACCACAACAATAGATACAGGAATACAGCTTACCTTGACACAACTGCCTCTTATATCATGGTGTTGATTACAAAAGTGCCTGTGGAGCATGCATCGTCAACTCCCATCAATATGACCGCATCATAACGTCCCTTCCGGTGACGGACACAAACTAATATAAATATATCAAAATACATAGCAGCCAGCAAAGTTACTATTAATTAATACAAAACAGATCGTTTACGTCAGGGCAAAACTCTGGAAATACTAGATGCAGTCACGTAATCTTCTCCTGAAGAAGGTCACATGCTGTGACCGAAACGTTGAGTGAGCTATGTCATTTGAATTAAAACTGGATTAACTTCTTTTACAAGCCTGGTGAGTGCCCCTCTTTTTATCTTATATAATTGGTAGAGAACCTCTCAGGACTCCATTGGTGTGTAAATATATATATATATATATATATATATATACAGTCAGGTCCATAAATATTGGGACATTGACAGAATTTTCAGATTTTGGCCTCTATTCACCACCACAATGGTTTTGAAATAAAACAAACAAGATGTGATTTAACTGCAGACTTTCAGATTTAATTTGAGGGTAAGTACATCCAAATTGGGTGAACGGTGTAGGAATTACAACGGTTTCAATATGTGCCTCCCACTTTTTAAGGGGCCAAAAGTAATGGGACTATCAACTCAAAAGCTATTTCATGGACAGGTGTGGGCTATTCCCTCGTTATTTAATTATCAATTAAGCAGGTAAAAGGTCTGGAGTTGATTCTAGGTGTGACATTTGCATTTGGAATCAGTTGATGTCAACTCTCAATATAAGATCCAAAGAGCTGTCACTATCAGTGAAGCAAGCCATCATTAGGCTGAAAAATGAAAACAAACCCATCAGAGAGATTGCAAAAACATTAGGTGTGGCCAAATCAACTGTTTGGAACATTCTTAAAAAGAAAGAACGCACCAGAGAGCTCAGCAACACCAAAAGACCCGGAAGACCACGGAAAACAACTGTGGTGGATGACAAAAGAATTATTTCCCTGGTGAAGAAAAACCCCTTCACAACAGTTTGCCAAATCAAGAACACTCTGCAGGAGGTAGGTGTATATGTGTCAAAGTCAACAATCAAGAGAAGACTTCACAAGAGTGAATATAGAGGGTTCACCACAAGATGCAAACCATTGGTGAGCCACAAAAATAGGAAGACCAGATTAGAATTTGCCAAACAACATCTAAAAAAGCCAATACAGTTCTGGAACAACATCCTATTGACAGATGAGACAAAGATCAACTTGTACCAGAGTGATGGGAAGAGAAGAGAAGGAAAGGAACTGCTCATGATCCAAAACATACCACCTCATCAGTGAAGCATGGTGGTGGTAGTGTCATGGCGTGGGCATGTATGGCTGCCAATGGAACTGGTTCCCTTGTATTTATTGATGATGTGACTGCTGACAAAAGCAGCAGAATGAATTCTGAAGTGTTTTGGGCAATATTATTTGCTCATATTCAGTCAAATGCTTCAGAACTCTTTGGACAGCGCTTCACAGTGCAGATGGACAATGACCCGAAGCATACTGCTAAAGCAACCAAAGAGTTTTTTAAGGCTAAAAAGTGGAATGTTATGCAATGGCCAAGTCAATCCCCTGACCTGAATCCGATTGAGCATGCATTTCACTTGATGAAGACAAAACTGAAGGGAAAATGCCCCAAGGACAAGCAGGAACTGAAGACATTTGCAGTAGAGGCCTGGCAGAGCATCACCAGGGATGAAACCCAGCGTCTGGTGATGTCTATGCATTCCAGACTTCAAGCTGTAATTGCCTGCAAAGGATTTGCAACAAAGTATTAAAAAGTGAAAGTTAGATTTAGGATTGCTTAGTTTGTCCCATTACTTTTGGCCCTTTAAAAAGTGGGAGGCACATATAGAAACCGTTGTAATTCCTACACCGTTCACCTGATTTGGATGTAATTACCCTCAAATTAAATCTGAAAGTCTGCAGTTAAATCACATCTTGTTTGTTTCATTTCAAAGCCATTGTTGTGGTGAATAGAGGACAAAATATGAAAATTCTGTCGATGTCCCAATATTTATGGACCTGACTGTATATATAAGTCTCAGTCTCATTATAAGCATCCAGTTTATGTGCTATGTACAGTACTGCTTAGCGTAGTGCTAGTTTATAAATAAACAATCATAAAAAATCAATATTGGCTTGGTACAAAGTCACGGGGACCAAATGAAGATTAAAATATGAAATAGAGTTGGGATGTCGTGAGACAGCCACAAACCCTTCATTTAGCTCAAAACCTCTACATGAGTTTACATGTATCTGCCCCATTATTGTCTAATAAACACAATAAGGCAAACACATATTTAGGTTACAATGCCTTTAATATTTATGTTCTAAATGTTTTTTGCATCTGCACTCCCCTGCAATAATGCAGAATGCTATGCAGGTATGTTATAGCGTGGTAAATGCATCTTTTGTTTGTCTGGTGTTTATTTTATGAAACAGCACATTATCATTCAACAGGAAAAGCAAACAAAACTACAACTCCAATAAATGTCTGTTTTGTGAAGAAATGGGGCAATGTACACACTGTGCTAAAAACATCTAAACACAAATTGTAGAAAGATGAAAACATTCTACTTTTCCATTTCATTGCAAAAATCAATAGCAGTTTGGGACAGTAATGTTTGAGCAATTTTCAACCGACATACTTTCCAGTCAGCCCGCACGTGGTGCTTTAAACGTGCATAAAATTGCTCCATCTAAGGACAGTACTATTTAAGTAATCATATTCTAGTTGTCATTGTTATACAGTAACCAACAAAACAAGCAAAACCTAGAAAAAATGTTAATATATGCTAAAAACATTTTTTAAAGAGGTTATATATAGTACACTTTTATTTCATAGAGAGAATTGTATTCAGACTATAATATTATACACTGAAACAAAATTATTTTCAAAGTCTTTTTAGTTGAAACTTTAAATTAGGCTTATCATTTGAAAATTCTGTTTTAAAATATTATACAATACAGCCTGTTTGGTGCACTGTGCAAATCAGGGGATATATGTCATCCAGGAAATTAATATGTAAGGACACATTATTCTGGGACCTAAATGCTACACTATATGGTGCTCCAGAAATAGCCTTCCTTAGAGAAGATACTTAGTAGAGAAGAACAACATTTGCAATATTATTCAATAGACTATTTGATCCTTACCTATTCCCATCTGGATGTAAAACTCCTCTCAGTTTTGTGGTGTAGTTTGACCTGTCATTTTTATACTCTCAGTCACACTAAGTGATGCTGTGAAAAGGCAGCAGATTCAGAGTGAGTGAGATATTATTGAGCATATTGGAGGGAGGAATGGAAGGGTTTGGAATCCCTGATAATGATGGCAGTCAGAATGCCAGCAGCGGAATCTCGATGGTGGAAATCCCAAAGAACGCAGGTAAGTATTCATACCTTTCCTTTTACCCTAACCCACCTTTCCTGCAGCCTAACCCTCCCGCAGCCTCACCCTAACTCCCCCCCCCCACACAGCCTGGCCATAACCCTAACTCTCCCCCAGTGCCTAACCCCTAAACCTAACCCTAACCATAATACTCACCGTTGGGATCGCAGTCATCGGGATTCTGGAGCCGGAATTCTGGCTGCTGACATTGTGTGTGCTGGGATGCTGACTACATCCCAATGGGAGGTATGTAATAGTGCAATAAGGAAAAATGGATCAAATAGTGCTAACTCCAGATCATGATAGATATAGGAGCATTTCCCATAGAACCAATCAATGATGTATCTTAAAAATACTGGCTTAGTGAAAATGGGAAGATTGGGGATTCCAAAACCATCATTACTATGAGGCAACAGGAGTTTGGCAAGAGCAATTCTAGGCTTCAAATTGTTCCAAAGGACTTTAGTGAACAGCTGAGAGAAACAAGCTATATCCCTTTTAGAGAGGCATATCATCAGTGTTTGGTTGAGATAGGATAACTTTGGAAATATTAAATATTATACTCTTACACCACTATTCTACCAATCAAAGATAGCATCTGCCAGCTATCAAGAAATGGTTCAGTTTTGGATAGCATAGGTGTAAAATTGGCAACGTATAACTGGGAAAGAGTTGAAATACATATACCAAAGTTTTTAAAGGAGGATGTTATTTTTGTTATGTGGGTCAACAAATAGAGGAGAGAGAGACACCGAGAAAGGAACCCAAAGAGCATATATTTGGATTCGTGAAAATATACCCTATACCCTGCAGAGGACTCAAAATTAGTTATGATGTCCCCCACCAAAGAGGCCGAGAGGGCAGGATTAGTTAGAAATAGCAACATAACATCAGCAAACAAGACCAATTTCCTGTGTGCCCTCTCTGATTCCCATGAAAGATCCATAACTCCTGAAAGTGATACCAATGGTAGTGGGGATAAGGGACAGGCTTGTCTAGTGCCTCATTGTATCATAAATGGTTATGACAAGTACCCATTTCCCACAACTTGTGTCAGAGGATCAGAATATAGGGTTTGGATGATAGCTATGAAGTTGCCTGAAAACCCCAAACAACACAGTGATTTATAAAGATGGTCCCAGGTTATAAGAGCAAATGCTTTTTCAACATCTAAGGCAGTGGTGGATTTTACCTAGGGACTGTGGGACTGCAGCCCCCCCATTAAAATCAACCACCAGCATGCACTGCCTAGGCTAGCAGCAGTGGTAGTGACTTCCCATTGAAAGCACTAACTGCTGATCACAGCCAAACAGGCAGTCCCAGGGGGAGGTGTTTTCTCTCCCTGGGACTGCAAGTCAGAACTGCAATAGCAGAGACAGAGCTTCCCATGGGTAGCCACTCCCCTGCTATAACGGCTGCCCTATCTGACTCATAGGGGCTGCAGCTAATGCAGCCCATAAAAGCCAGCCTATCTGCTAGCCTAGCAGCATATCCAGACTTAAGCTACGCACCCCGATTTAGGCCATAACTGACTTAAGCCCTGCCTCCTGGTGATATCAGCTGTCAATCATCAGGATGCAGATCCCCTGGCCAGACAGGTAAGGAGCTGCCACTGGACATGAGCAAACTGAGTCAACAGCTGGAGCAGGTCTCTGTCTAGCAGGCTCAGAAACATCATAGCTGACCAGCCCCGAGGGCATGCGAGGCTGAGTAGGGTCCTATGGAAATGGAAGCAGATTAGTATGCTTTTCAAAATGAACAAAATAGAAAGCATTAAACTTTTTCTGTACAAATATGTCCCTTCTTCGAAGAATTAGCATTAGTTCTAAGTGATAGTGTTTGACTTGCAGAGTTAAAAAACACATTAAAAATATCTTAAAAAATGCACTGCATGTGTTAGAAAACAAACTTTTTTTTTAAGTGATACATTTATTTCTGGCAGACAAGCCTTTTAGATGTACCAGTGTATAGATTGAAACTGTACCTTATGATTGCTCAAATTACATCAGCATTGAATTGTAGCTTATTAATAATAAAATAGATTAAAATTAAGTTACATTAATTATTATGCTTGAAAATGTTGTAACTTGTATTTGAACATCTAATGCCATAACAAATGGATGTTGCAATACAGACTTGGTAGACACATTTACATTAATACATTTTACTACATTAAAATGCTAAGATTTCCAAATGCTCAATATTTTCTAATTGTAAGTTGCTAAAATGTACAAAAAAGCAAATGGCATCGAAACTTCAAAGACAAGTCTTCATTTTATGACTGAAGTTGTTCTGCTATGTAAAGTCTTTGAAGAAGGATTCCTGGTGATCAGGAGCCTTTGAAATGATATAAAACAGACATATATAATTATATAAAGGTGCAGTGTCCAACAGGGATGGTAGAGGACATTACTGAAGATATTGAGAAGTAGATATGGGCAAGGCAACATTTTGGATCTCAAAACTCATTTGATTGTTATATGATAGTAGTAAGAAGGACAGTTTTAAATAATGGCAGTAAAGTTTGTAATTTTTTCCAATGAGTAATCATATTTAGTTTTGAACTGATTACATTTTAGTATTTTCAGTGTCTTGAAACAATTAGAAGTTTTGGGAGCGGTATTATTTTGTAAGGGTGCAGTAAAAATGTAGGGATGAGTACTGTGGTTCCAGCAATAAATAGATAGATCTCTATTAGTATTTGTTACAGACAGAAGTGCATGATTATGTGTATGTCAATGTGTGAATGTGTGTTAGTGTATATATGCACTCCATAAGGGCTAGGTAAGAGATCCTGGTGGACATGATGCCAGGGGTCCGAATACCAAGAGCAGCATCCCAACAGTCAGAATCCTGATGCCTGCAGGTAAGTACCCTAACACACCTTTCCTGCAGCCTAACCCTAACCCTCCACCCTGCAACCTAAACATAACACTCTCCTAACAGCCTAACCCTAACACTTCCCCTACTGCCTTACCCTAACCCCAAGCCTAATACTTACCATATGGATGTCTGCAGTCAAGATTCTGGAGCCAGGATTTTGACCACCGCCATCCCAAGCTCCGAGATGCCAACTACATCCCCTGCATTATGAGTTTTTTTACTCACTTACAAATAATTATGTGTGCTGATAGTACACACTAGTAGCTACATATTTTAGAAAAAAATGTGCCATTGGCACTATTACAACTACAGTTTTCCTGTGGCTGCCATCATCTGACTGTACATTTGTTAGTGTGACATCCACAAAGTATGGGGACGAGGTTGTGCAAGAAATAATTCACATTCACTAACATGTAATGTCTCACACTTAAGAAGCCACAGTGATGAAATTAGGTATATTGAAAGGATTTGCCTAATAACATAACTCTGAATGGATAAGGGTATCACCGCAATGGTATGAGGAAGAATGGGTGCATAGTGATGGCATGGTGGTGCACAGTGATGGCATGGTGGTGCACAGTGATGGCAAGGTTGGTGCACAGTGGTATAATGTGGAGGAAACAGTAAAGGCATGATGTGGGGAGTAAAGTAATTATTTGAAGCTGGTAGCATTGTTATGGCATAATTTTGGGACACAGTGAAGAAATAACCTACGGGTTTCTGGCTTGTTGCCTGAACAACCTAAAATTAAAAACGTTAAATTATAAAATATTACTAGAATTTTGCATTTTGGATATTTTTATTTTTCAGTTTCAATACCCTTGGAATAACTGTAGAGCTTAAATGGGCAATGATAAAAAAGGAGGTAAAGTGGAGTGTGGCCTGCTACTAGGTTTATAGTTACAATTACACCACTAGAAATGTTTATGATTTTTAATAAGGATCATTATGCAATGCCACATTTTCTGTTCTATTAGCTGTTTGCAATTCCCAGGCTATTTTTTATCCTGTGTGATGTATGTTGTTTTCAGTATAACATTTCTTTTATATATCATACTGTACAGTACCTCCCAACAATGAAGCTGTGCAAAACCTGGACAAGTGGAATTACCATGGAACAAAGGGTCATGGCTGCATCACAGAGAAGGGAATGGTCACAACCTGGTGGTATGCTCAGCACTGAAAAGCACTAGACTGCCCCTAATATTTTTCTAGTGGCCCTCCTACCACCTTTACACTATCAGCTGTTCAAACTTTAAATTAAATGTCAGAGTTGCAGAGACTCAGAACAGTTTTGCAAGTTCTGAGCTCCAACAATGTACCCAATGTAATGATTTATCACATTGTCTCAGATTTCATCGACATGCCTCTTTATTTTCTTGTTTTTTTTATTATCTTTTTTTTCAAGATTATTTTTCCCAATAAAATGCAAAGCAAACTGTACAGTATAAGCATTTATTAACTCATTTAGTGTTAGATGCAAATCCAGCAAAGGATGCAAATTTTAACTTGGACATCATTATGTGATAAAAGGGGTGCAAAAGCAATTCTCTATTTATGCAGATCACATAGAGGCATTTATTTTACATTGGGCAGTTTTATTTTTATTGTGTGTTGAGCTAATATGTCTACACTCTGAAGCAACTGTATGCCTTCGTGGACCTCACTGTTAATGACAGCCTGTTATTATTTTAGTGGTTGGGCTATGAACCGTATTGACTATAAAATCATTTAGAGGGCTCCATGCTGAAAGATTGGATACATTTACTGTAGCATGTTTTTATTACTTTGATTATATCTGGAACTTTTGATTCTTAATGCACTATACAAGGGGCACAGTCACCCCACATTGGTGGCATCCCCAGTGCAGTATTAAAAGAAAATCTCTTAGTGGGACATATCTGTCAATTGTCATCTAGTCAATACAAAAGTTATAAAATTCAGAAGGAACGATAACTCCCTGCAATTGGGACAGTGCCCTGAAATTGGAACAGTGCCTCCTAAATTGGACATTTGGGAAATAAGTAAATGTAGTAGAACTTTCTTTACTAGTTGCTGTTAGCACCAATATGCATACTACCTATTAGTGCTCAAATATAGAGACCTACTGGAGATATCAGATGACTGCTCATTGTTTACTCTGGTAAAAATAAATGGCAAGGAAGAAATAAAAAATAGAAAATAGGGATGAGAAATACTTTTTTTGGCTTTCACTGTTCTATGAACATCAAAGGATGGACATGACAAGGACCTTTATGAGGGTCTCTAACAGAGACAAGGTTCCGTCGTTCCCAACTGTAGTGCTAATGCTAAGTTCAATGCAAATCCTTTGGGGGGTACAGTAGATCTCCTCTTACTGTCTGTTACATTAGCATCAGACTCTCAATAGTCCACATAAAATATGGCCTGTCACTCTACATAGGATAGGTCTAGCTGCAGCAAGACACCAAAGGGCTTGATTCAAAGGAGCCCACTAACTTCACACAATGCCAATATATTTGCAGTTAGCTTATGTTGTAAGTACAGTGCATGCACCTGTGTCGCACTGCACATGTGTCTGAGCACTGTGCATGCATCCCCATGGTTACCACTAGGAGTCTTAATACACACAGCAATGGTTTGGCAACTGGTGGGAATCTTAGTAGTAAGAACAGTCTGTTGTGGCATTAACATAAAGACATAGTTGCGGCTGTGGCAAAAGATGCAGTCGCAGCTATAACTTTGTCCACCTCTGAATCAGGCCCCATATCCGGAACAGTAGAGTATTTGCACAAAAAGCATCAGAAATCAAAATATACACCAAAAAATGTGAATTGAGCACAATCAGCATGAACATAGCAAACCTACATAGCACTCACAGTAGAGTAGGGGGTGGCAAGACTGCCAAAGATTTGTGACACACTTAAGCATTACTCCACCAATTATTTTACAGAATCCCCCTTTCCATTGGATTCCTGAGGCACCCTCATACTATTTTCTCCCACTGCTGAACTCCCAACCTCCTGGGCTTTTTGTGGAGCCTCACATCTTGGCACCAACCCTAGGAGTGGAGGCTCCAATTTCTTTGAGAGGCAGTAATTTTGTATCCACCGACCGGCCAACAGCAGTGTCCCATACCCAGACCACATCTACCCTCCAGTGCATAGATTGCCTTCACAGTGGCTGAAAACTCACCTTCAAAGGATACCTAGCATGTGGTCATTCTGTGCTTAGTCTATGGTTGGGTCAGCTTTCTCATGCTCTACAGCACCTCACATACAAGCTTGATTGGTGGCTCCCACTCAGCCAGTACCTTACATTGTCCTGCATACAGATCACCTCTAGTGACTCCAGTTTTGACTTGCTGCCATGCATCTGTACAGTGAGGTCGGATCCTGCTTGCCTCATGAATCGAACCTTCCTACAGGACCCTTCCAGTATTCTACCCGGTAGCACAGGTAGAGAGATCTCCTTAACATCTCCATTATGTCTTGTGCCTACTATTGTATCCTGCCTGTTTGCCCACTGAAACCTCACTACACTCTTCCCCCAACCTGCCTCTCATTTACATACCATCCTGAGTGACCTACCATCACCTCTTTTTGATTATTCTTTTAATCAATCAGGAGAATTGCCCTTACTTTTTATGGGCACTTACTTATCTTGGGCCAGTTGGACTTGGAGACTCCATCCATCTGGGTTCAAGTATCACTTCTCTGGTGGCTGATAATGACACATCTGTTGGGTTTATTAAACAACTTAGCAAGACAGTGACCCACCAAGTTGTTGAGATGAAGGCCATGCAGCTCTAAACTGACAACCTAATAATATGTGTTTACAAAACAATGTTAGTATCCGAGGACTTGCTAATGATGTCTCCACACAAGATCTTAATGCCATTCTTGAAAGAAAATGTGTCAAAATCCTGGATTTGGACCCCAGCAACCATATTAAAATAGATCGGGTTCATAGTACCTTATGGCCTAGCGATATGTCTGGAGTTTGGCCCAGAGATGTTATCTGTCAGCACTATTACTTCTAGCAAAAGAAATAGATTTTCCAGAAATGTAAAAAATTTGGATGGCATGGAATTTAATGGCCGCATGCAGGGGCAGATTGGGGACTAAAAGTGGCACTGGAAGAAGTGACCTCACATGGGTGGCACTAAATAAACTGTAGGCAGAACCAGTACCAAAGTAGGTGGGATTAGTACATCACTATACCAGGAGACATTGGTAAAATGGGCAAGGTTAAAGCAACAAGTAATGGTAGGTAGAGTTACACCAACACCATAATAACATACCAGGCAGTCTGACACAGACCACTCTGGTTAAAGGAAATCTGTCTCATGAGAGGACTGCAGTGCCAAGCTTCCAGCCTCTCCTGTGTATATAGGCGGCAAGCATTTTAATATAACCATCTGCAATGGTCTTCATCTATGCTTTAGCTATTCCTTATGACTAATCCAACTTTTATTTACATATTTAAACTATGGATGTACAGGCTCTGATTGGTTTGGATTTTCCCACCAAATTCTGATTTTTCATGCCAAAAATCAGGTCTTAGAAAGAGGCAAAACGTCATCTTTCCAGGACAAACATCATCATTCCTGGACAAAAGTCCATGAAAGATGATTTTTGTCCATGAAAGATGATGTTTTGCCTCTTTCTGAGACATGATTTTTGGCGGGAAAAATCAGAATTTTGCGGGAAAATCCAAACTAATCCAAGCCTGCACATCTCTAATTTAAACCAATATGTTAACCATCCAACATGAATCCTATAAAACTTTCTTTGTTGGAAAACCATCTTGGAAGGCAACCTCATTGCCAAAAATATGGTTCGGTAATTGCTCATTTAGATTGTGCAACATACAGTAAGCCCTGAACCAGTACTCTGCAAATATACAACAATGCAGGAAAAGCATATACAAAAACCATATACAAATAAAAAGGAGAACTACATTATTAATAGCAAAAAAACACACAAAAGAAATTTACTGATCTGCATATAGAATAAATCAGATTAATTAAAAAAAGCTGCAAAAGCACCCTACTTCCGAGATAAATTTATGAGAATGGCAATACATCCAAGAATAAATCAGGCTATTAAAATATATTTATTAAAGGGCCTCATGCATCTGCCTGCTGTTTCCCTGATGTGACCAGAAATGCTGATAGGCGGCCATAGATTTTTGCCAATCCATCAGAGAATCCATGAAATTCTTCATGTTAAAAATCCCTGATTTGAAGATCCCAGGATAGGCCAGAGGTAGCCATCCCTAGTCCTCTAGAGCTACCAACAGTGCATGTTTTTCGTATCTCCTCACAGAATCACAAGTGAAACAATTAGATCCACCTATGGATCTTTTCAAATGTGTTAGTGAGGTATAAATACACAGATGCACCAGTTAGGTGGTCTGGAAAATGTGAACTTTTAGTAGCTCTAGAGGACTGGGTTAGCTACCTCTAGGATAGGCAAATAAAGGAAATCCAAAATGTCGGATTTCACCGATGCCCCAACCATGATGTCTGGGGATTGGGGAATTTTCCTAATTTATTGTAGATTTATGGGGACCTACTGTATGTACATACTATGAACTCTGCAAATTTCTGACCAGGAAAACACTCACAAAACTTCTGTTAAGAGCCTCTAGTTTCCCACAAATTAGCATTAGGTTTTAAATAGCTAAAACTATTTAAATTAATCTGACAGATATACGCGGTGTACATAAATCACAGGTGTGTGTGTGCAAAAAATGGTGTGCACCTAAATCACAGATGGGGATGAGTAATGGAGTGCATCTAAATCAGCGGGGGGATGAATAATGGGATGCAGCTAAATTACAGAGGGGGGAGGACTAGTATATACCTATATCACAATGGCGGATGAATAATGGGGTGAACCTAAATAACAGAGGAGGATTAATGATGGTGTCCACAAATCACTGGAGGAGAGGGCAAATAACATGGTGGACCAAAATCAGAGGGGGCAAATAATGGGGTGCACATAAGTCACAGAGTTGTACTGCAGCATTGCTGTAAGTTAGCTGCTGGGGACTGACAGTGAAATAGGACACTGTGGGGGTATGACCTGTAATGAAGGCATCTGCACTCACAGCAGGGAAGCTCAAGCCCAGCTCAGCTTCACAGCAGCTCCAGACCCAACTGGACATCCCATGGAGACCCGGACTCTAAGACCTTCATCTACCCGGCCACCACGGCTGCAAAGTTTCCTCCTAGAATAACCTCCCTTGGCTCTTACCTAGAAAATGCCCTGGCTCTGCTCCTGGGATTCTGCATTGGGCCAGTTCTCCTCTGTTCCAGTGCCACCTATCAAACTGCCAGCCACAACCGCTGTTTTGGGAGGGTGAGAAAATATCAAAGAGAGAGCTGTGCAACAGCCATGCCCCACTATGATAAAGCTGACTCTCTATGACATGTTACATCATAAACACTTTTTTAGAGACTGACACTTAATAGTCCTGCCTTCTTACTCCCCTCCATTTTGCTTTTTAGAGGGTATATCTGCCTAGACTCCAGGATCTTTAGCTCACACTATCACAGTTCTCTCTTTTACATTTTATATCTTCCACTCTATGCTTCGCCACACCTTGGCCATTCCTTAATTTGTGAAGTACATTCCTCCTCTCACATTCTCCCCCTTTTTCCCATGTTTCTATCTGCATAATTTTTGTCAATTCATTTTCTCATTTGTACCTGCTATACACTGATTTTAACTGCTGTAATGACAGGCATACTAACTTGACTCTTTATTAGTTGGTTTTATGTTTTCTAGTATGTAGTTAGTGTGTTTCTTTGCTGCATGGGTGGTTATTGATGTTTAATATTTCACATCTATAGGTACATTGTTGTCCTGCATGGGATTCCTCTTTATACACTTGTTTCATGATCTGTACACTTGTGTCTTGCAGCTTGCCTATATTTTCCTGAAAAATATTCTAAAAATTTAGCATGGGAACAGTGCCTCCAATTTGTCAATCCCACCCAGGACTTCTTGACTCTTCCATTGTTAGGGGTAAATTTACTAAAGGTCGATTTTGAATCGATTTTAAATTGATTAAAATCGAACTTTAGTAAATATACCCCTAAGACTTTCTTGATTTTGTTTGTGTAACATCCCTTTGGTACACACCTTTTGGGTGAGGTCATGTACAATTGATGTCCATGCAACAATGCATTTCTTGCTGTCTCTCTGTTTAACTATTGGCAATGCCTCAACCTGAATCTGTCAGGACTCGGGGCTAATGAATGGGTCTTCCATCCACCAGAGATCAGGAAGCCTCTGCCCCAACAACATCAACCTTATGTACTCAACACATAATATTTGTTTGTCAAAACCACAATGGTATATTTATTTCTTTTAAATATAGAGAAGTTGGTGGCAACCTTTAGCCTATCAAAAAGGTAACAGAGATTAGCAGCAACAATTTTAGAAATAAAGACTTACACAATCACTTAAAATTGCAATAGAACAATTATAGAATTTGAAAAAGAATAATCTCAGCCATGGATAGAATATGGAAAAGTAGACAATAGACAGGCTATAAAAAATAGATAAGGATCGACGTATGGCAATATCCGGAAAAAAACTGAAAAATTGGTTAAGAAACCTTGATATGAATATCTGGCATAGATAATCGCAATAAATCATTGATGTCTAGCATAGAATTTAGACCAATGATACTAACATACACTGTAAAAGGTATAGTAAAATAAAAGAGAATGTAAACAAACAAGACAAAAATGTAAGAAATAGCACGATAATAAAAATAGTAATTGCAGCAGTCAATACATAATTCACTCCAATTGATCTCTTGACTCTAGAGAACACAATGCTATTCCTTTACGACCAAATTACTAACAGTATAGTAGTTATCCCACTTCTATGACTCTGCACCTAACACTTAAACCTTCTGCTAAAATAACCTCTCTACTCAATTTTAACCACCACCACCACACACCACTGTTACAGTCAATATTTTAGCATACAAAGAAACAGTCCAATATAATATTGTTGGAAACTCAATTGGTCAGTGGATACCATAGGTGTTGGAGTGCATACAGTTTAGAAGTATAGCTGTAGACTTTAGCAAATAAAGTCTTGTAAAGAAAGAAAATATGCACTTAGGAGACTCTGAATGCACGTTGGATACTCTTAATGCACTTGGTATAGAAATCTAGGAATCACTTCTGCAATACTGTCCTCAACTACTAGAAATAGCTTGCATTCAAATGTAACAAAGTCATTTGGTTGGTAAAGAAACTTAAAACAGCAATTGTCACCACATTCTTGATTGAAGATACCCTCTGCAACATTTAACCAGGACTAAAGTCTCCCTCTTGGTCCAGGGACTAGCTTGTAAATGCTCAGCTGTCACGCCTGAAGTTAGAAGTTTGATGTGGGAGGCTGAAAAGGAGTAATATAAACTGTAGAGGATGATGGGCCCAAAGGTGAGGACAGTAAAGCAAATGTCTTTATTGAGCAGCAGGTCAAAATGGGAACTAAGATATAATACTGAAGAGATTGGCAGAATCGGATTGGGACCAATGATGCTGGATTGAGAGAAGAATCGGTTAGAGAATGAATTGATGAATTGAAGAAATTGATAGGTTTGAGACTGATGTTGATGAATTATAGAACTTGATCAGTTTGAGACCGATGTTGATGAATTGAAGAACTTGATCGGTTTGAGACCGATGTTGATGAATTGAAGAACTTGATCAGATTGAGACCGATGTTGATGAGTTGACCTTTATCAGTTTAAGACCGATGTTGATGAATTGAAGAACTTGATTGGATGGATACCAATGTTGATGAGTTGAACTTTAGCAGTTTGAGACCGATGTTGATGAATTGAAGAACTTGAATATAACAGACTGGAACTGTTCAGATACAGAGTACCTGGGAGCTCAGCACAAAGCTGTAACTTCAACAGAAGCAACATTGTACTGGCAACAGAGACAAGTCAGGATAATTACATTTATAGGGGAGGATCCTCAGGGTTTGGATGCTGCAAACAGCACCTCATCACCAGCCGGGAGTCATGTGCAGCATGAGCAGGCCACTGTGCTAATCTGGACAGACACCAGACAGGTGAGAAAGTGTTTTTTTAAGGGTCTGAGCATGACTTCAGCTCTGTGAGCTGTGGTCTGGCTATACCATGTGGTCAATGTCAGCTTTCCTATGGTCTCTGCCTGGTAGGGCCTCACTACAGTCCACTGCCCAGCCAACACAGTGTTTATCTGCCCTGTGGTCCAACTCACCAGTCTGCTCTCTGGCAGCCACATGCCCAGGCCATTCTGACCTGATAAGCAACATCAACCTCCTGCTCTACTTCCTCTCCATTACCCCAGGAACCCTCATTTGGCACTATTTCACTCTACTTTTATATATCCAGGGGTATATTTACTAAAGTGCAGGATTTTAGAAGTGGGGATGGTGCCCATAGCAACAAATTAGATTCTACTTATAATTTATCTAGCACCTGCTAGAAGATAATAGCTAGAATATGATTAGTTCCTATGGGCAACAACTCGACTTCTTAAAACCTGCACTTTAGCAAATATATCCCCCCCAATGTGTTTTGTGTTTTGTCTAAAATTACATCCTCAGGGTTATGTTATGTGTCTGAATTATGATTATGTGCTCTCTGCCTTCCTCAGAATGTCAGTGGCTTAAATTGATTAACTGTATGTCAAGAAAGATTGTTTTAAATATATATTTTATAGAATAAAAACTATTGGAATTAGTTTTGTTGAGTGTAAAGTTCTGAACTATTAAGGTCCAATGGTATATGGTACTTAAGAAATATTGACAATGAACTGTACATGAACTAATTTTTATAGTCACCTTATTTGATGTATCTATCCTATCTATCTATCTATCTATCTATCTATCTATCTATCTATCTATCTATCTATCTATCTATCTCAAACTATGCAACTGCTTTTGGACTCTTTTACAGTTGGATGTAAGTACATTTTATGATTTGCTTTTCAGATGGAGTAGTATATGCCCTTTTCAGTGCTACATGCATAAGTGTTGCGAGATTCAACAAAGAATATATTATAAAGTATGTTATGCCTACCTGTCATACGTAGGTTCAGTTATGTGGTGGTAGACATGGTTGTGTTTCTGTTTGTTTGATGACTGGCACCTGTTAGCACCAGTTTTGCCTAATACATTGTGATAATGCCTAATACATTGTGATAATTCTATCAATTCCTGGACCAACAACCCGTGGCACCCCTGAAAGTATCCCGTGGCACCCAGCTTGAAAAGCACTGTCGTACAGCATCATTAACACTTGAGAAGGGTTATGCAATCCCTGGGCATTTCAGGGTGAAGACTGGGAGGTGACCTAAAGTGATCGCAAAAAGCTGCTGTTTCATGAGAATGTTATGGGAGTGTCACGGGCATGTCTGGGAATGCTGCTGTGTTCACAAATCCACAGCATCAGAGGCCATGAAGTTAGTTGGATTAGAGGAGAGTAACTATAGCAGACCTTAGGCTACCTCAAATGTAGATAGTGCGACCAATGTTGCCTCAATGTTGGAGTGTTTACAATCTCCATCGCAAATACACAGACCATGCAGCCTGACAGTGGGCGTCTCAACACTCATACACTCCATTGCATTGTCCTGCACAAAAAGAAGGCTCAGATTAGCATTTGCATATTCCCACAACTGCTATTGAGAGAGTGGCTGCGACCACAGCTGCATTAACAGTCATCTTTGAATCAGGCCCACAATTTCCCTGAAATACTGTACATTCTTTTCCAAAAGTAGTCAAGGTTTAGTCAATGTTTGCCTCTGCGCCCTGTATATCTTTTTGCTACACAAAGATCACCTCATGAGTATGGTTTGAATGGTGTCATATCATTAATCATATATTTGAAATAGAGATGTGCGTGGACCCTTGTGTTTTGGTATTGGTTCTAATTCATCATCATGTTTTGGTTCTGTATTTACCAAAACCACCCTGAAGTGTTTTGGTTTTAGTTTTGAATCTGCAATTTTAAAAAAAATTGATTAAAACTTTTTTTTGTTGCTACAGTATTGTTAAACTCAATAACATTACTTTTCAGTCAATTCCAGTAAATTTTGATGACCTCAAAGCTCACAATATTGTTTTCACCACTATTGGCCAAAGACTGCAGTGAGCTAGCTGGCTTACTAAGCTAAGCGACAGCAGTTGCACAAACACGTGGCAGTTCAATTTCAAATATGGCACATCTAGTGTTTTTGGATACTAAGGGGGGTATCCAAATAGCCGCGGTAATTTACCTCGCCCTGGGCTATCCAATTAGTCCTGAAGTCGGCCTGATGCTGGCACTTACCAGGGTTTTTTTTTCGGGACCTGATGTGTCCCGTAAAAGAATCTGCGATAATTGCTGTTTTTTCACCTGAAAAAGGCGAAAACACATTGGTCCGCGAGTTTATCGCGGCACCTATGTGTTTTCAGGAGAAGTATCCTATAATTTTGACTGAAATAATACGATAGGGTGAAAAAAAACATTGTCAAAAATCGGGGATAATCGGCGAAAAATCACCATTTTTCGCCGTTCGCAGGGGTCAATTAGTGCCCGAACAATGTTATGTCATGTTTGATACTTTGCATCTTCCTTTTGAAAGAGTGTAGACAACTGTATATTGTTTTTGTCATCAGTCTGTACATTATTTGGACCAAAATGTATTTGCACTGACACAGTATATATCAAAAAGAATATCAATGTTAAATACACTATTCTGTTTTGTTTGCTTTATTTCTCATTGATCAGGGGAGAAAAGGCTAAGTTGTATTAGAATTGGTGGAAACTTTAATTGTCAACATTATTTCTATAATAGTTATATAGTAGGCGAAGATTATTCAATTATTGCATTGTTTGGTTTCCACCATTTTCCTCTTTGTATATACAGTCCCTGAGTGCAGGATAGTGTAGTATTCATTTTTGTTTTTTTCCTCCTTCCCCCTCTTTTGTTTATTCTTTAATTTTATTTTTGCGTGTGCTCGGTCCCCTTTGTTTTTTGCCCTTTTCCTCCTCCCTCTTTATCCACTTTATACTATGGTTTATAATGTTATTTTTAGGGGGAGTGGTGAGAACTGAGTAAAAATCCATGGAAATATGTAACCTGTTTCTGTTTTCAAGTTCATTATTCACTAAACTCAAACTACAAATTGTACCTTGTATGGTGTATGGAGCTCCAATTCCTCTTGGCTGCCATCACTGGTGGAAACTGAGAAATATTAGATGAAAGATTGGAGTATCCGTGGCGCTTCAGTTGATATAAAATACATAAATCATATAATAGATCTAATAACTTGGTTTATTATAAAAATGAAATACAAATTTGATAAAAAGGGAGGGTCCGCATTCATATATAAATATATAATATAAATCACAAGCTACTACCAGTAGACGTCATATAAAACATACTATATATATGACAAACTACATGAAACAATGCGATTCCTCTGTGGGAAGAGGGATTAAGAAGGAAGATACGCCTGTGGCAGTTTACTCTGTCCTCCTATATGGAATGGACATGCAACACCCTCCAGGGTGTGTGTATTCAAATAGAGATAGTCAATGTTGATATATTTAAAAGTAGGTACCTTCAGTACGACTTTATAGACTCAATAGGGAATCCTGTTGGTGAAACGGGATGGTTTAATTTTAAATGAGCAGAAATGTAAAGAAAAACACACATCCTAAGTAAACATATTGATTTACACTAATAAAGGTTATTCAGCCAGGTTAACATCAAGGGTTATTTAAAATGCAGGTAAGGGGAGATGTACTAAGCTTTTTAGAGAGATAAAGTAGCAACCAGTCAGCTCCCAACTCTTTCTTTATAGGCTGTGTTTGAAAAATGAAAGTTAAGATCTGATTACTTGGTTCTTTATTCCTCTACAGTTTTCTTCAAGGCTTAATACATCTACCCCAATCAACATTTAACCAAGTAATGCAAGTTAGAAAATGAAAACAAATTTCTGATTGAGTTGTATTTTTTACACGTACAGATTTTACTTTAATAGTAATTTGCATCTACTCAATTCATAATTTTTTTTACTATTTTGAAATCTAAGTGGACTCTAGCAATATGGTAAACTCTATAAGTTGTGCATTTAAATATATTCATTTTAGATGGGCTATAATAAAGACATTTTAGTTCTGCCTATATTATGTTCGCTTTCCAACATTTTTGTTTACTTAGATGTTCCCTGTCATTTAAAGATCCTAAGAATGACCCATCATGTTTGCCAGAACCCCATGACAATTGGAAGCAATAGCCTCGGAACACTGAACACTTTTGAAATAGATATTTAACACTTTTGACAAAGTTCCAATTGTTGAAAAGCAAATACATGATCTGAATGTCTAATGGATGGAGGTGGAGTATGATCATTTAGCAGTCAGGAATGGGACCTCTTGCTGGGTGAAGAAGGAGAGAAAGTCTGAGCCAGTACCGAAGGACACCCTCTTGGGAAGAGCTGCTTATTGGACTTGAATTCTACTTAAAATACACTAAAACATAATACTTTTATCTATAACCTTTAACCCTAACATCTGGAAACCAAGTTTAAGTTAAACAGAAGGAAGTTTTCTTTTCTATTTCAAATATTTTACAGTAGTAACACTTGAAGCAACTAAAGTCAACTCTTTCAGAATACTTTTATATATTTGCACTTGTGGTGAACTTTACAATATAGAACCTTTGTACAGGAAAGCACTGCTCCAAAATCTCTTAAGGGGAAAACAGTAAAGTTGGTCAGTGTGGCACATTGTTCTCAGCTTGTATCGGATCCAGATAATAGCACATAAAACACTCCTAGGCAGCATCTAAAGGTCTAATTACTTTGATGTCTTTGGTTGTTTCTACTTAATAGCCATCGGCCAGGTTTCCAGCAAAAACACATATTTCAAACACTATGTATCAAAAGACATCAGCCAATATCATTTAGCACAACTTATGTTTTTAGAATAATTTCATCTTCATGTGGAACACTGTGGTTTACATTCCTCATTGTTCCCCACATGTAAGTTCAGTATTAATAGTCATTAAACCATTGAATATAGATGAATGAATATAGATGTTATGCAATAAAATAAAACAAGGCAATAGAGTGATTTTAAACAATGAATATGATAAAAAAAAATATTGGGGGGGGCAGAATATATTTATTTGCTTTTTACTTTGTGTTTGTCATTTAGTTTCACCCAGTGAAAAAAAATATACTTTTTAATTCCATCATTAAAAATTAGTTCCTAAAACACAGCACTGCTTAGTTAAATATTTTTCGCTGTTAATCAGTGGTCTGGAAGCACCAAGTTCATTGTTGGATCTTCTGTGTTTCACATTCTGAAGTTTCAAGATTTAGGAAATACATTGTCGTCGGGCCCAGGGCTGTTTCGCCAGGCATATGATAAGTATTCTGTCTGATACTGGCTCCAGTAATGTGATCTATAGCTGCTGATTATGAATAGTAAGCATGGCTATTTCCTTTTATGCTATATTACACATGTTTTTTTCATATAATGATGGTGGTGTGCTGGTCTCTTCTTTTTGGTCCTATACAGGACTGAAGTGTTCTCTGTTTATTACATAAGTGACCTTAGCACCCATAATGCATATCTTAAGTGTGTGCGGCTCTCCCTCCGGATTTCCATATACATTCATATATATGTATATATACATACACAAACAGTTGGGTTTCCAGTAGCAAACAACATGAATAATCTTTATTTTTATAATTGGGCATTATAGTTTAGTTCACACCATGTGTGACAAACTTATACAAGGTAAAATTCTCCCTATAATCTGGCCCATGGCATCTCAATGTATTTCGTAGTTGCCATCAATTAGCTGTTTAATGATGATGAACATTGTGCACATATACTGTCTCTATGCAAATTAGAAAGTATGATGAGTGACAGCTGGATCTTCCAATCATTATCAATATATGTTGTTAAAAAAAGAAAGAGGGCTCTACTGGAAAATTCAAATTTTAAAATAAACAGAAGTTATGTATTAGATATGGGGATTTGAATTAGAGTAAGAATACTTTTGGATTACAGTTAGGCTACTAGTTGTCTATATACAGTATAGACAACCGGTGCTGGTTAGAGGAAATTAGGGGGAACCCCACATAATTTCAAGCCCAGGTTATGCTTTGAGGGTGGGACCCAACGTAATTTTTGGTTTACAATGTAAAACTTTAAAGACTGATTTACATTTAGAGGCATGCACAGATCACACTGATTTGTGCATGCTTCTGTTAAACATTTTGCTCAGGAGGTAGACTACTTATAACTTCTACTTTGTCCTAAAATTATTATATTTACGATCGTGTTAGCAGACACTATTCTTGGTAAATCCCCGTGTTGCATTCCTGACTATGGAAAGTACTTGAGAGTTTGGTTGATGGTGTATTGATTTATATTTGTGTTTTCACCTGTATTTTGTAGATAGATTTGTGTTTTGTCACCAATATTTACCTAATAAATATCCATGTTTGAAAATCATGGAAAACTCTCACAGGAATATTAATACCAGATACAATACTTAGTAAATTTACCCCATAGTATCTTTTGTATTTTGTTAATCATTACAATTATATTCTGCTCTATTGGCAGAAATCTGTTTTCCTTATCTTTCACGCTCTGATTGAGTTTCTGCCATCAGTTTGGTAGGACAATCTTCTGAGAGTCTTACATCTTGTTCACTTCTCACAAAATTGGGTTTTAGTTTGTGAACTTTCTGAAGTAGCTTGGTGCGCTTATCTTATCCCCCTGGGGATTTCACTTTTGAATATAGTATTAGTGGTAGTACTAATAATATGGAACAGTGTTTTGCTGTCAGTTGTTAGCAATGCATGAGAAGTTTATATGTAGCATGGAATTGGATCCTTTAATATGTATGTTAACCACATTCTTCAGAGATATTCACAAACTTTTTTCAAAACCCAAATTGGCTATAATCCAATGATTCTCCAAATGTTACTATTTTTCAGTAATCTCTAACTACTCCTCAATGCAACAAAGAACATTTTAGACTTTTCCTCAGAATTAATATTTCCACCAGCCAAGAGAAGTTATCAACCTGATATCTCTATCACTGTTGATAACTTGACAATCCACCCTACACCACAAGCTTGCTGCCCAGGTGAAATCATTGAATCTGAACTGTTATTTGTTCCCCACATTCAACCTTTTTTAAATCAGTTTACATATATTTAAAAAAACATATCCAGAATATGCCCATATTTTACACAGGACACTGCAGAAGCTCTAATTCATGGACTCCTTATCTCCTGCATTGATTATTGCAATAGTCTCCTTATTGGTCTTCCCCAAAACAGACTCCCACCACTACAATCCACTTTGTATGAAACTGCAAGGCTGATCTTTCTCATTAAATGTTTATCATCTGCTAATCTGCTCTTTCAGTGGAGGATTGGAACCTATTGTTAGGGCACACCTAGAATCCCACTTCAACTCCTCAAATCCACTAAAGAGTGTTTCACCTATTACTGCTGCCATTTTCCATATAGATAAATACTCTCTCCAGTACTTGGATGCCACCAGGACTTAAACTCCATGTAGTAGGAGCTTATGTTGGAACCTGGATGGTTGTAGAGAAAAATGCTGGAGTAGGTAGCAAGCAGCAGGAAACCTGAGTCAGATGAAAAGCAGAAATACTGGTTGCTGCAGAGAGAAATGCTGACAGGCAGATATAACTAAACAGTGCAGTCAGATGTAATGCAGGAGTGCTTATTGCAGCAGTTAGAAATGCTGGCACATACTGGAGTAGCTGAACACTTCTGAAAGACCAACATAGGCTGCAATCCCAGAGGAAAAGTAAGGTGCATAAAGGCAAGCTAAATATTGCTGGTAAACACAACAGAGGCTCGAACCAGGAAATAACAAGGATCAGCAGACAAAGGCAAGAGCAGGACAGATTCAATGCAGGGCAAGGATGCTATAACTTGCAGTGAAGTCCTTGAGTAGGGGTTAAGTAACCCCTAGATATAGGCTTCTCTAGAAATAACTTGAAAAAGGGCTTTTTTTATTATCCGCATGTAAATACCTCTCAAAAACCCAATACCTCTCTTCAGGCCCATAGCCATTCCAGTGAAGTAAGAATTGAACTTGACTTTGAACCTTCTTGGAATCTAAAATCTTTTCAATATTATATTTTTGTGCCCATAAATACAGGAAGAGAGACATATTGGTGGAAGAATGACAAAAATTTTTGTAAGCAAATTTAGACAATAGTAAATGCTCTGCCCAATTATCATGACATTTGGAAATGTAACAATGAAGATATTGCTGTAAGGATTGATTAACCCTTTCAGTCTGTCCATTGGACTGTGGGTGATATGCAGCACAGACGGTGTAATGGTTAGCGTTACTGCCTCACAGCACTGAGGTCATGGGTTCGATTCCCACCACGGCCCTACCTGTGTGGAGTTTGTATATTCTCCCTGTGCTTGCGTTTGTTTCCTCCGGTTTCCTCCCACACTTGTACTCCGGTTTCCTCCCACACTCCAAAAATATACTGATAGGTTTATTGGCTCCCAACACAAATTACCCCTAGTGTGTATGTGTGTGCGTGAACATGTGGTAGTGAATATAGATTGTAAGCTCCACTGGGGCAGGGACTGATGTGAATGTCCAGATCTTCTCTGTTAAGTGCTGCGGAATATGTGTGCGCTATATATATAACTGGTAATAATAATAATAATAATAATAATAATAATAATAATATGCAGAAGAAAGATTGTGGTTGATGCCTAATAATGCCAAAATTGAGCAACAAATTGAAATCCTCTATCGGAGACAATTTTAAGAGGTAACCCATGTAGTCTAAAGATGTGTTGAAAGAATAATGAGGGAAAGTACCGAGCACTGGATAGCTTGGTGAGAGTGATGAAATAAACCAGTTTACTGAATCGATAAACCATAACCGAAATGGTATTATGACCCAAAATGAGCATAAAAAATCCATTGGGACTTGGGTCCAGGGTCTTCTATGAATGGGTAGAGGCAAGAGTTGACTAAGAGGGGTGCTTTTGAGAGATTTATTTCTGGTGCAGACGTGCTAGAACATACTCATTAAAATCTTGAGTAATGGTATGTCACCATACCAAATGAGCTAGCAGTTCCCCAGTATTGGTAATTGCAGGATGTCCTGACTTCTTACTAGAGTGGAACTGACAAGACAGGCCCCTAAGATGTTCAAGAATGAGTAGCAATCTGGGAGGAGTCTCAGGAGGAGCTTAGTCCTGAAGTTGAATGAGAGGAAAAGATAAGTCCAATGCCAGACCAGCACGAATGGAGGTAGCAGGAACTAGAGGCAGATTTTCTTAGGTAGAAGCATGATTTTGAAGAAAGCTGCAGGACAAAGCATCTGTTTTGAGATTCTTCGAGCTGGTCCTGTAGGTGATGATGAAATTGTACTGAATAAAAAAACAATGTCCAAAAGTGCCTGTCTGGAATTGAGTTGTTTGTTTGACTCAATTTAAAGAAGATTTTTATGATCGATGATGACTTTGATGGTATGCATGGCTCCTTCCAACCAGTATCTCCAGTTTTCAAAGGCCCACTTAATAGTAAGGAGCTCCCTATTTTCCTATATGTAGTTAGCCTCAGCAGTAGAAAATTTATGAGATAGAAAAGCACAAGGATGCAATTTATTATATGGACATCTTTTTAAGATGGTATGGCTCCCACCCCTATTTCTGAGGCACAGGGGCTGACACAAAGGCTTGTTTCAAAGATTCAAAGGCTTCCAAAGCTTGAGGAGGCCAAATGGTAGTACAGTATCTGCTCCTTTCTTAGGTCAGTAATGGCAGCTACCAGAAGAGACAATAAGTGAATACATTTCCAATAATATTTTGCCAACCCTAAGAATGTCTTGATAGCTTTCAAATTTATGGGCAGAACCCAAACATGAATGGCTTGGAGTTTGCTTGGATCCATGGCAAAACCTTCTGGTGATGATGTAACCCAGAAAGGCTACCTGATGAACTTCAAATTCACATTTTTCCAACTTAGCAAAAAGATGACGCTTGCAGTGTTTCTGAAGAACTTGCCTGATATGGCAGCAAAATTTACCAGGATTTCATCATGATATAAAATTACAAATTTTCCCAAAAAATATTGAATGACATCATTAATCAGGTTATGAAAGATGGCTAGGGCATTGCCGAAGACAAAGGGCATGACCAAATATTCATAGTGGCCTGACTGGGTATTAAATGCCATCCTTCATTTATCCTCCTCCCTTATGTGAATGAGGTTGGAAAAGATGGTGGCACTCCAAAGTTGGTCAAAGAGAACTAATATCAGAGGTAAAGGGTAGGTGCTTTTGATAGTGATTTTATTCAACCCCCTGTCAAAACATGGTTGCAAATTGGTCAAGAACCCTGCACCAGCAGGGGATTTGGAAGGCCTGATGAACCCCTTACTGAGGTTCTCTTTGATGTACTGATCCATAGCATTGGTCTCTGGTGCTGTCAAGGCATAGAGTCTTCTTTTGGGTAATATTGCTCCAGAAACAAGATCAATGGCACAGTCATAGTTCCAGTGTGGAGGCAGGGAATCTACTTAACTTTTGGAATACATGTACAAGAAGTCATGATAATGTTAAGGAAGTCCCTCAGGTAATTACATCAGGAATTGGCAAAGACATGTAAGTAGAAGCACAATCTGTACCACAGTGGGTGATCTCTCCTGACTTCCAGGCATTAATGGGGTTGTATTTAACAAGCCATAGATGACCCAAAATAAGAGGAACTGTGGGGCAGTTGAACAAGAAGAAGGTTAAATCATCAGAAAGAAGTTAGCCAATGGACAGATGTTGTATGATACGTGATTTTACCACCAACAAAAGAATTATCATCCAGGCTGCAGACTGTAATCACTGGACAAAACTTTATGGAGGGAGTACAGTATTCACCGTCTTGGCTAAGCTTATGTCCAGGAAATTACCAGAGAGAGATTTTGGAAGTGATTACCTGTATGCTTAAATGGACCCCTTCCTTATCCATCAGGCTTGGTATTTTCCTTATTTGCTAGGGCAGGAATGAGCCATGTGATGCTTGATGCCTCAGTATAGGCATAGCTGTAGGGAACAGATTTCTCTTCAAGGGAAAATCTGTATGCCCCAAATTGCATGGGCACAGAGGAATCTACAATAGTAGAAGATGAAATAAAAGATGAAGAGGACAATGATAAGTCCTTGTCCATCTTCCTTTTATTTATGATTCTGTCAATTTTAATTGCTAATAGCATAAGCCTCTCCAAAGAATCTGGAACAAGGAATCCTTAATTTGATTAGTCAAGCCAATATGAAATTTACTTCGAAGTGCAAGAACATTGTATTTAATGTTGGCTGATTAGCACCTAATATCAGAGCCATTTTCTTCTGCCATTCTGTGGCCTTGCTTGAGGAAGCACAAATGAGATTCAGTAGAAGCCACTCAATCAGGGTTAAAGTAAAATAAATCTATGTCTGAAAGTGAGTGTCTATCAACTGCAATGCAAAATGGAGGGGCTTAAGCCAAAGCCCCATGTTTGAGGATCTCCTTGTAAAAAGGAAATTATAATTCCCACCCTCTATTGCTCAATACCAGAGGAAAAGTTCATATGTCTGAAACATAATTTGCAGCTCTTCCTAAAATTCTGGAAAAAGCAATCCAGGAGATGTAACTTTGGTTCTATTACAGGAGATTGACTCACAGAAATAGGTCTAGAGGCTTCATCCTGAGCAGCCATGCAAAGTGACAAGTCTGTACCACTTGCAACAGAGTCTTTATCTTGCCAGCCAGCACTTCAGCTGGATTGGACAAAACAGGATCCATAATAATCTGTATTCCTACTTCCAGCTAAAATTGTGGCTGGTTATAATGCTAGGGCACACCCAGACAAACACATTGACTACTAGAATCTGTTAGATAGTGCTTAACTTATAATAGCTGCTGTTTTCTCATAGAGATAAATACTCTAACCTATATTTGGATGCGACTAGGATCTAGATAGTAGGACTTATGTTCCCATGGTAGCAGCAACTAATTGGCTAGCAGGACTCCAAGAAAGGAATACATGTGGGTCCTGTCACATTCGTGAGCAGTGCTCTATGTACAGAATGTTTAAAATAGTTCTGCTATGTCTGGCTGGTTCGGGTTGTGGTTTGTTATTTCTTACCCAAGGATGCCTACTGGAAAAGAGGACAGATCTTTGCCTGGAATGTCAACTGGACAAGGGGATTGACCAGCACCAGGGACAAAGTAAGTATGTAGTGGGAGTGTAGGTGAGTGCAAGTGAGTGAGTGAATGAGTTAGTACATGTGTAATAAAATAATAAAACATTTGATGTGTGTACTGTCATCTTTTGCAGGAGGACTATAGGCAACAATGGGCCCTTAATGCCCTGCATGTTGATAGTTGTGGTTCTCCAAATACCGGCATGTGGGGGAGGCTTGCTGGGACCTATAATCCTAATGTTAAAGACAATATTAAGATAAATCTAATCTTTACACCTATCACCCCCACACCCACCACCCAGTGGTACAGGAGATATCCCTGGACTTCAGTCCCAGCCTGGGGTATACTCGGGAGGGGGTACCTTTTTTTTGGGTGGGGCCCCCACTTCCCCAGGAATCCCAGGCCTGGCTGACTAGTAGGGGAGGTGAAAGCTTTAGCCATGGGTTCTGGTCATGTGTGTCCCCTCTCCTGGCTGTGGAGCCTGGTGCTGGTTCTATAAATATGTGGGACCCCTACACAATTTTTTTCCCATATTTTTAGGACCAGGGTCAGAGATCCATGAGCCCGGTGCTGGTTCATTAAATATGGGGGACTTCTACACATTTTTTTCCCCATATTTTCTGTACCAGGGCTGGTTATGAGTGGGATGGGGGGACCCCACGTTATTTGTTTTTTAAAAATTAACACTTTAAACATTATATACAGTAGTTTATATTAAACTGATATTCTGTCTGCCACTGCAGTGCCACTCTGTTTCCTAGATGTGCTATATGCTTTTTTAAATTGCCATTTGTTTGTGTCACTGCTCTGTCACTTACTTTAGCTTAGTCAGTTTGCTGCAGCCTTTGGCCAATATGGATAAAAACAATATTGTGAGCTATGAGATGGCTGAAATTGACTGGAAATGAATGCTATTGAGGTTAATAATACTGATAGGAACAAAAGTAGGCCCAAATGACATGGTTTTTCTAAAATAAAATTAATCATCCAGATCCAAAACCAAAACTCTTGAGGGTGGTTTTGGAAAAACCAAAGCCAAAAAACAATGATCAATTAGAACCAAAACCAAAGCCAACACATGGGGGTCCATGCACACCTCTGCTACTATATTTCTATTAATAGTAAAGCCACTGATTTATTTAATAACATTGTAACATTATAGCATGAGTTTCAACAAAACATTTTGGAAATTCTACTACTGATATTTTCAATAAAAAATGGATGTCAGGGGATGACAACAGTTAAAAAAATTGGATTGTACAAGTATGCAGTTACCCTATCAACAGCCTGTTATCATTTCAAGCCAGTTTGCTTGTTAAGAGTTTATTCTAACAATTCCACTTCCAGTCACCAGAGGCCACCACTGCAAATGGATTTGTTCTTAATGAAGATAGGCCTGGATTACCCCACAAGAATCCACATTTATTTCTTTTGTGAACATCTTGTTTAGAGCTATAAATTACCACTTTCTGATTGACTCTTTTGTAGTTCTTCTGCTCCAGTAACTCCTGCTTACCTTGTAGTTAGTCTTCTCATCCCGTAACCTGAAACCAGCTTAACTCTATCTATTCTCAATTTGCTCATCCTGTGTTAGTTGTCTTGGCTTCAATCTTACTACAGATGTGTCCTCATACACTTAGCCTCAATATGCCATGTGGTGCGAGATGAGAACAGATGCTCAGTAAAAGCTGAGTCACATGAGACCAGGCTCACTCAATAGTATATGAGGACATATCTGTATTTTCAATCTTGAACCTTCAGGTACTTTTCAATTAGACTCTCTGCCTGCATGTACAGTAGCAATACAAATAATAATTAAAAAAGAACATAATGCTACTTTAATACACATACATGGGCAAGTATTGATACTCAGATCTACCTTTCCTCCCCTGACCTCTCCCCCTCTCTCCTCACTCGTATCTCCAACTGTCTCTCTGCTATTTCTTCCTGGATGTCCCAGCGATTTCTTAAACTTAATATGTCTAAGACTGAGCTGATCATTTTTCCACACTCCAACATAACCTCACTTCCCACTATTTCTTTAACAATTGATGGCACAACTATCTCTTCTAGCCCCAAAGTGCGCTGTCTTGGAGTTATCCTGGACTCATCCCTCTCCTACAAACCACATATCCAGAGCCTCTCACAGTCCTGTCGCTTCCATCTCAAAAATATTTCCAAGATTAGACCCTTTCTCACCCAGGATGCCACCAAAACCCTCATACACTCACTGGTCATATCCAGATTGTACTACTGTAACCTTCTCCTATCTGGCCTCCCCAACTCCCATCTCTCTCCTCTCCAGTCTGTCCTCAATGCTGCTGCTCGACTCATCTTCCTCTCCAAATGCTCTACATCTGCCTCCCCTCTCCTACAAGCCCTCCTCTGGCTCCCCTTCCCTTTTAGAACCCAATTCAAGGTTCTCACACTTGCTTACAAAGCCCTCACCCATTCCTCTCCCATTTACATCTCTGACCTCATCTCCCTCCACTCTCCTGGCCGCCCCCTTCGCTCAACCAATGCACACTGCCTCTCATGCCAACTGATTACTTCCCCCCACTCCCGCCTCCAAGATTTTGCCCGTGCTGCTCCCCACCTTTGGAACTCTCTCCCTCTCCCTATCAGACTCTCCTCTTTACAATCCTTCAAACGGGCTCTCAAGACCCACTACTTCATCAAAGCCTTCCAGCTCCCATTACTAACTTGCTGCAACATGCTCCTTCCTCTGTTTAACTCATCTGTGTCACACCTGTTTGTCTGCCCCTACCCTTTAGAATGTATGCTCTTATGAGCAGGGCCTCTACCATCTTGTGCTTCTCCTTACTTTACTTTCACCTACTTCTTACCCCCACCAGGGCACCTAACACTTGGTTGCTTACGCTCTGTTGCATATCTAGGTGTTATGTTCACTTATGTATCAATGTATATTATCCATGTCCTTGTCCTATTTTGTACTGTAAGTCAGTTATTTGTTTATGTACTTTGTAAGGCGCTGCGGAACACTTGTGGCGCCATATAAATAAAGGATAATAATAACAATAATAAGTAGAACAGAAGCAACAGGTAGGTGTCTATCAGATTAAGCATAGTGCTCAGAGTGACCTGGTGTTTATCCTCAACCATTAATTGATCAAAATTGTTCAACATGGCCTATTAGCTTTGTAATGCTGGATACACACCTGGGCGACTTGTCCGCCAATCCAGGGATCCACAGCCCTAGCGGCCTATTGTAAGACAATAAACACTTATCAATCTGCTGCTTGATGTGTCTGTGCTGACATAACTGCGTGGGCATTTAAATTTGCCCGGTTGAGATGTCAGTCCCTGCAGCAAGTGTACGGGCAGTAGATGGGTCGCCCCCCCCTACACACAGCCAGATGCACTGATACATCTGCTGTGTTGCAGGGCCGATGCAATATGTCTGTGAATAATGCTGTTTGTGGACATATCTTCTGTACAGATGCACTATGCGATACGTTATTCGCTGGCTGATTGAACAACATATTGCAAAGTGTGCACCCAGCATTACACATTGATCACAGGTTGTTTTTTCCAAATTCTGATTTTGTCACACACATGTGTGGTCAACTCTGGCACTTAAGCACAGACAAATCCTGTACAGGTCCCAATATTTGTAAGCCTTGCACCACAGTCCAGGTCACACAAATTCAAAGAAGAAACAATTCTCAAGTGAGGATCACTAACACCCATACAACAAGTCATTACGTACAGTACATAATAAATAACATATAACGTGTATATATATATATATATTTATATATCTACAAATAACACAATGCAAATAGGAGTTTGTGAAAAAAAAAGTTTATCAAATATCCATTTGTACACACATTCATTTATCTAATAAATTGTAAGGATTTGTGAAACTGTAGTATAGTGCAATTTTAGTCAAATTTGTATTTGTTCTTTCTTAACTATTAGATGTACTATTGTTGATGAATATTCCCAAATGAAATGAAACAAAAAAGGTATAGAGAAAATAATGTTTAAATATTGTAATAATATACATTTTCAAATTTAGTAATCTTATGATCCTCAAGATACCACAACAATTATTTTACTTTGTTGCTTTTATCTTCATGCACTGCCACTGGATAAGCAAATTATCTATAAATCTGGTATAAAAGAAAATGTTGGCATAGTTAGACACTAATGCCCCAGTAAAGTACTGTCCACCCACCCTTATTTTGTATATTAAAAAGGACATGCACAGTTAAACAATTTAAGCAGTTCAGCGACAGGGACTACCACTTTTGTGGCTGAAGTGCTTGATTTGTTTGGGTCAACCAAAAAAATCTACCAATGGGATTAAGGCAGCTCATAGCATTGTTATCATATACATACTTGGAAGATGTCATTATCATTTTCATCCTTCTCCTCTCACCAGTGTTAATATCATCATCACATAATATAAGCTCATTCCCAATGGAATCCACTATTATAGAAGTCTCTGTACTTTGCTGGATTTGGTGGCAAAGGCCTTTCTCATTTTTATGAACATGAGTTTTTACACATTTTGCGGAAGTAGTTTCCTACGTCAGTTGGTCACAAGGTTCATAAGGGGCTCAAAATTGCCTTTTTTTCCTCCCCGCAATCAAAAGGACTGTGTGACATGCTAATTTGTACGGTCTTAAAATAATCCTCCACCATTCTATTGGTGCTTAGTGTATCAACTTGAGTTACGGTAGAGATGTCAATGTTGGCAATTTACATATTTCGACTGTAAATTTTGCCTTTATTATTAGAGGTGATGTTTTCTTTAACATTGTTTAAATTTCAGGTGCCCTTTCTTAAATTGATTTCCACTGGATCACCTTCAGTAGATGTTGAAGTACTATCATAACTGCTGGCAGCAGCAGCACTAGTACTGGGTTGCTGCTCTTGCTCTTCTAACAGTGCTGGAACACACAACAAACTGCCTCACATTGCCCCTAGTATAAGTCACATGGCACCCTAATAATTATATTATATTTTTTAAACTCAAGTTTATAATTAAAACATTTTAACTGTGCCTGAACTCACAATAAACTGCCTCACAGCACCCCTAATATAAGACGGGTGTCCCCCTAATAGTGAGGAGGACTTTAATAGTTTTTCTTTTATAAAAATAAAGTGCCCCAGTAGGCTTTTTACGTAACTTTGATGGTGGGAAATGAACTTGAATAACCTGGCAGTTCCCACCATTGAAGTCTATGGGAACATAACAGTTAATCAAACAGTTACCCTGCATGAATATGGACTAATCATCTGTTTATTTCATTTCATCCCTCAAGTATGTGATATTTCATCTCTCATCCTGCCTACTGCATATATACTCTGCATAGACCTTCATGCAATCATGTGCAGTTTTTAAATGTATGTGATATTTCATCTCTCATCCTGCCTACTGCATAAATACTCTACATAGACCTTCATGCAATCATGTGCAGTTTTTAAATGTATGTGATATTTCATCTCTCATCCTGCCTACTGCATATATACTCGGCATAGACCTTCATGCAATCATGTGCAGTTTTTAAATGTATGTGATATTTCATCTCTCATCCTGCCTACTGTGTATATACTCTGCATAGACCTTCATGCAATCATGTGCAGTTTTTAAATGTATGTGATATTTCATCTCTTGCATAGATTTGTTTTTACATGTGTAGTCTATATTGATCAGTGAAGCATAGTTTATGGTATATATCTGGCATGGCTTTTGCTCCAACTCAGAGCAAGTTATCTCCTTTGATCAGCAGACCAATTGAGTCAGATGTAGCCTGTCTTAATCAAGGATACAGCTCCTTTATATTCAGTATAGGGGCAGCTGGGACTGTTTGCAGCTGGGGTTAAAAGCACCAAGTGTTAAAGGCACAAAGTGTGATTACATAACAGTTAATCAAACAGTTGAACAAACATTGACCAACAACTAAGGTAATTTCAGATTTAGACAAATTTTAAGGAAATCAGTTTTAAAGTAACAAACCTAATACTCACCATGTACTACACATTTCTTTTCATCAAAACTATTCTTTATATTTTATCTAAGGTAATATAACATCCCTAACTCTCCCTGCATCTCACCTCTCTGTGCTCATTGCAACCGTATTGATTCACTCCCCTCCTCCTAAAATTCATGAGCTTTCTTTTCATCATACATTGACTATTACAGCCTCATTGTGTCACTATAAAAAACTTTTACAACTATATCTACTTCTCTATCCTTCTGCTTTTATTATCTGGTGACATATCACCAAATCCAGGCCCCACACAAACACACAGCGGTTTTAATATGGAATAAATACCCTGCAAACCCCATGTGTCCCCGATCTCCCTCCAAATCAATAAATGTGCCTTATGGAATTCACACTCTATCACTACTTATCATTATTTTACATCTGAACATCTCTTTACAACTACGACTTTCAACAATTTCTACATTTACCTGAGACTGCTGGTTCACACCTTAACCATACAGTAACAACCATGGCTTTCCACAGACACCTACAAATACTGTCACATAAAGTAGAATGTCAGAGGGGTAAATCTTACTCCATCTTACTTGCTCACATAATGTAAAACTGGAATCCACCCATCTGTCATTCTAACCCTCTGTTCCATGCTCACTGTCTATCCCATCTGTGTCACCCCTCTCTGTATGCCCTTTCCCTTTTAGAATGTAAGCTCTCACAAGCAGGGCCCTCTTCCCTCATGTTTTTTTCCTTCCTTTACTTATATTATCTACTTTATACTCCTTATAACAGCACCTAACCCTTGACTTTTGCAATCCTGCTACTGTTGCAGCAATGTTTATATACCATGTACTTGTTTTGCAATGTCTTATACTGTATGTTAGTGTTTTCTTGTTCTGTTCAACTGTTTATGTACTGTTTCTGTACTTTGTTTTTGTACTTGTTAGGTGCTGCGGAACACTTGCAGTGCCATATAAATAAAGGATAATAATAATAAAGTGCTTTGTGGCCGAGAGATCAGGGGGCTTGCCTCTTTCAGACAATGTATGGTCTGCCCGCAGATTTTTATGGAAAATGCTGCAGCTGAAGCCTTATTGTCCATGTGCACAGGTTCTTCATTTTTTTATTTTGCCAATTTCTGGGATGCCTACATGGAGAAGACCGACCAACCAACCTGCGGCATGGAGTAGGTATGTAGTGTGAATGTCAGTGCAGGTGAATGTGTATTAAACTAATACAATATTTGGTGTGTGTGCCATGTCTTTTGTTCAAAATTTACTTCTCAGTGGAACTAGAGGTTCCAGCAGGCCTTAGGTCCCAGAATGTCAGCACTTGCAAATCTCCAAGTACCTACATGCCAGCACCAGCTTGCCTAGATCAGTAGTCCCACTGTAAAGGACAATATTATTTTCATTTTATACAAAGTCAACTCAGCACCCACCATCCAGGGATGCAGAGGATAGCTCCATACTATCAGCCTGGGCCTGGGGTATACTCCCCTGGGGACCCATTTAAGGTGGCCACCACTTTCTAAGGAATCCCCAGCCTGGGCTGACTAGTGTGGTAATGAATGCTTTGGCCTGGGGACCCTGTCAAGTGTGTCTCCTACTGTAGCATTACACCCCTGTTAGTCCGATCCCGGTGCTGTTTGCGGATAATACGGGGGACCCCTACTCATTTTGTCCCCTGCATTTTCACAATTATGACTGGCTCACAAAGCCTGGTGCTGGTTGATGAATATATGGGGGACCTCTATATTTTCCCCCCCAGTATGTTCACAATCAGGAATGGCTCACAGAGCACGGTGCTAGTTATGCTTTTGCAGGGGGACTTCACTTAAATTTTTTTCTACTTTTTCACACTTTAATTTCCTTTTCACACACATACATCTACATGGATCTCACAGATCTGTGTAGGATTCTGCCATACACACTGCTGCTCAGGCTAAACTCGTTTACCCTGAAGCATAGTCTATTATTTGGTGATTTTGTTTAACCAGTTTTGTTCGCGTTTTAAACTCGTACCCTATTACACTGTTTGAGTTTTATGTTTTACATTGGAAAACATCCGGGTGCAAGTTTGTATGAGATAGGAAGGCTTTATGCGAGTTTCATGTGACTTTGCATGTTCTCGCATTCTATTACATCTGGCGTATGCAAAGTTGCATGGTTTTTGCTGCAAACTCACGTTTTTAAACATCACACTCTATTGCATCTCCCCAGTGTGAATCAAACAATAACTACAAATTTCTTTTAAAAATAATAGTATTATTCTCTGTTATTGCCACTGGAAATACAACTGCATATTAATAAATAAGAATTCCTCTTGACCTGTTTGTGATTTTAATAGAGAGCAGAAAATGTAAAGCATAAAGTACAGAGTATACATTGAAATACTGAAACTAGTAGTTCTACTAAATCAAACAGATTTTTTGGTATTTTAATGGCAGGTCTATGTAATTAAGCAAATATTATATCTATTGAATTGTATAGGTTCATTCGCTTCACCAGGATCCAAGGGTCATTAATCTCTTGAAATCAGATCACTATATTTTGGCGACCATAATTGATCCTAGGTTTAAGTCATACATTGTGTCTTTCTTTCCGACGTACACAGATCTGAAGAGATGCAAAGAGCTGTTAGTGAAAAAATTGGCAGCTCAAGCTGCTGGTAATGCAGATCAGTCAGCAAAACATAAAATCATCTGGTTGGGTCTGCCAGAATTGCCTACAATTAATGACATGTCTACCATGACTTTGATACGGTCACTATTAAGAGAATCATTGATTATTTTAGGGATAACATCCAAATAGGCATGTCAGACAGTCCGTGTCACTACTGGCAAGAAAAAGAGGCAATTTGGAGTCCCTTACACAAAGAGTTTTCAGTGCAGCCAGGAGCCTTGTCAGTGATCGGTGTAGGTGGTTACTTCCCCAAATTGTAGAAAAGATGATGTTCATCAAGATGAATTACAAACTCCATGAGGAAGACCTTTACCGGCAATTAAGTGAAAAAAATACAGAGGCATCTGCAATGGTGGATTCCAGCAGGGACAAATTAATATTGTGTGCAGAAGAGGATGTACACACTGATGGAGATGATGATGACGATGATGACATCTGATATTACCTATGTTGTAAAGCCAGTTTGTGTATGGGATCATTGCCTCCAATGTCCACTGTGCATTAGCAGCTTGTTTTGTGGGGGCCCAAACAACCAATAATTTCAGCCACAAGTAGCAGGCCCTGTCACTGAAGTGATTGGTTTGTTCAACTCTTAATGTCCTGTTTCATATATACAACATAAGAGTGGGTGAGAGGCCCCAAGGACAAGTCAATCTTTGCATTATGTGCTGTTTGGGGCATTGCTGCCTGACGTTTTTTATTTTATAGTTTATGAATGTCCAGAAATTGTAAAGGCCACAGACAGCATCTCCTGAATGCCTCTTTCACTTTTTTTTTTCCAATTCTGAACCGCCAAGTTGATAGGGTGGGCAAATATGAGAAGCAGCACAGAGTATCCTCCTGCCAGAATGTGTGCAATACAGTGAAAATACATTTAATAGAAAAATGAGTTGTGTATATTGGTCACATACATACATATTTACATAGTAGATACAGAGTGTAAAATAGGCTGAAGTAACCTGAAGCACGCCACCTGTTGTTGACAAATAACTTCCAGTAGGCCCAGCAAACACCACAGAAGCTGGGAGTTCTAGTTCAACCAGAGAACTACAGGCTTTCCTCTGATGTAAACAACAAGTCTTGGTCCCATTATCTCTAACAACCTCCCTGAGTACAAACTAGTAAATGTCTATTTACAGTATGTTCTAACGACACCTAATTTTTATTAGTTTTATAAAATATTAAAAAAACACCTCCAGATAAAAGGTGTCTTTTAGGAACTGAAGAACTTGATCTTAGATTGATCTTCCCTCATAATTTTTTTAAAGAATCAAAACATTAAAATAAATACATTAAAAACTAATCAATCCTTCAATTCTTTCCCTGTCTTCAGTCCATAAACATATTCCAACTCCGTCGGGCCTCTGACCTAGTTAAGGAAAACATTCTTGGTTTTTAAAATTCCTAGGGGTGATATAGTCTATTAAACTGCCATCCTATCTACCATTGCAATGCCACTCTGTGCCATGTTGGAAGCTGAACTGCCACATGTTAGTGCCACCCACTGCTGTCAATTAGTTTAGTCAGCCAGCTAGCTGGATGCAAACTTTTGGCCCTAAACTAGATGAAAAAAGTCAATATTGTGAGCCAGAGGTGATCACAATTGCCTGGAAATTACTGGAAATAAATGTTATTGAGGTTAATAATACTGTAGGAACAAAAACAGGCCCAAATTTTCTGATTTTAGCTGTTAATATGTTTTGTTTTTTTTAGAAAAAATACAGATCCAAAACCAAAACCAAAATATGCAAGGGGCGGTTTTGCCAAAACCAAATCCAGATCCAAAACACAAGGAGATACAGATCCAAAACAAAGATAAAAAAATGGGGGTCGGCGTATATCTCTACTGATGGTGATTCTTCTGGATTGACAATGTCAGAGGCTGGACACCTTCCCTTTTCCAGGTTAAACTGTCTGGAAAATCAAGCATCTGTAATTATTTTAGAATGCAAGACATTTCTGAATTACTTTGAGATCTTTAGCTCTGACCACTCTTAAATTGCCTTAATTTTCACCTTGTTCATCTCTTTTTTTGACAAACATAATATGGTCTAAAAATTCTATTTTAATTGTCTTAAAAGTGCATTTTCCAACTTAGCATAGAAAACAGGAGTTTTCAGTCTACAATGACCCTACTTAAATGTTTTCAGTGTTGCTATGGATCATGACAGTAAATAAGGATGTCATCCAAATAAATTACAACAAATTAATCTAGAATGTCTTTGAAAATATAATTTACAAAATATTGAAACATTACTGGTGCAATAATTAATCTAAAAGGCATTACTAGCTATTCAAACTGGTGACATCTGAATGTTTTCCATCGACCTCTGGCCGGGGTACAATTCAAATTATATGTTCCTTTTAAATCATTTTGTAAATATTTTGGCTCCTCATAATAATATCTCAGAAATAAGTGGTAGAGGATGTATGTTTCTTATAGTTACTGCATTAAGCACTCTATAGTCTATGCCTTAAGCTTCCATCTTTCTTACCCACAACAAATATTGGAACTCCATCAGTTGCTGTAAATGGATGAATAAAGCTTATGGAAAACTTGTCATCAAAATACTTGTTAAGGTCTGCAATTCAGGCTCTGCCAAAGAATAGTTTTAATGCTAAAGAAGTTGAAAGTACTTTCTTGGCAGAGACACTCGCCTACTGATGAATTAAAAAACTTAACATTTATTTGTATGTAGTTAAGTAGGAAATAGTGTAGAGTCTAAAAATAACAAATCCAAACAAACAAAAAAACAAACAAACAAATAACAGTAATATACACTAATAATCCAGTTAACAGTGTGGAAAGCCAAATATCACACCTGGGTCACAATTATCCAGTGTGCAGCAAATTAAGTTCTAGTGATAGACCAGGGTCAAAAGCAATGTAACACATAAGGGGCAAAATTTACTAAGCGGCGGTTTCTATTCTATTCTAAACCCCGGCAGTTTGGTGGCAGGTTCTATTCTGCTCTAAACCCCTGGGGTTTGGTGGCAGTTTTGCAGCAGTTTCTAAATGACAGCCCTGTTCTATTCAATTCTAAAATGTGTTTTGACCGTGCTTTGGCAGCGGTTTTGATATCTGCAGATTTACTAAGGCCAAATCTGCTGCAAAACTGCCATTAACACACATTTTAGAATAGAATAGAACAGGGCTGTCATTTAGAAACCACTGCAAAACCGCCACCAAACCCCCAGGGTTTAGAACAGAATAGAACCCCCAACCAAACCGCCGGTGTTTAGAATAGAATAGAACCTGCCGTCAAACCGCCGCTTAGTAAATTTTGCCCAAGGTCTAAAACAAATGATTCTGCTTAGAACATCTAAATGGTAACCAAGGCAGAGTAATGTATTATACAAATGGTGTGATACAAAGATCATGAGCCTTAGGCAACAATAAATACAATATTTATAGATTAAATTGGGGATAAATTCCCAAATAGTGTTTACCAGCATACACATAAGCAGATAATATTATCACTGACAATTAAATTTGTTAGATAGAGATCAGAAATATGTGGTATTAGAAATTAAAGTGCATTATCCTGGGGAAATCCAGGTGCATAAGATATCAAAAACACACAGGCCAAAGTGTACTGAGCCTTGGTACACGGGCTAAAGTACCTCAAATATATTGTTCACTCAGATATTGCATAATACACAATGGTCAGGTGCTTCTGTATATAACTCACCAAACATGATACATATAAGCAGACAATTATATAACACAGTAAATTAACTAAATAGAGATAGTACATACTGTAAGCTGTCTATAGAACCTCAAGATAAATATAACGAAATAATACTAATAACACCAATAATTAAAAATAATGAGAACAGACACAGGAGTTGGAATTTAAATAAGGTCACAGCTTTTATTTACTTTTTAAGTAATAGACAAGGTGGCTAAAGAAAGCATTGCTAATCTCAGCTCTATTCACTATCAATGGGAGAGTGGCTTTACGCTCCTTCCCTGATGCAAACTGAGCCACAAAGGGATAGACTCCACCCTCTTAACATAGCACTTCTGGGCCCAGCTTTAATAGAAAAGCCCCGGTCCTCCTTTGGGAAGAGACAGTTTAACCTGGAAAAGGGAAGGTGTCCCCGCAGCTACCACTGCAAAGGAATTCTTTCCAGCAAAAGATGTGATCAAGAGATCACAGCCCACCACCGAGTGACACTACAATTCCATCTGTAACACTGAAAAACGGACCGCCCAATAAATAAAGGAGTGACCCACGAACCAAACTCAGAACTTGATGAATGGCCCTGACACTGAATAGGCCCCTAAATCCTATATATGAATGTTAAATCAACCAAATCCATGTCATTTTAATACTTACACAAAAAACATACAGTATAACACAAAAGATTGGGAATGCAGGGGGACGAGGGAGTATTCCTTAGGGGTACTCTGCTAATTCGGTTCCATTTAAGGGAACATTTTTTTAGGGCAAATCCCTTTGCACCCCCAGAATAGAGATGAGTAACCAAAGCCTGCATATATATGTTTTGTATGCCTCTGATTTCCACCGGCCAAGCTCTTTAATGGCTGGTTCCAAGAAACCTGCCTCCACTGTGCATGTAGCTGCCCCCATACAGAATTAATTATTGCTATAAGATGTTGATTCTAACTCTAAGAACACTAAGCACCACTTGAATACTGCTGCAAACTGTAATTTTGTAAGTGGTGTGCTATCAGCATGTGCTAGCCAATGCATGCTATCTGCAGGGCATATTCTCATATAATTATGCGCTAGAGCTGCAAAACATCTACCAAAACCTGGGCCAGAACCCAAATTTTTCATTTTTAAAAAGTAAATTATGCAAAGAAGAACCCTAGGTTTTTGGACGACATACTTTGAAAGGAGTCCTGAATGTAGCGAATGTTTAGAGGCGGCCACAAATTTGCAAACCTGAAATGTGCAAAAAAGCCCTTCAAGAATGCAAACTGAAAAAATATTATTTCAAACTCACTTGAAGCCACCTTGGGTAAGCATCTAATGAAGTCTTATAGCAAATCTAGATCTATGGGGCACCAACCCCTCATGGCCTTAGAAATCAAAAATTATTTAGTGTTGTCATCTCTCCCATAAAGCTTATAAAACTAGGAAATCCCTGCTACAGTAATTATGTTGCTGTCAATGCTCTAGACTGGTACTGTTTGTAACACCCCAAACAAAAGCTCTGTGCACAAATCTTACCTGCACATAAGCTAGAAGCCTAAAGGATTGCTCCCAATCCTTTCAAGCTGCTGAATAGGCCCATCTCATGAATTATGCCAAAGCCATGGCAGCCAATCTTTCTAAACCAATAATCTGGCAGACAGAAGGGGGACATTTTAAGCCTTGGGGCTTTGCCATAGGCACCAGTAAAATGTGTCGGCTAAATAATTGTCCTCTCCTGTAACATGTTTCGCCAGAGAACAGACATTATCCTCCAAACACTTAAAGACTAGGTGACAGATAAGATGCAATGCCAAGGGTGATTGAGCTTTCTGATTGTTGATTGCCTTTACCACTCCTAGGTTATTGCACCAAAACACAATGCTCGATTTATGAAGCTGTTGTGCCCAAAGTACAACTGCAGCCACTATTGGGTTCAAATAGCAATAGATTTGCAGTTAAACCCACAGAGTACCAAGCCTGAGGCTATGGCTCTACACACCACACGTCATCTAAACATGCGCCAAACCCAAAGGACCTGAAGCATCTGTAAACAATTGCAAACAGGTGCTGTATGTGAGCTTACCCAAACAGATCCTAACCCTGTTAAAATCCCTTAAGAATGACAACCACATAGACAGAACCACCAATATGACTGAGCAAGCGAGGTGCTTTATCCATTGGTAAATAACAACAACCTGGGTTAACAGCTGTCTATATAATATTGTCCTTTGAATCTGAAACCCATCATCCTGAAGGATTTCAGATGTAAAGGCAACAGGTGAAAAACTGATTCAATATAAGACCTTAGCCAATAGGACCCCTGGACCAAAACTTCTAATTAACAACAGAGCATCCTCAAAAGACTGATACACTACACTGCAAATTTGAGGCAAAGGCATCATTAACTGAAGCCCCTGCTGGGTAAGATAGATGTTGTATAAATCAGAACTTGCCCTGTGTCTTCTTTGGCACCACGCCTAAAGGAGAGAGGCATACATTTTGTGCAGACTGTTAAAAGGCCCCACCATCCTACATATACTAAGCTCAACATCTAACTAGTGTGCACCACTTCAGGAAAATCCCTGGCAGAATGAAGGTTGCACAAAGCTATGGCAACCACCGAACTGTAAACAGGAACTCTAAAACTAATTGCAAAGTCTTCCCTGAGGAATTCTGCATTAAGCCTATTTAGCCAAATATGGAAAAGATACAGGTGAATGAGATTTCCTAACTCATTTGTGGAGCTCCACTACTGAGGAAGCTGCAAGTGCAGCTCCTTTTTGGCAGTTTTTGGCATAATGCCCTCCTCCACAAATGGCACAAAGGTGGCAAAAATGGCAACAATACCCCCGACTGAACACAAAACACTTTCCTTTTTGAAATGTGTTTTGCTTCTATCTAGATACCACTACCTGTTGTTTACTAAAAGCTACATCCACTCCCACTTTCCTCTGCTGTGTCACCTCTAACCATACCTCCACATCTTTAAAACCTAAATAAATAATGGTATGCCGTTCTTGCATCTTACGAAATTCTTCATCCTAACAGTGCCATATAGTCCCTTCTGATTTAACATAAAAACCATGTATTAAATGTATGTGCTTTAAAACATTAAACTAAATTATTTGGAAGGCCTAGATGCCAAATAGCATCCTGCAAAAGCAGCATACCATTTAACCAGTTAATATAACATCTGTACGCCTTAGTACCCCAATGCCACCTGATGCCTTAGCTGCAGCCAAACCATCCCTTCCCTGATCCCTAATCTTAAAAATATCTACAAAGTGAACTTTGGCTAACCTATCCTTAACACTCTTATGCAAACTCCTAGTGATTGCAGTATTAGCACAATGGACTCAATCGCCGCTGTTACTGGCTTGACTAATTGTATGTGAAACACGCTTGCCTCTCTAAAAGTTTCATTATTTTTTGTAGCCTCCTAAGTGAGCCTGACAAAGAACTGCTGTCACTAGTAGAGGAATTTGTATGATCTGTGCAGTGGCACCATAATTACCAGCAAGACGGACCCATAACTTGCTCCCCTGCCTCTGAGGTAACTCTCTCCTAAGGTTGGCCCACGAGCGGGGACCACAACTGACTTTGACTATCTCACCTCAGCTTATGCAATTGAAGAGGGAACAAGAGGAGCAACTGTTAGCATAGCCACATGAGGATGGGAGGTGCGGTGTGGCAGGGACCGGTAGTGTTGTGGGATGTTCTTGAGCAATGGCCAGGGTATGAGCTAAAGCACTGGTGACCACAGCACTTGACTGCATTTGCATGGGCCATTTGGGTGGGGCAAAACCCCATACCTGCGGAAAACAGTATGGAAAAAATCCCATGTTAGCTGGCATAAATCCACCCCCCTGGAGCTTTAGAATTTGCCTGTGAAAATGGGCAGTAAGGAAAAGGGGGTGTGGGCCCACTAGTCTCTTGTGCATGAAAGGCAGGTGCTTAGGAAAAAATGGGATAAAAAGAGGGGGGCACCTGGCCCATTGAGACCAAGGTGCTTTTGGGGGTCAAACATGGAAGATGGTTCAGGTGACTTCTCAAAAAGTAGTGGTATTGCAGCTATGGGGCTAAAGTAAAGGGTTCAGCAACAATAGACAAGCAGGGGTTGTCAGAATCACTACCCCCATAATTGATATGGGTAGGGGTGGCTCTGCAGGGATCTGAGTCCCAAGCTGTCCCTGCTGATGAGTTAAATGTATGTGATGTGTGCGGGAGCTGCAGTGGGTAAAGGGGTAGTTATTAATATTATTATCCTTTATTTATATGGCGCCACAAGTGTTTCGCAGTGCCTTACATAGTACATAGAACTAATAGGTGAACAAGAAACAAGTAACTTACAGGACATTACAGTGTAGGACAAGGGCACGATTTATATACATTGCTGCAATAGCGATTAAAGCACTCACAATAAGCAGCCGGGAGTTGGCAGTCATGTGTTAGGTGCTCTAATGGGGAGTACAGAGTAGAAGAAAATGTAAAGAGAAGCACATGAGGGAAGAGGCCCTGCTCATGAGAGCTTACATTCTAGTTAACACCACTTGTGCTGAAGGGGTGCTGTGGTGATAAACGTGTGTGCTGGCTTTACTGGTTGGATGGTGAAGGGAGAAGGCTGGGAAGGTTGAGCCAGGTACACATTGGAAAAATTGTTCCTGGAAGCTGTGGAAGGCTGTGGAGCAGCCTGTGTACTGTTGGGACTCAAAGTGGCTGCAGGGTTGGCATGGCTTGTGTGGTTGAGGGGAGGATGTTAATGGTGGTTTTGCAGCCTCCTTTGCAGCCAGGGCTGGAGCCCACTTGTGCCAGAGGGCAGTGTGAGCACCAGAGGTGAGAGGGACCTACAGTAAGGGGTAATGGCTGCAATACTCGGTCAGTAGCACTTGTGTGGCCAAGGGGGCTGAGCCAAGACCTCCAGCCAGAGGAACTGTGGAAGTGGGAGGAGGAGGCAATGGGGCTGGACTTTTATCTGCTCTCTGGGCCAGCAGAGAAAGCTGGGCCACAGCTGCACAAAATTAAATCTTGTGAGCAAGGGGACATGGTGGTGGACAGCAGAAGTATCAGAGAGGGGTGTGGGCAAATTTAACCAAACTGCTGGGGGAAGCAGAGCGCTGCTGGCTGGACATGGAAGAGGGGGGAGCAAAAGACAGCAAATACTAATAAACTGGAAGGCTGAAAGTTTAGAGAAGAAAATTAATGAGGCACAGTAGAGACAGAAAATAAGGATAAGAATAAAGGGAATGAAAAGAAGGTGGAAAACAAACGAGAGATGAAAGACACAGTAAAAAGACATAAGTGTAGCACAGAGTACTTAGCCTTCTGGAATCCTGGAGCAAAAAGGAAGTCTGTGAACTTGACCTGACCCTTTATAATTTCTTAACACACTCCCTATCTGCTCTATGATAGGCTAAACAGGCCCTATTGACTTGTAATCGTAAATATGCAAAACATGCCATATTAAATCTACCTAATGGTTCCAAGTCTGTACCATTATGTAGCTGTAGGCTTATGCATCCTTTAACTACCTTAAAGGTCAAGTGCATCTGTGTGTAACTTGCCAATTAAAAGGAATATACAGTATGAAATATAGGTCCCTCCGGTAATGTATAGAGGAGATAGCTGCAACACAACATTTGTTAGGTGCAGTGAATGGTACGTGAGGGGATCTCCTACCTCTACCTGGTGGTATGAAAGAATAGTGTCATAAACTTTAAATGACCGCTTAGATAGCACAACACATATTACTGACAATAACAGACGGATGCTAAAAGGATACTTATCGCTTTATAGTAGAGATGTGCGGTTTGGCTGTACTCAAATTTACTCGGATATGTTCGGATCTCAAAAAATACATCATATTGGCTATTAGGCTGTCACATGTTTTGGATAGCCAAGAGGAGAAATACAAACTAATCCGAACTTGTTATAATTTGGCGATTTGAAGCGAATAAAACCGAACACGCACATCTCTACTTTATAGGTTAGGTATAAAATGTAGACATTCAGAATTTTGACATCAAAATTATGACATCATCTGAATGTCAGCATTTAGAATGTCAATATGACTGTTATGGGTACATGTGAAATGTTAAAATTCACAATAGTCGACATTGACATTATAAAATGTTGACAGTTAACATGACAGCATAGCACTTTTCATGCATTTAAGCCCTAACTCTAAAACTAACATGAGCTGTTGACATTCACAATGTAGACATCGTGACAATGTTGACATGTTAATATCAATGCTTTGAATGTCGACACAACATCAATGTCGAAATTCTGAATGCCAACATTCAGACCATGCTGACATTCTGGTGTAAGCATTCTGAATGTCGACATTTTAATTGTTGACATTTTTACTTCATATCATCACTGTATATAGTACTCTTTCCTCATGCTATCCATATATTTAATGTCTGTCTGCATCTGAGTTTGACAAGCCTTAGGCGACATACTGTTTGCCCCTCTTCTTTCATTTTCTGTTTGTCAAAAAAGAATACATATAAATTGTTTAGAATAGTCTGGGTCCCTCTGTGCTCAATGGGCTCTAGGTAGTAGCCTAGTTTGTCTAAATAATATTCTAGCTTTGCTCTTCCCCGAGGATAATGCAGAGTCCCCATATTGGCATACAGAATTTTCCAGGTCAGTAACGAGGGATGTGTGACCAATGCTCTCATGGCACTATTTTCAGCTTGCTTAGAAAGACACATGGCATGTCCTTAAAGAGCTTGGAACCCGTCTTCCTGCTCCTGGTTCTGAATGCCCTGAAATGCCACTGGCATTTACTGTTCTTCTATGTTTTCTTGTGACTGTTATACTTACATAGCTAATTATCTCAATTGTGTTGTCTTCTCTTTAATGTTTTGCTGTCTTGTTTTGTTTTTTTGTTTTACAAATGGAAAACTGCTATCAAAATGAAAGAGCAAATAAATAATCAAATGATCAAAGGCAGCAAAATATGTTAACAAGCCACAAGAACATTCCAGTCATAACCTATAACTGTGTGCATGTCATGTTAGATCATTCAGTCAATACAGCTGTTGCCAAAAGAATAGCAAACAAAAATAAATATTGTCTTTGTAAAAGCAGGATTGTTTTAGCATTACAATACCTATTTAATAAACAGTAGAAATGTAATTATTAATCAGTGATCTCATTAAAGACAATCTGTACATCTTGAGATAAACATTTAAAAAAATACAAATAGACAAAAGACAAGAGTTTGTCTCAACAATAAGCAAATATTGCTGCGAGCTCTATGAAAATGCAAAGGTCTGTTTGAGTGTCGCTTTGTACAATAGGTCTGGTATGTTAGGTCGATAGTTCTCAAGTTGACATTCATCACGTCAACATGAGAATGTCTATATGGTCAAAACGCAGTTCTAGTAAATATCTATCGCCTACCCCCCCCCCCCCCCCCAGTGCCTATCCTCAAAAAACCCTACCCCCACACAGCCTAGCCCTAAAACTCCCTTTGGCACCTAACCATTGGCTTATGGAGAAAGTCAACATTTCACACGATGGCATTCTAGTGCCAACAGCGGTGTCAACATTTTAAATCGACATGGTCACTGTTGACCATGTGACCGGATTTCTTGTATAATGCCATATACCTGCTTTATTGTGGGGTTCTATCTGCATCATAGCTCCTTTGATTCACAATCACTTATGAGATAGGAAAGATTAAGGCAGAACCTCGCCCAGAAATAAGTCTAAAATTATTGCACAAGACAATATTGGGCTGATGTAGAGATAAACAGAAAAGTCCATTTGCAGAACATATTTTGCCTGTTTTCAACTGTGCACCAAGCATGTGCAAGAATGGGCAATGCAGAGTCAGCAAATTTCAGTCGCATCTCCACTTGCAGCAAGTATGCAGAACTGGGCTGAAACTGGTCCTTCTCACGTACAGTAGGCTAGGCTCTGTGATGAAGTGTAGACGGAATAGTGGGCTATGCAGAGCTGTGTATGTGTTACATTTGCTTGTTTCTATGTTTTAGGATGTATCTTTTGTGGGTGGGATTAAGGGCCTGATTCAGAGATGGCTGCAATTCCAATATTTACACTAAATGAGTTATCGTTTGCTAATGCGCTTGCGCAAACTCCGCACTGCGCACGTGCAGTGATTCTTCTGTGTCTACATTCATATAGAGAAACCATTTGCAAAGTGAGTGACAGCTACAAATGTGTCCACTTACATCTAGCCTCCTTGCACGTTAAACAGCCCTTCTAGACGTGCCATGCCATGATGTGCAACTTTTCATTCGACTTTTTACCTTCAAGTGCATCTTATTCGCAGAGCGGTGTGATTAGTATGCACAAGCGGCTTCTGCTTATTAAAATTATATGTCTATGTTCTGTGTGCAACTGCCCGATGTGCATTGATGGTACTGATGCTTATGCTGTTGCACGTCGTTGGACAGATATGAGAAGGCAGCAGTGGGCACCCCTATGCTCGGCTGTGCTTTGGAAGGCATTAGCACATTTTAACGGCATGTAGATGCTGGAATGCCCGCTAAGGAGTTATGACAGGTGTCAAGATACCGACGCCTGTCATAATCCCAGTGCTGAAAAGTACAACAATGCGGGCCTGATCGAGGTAAGTACGGGTGCCCGTTCTACTGAGCCACGGGGGGGAGAGTTAGGTTTAGGGCATCACGGGGGGGACTTAGGGATAGGCACCCCTCGGGAAGGTTAGGGTTAGGCTAAGGGAAGGGGGAGTTAGGGTTAGGTACCCCTGGAAGGGTTAGGTTTAGGGAGCGGTGAGGGAGGGTTAGGTTTAGGCATTAATGGGGGGAGGTTAGGGTTAGGAATTAAGGATGAAGTTAGGAATAGGCACCCCTAAAGGCAGGTAAGGGGGGGAGAGGGGAGGGTTATACTGACTTATCTGCACTGTCGGCATTCTGTCCTGTCGGGATTTGAACCAGATGCCTTGATAAAGATACACACCAAAAGGTATCGAAACACGTTGGCCTAGAGAAACTTACCTTTAGGGAATCGTGGAACCTCACCAAAGAAATTGGGAGTATACATGGGAAGCCTGGAGGACTTTCTTTTTCTGCTTTATTTGTCTACTTTTTACATCTGGTAGACATATATATTTGGTGAGAGGCCACTTTTTGAATTTTTTATACAAGTATTGTTATGTCAAATTGTTAATAAATACAATACTTCACTAAGGAAGTTCTCTTCCTCTTCAAATCGAAATAATATCCACTCACATATGTGCCTGTTTGTCTGCAATAATTGTAGACCACCACATTTGGTAGGCGAGCCACCTATACACGTTAGACAGGATCAAATTAATAGATTTTACTGTATTACGCTAAGAATATTTATTTTTTGTCTGTTTGAGTTATTGTATAAATTGAGACCCTTAGTGTGGGTGATCCGGAGGGAAGTTATTGCTCTAGCACCGAGAGACTGGATTGGTGATATTATTTCTGTTGTTTACATTTTCGGGGTGTAAGAGTGACACCACAACACCAAAGGGTCTGATTAGCGGCTTTAGGAATAGCGCACTCATCTAATTCACATTATTGTTATTTGTTTACTAACTATAGAGCTGCTGCTGAATGACTGGCTGCTCCTGACAGTTCTCACTGAATAGTCAGAAGCCAGTTAGCAGTGTATATGGTCACACACATACACCGCTAATGGTAAGTATATGGATCGGGTACTTGGTTTGTTCTTTTGCAAAGACCCCCCTGGATGCCAAGGAGACCAGTGTGAGGATGGAGGTGGTATAGGATCTTTTTTGCAGGTCATTCCTCACAGATTTCTTCATGGGAACATCTGGCAACAGGTAAGTATGTGTGAGTGAGGTATGTGTGTATTAAACTTTTACTGTATATGGTGTGTGTGTACTGTCTTTATTTAACTATTTATTTTACAATGGAGGTATGGGTGCCGGCCACCTGCTGACACTTTTAGTTCCAAAAGTGCCAAAGGGCAGGCATGCTGGCACCTGTAGTTGCACTTTAAAATACAATGGTTTACTTTTATTTTCCACTTTATTACCCCTGTACCCACAGCCCAAGGGGTGCGGGAAAGATCCCAAGGCTTCAAATCAAGCCTGGGGTATCAGGAGAGGGGGACCCCTTTTTAGGGGGGTCTCCACCTCTCCTGAGATCCCTGGCTTGGCCTGAGTGACTTGGGGTGAGAATGCTTTGGCCCTGGAGACCCGGTAATGGGTTTCCAGGCTGTGGCATTATACCCATGTCATTTTGGGTCCAGTGCTGGTTTTAATCATAGGGGGATCCCTACACATTTTTTCCCCCTATAATTAAAACCAGGACTGGCCCTGCAGCCTGGTGCTGGTACCTAAATTGTGGTGGAACCATACTCATTTTGTTTCCCATAATTTTAGGAACCAGGACTGTCTGGCAAGTCCAGGGCTGGTTAGGCTTTTGGGGGAGACCCTATGTCAATATTTTTTTCTAAAAACACTTTATATTAGGTATACAGGCAGAAACATACACAAATCACACTGATCTGTGTATGTTTCTGCCAAACTCGCAGCTCAGGAGGTGGTCTATTTGAAACTTCAATTTCAAATTGAGTTTGCTACAATCTCACATGAGATTGTAAACTTGATTCTTAGTAAATTTGCGAGTTGCATCTTTTTCATGTAAAGTACTTCCTAATTTGGCCGAACGTGAGTTTTTTTGAGGTTGCAATCTCACATGAGTTTTAACAGTGAAAAGAGAGAACTCACTTCCAAACTCACTCGAGTTTGTCTTTAGTAAATTTGCGAGATGAAAAACATGCCTAAACTCACATGAGATTGCAAACTCATCCAAACTCGATTCTTAGTAAACTTACCCCTCAGAGAGGGGTATTCAATATGGGAGCGAAAAGTCCATGCTGGACTTTTCGCTCCACATCGGAGATTTTTCAGGGATAAAGTATCGGGCGCGCGCCCGCTTTATCCCCGTATTCAATATCAAATCTACGAAAACGGGACCTGGCGAAGTGGGATTTGCGATAAACTACAAAATTTTCCTTTAAAAAATTGTATGACCCCCTAAAGTTGTAAAAACATGGGGGCTCACTATGGGTACCCCCGTTTTAGCCTGCAAATGAAACTCAGGGATTTAAATAGCCGCAGCAAGTGTTTTTTTCCCGACATTGAAGAAGTGTTGCAGAAGAGCACTTTGGTGATTTTTTTCGTTTTTTTAAGTGGTCCCATCAAATTTGGGGTACATGTAAATGGGTACTAGCATATTTTTATGTCCCTAAAATAAGTTTTTAAAAATTGTGCAACTATGCACCTGCCGCTAATAGCCTATTCTAGAATACACCTGCCGCATACTTGCAGAATAGCCCTGAACCTATTTCCCAATTTTGAAACACTTTTTTCCCATTTTTTTTTCACCCCAATTTTAAAATTAATTTTTTGGGGTGTCCCTATTTATTTTTTTTTTACACTGTTCTTTTTAAAATGTCATTCCCAGGGGTGCAGGCTATTTTTTTTAAGCCTGCACCCCTAAACCTCAATTCTGCACTTTTTTTCGCCACCTTTTCAGTGGTGAAAAGTTATCCCCGTTTTTTGTCAAAGACTTTTCGAACCTGCGAAAAGTCTTTGAAATTGAATACAGTGTAAAACTAAAACCTGCGATAATGACGTCATACTGTAGGTGCGATATTAACGCAAAAACAGAGTTTTTGCTCCATATTGAATTCCCCTAAGAGTCTGTTGTAAACACTATTTGCAGAGTTTTTGCGACAAATTTTATTCATTATGCATATGGGAGTGTAGTGTTCAGGCAGATGCAAGCAGAGGCCGTGTAGACAAAACCACAGTATAGTAAGGGCGCAGAGTGGATCTGTAGACATGAAGTGCAACTAAAATGGTTGGGGACAATTTGTAAACATAAAGGCAAGAAGGGCTCTTCTTTACACCGATGATGGCCAAAACACACCTATTTATGTAAAAACACTAAAACTAGTGGAGCTATTTTACAAGTGCATACTTGCTATTTTACAAATAACAATGGTTTACACGTATTTGAGGAAGGGGAAGCCTACACATACTGTATAGTAGTGCCATTAAAAAAATATATATAGATATCTATTTTGCATTAGCTTCGCTTATCATTTTACATGCTCCAAGCCACATGGGTACTTATTATGTGTACTATCTGGCCACTGTATTGTGTTTCCATTGTGTACTGGGATCTCTAGCAGTTTCGGAACTCACAGTGAAAACATGCCTCTAGCCATATCTGAACCAGGTACATCAAGGGGAGGGAGCTGCAGCCAAGGGGAGAAATCTGCAGCCAAGGGGAGAAAGCAGCAGCTTCAGATTTGTGTATGCAACTGATTCTAAGTAGGTTGCAAAAAAGCTAAACACATTTTTTTCACATTTTGCAATTCTTCTTACATGCAACTCCGAATAAGGCCCAGTGTTCTCAGTTGAGTTGCTGCTCTAGAAGTACTATAGGAGAGACTGTTTACATTTTCCAAGTTGTTTTCTTTATGTTTTCTGGTTATTTATTACACAACATGTTGCACTACTATCACAGTGAATATATTATGGGAATGCACAAAGCAAAATAATACAAGATACCCTATGTACATTGACTCTGCATCAGCCCTTTTATATCTAGAAGAGACAAAAAAGCATTTAAATGTTTATATATATATCCTACTTTGGTGCTATTTTATGCTTGGCTGTCTTCACCGATGTTGTTAAATTGGACAGGGATGGTAATTACATTATCATTTCCTTTGCTCTTCTTAATTTTTTCTGAATATTGGAGCCAAGGATAGATTCCAATGAGAGACTCTTAGAATTAGCATATTAGCCATTATCTGTCACACTCCTGGATCAAAATAACAAATAATATGCCTGGAGGGGTGCAGTTTGTAGCTTCCAGATTCCCAAGCTTGATACTCCCGATTGAGAAGTGATTGCACCAATTTGAGATTGTCAGATGACTTAGCAGAACTGGTGATGATGTCCTAATGGCCCCCTGCTGTGAGGAACAAGGGTAATTGTTTGTCAAGGGAGAAAACACATCTGTAACGCATCCTCTGCAAACCAAGCAGCCAAGTGGAAAGGAAGAGTGAAAAATATTGTAGTGTTGTCAGAGTGTAGCTGAGAGCCATAATATGACACAATGTTAACACATGAATAGAGTTTTCCATTAACAGTGACTGACTGGAGATGTCTTATTTTCTATGCATAATATTCCAAATAATTTTGTTTTATTACAAAATGTAAAAATAAGTATGTAAATATTATGTAATCAGAAAACTGTATAAAATATTATCCAGCTTTTCAAATCTTATATTAGGACTAAATATAGAATTCCATTTTTCAAATAGCTTTATTAAATAGTTTGGATTGAAAAGTTCTCGGTTAGTGGGTGATAGATATGCGTTACCGGGTTATCTTAATCTTTGCTCAAAATGTAGAGTTTATTAGGTTCATCAGTTTATACTTCGTAAGGTGTAGTTTCCCGTTGACTGTGCTTTATGTTTATTTTCATTTTCCCCATCTCCAGGATTCTGAAACTATTATACAGTATGTACAGTAGCATAGTTAATAAATCTTGCAAAATCAGGATTCAATCTTAGGTTTGATTTAGATTTAATGTACAACACCTGATATCATTGATCAACATGTTTGGGCAAAAATTCAGTTTGTTACAAATTTGGCCATGTTACGCTCAGGTGCAACATAGAACACATTATAACAGGTTAATACTTGTTGGTCAAATAAAAGAGCTCACATATAATTCCAATGTGTTGGATATGTGTGCATTTGACAACAGCGCACCCTGCCTATTATTATGTAGTTGTTCGTCTCAACTGATGATTCCAAATGTTGTGTGGTGAACTGTAATCCCGATTATAACAAGAGAGACCGTTATTTGACCCATCCAGAGATCACTTGTTAATTATCAGTGTCTCCTAGGATTTGTACAATCACCTGATTAATCCGGAGAACATTGGCTATTTATCAGCGCCTTCCAGCACCTTTTCATTAATAAAAGACACTGTTTCCCCAACACGGTCTCTCTTGTCATAATTGGGATTACAGTTCACCACACAACATTTGGAAACATCAGTTGAGACGAACAACTACATAATAATAGGCAGGGTGTGCTGTTGTCAATTGCACACATATCCAACACATTGGAATTATATGTGAGCTCTTTTATTTGACCACTTATCCCACGTGAGTTTAGGACCACTCACGACATATAGCTGCCCCTTTCTCTTTTTCTACATTATATATAACACGGCTTAGAGCGCTTGTTCTATAGTATTTACCAGGTTAATAGTTGTTGTCAGAAAGCATTCTACAACCTAGCCCTTCAGCTACAAAAGAAATTGGATTCCAATTTGTGCCAATGGTTGGTTTAAAAAAAAGTCAGAAACCATGATTTCTTTGATTATGTAAATCCTAGTGTCCCTTAATCACTGTCAGAATCTCACAGCAACTCCAAAACAGGAGGGGGGCTCTCTGGACAGAAGTCAAGATGGCAGTTGCAGCCAGCCCTGGACCTGATATGCATCTTCCATGCTCAAATAAAACTCTAGCAGGGGGGAAAAATGTGCATATGCACAGAACCCGGCTTCTAGGAACTGCATCAGCTGCAGTACCTGCTGTAGAAGCCAGATAAGGCTTATAGAAAGGCAGGGGTGTAGCTACCCATTGGAAATACACTATTCTAATCATTGTCTGGACCGGCAGCCCTAGGGAGAGAAAACACCCCCTTCCCCCTGAGATTTAAAGATATCTTGATAAGTGTTACTGATGTGCATACATTGTGAGTGAGGTGCGACTCAGCAACAACAATTAAAATGTATTCTCCTGATATAAAAGATACACTATATAAGAGGACTTTATTTGCATTTTATGTGAATGAGGTGTGTGAAAAGAAATACACCTTTGTCAGCCCTACATCTGTCATGAGATCATAAAGATACCTACAGTACATATGAGTGTATCCAGCCTCTGCTGAGTGAGTCTGGGTACACCCTATATGTTTTTTCCTACAGTATATCCTTGTTAACAGCAGAGCTTAACTTTCCCTATTTAGTGGTCATAGATGAGTTTTCTTCAAATATTTGTATCAATATACTCCTACGGGAATATACATTGTGTTTTATTTTTTCCTTTCATATGCACATTTGAGGAGAATTCCAAGATGAAGGCTCCATGAAAGGAACTAACAAGGGAAAAAATCCATAATAACTAAGGATAAGTATCTTTATATTTCCACTATTTACCCTAGTGCATCTACAGGTAGCGCCAATTCCCACACCTTCTTCCATATATTCTCTCTGGGGCCTATTTATGTTTACAAAACCAAGTGAAAAGTGAAATTTTCACATACTTTTGTAAAAAGTAAGTGTCAGGGTCATTCATCAGGTTCCGTAAAAGCATTTTTTTCTAAAGTTTGTGGTGTTACTGAACGCTATCCTGAGATAGAGTTCTGCCCCTGTTTACACGGCAGCCTGTGAAGATTTACATGCAAGCCACTGCAGATGGATCTATGAAGAGCTCCAAGGCACCGCAGACATGTGGCCTGGACTGACCGACAGCAGAAGACAGGTCAGCTGGGTTGAGAGAAGGGGGTGAGGGGGTTGGGGTGGACCAGACACCCGTGATGCTGTGGGGGTAATGGGGAGGGCGGACACCCGCGATTCCACTAGGGCGAGGTTGGACACCCATGGGGTGGAGGAGGATCGGACTCCTGCAGGGGGGAGTGCCGACCAGACATCCGCGGAGGGGAGATCGGACACCATAGGATGTGGGGTGGCTTTAAGGGTGAAATACAGCAGTGGATAGAGAGGGGAGAGACATGCAGCAGTGGGAAAATCCTTGTGGACACCTCAGCTGCAGGAGAAAAGTGTAACTTTTCTGAAAAGCTGACTCCACAAAAGGAGCAGTTTTTTGGAAGTGATACTTTTGTTAGGGAGGAAGATGAATGCCACCAAACATTTTTTAAACTCGCAGCGTGTTTAAAACATAATTATCACTAGTGATAATTATGTCATAAGGAATAGGCCCCTGTGAGCACCAATGTTATCAAGGCATCATTTTTAGGAAGTGAAGAAAATGATAAGAGAGAGAGAGAATTAAATAATGCAAAAACAGCAGAGAAATTAAGTCGGGAGGATACTGAACTGACCTTTCTGCAGCAGGTAACTTCCAGTGGCCGACACAGCAGGACAAAGTAACGGAGGAGACCAGAACCCAGGGGCGTTTCTAGAGAGGAGGGGGCCTGTGTGCAGTCTCCGACACGGGCCCCCTCCTCCATGCCTGGCGGCCGACAGCGCACTGAGCTGTGCACAGCCAGCGCTGGAGTTATAGACTCTGGGCACAAGAGTGTGCCCAGAGTCTATAGTGTATGCATAGGTCACCGGGAAAATGGCCACAGCGGCCATCTTCCCTGTACTGCGCATGCGCAAACGATGGGTAAAATGGCTGCCGTGGCCATTTTCCAGTCGTTTTACAGCGCTGGACCCCTGCGCCGATGTGGGACTCCAGAGAGTTAAGTAATATTATGAGTGCAGGGTGTGCGGTGCGGGGCCCCCATGGACCCAGGGGCCCGTGTTCTCCACACACCCTACACCCATTATAGATACACCTCTGCCAGGACCGCATGCCTTACTGTAGCTGGTCTAGATAGTAGGAATACAGGCCACTCTCACCACACTCAACTCTTTGCGCCAGGGCCAGTCACTAGAGTGTGACGTCTGGCCCACGGCAACTGCACTGTCGGGGAGGCGAAGGTAAGAGGAGGTGAGGATCTGGGAAGGGAAAAGAGGGGAGGAGGGTCGGATCATCCCCGATCTTTGCTACGGCCCTTGGCAGGTACTTTAATGAGTCAGTCTATCAATGCCACTGCGGGCACCCATTCTGTCAGTGATGCAGGGTGCCTGCAGTGCACCCTGCATCACAGCAGCAGCAGAGCAGCCAGCAGTTAAATGTATTTGTCTGTGGGCACCTCCGGGGCCCCTAGAATCTCAGGGCCTGGTGTGGCTGTGCCCCTATTCCCCCCTGTTGCCAGGTCGGCACAGATCTACAGCACATAATGCCTACCCTCCAACATGACCCCTTCCACCAGGTACAAAATGCTCTGACCCTGGACTTCCCACCTAATTTATGATTGCAGCCACATGTGGTGAAACACCTTCCTCATCTATTAACTAATTCAACACAGGTGCCAGCAATCATAAATTAGGTGAGAAGTCCAGGAGCAGAGAATTTTGTACCTGGCGGAAGGGGTCATGTTTGAGGGTAGGCATAATGTATCAAGATTTTCAGGAAATGGAGCAGGTTTGAATACTATGGACACTGCAGTTGATTGTGATACTGGATATGAAGAGTGGTTGTTTTAGGGTAGGTAGGTATTAATAAAAATATATTGTGTTTGTTATTATTGGTCCTTGAAAAGGTGAAGTTACCATATTTAGCAGACAGCTTAGGTACACAATGTAGTCAAGAGTTTGTTTTTGGAAAACACTGTCTCTGTGATTCATAAAAGTAGTTATTTGGATTAGAAGCTGATGGCATGTATCTGAGAGATAGATGGCTGTACACTCCGGTCACTGTTCATTCCTTTGTTGAAGGTCAATTTTCATGGCAGAAAGAAAACCTTGGACTGAAGAAGTGGGTGGCAAAAAAATTAAGTAGCATTTGGCAGAGTAAAAGCATTCTGTATCCCATATGGAATCAGAAAATATTTCATATTCTACAGTATTTGCTTCCCATATGTTGTAGAGACAACTGATTGCATTTGCTAGAGAGATAATGAATACTGCTTTTTATGAAGTCTACCTAAGAGACATTTTATTACTAAGAAACTTTCACTGTGCTGCATATGTTGTGTATGATGTATTTTCCATGCATATATCATAGATTGAAAGATACTTAGCAACTGTTCACAGGCAAACTACTAATAATAACATAATAAAATATAAAAAAAATTAATAAATCTATTCCGACTAAAAAGGAAAAATGAAAAAAGCATAAAGAATATGTAATGGAAATCTATGAGAATAAGGTCATACTGAGCAGAATATGAAACACATCTTAGGTTTGTTCCTGTAAAACACTATTATGGTTGTTAAAGTTTTCCTCTAAGGGGCCTATGTATCAAAGGTTGATGAGACATAAAGTTGTGAGAGAAAAAGTATTAACCGATCAGCTCCTAACTGTAATTTTTCAAACACAGCCTGTAATATGTAAGTTAGAAGCTGATTGGTAGGTGATTTATTATCTCACAATTTTATCTATCATCAAGCTTTGACACATAGGTCCCTAAATCCCCATTTATGAGGCAAACCAAATATGCAAACCAAAACCAAAAATGCCTTAGTTATGCCAAGCTGTTCCTAGGTGATCCGTCTAAGCACATATTACTGTACACATGGAAACTCCAATATTTGGAAACACCACCAAAAACTAGAAGTGTTGCTAGGTGTTTACAGTAGTAGAACAACCGAAAGAGATGCAAAAATGTAAACTCCAGCCTTCTACCATTTTATAACCACCTCTTTGAGGTGTCAATTCGTCATCACTTAATTTCTACAAAAGCAGATGAAAATTTAAATTTTCACCTACTTTTATAGAGAGTAAGGATCGGGGCCATTCATTATAAAGGTAATGTACAGTAGGAGATATATCCTTGATAAATCCTCTTTATTTTTCAGCCCTGAGATTTCCCACTGTCCCTTTTCCAATCCCTACACCCCTGACTGCTCCTTCCACTGTACACACTGGGACTTTGTGCCTGATTCAGAGCCCTCTTGGTCGCTCGCATAGCTGTGGGTGACCACCCTCAGCTATAGTAAGTGGCTATGATGATGGTCGCAATGGTCAAGACCATCACGACCATCGGGCTTGCGACTTAGGGTCTCGACTTAGGGTCTCTTTCATCGCAAGCCCCAGAGAGCTTTCGGCTCTAACAGAGCCGGAAGCTCTCCACTGACATCACTTGTCAGTGGGACCACCCCTAAACAGCAGACGTTCTCATGGAAACGCCTCCGTTTGGGCAGCCACCCTCCCGGCCCATCCACCAAAGGGGGCGAGCTGTCACTCAACATCGACAGCTCGCCCCCTTTGGTGCGAGACCAGGAGTGACGGAGTGCACGTCGCTAGCCGGGTCTTGCGCATGTGCACAACAGAGCTGGCTCCGTCGTGCGCATGCGCTGTGGGCCACCATCGACCTGGTTTTGAGCACTCAGCGCTTGCGACTGGGTCTGAATCAGGCCCTTTGTTTGCCTGTGTGAAATCCAGTTCATGCAAGCACACTGGAACTTTTGAGTCAGAATCAGCAGTCCTAAGTTTCACTGCTCCTTTCAGAACAGTGAAGGGGATTACAAAGACAGCTGATTTTTCGGATCAGCTGTCTCTGCAGCGGAGCAAAATCGAATTGCTCAGGTGAACTTGTATCCACCTCTGCTACTCGCAGAGAGTACTTAATTATCTAATTATCGCAGCGATAACTTAATTATCGGGGACTGTAACATAATGATTGAACCCCTCTGCTGTGATTTTTTTCCCCAAAAAATACACTGTTTAGCCTATTGTTTTGTTTAAAGGAAATATGAATGCGAGGACATGAACAAAACTAGAAACTCACTTCTCCACCATAACTTCCAATTAAAGGAATAGGATCAGATCAAACAACTTCTGCCTTAGACTTTGTGCACAATTACCTTTTTATGATGTGGAAACCACTATTTCTGCATAGCACAGATGCCTCTAAAAAAGCAGCCTGTACACCCCTCTGTATAACAGGTTACACAAGTGCAGCTTTTCTGTATTTGGCATCAAACGCCCTCACTCCACCCAACTCCTCAATTCAACTTCTATATCTCTGAATAAAATGCCAACTTTCTACGTACACATATGACGGCACCTAGCACCAGAAAGGATTTTCTTTATACTGTACTATACTGTACCTTAGCTTTCTTGCACTTCGGAAATGATTTCCTGACTAGTATTACAGATTTACTCACATCCAGATAACTGCAATAGACAGGAATTTTGAGAGAAACTTACAATAAAGTTATATTATAAACAACATGTGCAGATCGTAAAGATGTACTTCAATAGTAATATGGTATAACCAAGATCATAAAGCACTAGGTTAAAAAATTGTCAGCCATATGAAGAGACTCAAATACAAATATCAAATACAAGTATCGTGGAGGTACTATCGCAAACACTGCCCTGTTGTCACCATATCAGGGTGGCAGCATCAGATTAATAAGATTAATCTACTTAAAATTATGCTATATTTTAAATTAATAAAGTTTTTAAACATTTGCTTGTTTGTTTTTTTAAATAAATTCAGTCTGCACCTACTCAATTTCAGTTACCAGGAGGGTGTTATTATAGGGTTAGGAGGGAGTTCTGGGGAACTGGTTGCTGCTTTGTATACCCACAATGTACTTATCGGCTGAGAGGAGAATAGTAGACATACTGTATGTTTATAAAATCAAAACCTTGTACCTGTACCTGTATACAAATGCCATTCACCAAATACTGCTTTATTATTGGTAGCTGATAAAGCTGCTAAATTGTAATAACTAACAACACATTTCAAGTTCAGCTACTGGGTACACTCTTGTCAATATATTGTTTGTTTGATTGCTACTGTATATTGCGAGTGTATCAGTGGGTGTTTACACCAGTGTGTACCAATGATATGTGTACTCGTGCGGGTCGCTAGTGACATCGCCTGTTGAGCCTACTGCAGGGAAGGTGGGGGATGTCACTAATGATGCTGTGCTGCAGAATGCAGCATGACACATAACTCCCCCCCTTTGGACCCAGCATTGGCAAGTGTGTATGCCGGGTTCCCTTGCCAGTGATGTCGTACTGGGTACATGCTAAGTGTGTACCCAGCATAAGATCTGTGCTGTTTGCCATTTCCTTCACTGTATATATGTCTCTATTCAATTTCAGGTATAATACTGGGTCACTCACTGCTGCTGTGTAGATTTTTCTCTGAGAGATATTTCTTGTGCTTGGGTCCTTGTAACTGGGTCTCTGGTAACTATGTTTGTGTGGGAATTTTTGTCTGGGTTCCTTATGATTATGACTGATCTGGGGGTGCTTGGATCCATAATCTGTTAGCAGAGGTGTTAGTTATTTACCAGATCAAATCCTTTTCTTTCATAGGCTGTCAGTAGGCACACACTGGAAAGCTCTTTTTGGTAAAACTATTTATATAATAAACTGGTTTTGCTTAACAACAACATACAGACATGACAGGTATACACAGGGGCGCCGAGTGGGGGGTGGAGCGGGTACTAATTACCAGGGCCTGGGTTTGCTGAAGGGGCCAGGCAGGGGCCCGGGTCCAGCACCGCTCCCCCCCTCTTACATCACAGCAGCCCAGTACACGCTCCTGACTGCTGGGCTGCACTGGGAGACTGCTCGTGGCTGCTAAGAAGCAGCCACAGCAGTCTCCTATGCCTGTGGGGGGAGCGATCAAGCTGATCGCCCTGTGTGGTGTAGGGGTATGCTGCCCTTCATACACATAATTTTTACAGGGCTGCCCTGTGTGGTGTAGGGGTATGCTGCTCTTCATCCAAATTTTTTTTACAGGGGCTGCCCTGTGTGGTGTAGGGGTACGCTGCTCTTCATCCAAATTTTTTTTAAAGGGGCTGCCCTGTGTGGTGTAGGGGTATGCTGCTCTTCATCCAAATTTTTTTTACAGGAGCTGCCCTGTGTGGTGTAGGGGTATGCTGCCCTTCATCCATATTTTTTTTACAGGGGCTGCCCTGTGTGGTGTAGTGGTACGCTGTCCTTCATACAAATAATTTTTACAGGGGCTGCCCTGTGTGGTGTAGGGATACACAGCCCTTCATACAAATAATTTTTACAGGGGCTGCCCTGTGTGGTGTAGGGGTATGCTGCCATTCATGCAAATATTTTTTACAGGGGTGATTCACTCCATAAAAATAATGCACTCCATAAAAATAATGGAGGACAAAAATTTGGAGGATAAAATAGGAAAAGATCAAGAACCACTTCCTCCTAGTGCTGAAGCTGCTGCCACTAGTCATGACAGAGACAATGAAATGCCATCAACATCATCTGCCAAGGCCGATGCCCAATGTCATAATAGAGGCCATGTAAAATCCAAAAAACCAAAGTTCAGTAAAATGACCCAAAAAAATTAATTAATCGTCTGAGGAGAAACACAAACTTGCCAGTATGCCATTTACGACACAGAGTGGCAAGGAACGGCTAAGGCCCTGGCCTATGACTAGTGGTTCAGCTTCACATGACAATGGAAGCCCTCCACCTCCTGCTAGAAAAGTGAAAAGAGTTAAGCTGGTAAAAGCACAGCAAAGAACTGTGCATTCTAAGAAGGTGTCACAAATGCACAAGGAGATTCCAAGTGTGTCGACAGTTGCGATGCCTGACCTTCCCAACACTGGACAGGAAGAGGTGGCTCCTTCCACCATTTGCACGCCCTCTGCAAGTGCTGGAAGGAGCACCCACAGTCTAGCTGCTTATATTCAAATTGAAGATGTCACTGTTGAAGTACAACAGGATGATGATATTGGTGTAGCTGGCGCTGAGGTGGAAGTTGACGAGGAGGATTCTGATGGTGATGTGGTTTGTTTAAATAAGGCACTGGGGGAGACAGTTGCTGTCTGTGGGATGAAAAAGCCCATTGTCGTGCTTGGGCAGAAGACCAAAAAATCCACCTCTCCAGTCAGGAAGTATTTCTATCCATATCTGGACAACTGTCGTGCCATATGTAGCTTATGTGAAGGTGTAATAAGTAGGGGTAAGGACTTTAACCACCTAGGAACATCCTCACTTATACTTCACCTGCAGCGCATTCATAAAAAGTCACTGTCAAGTTCAGAAACTGTGGCTAAGACCATAAGCAGTCCAGGGACACCTAAATCCCTTTGTCCTGTTTTATCCAAGCACCTGCAAACCACTCCAGCAACTCCCTCCTCGTCAATTTCCTCCTCAAACAGGATCAGAAGTAGTCCTGCAGGCCATGTCACCGGCATGACTGACTCCTCTCTTATCTGGGATTCCTCCAGAGGATCCCTCATTGCTACGCTTACTACTGCTGCTGCAGCTGCTGGGAGTCGTTCATCATCCCAGAGAGGAAGTTGGAACACCACTACTTTTTTTTACTAAGCAATTGACCGTCCAACAGTCCTTTGTGAGGAGGATGAAGTACGACAGCAGTCATCCTGAAGCAAAGCGATAACTGAGGCCTTGACTGCTATGTTGGTGTTAGACGTGCATCCGGTATCTGCCGCTAGTGCAGTGGGATTTAGACAATTTATGGAGGTAGTGTGTCCCCGGTACCAAATTCCATCTAGATTCCACTTCACTAGGCAGGCGATACCGAGAATGTACAGAGATGTCAGAAAAAGTGTCCTAAAAAATGCGGCTGTACCCACTGTCCACTTAACCATGGACATGTGGACAAGTGGAACAGGGCAGACTAAGAACTATATGACTGTGACAATCCACTGGGTAGATGTATCGCCTTATGCAGCAACAAGAGCAGTGTCACCAGTAGCATCATCTCAGAAACGCCAGCTTGTTCCAAGGCAGGCTACACTGTGTATCACCAGTTTCAGTAGGAGACACACCATCGACAACCTCTTAGAGAAACTGAGGGAAATCATCACCTAATTACTTACCCCACCTAGACTCTCCTGGGGATTTGTGATATCTGACAATGCCAGCAATATTGAGCAGGCATTACATCTGGGCAAATTTCAGCATGTCCCATGTTTTGCTCACACAATAAATTTGGTGGTGCAGAATGTTTTGAAAATGACAGGGGCGTGCAGGAGATGCTTTGGGTGGCCCGAAAAATTTTGCCTCACTTTCACCATTCAGCGACTGTGTGCCAAAGACTGGAGCACCAGCAAACACTCTTGAACCTGCCCTGCCATCACCTAAAGCAAGAGGTTGTAACACGGTGGTACTAAACCCTCTATATGCTTCAGAGGATGGAGCAGCAGCTAAAGGATATTCAAGCCTATACATCCAAATATGACATAGGCAAAGGAGGGTATGCACCTGACTCAAGTGCAGTGGAGAATGATTTCCATGTTGCACAAGGTTCTCCATCCCTTCAAACTTGCGACACGTGAAGTCGGTTCAGACACTGCCAGCTTGAGTCAGATCATTCCCCTCCTTCACTTTCTCCTTTTGCAGAAGCAGCTGGAGAAAGTGAAGGAGGAGCTAAGATGAAGCGATTCCGCTTGGTATGTGGGACTTGTGGATGAAGCCCTTCATTTGCTTTGCCAGGATTTGCGGGTGGTCAATCTGTAGAAATCAGACCACTACATTTTGGGCACCGTGCTCGATCTTAGGTTTAAAGCCTACATGGCGTCTATCTTTCCAGTAGACACAAGCCTGCAGAGGTGCAAAGATCTGCTGGTGAAAACACTGTCAGCTGAAGTGGAACGTGACACCACAACAGCTCCTTCTTCATTTTCTAGCGTGAACTGGTCCAGCCAGGATACAACTTAGGTATCCTAACCAACTCACTGGCATTGATGCAGGGCAGGCAGGACCAAGTTTGGACATCTGGTATGGACTGAAGGACCTGCCAACAATTTCTGACATGTCTACTATCACTGCATATGATGTTTTCACCATTGAAAGAATGGTGGAGGATTACATCGGTGACAGCATCCAAGTAGGCATGTCAGACAGTACGTACCTGTACTGGCAGGAAAAAGAGCCAATTTGGAGGCCCCTGTACAAACTGGCTCTATTTGACCAAAGTTACCCCCCCTCCAGTGTCTACTCCAAAAGAGTTTTTAGTGCAGCCAGGAACCTTGTCAGCGAAAGGCATAGGAGGTTGCTTCCACAAAAAGTGGAGAAGATGATGTTGATCAAAATGAATGATCAATTCTTCTGGGAAGACCAGCCTCCAGAAAGTATAGAGGGACATATTTTGTGGGGGCCAAAACTAACCAATAATTTCAGCCACAGTCATGTGGCAGACCCTGGTGCTGAAATGATTGGTTTATTAAAGTGTTCATGTCCTGTTTATACAACACACGGGTGGGTGGGAGAGCCCAAGGACAATTCCATCTTGCACCACTTTTTTTTTCTTTGCATTATGTACTCTTTGGGGCCTAGTTTTTCAAACTGCCATCCTATCTGCCACTGCAGTGCCACTCCTAGATGGGCCACGTGTTTGTGCCCCCCACTTGTGTCGCTTAGCATAGTCATCCAGCTACCTTGGTGCAACCTTTTGGCCATTATTGTGAGGTGTGAGGTGTTCAGAATAGACTGGAAATAAGTGGAAATGAATGTTATTGAGGCTAATAATAGCATAGGAACAAAAAAAAAAACTAATTCTGTGGTTTTAGCTGTTTTTATGCATTTTTCCAAAAAATTACAGATCCAAAACCAAAACCCGGAAGCTTGGTTTTGGCAAAACCAATCCAGATCCAAAACATGAAGAAAGATCCAGATCCAAAACCAAAACACAAAAAGTGGCCAGTGCACACCCCTAACATTATTAACACCCCCATCCACACTTGCCAATTACCTGGTTTCTGGAGGCAGCCATGAGCACAGAGATGAGGGCTGGAGTGGTGTAGTCTGGAGGCAGAAAATGAATGAAGAATGGAGGAGGGTGAGAGATATGATAGGGGGAACCAGCCTGGAAAATAACTCAGCTCAGTCAGTGGTGGGCAGCTGTTGACCTGGAGCTGAAGAAGGATAGCACTGTAGCAGCAGTTTGACTTGCTGTGTAACCTGGCTGGCTCCACCCCCTGAAACTCCACCCCCTTCAGCCATGCTGCTGTGTGTATCTCAGAGAGTCCGGCCCAGGAGCACACCCTGCCTGTCTCCCGGCCCTGTCTGTGTACATGCGCACTGCACCTGTGGCCCCAAGCAGCAACATTGTGCCAGCCCAGGGGCCACCCTGCCCCCCAGCACAGCCTGCCACTGGTTGTAATATCTTAACACCCCTACGCAACAGATGAAGCTTAATCCATGAGACCCTTCTTTCTACATAGTCTCTGATGTCTCTCTCTAGCCAATGGTTTGGTGAGAAATCCATGATCATGTCCACTGGCAGTCTATGGTTTCTCTTCCTGCTGGTGGGGATGGTGCACTCTACACCATTATTAATTGTCTAGGGCTGGCGAGATGCAGCCAGATCATGTACTATATTCTTATATCCTGATTTCCTTATTCTGTCACACTCTTCACCTCCTAAATGGAGGAAGGTATTTAGATAAGTAATTAGAATAATTTTGATTATAAATTTTAGATGTTATTTAGCATTAAAAAGCATTAACAAGTGTTAGAGTTAAATCAAAATGGTGTCTGTATTGCCTGATTAAATTAATGAGGTTTGTTCAATATAATTGTCTGCAGTGACACAAGAGATGATGATGGGTTAACCACAATAAGAGCTGAGAAAGGGAAATGTGGATTTTAAAGACAATTTCATGAACCATGTCTTTGATGGCACCTTTCAATCTGGGACAAGACAAACATTAGCCTCAGTTCTTATTTGTTTTAAGTGAAGAACTAACATCAAATTATCTGTTGAATGTCACTCTAACCAAGTCAATTAATGTCACAAAGATCACCTGAACATCATCTGATTTTGCTTACGTATACTCTTAACCACCCACTTGACTATACATTGTTACTCCCTTTACTGTACATCATCCAATGAAATACTCTATATGTATTGTAATGTACTTGTGAACACTCATCTGAAATTATTCTAGTAATTATGTGTATACGATGTTCTGCAATTCTGTTCCTAAGGTAGAAATCTGATTAACTACTCAATGTAATTGCTCCATATCACTCTGAACAGAGAGGTAGAGATATCTCTTTAATAAACCCTTATATGTTTTACCACAAACAGACTGAGAATAGAATATTTACATTTATCAAATGCCTTACTTCATCTCACATCTACGGTATCTGGTTTGCAGCTGATTTCAATCTCATGTTCAGTGGCTGTCTTCCTGGTGTCTTCAGAGTTGGTGTTCTGTCTACTGTATATCCAGATCTGCTGGAATCATCACTTCATTTCTCAGTTCCTCAACAAATGTCACACTATTGCTTATTGTCATTGTTTTTGGTTTTAAAATTCTGTATCCTTTGGTAAATTTGGTGTACCCAACAAGAATCATTTCCACTGCATGGTCCTGCAGTTTACTGAAACTTTTTACGGGAATGTAGACAAATGCTTTACATCTGAAAATTCTAATATGTTTCATATTGGGTATCCTGACATGTCATAATCCACACAGAGTTTTCTCCAATTCTGTAGAGTAGTCTGTTCTGTAAATAAACATCTGTCATTGTGGCTTCACTTTTTCAGATAGTCCTGAATCTGCCAACATGCATCTGATCATTTTAGTAAAAGTTATTTTCTTTCTTTCAGCTACCCCATTCTGTTCTGGTGCGTAGGTATCTGTTTCCTCCTGGTGTGCACACTTTCAATGGGCCATACATGTCGCTTTTTATGAGATCATGTGATCTCGATGCTCTGCTCTCTCTTTGTTTTGTGATTGTTCTTCTTGTGGCTTTTGCTTTTATACAGCATTCACACCTCATGGTTATACAATATAAATGTAGCAACCTGCATTTACATTAATACTGCTGCAGTGGTCCACACTTAAAGGTCACCCATCCTCACTACTCATACAAAAGAAAAATATCAGGGTATTCCAAACAGCGCTGTATTTAACTTTCAGAAGAGTGATGATGTCAACAATGCACACATCTTTCCACGTTAGTGGGTATACTAAAATTCAGCTCTACATTAAGGGTGAATATAGGGAAAGTTCTTCTGAATCATACACAGTCTCTCTCAAGTACATACGTCCTTTCTCCAAGTAAAACTTAAAGAAGTGGGTTCTGTTGTTTCATGTACCTTAAATAAGAGAAGACAAACAGGTACACCAATATTGCATCACCATAAAATGTATTAAGGTGCTGACAAAAATGCACCACAAATCCTCATATAAAAGAGAGCAGTTTATATGGTATTAACAAAACCACACAACTCATACATACTGTAAATAATAAGTTCTAATAAGTTCTTCTGAATCATACACAGTCTCTCTCAAGTACATACGTCCTTTCTCCAAGTAAAACTTAAAGAAGTGGGTTCTGTTGTTTCATGTACCTTAAAAAAGAGAAGACAAACAGGTACACCAATATTGCATCACCATAAAATGTATTAAGGTGCTGACAAAAATGCACCACAAATCCTCATATAAAAGAGAGCAGTTTATATGGTATTAACAAAACCACACAACTCATACATACTGTAAATAATGGCACATATAGAAAAAGGCAAAACTGGATCCTTCCAATGTAGACCAATCTTAGGCAATCAAGGCAGAGTCATCGGCCACCACACCAAAGCATTTTGGAGTATCTCCTTCATGTCTCATATTTGTTGAATAGACTGATCCTTTGTTAGGCCTCTGTTTTGCAGTTCTTAAATGTTGTTTGGGTGTCTGTGTTCTTGTTGTCTGTGCCACACAGGAATACAGTCAGTGTGTCTATGTGTGCTTAATTTCACCTGTTGTGTTGCAGTCTCAAGACGATACAGGTGTTCTTCTGATTTGGCTGTGGCTAATACTTTTTTTCTATTCTGGATAATGCGCATGTTATCTTGGAATTTGATATTTAGTCCTTTAGCCACCAAACACCTTACAGACAATAGTCTGCCTTCCAGTCTGGGAAATTAATACATCTTTTAATGGTATTGGTAAAATACTGCTATTTCAATTGGAGCATATGAGCATACCATGCCTTATACATTATGCAGTGATATTGGTACCATCTGCAAAATACATTGATTTTTTAAGATTCATATAAAGTCCAGTAAAGAAATCTCTGTCACTTGTCATGTGACTTGTTGCTCCTGAATCTATATACCAACTATCAGTCAGATAAGTTGTTGTCGCTTTAAGTTCCACTCCACTTGCTTGTGCATATACATGTCAGTTTTAACTATCTGCTTGGACCCTTTCAAAGATAGTTTCTGCTGTTCTGATTTCCATATTGAGCATTTTTTGCTTTAAATGTCCAATTTTCTTACATCTAAAACCTGCTCTTGTTTCCTTATCATGCAGCTCGGTATCTGTAACTTTATGGGCTTTTTCTCTGTCACTGTCTATGTTATTTTGTGTAATTTATTTTCTGTGCTGATATTCATCTAGGAGTCTGTTTTTCATCAAATCCAGTGTGTGTTCTCCCTCAGGCCTTGTTTCCACTTTCCAGAGCATTTATCAGTGTACTGCGGGCCTGATTCATTACGGATCACAACTGCTATTGCGGCTGTGATTAAGCAAGCAGTCTGACTGTGAAAGTATGCTAATCCACTAAGATCGCTATGCTGTTGCAGCTCTACATAGGGACGCCCTCTTTACCTTACACACATCCATAATGTTTAGCAAGACTGTAAAACCACTGCTAACAATGAGTACAATCGCAGCCTCACACACACTTGCATAAGCTCTGACCTTACTCAGGAATTGCTAACCTCATCGCATTTCACTGACCACCTCCCTGTCAGCACCCACAAATGACATTTCCTGTCAATCACTCTGCGATGGGTCTACGTAGTCTCTGCGATTGCAGTCCCGATCACAGTGGCTAGTTCACGCATGCGCACTGTGATGCATATGCAGAACGCAACAATCAGCCGATTGAATGCATAATTGCAGTTGTGATCAGTAGTGAATCAGGCCCTGTGTGTGTCAGGTAAGCTGCATAGGGGTTGGCTACTACATTGTTGCATTTTATATCTTCTCCTATAGACCTGAGCTGTGCTACAATCTCCAGAAGCCTATTTATATGCTCTTGCACAGTCTTTGGTACAGTTTTCTTAGCAGGAATAATTTGTTCTTTAGTTCATGTAATCTCTGCAGTTTGTCCCACAAACCCATAGCAGTTTTCTCATGTATTACATGAATTAGCTGATCATCTTCAACTAATAAGCTTATGGTAGCACGTGCTTGTCTGTTTTTCTTGTCCCATTTCTGATTATTAATCTCTGGTCGGTCTGTAATTATGACTTCACACAAATCATCTTTAGACAACAGCATTTCAACTTTAAATTTCTATTCTATTCTTTAAAATTATCATTAGGCAACTTGGCTACAGCTAGCCTAAAGCTGGGTACATGTCATTCCATGTAATTTAATTGTTATATGATCCCCTCAATGGACAGGGCTGCCTAATATGTTGGCACTTTATAAAATAATAAAAAAAAAAAAAAAAAAATAATAATAATAATAATAATAATAATTCATAATAATAAAAAAATTCTGAAACATTTTTTAACTACAGATAGTGGGCCCAATTCTTCGATGTTGGATGAGTGGACTGATGTTTTCATCTGAATCACACATGCATCCTGACTGCGTTCGTACAGAGTTGTGGTACAAATTTACAGTAGCAGAAATGTATAGGGCATTCCTCAGTGGTGATTAGGAGGTAACAGGGGGTGGCTAAGCAGATGTTGCATTTTATGATAATGTCGGAGGTGTGCTGTTGATCATGGTTGCATTCAGAACTGTTCACATAGGCCATATTCAGATGGATAATCTGCACCTGTATTAGGGTTGGTGCAAGTTTTGATGGTGCATCTAAAGATTATATCTATCTATAACGTGCTTACTACAAAATTATATATTATAGTGCCCTTTATGCAAAATTATATATTAATGTGCCCTTTCTACTATATTTACAAAATTTGCTAGCTAGAATTGTATGCCTAAAATTAGAAATAAACTTCCATATCATGATTGTTTTTCTGGAATACTTTAGCATCCTCAGTCTTTTTATGCACATGCTTGATTATATTACCGCGGACTGAAGTAGTTCTCATAAATTGTCTCCAAGCTAATTACTAACAGTGTATTATTTTAACTATGAGTGTAGAGAAGAACCATATCTCTTGGGTTAAATATGATTTTCTTAAAATGACTCCCTGCTGTGTTACATTTTACACATCAGATTGAGACAAATGATAAACTTGTATTCATACTCCTATAGTATACTTTCTCAGAGGACAATCTATCTCTCTTAATTGTATTGCCCCCAATGTATTTGTGTTCAATGAGTAGATTAAAGATTCATCATTATTACATTGTATCTATGTTGTCCCTTGAATGCAGTCTCTGAATGCCAAATATACTCACTCACACCATTACGGATCATTATACTGTTATTTGAGTATTCTATTAAGAATAATAGTTCTGTCAGGCTAATTTGCTGTTCACTAAAATTGATTGACTCATAAGCTTAATAATTTTGAGTCTACTTGTTCTCTCATATAGTTTCTGACAGAATGTGCTACTATCTATAATTTCTGGATTTCATCCACTCTTCTGTATACAGATTGAACAGGGTACAAGAAATCAACGTAATTTCTTTAAGACTTTCAGACTAATATTTTACCAGTGACAGAGGATTGTGCATGGGGTGCGCCCTTACACAGCTCCAACCTGAATAATCGGTGAATAAACCAGGATCATCAGCAACCAATCCCGGACATGTATGTTGGAGCGGGGCAGTGAAGTCGGTGGGACCTACTTTGCTAGCGCTGGACATTTTTTTGCTGAAAATGCTTCTTAGTCACAATGAGATGCGACAAGTACACACCGGGAGACTGCACAATTGATTTGATGTGCAATACTTGTATATCTGTGTGCAACTGAGTCTCTGAATCTATATACGAAGTGCTACGATGCAGCAGCAGTGCACTGTGCTTTGTATAAAGACTCAGTCATACAAAAATGTATATGTGTTGTATACCAAATTAATCAGAACAGTCTCCTGGTGAGTCCTAATACTGTATGTTGCATTGCGACTAAGACACATTTCAACAAAAAAATATGCAAAAAAGACGTCTGGTGCTAGCAGAGTCGCACGGGACTTGGTGGCTCACTTGCACCAGGAATCTCGTGCCACGGTTCTTATTGAGGCCAGCTGTATGAGGACAGATCTGTACTAAGCATAACTGATTATGAAGAAATAGAAAAATATAAACAAATTACACTGTATACTTATTTTTGAAAGGAGTAACAAATATATGACAGATTAAAGATAGAGACATAAAACAAGTCTATTAATATCATATTAAGTGATAGAACATCTGGATAACAAGTTATCAAAAATGCAAACAAAGACCTCGATTCAGACCCTCTCGCTGAAGGGCATTTTTTTTTAAAGTCTGGCCTTCTGGCTGCTCGTTAAGCTGTGGGTGACCATCCACAGCTTTAGCTTGCGGCCAGGTGATGGTCGCGACCATCGGGGCTTGCGACAAGACACTTGTGGTAGAGTCTCAACTGCTGCAAGCCCCAGTGAGCTTCCAGTTCTAATACTGGCGGAAGCTCATCACTGACATCACTCGTGATGTTAGTGGGGCCACCCCCAAATGGCAGGCGTTCCTTGGGGAATGCCTCCGTTTGGCCACCCACCCCTCTCCCCAACCCGCCTACCAAACGGGGTGAGCTGTCAATCAACAGCTGGATTGGATGCGCCAGAGCGAGTGATTTCTCACTCGCTCCAGAGCTCGTGCACGCCATGCGTGCACACTACCCAGCCATCGACCTGCTTGCAAGTGGGTCTGAATCAGGCCCAAAGTGTATAACTTTATCAAGGTGAGTAAACCAGCAGATGAGGTAGACTGAAAAAGTGGTGGGGGAATGTGGAATAAATTGGAGAGTGGGTTGTGGAATAATAATAATAATAATAATAATAATAATAGTATAATTAAAGAGAGAGACGGAGAAGGCAGTAGGGATAAAGGGATAAACTGGAAATGAGAAGAGGTAAAGAGGAGTTGGAAAGGAAGAGGGCTGGTTTGAAGAGATGGAATGCCTAAAACAACAACTATCACTGGGTACCCGGAGTTGATAAAGCATAATGGGAACACTAGTTTGACATTTCTTGTTTAGTAAGGGGGGCGAGGGGTGTCATGGAGCTTCCAATTTGAGTTAGCTGGTATCTTGTCCCAGTTGGGGGTGCAATAGGTGCATGTCCACCAAATGGGATACAAAAAAATATATATATTTAAAAAAAAAAAAAAATTCTATAAATAATAACAATTAGAAAAAAATCATAGGTTGTCCCCCAGTAGGGTAATATATTGCAGGATGTAGGCAAAGTTCCTAATGCAACCTATTAGTGAAGAAGTTACAATTATGAATTAAAACAATATTACATGCTACATACATCATTTGGCTTAACTGGAGTGGTTTGATTGCCAGGGATTTTTGATACTATCTTATAGACTCTTAGGGGTAAATTTACTAAGATGGGAGTTCTATCAAGAAGTGATGTTGCCCATAGCAACCAATCAGATTCCAGGTATTATCTTCTAGAAGGTGCTAGATAAATGAGAAGTAGAATCTGATTATTGGCTATGGGCAACATCACTTCTTAATAGAACTCCCATCTTAGTAAATTTACCCCTCACAGACTACCACAGGAGACCATTTAAAAAAAGGACTTCTTTGAATGTGGATAAAACATAGAAAAATACAGAGCAACAATTGTAAACACCTTTATATTGTATGAAGTAGAGATATGCGCTGGCCTCCATGTTTTGGTTTTGGATCTGGATTTATCTTCATGTTTTGGTTTTGGCTTTTCAAAACCACCCTCAAGTGTTTTGGTTTTGGATCTGGGTTTAAAAAAAAATTATAAGTTTGTAACAACAGAAAAAATCATGTCATTTTTGTAATCCAAAACACAAAATTCGGTTTTAAAATCCAATTCCGAACTGGGGGAAGATCAGGACCACTACTTGAATCTGTCCGGATTTCCTCAGGAGATCAAAACCGCAACTTGTGTCTGTCTGGATTCATGAAATTAGGATTTCTGAAGAACCAACCAACACATCTCTAGTATGAAGCCACACACTTGCCATGATTGGCCTTTACCAATATGGACTCATCTGAGAACTATGCTATTATTCATATAAAAATGAGAAGTAATTTATAACATTTTCTAAAGAGAACAAGTGGGAGTGGTATAATTAACAACCAATCTTATGTAAGTTATGTTTTTATAGAATGTACTAGATAAATGATAGCTACAGTCTGATTGGTTGTTTTTGGCCACACCTCAACCTATCCTCTCAGAAGGCTTGATAAATCTCCCTAATGCACTTTTGGTGTAGAACAGAAAAATATTTTACCAACAATATTCCTCAGGCGCTCTAAGTTATCTAGACCTCAATAAAAAAAAAAATTAGAGAGAATCCATAGTGTAGTACATTTAAAATATTGTTCCTTGATGTATCATATAAAAATGACCCCCCTCTTATTCAGACTTGTACCATTAGGGATGGTCTACTATGCATAACATAAAGTAGACAAACCAGCATAGATAAAACCTTGTGGCTCTCCTCCAGAGGTGAGGTTTTCGTTCTTTTTAAGAAACACAGTCTCCAACATAGTGTAGGTGAAGAAAAACAATTCCAAAATAGTGTAATACTATTTATTTCCAAACACAAATTAAAACATAAATTTAAAATATATAATTAAAAAAGTGCGAGTGGGGAATGAATGGACCCTCACCAGATGAATTGGTCTACCCTTTTAGTAGACAACAGCACATAAGTCCAAACATCAGGCGTCCCTGGTAGTTGTCAAACGGACCTGCTGGGAAGTGTCCAGAAAAATCCCTACTCAGCTCCTCCACCAACGCGTCTCGATACGTCTGTATCTTTTTCAAGGTATGAGGAGACATTCTAACCTTCCAATATATACCCCGCCTAATAATCCTAACAATCAACCACTAAAAGCTATTGCCAGACATGGATCAACTTGCCAGACTAAAACCCATAGCCTCCCTCTGCTAACTCTCTGTCCACAGACCAGACTCGGAAAGCATACTTCCGGATGAGATGATCATCGGTCAACTTCACCTGAGATCACATTGCCCGGTCTGGTTTGTGGACAGAGATGTAGCGGAAGGAGCAGGATTTTAACAGGGAGGCTATGGGTTTTAGTCTGGCAAGTTGATCCATGTCTGGCAATTGGTTTTAGTGGTTGATTGTTAGGATCATTAAGCGAGGTATATATTGGAAGGTTAGCATGTCTCCTCATACCTTGAAAAAGATATAGACTTATCTAAACGTGTTGGTGGAGGAGCTGAGTAGGGATTTTTGTGGACACTTCCCAGCAGGTCCGTTTGACAACTACCAGGGACGCCAGATGTTTGGACTTATGCGCTGTTGTCTACTAAAAGGGTAGACCAATTCATCTGGTGAGGGTCCATTCATTCCCCACTTGCACTTGTTTTATTATATATTTTAAATTTATGTTTTAATTTGTGTTTGGAATTAAATAGTATTACACTATTTTGGAATTGTTTTTCTTCACATATACTACATTGGAGACTGTGTTTCTTAAAAAGAAAGGAAACCTCACCTCTGGAGGAGAGCCACAAGGTTTTATCTATGCTGGTTTGTCTACTTTATGTTATGCATAGTAGACCATCCCTAATGGTACAAGTCTGAATAAGAGGGGGGTCATTTTTATATGATACATCAGGGAACAATATTTTAAATGTACTACACTATGGATTCTCTCTTATTTATTTATTTATTTTTATTGAGGTTTAGATAACTTAGAGCGCCTTAGGAATATTGTTGGTAATATTTTTCTGTTTTAAATTTTCTGGTGGAGTGTGAGTGACACTTTCTTTTACCTTCAACCACGGGCTGCTATAGGGCGCATGTTACTATTGCCACTACATTCTGACTTTTGGTGTAGCCCAGCAATAGATGGTCCAAGTGTACTGGCATTACTGACAGGTGAATGCAAACAGTTATTGGCTGTGCTTAGGTACAGAAAAGAAGGACACTGCTCAGCCACTATTATATAAGGATATTTACTTGGTATACAGGAAAGAGTTGATACATACAGTATGAGCAGGATATGAGTACTATGATATAAGGAGATTTACTTAGCATATAGGATAGAGTTAATTCATATGAGCAGAAAAAGCAGGTAACCCATGTTTGTTGGCAGGTCTTGTTCCAAAAAAGTACTCTTGTCTTTTTTCAGAATGATAGAGGTGTACATGTTAGTAACCATAGTTCCAATCGGGGGAGGCTTGCATGCAGGAAGCTGTTGCCATCTTCTTCCTGGCTGACTGTTTTTAAGCAACTGGGATGCTGCTGCTGGGATCACTGAATTATAATTTTAGTGCTGCTTGGGTGGCTTACTTTGTAGGAGCATTCTGAATGCTTTTTAGGGGTTTCATGTCAAGCCAAATTCTGACTTTTGTGCTTTGTATTTCATATCTATCCTTATAATTTCCTGCTAATAGCTTTTGAGCCTGTGCCAATGTCCCCAATCTCTTCCTGTTAACTGTTTTTGAATCTGTTCCTGTCACCCTGACCTATACTATATGCCTGATAATTCTCTAATAACACTAGGACACATTACTGACCATTCTCTATATATTTTGATTTTGTACTAGGACACATTACCACCTATCCTCCCAACTAAATTTGATAAGGGGGCAGTTAAAGGGCTGTGACCTACAGGCCCCTGGCAATGGGGCTCATACCACCTTCTATCAGTTACAGATGAAGACCTGGGGTCCGTTAGACTCGACATTGCCTCAGCTGAACCTAATTTGACAAAAAAACTCAGTTTAACCAGTCTGCCATTTGACAGTCTCCCAGATAACAATTTTTATGCCCAACTGTTGCTTCCATTGAATTATGGCATATACTTTAATTGGATTTATGTATTTTATATGATTGTTTTATATTGTATACTCATTACAAAATATATTTTTATTAAGATAGCTGCCATATTTTATATATTTTTATAACACTGTTATTTCTTTTTTTCTAGTAAATGTCTATAGCATTTGAATAATTTTATCCTTATAATCATGTTAATTAATCAATTTAGCTGTCAGACTAAATAAAGCATATTCCTGCTCCCTGTTAGCATACCTGATGAAAGAATTATTATGTCCTACACATCATGATTATGCTGCACTGAACTGATCCACATGAGACATAACCCCACCCGAGTCTCGACATGAGGAAGACATTTTCTCTGCACTTAGACTCCACATTTGGATGTCTATTTGGGTCTCTAACTACATATAACACTGTTTGAAATTACTTTGAATAATTTACGTTGGTATTGACTTACTAATTGTAAGCATTCACATTATTGAATTAAAATATCAATGTATAGTTGCACAAAGTACAGTAGCACCTTTCGATAAACCTGATCTCAGGTCCAGTATAGATGGGTCTTGACTTAAACAAAGCAAAGGAATACCAGCTGCAAGTTATGTGGCTGATTATGTGTTAGAAGCATCTGTAGCAGCCTGCTTTGTGCATTATTCCAATGCGAGCATCCATTTCTGTACACTGAATATCCATCTGTTTCATGTAGAAGGCTGAGCCGTCCATTGTTTTTCCATCCACAGCTACAGCCATCATTATTATTAGTAAAATTACTTACATCTATTCAATCTTGGGTGCAAAAGATCCTTCAGTAACATGCATACTATCTCTGCCAACACTCTCCAAATGAGCACAAAAGTCAGCCTACACATTAATGACTCTGGTATGACACTCCAATGAGGTGAATCTATTCCATGTATCTGCACAGTATCAGCCCAGTTGTCTCCCAGGCACACCCATTTCACACAAAGAGAGATCTGTCAAAGGCCTCTTTCAATCTTAATTGGTGCGGCACATGCACAGTCTGCAATTGCTTTCAGTGGCACATGTGCCATTTGCTTATATCCACAAGTTCGATCTGCATTTGGACTTTCATCGGAGTCAGATTCAGTCCCTACAGCATATTGTCTGTTCACAATATGAAGTAAGTAAATGTGGTCATTTGTCCTCTGCCCTTTTATCCCAATCTGCTCAATAAGGGGCCTCAAAAGAATATGCAAACTTGCTAACAAAAATCTGTAAACATAATTACAGGCATCTAACATGGTACCCTCAATTCAGCTGTGCTAAAATCATAAAAGGTCCTTATGTTGCTCAACCCCTAGATATATTTTTATCACCTCCTGTTGTTGCTTGGCAGGTTCCGTCACTAAAATATCAGCTCTGTCACATAACACACAGTAATTTGCAGATGATCCTACTAACACAACCATTTTAGAAAACCTTTCTGTGTTTCAAAATGAAGTCCCTTAGTCTGAAAAAAAGTACTCATAGTACAGAGTCTGATTATATTCTACAGTCTCTTAACTTGTGGCCCACTACTCATTTATTCTTAAAGTGTGTATAGAAACAGGTTTTAAGTAGAGAAGAGTGGGTCCGGTTCTCAGAGAACCGGACCCACCCGAGCTTCCAGATCCAAGGTGAGAACCGAGCTAGGCTCAGGTTTTCCTGCATGACTCGGATCTCAAAAAGAGGCAAAATGTCATACTACCGCTGTCGGATTCTTGCGGGTTTTGGATTCTATAAAGGTCCCGGTGATCTGCGCCATTTTCACTGCGGATGTGGATGGTGAACTGAATAGACGTGTTGCTGTCACTGTCTGTGTCAGTGTGTTGACCAACTACTCCTGTTGGGGTCTGGGGCTGAAGACTGCTGCTGTGATGTCCATAAAGGGGCTGGGGCTGCAGTACATTAAGGGGGCTTCAGTGGGTACTGCAGCTGCTGCATCATTTGTCCAGTCAATCAAGGGGCTGCTGCTGCGTTATTATACATAAGGTCTGCTGTTGTTGTCCTGTCCATCAAGGGGCTAGGGCTGCAGTCAATAAAGTGGTGCTGTGTTGTTCAGGTGGGGTGTTCTGTCAATCAGGGGTGCTCTTCCCCAGTTTAAAAAAAATAAAGTGTTTTTTTTGTGCGTTAGCAACTTAAAGTAGCTGCACTATTATTGTTTGATGACACTGTCGGCCAGACCGCAGTTTATCGTCCACGTATTTGTGACTCTTAAGGTGGTCTGTCTGCATTTGGCAGGGGTGCTTTGTTGTCCATAAAGAAGGGGAGCTGTCTGTGTTGTTCATCAAGGGGCTGCTGTCTCATTCAGGGGTGCTCTTCCCCAGTGTTAGCAACTTAGCTGCACTATTATTGTATGGTGACACTGCCAGCCAGACTGCAGTTTTTTGTCCACATATTTGTGACTCTGCACTGCAGGTGGTCTGTCTGCACTCGGCAGGGGTGCTTTGTTATCCATCAAAAAGGAGTGCTGTCTGTGTTGTTCATCAAGGGGCTGCTGCCTCATTCAGAGGTGCTCTTCCTCAGTGTGAAAAAAATAAAAGTGAAATTAAATTAATAATATCAATATTAATCCACAATTTTTTTTTTTTCTTGCGCGTGTGTGTTAGCAACTTAGCTGCACTATTATTGTTTGGTGACACTGCCGGCCAAACTGCAGTTTATCGTCCACGTATTGTGACACTATTCGTAGCACAGTGTGTTATTCTTATTCATAAATAATTAATATTGTGACACTGTAAGTGGTAGCAGAGTCTAATTAACTTTTCACTTCTTTCCTCAATTGTGAATAAATGATTATGCTATACACTGACAACAAGACCACAACAAAGTGCTAAATAACATGCGTTATATATAAAACATAATGACACCACTGTAAGTGGTAGCGCAGTGTGTTATTCTTATTCATAAATAATTAATCTTGTGACACTCAGTGTTAGCGCAGTGTGTTATTCTTATTCATAAATAATTAATCTTGTGACAATAAGTGTTAGCACAGTGTGTTATTCTTATTCATAAATAATTAATCTTGTGACACTAAGGGGGATAAATTTACTAAGATTCCAGTTTGGTCAAGATTTGTTTTTTTTTATCTCAATTTGCATCTCCAAATCTCAGGTGATTTTCCCGTTTTTCATCTCTGAAATATACTAAGAAGTAAGTTTAGCTGAAAGTGAGTTTACCAATGGTGATGCAGATCGAGATATCAACCCCGAGTTGAAAGTTTAGATGGGATTGTGGAACTACAAGTGCCAACAGGCAGCCGGCACCCGTGCCTCCACTGCAAAATAAATAGTTAAACAAAGACAGTACACACACAACATATACAGTAAAAGTTTATTACATACACCTATCCCATTCACACATACAAAACAATGAAGTAATAAAAGCTTATCTCACAGTTTGTCCACCATTGTATCACAGGAAATACATTATCACCAGCCAGGGGGCCCATAAACACAGATATGGAAGTGGTCTTGGGCACATCTGCCCAGCTCGCCACTTTGTATATGTACAGTATATAGTTAGTTGATGCATATAGATGTTAATGTTAGATTGTGGTCTAATATGTCACAAGATAAGTTGTTACTGCAAATGGACAACCTACAGTAAATATGCTGATAACATTACTTTAATTGTGGCTCTTGGTTAATCCAAGTAATTCTAACAATGATGTCCCTAAGTACCGTATATAAAATAGCAGGGTAAGCACATGTTTTTCTGTCAAGGAATATTTTCTTTTACTGTAGCTTTGAGAATTGAATGACAAACTTGAGAATCTCCTCAAAGGGATACATTTAATGGTGGGATTGCAAAAAACCTGGGAGTTAAGTGTTTTTTATTATGGGTACATTTGTTGCAAAACCAACAGTCTAGAAGACCATGGAACACATTTCCAATTTTCTTACATATAATCAATAAAAAAATGACAGATTTATCAAGAAGCTGGCTTGAAAACCACAACAAAACTGCCTCCAATCCCACAGAAAGAATGAGTTGCCTAGGACATGAAAGATAAGTATAAAGAGCTGATATTTGAGTTAAGCTTCATAGCGGTCAATATAAAACATAATAATCCAACTCCGCTGCCCCAAGCAAATAGAGAAATCATTTTAAAAGTTTGAGTCTATGGCATGTGATGCAATCGCTACAGAGGCACCAGCAACAGTTTTTCTATTATCTTGAACAGTATCTAGAGTTAGTTTTAACAAAGAAAATCTTTAAAGAAAGTGACAATGATAAACATAGTTAGTTGTCATATTTTAATAAAATGTATTTTCAGGCAAATTGTTATTTTTCAGCAATCTAAATAATAAATGGATTGATGTATCCCGTCTCCATGATGATAACCAGGGTATGAGACTCCTCAGCGTAGCCCGATGTAGTAATGTAAGGATGACGGATGAAGATATGCAAACCTCAGTGTGGTTACAGCTGGGGATTGAGATGCTGGATCCTCACCTGACAGATCACTGCTTGTATGTAGAGGGGGAGGACTGGTTGTAAAGGAGAGAAGGGGCATAAGGCATGTAGACGCAGAGGACAGTATGTAAAGGAGAGAGAGGTGGGACTGGATATAGAGGTGGGAGGCGGAAAATAGCATGTAGAGGAGAGATGGGGAGGGCTAGCTGTAAAAGAGTGGATGTGGTTGTAGAGGAGAAAGTAGGGAGGACAGAATGCAGGAATAGAGAACAAACAAAAAAAACCTGTAGCACAAGCCACAATAGCTTCGACCTGATAAATGACAAGTCCAAAATACCAGATATAATAATAATAATTAGAGATTTGCACCGACCCCCATGTTTTGGTTTTGGATCTGGATCTCCCCTGGTTTTGAATCTGGATTGGTTTTGCCAAAACCTCACCTCGGTGTTTTGTTTTCATGTTTTGATTTTGGATCTGGATTTTTTCTTAAAAAATTAAAAAAAACAGCTAAAATCACATAAAATGGGCCTTTTTTTGGTCCTACAGTATTAATAACCTCAATAACATTTATTTCCACTCATTTCCACCTCACAGCTCACAATATTGATTTTTTTCATCTAGTTATAGGGCTAAAAGGTTGCATCCAGCTTGCTGGCTCAAAACTAGAGTTGAGGACTGTGCAAAGATGATGGTTGGGATACCCTTGAGGATTGAAGAATTGATAGTTGACAGTTGGTGCAGCCCCTGGCTGTAAAATTGATAATAAATTAATTAAAAAAACAATTCATTGGTACATTGGTACAGCCCCTGGCTGTAAAGTTGATAATAAATTAATTAAAAAACAATTCATTGGGTGCAGCCCCTCGCTGAATAATTAATATACAGAGAAATCCCTTGGTACAGCCGCTGGCTGTAAAATTGATAATAAATTAATTTAAAAACAAATCATTGGTTCCTAAACCAACCATAACATTAATTTAAAATGTCAGGCAGCAATACCCCAACCAGCACATAATGGAATGGAAAAAGGTGCAATATGGAATAGTCCTTGGGCCCTCCCACCCTTATGTTGCATATGAAACAGGACAGTTTAACAAACCAATCATTTCAGCGACAAGGACTGTCAATTGTGGCTGAAATGATTGGTTTGTTTGGACCTCCATAAAACAAGCTGCCAATGTGATATGGACATGGAAATTAAAATGGTCCCATACACAAACTGGCTTTACATTACTAGTTGTCGTCGTTCTCATCCTCGTCATCCCCATCAGTGTGAACATCCTCTTCTTCACACAATATTAATTCATCCCCGCTGGAATCCACCATAGGCACCTCTGTAATTTTTTCATGTAATTGTTGGTAGAGGTCTTCTTTGTGGAATTTGTCTTTCATTTTAATGAACATCATCTTTTCCACATTTTGAGGAAGTAACCTCCTATGCCAATCACTGACAAGGTTGCCAGCTGCACTGAAAACTCTTTCAGAGTACACACAGGAGGGCGGGCAACTTAAGTAATGCAAAGCCAGTTTGTGTATGGGACTCCAAATTGCCTCTTTTTCCTGCCAGTGCTGAAAGAGACTGTCTGACATGCCTATTAGGATGTTATCTCTGAAATAGTCCTCCACCTTTCTGTGAATAGAGACCGTATCACACATAGTCATGGTAGAAGACATGTCACTAGTAGGCAGTTCTCTCAGGCCTGACCAGATGTCATTTTTTGGTGAACGATCTGCATGACCAGTAGGGAAAATTGAGTCTTTTCCTGGGAGCTTTTCCTTCAGAAACTGAAGGAGGAGATGATGGCATTTCCCATGCGGTGCAGCTGACAATTTTTTTACCAACATCTCTGCACAGTTTTAGATTTTGTTCTGTTAGAAAAAAAACCCACAAGGTAAGACTTAAACCTAGGATCCAGAATGGTCACCAAAATATATTTTTCAGATTTTAATAGATTGACGACTCTTGGATCCTGGTGAAGTGAATCAAGGAATTGATCCACCAGTCCGACATACTTTGAGCAATTGCTCCATTTCACCTCCTCCTTCAGTTTCTCCAGCTGTTTTTGCAAAAGTCTGATGAGGGGAATGACCTGACTCAAGCTGGCAGTGTCTGGACTAACTTCATGTGTGGTAAGTTCAAAGGGTTTGAGAACCATGCACAACACATAAATTATTCTCCACTGCACTTGAGTAAGGTGCATTCCCCCACCATAGCCTATGTCATAGGCCATTGTATAGCCCTGGATGGCCTTTTGCTGTTCCTCCATCCTCTGAAGCATATAGAGGGTAGAATTCCACCGAGTTATTACCTCTTGCTTCAGCTGATGGCAGGGCAAATTTAACTGTACCTGCTGGTCATGCAATCTTCAACAAGCGTTTGGCGAATGTCTAAAATGTCTGGGTATTTTGCAGGCCATGGAGAGCACAACCCCTGTCACAACCCTGTCATTTTTTAAAAAATGTTGCACCACCAAATTAATTGTGTATGCAAAACATGGGACATTTTGGAATTTGCCCAGATGTAATGCTCTCACAACATTGTCCGAAATCACAAATCCCGAGGAAAGTCCAAGTGCGGTAAGACATTTAGCAATGATTTCCCTGAGTTTTTCTAAAAGGTTCTCAGTGGTATGCCTCTTAGTGAAACCAGTTATACAAAGAGTAGCCTGCCTCTGTATCAGCTGTTTTGGTAGATGTTGCTGCTGCTGTTGCTGTTGTAGGCAATACACCTACCCAGTGGGCTGTCACAGACATGTAATCCTTAGTTTGCCCTGTCCCACTTGTCCACATATCAGTGGTCAAGTGGACAGTGGGTACAATGCCATTTCTGAGGACATGAATAAGGTTTTTTTTTAATGTCCTTGTACAGTCTTGGAATTGCTGTTCTGGCGAAGTGGAATCTAGAAGGGATCTGGTAGTGAGGACACAGGAACTTAATTAACTGTTGAAAACCCACTGCCATAATGGTGGATACTGGATGCACATCTAATACCAGCATAGCTGTTATGGCATCAGTAATCTGCTGTGCAAATGGGTGATTGCTGTCATATTTGTCTGCCCTTGCAAACAATTGTTTAACAGTTAATTGTTTTTTGGAGGATACGCTACAAGTAGTCTTCCTCCTGGTCCCCTTCTGGAGATCCACTCACCGCAACAGCAGCAGCAACAGGCATAGTTATCAAGGATCCTTCTAAGGAATCACAGATAGGAGAGGAGTCAGTCATGCTTCTAATATAAACAATGGATGCAGCAACGCTACTCCCGATGACGAATGAGGATGTTGATGATGCAGGTGTTGGTGATGGAGATCGATGGTGCTTGGATCTCACAGAGAGGAAGCAGGTAGGTGACACTGGACTTGTTACATTTTGAGTTTTGGAACTTGGCAACTCACACTTTGATATTTGATGAATGCACTCCAAATGACGTAACAAGGAGGAGGTTCCTTGGTGGTTTAGGTCCCTCCCTCTACTCACTCTTGCTAGGCAATGGTTACAAATGGCGTGACAACTGTTGTCTGGATTGGGTTGGAAAATAATTACACTCATGAGAAGTGGATTTTTTTGTCTTTTGCCCTGGCATGACAGCAATGGGCTTTGGCTTTTTCAATCCACGGGCAACAGCTGTTACCTTACTTACACAAAGAACATCCTTGGCATCAACATCCTCATCACCAACATCTTTATCATCAACATTCTCATCAACCTTTGCGCCTTCAACTACCAAAATATCATCCTCTTCCATGTGCAATTCCACAGAAGCATCCTCAATAACTATGTCTACATATTTTCTGCAGTTTTGAAGCAGGGTCACAAGCACCAATAGTGTAGCCAAGGTGCAGTTACAAAATTCACACATGTGCAGTCGTGCACACACAAAAAAATATTAGACAAAAAAAAAAGACAATTGATTTTTATTTTTTTCAGCTCCAGAACTTGGGCCCAGAGCACCGATTGATCATGACTGGAGTTGGGCAGCACTAGGTTGCAACTTGCGTTGCTGGCTGGATTTTGTGCGGTTTAGCCTAACACGCACACACACAGACACTAAATGATTTAAAAAAAAGACAATTGATTTTTATTTTTTTCCACTCCAGAACTTGAGCCCAGAGCACCGATTGATTACATTTGGAGTTGGGCAGCACTAGGTTGCAACTTGCCTTGCTGGCTGGATCATGTGCGGTTAAGCCTAACATGAACACAAACAGGCAGTAAAAGATCAAAAAAAGACAATTGATTTTTATTTTTTTTCAGCTCGAGAACTTGAGCCCAAAGCACCAATTGATCACGAATTGAGTCGGACAGCACTAGGTTGCAACTTGCTTTGCTGGCTGGATCTTGTGCAGTTAAGACTAACACACGCGCACACACACACAGTAAAAGATAAAAAAAGACAATTGATTTATTTTTTTTCAGCTCCAGAACTTGAGCCCAGAGCATCCATTGATCATGATTAGAGTCAGGCAGCACTAGGTTGCAACTTGCATTGCTGGCTGGATCTTGTGTGGTTAAGCCTAACACTCACACACACACACAGACAGTAAAAGATAAAAAAAGACAATTAATTTTTATTTTTTTTCAGCTCCAGAATTTGAGCCCAGAACACCAATTGATCCTGACTGGAGTCGGGCAGCACTAGGTTGCAACTTGCGTTGCTGGCTGGATCTTGTGCGGTTAAGCCTAACATGCACGCACACACACAGACAGCAAAAGATCAAAAAAAAGATAATTGATTTTTTTTTAATCAGCTCCAGAACTGGGCCCAGAGCATCGATTAATCATGACTGGAGTTGGGCAGCACTAGGTTGCATTGCCGACTTGCTAGATCTTGTGCAGCTAAGCCTAACAGGCACAGACAATTATTAGAAAAAAAGACAATTGATTTTTATTTTTTTTCAGCTCCAGAACTTGGGCCCAGAGCACTGATTGCTCACAACTGGAGTCGGGCAGTACTAGGTTGCAACTTGCATTGCTGGCTGGATCTTGTGCGGTTAAGCTTAACACTCATGCACACACAGAAAAATATTACACAAAAAGACACTTTTATTGTTGTTTTTTTTTACATTTTTTTTTTTAGTCCAGAACTTGGGCACAGATGGACGCAGCAGAGCCCAGATGTATTCTGCACCAGCCCAGATGGACACAGCAGCACCAACCCAGGACACAGTAGACAGCACAGCACCACCAGCCCAGGACACAGCAGACAGCACCAGTCCAGAATGGATCAGCAGCTCCAGCCCAGGACACAGCAGACAGCACAGCACCACCAGCCCAGGACACAGCAGACAGCACCAGTCCAGAATGGATCAGCAGTGCACCAGCCCAGGACACAGCAGACAGCACAACACCAAACAACACCAGCACCTCTCCCAGCCCTACATTACCCATCCTCCTGTTCAGTCTCCAAAGCCAGAGTGAAATGACGTCTGCAGCGTGGTCCCTATATACTACATTGATCATAGAGACGTAAGCTCTCGAACCAAGAAGATTTCTGACTCTATGGTTTTACCTCGGATTTGAGATCCTAGTCAGGCGGGAAACCCTTAGCTTCCTTGGATCCGACTCGAATCTGCTAAATTCAGGTGGGTTCGGATCTCTGAAATCCGAACCCGCTTATCTCTAATAATAATAATAATAATAATAATAATAATAATGATAATAATAATAATTGGTTGGAGTGGCCAAACACAAAAAATGAAATTAAAATACAAAATAAGAGATGCCCACAGAATGCTCCTACAGGTGTAAATAACAAGGGAAGCAGCCATCTTAAGTGTACTACATAGGTTACAATGGGTTGGAAAAATAAAACATGGAGCTATAATTACACTTTGGGGAGATGCAATGTATGAAATATAGATGACTAGCTAATCACAATACCAATACTTCCACATATTGTTTTCCTACCCATGAAAGTACTTGGTGATGCCGCCATCTTGAGTGAGATGGGTGTAATAAGCAGCAGCTCTTTATCTCTGGCCGGGGGGGGCTCTGTAATTGTGATCTTGTGCAGGATTGCAATTCCATTCATGCGCACAAATTAGCCAACTGGCTGGCTTCCAGGGACTGCATCTGCTGCAGCCCATAGAAACTGGTAAGGCTGCCATAATTGCAGGGGAGGAGCTTCCTATGGGAAGCGCTCTCTGCTATCGCAGTCTGGACTAGCATTGCCAGTGGGAGAAATCACCTCCTCATGGGATAGCCTGTTCAACTGTGATTAGCTTGGAGCACTTCCAATGAGAAGTCACTGCCACTGCTCAGCAGTCCTGCCTGTGGCAGATTTTACTGGGAAGGTCTGCAGCATGGCACTTGCGTGCACTGCTGCATGGCCTCTGGTGGAGCAAATAAAACTTTACAATTGCTCCTGCAATGCGTTTCAGATCACAAGGGATCCTTCCTCAGGCAAAGCAAGGATCCCTGAGGAAGGATCCCTAGTGATCCAAAACGCATTGCAGGAGGTGACAATTTTGTGGACCAGGAAGAACGTTTTGGGACCCAGCCAACTTTGGACTATTAAGCTTTCTGTGGTGGTGCTGAGCTACTGAGGCCCGGGACCTATTGCTAATACCTAGCACCAGCCCACCACAGCACCTTACCTTGGTGAGAGGCTGTTATTTGGAACCCTATTCCTCATTACACTTTATATTAGATGTTTTTTTAAACTGCTTTTATTATTTTCTTTTTGAGTGTGAAATAAATGGTATCATATTTTGAACGTTATTGGGTAAATTATAAGTATTCTGATTCTAAAGTTTTTTTTTACAATAAGCGCTATCCAAGACACGTGTGTTTGTTAGATTTCCAGTCTCAAGTTGGTATTATTTCATTTTTAGTGCTCTTTGCAGCTGCAGGATTGTTAATTTGCGCAAAGAAGTCAAACTCATTTTTTAAACACTTGGTTGCTGACGCCCTGCTGCTTTTGAGTAGTATGATCGCTATTGCAACAATGTTTATAAACTATGTCCTTGTCCTGCATTGTTTTATACTGTAAGTTGCTGTATTCTTGTTTGCTCGTTTGTTTATGTACTATGTGAGGTGCTGCAGAACCCTTGTGGCACCATATAAATAAAGGATAATAATAATAATATTAATAATAAAGCACATCTTGGATCTCTTTGACTTTGTTCTGTAAGGACTTGATTTCCAATTCTTTTGATAATGATAGGGTCATATTTGGTTAACTTGGTGAACTATTCCTCATTGCAGCTGAAATGATTTGTTGCGCCTGAATCAGTATACCGACAATATTTTCTGTGGCTATCTTTAACACTCAGGGCTGAGTCATCTTTGTTTCTTACTTTGCATAGGATTCACATTATTTTGTCTGCACATACTTGCTTTGTGACCATTATTGTGGCAATTATACTGTAACACAAATTAAAATTTTCTGAATTTTTTACTCTTTGTATGTAATACAGTTGTCTCAGCATTCAAACCACATGGCACAGGTTTTTGAAACTGTAATACTGTAACTTTGCTCTGACTGTGTTTTTTGTTGACTTTGGTGTTTTTGCCTCACGCCATAACCAGGAAGGCAAACTCAGGCATCAAGTTCTGTAGGTTTGCTGTAGCAATCTCCTCATAAAACACTAGCACTCTAACAGTTGCTGATGCATTAATTCAACTTAGTGTTATATAATACACATCTTAAATGTATCCTCCTCATAAGACCTACATCTTGATATGCTGCTTGCAGTGCTGTCCACATGTCTTTTGCTGGCTTTTTCCCATGTATTATAGAGTACACATGTTTCTCTACACTTAAGCCTATGGTCCCCATGGCTCTCTCTACATCATCTGAGCATGAATATTGAACTGGTTCTACAGTGACCTTCCACAACCTTTCATACTTTAATTGCATTTTTTTTCAGCAAACTTTCAGGTTATATCATTTCTGAACCTTTTAGCTTGATAACCCCCATTATGGTTGTAGATCCTGTATTTTTGCTTCTTACAAGCATAACTGTGCAGCTTCTGTACTTTAATCAGCTTCACTGCTGCTATACTGCGCTGGAAACACTCTGTGCTGTCTTCACTCTGTGCTTCTTATGCAGTCTGCACTACACATGTGCATAAGATGTCATCTGTATGCTGCCCTGGGCATCTCTATTAGTTTGTATTTTTAAGTATCTGGACGCCTAGGCCCATAACTTGTTGGCACATACCAGTGGATGTCGGTGGGCATCTCAGTGCACAAGACATTAGCTACATCATTAGCATATTTTTGCAAGTCAGTTGCATATAAAATCACAATTGACACTGAATTTTTGTCCATTTCTGAACCAGATCCATAATCACTTTAGCTTTAAATGCAAGCCAAATAAAACAGGTTGAAGTAATTCAGTCTAGAAATAAAAATGTAAAATCCTCCATCGTCATGCAATAATCCAATGTAGTAAAATAATGTTATACAAATGGGCTAATTAACTTCCATTTGCCCGGTATGATGGCTTTTGTAGCATTAAAATGTTTTAGGAGGGATTTTAATACTTAGAGAAAGGTGTATCTGTAATATTTAAAATCCATAATTCAGTGCTAATTTGTATATTTTATCTTAAAATACCTTTTATATACCTCTGTCCAAAATTCTGACCTTGCATGGCATTCCATCTGGTATGTAGATAATTAACTGCTGCTTGATTACCTTGCTAGCATGTATTTTGTAGACTTGTAAGTATTTTACTAAAGACTTTAGGGCTTGATTCGGAGTAGTATGCAAACCTGTGGTTCGCGTAGCACTTCGATTGTGAGAGACCTGCGCATGCGCAAGATCTGTACTGCACATGCGTAGGATCTGTACTGTGCAGGTCTCCCTTTGCGAGATCTCTCACAGTTCCCCCAAGCTTTGGGGGCAGGGAGTTGGAAGGTCCAGCTTCCGTTACCAGAAATGGGAGTGTTTCTGGGAGTGCCGAGACCAGACTTACTGGCCTCAGCACTGGAGCTGTGAGGGGCAATGTGAGTAACCTCAGAGGTACTCAGATTGCTGATGGTCTCACAGGAGATCCGATGCTGCATCTTAGGATGCATTACTCAGATCTGTGATGCAGTCAGTAGACGTCTATTATACCAATCGCCTCCTGCTACATTTGCATATGAGTTGTACGGTATTGCAAAGACTCTTTCCTGTGGTTGTGCGATAATGTACAACTCTGAATCAGGCCTTTAGTTTTTACTTGCCATGATTTCAAATTGTTTTTCTATTACTGTTATACTTTTATGAAAACGGGTGTATAACTCAAAATGTTTGTTCACTGCAATTCTTCTGTCGACCTTCCCAGATCTATGCTCCAGACATTAGTGAATTTAGGTAGGAACCAGTGGTGGCTCCAGAGGTGGGGCTGCAGCACAGTCCAACATTCAAATAGGGGAGCCACACCAACTGCCTTTCCAAATGATTCCAAACATCGTCGGCCGGGACATACTGGCAGTTTGGTGTGCCTCCCTATTTGAACTGTGGACTGCGCTCAGCCCCACCTCTGGAGCCGCCACTGGTAGGGAGGCAACAACATTTTGGAATGCTATTTTTTATATAGTAGGTGGTGCTAAAGCAGTCACATGACTGTAGCAGAAACAAATTGAAACACAACAGGATGCAACACAACAGGATGTTCCAACACCTTGACATCCTGCATTTGATCCTCTTCAAGTTTTAATTTTTGTTTTTGAAGGAAGTGTCAAAAAAGAGGAGCCTAATTTTATATGCCTAGGACTTGCTGTCTAAGCTTCAGGCGATGCAAACACTGCTATTACTAGGGAGTAAAAGCTCTGCATAATTAACAAACATCATCAGCATTACAGTTCTGGTGGAATGTAGCAAGTTCATTGCCTGAAGGCTGCTTTCATCCTAGTAAGTCTGTTTATCCTGTCCAAGATTAGATTTGTTTAATTATTATGAAAAACACTGCTAAAAATCTTGCAGCCTAATTATGCAAATGTTCCTAAATGTTCACAAAAGTAATTTATTTATTTGGAGATAAATGAATCTGTTTTGTCATAAAACAGATTGTAGCCCTGGCAGTGTACAAGCTGGGGTTGTTCACCCTAAAGCAAATAATAAAACTTCATACACAAACACCAGTGTTATCCCTGGGTTACAGAATTTAGTTACACATAAACACCTCTAACACATTTTATTGCTATATTTTTACTAAAAGATAGTGATAAGAGGTAGACATTTCTTTCTGGTTATAAGATGTGCAATCTTTGCTACGTAAATATGGATTCTCAGAAGGAACATTTAGTTGACAGTGGAAACAACAGTATACAGCTAAATGGATCCTACAAGACCTATTATGGTGCACCTGGTTTATGCCTGAGATTAGTTATAATATGCAGTCTCTAAAGATAAAATAGAGAGCAAATCTAAAAAAATCCACATCTTTATACACATATTTTTATCAGTTTCCTCACAAATTTATATTTACTAGTTTTATGTATTATTTGACACAAGATGTATACTGATTTACTGTCCTCAAATACAATATTCTTCCTATGCTCACAATATTTAGTTTTATTATAACGCTAATGAAACATACAGCAAGTTTGGGCTGTTATGCTGTTTGGTGCAAACAATAAGAGTAAGGATCACACTACTGGCTACATTCAGTCTCAAACGCAGGATTTTGAAAGGAGGGTTTACAAATCCTTGGTTACTGAACCAATGAAAAAACTTCTAGCCACAAATAAATAGATAGACAGACAGATTGTGAAGTTACCTCCAATTATCCAGTGCCTGGGTTATATTTGTTCAGATTGACAGATAGAAACAGAGTACACAAGATTTAGGACCACTACAGTAAAATATACCACACATCCTTTGATGGGGTGCACGCACACTGACTGACATAGACACACAGACAGACACACAGACAGACACACAGACAGACACACACACCTCTATCACTAAAAAATATGAATGTAGCAGGCAAAAAAATACAACCAGCATGATTTATTAAAGACCCCCCTCCTCCCAGTAGTGGTCCACTCTTTGCAGTGCGCCCAGTAGTATGCCTTATATAGTGCCCCCAGTAGTGATCCCCCCCATGCAGTGCCTCCAGTATGGTTCCTTATATAGTTCCCCCAGTAGTAGTCCCCATTTGCAGTGCCCCCAGTAGTGCCCCTTATATAGTGCCCCAAGTAGTAGTCCACCCTTTGTTTGTGCTCCTAGTAGTGCCCCCAGTAGTAGTCTCCCTTTGAAGTGCACCCAGTAGTGCCCCTTATATAGAGCCCCCAGTAGTAGTCCACCTTTTGCAGTGCCCCAGTAGTGCCCCTTATATAGTGCCCCAGTAGTAGTCCCCCCTTTGCTGTGCCCCAGTAGTGCCCCTTGTATAGTGCACCCAGTAGTAGTCCCCCTATGCAGTGCCCCCAGTAGTAGTCCCACATGCCATGCCCCCAGTAGTGTCCCTTATATAGTGCCCCCCATAGTAGTCCCCCCTATGCAGTGCCCCCAGTAGTGCCCCTTATATAGTGCCCCTTATGAAGTGCCCCCAGTAGTAGTCCCCCCAGTAGTAGTCCCCCCAGTATTGCTCCTTATATAGTCCCCCCTATGCAGTGCCCCCAGTAGTGCCCCTTATATAGTGCCCCTTATGAAGTGCCCCCAGTAGTAGTCCCCCCAGTAGTAGTCCCCCCAGTATTGCTCCTTATATAGTGCCCCAGTAGTAGTCCCCCCCAGTAGTGCCCCTTATATAGTGTCCCAAGTAGTAGTTCCCCTATTCAGTGCCCCCAGAATGGACCACCCCCTATATTCAGTGCCTCCAGTAGCAACCCCCCATGCAGTGCCCCCAGTAGCAGCCACCCTCTCTATACAGTGCCACCAGTAGCAGCCTCCCCCCTATACAGCAGCCACCCTCTCTATACAGTGCCCCTAGTAATGCCCCCCCTATGCAGTGTCAGTTCCCGTGCCCCTTACGTGTACACACACATACAAAAAACCACAATTTACATGAATCTCCGCTCCTGCTGCGACTGCCTCTGTCCACTCCTCCCGGCCCACTCTGCACTATGGGAGAGACATCATGATGTCTCTCCCATCCATTCCTGGTGGGGCGAGCCAGAAGGCAGAGCTCATGAGTGATCTCCAGCCGGCTCCCTCCATGGATGCAGCAGCCAGTGAGAGTCTGTCTGACTCTCATTGGATGCTAAAATAAACACACCGCTGCCAGGTAGTTCGAGCGTACTACCCTGTGCCAGCGGAGGTGTGTTTGTTAGTACGTAGTGAAGACCACACTCACTGCAGTCCACACTACACTTAGTGATCGGTAAGCAGGGGGGTTTCTGGGTACTCAGAAACCTCCCCTTCGTGTGTGCCTGACATTGGTTTAAATTTGGCCCTTCTATGTTAGAACAATGGAAATATAGTTACATTTTACAATATGATTAATAATAATCATTTCATTTTCATCAAATTGATTTTTATCCTTTATACGTACTTTGATCATCCTTTGGCTAGTCTGTCAATGCTATCTCTCTAGTAACAAAGCCTGTTACACGCAGAACTAGGACAGAAGGCCCAAAATTACTTATGGCGGGCAAATGCTGATGCAGGGCGACTGTGCAGGAGCACTGGAGAGGGTGCTTCTCTAGGCAGCACACAGTGCCACCGGGTAGTGACTGTGCTGCCCCCTTGGCCTTGCACCCTGCATGGTGACACAGGTCACACATTCCTCACACACCCAACATTATGGACCTGATGGGGATGCTGGCTAAAACCACGGGTGTGTTAGACTACATGTCCATGTCCTAGGTAGCGCCAATCTTGGTTAATAGAACAAATTCCTACTACCAAAGTGAAATCATGACAACAATTAGAGATGTGCGCAGACCCTCGTTTTTTGGTTCTAAATCATCGTTGAGTTATGGTTTGATTTTCTTTAAAAATTTATAAAAACAGTTAAAATCATGTAACTTGGACCTATTTTTGTTCCTATAGTATTATTAACATCAATAACATTAATATCCAGTAATTTCCAGTCAATTTCGACCAGGACCTGAGGGAGGAACTCAGATGCTATTAAAAAAAACGTAAGATCCGGTTTATAAATTTCAGTTCCCGAACTTGGCGATAAGACCTGAGTCTATTTATTTATTTTATAAACAAATAAGGAGCAAAAATTGTGCAGTACAGGTTAAAACATAAATTATTAGAAACAAGAGGATGCATTCACATTTGGCTAAATAAAAGAGCTCTAGTATATGTGGAGTGAGATGAACCTCTGATACACCACTTCAATCAAGTTTCCAGGCTGTCTGTTTAATCAGGAAACAGGCTGGCAGTCTGGGAAATGTGCATTGGGGGCAGTGAACAGGTCATTTGTCAGCATAGAATGAGGATATTGCCAACGGAATATTGTGGGTGGAAATCAGATTCTAAAGCAGTTAGTAGGTTGTTTACATAGAACAAGTGAGTCAGTTGAATACTAGAAATTCTAACAGTTCTAAAGGAATTAGATTTCTGAAACAGTTTAGTTCAAATTATACTGCATGCCATTGAAATAGTAGTGATTAGATCAGTAATAGGCAACTGGATACACATCAGGGGCTGCATTGGGCAGCCCTCTAACTTTCAAAAGGGCCACACATTACACTTAATCGCAGTAAGAAGTTAAATCAATATATTTTAATGCATTTAACCACTTTACTGACAATTTGTTTTCTAAAAACCGCTCAGAAATTGTTGTTTTTTTTTAATGTGGGAATTAGGTGAAGAACATCCATTTCAAAATATCTAAAATTATTTCATTCAAATATTTTTTATTTTTAATATTTGTAAATAGAAATAGGTTATCAAACATTAGAACATCGGATCACCACCATAAAAAAATTGGGAACATCAGAAACATCGGGACCATTGCGACTTTCCTTTTCCCAGTGGCTTCAGCCACCAAGTACACTCTAGGGGGTGGGGGGCATCAATTGACTTTTCCCCAGTGACTACAAATCTCTTCAGTCGCTGAGTGGGGGGTCCTGCTGTGCTGAACGATCAGCAGTGATTAGCAGTGGTCGCAAAGGATGTGACCATGCCAAGCAAGTGGTTAAAGAGACAACTAATAGGGCCCATACACCTACATGATCAGTTTCCGATCCGTTTTACTTCCGATTACCTTGCAGTTCAGTCGGCACATTTTTTTTTTCTCTTTGCACAGGATTAGTCGTATGATCGATCCTGTGCCTCACGCGCTCATTAGGATCGCATGAAAAATAAAATATCACATTCTGAACATGATACAATGGAACATATGTGCTGCACACATAAGATACGATTGAAGGACCCACGAGAGCATGCATCGGATGAAAAAATGCACGATTTCAATAAGACTGAACGTACGTTGAGTTGAAAATCGTGTGATCGTCTAGAAATCGCGTAAATGTATGGGGGCCTTAACTTTAATAAACATACCAGCAGGAATTTTAAACAAGCTATACAAGGTGTAACAAGCAAATATGATAACAGTGCAGAAAGAAGCTTGGAGCAATAAGTGAAGGCTTGAGGTCTGCATGTGGCTCTAGGGCATATCACTGGATTAGATTATGTTTTAATTAGGACAGAAAGCTGCTATGGAAAGAAACAACAGTTAAATAGACTGGTTGAAGTTTCTATTAAAAAGAGGGTTGGAACACAGTCAAGTTGAGAGAGAACAAGGTCAAAGACAGAGAAAGAATAAAATAATGTAACAATATCCACGACAGGAACATTAGTACAGATGGTGATGTAAGCTTCTGAGGACAAGTATGTGAGTATAAAAGCTGTTTTTTTTTATTGGGTCACACTTTAAACAAATGTGGTTGAACATATCGGAATATCCGTATTTTGGAATATTTGCATACCATAATGAAATATCTTGAGAATGGGACCCAAATCTAAACACAGTAAGCATTTATGTTTCATATACACCTTATACATACAGCCTGCAGGTAATCTTATACAATATTTTTGATACTTTTGTGCCTTAAAAAAGTCTGTGGACATTGAACCATCAAAATTCAAAGGTTTCATTATCACAGTCATGCTCCAAAAATTCAGTATTTCGGAATAATTGGATATGGGAGACTCAACCTGTAATAAGCTGATTGTTTGCTATGGGCAAATTCTTCACTGTATCTCTGTAAAAGGTTGATATGTCTCCTTTGATGGAGATAGTAAGCCTAGAAACTAAGAAATACATCTTGGTGATTAACCCTGACAAGTTAGACAATCTTCAAAAGCCTGACAACATGGTTACCAAGTTATAGAAAAAGTGGATGAAAAATACATGAAAAACCCCTTTGGAGAGTAGAGCTGAGAGAGAAATTATAACCAGTCTGGGTCAATGGACCAAGATCCGAGTCTACCATCTTTGTAGTGGTACAGCCTTCAAATCAACACCTCTTGAAGTTAAGTGAATATGCAAGAACAGCTTCTAATGATGCAAAAGAGTCTGTAAGATGCAATTTATACAGTGCCTAAGAAAATATATTCACACTAAACAGCGAAGGACAGTGAAAACAGGTCAAGTTGTACTCAGTTTGTTATGGAAGAATGGTCTCAAGGTTATGACTGGTATTGAAGATTTGGATTAGATATTAATAGTATAGTAGACTACAGAACTACAGAAGTTACCACATTTTCTGGTGCATCAATCAAGTGGAAGACAGCAGAATTACCAACTCATATCGAGAAAATTTTGTATCCACAGTTAAAAAAGTTGGAAGAAATGACAGGGATGTCACACAGAGGGCAAAGGAAATCCAACGGAGTTTGTAAAATAAATCCAGCTTTCTATGCTCACATGAAACACTTGGACATTTTAAAGAGACAAAAGGGTATTCTGATACAGGGCAATGAGTTAAGGATTGAGGGCCTGATTCAGACTTGGGAATAGAGAGAGATATCTCTCTCAACTGATCATCTTGGCGAAACCATGCTGCACTGCAAGTGGGGCAGATTTAAAATGTGCAGAGACATTTAGATTTGGGAGGAGTGTTTCCAAACTGACATCTAAATTGTAGAGTAATAATAATAATATAATAATAATAATAATAATAATAATAATAATAATAATAATAATAAAGGACTCAAAGTGCTTTACATTTACAGTACAAAATACAAAATAAGCTTAAACAAGGGACATTAGTGAAATGCTTGAGTGAATAGGTGAGTATTGAGTCTATTTTTGAAGGATTCTAGAGTGGAGGCCTCTCAAACTGTGCGGGGAAGTGAGTTCCATAAGGTTGGAGACACAAAACTGAAAGCTCGACCCCCAGACGAATTCCGTGAGATTCTAGGTACTGTTAATAGTCCTTCATCAATGGATCGCAGTAATCGAGAAGGACAGTAAGGAATCAGAAGCTGCATCAGGTACCCTATGCCATGGTCATGTAGGGCTTTGTAAGTTAGTGAGCCAATCTTGAAAACAATTCTCCATCTGACAGGCAGCCAGTGAAGGGAGTAGAGAATGGGTGTTATGTGGCTGGAATGTGGCTGGTTGGTTAATTGCCTGGCAGCTGCGTTTTGTACCATCTGCAAGCGGTGCAATTCTTTTGCTGGGAGACCAAGGTAGAGGGCATTGCAGTAGTCTAGGCGTGATGATATATATGCATGTATGACTTTAGGCAGATCTTCTGAGGGAATTAAGTGCTTGATTCTGGCTATGTTCCTCAGATGAAATAATGAGGATTTGATTGTGGCTGATACCTGATGTTTAAGTGTCAAGCCACTATCCAGGACAACACCAAGATTCTGCACGTTTAGTGTTTTGTAATTCTGAACCCCCAAGCGTAAGTCCTGTTGGTTGGCTATGCTGTAGTCCTGTCCTGTGTCCTATCATAAGGACCTCTGTTTTGTCAGGTTTCAGTCACAGCCAACTGGTACTCATCCACTCCTGAAGCTCAGCTAGGCAGCCATTTAGGGTTGTTATTGGGTCCGTTGTACCTGGAGCAAAGGACAGGTACAGTTGTGTATCATATTTATAGCAGTGGTAGACTAGGCCATGACGTCGGATTATTTCACCCAATGGTAGCATGTATACTGCAAAAAGCATGGGAGATAGTATAGAATCCTGTGGGACACCGCATTGAAGTGGCACTGGTGATGAAGAGTTTACTCCAGAAGAAACTCTCTGTGACCTGCCAGTGAGAAATTATTTGAACCAGCTAAGGACTTTGCCATCCATTCCACAGAATTTTTTCAGGCGCTCAATTAGAATCCTGTGGTTCACAGTATCAAATGCTGCTGAGAGATCTAGAAGGATTAAGATTGAACAATCACCTCTGTCTCTTGCCATCAGAAGATCATTAAGCACACATACCAGGGCTGTTTCAGTTCTATGTCTTCTCCTGAATCCTGACTGGAATGGATCATAAATATCATGGGTAGACAGGTGGGTTTCCAGTGGCATTGCCACCACTTTCTCAATGACCTTTCCTAGAAAAGGAAGGTTTGATACTGGTCTATAGTTGGTCATGCAGTCGGGTCTAAATTAGGTTTTTTAAGAAGTGGTCTAACAATTGCTTCCTTTAGTGGTTCTGGAAAAATACCTGTTTGCAAAGAGCATTGAACTATTTTTGCAATTACAGGCCCAATAATGTCTATACACTCTATAAGAAGCTTGGTTGAGGCAGGGTCCAGATCACAGGTGGTGGGTCGCAACATTCTGATCATTTTAGCAATGTCTTTTACATCCATTATGACAAAGCTGTTCCAGGGAGACAGGTGGCTTACCTTGGCAGGCTTGGTAGGATGGCATTCCTTTGATGGCTCTGTGGGGATTCCAGCCCAGATGGAGGATACTTTATCTGCAAAGAATTTTGCAAACTCATTGCATCTTGACTAGGAGGGGGATTCATCATGCTGCAGGCATGCTGGTTTGCAAAGCATCTCCACTATATGGAAAAGCTGAGCTGGCCTATTGTTTGCTGCCTTGATCTCATTTGAAAGGAACTCTGTTTTCTTATGGGTGATTGTTGATTGATAGTCTCTAATATGTTTGACTAGTGTTAATTTATCCTCTACCAGGTTCGTCATCCCCCATCATCTTTCAAGTCTACGCCCCCTTTTCTTGAGTTCACTAACACTATTGTCAAACCAAGGGGCTTAACGGTGTGGTATGAGGGGTCGTATATGCACAGGGGCAATTATATCCATTGCAGCTGTCACATCCCTGTAATAGTAATGGACAAGGGAACAAGGATCTTCACAGGCCCCCATTACCGCAGAAAGATCCAGGTTTGCTGCAAGAGCCTGGGGAGTCATGCCCCTCCTTGGATGATACCTTGTCAACTCCATGGGTAAAGTTCTATTTTGAGAGGTTGTGACTGAGAAGTGAATTGAGTGGTGGTCTGACCATGTGACAGGGTTTATATTTAGGTCAGAGACATCTAATCCACTCTGGAAGACAAGATCAAGAGGGTGACCACTTATATGAGTAGCCGAAGGAATGACTTGTGTGAGGCCCAGAGCATTCATTCAGCACAGGAGATCCTGGCCAAGGTGTGAGAGCTCATCATCAACCCATGCATTGAAATCCCCAAAGATCAGCCATCTTTGATGCTCCAGAACTAGTCCAGCAACAATATCTGCAAATTCTTGGAGAAATATCTTTCCATTGCCAGGGGGGTGGTATATGAGAAGTACTCTGAATCCTAATTCTGTAGAACTCCGAGCAGTGATGCACTCACATGAGTGAGTAATTTCCATTGGGTGGACCCTAAGTTTAAGTGCTTTTTTAAGCAGATGGGCACTCCCCCTCCCCTGCAGTTAAGTCTTGGGTTGTGAATGACAGAATCATTTGTTGGAAATACAGCTTCTAAGATAGGTGCTGCATTTTTGTTTAGCCAAGTCTCTGTAATACAGGCAAGATCTGCAGATTCAGTAAGGTAAGCAATTGTGGCAGTCTTGTTTGTTATAGATCTGGCATTACAAAGGACAGACCTGATTGGGCATACCAGAGGGCCTGTAGTTTTCTTTATATTGAGTGTAGGGGCTCTGGGGATGTCAGTCACAGACCAAGAGTTTAATGATCTGTTCTTCCAAGCACAGGGCGGTTTGATAGGTACCATTTCTATTTGTCTTCTATATGAAACTGGTGAACCTGAAGGCAAGGAACTTAGGTGGTTACAGCGGATAGGAGATTTTTTTCCTCACTTCCCATGACTGCCCCGTTGAGTTTTTTAAAAATGCCAAGAGATTTAAGAATGGAAGCCTGTGCTGGATCAATAGGAACTGCTGCTCATGGTGGGCAGAGTGAAAGCATAAAGCTGGAGGTGTAAAAATACATTGGGTCATCGATGAGAGAGCATGAATTGCATTTGATAATGAGAGAGCATGAATTGCATTTGATGATGAGAGAAGATCAAGCAGTTTTTTATTTTTCTGTTTTCTCAACTCTGTGTGTGATCCAGAAGATATAATGGAATTCATGAACAGTCAAATTTAATTTGGCTATTGCTATGTCCAGTTGCTTCTCTCTTCTACAAAAGGTATATTTTGAATAAGGAATATCTAAATAAACTAACTTCTCTTTTCAGTTGATGATTTAGAGTCACGCAAATTATTCCAGGGCAAAGCAGGCTTGTGGAAAGGTGTTAGAAGCATGTCCTATTGTACAGGTGTGAACATCCCAGTGTGAGGCTCCATTTGAAGTGAATATTTTGTGCAAGGGTAACATGTCTCCAGGGGAAAAAAAATTGGATCCTGTGTTTTAAAATGACCAGACTTCCAGATTTCAGAGACTGGGGAGACTGGGTATTTTAGATTATTAATGCAAGAAATCAGAGTTATTTGCTGAGCAGATAACATAGGTGAATAATGTCTTAGGGGGGAGCTGGAGCCAAAGATAATTTGTAATCCACAGTACCTTGCTCTGGGGTGTCCAGTGGAGAGGTAATGACAGTCTGAGTTCTAGTGGAGAGGGCAGAGGTTTCAATCCAATCCAATGTGAATCTCAGTGCAGGAATGCAATCCATTGATTTTGGAGAGATGTCCATGTAGTGCAGTACATGTTAACTCATTGGATATTTCTTGTGCATCTGATGTCACTTTTGTAGAATTTAAGCTGTTTTATGGAGATGTTCAGGAGCATGTAAAAGGTGAGGCAGCTATCTTGGGTGACAGAAAGAAAAAAAAAGAAAAATAATAATAAAGCTGTGCAGCATTTGTGGGCTACATGCAAAAGCAGCCAGCATTTACAAACATGTAAAAAAACAAATTATGTATTTACACCCCTTGCATTGCAATATGGTTTGTTCAGGTTCACAGTTGAGAGAGATATCTCTCTCTATTCCCAAGTCTGAATCAGGCCATTACTACATGTGCAGAAGTGAAAAGGTGGCTATTGGTGCAAAAGATACTGTACAGTAAATGGAAGAGAGCAAGGCCTTTCTAAATGTGACAGATATATTACAATGGGGCTTTGCCTATGGAAAAGAAACAGAAATATATTACAGTATGCCTTGACAGTGGAGAACACCCTTTCAAGACTGCAATATGCATATTCCACGAGGAGAGCAGACAAATGTCAACTTCAAACTATTTAAATGCATTCATACAAGCATATGGTCTATCAGATGGAATACAGAGTGATCAAAATACACATTTAACTAAACAAAGAGCCCAGGAATGGGCAAGTAGCTATGGAGTCATATAGAAGCTGAACATCATGCTGATTTAGCACAACGCATTGTATAAATGATTGAGAAAAGATAAGAAAACATCATTTAACATGCCTTAAAAATAAGGATATATAAAGAAAAAGAACAGAAAAGTACTGTCTCTTTGCTGGTGCACCAGCAAAGAGACAGTACTTTTCTGTTCTTTTTCTTTATATATCTGTATTTACTGTCCATGGTAGCACCCCCATTTAATGATAATATATTTATTCAAATCAATACAATTTGGGGCCACTGTATACGTAAAACTTTCTTTTTTAGAATTAAGCCTTGTGCAGAGGTGTCTCCCAATTCCCTTTTCCTTAATTCAATAGTTTAAAAATAAGGACCAAGATGTTGACTTAAGCACTGTTCAATCACTGTTCAACAATATAACCATAGAGGATCTAAATGCATATTGAGACATACTAATTCAGAAACAATCCAAGAATCCTGCACTTAATATTGGCGTCCTTCACAGCTATTGCACTAAAAACATGAGAAAGGTAGGTATTCAACTGTTCAGAGAGATGGAAATAAACTCCAATTATGTGAAAATAACATTCGATGGAGCGACTTTTTACACAAAGTGGCTGATAAGCACTGCAGCTGATGGGCGACACTGTATGAATTTAATTGGCTGCAGAATTATCATAAAACCACTGTCAGTCTACGTAGGAAGGTTGCGCCAGCATTAGTGTCTATCTTGCACATTATGGGCATTTTGAAAGTTAGAACACAAAGATCCTGTGATTCAAGTGAAAGTGGCCAGGGCCACATTTTTAGCAGATTTAATACATAAATCATGTAGCCAACACCAAAGAAAGCAGGATATTTCAGTAGCTTATTTACAGAAGATCAGTATGAGCAAACAATCTGTAAAATCTGTAAGATCTGTAAAAGCGCTGTGGAATATGTGTGTGCTATATAAATAACTGTTAATAATAATAATAATAATAACAATAATAATAACACTGAGCGGAGCAAGCAAGTGATTATTACAACTGTCACCAGGGCCGGCTACAGGAGGAGCTGCGCCCTATGCAGAACTCAAATTACTTGCCACATAACCTTGCGCTCAGGTTTGCCATAGGCCACAAACCCTAAATGACGTTACTTTTTAACATTTTAACATTGCAGCCCGCCAATGAATTCCAATTCCTCAGAGAAAAGAGGGTGTTAGGTGGTGGCAACACTTTAGACTACTCCTTGAGAAGAGTGTTACTCTGTTTGTGGGATTTTTGGTGTTATTTCTTTGGGTCTTAGATATACATACTGAATGGGATTTCACCTGAGAACAGAAGCTAAGGAATTTGGGCTTTTTATTTTTGTAAAAATATAGGTAACGATTTTACTAACTCTATCTAAATCTAAAGTAATTAAAACCTTTAAAAGAACCTATAACATGGGGAGTTATTATTTTGTACTGACACACAACAATACCAGTCATTTATAATTTAGCCATTTACTTTTCATAGGAAGTGCTACTATTTTGATATATTTTTAAAATAAAACAAATGTCAGCTGATAAATAACTTCTCTTATCTCTCTTTACATTTAGCCAGTATTAAGATATTTTAAAATACAATTCAACTAATTAAAATGAGCCCAGTAATGACTTATATAAAGACATTAGCAAAGTTTCTCAACCTAAATATACATTAAAATGTGACATCCATTTGCAAAGAAATTATATATAGAGGCTGTTTTGCGCCTCAAAATTTATTTTTATTTAAATTAAATATACCCTTTTGGAGGACTAATAACATATACATTTCAGTACAGTGGCCATCAATGCAAAATTAAATTTAATTAATTCACGTGATTCTAAATGATTAAAACCAATCTGATAGCCTATCATCAAGTGAAGCTCCCAGTTATTTTTCTATGTACCCTTACTGACTAAATATTGCTTGTAAAGAAGTATTATTATGCTTATGGGAATTCAATTCCTGCCAACGCTGTTATTTAAGATCTTAGATGTACATAAACACCAAAACATTGACACTCCTCAATACTAAATCTTACACAGAAAGAGTTATTGACCCAAGCAAACAGCTGCTGTAACGAAGTGCAATTGAGGTGATTTAAACAAGATCAGGTCCCAAGTCCCCTGTCCACATTTACTATCCTGCTATAGTAAGGCTGCTGCTTTCTCCTTTCATAAAATTATCATCTTTATACCAGAGACGCCAAAATGTGTTGTCAAAGAAATTTTATAGCAATAATTATAAAGAATGTCCATTTGAACCCTTTGAGCTTTTGCGGATTTTATTGCACCCAGCAGAGTCTCCTGTAGGAGATCAAGATATTTATGTTAGCAATATATGCGAGAATTGAGAACATAAAATTAAATGACCACATTGAAATGTCATTTATGGGAAGGAAGCTTACGTATTTGACCAGAGCTCGGCTACTAGGTTTGGTTTAGCTCTCAAATATCCACAATCAGTGAGCATTTTTAATCACACATTCCTTAGCTATCTTTTTAATATTGCACTAGAAGGGCTGGTAAGCTATTCAGTAGAAAATGTTAAATGGGAACTGGCTGTACAATTCTGATAAAAGTGCTCACTAAAATAGAAGTACATATTGTATGCAATTGTTTTATGAGAGGCATTATGGTTACTGAAATCACATTTCACCATTACCGACTGCTGAGAGAAAAGTCATTAGGATATTTGGCAAGCCTATGCAATTTTTCAAGAGAGCTAAACTATTAGACCTGAGAAAAAATAATTCTGCTGAAAACTGCCTCAATACAATAGGTTTCATCGTAAATTTTAACTGAAATCATTTTACTGTTTCAGAATTACCCAAAAACTGTCAGTTACTGATAAGAATGTAAAATATGCTTCTGATATGCTTAAGTCATATTTTTCTTAGAATCATGCAAAGCTTGCCAGCTCAATCATTTTTATTTAAAGGTTTATTTAAGTAAAAATAATTACTTAGTGACTGTTTACAGACCAGCCCATGTGAAGGTGAGGGCCTTATAACAATATTTGCACATAATACAGGGTGTTTCACTCGCTATTGGCCCCAACGTTTTTCTTATAACTTTTAAAGTAATTGACGTAATTTAGTGAAATGTGACAGACATACCTTGGTCTTTGAGAAACATGAAGAAGTCATAGCAAGTGTTGAAAGTGTTCACCATTAGCATCCGGGCCAGCTGTTCGCCACCGTAGTCTGCAACGCAGGCCAAAATTCAAATAGGAGAGCCACACCAACTGCCAGTGAGGATGGTAAGGTCACCTGATTTCTTCTTATGGCCCATGTTAAAAAATGGAAAGTGCACCACAAGAACCCACGGACTATCATGGCACTGAGAGAAAACATTCAGTGGGAAATTGTGACTGTGACTCCCAATATGTTGGTTAAAACCTTCCATAACATGGAGCGACATGTTCTAGCTTGCCTGGAAGCTAATGGTGAACACTTTCAACACTTGTTATGACTTTCTCATGTTTCTCATAGACCAAGGTTTGTCTGTGCCACATTTCACTAAGTTACATCACTTACTTTAAAAGTTATAAGAAAAACTTTTGGGCCAATAGTGAGTGAAACACCCTGTAGTTCTTTGTAAAGTAAGGGACTATATTGCGGGACTCAAGGGCATATATAGTGATGTTACTGTATATCACAAATAATACCTAGGTTTATTTCCTGCTTTTTGCAGATTGGAAGTCAGGAATAGTGGAAACAGACTTCCACCCCCCCCCCCCTCCATGCAGCTCCACCACACAATACACTTGGTTAACTTACTCTACTATGGACTCAGCATTTAAAGTGCAGTCACAGGAACATGTTGGCTGACTGAGGAATTCCTCATTTACTATACCACATTGCAATCATCCTTGAACTTTTAATATCACCCAGTCAGTTTTTTTTTATTAGAATGCTACTGCATTGTCCTTATTTATATGGATAAATATTTCAGTGAGCACTGAGGTCTGATCAAGCTATGACAGCACAGTCCATGCAACTGCCCATATCTATCAGCCTAGGATCAGCCATTATCCCGACACTGGCTTCCCCTGATTCCTCATGAAGTCAGATGTCTGGTGCAGTGGCGTGTGATGCGCTGAGGATTCTGCCTTATGTGCTAGTGACTTCTATGTGCGGCCCTGTGTTTTCGCATTGTGGTGTCCATCATGGGCGCCGCCATGACAGTCCTTCTCATGTGACAGTTCCTCCAACCAATGGTAGCATGGTCTCGGTCAGCTGATGCTGTCTTCCTATCAGTTGCTACCCTAGGGTATATATACTGGATCCGGAAGACCAGGAAGTTGCCTGAACAATGTTGTCGTCACTGGTGTATACTAGCCGTCTCTTCATTCCAGGTTCCCTTGCTGTTATACCTTCAAGTTATTACAGGTATCATCTCTGTGAGCAACAGTGTATCTGAATACCTTTGCCTGTGTACTATACAAGTGTCATCTCCTTGTGCAATAGTGCGCCTAACATCCTGCCTGTGTGCTATACAAGTACCATCTCCTAGTGCAACAGTGTGTCTAAACACCATTGCCTGTGTGTTACACAGGTGTCATCTCCTTGTGCAGAGTGCATCTAACATCCTGCCTGTGTGCTATACAAGTGCAGATTGGAAGTCAGAAGCAACAGTATGTCTGAACATCTTGACTGTATGCTATATTGTTCTTCTGACTGATGGATTCACTCCACAAACCCAGGGTTGTGGAGTGAAACCATCAGTCAGAAGAAAAATATCTGTGTGTTGGATTCTAGCCCTATAAGCAGAATAGCAGGATGTTTCTTGTCAAAATTATGGAGAAATTGATGATGTAAGCAATTTTATGTACAAATTTTATATGTCTGAATGACATAATATTTTTTTTATAAAATCTATTGTTCAACATTTCTAATAGTTGGCCATTGTGCCAGTCTCTGGGTGTTTTTTGGTGAGCGGGTCATTTTTAGAAAATTATTTCGGTGTCTATGGAACCTACTATCAACATCCTTGGATTCATGACATTTTAAGAGAAGAGGAATATTTTGTGGATTTGAACTTCCCTTTTAAGAACCACTTTAAGACTCTCTATTGGTGCCAATTTGGACTGATTCTGAATTCTTAATATTAAGAAGTTTTCTTATTCATTATTTATTAAATGAATGGTTCAATGAAAGATATCCATCCAATTTGCACCCTCTAAGTTTTTCTCATATATTTTGATTTGTGTGTTCCCACTAACAGGGGTTCAACTTGAGGTGCAGCAATTTATTATATAGCGCAAAATAAGGGCATTCTTCATTTTTGAGATTTATTAATATGTTGGGGTTTTTTTTGTTAATTTTCATTGTAAATGTTGCTATTTGGCAGGGTGCATGATATTCAGGCTTAGTCACATACCTAGACTTAGAAGAGATAAATTATTAAATCCCGGAAAAATATGAGACCATAAACTCAAATAATTGTAAAAGTTAGCCATTATATACAACCCAATAAAAAGCAGGAAAGACTATATTAAACTAAAAAGGCACAGTATTAGAAAACTAAAAGTTGCACTCATTAAAAAAGTTTTACAAAATATACAATGGAGTTTTGCCAGGAACATAAAAAAATACTATTAATTATTTGATTATTAGCTATAGGTATATTACACTGAAGTATTACTAATTTTAAAAGGAATGTACAATTTATAGGTTTTTCTTGTTCAAAAAAACAGTGCTCTCACAGCTAATTTGTTTAAATGTAAGTATTTTATCATTCATGATCTCTATGTTGTCCTTTCGATTTGCTCTTAAGTAATTATTTGGTTTAGTCTGTACTAAACTCTGGTGACCTTTCATTTTCCCATACTACTCACACAAGTAGATTCAGATGAGTTTTAGGTCTCCTCCTGTCTTCTTACTGTCGAAGAGGTGATGCTATTTTATGTGGCCAGCTATCCACAAATGCAAAAGTTCTTTACTCACCAAATCAGGAATAATTTTCTCTATGGTGGGGAATTGAACATTCATGATCTCCCTATTATAGTGGAAAACAGATCAGACCAGTGCTGGGACCAGTCTATTACTAGTCTGTCACTATTTACTGTAAATTTGCAAACAGGACAAGGGCACTGGGGGGGTTAGGTTGTGTACTACTGTACTTCCCTCGGCTTGTACAGGGGGCCTGGATCAGCCATGGAGGCATAGGACGGCCCCTTTGACATGGTCTGTGCTTGGCCACACACCTTCCCCCCTTCAGCATCAAAGCCTTCCAGATGTCCTTTCACTTTGAAACAGGGATGGGTTTGTTTAAATTACCAGTGACTGTTTTTAATTCATCGCATTTTTTGTAAATCATTAGTGAATAATAAATTAGGTCATTCTGATGAATTAATCCAAATTGATTTATTCCCTCTCTAACTCTAACTAGACAAAATTTAGCATCTCCTTACTCTTGAATTCTTCTACCAATTGTTTCCTTGCTGAGATTTTCAGGAGTATGGTAGGATCTACTGACAAACTAATTCCACACCCATTCACATTAGCTATTCTCCTGCCTAAACGGCGCATTTCACTTCCAGGGCATCCTCACCTACTGTATTACCGAGCCGAAAGTGTCTGTTGTCCTTTATTTTCTCCTTTTTAACACATCTATCCAATGGTGCATACACATGGTAAAATTTTTCTTCAGATCTGAACGATAACAATTTCAAAAATTGTTCAATCGTTCACATCCGAAGGAAAATCTGACATATCTGACATGTTTAAACGATGAACGTTCCCGATGGTCAGATAATGATATCTGACATCTGATGTGTTTGTAGTCAGACTTGGGTGATTCCATTCATTTTAATGCAGACAGAAATCATTCAATCGTTTAAATAAATAAAAAAATGACCTTGACTTATCTCTGTTCATCTTAATTGTGTGTAGTCTACTTATGTATTCCAATCTTTTATTATGTCTAGCTTTTCCCAGACTAAGGGGTAAATTTATTAAGATTCATGTCGGTTGGAGATTTCTATCTTGGGTGAAAATATCACTTTGTAGCTTATCGGGAATTTACTATTATTAAACTTGGGTGATATTTTAATCTTTTGGGACTGAAATCAGGTGTGTTAATGCAGCAAATTTGCCTGTTTTTATAACTAGAAATGAATACACCATTGGCTCAAATCAGAAGTACTTTTCAATCACATTAGCCTAAATTGTGAATTTACTATTTTTTGTTTTTCTTTATTTGGCCATTTTTCCAGTCAAATCAGTGACTAAATAGATGTTACAAATGCACCACCTCCTGAGCTGCGAGATTCCATCAAACATACACAAATCAGTGTGATTTGTGTACGTTTAATAGTGAAAAGTGTGGTTTAAGGGTATACGTTTAGGAAGCCGGCGGACGCAATGCCAACCGCCGGCTTCCAGACCACTTAATCCCGGCGAGGGTTAATTGACAGGCATCTATATCTAGACACCTGTCATTTTACCAATGCCGGGAGACTGGCCCCCAGCATCCCAATCGAAGGAATGCCTGGCGCGAACAGCCACGGGGGGGAAGGGGAGGGTTAGGTTTAGGGCTCTTGGGGGGAATTAGTGTTAGGCACCCCCCCGGGAGGTTGGGGTCAGGCTAGGGGAAGGGGGGGTTAGAGTTAGGCACCCCCAGGGTGGGTTGGGGTTAGGCACTTCCATGGGGGACTTAGGTTTAGGCAGCGAGGAAGGGGGGTTAGGTTTAGGCACTTAGAGGGGAGAGGTTAGGGTTAGGCACAGGGTGGGAGGTTAGGGTTAGGCACCCTAAAGGAGGGTTAGGAGGTAAAATTAGGTTAGCTTATACTTACCTTTAGGATGATCGGGATTTCCTCCTCTGTCACGCTGCAGCTGCCGGGATTTGAACCGCCGCCCATACCGAATGCGTTTTTAGAGTTATTTATTTTTTTAAATGATGTGGGGTCCGCCTCCAAAAGACATAACCAGCCCCGGACTTGTCAGCCAGTCCTGGTTCCTAAAATTATGAGGAACAAAACGTGTAGGGTTCTCCCTTCATTTAGGAAGCAGCACCTGGGTGCAGAGCCAGTCCTGGTTTTAAATATAGGGGGAAAAAATGTGTAGGGGTGCCCCTATATTTAAAACCAGCACCAGACCCAAACTGACCAGAGTGTAATGCTACAGCCAGGAGACCCTATTACCGGGTCTCCATGGCCAAAGCATATGCACCCCAAGCTGATCAGCCCAAGACGGAAAACTCAGGTGAGGTGAAGACTCCCCCAAGAAGGGATCCCCCTCTCCCGGTACCCCAGGCTTGGATTTAAGCCTGGGGCTCTTCCCCGCACTCCTGGGCTGTGTGTATGGGGGTAATTATGTGTTAAATAGTTCCAAACTATTGTACTTTACAGTGGAACTACAGGTTCCAGCATGCCGGCCCTTTGGCACTTGTGAATCTAGTAAAATAAATAGTTAAACAAATACAGAACACATACACTGTAAATAGTACAGCTTTATTACATACCTACCCCATTCACACATATTTACCTGTGCCAGCTGGTCTGTTCACTTGTCCCATGTAGAATCCAATGGGTGTACCTGAAAAAAAGATGTGATACTTACCTCCATCCTTGTGCTGCTCTCCGTAGCATCCAGGGGTGTTGGCAACATAACTCACGGAGTAACCGGACCCATATAGGTACTATTTACCCAAGCCCGGGCTTGTTGGAGATGCCCGATGGGGGCCCTGTTTTGCCACTCCCCTTCTTGGCAGTAGCAGTCTCTCTTTCTAGACCAGCACACGCTAGTGTGTGCTGGGCTGCAGTTGGTCCAGGGAAGATGCTGCTGAGCAGAATTCTTCTCTACATGCCTGCTGTTCCAGATGGAGCAGTCATACTGATTGCCCCCCCCTGAATCTTCCCCTTGCTGAGAGGTGCAAGGCACCCCCTGTGCAGCACTGATGCTGCAGTATATTTGGGGTGTGTGACCATGCCTCCTTGATTAGACCAGACACCCTACAGTACTCATCCCACTCTCCATATGGTCCTGATCATTGTTTGCTGCTCAACTCTGTTAGTCCCTCCATTTGTTACCTGTATTCTACCAAATTCAATATAAAATATTTTTACTTACACATAAGTCTGTGAACCAAGCTACACCAACATACATCTCTTCACTTATCTAGTAAAATAACTCCCAGATACATACACAGAAATACACATATGTGTGACAAGTGCTTCTAAAGTGGGGCACACATGACATCACAGTATATTACAAGGTCTATGATATTTAATTTTATTAAGTAATTGTTTTGACCTATAGTACATTTATAACAGACAAACATAGAGAAGAAAGGACAAACAAAGTCCTAGTGGGTTATCACACTGAGTAAACTCAATTAAGATATTGACTGTAATCCCAGTATAGCCGTAGACTAGTTAACCTATTGGTAAAATGTATTTATTATTATTTATTAACAGTTATTGATATAGCCCACACATATTATGCAGTGCTTAAATGAGAATATTTGACCATTCACATCAAGAAGATTCTCTAAATGCAAGAGCAATCTGACAATATGAGATATCTGAAAGACAGCAAAACTATATGTCAAGGAAATAACAATATATAGAAAGTCAAAGGATAGATTCAAATAAAAGACACCTACTCACGAATTGAACAATATAGCGGGTAAACTAAGTAATGAACACATCAATAGTTTTCTCAGTAAATATATTTGTAATGGGGCTATTGTAATGAAATTTTCACCAAATGTCATCAACAACCCATGCAATCCACATATGCAAAGAAATCAAACCGTAGATGTCCATCATTTAAGTTATGTGTTATAATGTGAAATGACACAGGGAAAAAGTGTTGAACACGCTTACTGTAATTTATTTAATACTTTGTACAAAAGTCTTTTTTTGGTAATGACAACTTCAAGACGTTTCCTGTATGGAGAAACTAGTTGCTTCCACACAAACAGTTTTCAAATCTTGAAGGTTCCATGGGCCTTTTCTATGAACTCTGATCTTTATTTATTTCCATAGATTTTCAATTGAATTCAAATCAGGTGATTGGCTGGGCCATTCTAGAAGCTTTATTTTCTTTCTCTGAAACCAGTTGAGAGTGTCCTTGGCTGTGGGTTTGGGATAACTGTCTTGCTGAAATGTCCACCCTTATTTCATCTTCAGCATCCTGGTTGATGGCAGCAGATTTTTATCAAGAATACCTCTGTACATTTTTTCTGTTCATCCTTCCTTTAATGACATGAAGTATGCCAGTACTGTATGCTGAAAAACAGCCCAACACCATGATGTTCCCACCTCCAAACTTCACTGTTGTATGGTGTTTTTGGGGAGATGTGCAGTCCCATTTCTCCTCCAAGCATGGTGTATATTATGGCATCCAAAGAGTTAAATTTTGGTCTCATCTGACCAGACTATATTCTCCCAGTATTTCACAGGCTTGTCCAAATGTTGTGCAGCAAACTTTAAATGAGCTTCAACAAGCTTTTTCTTCAGCAATGGAGTCTAGCATGGTGAGCGTGCATACAGGCCATGACGGTTGTGCAGTACTTATTGTTTTTCTTTTAACAATTGTACCTGCTAATTTCAGGTGTTTCTGAAGCTCTCCACAAGTGGTCCCTGGCTCTTGGACAACTCTTCTGATAATTATTTTCACTCCTCTGTCAGAAATCTTGCGAGAACCACCTAGTCGTGGCCAGTGAAATGATGTTCTTTCCACTTCTGGATTATGGCCCCAACAGTGCTCACTGGAATATTCAGAAGTTTAGAAGTCCTTCTGTAACCAATGCCATCAGTATGTTTTGCAACAATAAGATTGTGAAGGTCTTGAGACAGCTCTTTGCTTTTACCCATCATAAGATGTTTCTTGTGTGACACCTTGGTAATGAGACACCTTTTTATAGGCCATCAGTTGGGACTGAACCAGCTTATATTAATTTATACTGACAAAGAGCAGGATTGTTTTCTAATTACTTTCAGCTAGTGTCTTGGCTTTCCATGCCATTTTGCACCTCCCTTTCATCATGTGTTCAAAACTTTTTCCCTATGCAATTTCACATTATTACACATAACTTAATTTGTGGACATCTATGGTTTGATTTGTTTGCATGTGTGGATTGCATGGGTTGTTGCTGACATTTGGTGAAAATGTAATTACAATAGCCTCATTTCAAATATATGTTGATGTGTTCAATACTTATTTTACCCGCTGTATATATCAAAATTAGTAACTAATCTGTCTCTCAGGGTCAATGATTGTGCAATAAATTTACAAATGATACTAGGGGGTAAATTTACTAAAGTGAGAGTCTTTAGAAATGAGTTTTAAAAGTGATGTTGCCCATAGCAACCAATCAGATTCTAGCTATTATCTTCTAGAAGGTGCTAGTTAAATGTTAAGTAGAATCTGATTGGTTACTATGGACATCATCACTTTTAAAAATCACTTCTAAAAACTCTCACTTTAGTAAATTTACCCCTAGGTATCATTAGAGCAAAAACAAAATACCTGCATCAAACAGGTTTAGGTTGTTCAATTAATATACATAAGTATATTAATCAGTAGTGTGGGGTCATCAATATATTTACATGTAAACCACATAGGACCATATGTTGCAAATACAGTGTGGCATTTATCTCAAGAATAATTGCCAGGAATGATGTCATGTGAAAGTAAATATAAATATATGTGTGTATCAAAATGGTGTCTAGGCGGTATTTGACCTGTATTTGACCTGTAGGAATACAAGGCTTGGGGGAGATTTGTCTCCCTGGAACCAGGCATCCAGATAACCATCTCTTATCTCTACAGGCTATAAAGTTTGGGGAGAGATACATCCTTATCCCCATCCACCCTGTTTCAAGATATCCTACCTCCTATAGACAATTATGTGAAAAGGTGTGTCCAATATCTTAGTGTCCATGGTACAGCAAAGAAAGAGTTAAAAACCCCAAGGGTGGGGTCTAATGCAGCTGTGAGGGTATAACTATGCTTCTCCCTCAATGATAGGTGTTCTTGTGCCTAAGAATAGTCCTGACGACTGGTCTGGACCCGATGCTTCATGTATCTCCTTCACACAGGGTCTAAGAAGTCTAAAGACTCTTGGTTTTATATCATTTTAATTCCTTTTACTTTCTGAAACTTATTTGTGATATTTTTGTATTGTCCATATTTGTATTACCTTTTTCTGTAATCAATAACCTTGGAAATATTTTTCCGATTAAACATTCTTAATCCAGTGTATTCTCTGTGTTCTTGTCGAATTCACGATCCTGTTAAAGCTACATACCCAAATGTAAGTGAGTGTGCATATTGAGATTTGAGGGGAGAACCTAACAACTCCTGTGAACTTCGTTGGTGGTGGCAGTACCATGTTAGACTAACCGCATGTGCTGAGGTACCCATAAGTCACTGGTGGCGATTCTCAGATTGAGATATCTGGAGAATTGGCCGGCTGGTCGTGACAAATTTGTGGCAAGCGGTGGGATGATGATAATATTTGATTTTATCACAAGAACTTAAGTGAATTAATGGTGTGTGATTCTTGAGAGATACTACATCATAAATTCACCGGAGAATTACACTCAAGGTTTAAATGGACATACATAGCAAATAGTTTCTGTTCCCTTCCCCCTAGTTTTTCTTTTCTATTTTTATTTGGCAATTAGTTTGAGGTCCATAATGACCACAGATTACCTGCAGCAGAAAAGGGATGACCTTGTGGTCATGTGTATGGAGAGAAACATTGCATGGAAGGGGTAGAACAAGGATCGACTGACCCAATTACTCCAAATGGTAGATCGGAACCTGTCTGAAAGAGGCAGCCCCGACAATGGACAACCCTGCCACAGAGGCTCAGCCTGTAATAGAGTTTACAGTGGATGCCCAGCAGAGGTCAGATACCTCTGCTGGGTCAAGTGAGTCTACACTGGAGGGTGACTTCCAAACTACTATCAGGCATCTGAAGGAAGTGGAAACAGCCACAGCCATGGAACAGGTGCAGCACTTCCGAGCTGACCAGGAAGCTGAGGCTACCGAGCAAATAGCAGCCTGAGAGGCTGATGAGTGGGGGTAGTCCGAGAGGCTGAGGCTGTGGAGTGCCAGGCTGAGCGCGAGTTCCAGTTGGATTTAGCCAGACTCCACGGCCCGAATGCGACTTGTGACCCGGGTAGGAAAAAGCCCCGGCACGACCAATTCCCTATGTTGGAGAAGGATGGTGACCTTGATACATTCCTGAGGGGATTTGAAAAGACATGCCAACAGTTTGCACTGGACACAGTGAATGGGCAAGTTATTTAACCCCTGGGATGAGAGGAAAAGCTTTGGAAGCATTTGCAGATCTTCCCCAGGAACTGGATGGTGATTATGCTGCGATTAAAAAAGCTTTGTTACAGCGTTTCAACATCACCCCTGAGGCTTATCGACAAAAGTTCAGAGACTCAAAGCGCAGTCCCTCTGATACCTATGCGGGACTGTTAGCTCAATTGTCAACCCTGTTGCATCAGTGGGTTGATGGATTGCAGGTAACGGACTTTGACCAACTAAAGGACCTTATTCTCCAGGAACAGTTCCTCGCACTGTGTCCAGCGGAGGTCAAAGAGTGGAACCTGGATCGGGATCCCAAAACATCTCAGGAGGCTGCCAGCCTGGCAGACAAGTACACCAGCACTTGGGCTTCTGTGGTGAAGAAGAGCTGGGGGATGCCAGGGCAAACAGCATGGAGAGAGAGATGACCTGGAGGATTATCCCTGTGGTACCCTGCAAAACCAGCTATTGCTGCACCTTTTGGGGGGATGGGGGATAAAACCTGTTTTGGCAACTTGTCGCAGATGTTTTACGTGCAATGAGATGGGGCACATCAGTTTCGATTGTCCCAAAAGGAAAAAATCAGCAACCTCCCCTGTAAGTGGCCCAGCAGGGAAACCTGTGCCAACCATCCTGTGTGTGGAAGGACCCCAAGGACACCCCCAGGACAATCCACAAGCGGTCCAGGTAGGACACCAAGTTGCACTTGGACTATTACACTCTGGCTCAGACCTGACTCTCATCCACCCAGCCCTAGTGGGCCCCAAGGATATTGTTTCAGGGAAGACTATTGCTGTGCGGTGAGTGGGTGGGGTGCACCCAGAGGTGCCTATGGCTCGTGTGTATCTTGATTGGGAAGTTGGGATAGGTATCCGGGATGTTGGGGTGTTGGACAATTTACCTGCTACAGTAGTGTTGGGGTGTGATTTGGGGAAAATGCACACTACATATATAACTAAGAGTGATGTTGTTAATGATGCAAAGGTACAGGTTAACAATGTTTTCCCCAGGTGAATTATGTTGGCCAGTGCAGTTTGGGTATAATTGGATGTGATGACAAAAATACTGTTGATCTATCTGACCCAGAAACTAACCCTTTGCAGATTCCCAGGGCAGAATCTAGGCAGGCAGGAAAGTGTTACATTGCAAATATGTGTGATATGGGGTCAGCAAATAATTTTATAACTGTTCCCTTATCAGTGTTTGAGGTTAATATGGTATGCAACAATGTAACCCCTTCATTTACAGTAATGACCCTGCCCACATCAGCACAGAGGGGCTGTGTGTTAACCCTCGCAGGTGTGGAAACCAGCTCAATAGAGGTTAATCCCCCTCATGCCCACTCCCTCCTTGTACACAGTTCCATCTTAGACACTGCATTGGGAAAGGGAGGAGCAGCTGCTGCCCTAACTCCTCACAATGACCAGGTATTCCAGAGGGATGATTTCCCAGCTGAACAGGACACTGACTGTAGCCTGGAAGCTGTAAGAGCAAGAGTTAGCAGAGCAGCAGTTACTGGCATAGCCGAGTGTCCCACTGTATATGGTACTGGTGTTATCAGTACCAGGTGTTGATGAGAGATTCCTGTCATAATTATAAGTGCCAGGGAGGGAGCAGCACAGAGGAGCTGTGCAGTAATCCCTGAAAGAATGAGTAGTGGTCTGCTAGCAGTCATAGAGGACAGTAACATTGCGTGTCCAAAGTTTCCCCACACTCACACACAGACCCTCATTCCAGTAGATCTAGGAAGACAGGATGTTTTCAAGATGGAACCTTGTAGGGTCAGTAGTGTGCTAGAGTCTACCCCTGTTTGTATGGCAACTGATGGTCCAGAAATCAGTGCCAAAGCATGTTATTCCAAGTATGTAATGTCCTTCTGTGCTAAGATGGGTCATGAGAGGGAGGAAAGGATTCTAACCCCAAAAGACTATGACAGAGATAACTCAAACTCCTTGCTACTGAGCCTGAGCTTGTGATCCTGTCACACACCACTGACCCAATCATAAGCCATACACCCCCCACTGGGCTGTTTGATATGGACCTGACTGGAATGCTGGATAGAAATGCATTAGAATTAGATGATCCTGTGAGGGAGGAGGGTGTATCAGAGTCACAGCTGGCACTGTTAAGCATCCTACCCCTTAACTTAGAAATGCAGGCTTGTGACCAACTTTTTAAAAATGTGGTGTCTGATTGTACTTTGTCTCCAATGACTGACATGGAGTTTGCAAATATTCCCTCTCCTGTTGTAGGTCTCAGGGAGCTAGAGATTGACAATGATCACCCCCAGATACTGTGTAAGGAGATGGAGCCAGGGCAGAGTGATAAAGTACTCCCTACCTGCACCAGCAGTGATTCAGACAAGGTCAGATGAGCTATAGCTTCAGGGTCTACCTCTAAGAAGGTTATGTCCCTGTTAGGTACTGCCGAGTACTCCCATTCTGAGCCCCACTCTAGCACCCTAAACCAAATACTTACACATTTTTTGGAGTCCCAGGGAAGAGACCAGGAGAGTTTCCTGCTGCATCTCCTCTCTGCATACAGCGAGGTACTGTAGGAACCCATTAGCTTCTCACCCACTAGACTCCTATATGGGCGCAGGGTGTGCAGTCCCTCAGATTGGGTAAGAAAAGAGTTGGAAGGTAAATTGATTCCCCTTGAAATGTCAGTGGTGTCGTACATGGTGAAGTTCAGGGAGGCATTACAGTCCCTAAGGGGAATGGCGCAGAAAGACCTGAATGCTGCACAGGTGAAACACAAGCTCTGGTATGACTGCCGCACGAGGGAGGGCACATTTGAGTTGGGCAAAAAAGGCCTGGTGCTGAGCCTTATGCAGTTAACCAAGCTACAGGCTGCCTGGGAAAGTCTCCAGCTACTAATACCACATGTCCAAGATATCAATTATGTGTTGGCACAAGGGGAAGTGTGGAAGAGGCAAACTGTGCACCACAGTAATTTGCTCAGAGCTTGGCTTGACATGGAAACCTGTGTAATAGCCATGGTATTTGCCTAAATGAAAATAATCAGAAACCTGACCCCTTGGTGGATTTAGCAGCTGCTGCTAAAGAGGCATATGGGCACTGCCATGAGAAGACCTGATAGTGGGGATCACATGAGAGAATGTGATAGGTTGATCACTGTCTTTCCTGTGACCATCTTCAGGGGGAGATGTGGCATTTATCTCAAGAATAATCGCTAGGAATAAACTCATGTGAATGTAAATATATATATATATATATATATATATATATGTGTGTATCAAAATGGTTTTTAGGCGGTGTCCTGTATTTGACCTTTAGGAATACAAGGTTTGGGGGAGATTTGTCTCCCTAGAACCAGACATCCATATAACCATCTCTTATCTCTACAGGCCGTAAAGATTGGGGAGAGATACATCCTTAATGCAGATGGTCAGACCCAGTCAAGCCAGGTCACATGGTATAAATCATTTTAGGATGGGTGAGGGCAGGGATGTATGGTATGTGACTGGTTTCTAAATCTCCATCCACCCTGTTTCAACATACCCTACCTCCTATAGACAATTATGTGAAAAGGTGTGTCCAGTATCTTAGTGTCCATGGTACAGCAAAGAAAGAGTTAAAAAACCCAAGGGTGGGGGCTAATGCAGCTGTGAGGGTATAACTATGCTTCTCCCTCTATGATAGGTGTTCTTGGACCTAAGGAGAGTCCTGGCAACTGGTCTGGACCCGATGCTTCATTTGTCTCCTTCACACAAGGTCTAAGAAGTGTAAAGACTCTGGGTTTTATATCATTTTAATTCCTTTTACTTTCTGAAACTTATTTGTGATATTTTTGTATTGTCCATATTTGTAATACAGGTTGAGTCTCCCACATCCAAAATGCTTGGGACCAAGGCTATTTTGGATATCGGAATTTTCCATTTTTTGGAATAATTGCATACCATATTAAAATGTCTTAGGAATAGGGCCCAAATCTAAACACAGAGGGCCTGATTCAGACCCGGACGCTATTTGCGAACGGTCGTTCAGAAAAAGGGGCCGGCTATTTAAATTGAGCGCTCGCACTTTGCGGTCTGTTGACGCCTCTATGTCTAAGCGAGCGAATGAAACATGTGCTCGCTATTTTATAAAGACGCCCCCTGGCCGTTCGCATCATACGTTATCACCGCTATTTATTAGATTAATTGAGTACTTCGAAAGGCGTCTGAACTGCTCGCAGAGCTTGTGGTTGGTTTTACTTCCCGCAATCACTGCGAGCAGTTCAGGCTAAAAGACAACCAAGTGACGTGATCGATGACACTCCCTTACTAATTATGCACTCCCATTAAACGCCCTTTTTGACCGTTTGGCACTTCTGCGTTCAGATCTCCACTCCCCGTTTTCAAGCACCTTCCCCTGTTACCACCCACAAACGCCTCATCCTGTCACTCAAATTAGCAGGCCCTCGCTGTTTTGCGAGCGCACAATTTCTGACCACAATGACTGGTTGGTGCATGCGCATTACGACCCATACGCATGCGCAGATGTGCGAACATCACTCGGAGCGAACGAGCGGCCGCTTACGAGCGGCTCTGAATCAGGCCCTGAATACATGTATGAATCCTATACACCTTATACACACAGCCTGAAGGTAATTTTATACAATATTTTCAATAATTTTGTGGCTCAAACAAAGTTTGTGTACATACATTAAATTCATTTATGTTTCATATACACCTTATACACAAAGCCTATAGGTTATTTTATACTTTATTTTTAATAATTGTGTGCCTTAATAAAGTTTGTGTACATTGACCCTTCAAAAATCAAAAGTTTCATTATCTCAGTCATGCTAAAAATATTCAGTATTTCGGAATATTTGGATATGGGAGACTCAACCTGTACCTTTTTCTGTAATCAATAACTTTGGAAATATTTTTCTGATTAAACATTCTTAATCCAGTGTATTCTCTGTGTTCTTGTCGAATTCGTGAGCCAGTGAGGTCAAAGCTACGTACCCATATGTGAGTGTGCATATTGAGATTTGAGGGGATAACCTAATGACTCCCATGAACTTTGTTGGTGGTGGCAGTACCATGTTAGACTAACCGCACGTGCTACGGTAACCATAAGTCACTGGTGGCGATTCTCAGATTGAGGTATCTGGAGAATCGGCCGGCTAGTCGTGACAAACAACATGTAATTAGTAGAGAGCATCCAGAAAGTATTCACAGTGCTTCACTGTTTCTACATTTTGTTATGTTGCAGCCTTATTCCAAACTGGAATAAATTAATTTTTGTCCTCAAAATTCTACACACAATACCCCATAATTACAATGTGTAAAAAGTTTTTTTTGAGATTTTTGCAAATTTAATTAAAAAAACAATAAGAAATCACATGTACATAAGTATTCACAGCCTTTGCTCAATACTTTGTTGATGCACCTTTGGCAGCAATTACAGCATCAAGTCTATTTGAATATGATGCCACAAGCTTGGCACACCTATATTTGGGCAGTTTCGACCATTCCTCTTTGCAGCACCTGTCAAGCTCCATCAGGTTGGATGGGAAGCGTCGGTGCACAGCCATTTTCTGATTTCTCCAAAGATGTTCTATCTGATTCAAGTTTGAGCTCTGGCTGGGCCACTCAAGGACATTCACAGAGTTGTCCTGAAGCCACCCCTTTGATATCTTGGCTGTGTGCTTAGGGTCATTGTTCTGCTGAAAGATGAACCGTCACCCCAGTCTGAAGTCTAGAGCACTCTGGAGCAGGTTTTCATCCAGGATGTCTCTGTACATTGCTGCATTCATCTTTCCCTCTATCCTGACTAGTCTCCCAGTTCCTGCCACTGGCAAACATCCCCACAGCATGATGCTACCACCACCATGCTTCACTGTAGGGATGGTATTGGCCTGGTGATGAGCGGTGCCTGGCTTCCTCCAAACATAATGCCTGGCATTCACGCCAAAGAGTTCAATCTTTGTCTCATCAGTCCAGAGAATTTTGTTTCTCATGGTCTGAGAGTCCTTCAGGTGCATTTTGGCAAACTCCAGATGGGCTTCCATGTGCTTTTTACTAAGGATTGGCTTCCGTCTGGCCACTCTACCATACAGGCCTGATTGGTGGATTGCTGCAGAGATGGTTGTCCTTCTGGAAGGTTATCCTCTCTTCCCAGAGGAATGCTGTAGCTCTGACAGAGTGGCCATTGGGTTCTTGGTCACCTCCCTGACTAGGGCCCTTCTCCCACGATCGCTCAGTTTAGATGGCCGGCCAACTCTAGGAAGAGTCCTGGTGGTTACGAACTTCTATTTATAGATATTGGAGGCCCTTGTGCTCATTGGGACCTCCAAAGCAGCAGATATTTTTCTGCACCGTTCCCCAGATTTGTGCCTCAAGACAATCCTGTCTCGGAGGTCTACAGACAATTCCTTGGATTTCATGCTTGGTTTGTGCTCTGACATGCATTGTCAAGTGTGGGACCTTATATATACAGGTGTATGCCTTTCAAAATCATGTCCAAACAACTGAATTTACCACAGGTAGACTCCAATTAAGCTGTAGGAACATCTCAAGGATGATCATTGGAAACAGGATGCACCTGAGCTCAATTTTGAGGTTCATGGCAAAGGCTGTGAATACTTATGCACATGTGATTTCTTAGTTATTTTTAATTATATTTGCAAAAATCTCAAAAAAACTTTTTACATGTTGTCATTATGGGGTATTGTGTGTAGAATTTTAAGGACAAAAATGAATTTATTCCATTTTGGAATAAGGCTGTAACATAACATAATGTGGAAAAAGTGATGCGCTGTGAATACTTTCCAGATACACTGTATATCTCAGGTTTGAGAATACATATTTAGTCCTGTGAATCATAGGAAAATCATAAGGTATGTATTTAGTATATGCCATATTTAAGCATAACATATTATCTCATGTGAATCATAAAAAAATCAAAGCAAGCCAGATGTTTCAGGTAGAGTATGTCCCAGGTTTAAACATACACTAGAATACCCTGTCTATATCTAAATAGAGTGCTTATTATTAGGTACTGCTAAATCACATAGAACCAGAGGCGTATATCCGGTGTGCACTCTGACTATCCCTGCAAGCTGGAGGTGCACCCGCATCTGAAAAGGGGGCATGGTCTAAAATAAAAGGGCATGGCCTCGCGGGGGATCCTGATGACTTCACTCCAGGGGCAGCCCAGCATCACAGGAGATGCTGGGCTACCCCTGGAGACTGGGCTGTCAGCACTGTCACCTCCCCTTCTATGAAAGAAGCGGCATGCAGCAGGAGAATGTCACACTGCATCACCCGGTTCCTGTCACTGCAGAGGAGCCAGCATTGTGATGTCACTCCCTCCGATGGTGACACCCAGGTGTGGCCCACACCCCCCTTATGACACCACTGAGTATATCCCAGGTATGAGCATGCAACTTACTGTAGTTCACAAAACATTATCTATCAGATAATGCATGTTTTCAGTATTTCCCAGGTTTTGGCCTACCAGGAGAGTAGCCTGTAATCAAGATCTATTTCTTTTACAGTGATGCCTAATCAGAATACTGCACATACATTTGTTAACAAACATAGAACACTTATCACATTTAATAGTGTAATATTGCTTAGCACATAACATGTTTAGCCTTGTGTCAAACTATAAAATATTTAATTTTTTTTTAAATGTCCCCATAATTATTTTTTTCAATTATAACATTATGTCATTAATAGCTATTTAAACGTTATTTTAGATTTTTGTTAAATATATATATATATATATATATATATGTATATATATATATATATATATATATATTGAATAAAGTTTAAATAGATCTTATTTACATAATTTCATAATTAAAAAATCAACAATTTTGGGGAATTTTTTTAAAAAAATATTAGCTAGTTAAGTGGTACTCCTCTGTCCACAACTTAATTTCAAATGCCTCATGTTGCTGGGCAACGTCAATGAGTACATGAAGCAAAGTCCATGCCACTATTGCTGCTAGTTTCTGTTGCAAGCAATTATAATGGCTTAAATATATGTATTTGACTTATTAAAGGACATTAGATGATGGTATTGTGATTCAATTCCTAATTGACTCTTGGGCAGTACTGGACCATCGCTCTGATTCAAGTAGGCAGTGGCTATGCAAGCTCACTACCCCGATCAATGCTTTTTAAACACTATCTACTTTTTCTTTAAATCTAGACTATATGCTGAATAATGATACCCACAGAGACAAACTTGTGCTCACTGCCACAACAAACACAATTTTCTAACAGTAATAAAATTACATTTTCAAACATTACTGTGTTCTACAATTGAGAAAATTGAATCTTAGAACATAATTTCAGTGATTACCAAACACCACAGTTTAAGAAAGAATCAATATGTTTTGCCAAATATAATTGCATACCACATCATGAATAAAAATATATCACTTTTGTAATTGTGTCACAACACAGTAAAATAATCAATACATACACTTTCAACAAAAGTCTGTCCTATAATTAAGTACTGAATCACTTTTGTGATTATTACACAAACTGTTAAAAGAAAAGTCACATAGAAGAACTGCAATAATGGTTCAAACACAATGCCGCAAATCATCATTATACAGATACATACAATGCACTAGTAATTGCCCTTGCTTACTTTATTAAAAGAGGGTAAGTTATGTTTGTGTGCAAAGTTGTTGCCTACTTTGATTTCACAGACATTCTCTATCTTTGGGCACATTCAAAACATTCAGCACAACAGGACTGATGGGACCCTTACCAGGGAATTGTGTTGTGTCTGTTCTAACCTTAACTTTCAAAAGCTGGTGGAATATCTGGTGACACAAAGTCACATTGCTGTATTTGTTTGTTACAACTTGTAACTCTTATTTATCCAACATTGCAATAAATACTGCTATTTTATTTCAGATTTCTATATTATTTATTTGCTTATATGTTTTATTTTAATTTACTATTGAGATTAAAGTGAAGGTCGTACCCAGGGCTGGCTCGAGCATAATTTTTTTGGTAAGTGAGCATAAATTTTGGCACCCATTCCTTGATGGACCCCAACCACATAATATTTATATATATTTCTGAACTCAGACATACATTTAAAGAATTTTGAAAAACAGATAACATGACTAGTGCTGTAAATCCTAGAGTACTATATACAGATATACTTATTAATATATTCCAGTAAGGCCAGTCTGAGGAAGGGGGAGATATGTGTACTGTATGCATTGGCCACTCCACACCTTGGGAACGCTACAAACTGCAACACTTTAGTAGTGATCCCCACACTATTAGACATCCCCTGACCACAGGGAGTGTTACAAGCTCATGCAGTGGATTGCACAGCTGCTGGAAGGAAACGGTTAGCACTTACTAGTTTGACCTCTGCTCTGTAAATATTTGCACATGAGGCACATTACACATTGGTCCCAACCTGGCTTCTGCTAATACACACAAATCCAAGTACTTTACACGCCTGTAATGACCAGCCACTGTGTGATTGCTGTCCCCAGGAGGACAGAGCACATACTGCCAGCAAGACAGCTCCTCTTACCACTTCCGTTCTGTAGATGACTGAAGGCTAGCAGCAGAGGGAGGTATCTGTCCCGCCCCTCAGCATGCTGCAGGCTCCTAAGTCCTGACACACTTCCCCTGTCAAGTCAGGCCCCACAATGAGGTGTAACAGCACACCTCCAGCTGCCACAGTCCCTAAAGGAAACACCGCTCACATGTACTCCTCACAACAGCACCCAGGGGCGACCCTGGGGGAGGGGGCAGCAAAGTCCCATCTCACACACTCTTTCTAGCCCCAGCAGGAACCTTCCATGGAGTGAAGTACATAGCTGACAGCAAGGAGCATGAAGTCCTTGCAGGCCGCACCCTCTGCTTGGCGGAGCTCTATGTGCTAGTGTACTCAAAGTACCATTCAGACCAGCCCTGGTCATACCTGTGATCCTTGAAAAATATCTGGTTGCTTATCACTGAAATAAACATTCCTTGTCTAATGCTGGATACACACTAACAGATATATATCTCCAAGTCCCGTGAATGGGAAATTTATCTGTAGTGCATCAGTGGGTATGTATGTCTGTGAATTATGTCATTCACAGAGATATCTGATTGGCCCTGTAGCACAGCTGATGACAATATATTTTGCAGATCATTTCTTCTGGCTCTCTGTATGGCCGACCCGCCAATAGCCTGACATGTCTGCAGCAGAAGTAATTTAATATGTCACAAGTGGGCGGTCATATTCAAATAGTTCTGCTGGCAGATATATTGCCCGAATAATTGGTAAGTGTTTATATGCACTCACCAATCATTAGGTCGGTGAATGGGCCAGGTCTGTATCCAGTAAAAGAAGGTTTAACCACAAAAATCCTGTTCACAATGTCAAATAGTAACAGAAACTAAGATTACAATAAATACTAGCACAAGGAAAGAATTACACCAAATATGTAGTGAAAATTATACACATAAATGTTTCTTAGGCTTGGTAAAAGTTAACATGATTTTCTGGATACACATAAGAATTCCCGTTCCAAATGTAGACTTTGGAAAATGCTTCACTTTCAAAGATTCAAGTTATCTTGTAATCGAGTAGACTGTTATGAAATTTCTACATCTCCCAGAGAGATTCTAAACAATAGCTTACAGTATATTTTCAATAAGTACTGTATAGTAATTTCTCAATTCCAAATTTTTGGATTTCAACAAGACACTATGGACCAATTGTAATAGGGTGAGAGTTTAGAATATATGAGAGTTTAGCAGTAAACTCTTACACTATTACATTGGTCTAATTGTATCTTCAAAATGGGAAAATATCTGGATGAGAGTTTAAATCGTGAGAGTTTCTTGAGTCTGAAAAACATGCGAGTTTGCATGTTCTCTGACTCTCTCACATTGGCCGAGTTTAAAAAGTGTGAGAAAACTGTTGCATTTTATAAACTCTCACCCTATTACATATTGCCCTATGTGTCCCATCACATCCATAATTACACCTTTAAAAGTGTGAGCACCCACATATCAAAGACAGGAGTCCTCTCTTGGGCCCTTAGCAGAAATTCTCTCTACAAATTAAAACAGATGTAATAGATGAGGGGAGGGCACATTGAGCCTTATCTCCCACATACTGGATCACTCACACATGTGGGTACAATTTTTAAAAAGGGAAGTGTCAACTTTCAAATGATATGCTCACTTAGCAGATTTTTTCTGGTGATCTCACCAGTCAATGATAAAAAGAGTACAAACACAAATTTTTCACAAATGGGCTACAAAAGCCCATACTGTATCTCTCCTATGGCAGGAAGGTCATGGCTCTTGACCATCAGCTTGGCAGGGGTCACTGGGTATGTTTAGTGTGATGTGTTGACATTTGAATTTGCCCAGGGGATCTTGACCAGGACTATCTGGCTGTCAGACCTGGGACTACTGTTACTTGGCTGGTGCATGGCGATGTTTTGCCATTGACAAAATGCCAGTTTTGCTGGGTATCTGGGGCACTACTTTTATAGCATTGGTCTCTCTCCTCACAACTTTGGAACACATTCCTTTAGGATTGGGGCATCCACAGGTTTCTCAGTGGCAGAAATTCTGGCTTTGGCTAGCTATGTGTATAGGTCTTATATTCGGCCCATTGTTTTAGATGCACTCGCTAGTTGTTTATTGTTGATTTCTAGTTTCATTTGTGTTGTTTGTGGTCTTTTTGTATGTAGTAATGTGATGGTTGTTTGTTTCACTTGTCTTTCCTACTCAGAGCTCTGACACTTGCTACTTTTCACAGGGGAAGTCTGGAGGAATTTTTCAATATTTGCTTGACTAGACGAACATAATTTCGACTTAATTTGGCCTACAGTTGTGTCCTGCTACATCTTTGCAGCATACGCGGCAAATCGTGCCACGCATGGCACTGGGCGTGCGCCCGTGAGCGGATATGCGCCCTGTATTTGCACCCGTGACTCCATAGGATTGCATGGTGCGATCACAGTGCATGCCATAGCGTACCGTAGTGTATGCTGCTGCTGGTAATCACATGGCGCGATTCATGTGTACATTTGTAGCGCGATCAGCAAGGATGTTAGAGGACACATCTGTAATTGAATTTACTGTACAATTTACTATGTCCCTCAACAGATTTCTGTTTTCTACCTCTCGCAGACTTATCTGTGTTTTCCTTTGTCATCCCTCGACTCTGCCCACTCCCTTGTCTTCCTGCTCTTTCCTATTGTGTATTTGGTCATTTTTCTAATCAATTTACCAATTTTTCAAAGAAAACATTTTTTCTTTTGTCAGACCTTTTGAAGTTTAAAAGGTATAACTAATTTGTTTGCCTTACTTAATCAATTTTAATTTTATTAACTTTTTTCCTATTCTTATACTGTAGGCTTTATTTTTGTTGATTTGTGTGTGTGGGTGGTTGAACGCTCATGCATTTATTGGGCTGATAGATTTGTATCTGAAGCTGGCACATCAGTATTTCCAGAGCCACAGTTTGCTTGATAGTTGGGCTTTAGATGGATGCTGTAGGCTTCACTTAAGCAGAAATTGTTGGATATTATTGCCAGGGCTGGCTAGCCTAGAAATCACCATCCATTGATTTTGTTCAGATAAAATTAGATATACAGGCCCCATGGGATACATTTGTCTGAGGATGGACTATCCTTGTTTGTGGAGGATCTTTTTCAGGTTATTTCTGATTTTAGTTTAGGAAGAGTTTGGCGGTGGTGCGATGTTTCTGTTAAAAGAATCCTCATTTTGGTGGGAAAAAATGGCAGGTTATCCACTCGGATGAAATTATTTAATTTAGGGTGCACTAACTTTTGTTGACCTATTTGTTGGCTGTACTACCCTAACGGAGGCAGCGGCTTCACCCTTACGGGTGAGTAGTCAAGTTAGATGGTGGAGTTGAAAGCCCACTTTATGTTGTGCTTGTTTTGTTGTTTGGCACCCTTAGCAGTATCTGCCTTCAGTGAATGTTGTTGTTTGTGGTGCATTTATGGGTTGCGTCCTTTTCTTTGCCACCAAACATTTCTTCCCTTTTAGTTTTAATTAATGATTTAAAGGAAATAGCTAAAATTATCTGTTAGATTATACTGTATGTCTCTGTGTTTTAATTTTACAGGTATAAGGTTTAATGTTATGTTGGAATACACATATGAAGCACATCAGCAGTTACAAGGTTTATGGATCATAAAGTTATCAATTACCATACATGTTTGGAAGTGGGGTGTACTGCAGGTGCTGTACATACTATGTATGCTATATATTCTCCAACTCATGATGCCTGCCTGGTAGACAATGCTTATCATTGTGAACATTGAATGCATGCTATGTATTTGCTTTTACATTGTAATAAATATATATATATATATATATATATATATTCATATTACACATGTCAAGTAAATATGCTTACAAAATAAGAATGTTTTTGTAATTGATGTACTTTACTGAGATTGAAATAGTTTTTCATAATATTACCATTAAATAGCAATGAATAGCACCTTCTCCAGGTTTCATCATAGTATAAGAAAACTGGAACCCTTTATCTGAATTAGGGGATTAACTCCAAGTACATACAGTACTGTGGGAATAGAACCATCAAGGTGATAGGTTTCGGAATAACATTACTTTCTCCTATTCTGCACAATGATTATGGTCGGTAACTTGGTTCTCAGCGATAATTGCTAGAAGCAGAGAAGACACTCAAAGAAATATTTTCTTTTTAGACATAACTTCATAGTCAGTCAAAGTTTAAATTGTCTGATATTCTTTCTCTGCAAATTATATTTTAGAATTAGGAAATAACATGTACATTTATGCCAAAATTAAAATATTTAAAAGAACTATTTGCTGCCAAAGAAAATAAAATTGAGTCATTGGAAAAAGTGTAATCATCTAAAGGAACAGTCATCAGTAAATGATTTAGTTGAAGCATTTGGACATTAATGGTTTTCGTTTTCCTGTACCCAATGAGTCATTTCCATTGCTTTTATATTCATTACATTTAATGTACCACAGTTTTTAGAAAATAAATGAATGCTGGATTGAAACATACTCCTAAAGCACAAGGGACTGTGCGCCTGATTCAGAGACGGACGCAAATCCTGACTGCGACTGCGATTCTGTATGTAGTGGACATGCGAAAATATGCTAATGACTGAGCTGAAGTGCACTGAGATGCCCACCTGTGGCGTCTTACATCCTCTGCAAAAACATTGGTTGCAAATCAGTTGTGCATCGAACTTTTGAATAAGTCTATGCTGTCTCAGACAGAGCAGCTCTCCAAAGACACTGGGGCCTCTCCAGCTGTGAACAAGAGTCTCACTAGAGCATGCCCATGAAATGGTCCCGATACACCTGCATTTGTCTAACCTCTCCCAAACGTTGACTACTTGTCACTCCCTTAGCTAATAAATCCTCTCTGCCACTGCTGCCGCTAATCCATCACTGCACATATGCAGTACAGCTTTGGCACATACGCAGTAGCAAAAAACCCACTTTACTGCATCAAACATCAATATTGCATCCATCTCTGAATTAGGCCTTATGTTGATGCTTTTTGTCACATAGGTAAAAAATCAAAGGTTATGTTCTCACAGTGGCGTAACTCCAGGGTGGCAAGAATGGCAAATGTCCAAGGGCTCATAAGGTGAAGGGGGCCCATCACCGCACACCCTGCAGGCTGTACAGCTGCTCAAGCATCCTATGGATGTTTGGAGTGGTGCAGTAGTGATCCAGAGTTGGCGGTCCTCAAACACCACTGGAAGCATGCACCTGACACCCACAACACACCTGCTGCTGCTGTGAGTGTCCAAATGCAACAGGGCACATCGCTGCCACTGGGAACACAGAGGGATGTGCAGTGAGCACAGAGAGAGGTCATTCGGCCACCGAATGCTGGTCTGCGTGAGGAGATAAGCCCAGGCATGCAGAACACTGCTGATGTAGATGGCGATGATGAACGAGCAGCAAATAATTGATTACTAGCAGAAGGAGGGTTATATATTATACCTGCAATTGCTACTGGGTATGTAGTTACGTGTTAGTGATAGGGGATCACATCAACCCTTAGTATTGACTATCTTGACCTTTATTGTTGATGCTCGCGAATAATGTGCCAGTTTCAATATTACCATCTCCTCGTGTAGGTGCCTAGTATAACCTAATATTTTTCAAGAAAAAGTGATATAGTGGTGCGCCCTTTAACCAGGGATCATAAGTGGATTATTAGCAGCTGACATAAAGGGATACTGCCAGAACCCCTTAAGAAAAGCAAATGGACAAGGAATAAATGTCTGCACTTATAACCACTATAAAAAATACTCCTTAAAAGCTGCTTTGACAATTTATTGGCAACATAGTAATAAGCATATCAATAACAAAATAGAACTGCAACAGTGAGCCAGGAGCAGGCAACCATTAGCTTGTGCACACCCAATACAGCTGCCCGCTGTGGCATGCATGCAGCCTATTTGTGGGGATATTGTTCTCCTCTATGTCTGGTGCATACCTGTTGGAAGGTAAGCCCGTTATTATGGATGTCTTCTTGCAGCGTAGACAGTGTGGAATGTGCAACGGAGGTGTATGTCTTTTGATTATGTGGTCTGTTTTTTATGTATTAGGGTAAGAATTTTTGTAGTGTTCTCTTAGTTACAGGTGTATATTGATTAATGTGGGAAAGGATGAGTTGATTGGATACAGGGGTATTTAAGGGGGGGTGGGGGAACTCAGGTATGATATCCTGACAAAGTCCCAGGGAGGACTGAAACGTCGACAACTTATGAAGGCTTTCCTATGAATAAATAATCTATTTTTACGTTTTCAAGTCTGGTGAGTGAACTCATTAGTGTTTTATATATATATATATATATATATATATACAGTATATATGCAAGGAAGAATGCGGCACTCATGACTCAATAGTAAATAAATCAAAGACTGGAGGTTAAAATAGAAATGAGACAAAGACATACCTTATGCAAGTGGGGTGAATCACGTGGGGTGAATCACACCGGCTTCCCGGAGTGGGAGCGCTCACCTGCCCGTGGTCGCCTCACAGTGACGTCATTGTGCTAGTCGCGCTACTGCGTCATCTCTGTTCTGTGAAAAACCATCACCATGACAACTATTAGCGTCCCTGTTGCTGACGTCCAGCCACAATAAATTTTTAACAAATAGGTACTTCCAATTACAACATAGCTCATTTATCTACATGGTTTGGGAGATACAGGATGCTATTCACATTATGATCATAAAGTAATTGTGCAGGCTATATTATACTTTCTTTAAGCATTCACCCTTAATCAAATAATGATAAAAGGATATCCATACTGATTTTTTTATACGAAACACCCATAAAGAATGTTTCATTAATGCCATTAGGGTAAGTGACCCCCAACCGGGCTATCCATTTAGCTTCGTACTGAAGTAATATACGTGAACGATTAAAACCTCTTAGAGATGGAGCTATATGATCTGTCATTCTGTATCAGAGACTAGTTAAAGGGTGGTGCAATTCCTGAAAATGGCGAGCAACTGGTTGCTCGCTCTTACCCATTGCTATGGCATTCCTAATAGCTGAGCGATGTGCTGCCATACAATCCTTAAATTTGCGCTCAGTCTTTCTGATATAAGTTAGTCCAAATGGACACAGGATCTGGAACACCACATAGCTTGAATTACAGTCAATCAAGTGGCGTATTTTGATACTCTTGCCTGTCTGGGGGTGATTAAAAGAATCGCCAGGAACAAGAAACTGGCAGTGACACATGTACACCTAATACAACCCAGTTTCCTTTGTTCTGAAAAAGATTTTTGACTTTTGCCTTTATCTGCAATGTCGGCTTTAACAAAATAATCACGCAGGTTTCAACCCCGTGAATAACACAGCATTAGACTTGCATCAAGACAATTAAAGGCCAATGTTTTTTACTAGTTCCATTAAACAAAGGTGATATAAGGTTAAATCTATTAACCCAAGGGTGAGTAAACTTGTATAAAGGTATGTCTTTGTTTCATTTCTATTGTAACCTGAATACAGTTGGAATAACTGAAATGTTGTTGACAAAAACCTCCACTATTGAGTCTCGAGTGCCGCACCCTTCCTTGCATATACTTACATTTGTGAGGGCAATGACCACAGCTTCTCACCATTATTGGGAGTGCCGGACCAGTGGTAAATATATATAATATGTAAAGTTCATTAGTCTTTTTTGTTTGTTTGTTAATTATATTTTTGTTTGTTTGTCCATCTGTACGGTTATGCATTTAAACACTCCTGCATAGATTGGAATTAAACCAATGCAAGGTGGTCCAGTTTGATCGTGGACAGGTTTTAGGGAGATTAGGTTCTTGGTTGGACCCCTGTTGGTGTACGCTGGGTAGAACTTGGACCCAGGGAGCCCACCATTGTATGGATTGTACTGGGCCTTCCATTGTATGGATATGGCTGAAAACTTCACAGAGTGGTAATATTGGATACAAGAAGAGATATTAGGGGGCTAAGGTCCCGGTCGGACCTCTAGTTGGTGTACATTGGGCAGAACTTTGACCCGGAGATGCTGGCCAGAACTTTGACCTGGGAAGCCTGTTCTGGGCAATACACAGGATGGATTATAATGAAAACTTCACAGAGGGATGGCAATTGGTCTGGGATGCCTAATGGAGTGGATGGGGTGCCAGTAGGACATTATGGTGGAGTGCGCTGGGAAGAACTTTGACCCAGGTAGCTTGTTCTGGGCCTTTCACTGGATGGATTTGGACAACATCAACAATTTGGACAAAAACTTCACAGAGTGGTAACATTGGATCCAAGAAGACATACTAGGTTGGACACCCCATTGGTGTACCCTGGCAGAACTATCTCCCAGGGAGCCTGTTCTGGGCATTTCACTAGATGGATTTGGACAACATCACATAATAAAACTTAATAACTTGAAGATCTAAACCCAGGCATTGCCGGGTAATACAGCTAGCGTATATATATATATATATATATATATATATATAATATATATATATATATATATATAGTCAGGATCATAAATATTGGGATATTGACAGAATTGTCATATTTTGGCTTTTGGCTCTATTCACCACCACAATGGCTTTGAAATGAAACAAACAAGATGTGCTTTAACTGCAGACTTTCAGATTTAATTTGAGGGTAATTACACCCAAATCTGATGAACGGTGTTGGATTTACAACAGTTTCTATATGTGCCTCCCTCTTTTTAAGGGGCCAAAAGTAATGGGACTATCAACTCAAAAGCTATTTCATGGACAGGTGTGGGCTATTCCCTCATTATTTCATTATCAATTAAGCAGGTAAAAGGTCTGGAGTTGATTCTAGGTGTGACATTTGCATTTGGAATCAGTTGCTGTCGACTCTAAATATGAGATCCAAAGAGCTGTAACTATCAGTGAAGCATGCCATCATTAGGCTGAAAAATCAAAACAAATCCATCAGAGAGATAGCAAAAACATTAGGTGTGGCCAAATCAACTGGAACATTCTTAAAAGAAAGAATGCACTGGAGAGCTCAGCAACACCAAAAGACCCTGAAAGATCACGAAAACAACTGTGGTGGATGACAAAAGAATTATTTCCCTGGTGAAGAAAAACCCCTTCACAACGGTTGGCCAAATCAAGAACACTCTCCAGATGGTAGGTGTATATGTCTCAAAGTCAACAATCAAGAGAAGACTTCACAAAAGTGAAAATAGAGGGTCCACCACATGATGTAAACCATTGGTGAGCCACAAAAACAGGAAGACCAGATTAGAGTTTGTCAAACAACATCTAAAAAAGCTATTACAGTTCTGGAACAGCATCCTATGGACAGATGAGACAAAGAACAACTTGTACCAGAGTGATGGGAAGAAAAGAGTATGGAGAAGGAAAGGAACTGCTCATGATCCAAAACATACCACCTCATCAGTGAAGCATGATGGTGGTAGTGTCATGGTGTGGGCATGTATGGCTGCCAATGGAACTGGTTCCCTTGTATTTATTGATGATGTGACTGCTGACAAAAGCAGCAGAATGAATTCTGAAGTGTTTCGGGCAATATTATTTGCTCATATTCAGTCAAATGCTTCAGAACTCATTGGATGGCCTTTCACAGTGCAGATGGTCAATGACCCGAAGCATACTGCAAAAGCAACCAAAGAGTTTTTTAATGCAAAAAAGTGGAATGTTATGCAATGGCCAAGTCAATCCCCTGACCTGAATCCGATTTAGCATGCATTTCACTTGATGAAGACAAAACTGAAGGGAAAATGCCCCAAGAACAAGCAGGAGGGTTCTTGGGGCCTGGCAGAGCATGAGATGAAACCCAGCATCTGGGGATGTCTATGCATTCCAGACTCCAGGCCTGCAATTGCCTGCAAAGGATTTGCAAAAAGGTATTAAAAAGTGAAAGTTAGATTTAGGATTTAGATTTAGGATTGTTTAGTTTGTCCCATTACTTTTAGCCCCTTAAAAAGTGGAAGGCACATATAGAAACCGTTGTAATTCCTACACCGTTCACCTGATTTGGATGTAATTACCCTCAAATTACAACTGAAAGTCTGCAGCTATAGCAGATCTTGTTTGTTTCATTTCAAAGCCATTGTGGTGGTGAGTAGAGGCCAAAATATGAAAATTCTGTCAATGTCCCAATATTTATGCACCTGACTGTATGTATGTATGTATATATATATATATATATATATATATAAATCAATTCCAACAGTCTGTGGCACTCCAGAAAACAGCAGGTAACTGTGGACGGTGCCCTCACAAAATGATCACATGCAAAGGCAAATGTGCGGCACTCGTCCTGAAAAAATGCTGCAACACTAATGTATTATATCAATGTTTCAGTGCTATTTATTGCACTATCTTCAGGTTATTAAGAAACAAAGAACAAAGAAATTGACCTTACCTTTATACTCAAACACCCCTAAGTGAGATCGAGTCTGCATCGGGACCTCACACCTGGCCAGCGTCCATGGTCAATTATGTCACCGCGACGTCCACGCGACAATGAATAAACGATCACCATAACAACACAGATATACAACACTATAATGGAAACAAAAAGAAACATATTAAGACCTTAATTTAGAAGTATCAGCAACCAGCGATATTACAAAATCACATGTTATATTACATATTGCAACAGTTAATCTACATGAAATCTGACACAGGGAAAGATCTATTAATCAGCCTCTAACAAGCATCTAGATATAATACTATTATAAGGAAAAAAAATCAGTTTCCATAATTCAATAATAATAGGTGAAGATACTACTGTCACGACTAACATTAAAATCATGAAAAAAAGAGCTATTTTAAAAGGATGAGAAAGAGATATTTTCATTCAAGCCTCAGGGTATGGTTGTAGTCAATCGATGAATCGAGCATGCTTCACACTGAAGGAGTAGGCGACCCCAGTCACCATCCCTTGGTGGGGGAGGGACAAAGTCAATCATCCTATAACGCAAACAGGCTAATGTATGCCCTTTTTCCACAAAATGCCTCGTCACAGAGAATTCACTATTTCCGTTGGTTATGGCTGTTCTAATATTAGAATGGTGCATTGCCATTCTCTCCTTGAACTTACGTTGGATTTTCCCAATGTATGATAGACTGAATGGGCAGATGATTTGGTACACAACAAAGGTACTGTTACAATTCAAGGAATGATAGATCTGGAATTTTTTTCCCAGATAAAGGATGGTAAAATGTATCACCTGTTAGTAAATATCTACAGGTTACACAGGGACATTTAAAACATCCCTTCTTTTTGTGAAATAAAAAATGTCTAGGACCTAGATCGGATGATTCCCTCTCCCCATCAGACTCTCCACCTCTCTACAATCCTTCAAATGGGCTCTTAAGACCCACTACCCATCAATGCTGTCCAGCTCTCTTCCTAACTTGCTACTACATGCTCCCTCCTCCCTGTCTTCCCCATCTGTATCATGCCCATCTGTCTGCCCCTCCCCTTGAGAATGTAAGCTCTTGCGAGCAGGGCCCTCTACCCTGTTGTGCTTCTTTACCCTACTTTATGTTCATCTACATCTTACTCACCACTAGGAGACCTAATACTTGGTGCCTATGCTTTGTTGCTTAATTGGGTGTTATGGCCACCTATGTATCAATGTATATTATAAATGTCTTTGTCCTTCATTGTATTGTATTTTACTGTAAGTCGCTTTTTGGTTATGTACCTTGTAAGGCACTGCGGAACACTTGTGGTGCCATATAAATAAAGGATAATAATAATAATAATAATAATAATAATAATAATAATAATAATAAATGATTTTTTTGAGATATCTGCTTTGACCAATAGGTCACGCAGATTCCGTCCATGGCAATAACTCGACATTAGGTCAGTGTTAGACAACGGTAATGTTGTATCTGATTTAATCAAATGCCAATGTTTTTTGGCTAACCTGTTAAGATTGGGTGAAAGGGTATTATATCTGTTAACCAAAGGTAACACTTGTTTCATAGTCTGTTTATTGCTTTTCTTAAGAAGATCATTATGATCAAGATCTACTGCCCATCTCTTGGCATCTTGAAGGATTTGTTAGAGTACCCCTTCTACAAAATTTCAAAATTATTTCATCAATTTGTGATAAAGTTACTCCTTTATCACTATTAATCCTTAATATCCTCACCGTTTGTGAGTAAGGTAGACCTAATTTAAGTTTTCTGGGATGACAACTGTGCATATGTAAAAGTATATTATGGTCAGTAGCTTTTGTAAAGACCGTGGTAGCAAGTTTCATATTACATTTCATGATTTTGACATCTAAAAAATCAATGCATTCCTCCTAAACGTTAGTTTCTCAGGAGAAGCAGTAGAATTATATGTATCAATAATCTCTCTCAAGGTATTTTCAGAAGCCTCCCACAACAAGAACAGATCATCAATAAATCTAGTATAAAGGGGATTTTTGAAGAGATATTCAAATCCTTAAAGAAAATCTTCTGTTCAATGTTGAACATATAAATATTGGCATATGCCAGAGCTACTGCTGAGCCCATGGCAGAGCCAGTTAGCTGTAAGTAATAATAACCATCAAACAAGCAGAATTTCTTAGTAAGGACAAATTCTAGTACTAATGGACACAATTCCACAAAGTCATTGTCATATAAACCACTCTCCAATAGGATTAATCTAACACAGTGTAGACCTCCCTGATGAGGGATCACGGCATATAGACTCGTCACATCTGCACACACCATCCAAGACTCATTAGATATTTGTCCCAGATCATTCAATTTATTAAGGAACATTGTCGTGTCCAGCAAAAAATGCTTGTGTTTTTAGACTAGGGGTTGCAGAATAGCATTGAGGAACATTGAGGAGGGTTGTGATAAGGAGCCGCGGCCAGGTGGTGGGTTTAAAGATATAATCAGGAAGTAGCAATTCAACTTGAACAAAAAAAAGAGCTTATTGTGATCAAAGACAAAATCACTGCTTTTGAGTTGAAACATCTACCTAAATTGCAAACTGATATAGAGACGGACTGTGTGTCTAAGTTGAATAACCAGATGGCTAGTTCTAAACGTGACCTATTAAAATTTAAGAAAGAGAAATTTAATAAAGTGGAGACTGACTACGCTCAACATCGGGTATATGAATGGCTTTCAGGGGGTGGTCCCAATACATAAAGGAAACCTTTCATTAGATGTCATTATCAAAAATCTACTTTTGAGACTGATTCCTTGGCTGAGGGTAACAGTTCTCAAAGTGAGGCAGAACCATATACCAGTAGGAGGATCCCTTTAGGGGCACGCACCCGATCCAAAATTACCGGAGAAGGGACAGATATAGGAGAAGGGGAGGTCAGTCCAAAAGGAAAGGGTCATGGAAGAATATCACCCCTCCCCAAGAAGAAATAATATATAATCTTTCCTCCATGGTACTTACTAAGGCAGAGATGAGTTTACTCAATAAAGGACTTTCTTTTATCCCACTGGTTCCTTTCCAAGAATTGCAATGGTAGATTGAAAAAAGCCAATTGAACAGACACCTTAAACTGAAAGAATATTTCTACAATACACCTATGGTCAAAACTATGGCATCCAGTTCAGTTCCACCACAACTAAAAAAGATCCTGAAATGCTCCAACTTTGAACCGACATCAAATAATACTAGTATTAAAACATATATACAGCTCATTGAGGATGAGACTAAAGCTTTGACTAAGACACCCCCACTGATCCACCCAAATGTAACAACAAATGAATTGGGGTCCATTAAGTCACTATCAGACAATAATAACCTAATTATACGCCCGGCTGATAAGGGTGGTGCTATCGTCCTTCAAGATATCAGTGACTATAGAGCAGAAGCCTTACGTCAATTGAATGATACTAGTACTTATTGTCCTTTACAAGGTGATCCCACTTTGACTTTCAAGAAAGAAGTTATTAAGATCTTAACTCCAAAATTGGAGAATGGCATAATTGACAAGGAACTCTTTGATGCATTAATCCCTGAATTTCCTCTGACCCCCTTGTTTTATATACTTCCTAAAGTCCACAAGGGAGAAAACCCACCACCTGGCCGCCCGATTATTGTGGCACGTGGCTCCTTATTATAACCCTCCTCAATATTCCTCAATGCTATTCTGCAGCCACTAGTCTAAAAAACACAAGCACTTTTTGCTGGACACGATGATGTTCCTTAATGAATTGAACGATCTGGTACAAATATCTAATGAGTCTTGGATGGTGTGTGCAGATGTGACGAGTCTATACACTGTGATCCCTCATTGGGAAGGTCTACACTGTGTTAGATTATTCCTATTGGAGAGTGGTTTATATGACAATGACTTTGTGGAATTATGTCTATTATTACTAGAATTTGTCCTTACTAAGAACTACTTCTTGTTCGATGGTTGTTATTACTTACAGCTGACTGGCTGTGCCGTGGGCTCAGCAGTAGCGCCGGCATATGCCAATATGTTCAACATTGAACAGAAGATTTTCTTTAAGGATTTGAATATCTCTTCAAAAATCCCCTTTTATACTAGATTTATTGATGATCTGTTCTTGTTGTGGGAGGCTTCTGAAAATACCTTGAGAGAGATTATTGATACATATAATTCTACTGCTTCTCCTGTGAAACCAATGTCTAGATTGAATCAGGAATGCATTGTTTTTTAGATGTCAAAATCATGAAATGTAATATGAAACTTGCTACCACAGTCTTTACAAAAGCTACTGACCGTAATATACTTTTACATATCCACAGTTATCATCCCAGAAAACTTAAATTAGGTCTACCTTACTCACAAATTGTGAGGATATTAAGGATTAATAGTGATAAAGGTGTAGCTTTATCACAAATTGATGAATTAATTTTGAAATTCTGTAGAAGGGGCACTCTAACAAAATCCTTCAAGATGCCAAGAGACGGGCAGTAGATCTTGATCGTAATGATCTTCTTAAAAAAAAGCAATAAACAGACTATGAAACAAGTGTTACCTTGGGTTAACAGATATAATACCCTTTCACCCAATCTTAACAGGTTAGCCAAAAAACATTGGCATTTGATTAAATCAGATACAATGTTATCATTGTCTAACACCGACCTAATGTTGAGTTATTTCCATGGACGGAATCTGCGTGACCTATTGGTCAAAGCAGATGTCTCAAAAAAATCATCCGATCTAGGTCCTAGACTTTTTTTATCTAATAAAAATAAGGGATGTTTTAAATGTCCCTGTGTAACCTGTAGATATTTACTAACAGGTGATATGTTTTACCATCCTTTATCTGGGAAAAAATTCCAGATCTATCATTCCTTGAATTGTAACAGTACCTTTGTTGTGTACCAAATCATCTGCCTATGCAGTCTTTCATACATTGGGAAAACCCAACGTAAGTTCAAGGAGAATGGCAATGCACCGTTCTAATATTAGAACAGCCATAACCAATGGAAATGGTGAATTCCCAGTGGCGAGGCATTTTGTGGAAAAAAAAGGGCATACATTAAAATTTTTGCATTATAGGATGATTGACTTTTTCCCTCCCACACCAAGGGGTGGTGACAGGGGTCACTTACTCCTTCAGTGTGAAGCCACCTGGATTCATCAATTGGGAACAACCATACCCCGGGGCTTGAATGAAAATATCTCTTTCTCATGCTTTTAAAATATCTTTTTTTTCATGATTTTAATGTTAATCCTGATAGCAATATTTTGACCTATTATTATTGAATTATGGAAACTAATTTTTTTCCTTATAATAGTATTATATCTAGGTGCTTGTTGCTCATCCTGAAGATAGTGCAATAAATAGCACTGAAACGTTGATATAATACATTAGTGTTGGAGCATTTTTTCAGGACGAGTGCCGCTCCTTTGCCTTTGAATATATAAATATATACAGTCAGGTCCATAAATATTGTTACATTGACAGAATTTTCAGATTTTGGCCTCTATTCACCACCACAATGGCTTTGAAATGAAACAAACAAGATGTGCTTTAACTGTAGATTTTCAGATTTAATTTGAGGTTAATTACATCCAAATCGGGTGAACGGTGTAGGAATTACAACAGTTTCAATACGTGCCTCCCACTTTTTAAGGGGCCAAAAGTAATGGGACTATCAACTCAAAAGCTATTTCATGGACAGGTGTGGGCTATTCCCTCGTTATTTCATTATCAATTAAGCAGGTGAAAGGTCTGGAGTTGATTCTAGGTGTGACATTTGCATTTGGAATCAGTTGCTGTCAACTCTCAATATGAGATCCAAAGAGCTGTCACTATCAGTGAAGCAAGCCATCATTAGGCTGAAAAATCAAAACAAACCCATCAGAGTGATTTGGAAGTAATTACCCTCAAATTAAATCTGAAAGTCTGCAGTTAAATCACATTTTGTTTGTTTCATGTCAAAGCCATTGTGGTGGTGAATAGTGGACAAAATATGAAAATTCTGTAAATGTCCCAATATTTATGGACCTGACTGTATATATATATGTGTGTATATATATATATATATATATATATATATTATGTACAGTACATAAATAAACATTCAAATAGTGACATGACACCATCCAAAGTTGCCAATCACTTTATTACTGAAACATGTAATTTATATAAGTTATCTGGCTGTTTGAAACCAAGTATGAGTCCAATAAATTGCAGAAGCTGTATTATTTATGTTTATTTTATTAGTGCAAAATGTATTTTCTTCCAAGAAAATTCAAGAATAAATGAGAGCTACTGTCCTTGTTGATCAGATCTCCTGGCAAGGACCCCGGGGATTCATTTATGTGTGCATCACCCACAATAATTGAAACTAAGTAAATATATTATTATTAAATCATAGAACATTTTTTGCATTAGATTGTTTTTGGGGGTTTTTTGGTACTAGTGTAACAGACTTGTAACCTGTAACAGTAAACTGTTTTTGGTTTTCTGTACTAAATATAGAGATGTGTGCAGACCCCTTTGTTTTGGTTTTGACTTTGGCTTTGCTTTGGCAAAACCACACTTAAGTGTTTTGGTTCTCTTTTGGTTTTGGATTTCTTTAAAAATGTATAAAAACAGCTAAAATCATTATTATCATCAATACCATTAATTTTTCAGTCATTTTTAACCACCTCAGAGCTGACAATATTGTTTTCACCTATACTGGCCAAAGGTTACAGTGAGCTGGCTTGCTAAAGTAAGTGATAGAGCAGCAGCACAAACACATGGCAGTTTAAAAAAGAATATAACACATCTAGGAAACAGAGTGAAGCTGCATTGGCATACAGGATCACAGCTTAATATAAACAAATACAATGCTATAGAATGTTTCCAACAATCAAGAACTAGACCAGAGATGCAAGGCCAGAACAGGTAAATAGAGGTGGAGTTTTTAGTGGAAGCCAGGTAAAAGATTGTTTGATTTAAGACATGGAAACACTATTAAAAAACAAACTTCCAAAATTCCAATGAGGTTTATAAAGTGGAAATTGAGGGCCTGATTCAGAGCCGGACTCTCTGACCAGAGCGCTCGCTCTGAATCAGGGCCATCCAACCTAAACTTGGAGCGGCCTCCTGGCCACTCGCATAGCTGTGGGTGACCACCCACAGCTATTGCGAGCAGCCAAAAAGATGGTAGCGATGGTCAAGAGCATCGCAACCATCGGGCTTGCGACGAGACCCTGCGGTAGGGTCTTGTTGACCGCAAGCCCTGGAGTGATTTTGGCTCTATCAGAGCCAAAATCACTCCCACTGAAATCACTAGTGATGTCAGTGGGGCCGGACCCAGACGGTAGGCGTTCCCATGGGAACGCCTCAGTCTGGCAGCCGCTCCCCCTGCACATCCACCAAAGGGGGCATGCTGTCAATCAACATCGACAGCACGCCCCCTTTGGTGCGAGACCCGGAGCGACGGCTTCCCCGTCGCTAGCCGGGTGTCACGCATGCGCATGACGGAGCTCCCTCCATCGTGCGCATGCGCACTAGGGCACCATCAACCCACTTGCGAGCACTCAGCGCTCGCTCGCGGGTCTGAATCAGGCCCTGAATCCGTACAGCAAATCACTGTCCTTGGGATTCAAGGCAGAATAACAGCCTAGTCAAAGTCGATAATGAATTATTAATTATATGATTTGATGATACTACTCTGTATCTGTTGAGAAGCTACAAGATATGGGGTATATACACCTGGATGAGAAGCTGGTGATGGATGGCATTCCAAGATACAAAGGAACATGAGTGTCAAAGTAAATAGAGTAATATACACTGCCTGTCAAATACACACAATTTTGGCAAAGCCATTATGAAAGTGGCGCACAATGGAATTTTCCTTGGACCCTCCAACCCACCATTATGTTGTATATTGAAATGGACATGCACAGTTTAACAAACCAAGCACTTCACCCTCATCAGTGTTAATGTCATCATCATCACACAATATAATCTCGTCCCCATGGAAATCCACTGTTACAGAAACCTTTGTACATTGTTGTTATATTTGACAGCAAAGGTCTTCCTCATAGAATTTGTAGTTATTTTTATAAACATAAATTTTTCCAAATTTTAGGGAAGTATCCTCCAACGCCGATCGCTCTAAGGGGTACTGGCTAGTTTGTGCAAGGGGCTCCACATTGCATTTTTTTCTACCAATATTCAAAGGGACTGTTACATGTTCATTTGTACATTGTCATTAAAATTATCCTCCACCATTGTACTGATGCTTACGGCATCAGATTGAGTCATGGTTGTGGTGTCAAAATTGTGGGCAATTCTTTTAAGGCTGACCAGATGTCTTAGCGGTGTTTCACAAAGGTACAATGAGTTGACTTGTCATCATCACAAGTGGGTCTCTAGAAAAAGGTCAGTATTTTCCTGGCAGCAGCATTTGCAAGTGAACTGCCAATGATGGATGACTTACTTTGAAAAAAACAACATCGTCCTCCTGAATTGTATCAGCATATATACTCAGAGTGAGAAGCTTTTAGTGTGGGCCTGATTCATAGATGGATACTAATGTGAATACATCCACAATTTCATATATAATCATAGGTAACTGAAGTTGACTGTGACTGCAAAGTGTTTCACCTCCTGTGCCTCCTTTATTAATTATAATCATAGGTAACTGAAGTTGACTGTGACTGCAAAGTGTTTCACCTCCTGTGCCTCCTTTATTAATTATAATCATAGGTAACTAGCTTATTCTTTACTGAATCCTTATGCTTTTGTTTCCAATGCCTTATGATTTGTAATAGTTACATTGTTTTAAGGATTCTCTCAGTTTATTGACTAAAGTGAATGCTTGATTTATTTGTAGCCTTAGATGTATGGTATGTGGTCATTGTTGACTTAAGCCATTTTTATTGCTAGCTTTCTCTGGCTGGCCAATTGGGGGTTTTCATTAATTAGTGTCCACACTTGCCTGCTTCCCTGTATAAGTGTCAGTAGTTTGGCTGGGGAAGCCTTGGCTGGGTGCAGCTTTTTTTCTAAGTGCAGTTTTTTAAGTGCATAACTAGCATTAGACCTGCGTTAAACCGAGGAAAAACAGAAGGAGAAAAAGGTCCATCACGCAACAAACCCCAACAATCTAAAGACTCAGACTACAACTGGACTCCCTGTACAATCACGGCAAGAACACTTCTAATGCTATTAATAATGCTGGCCTTCTGATTCTAGCATACAATTCAATGCTTATCGTACTTTTCCCCATGTCAGTTTATATCTATCAACTTTGAAACACTGTCCTTTATCTCAGCTCTCTTGCCTAGCCTCACATCCTCTGTCTGCTTACAATCTGCGTTATTTTTCACATTCTGCACACTTTAGAACCCCACTTTTATTTCTCCCTATAACAATCTTGTTAATCTGCATACATATTGATACACTGTTCTTTGATACGTCACTGTTTCTTACTTGCATTCCTACAAATCTCTTGCACTCATATCTCATTTAAATTTCCAATTTTCTTTCCTCTTGTTTACTTATAAACACCATGACAAGGTTTTCGTCAACTCCCTCCTTCCCTCTGTCTCTACCTAATCCTCTGTTCTGCCCCCTGCTTCCACCTTTATCCTTTCCCCCTTATCTCTTCCACCTCCTCCTCCCCTTCTCCCCCCTCCTCTGTCTGCCTACTCTTCACTCCTCACCCATTACTCCACTTTCTTCCTGTTCTACCCCCCCTCTGTCCTACTACCCCACCACCAAACCCTCCTCCTACACTCCTCTCCCTGTCACTTCACCCCACTGCCATCCACATCTCCCTCCCTGCCCACCTCCTATTGGTTCCCTTTCCAGCTCAGGTGCCCGCACCATCACTAAACTCTATTCATATCGGTCCCCCAAATTAATCTCACCTCCACGTTACAGCAACCCGGACAATCTCATTCACATCTCCCCCACAAATGCTATCTCTCTATCCTGTGCCCTCTGGAATGCCAGGTCAGTCTGTAATAAACTGGTCCCCACCCATGACCTTTTTATCTCCAACTCTCTGAATCTCCTAGCCATCACTGAAACTTGGATCTCACCCTCTGACACCACTTCTCCTGCTGCTCTATCCTCTGGGGGCTTTGCCTTCTCCCACACCCCCCGGCCTGGGGGTTGCCATGGTGGTGGAGTTGGGGTCCTTCTATCCACCAGTTACTCATACCAGCTAATACCCTCTGAACCATCCCTTACATTCCCCACATTTGAGGTTCATGCTATACGACTCTTCCAACCAGTAAACCTCAGAGTAGCTGTCATTTACCATCCCCCTGGCTCTCCCTCCAAATTCCTTGACATTCGCTTCCTGGCTCCCTCACTTTCTCTCCTCAGATCTTCCCTCCATTATCCTAGGTGATTTTAATATTCCTATTGACATTCCCACAGAATCCTCTGCAGCTAAACTCCTTACCCTCACCTCTTCATTTGGTCTCGCCCAATGGACCTCCTCACCCTCCCATGTGAGTGGGCACTCACTTGACCTGGTCTTTATGCACCGTTGTGATATTTCTGATTACTCCAATTGCCCATTCCCCCTCTCTGACCATCACCTTCTCTCTTTTAACCTATCCCTCTCTCCTTGCCCTCCTCTAACTCCTAAGGCTACCATTACTAAGCGTAATATTGAGGCTATTGACACTGTTGCTTTTTCCTCCCTGCTGGACTCTCTTCTCTCCCCTATCATTTCTCTCTCCTGTCCTGAACAAGCTACTTCCCTGTACAATTCCTCCCTTGCTTCTGCTCTTGATTCTGTTGCTCCAGCAATAACCACTCACCCTCGCAGATCCACACCACAACCCTGGCATTCCAAATGCACCAGATACCTACAAAAGTGTTCAAGAATTGCGGAGCGTCAGTGGAGAAAGTCACGCTCTAAGGCTGACTTCCTCCATTTCAAATTTATTCTCTCCTCCTACAGTGCTTCCCTGTCTCTCTCCAAACAAACATATTTCAAGAACCTCATCTCCTCCCAGTCCTCAAACCCCCGGCGTCTCTTTGCCACTTTCAACTCCCTACTCTGCCCTTCCCCTCCTCGCCTTCCCTCCTCGCTCTCTGCCCTCGACTTTGCCACCTACTTTACATCTAAAATTGACTCCATACGTGAGGACATCATATCCCATCAGACCCTTAGCACTCCTCTCCCTCCTTGCCCTTACCACCCCTCCCCTTCTGTCTCACCAACTCTGACATCCTTCTCCCCTGCTTCTGGAGAGGAAGTCTTGGCCCTCATCCGGTCCTCCCCTCCTTCCACCTCCCCTCTTGACCCTATCCCTTCCCGTCTCCTCTCCCACTTGTCTCCTTCTGCCTGTTCCCATCTGGCTCACCTCCTTAATCTTTCCCTATCATCTGGCACTGTCCCTTCTGCATTCAAACATGCTCTTGTCTCCCCCATTCTTAAAAAACCTACCCTTGATCCTAACATACTTTCAAACTATCGACCCATCTCTCTTCTCCCTTTTGCTTCCAAACTCCTTGAGCGTATTGTCTACAACCGCCTTACCACCTTTCTTTCCTCCCACTCCCTCCTTGACTCATTTCAATCTGGCTTCCGATCTCTCCACTCCACGGAAACTGCCCTCACGAAAGTCAGCAATGACCTCCTTGCTGCCAAATCCAAGGGCCACTACTCTCTGCTCATTCTCCTTGACCTCTCTGCTGCATTTGACACTGTAGACCACCCTCTCCTCCTGCAAATCCTTTACTCTCTCGGTTTACGTGAAACTGCCCTCTCCTGGCTTTCCTCCTACCTCTCTGATCGTTCCTTCGCTGTGTCCTCTCATGACTCCTCTTCCCCTCCACTTCCACTAAAGGTAGGAGTTCCCCAAGGTTCTGTTCTTGGACCTCTCCTTTTCTCCCTATATACATCCTCTTTAGGTGAACTCATTAACTCCTTTGACCTCCAATATCATCTCTATGCAGATGATACTCAAATTTACCTTTCCACCCCTGAGCTCACCCCTGAGTTCCTTACCCGTATCTCCAACTGTCTCTCTGCTGTCTCTTCGTGGATGTCCCAGCGCTTTCTTAAACTTAACATGTCTAAGACTGAGCTGATCATCTTCCCACCCTCTTCCACTACATCACTTTCCACAATTTCGTTATCTATTGATGGCACAACTATCTCCTCTAGCCCCAAAGTGCGCTGTCTTGGAGTTATCCTAGACTCCTCCCTCTCCTTTAAACCGCACATTCAGCACATCTCGCAGTCCTGCCGTTTTCACCTAAAAAATATCTCCAGGATTAGACCCTTCCTCACCCAGGATGCCACTAAAACCCTCATCCACTCACTGGTCATATCCAGATTGGACTACTGTAACCTTCTCCTAGCTGGCCTCCCAGTCTCTCACCTCTCTCCACTACAATCTGTTCTCAATGCTGCTGCTCGGCTCATCTTCCTCTCCAGACGTTCTATATCTGCTTCCCCTCTCCTTCAAGCCCTACACTGGCTCCCCTTCCCCTTCAGATGCCAATTCAAGGTTCTTACATTCACCTACAAAGCACTCACCAAATCCTCTCCCGCATACATTTCTGACCTTCTCTCCCTTCACACTCCCACCCGCCCACTTCGCTCAACTAATGCATGCCGCCTCTCTTGCCAACTGATTACTTCCTCCCACTCCCACATCCGAGATTTTGCCCGTGCTGCTCCCTACCTTTGGAATGCTCTCCCTCTCCCTATCAGACTCTCCACCTCTCTACAAATCTTCAAACGGGCTCTCAAGACCCACTACTTCATCAAGGCCTTCCAGCACTCCTCCTAACCCACCTCATGCTCTTTCCTTCCTATCTTCCCCTTCTGTGTCACGCCTGTCTGTCTGCCCCTCCCCTTAGAATGTAAGCTCTCATGAGCAGGGACCTCTTCCCTCATGTGCTTCTCTTTACATTTTCTTCTACTCTCTACTCCCCATTAGGGCACCTAACACGGGACCGCCAACTCCCGGCAGCTTATTGTGAGTGCTTTAATCACTATTTCAGCAATGTATATAAGTTGTGTCCCTGTCCTGCACTGTAATGTACTGTAAGTTACTTGTTTCTTGTTCACTTATTAGTTCTATGTACTATGTAAGGCGCTGCGGAACACTTGTGGCGCCATATAAATAAATGATAATAATAATAATAATAATATGCAATACAACAGCAAAAATATGCTAATGTTAGCAAAGATCACCTGAACATAAAGACACCCACTGCTGCCTTCTTTCCTGCTTGTGATGACACATACCAACGTAAATATCAGTAACATCGATGGACAGCAGCTGCCATCTTACCCTTGTGACAGGTCTGACCTGCCACAGCATTGGGAGCTCTTCTGACATGCAGAGCAGCATATACATTCGCAGTTGCTAATTTATGCACACCCATATAACCAGGGACGTAACTATAATGGGTGCAGGGTGTGCGGGGAACATGGGCCTCTGGGTCCAGGGGGACCCCGCACCGCACACCCTGCACCCGCAATATTACTTACCTCTCCGGAGTCCCACGTCGGCACGGGGGTCCGGCGCTGTAAAACGACTGGAAAATGGCCACGGCGGCCATTTTCCCATCATTGGCGCATCTGCAGTACAGGGAAAATGGCTGCCGTGGCCATTTTCCCGGTGACCTGTGAATACACTATAGACTCTGGGCACACTCTAGTGCCCAGAGTCTATAACTCCGGTGCTGGCTGCGCACAGATCAGTGCGCTGCCGGCTGCCGGGCAGAGAGGAGGGGACCTGTGTCGGAGACTGCACACAGGCCCCCTCCTCTCTAGAAATGCCCCTGCATGTAACGGTGTTTAAATGGACAGGCACGCCTGCGTTTGTGTGACCACTCCCCATTATCACCCCCAAATGCTGACAACCTGTCAGTCACTTTGTGATGGGATCCTCTGTAGACCATAATTGCAATGCAATATGCTGCACATGTGCAGTGCATACGCATGCGCAATGGCAAACATTCGCTCATTCTGCATGAAAATTGAATTAGCGTCCATCTCTGAATCAAGCCCTGTGTCTGACCCCGGCTTCTGCAATAGGCAGTCTAGTGCATGAAACAGCAGTAGCGGGACCATCACTCACAAAAGATGACCATGGTCCAAGCTTTTCCTTGCCGCTGTGTGTGCATGTTGGCAATTTTGCGTTTTTCGGCAGTAAATTTTCCCTTTATTGTTAGAGGTGTTGTTTTCTTTAAGATTGTGAAATATTATTTAGATTTGAGGTGTCCTTTAATAAACCTTCTTTCCCCTTGACCACTTTTAGTAGATGTTGAAAAAGTACGATGACTGGCAGCAGCTGATCATTTCTATTTTTTACACCATGACAGGAGTAAAGCTAATGTTGTACAACATAACTACCACCACACCAAGTGAATGTACAACAATGATAGGGAAAGGAGGGACTGTTACCTTTACCATGCAGTTAGATTGAAAGAGTGGATATTTTTTTTTGACACCAGCAAAAAATAAAAACATTTTTGGGTGAAGACGATAGGGGATACCACTGCACACAGTAACTGTCCCTGGAAAACACACTATGCAAATTTAAAAAAAATCCTTTACACAAACTCTGGTAATTGTTTTCATGCACCAGGAACTGAACAGATCTCCTTTGCGAGGGTTGTTTTGGGGTGTAGATGATGGGTTGAATACCATCACACACAGTAACTACCACTGGAAAAGATACTATGCATATTTTTAAAATGACTTTACAAAATACTGCCAATTGTTTTCAGGTACCAGTAACAGAACAGGGAATACATTTTCTAAGACTAGTATTTGGGTATAAAAAAACACGCTAGATTTGCATGAGTTTTTTGTGCCCAAATCACGGAATTACTAACAATCATGTTTGCCTGTCTATCTTTTTCCAATGGTCTTATTCATTGTGCTTGGTCATAGTGCAAACTCTGCTGGACAGTATTATTACAATAGACTCCGGCCTGAAATGCACACACAAACACAATTAAGCATGACTGAAATAAGAAAACTCTCCCTTTCCTTTTCCAATTGACAGAAACCATCACATGCTACTGTCTCATCACCAAACCTGTATAAATTAGAGATGAGTGGTTCGGATTCTATGAAATCTGAACCGCTCTTAACACCAAGGTTCTGAGTCCACCTGAGCAGCGGCTTGGGTGTTGCCGCCTGGCTCGGATCCCACTTCGAGGCCGAACGTCATCCTCCCGATGTCGGATTCTCGCGACAGTTCGTTTCTATATAAGGCGCCACGACTGGGACTCGGCGCCATTTCACTGTTCACTTGCATGCTGCACACTGCTCTGCAATGTCTCTCTGCATATATTAAATTGGCTGTGTCCAGAGTGGCTGTGCTGGTAAAGTGACTGTAGGGGGCACACTCCACGCTACTGTATGCTGCGCTACTCTGCTGATTAAAGTGGCTGTAGTAGCCTGTGTCCAATCCAGACTCACAAGTGGCTGTGCTGTTAAGTGACTGTATAGGAGGCACACTGCACGCTCATGTGTGCTGCACTTCTCTGCTGATTAAAGTGGCTGTAGCCTATGGGCCTGATTCAGAGCAGCTCGTAAGCGGCCGCTTGTTCGCTCCGTGCGATGTTCGCACATCTGCGCATGCATATGGGTCGTAATGCGCATACGACAACCAGTCAGTGCGGTCGGAAATCATGTGTTCGCAAAATAGCGAGTACCTGCTAATTTGAGTGACAGGATGAGGCGTTTGTGGGTGGTAACAGGGGAAGGTGCTTGAAAACGGGGAGTGGTGATCCGAACGCAGGCATGCCAAACGGTCAAAACGGGCGTTTTAAGGGTGTGCATAATTAACAAAGCAGCGTCATCGGCCACGTCACTTGGTTGTCTCTTAGCCTGAACTGTTCGCATGATTGCGGTAGGAAAATCCAACCACAAGCACTGCGAGCAGTTCAGACGCCTTTCGATGTACTCGATTAATCTAATAAATAGCGGAGAGGACGTATGATGCGAACGGCCAGGGGGCATCTTTACAAAATAGCGAGTGCATGTTTAGTTCGCTCGCTCAGACATAGAGGCGTCAACAGACCGCAAAGAGCGAGCGCTCAATGTAAATAGCCGGCCCCTTTTTCTGAATGAGCGAGCGCAAATAGCGTCCGGCTCTGAATCAGGCCCTATGTCCACACTCCAGACTCACAAGTGGCTGTGTTGTTAAGTGACTGTGTATAGGGGACACACTGTACACTAATGTAGGCTGCACTACTCTGCTGATTAAAGTGGCTGTAGCCTGTGTCCAGAATCCAGACTCACAAGTGGCTGTGCTGTTAAATGACTGTGTATAGGGGGGCACACTGCACGTCACACTGATGTATGCTGCGCTGATTAAAGTAGTTGTGTCCAGACTCACAAGTAGCTGTGTGTACAAGGAATGCTGATGTATGCTGCGCTGTACTCATGCCCATCCACTCCAGTGTTAAAAAAAAGCAAAAAAAAAAAACATTTTTTTAAAAAGTATAATAAAAAACTGGGGTTTTTTTGCTGTATGCCACTGTGTACTGTATACAAGCATGGTGACTCCTTGGGCATTCTGAACAGCAAGTGGTTGGGAATTACTCAGCAAGAGCAGTCAGCAAAGAGGTGCTGCAGCAGCTACACTGAAAAAGTACAGTATGTGTGATTGGTAGATGCTGGTGTACAAGTTTTTCAAAGTTGTCAGGTGTGGCTGGGACTTCTCGAAACGCGTCTGCAGTGATCCATCAGTGCCTACATACAGAAACCAAGCTTTCCTTCGGTCAGAAGAGCCTACCAGTTTGGATGAAAATTTTGGAGCCAATACAGGGTGTAACTGGAACACTCTGTTTTCTTCTTTAAGAAGCTCCATCTCTCCAGGACTGGTACGATCCACCCTTTTTTTCCTGATATACATATGGAGGCCTATTCTCCTCCTATATGCACCTTTGTTCAAACTGCCACTTATTGAATTAATCCCTAAATGTTTTTTTTATATACCAATATTTGTAAGACATATCTTGTATATGTTTTTTAAACGTGTGTCATGTTCTACATTTTATATCTACTGTTTATAATTTTTGATACACAGAAATAAATCTGTTTTATATAACTGTACTTAGTGAGGTCCTTTGAATATATTTTGAACCTCACTTCTTGGTTGTAGCAGAGTAAAGTGCCACATATATAGGTAGAAACACACTTTCTCTTTCATAGTGTCTATTTTGTCTGTCTGCATTGTCTTTTTCATTTAGTCTTGCCACTGTTTGGGTGTCTGGGGTCTGTGTGGTGAGTGTTTAGTGATAGTGTAGTTTTCTGTTGTCTGTGTTTTTTTCTCAGTGTTTTGTGTATTTCTGTTATGGAGGGGGAGTGGATCAGGCCAAAGGCTGAAGAACTGCAGGCAGAATGTGAGTTGGTGGGGGAGGTTGCACAGAAGTCTGTGTATGAGTCTGATAGTGATAGTGGCATAAAAACCAAAACTGAGAGAAATGTGAAGTTTACTTATTAGGAAAATTTGGCTTTGGTAACTGGGGTCATCAAATCCTATGAGGTTCTGTTTGGCCGGATGTCTGCCAGCAATACAGCATGGCGTAATGCAGCCATTTGGGATTAATTTGTGAAGGCTGTGAATTTGCAGCATTGGACCTTGTAAATCTTGTAAAAAAGAAAATGGCAAGTCAGAATTGCAGACGGAAGATGGCTCACCTTACCAGCCAGATTACCTGGTGTATGAGGAGCTGTTGTGGGATATCAATCTGCCAGAGATCATCATACAGACTCATTAAAAATTTGTTGTAGTTGAGGTGGAACATCTGCATGACCTTGCCATCAGACAGTGCATTCGGGTTTAAGTGGCAATTAAAATACCTAGGTCTGCATAGCCTAAGCGTTAACTGAATAAGTTACTCAGCCTGCTCTGTTTTTTGCTCCAGGGTCTTTCAGTCAGGTGGTAAAGTCCAAGGTATCCAATACAACTGCTGTTCAAAGCCACAGAAGTAAATTCAGCCAGGCTTATCTCAGCCAGATTGCTGTAGTTGATTTGGGCCCCTTCTATTGGCATCATTGTGTGTGTGACAAATTGGATAGCTTAAAACACACAAACAAAAACACCGCTAATAAGGTGATCTATGTGATCCTTCTATTCTTCTCCGACTTTGCTCCATGTTCTATTGTGTTTTGGAACACGATTCTTAGTAAATCCATAAGTTGTATTCCTGTCTATTGAAAGTACTCATGTTTTGGTTCAATAGTCTATTCCAGGGACCTTCATCCTCCCTGTAACTCACCCTCTGTCACTGCCCTCACCTTCCCTGTAACTCCCCCTCAGTGTCCCTGCCTCCATCTTCCCTGTAACGCCCCCCCTGTTCCTGCCCTCACCCTCCCAGTAACTCCCCATCAGTGTCCCTGCCTCCATCTTCCCTGTAACTCCCCCTCTGTCCCTGCCCGCACCCTCCCTGTAACTCCCCTTCAATGTCCCTGCCTTCATCTTCCCTGTAACTCCCCCTCTGTGTCCCTGCCTCCATCTTCCCTGTAACTCCCCCTCTGTTCCTGCCCTCACCCTCCCTGTAACTCCCCCTCAGTGTCCCTGCCTTCATCTTCTCTGTAACTCTCCCTCTGTCCCTGCCCTCACCCACCCTGTATCTTCCCCTCAGTCTCCCTGCCTTCATCCTCCCTGTAACCCCTTCAGTGTCCCTGCCTTCACCTTGCCTGTAACTCCCCCTCTGTGACCCTCCCTCACCCTCACTGTAACTCCCCCTCTGTGTCCCTGCCCTCACGGTAAGCTTATATCCCCTTCATGCTAGGGACCTGGAAGTGACCCGAGTGACGGCAGTTCCATGCCCATTCAGGCCACCTAAAGAAGAAACTTGTCCCCACCTAAAGAAGAAAATTGTCCACTCGCGGGCTCGCTGCTCTCGCCATGCTTTGTAACTCCCCCTCTGTCCCTGCCTTCACCCTTCCTGTAATTTTTCCCTCCACTGTCCTTGCCTTCATCCTCCTTGTAACTCCCCCTCAGTGTCCCTGCCTCGATCTTCCCTGTAACTCCCCCTCTGTCCCTGCCCTCACCCTCCATGTAACTCCCCCTCAGTGTCCCTGCCTTCATCTTCCCTGTAACTCACCCTCTGTCACTGCCCTCACCCTCCCTGTATCTTCCCCTCAGTGTCCCTGCCTCCATCTTCCCTGTAACTCCCTCTCTGTCCCTGCCCTCACCCTCCCTGTATCTTCCCCTCAGTGTCCCTGCCTTCATCCTCCCTGTAACTCACCCTATGTCCCTGCCCTCACCCTCCCTGTAACTCCCCTTCAGTGTCCCTGCCTTCATCTTCCCTGTAACTCCCCCTTGGTGTCCCTACCCTCACCCTCCCTGTAACTCACACTGTGCATCCTTACCCTGCCCTCACCTACTCTCAATATTCCTGCCAATCATTCTCACTGTCTCTTACTCAGACCGTCATTGTCCGGTCATTCAGTCACATTCGCCTATGTATCACTCACACTGATCCTCAATGTCCCTACACTCATCAATTACAGTCCTGCCAGTCACACTATCACTCAAGCTAAGTACCACACAAACACCCACAATGTTACCATCACACACTCACCCTAAAGGCGGGTATCCACTTGCTGACAATGAAGGACTGAACGAAAAGGTTATTGTTCAGTCGTTCATTATACTGTGCAGTGGATATTGTGGCTACACTGAACCATATGTCATTCAGGGCAGGCACCCTCCCTCATCCACGAACATGCTCCCTCATCCATGAACCTGATGCAATCATCAGTTTGACCATCATGTTCAGGCGATGAGCGATGCCGACAATGACCAGCTGGAGCGCGCATCGCTGGTCGTTTCCGGGAAATCCACTGCACAATTAATGAACAACTGAATGATAGCAAAGTCATTATCGTTCAATCGTCCATTTATATCGGCAAGTGGATACGTGGCTTAACACTCACGCTGCATAACACACAATCACCATCAATGTTCTCCATCACAAAAAATTAGCAGGAAATATTGTCAGAACGGAAACAGACCCAGACAGAGAGGAGGAGAGCGAGAGGGGGAAAGTGGAAAATGGGAGGGAAGAGAGAGACAAAGTAATGGGATGAGGGAGAATATCAAAGAAAAAAGCTAAATTGTGGAGGGAGAATAGAGATATGGGGAAAAGACAGAGTGCAAAGTGAGAGATGAAATAAGAAGAGGATGTTCTTTTGCTTTAATGTGTATTTTGGGAAGAGTGTATTAGCTGTATCCACACTAAATTTTCACACACACACACAAGATTCACACTAGGATCTATGTAGAAAGCAAAGTGAAAGCGTCATAAAAACAATTTTTTTCCATCCAACTCAGAATCAAACCTAGTGAGGAGGGATCCTGCCCGCCTCAACAGACACCACCCCCTCAAGAGACCCCGCCCCCATTAGGGCTGCTTCCATAAATTTCCCGGGCTTGTTTTCCATCCCAATCTGTCCCTGGTCTATTGACTTTTTTTTCCATGATCTGTAGTGTTTTTCTGTGTAGGATCATGTTTTTACGCGTGTTTAGTAAATCTCCGAATTGCATTTTCACAGGACATTAGCAGGCAAACTCAAGCAAACATGATTCTTATTAAATTTACCACAGGAAAACACTCAAAAGAGGTCTTCTTGGGGTGCGGCTCAGACACAGCAGAGTATTTTTGGATAGTTAATATTGAAATCAATACAGTGTGTCTGCCCTCATACAAAAGGGACAAGCAATATGCTGCAGATTTCCTTGAGAAGCGCAGGTTCACTTCAACAATCAAACAAGAGCCTATTTTATTTTTTGCAACATTACACACAGTACAGTAGACTGTTTGTTTGCAGTGTGTGAGTGTGCAGTGTGTATGACAAACACACAATGCACTGACAATGATGCCTGCAGTGACCCTTCCCAGGTACCTACTCCATCTACCTTCTACTATTATAACTCCTTGTCCTACACTACTAATGGTACCCTAATGGCGTGCTGTTTTTTTTTTGCAGAGCTTCAGCCCACAGTCCCACACCCTCTCCCTTCATCCTCCAGTATGAAATAGTGCCTGATCATGAGTAAGGGACTTTTATATGCAATCCAAAATATGCAAGCTCTTACTCTGGGAAAATTACATTCTGTCTCTTTCTTTGATCCAATAGAAATTTTGCTATGGGGCCCCATAGGTCATGCTACGCCCCTGCATGTCACTCTTTTCTTTTCTTGCAGGGTTGCTATGTGTATGTGTGTATATACCAAGGCTTCTGCTCAAAGAAAAACAGATGCCAAGATAGGACACCCCATTTGCCATAATAACACATAAAAGCGTGCAACATAAATCAACACAAAGACGAAAAACCACTGAGTGATCTCTCACTATATGAATAGCCTTAACACAGCAGCATGTGTCTTCTAACCTTGTGACCGATTTAAAATTTAATTGTTCAATTATTCAATTAATCAAACCAATTAAATTGCCTGAGACATTAAAAAGACTAATCATTGCCTTGAAAACTATGTAGGCCTACCTAAAACCTTAAGTAGTGAATACAGAGTCTGAAAAAATATCTGGACACACTGTAAAACTGTATTTTTGTCATAGTGGAAAATCTTATGCATTATAACAAATAATCAATAATTTCTTAATTTTACTAAAGGTATATTTAATCAATTATGTGCTACTGGTGAGGCCCTTTCAGAGGTTCATAGAGGCCAGGGAAACCCAAATTTATATGTCCCCATCACCCTTTTTCTTAAAATACATTTAAATTGTATTTTAGATTGATATTAACAGTTAACGTTACAAAATTTTACAAAAAAATCTGTATACATATACTGAGTTATTAGATATTTCAAATTAGAAAATGTTTTTCAATCAATTTGGAAACATCCAACTTTTGTGCCACATTACGGTTATTATTGAGCATGACCTGCCCAGTCAATCACTCTTACCCCAGAGTTGAGCGATGATAGTTTTTTATGTTCTTCACCACACTCAACATTCATTCACCAGAAGCAATAGATGCTGGCAAACTGAGGAAAATGTGCAGAGCAACTGTGATTGTGATGTAGGGAAACATCCCATAAAGTCCTAGTTCTAGGATTCTGTAAGACGTTCCTTTGACTTGCTTTCCATCTATACTATAAATTCACTTCAGGAAAATTAGTTTGTCACTGAAATATTGGGCAATATCTTTCTTATATTGCTGCTGAAAGTTTTCAGCTATTATTGAAATTGCAGTTATAAATTTCTGGAAACCGAATACACATACACATGGGGGGGTTAAAGACTTTATGTGACACTTGCTCCCTAACACAGCTCACACAGCCCATCACACCTCACTACGCAGCTCACTTCCTCCCACCACAGCTCACACTCCCCCATCAAACCTCACTACGCAGCTCACTTCCTCCCACCACAGCTCACACTCCCCCATCACACCTCACTGTTTACTCCCCAGCTGACTCCCTTTCCCTACAGATCACACTGCCCCATCACACCTCACTGTTTACTCCCCAACTGACTCCCTTTCCCTACAGCTCACACTGCCGCATCACACCTCAATGCACACCCACAGCTCACTTCCTTTCCCACAACTCACACTGCCCCATAATACCTCACTGCTTACTCCCAAGCTGACTCCATTCTAGCACACATCACACGGTTTCCCTCACATCTCAAACTTCTCCCTTCATGCTTTTGACTTTTCCAGCACCCCAAATGCCAATAGCATTAAAAAATCTTTAGAGTTACCAAACATGAGGAACTGTAAAGATAACTATCACTACTATAAAGTTCACTTAGGATTTCTTTAGAGTTATCTGATTTGAAGAACTAATTAAGAAAGACGTAATTGCTGTTACTAGATTGTATTGTACCTGAACAATCATTATATTAATCAAATAGGAGAAGCCAACCAGAAAATCATTTAAAAGTTCAACACCCCTGAAGAAGTCATCATCGATGAAACGCATTGGGTGAAAACATTATTGTCATCTAAAACTAATTGATGGGAACAATATATGTAAAAAAAAATGTAATGATGACTCATACTTACATTGTGTGAAGAAATGTTATTTTATTTTGAATATATTTTATTGATATTAAATTGTTTTATAAAAATGTTTTAATTGTATTGAAGATTAACTAGTTTGGGTGTTCTCAGAATGGTGCTATTAAAGGAATAACCATCACATGCACATAATTAATTCACTTATTTAATTATTATTAACAAATTAGTGAGAATGTGACTTTACATTCTTTTAATTGTTGCAAAATTAACATTTAAATTAAGTATATGCAAGAATGAGAGTGTGAGTGTGCCAGTAATCATTGTGTATGTGTGTATGTATATAAATACACAGTGTTTATATAAATATATATATATATATATATATATATATATATATGTCAAAGAAGGAGAAGAATGGTGTGCACCATGGTGAATATAATCAGATTCTTTTTAATTGAGGCACACATAAAAAAACTTACATCTAAGTTTCCAGCATTCAACATTCAGTACACAGGTAACATCAATAGTCATGGGATTCACGGGGACCAGGAACAGCACAAACAGCCTATATATTATCAGCAAAGCTTTGCCCAGACAGCGGTGTTTAGCGTTATTAGTGTCCCGGCTTTGGCTCCCTGACACAGACCTCTCTAGATCATGGCTGCATCACGGCATCATGACATCACCAAGCCACGCCCCAAACATGTTTCGTCAGAAATACTTTGTCAGTGGGTGTGGCTAAGCAGTGCCTTAAGCATTCTTTATAGTGCTGGCACTTTGCATATAACTATTTGTATAATAAAACAATCATTTGTGAAATAATACATTCTGCCTTCTCATATTAACACAATCCATTATGTTGATTCTTATGATCATATCTTTTTCATAGTTTAATCATAGCCATGCAGCCCATTGCTCCCATTTAATTAATAGTCATTGAGACACCATTTTCTTGTAGTCTCATTTATAGTTCTTTCCAATTCTGTTTAATACTTACAATGACTTGTCTCCAGTAATGGAAAACGCCATTTTATCATAGAAATTATATACGCATAGTATTTATATAAAAGGAGACCAAACTATATAAGGGAACATCATTCTGCACAGTGTCTTCATCATAATACAAATTATATTTAACATATTATTATAATACATCTAAAAAATATATTTAAAAATACTATACACTCAGATAAGAAAACCAGATAAGAAAACTAAATAAGAAAAATAAAAAGCTAGCAACACAGAGGAGTTTCTTCAGATATTAATAGATACAGGGATCATTCTCCATTACATTTAGATGGATCATAGCATATTCAATATAAATACATATAAAAAATACATATATAAAAAATTCATATAGAAAATTATTTACTACAAAATTCATCTATAAATCTATTAAAAAATATATAGTTATAAATATCATATAAAAAAAGTTATATGAAGAAGTCAGCAGATGAAACGCATTGGAAACCTTACCTCTTGTCCTAGGAAAAAGCGTATTCCTTTAAACCTTGACTCAGATAAGCTATTATTTTTATTCTCCTACAAAAACACATTTTTTACTTACCTTGTATTTTATTTGAACTGGCTATGTTTTATTGAGGGAACTCCCCCAACATAGTATTTCCATTGTATATGTTTTCTTTTTCTCTTATTTATTTTAAATTTCTGGAATAAATTGTACATCTTTTAAACTTTATATATTGGTATTTATATTTTATTGCACTGATTTTATGTTGTTAAATTATTAAAACATAACTATGAACTTTATCTAATAGTACTTTGCACATAACGATTTTACACAAAAAATGTAATTTTTCTAATACACCCTAATAACAATGTTGTACACAATGAGCAGAATTGTCGCCCTAAGTCAATTCCCCCTTCTTTCTCATATACAGTGTATATATATATATATATATATATATATATACATACATACATATAAACACACTCAAAATTACATAGAATAATGTCATAATAAAACACACAACACATTTTGTAATTAACATTTTTTACCTCCGAAAACACTCGTTTTAACTGTAGCAAAATGAACATTTAAATTTAATAAACATTTTGTTATCACATCTACATAATATGGTTCTGATAGACACTTGCATTTCAGTAAAATTTTCATTTATTCGGCCCAGCTTCCAGGTCAGGACCTTCTCGAGGTAGCTCCTCTGAAAGACATTAACATCTAAAGAATGTAAAAATAAAAAAAAACTTATGCTGTTGTGTGGAATTTTTTCAATACGGTTACATTTAACATATTTTAACAACACATGTTACATGCAATCTCACATTAAACACATCTATATGTTGTGTTGTGCATCAAGTATTATTTATTAAAATGTTATGTACAGTTTGTTGTTTGTTGCTTTCTGTCAACAACTAAAACAGATGTTGCTATATACCTGCCAATGGGGTAGTTGTCATTCCGAAAAGCTGTGTTTATAAAAAATCTTGTGAAAAGCACAAGCAATCAAACCTTGGAAAATGGTATGTTCTATTGATGTAAAAAAGTATAAACAATATACACAACTACATTAACTGGTACAATTTATTCACCTCTACCTGTCAGCACTGCTCCAGCCCAGAGGATTGTGGTGGATCAGGGGAAAAGGTCTGGGCATGGGCGGACACTGGGGACTGGGAAAAAAGGTCAGGGCAGGGAAAAGGTCCTGGCAGGAGAGGATCCTCAGGCAGGGAAAAAAGGTATGGGCATGGGAGTGTGCTGGGGCAGGGGAAAAGCTCTGGGCAGATGAGGATGCTGGGGCAGGTGATAAAGAGTGGGGAAAGGGGCAGGGGAGGGATAATGGGAAGGTCAAGGATATGCCCAGGAGATTGTGGTGGTCAGGGGAATAGGTCTGGGCAGAGGAGGATGCTGGGACAGGGTAAAAAGGTCAGGGCAGGGGGAAAGGTTTGGGCAGGATGTTGAGGCAGAGAAAAGAGGGCTGGGTAGGAGAAAAAGTCCTAGTAGGAAAGGGTGCTGGGGCAGGGGAAAATGTTCAGACTGGGAGTTGGTGTTGGTAGGGGTTGGGGTTAAGGCAGAGGATGGGGGCCAGGGTAGGGGATGGGGCCTCTGCTTCCTCCTCTCATGCTTCTCTCTCCTCTGCCTGAGCATGTCTGCTACCTGTGAAGACAGCAGAAAAAAATATAACTGTTAGAATTGTGTTAACGTCATTAAAAATTAAATTTAAAATGAACTGTCACAAACATAACGCATGTCTACATGTAGGGATACACTAAATATGTAGCCTTGGAGCTACTATAGATATAAATTAATGAATATACTATAGATGAATGCACTCCTTTATGGGATACATTCACTATCCTGGCACAGGGGATACCGACGCTCAGAATACGGGCGCTGGAATCCTGACAACTATAAGAATCCTGGTGCCGGCATCCGGACTGCCGGCTACCCAAAGGTAAGTAGCGGGGTTGGGGGCGCTAGGTGGAGGGTTAGGGTTAGGCAATAGGGGGAAAGGTTAGGTTTAGGGTGTGGGGAGGGGGAGGTTAGGTTTAGGCACTAGAAGGGAAGTTTAGGTTCAGGCACTGGGGAGGGAGCTTAGAGTAGTAGAGGGGGAGGGTTAGGATACTTACTGACAGGTGTCAGTATCCTAACCCTGATGGGATGATGGCATTGGTATTTTGACTGCTGGGATCCCGAGCACCGGTATCCCATACCCTTCCCCTCCCTTACAGTGTTTTGTCTGCATTCTGAGAACATGGCCATGTCTGCACACCACATGGCCTCTGTATTATGATGCAAAATTTCAGTGGTGTGACTTATGTTTTATAAGAAAATGTTTAAAAGCTAATCCAATGCACATTGTTTAACTCTATTTTTAATATTTCTATGGCAAGGTAATGGCATAGGAGTCCATCTTACCCTTGCCTGCATATTCCATTTCCTATCCCCTGTTCCCTCTCTCTCCTTCCCATCTATTGAAATCAACAAATTCTGCCTCTTCCAGACCATTTATAATGTCGCTGTCATCTACTGATTCCCTGCCCTTAATTCCTCGATCACTTTTCTGCCTGGCTACCCATTTTCTCTCGACTGGCTTTTTGGGTAATTTCCATATCCAGTTGAAGCCACTACTTCCAAACTTCTCACCGCTTCTGACCTAACTTAGGACACCTCCTCCACTGCCATTTAATTTGTCCTTCTCTGGATCCAGTATTCTGCCATTGCTGCATTATCTCTGACTTCATTAACTCCCACTTCCCGCTCTCTCTTACCTTCAAACTTTCCTGAAACCTGTCATTGCCTTAATTGCAACCTTGAAGCTCTTGACCCTGCCATATTCTACTCCTCACACAACTCTCTCCTATCCCCCCTATCCTGTCCAGAACAAACTCTCTCCCTCTATAATACTACACTCACCTCCACCTTGGCTCTGTTGCTGTTACTCTCAGCGTCTGTCACTTTGCTCCACACCTCTGGCATTCTAAGCTTCAGAATTGGTCCTGGACTGTTGGAAAGTATTGAAGGAGATTGCACTCTCACATATATAGTTCTGTCATAGCCCAACTACTTTAAGTCCTTAATAGCCTCTCAAGCCTCAAATCATCACTGCCTCTTTGCCTCTTTCTACTCTCTCCTCTTTCCTCCCTCTCCTCCCTTACCCTTTTTCCTATTTGCTTTTGACCTTGCTTCCTACAGTATTTCATATCCAAGATTGACACCATCAAAAAGAGGATCTCTCCACTCCAAACTCATCATATCCAACCTATTCCTTCCCCAGCCTATTCTCTTATCTTTTCCCATCACTAGTAAATATCTGACTAGCTTTAACTCCAGGCCAGTTGGAACTTGCTGCAACTAACTTTGCACAGAATTCAAACTTTCTACATGCACAAACACAGCTTGTACCAGCATACACTAGACTGCAAATGACATGGGAGGCTCAATTATGCATTCATTGCCAAGACTGCAGTGCAGTGCAGAATGTGAAATGTCCTCTTGTACTGTCAAATTCAATTCTTACAAAATCTGTCATTTCATTAATCTCTACCTTTTTTTTCTTGTTGTTCCTCTATTTAGATACAGTATGTACATGTAGTACAGAAAGTGTTAGAGATAAGTAGTAAATAAGTAGTAGATAAGTAGGTAATTGAATAGCCATCCTTATTAAGGAGCAGGTAGATATTCAGTTAAAAAATTTTTCCCAATCCTCAATGTTTCCTTGTTTATACGGAGACCAGGATCTAATTAAATTATTGGCAAAATGAATTACATTATTTCAATCTCAATTTGTAATCTTTGGAAATACAGAAATAAATTTATCATCTTGCAAAATAGCTTCTAGTCTGATTAGGAGCTAAGTGGTAAATTTTCTATGTTAATAAAAACAAATACAAAAAACTGTGGAAAACACTCAAAACATACAGACTAAAAAGTATAGGTACAATAAACAGACAGGCTAGTACAGTAATAATAGTACAGTAATAAATTTACTAATGTAAGATAATAAACTGAGAAGAAACCTCTGCAAACAGTATATGGAAAGCAATAACGGCACTACATGAATTATCAAATTTAAATAGTAACCTGTATCTGGTACAAAAATTATACAGCATTAAACAGCAAAAGCACAAAAGGATACATACCAATACGGTACTAAAGGCGCTGGAATGAGTAGTTCAACTGAGCAGCTACTGTAAAAAGGGACAGTCACTCCCTGAGAAATATAGAAATCACAAAACAAATAGTAGTGCTAAACATTAATAGTAAGAATATGCATATATGGCATTAAGATTTAATAACACATGTGTTATTTAAATATAATAAAATATCACTATACTTCTGTATTGGTTGAATAAACAAATAAACTCAGAGTTCTAGTGTGACAAATAAAAGAGCAAATGATCTCACCCACAACCCTTAGAGTCCAATATCTGACTGTTCATGCACAGCACCTTCGTGGTGGACACTGTGAGAGCCAAATTGTGCAAATATTAAGGACTGTCCATGGTATGATGATCCCTATCACTGAGGAATATCCCTTGTAGAGGTTAATAAACAATTCAAAATGTTGGGTCCTCAAATCACACGGTGTCCATATGTGGTATAGTCCAAACAAAGATAATGTATGCTTACTCCCATTCCTTTTTGGTCCCAAGGGCTGGTTCAGGCTATTCAATAGTTATCCAGAACAGATAAGTCCAATAAAATATGAAAGTTGGGTGAGGGTGATAATCCCTGGTGTGCTGACGTGTTTCGCTGCATCAAGGTGCAGCTTTTTCAAAGGTCCTTTGATCTTTTAGATTTTTATTAAAATCTAAAAGGGATATTCCTCTATCGGTGATACTGGATATTGGACGCTAAGGGTTTGTCGGTGAGATTATTTGCTCTTTTATTTGTCACAACAGTACTGTGTTTATTTGTTTATTCAACCGATACAAAGTATAGTGACATTTTATTATATTAAAATAAAACATTTTATATTGAATCTTAATGCCATATATGCATATTCTTACTATTCTACACATGTAATTAATGTTTGGCGCTACTATTTGTTTTGTGATTTCTATATTAAACTGCTAAAGCTTTAGGTACTGCAAGAGTATTGAAATCTGAAACCAGCCATTAAAACTTAGACAGGACATTGAAGCTAACCATACAGCAGAAAACCCATCAAATACTCATGAATTAATGAATACAGATATAGAATATTAGTAAAGGAAAGGTGACAAGGAGAACAGGAACAGATTATTACACTTGGATAAATTATGAAAGCATATTTAAAATGCAAAGTATGTTTTTGTGGTTTTTTTTGCAAAAAAAACAGATCATTAAAAAAAACAACTACTCCAACTGGTAACAAATAGTGCAGTCAAATGATGAAGGTTTTTCAACCAAATATTCTTATACATAAGAAAGTGATCCTCAAATAGAGAAAGTGAACTGGCCAGAATAACTTTAGTTGTGTCCCAAGTACTGGAACCCCCACTGGAGGTCCAGTGAATTGACACCTCCACACACACCCTGCTGGAGGCCCATGCCACTCCCACCAGAGGTACCAATAGTCACCATCACCCACAGCCTACCACCACCATTATAGGTCCTGTGAACTGCCCAAGCCCCCGAAACCATAACTGCAGGTTGAAGTCTACTATCACCCTACTGGAGGAAGAAGGTCTGGAACTGCCCACCCATTCTGCATGGGAGAGACATAAAACCTCAGCTAAGCCTGAAACTGAGTGTGAAGCTGTCAACATAAGATGGAGCAAAAAATAACATGGGTAAATGGGAGTAAAATGGGGTAGAGCATAATCAAGGTGGAAGAAAAGGGGGAAGATGGAGAGATGAGAGAAAAGCATGGAGACCAATAGTTAGATGGAAGGAACAGGGGGAGATGGGATGGGAGGAAAGGGGGAATACCAATGTGATGCAATATGGTGTAGAAATCATGGTGTAGCGTAAACAATATGATTACAGAAGCAAAAGCTTATTGTAAGGAGCAGGGGAGAGAAAACAAAACAACTGCATCTTGCCCACCAGAATAAAAAGAAATGCACAAATAATACTTGTAAGTGCCTACTGTCCTGCCTCAAAGACTGAGGGGCATATTAATCATCAATAAATGGCCCGGTAAACATGTAGAAATGGGCCATTCATCATCAAGGGTCCGATAGGACCCCTGATATTCAGCAAACTCTGAAAACTGAAAGATTTCGGAGTTTGCTCTCATAGCCCCACTCCTTCCTATGGGAAGGAGTTTCGAGGATGCGAAGAGGGATCCAAACGGAATCCTCTGCCGCCTTCTCACGAACTCCCTGGCGACTGTGCACATGCGTGACCTCAGATCATGAATGCATAGCAAGGCCGACGGGGAGGAGGTAAGTAATGCAGCTACTTCTGTAGCTGCAATACTAACCCAGGGGACAGCTGCTTTTCAGAGCAGCTGTCCCCGCACCAGAGCAATGATGAATTGCTCCGATGTAAAGTATCCCTGCTGTGAGTTGGATACTTAAGTATCCCTCGCAGTGACTTCTATACTTTATCATCGTTTGCCGTATGAATAGACCCCTATATGTCTCCTTAAATCATGACACTGTACCATTTCCACATTTTCATTATATATATATATAGTTTGGATGCTCAAGTCACCCACTGAGATAATCACTAAGCAGCAACACATAACTGCCCAAATTGGACAAGATGTTACCATTTGTACTGGTGCACAGATGTCAGATCTCTACCAGCATCACTAGGGCCTGTTTCCAGCAAAGAGATAACAGCCACCAGCAGATGTCTTCGGGCCACATAAACAACCCGATTTTGATCAGATCACAGATCGAGTCTCGCATATCCATATATTACGAAACCAAAATATTCCTAAAAACTTTTGGGCAGCTGTGACATGTGACCTGACGTCATGACGTCATCTGAGAGCTTGAACATGTAACTGGGTCGCAGGCAACACCAGCAACTCTGCCTGCACTCCTCCACTCCGCCAAACCGTCCTGCTGTACCCAATGGACCAGGCATCTACAGAGACCAGGGCCCCTTTCCAGTTGTTGCCACCTCTGCTCCCCTGGCCGAGCTGCACCCAGCCACCACCTTCTGCTCCCCTGAGCCCAGATAAAGGAATAGTCCAAAATCTGGAAAAATCCCAAATTGTTCTGGCCCCAAGCATTTCGGATATGGGAGACTTAAACTGTAATATTGTGCATGGAGATAATGTTGGAACTGCACATGCTGCTAATCAGGTCAGTCTCTCAGATATGGCAGTGTGTGTGAGAAGTTAAAGGGATATTGTTTCAGAAAACCCTTTCTTGTAATGCCCATAGACTTGATGACGACTGAAAGACAGCTCCATGGTCTATACAGAGTGATTATGGCAGGCAGGTAACTTGTTCCAAGTGTGAGTTTGGGAGTTTGGTTAAGTCTAATACAATTTGGAATACAGGGAAAGAAAATATGTATTCATCCCACCTTATTATATGTTTTGCAAAGTAATTGAAGTACTCCCTCATGATACTGAAAAAACTAAGCGTAACAGAGATGCAAAAAAATCTTTCTTCAGAAAATTCTGTGTAAAACATATCAAAGTGAAAGTTAGGCTTCCCTGCTAAGATTAGAAATAGCTTTACAATTTGCATTTAATTCATGTGTTTGCTATGTTTACTGTCTTCTTCCAACATCATCCAGAATTCATTACCCCCATTTCGTATTGTTTACATTATCTGTTAAAGGATTTTTCAAGATACTGTACGCTAAAGGAATTTTCAAAATAAATGAGAGCAGTAAGTATGGTTTTAATGTCCCTAAGTATTGACAGTAAAAACTGCATTAACAGAGACATAACTGCATTGAGAGATTAATATTAGAAAGTTTGATTTAAAAAATCTATTGCAGAGAAATATACCCTCTTCCAAGTCTGTGGCCATAACACTTCCAGGAATATGTAAATGTGCAGTGTGTCTTTTATTTTACAGTTTTTCAATGTTTCTCACTCTCTTTGGGCGGCATTAATTCTTAAGCATAGCATTACAGTGACATCTACTGGAAAGTTACAGTATACCATTTATTTTTAACAGTGATTCAGTTAGTAGCATGCAGAATATGTTATACATTTATAGCTACAGAATGAAGCAAAGAGAATTATAAACATTTATCCGGGTCAATATATTCAGTATATAAAGTATAATAAGTGTTAGATTTACACAAAAAAAAACATGCATGAAATGACCATTAAGAAGATTAATTCATAATTATAATAAGATAAATGCATATTGAGGACTTTAGCATGGGAGTCAAAACAGTAATGCATGTTTCGGGGGTTATTTTGAAAACACATTTTAAATCTGTGTGTTAAATGTGCTTGAGTTTGGAGGTCAATTTTGATTTGGAGGCTTACTGCTGTTTTCATCAAGTGAAATATGTTTGTGTAACTGGTTCTATAAACAATAGAAAGAAAATGTACATTGAAAATATAGAGGAGATTGTTTTGCACATTTGTAATTAAAAAGGGGAAAATACCCTGTAGTAAAAATACGTATAAATACATATGTAAAATTATACAGCACAACCGTATATTTTAAACTTGATCTTACCTAAAATGCTTATTTGTTCCTTTTTAAAAATGTATCCACTACCATTGATGTACTTTTTAAATGAACATACCACTAATTATACTATAATAACGAAGGTGCATTAAAAAATTCACAAATTACTACAGTAAGAAAGCTATATTAAATGATATTTGTAGTGACTACCCAGAGAAACCTTGCTTCAGTAATGTGCTAATGCAGTAAGCATCAAAATAAGATAAGACATATTACTGTCCAATTTTCAGTACCGCACTAAATCTGAGTAATTTAATTTAAATTATCACAATAAGGGAGATTAAATCTGTTCAGTAGGATGTATATTCTTATCAGGCAACAGTTTTTCTTTAATATTATGAGATATAGTAAAGGAGCAATGAAGATATTATAAAACTAGGAACATCCCAGTAATTGCCAAGAATCTCCCTTTCCATTAGTGCTCTTTGCAATAAACAGAGTGTAAAAGTATTTTAAATTATTTACCTTTCTATACCGACACAAATGTCCTACAGCCAATTACCATGAGATATTGGAGTGAAAATAACTACTTGTGTTGTGTTTATACTTTCACATTTACAATTAGAAATGCTATTAATGGCTCCTGTACTTAGTGTTACTAATTATATTGCTATGAACAAAAGGGTGTTAAAAATAGAAATCACCATCAAAGACCAATTAATGCTTAATGAGAGCACATAAACAGGACACTGTAATGAATTTTAAAATGATTGTAACATGTAATGCTCTAGTTATCACAAAAATATGTGACCTAGCACAGGAGAAAAACATTGATTTAAAACATATTTTGGAACTATTTATAAAAATGTACAGGAAAAATGTTATCTGGAGTTGTGGACATCTGTCAAGTTGTACAGTTATATTTGACACCTGTTATGTGAATATATTTGAAAAGATAGGGGCGCCGAGACGGGGAGTGTGTGTACTACTGACCCGGGCCGGTTGGAGGGGTCCAGCGAGGTCTGGGTCAGTGACCGCACCCATGGGCTCTGCACACTACTGCTGCAGCTGCATCTACATAGCAGCGCAGACTATTGCTGCAGCGGTCTCCTCTCACTGCATGATGTGCCACTGCGCTGCTATACAGACACGGCCGCAGCAATACAGGGCAGAGAGGAGAATAGTGTCACCCACTGGAGCCGCCCCTGGAGCTGCCCTCCCAAGCTGACCATTTTTTTTAGTGTATTTTTTGGGGGAGGGGGTTTGGCCATATCTCCCTGAATTGGCCGCATCCCCCCAGTACATGGGCTCATCAGAGTTCTTAATGGCCCTGCTTACAGAAACAGCTTATGTGCTTATACCTTATCACCAATAAACATTATCCCTCTATTTTTGTTGCAAACAGCTAGCTACTAATATATACAAATTAATTTAGTAAATCATCCCAATACATAAATGGGTTAGTTCACTAAAACACAAAACATGTTTAGTTCATTGTAATCCCTGAGAAGTCTGTTTCTTCCGTCTCCTAAACACCTTTAGACCATACTTGTATTTCAGGGAGATTGTAAAAGCAACAAATAGTTTGTGCATGGCCCTAAAGAGGGTGTGTTTTGCTTTGTCATAAAATGTGCTTACCGGAGATCCAACTATAAATGAGCGCCAAAGCAGTTACTGTATATAGTAACACATGATGGTTTATCATAGTTATTAAAAATATAATGCATATTGTCTAGCATCTTAAATGACCCCCTCTAATACTGACTACATACTTAACTGGCGGATCGGTCAGTAGACCAATTCGGCGTCCGAGTGGCCGATTAGTAAGTTATAGATACTTACCAATTAGCCGCTCGATATCTCTGGGCTGACATCACAACTAGGCAGGCATTTATATTTGTCTGTCCAGTTGTGATGTCATCGTTGACGGTACCTTTGGCCAGTACATGGGTCGTCCCTACACACATGCGGATGTACCAATATATCTTTCAGATATATCATCTGTGCTGCAGAGGCCAACCTGATTTGTCTGTGAACGACGTCATTCACAGACATATCGGGTGTACATAGCCGCCCATGCACTCGCGATATATCGCTCGTCAATCGAACAGACAAGATATCGACAAGTGTGTACCCAGCTTAACTCACTCTGTTCCACCAGGTTCATCCATTTCATAACACATGCCCTGTAATACATCACACATCCACATACACTAATGTAACAAATTATGCTGGAGATCTGTGGACATTGTGCAAAGTTGTATATATACTCAAGGTGAGGTGGTCAGCTATGGAATAAACCTTACAGTCAAATAGGCCTCTTACGGAAATCCAAACTGTTCCCTTTCTGACTGCATTTAGGTTGCATGATAGTACAGTATGTAAATTACTAGCTACAGTAAAAAAACCTGTTTTTAAACAAATTTACAGGATCCTATCAGAAAATTATTATGTCAACATAAGTCAACAACTAAAGTGCCAGTTCTCACAGGAAGTTGCGTTTTCCCCCACAGAACCCCCTTTTCTTTCATTCTGTTGTCATTTATATAAATGTGAAGCGTTTGTTTTATTTGATTTTCACTTTTGGTGCTTTCTTAACAGCTTTTTACTTGTAAAAGTGGCCTGCCATTGGCCATCTTCTAGCCATATTGAGAGCACAGAACAAGGTTTCTCCTGTTATTTTTTTAAAAGTAACCTCTATATTATAACACCTATTCCTCCACTGACATTTAGGTTGCTTTCAGTTTCAGATGCAGGTACGGAGTCTTCTGTGCCTCTGATGTTGTTAGAATTCCAAACCGAACAGCCATCAGTTCTCAGCATAGGAAAAGGATATTTGCTTGTAAGCTGCTTCCTCTTTGCAGAGATCCTTCTTGTGGGGGGACATCACATCAGACCACTAAGTGCTTTCCTGGGATCTCATGCAAGATAGCAATTTGCTACAAATGGTGGTGATCGCATTTGCAGAGTTTGACATTTTTCACATATAGAGTCTGGTTCTTAGTTGAGAGCAAAGAAAAATAGAACAAGTAACAGGACCTGATTCAGCTTTGGAAATAGAGTAAGATATAACAAGTAACTGTGAACCTGGACAAACCATGTTGCAATGCAAGGGGTGCAAATACATTAATTTTGTTTACATGTTGGGTAAATGCTGGCTGTTTTTGCAAGTAGCCTACAAATACCGCACAGCTTTATTTTTACAATGCAATTTAGATGTCAGTTTGGACTCACCCCTCCCAAATCTAAATCTTGCTGCACATTTTAAATCTGCCCCACCTGCAGTGCAGCATGGTTTTATCAAGATGCTCATTTACTTGCAATATCTTACTGACTCTGGGCCTGATTCAGACCCGCTCCCGAGCGCTGAGCGCTCGCAAGCGGGTCGATGTTGGCCAAGTGCGCATGCGCACGAGGGAGCCGGCTCTGTCGTGTGCATGCGCGAGACCCGCATAGCGACGGGCAAGCCGTCGCTATGGGTCTCGCACCAAAGGGGGCATGCTGTCGATGGTGGGTGACAGCATGCCCCCTTTGGTGGGCGTGCCGGGGGCGTGGCTGGCCAGATGGAGGCGTTCCCATGGGAACGCCTACCGTCTGGGACCGGCCCCACTGACATCACTAGTGATGTCAGTGGGAGTGCTTTTGGCTCTGATAGAGCCAAAAGCACTCCTGGGCTTGCGGCAGATGAGACCCTACCACAAGGGTCTCGTCGCAAGCCCGATGGTCGCCATGGTCTTGACCATCGCGACCATCTTTTTGGCCGCTCACTATAGCTGTGGGTGGTCAACCACAGCTATGCGAGCGGCCAGGAGGCCTCTGTAAAAAAGAGAAGGAGGGCACTGATTCAGAGCGAGCGCCCTCTGAAAGATGAATCATGCCCTCTATTCCCAAAGCTGAATCAGGCCCTTTGTACCTTGGTAAAACTATGTTGCACTGCAGGTGGAGCAGATTTTATAGGTGCAGAGAGATTTAGATTTAAGAGGGGTGTGTCCAATCTCATATCTATATTGCAGTGTAATAATAAAGCTGTACACAATAAAATGGGGTAGTCAGTGCACAAGTGAACATGCACAATCAATTGATGTAGCATAACTGTATCTATGTACATAGCCGAAAATGTATGTGATATCTGATAATTATAATACCATTACTGCTAAAGGACCATAGTATGTTCCTATTTGGCGGTGCTCCCCAAGAGTCAAAAAATCATGAACAAGGAGAGAGAGGAAGAAGACTCTTTTATTTGGGGGCACTCATAATAAAGCTGTCCAGTATTTGTGTTCTACATGCAAAAGCAGCCGGTATTAAGCCTGCCAGCAAGCAAACATATGAATATGCACCACTTGCATTGCAACATGGTTTGTTCAAGAAACAAAGTTACTTTTTTTTTTACTTGCTTAAAACTCAGAATCAGCCCCATAAAGCAAGCCCAATGAATTGGCCTATTCAATATTTCCCCAGTACTACATGCACATGGTTAATTTGAAATAACTATTATTATTATTATTATTATTATTATTATTATTATTATGTAACAGACATAAATGTGGCATCCTATTATTAGACAATTAATAAATCAAATGTATTCAGACTAAAAGGAAAAATACTGCATTAAACATATTAACAAAATCATTCTACTCATATAATCTTATTTGTCTGTGTATTGTTTTATAAGAGAATTATATAAACTAAATATAAAGTTATTTAACTATGATAAGTAACTGTGGGGTCTATTTAGTAACAGTCCACTTAACATGGAGTTATTGCCGTTCCTGCTTCGCTTGCCAGCGCTTTGATGCAGGAGCTGGCTACCGCAGGTATTACTAAAAATAGACCAGCCGAGGAGGGTGAATGTTAGTCACCCCCTTGGCGGTGTAAGCAGCACAGTAAGAGACACGGGACTCACCATCACCAGGTCTCCGTGCAGCAGGAAGCAGAGAGGGTTTTTTTTGTCAACAAACTTTATTAACAAATGGCCAACCTGACACAGCTCAAGTCCTCCTTCTCCAGTGAGGAGAAGCAGATACCGGCAGCTACAGGAGGCGATATCAGCACTGAAGAAGACACCTGACGGTAAGTGACCTCTTCTCTTAGTACTACCTGGGACACTTAGCGCTGCCATAGGTGTCTATGGCAACGCTAAGTGCCCCAGGTGCAGTGCGATATTGTAGCCTGTAGCACTTAGTGCTGGCAGGCTGCGGGTAGAGAAAATCCCTTTAGTACATACTGAGAAGCGACATGTAAAGGGATTTTCTCTGTCTTTAGTGTTTTTCCCCATTTTTTCACCTTAGTAAATAGACCCCTGTATCTCAAAATACAGTGCCTAGTTTATGGGGGTATTCATCTCTAATGCTGGGTACACACTGGCAGATATACTGGCCGATCAATTGATCAGCCAATATATTGTGTGCCCGTCGGCCAGTGTTTACCAGCAATATGTCTGTGAACAACGTCATTCATAGACATATCACGTCGGCTCTGTTGCACAGCCGATGCCCAATATATACTGCATCGGCTGTGCAGTGCTGATATGTTGTGGCATCGTGCTGTGTGTACGGGCGATCTGCCGACCACCTGTACACTTGCAGCAGAGACTGCAGGGAGGGTAGCACGACACGCTCCCGGCCAGCGGGACCCGCGGCCAGAAGACAGATGATGGTTGTTCAGTATGTATGAACAACCATCATCTGCAGATATATCTGTAGATCACTCGATCTGCAGATACTGTATATCTGTTAAGTGTGTACCCAGCTTTAGTCGAGAACCCCATTAATATCAAAGGCTGCTGCCTTGCAGATATTTATCCAAAGTAAATATGTATTATCCACTTGCATCAATAATACAGTGAGTAAATCTAAGTGTTGTATTTGTTATTGCCATAAAAAGACTGAAGAACAAACAACAGTGAGTGGATATTAGCAGAGAGAATTACTGTACACTGCAGCATTTCATTGGTTTTCAGCATAGCTCGTTGTATTACTTTATTAGCTGTTCAATGGAGTATTTGGAATTGCATGTGATTTCAAAGGAAGATGTTCTCTCTCATCTCACCTTAATTTTCACAGCATGTAAACACATAAGCACATATGCAGGGATATCATAACAAAGCATTCCTATCTGTCTGTTATGCTGCCAAATAAAATTGAGGTAAGTTAAACAATGTTTATTGCAAGCATATATTTTAATAATAAGTGGGATAGTCATCACCATTTACTAAAAGTTTAAACTTACACATGAATAGTTTCAAATGATTTATTATAAGCTGTGTTGTCAATAAAACATAATTTGACATGGCAATAAAATAGAAAGTGCATCAGGAGGATGTTTTTATAATGAAAATATGTATTACTATGCCTCAATTATTCATTGACTTGAAGATTAATACCTTCCATATCCGGTCAAATATTACATATTAGCGTTAACAGGTACATTTTGGTTTACATTTAGAAATATGTGCTCTTGCCTAGTGTATAGTGTATATCTAATATAAATTTACATAAAACATAGCTTTCTGTACAGTTATTGACAACACAAGTCAATAAAACAACACATACGCATTGTTGGTGTCATTATATAATTTTTAGGATATAGACAATACATTTTTGCATTCATTTGAAAACTAAAGTCTTTTGTTGCGCAATTAAATGTACGGTACTTCCAATTACAGCAATGTAGAAGCTGTATATTGACACACTATAAAAGGGACTAAAGCAGGGTTACTAGTACCCCTTTTCCACCAAAACTCGGTTCCAAACCGGGTCAGACCAGGGATTTTCCCCATTCTCACTGCAGTGCCAACCCGGTCGGCGCCGTTCACACTGCACACGGGTGCAGTGCCATTTCTTGGAGAGGATGTCATCACTAAGCTTCGGAAACTCCAGTTCTCCAGCGCTCCCCTGGACCAGCAACCAGGGGAGGGGGTCCTTCCCAGAGAGGGGATCCTAGCCGGTGGGGAGGGGTGTCCTTTGAGGTCAAAGATGTCACCGGGAAGATGGGCAGAGAGAGATTACAGCCTCCCCATATGAAGTGGGGAAGGGGTAAAAACCAGAACGGTCCAGACCATACAAGGAAGCTGCAATCTCTCCCTCCTCGGTGACAGCTGTCACAGACAGCTTCCAAATAGCACCCAATCAGCATGCTGTAAATAGGTCCTGGGTCGGAAGACCCAGGTTACCCGTTTCTACTGAGCCTGAACGGGGTTTTACCCGCATAAAACTCTTATCGAGTCCTGGGAAGAAATGACACAGGATTATTTCCTAGAAGCCTTTTCCACTGAGTCAATACCCTGGTTGACACGGCAATAACCCAGGTATTTTGGTAAGTGGAAAAGGGGTATTAGACACCCCTGATCTCCACCAACACATGAAGGGGGGTGATTCTTATGAAGCTTGGCCTTTGTGGAATAGTGAATCAAAATCAGAAGTCGAAGACTGTATCATATAAACTTTATACTTCTGCCATATGGCCTATCTCACTGAATAGACTGTGCATTACTAACTGATGAGTGAAAGCATATACTTATTTATTCTTCATCATCCCAATAACAATAACAATTAATATCATCATCTGCAAGACAGAAACACTTGATGGAAATGTTTTTATTTTTTTGGTACTGACATCTGAATTTCTATCATTTATAATAAATAAATGTATGTTCTCACCTTACTTAACCAGAGTCAGGGCTGCCATCATAAAATGTGAGGACCAGTACAGATGAAACAGACAAGGCCTGCCTAATGGAGCATACACATGGTCAGATTTGTCAGATCTGTCAGTTGAATGATTTGAACGATTTTACCAAAGATTTGAACGATTTGAATGATTTTTGACTGCATTAAAATGAATGGAATCATCCAAGTCTGACTGCAAACACATCAGATGTCAGATATCGTTATCTGACCATCGGGAACGAACATCGTTCAAATTGTTCATCTGACAGATCTGTCAGTTATGTCAGATTTTCCTTCAGATATGAACGATTGAACAATTCTTTTAAATCGTTATCGTTCAGATCTGAAGAAAAATCTGACCGTGTGTATGCTCCATTACCTTTACCAACCTCTTGGCCCAATGAGCCCTGGCACCCAGAGCAAGCACATGCTATGATGCCCCATGACACACAATTAAACACTGGCTTTCAGAACACTATTCATACCATGACATTACTGAGTTTACTCCTGCATAGGAAGCCTGGAAATATGAAGCTAGATGTAATGGTCAGTATAAAACCACTGCAGCTAAGCAGATCTATGTAGTGTGTGGCAGCAGGGCATTGGATGTGTGGCTGCACACTACCTAGATCTGCTTAGCTGAAATGGTTTTATTAGAATTATTCCATGTAGCGTCATATACAGTAGTTAGAATGACAATTCTTAAGCAGGAGCAAATTGCACCATGTGTAAGGTGTCTGGTTGCAATGTGTGAGATTGTGTATTTAAGAATCAGGAATGACATTTCTTCGAAATGTATGTTTTAAAGGAGAATGTACATATGCTCCTGCATGCATGGAAGTCTGCCTACTTGCCCTGCCTCCCATACAATAGAATACATACATCAGACACTGACAGTGTTGTGATGATTCTGATAGCAAACTGCCTCTTACTCAAAGACAGACAAGATCCTCAGCTCGCCCTGAGCCCGGGCACAACACATCAGCACAGTGGCGTAACTAAAAATTTTGCTCCCCTTTGGCAAAAATGCCCCTTACACATTATGCCACACAGTAATGCCCATTACACATTATTCCACACACTGTAATGCCCATTACACATTATTCCACACACTGTAATGCCCATTGCACATTATTCCACACACCAAAATGCCCATTACACATTATGCCACACACTGTAATACCTATTACACATTATACCACACACTGTGATGTCCATTACACATTATGCCACATACATTTTTACCCCTGACATAATTTTATGCCCCAAAGTAAGGCTTATAATGACTTTTAAATTACCTGCTCATTGTCAGAGGTCTCATGCTCGTTGTCAGGGATTTTAAGTTCTGGGTTCCATGCTCGCTGCCAGGGGTTTCATGCTCATTGTCAGGGGTTCCATGCTCGTTATCAGCAGTCTCGTGCTCATTGTCAGGGGTCTCAAGTTCATTGTCAGGGATCTCAAGCTTGTTATCAGGGGTTTCACGGGAGAGGATGCAGCCTCCAAGCCACCGCACCCCCAAACAACCATGGGTGCGGGGCTATTGTTACACCCCTACATCAGCACTTGCTGCAATCATGGATAGAGTCATTGACCAGAGTTGTTGTTTCTAGGTTTGCTTCCTAATTACCTGGAATGACCCATTTTGCTTGTTTATGTACTTTGTCATTGACATATTATACATGTTAGTTAAAAAAATATCTAAGCTTGGGGTCTATAACTAGTAAGGATCTTGGATGATGCCTTACTTTTACTGTATTTGTTGTATTGAATGTGATTTCTGTGCTTTTATTATTAAAGGTGAAGACCTGGCTGTAACAATATGTAATATTAAAGAATTGTCCAATAGTGAATTGACTTTTTTGATTTGCGGTGATCACTAATCCAGTTGATGATGCTGACAGTTTTTGTCTTATATAATGATTTGTAGCAGCAACTGTGTGCATTTTCATTAATATTATATGTTCTTAACATACTGTACAGTACTTGTTCATTCTGATATATGATTGAGTGGCAGATAATGTATGTCTATATCTTCAATTGTATTGTAATAATCATCATCTACTATCAGAATACTTACCTGTTTGAAATTCACATATATTTTCAGCTTTTAGTCTTTTATTATTGATTTTATAATTGTTTAGCAGTGGCATTACCAAAATATGGGTTATTTTATTCAAAAATGTATTTTGTGATGAAGAAAAACACAATAATTTTTATTAATATTGATTGAGATAGTTGCAATACTATTCCCTTATAATAGTTGTGAAATAATGGTTTTCAGTAGTTCACCTTGACTGATTTTGGGATGTTGTGCTCAAAAATTAAAAAAGGAAAATAATCTGTGATAATTATTAAAATTTTCAAAAACAGTCATTCAGTTTAGGACGCTCAAAGTGCTCATCAATGCTGAGAAAAGCAGGTAGGTACTAATCCATTGTGCAATACCAAGGAGGCATCTGATTGGCTCCAAATGTATTCTGCAGCAGGACAATAACCCCAAACATACAGCCAATGTCATTAAGAAATATCTTCAGCATAAAGAAGAACAAGGAGGTGATGATATGGCCCACACAGAGCCCTGATCTCAACATCATCAGTTCTGTCAATTCTGTCTGGGATTACATGAAGAGGCAGAAGGATTTGAGCAAGCCTACATCCACAGAAGATCTGTGGTTGGTTCTCCATGATGTTTGGAACAACCTCCCTGCCAAGTTCCTTCAAAAAATATGTGTAAGTGTAGCTAGAAAAATTGATGCTGTTTTGACGGCAAAGGGTGGTCACACTAAATATTGATTTGATTTAGATTTCTTTTCTGTTCATTCACTTTGCATTTTGTAAATTGATAAAAAAAGAAACTATTAACACTTATGTTTTTGATAGCATTCTTACTTTGCAGCATTTTTTCCACACATGCCTACAACTTTTGCACTGTACTGTACTGTATATATAGAAAAATTATTTCAAATTTCAGCAAAATTCCAACATTTAGGAGGATATTTGTAATAAAATAGTAATTGCTACTAGGGGCATATGTTCTTGTCTTTTTCTCCACTGTCTACTGGTCTGTAGTCAATGACACTATAGGGTTTTACACTGCAACATATTGTGAACATTGATGATTCCTGTGAGATATTTGGAATACATAAGAAGCACTATCTTGATAGTAAACATGAATTTTTAATTTTGGACACTATTAAGGTCGTACATTTTCACTTTTCAAATATCACAACATAATTAAGCGCCATAGCTTATATGCATATTGTGAATAGGAAAGTAGGAACCCTATCCAATAATGAGGTATGTATTAATCTAAACAAAATTGTGACGAATTTAATGTAAGTACAGTAGCATAACAATTGTGCTATAGTATACTTCAAAAGTAATAAGAAAAGATTGTACCTTTCTGATAAAAAGTATGTACTGTAGTAGACGCAGTGTCAATGATTTGCCTTTGTTTGAATAATAACTATTTTGTAATTTCTCCTTCATCATCTTTGTAGTAAAAAGAATAGTAAGAAAAAGAGAAGCATTATATTTAAACATCATTTTGCATCATTTTACATTTTGCATTGAGATTGTGGTTTGTAAAACTAAGGGGTACATTAAGTAAGAGGCGGCTTTTGCGAGCCACCATGTCTCATGGGCTTAATTTCACATTTTTAAATGGCTATCATGTTAAAAGAAAAATGCAAGTCACCAAGAATCCTTTAATGAAGGGTGCAGTGAAAAAGATAAAAACATAGAAAAGGAGTTTTATTCATAGAAAGTGAGATTGCTGTCATAGAGTACATAACAAATAAATAGCCATTCATTTAAAACAAGTTAATTGAGTCCTTATTAGATGAATCCTTTTCAATGAAAAGGGAAAAATTATTTAGTTATAGTGCACAATTAATTGATTAGGAAGGAACTAAAGATAACATGTTTCATCAACAGAGTAATCAATTTAGAATTTTGAAATATTCTGCTAGGATGTAGTTAGTGCACATATACGGTAATAAAAACCAAGGCAGATATATGGTACAATAAAAGCAATAGAGAACTAAAGTTAACTTCAGATCTCAAAGGAAAAACATCAACTATGTAGAAGAACACCATCATTATACATGTTAAACAGTATAATTTGAAAAAATGAGACTTAAAATAAAAGGTTAACAATTATTTTACAATTAACAAAGGAATGGTGTGCTAAATCTGTGCAGGATGGTGTAAGTGCATACAAATATATTTCATGGGATGCAGTCACCATGTTGACCTTTAAAATGTTGACAGTCATAATGTCAAGACCAGAATGTCAACAGTTATGATGTTGACATTGTTGAATGTCAACATCACCACTGTTGAAGAAAACAGAAAATTTTGACCCTTTACCGTTTTGTGGCGTAATCTATTGTCCCCTTTTGATGGTGAGTATCACACTGCAGTAATGTCTCATGCACCCCATCTTCCAACTGATGAAAATGCTCACTTGCACTTATGTATCAGTTTAAATTGACAGTGTTTCATGCTGTTTTATAAATTGTCACATTTTCATCACAAACCAAATATTTGTGATTACCTTAACTAAAGTTTAGAGTTATGCGGTGATAAAGATTCAGGTGTTGTATTGTCAACAGACCTTTTCTCAGTAGGTAGCCAATCAATGCATATCTACTGTATAAAAAAAACTAAACTTTGCCTTGAACACATTTTTTTAGTTTTTATTGCAGGTCATAATTCATTCTCATATATACAAAATAAAAAATAAAAATAAACATGCCAACACCCCATACAGGATGCAGTTAGAAAGACGATGGTCTAAATGCCGACCGCCGGCTTCCAGACTGTGTAATCCCGACAGGGGAATAATGACAGGCATCAAAATACAGACATCTATCATTATCCCTATGCCGGGAGCCCGACGCCCTGCATACCGAACGAAGGTAAGCCGGGTGGTGGGTGCGGACAGCTGCGGGGGGGAAGGGTTAGGTTAAGGGCTCCCGTGGGGGGATTTAGGGTTAGGCATCCCCCTCGGGAGGGTTAGGGTTAGGTTAGGGAAAGGGGGTGTTAGGGTTAGGCACCCCCGGGGGTAGGTTAGGGTTAGGCACCCCCCCGCGAGGGTTAGGTTTAGGCTGCAGGGAAGGGGGGTTAGGTTTAGGCACTTACAGAGGGGATTAGGGTTAGGCACTGGGGGGGAAGTTTACGGTTAGGCACCCCTAAAGGAGGGTTAGGGTTAGGGGGAGGGAAAGGGTTATGATTAGTGAATTTACTTACCCCGTCGGGATCTTCACTGCTGATCTTCTGCGGTTGGGATTTAAACCACTGGGCATAGGTCCAGCGGTCATTCATACCGAACCCCCCATACACCTGTATTTTTAGCAGCTGTACAGCAAAAGTAATTACTACTGCATTGATATAAAAGACACACAATTGTTTTCGTGCCCTTGCCAATGTAAACCTGCATGTGTAGCACAATAAAATCTGATATATGAGTTTATATGTTTATAAATACAGTCAATCCCATAGGCCACATTTATGTACAGTTCATATTATACTGCTGTCAGGCACATACTGTATAAGGGCATGTTGATGAAAAGTTTCCATATATCCTGACAGTTCAAAAGTAGACTGACCTTGGTGTATTGATCCTTCTTGTCTGTTACATCTAGGTACGTTGCTGGCAAGGTGTGATGAGGCAAGATTCCCAAGTCCTGGGGTTTTGTGGGTTCATTCCTGCTGGGTTTTGGTATAGGTGGTGCTCTGCATTGATATTGGCTCAGACTGGTGGGTGGCGGGGCCCACTGTGGGTGTTTGCACTACCTTTGGTATAGTGTAGCACTTGGATGCAACTCCAATGCGTTTCTGCCCTGCAATGTCCTTCCTCAGGGAGTATGAGTGGTGTGGATGGTCCAAGAAAGGGGTTAAGAAGCCATCTTGGATCCAGTGTAAGAATTTGATTGGCTGTCAGTTTTGGGTATATGATTGGTTGGTGATATTGTCATTCATGGAGTGCTTCTCTTATTGGGTGGTGGTTGAGGCTAGGTAATGGTTGGCTGTGGTGAGGCAATCATCTGATCATGCAGATTGTAAACAGAAAAAAAGGAGTTAAGAAGCCATCTTGGAACCTTCCATGAAGGGGTTAAGAAGCCATCTTGGATCCAGTGCCAGTGTTTGTTTAGCTGTCAATTTCAGGTATCTGATTAGTTGGTGATCTTGTCACTCAGGGAGTGCTTCTATGATTGGGTGGTGGTTGTGGCTAGGTAATGGTTGGCTGTCAGGAGGTGATCATGTGATCATGCAGATTGTAAACAGAATAAAAATGGGAGGAGTTAAGAAGCCATCTTAGATCTGGCCAAGAAGGGGTTAAGAAACATTCTTGGATCCGGTGTCAGCGTTTGATTGGCTGTCAGTTTGGATATCTAATTTGCTGGTTATCTTGTCACTCAGGGAGTGCTTCTCTGATTGGGTGGTGGTTGTGGCTAGGTAATGGTTGGCTCTGGTGAGGCGATCATGCAGATTGTAAACAAGAGAAAAAAAGGAAGGGAGGGGTGTGAAGTAATAAGATGAATTGTTGGGATGTATAATAAATCAAATGTATGCACAAATAGCAGTGTGGAAATATGGTTAATAAAAGACTGCTCAGAAAGGAGATAGGACTCAATGTTAGAGCAAACACAATATGATTTCAACCGCACAGTCAGTGGGTAATACAGAGCTTAATGATTTCAAACTGGATTAGACATTCTTCTACCGCTTTATTATACCGTACATTCCTGATTCCATGTGGAAAACGCTGTAATACTGTATAGTGTACCGAATCACTGCTTCTGTCAAACAATCATCGGGCGGTGATACAGAACATACCGTACGGTACATTGGAAATCACACGCATGCGCTATGTAGTTTAGGAAAAGTGATACCTGGTGGGCAAAATGTTGTATTACACGTAATGAAATCACACGCATGCGCTATGTAGTTTAGGAAAAGTGACACCTGGTGGGCAAAATGTTGTATTACACGTAATGAAATCAGACGCATGCACTATGTAGTTTAGGAAAAGTGACATCTGGTGGGCAAAATGTTGTATTACACGTAATGACTTTTTTCATTACTAAACTTTCTTTGTGGCGCGACTCATGGCGTGGTGTGTGGCGCGCCATGCGTGGCACGAGAGATAACGCTGTGATGCCACGTTATAGCTGGGCACATCAGTAGTAATGGGTGCATTGTACACATGTTGATTACACTGGGGAGCAAAAAAATATTTTTTTTTCTTGCCAAGGATTTACAATCGGTTTGCAGTACTCGCACTTCCTATTTTCGCATTAGATCTTCACTATAGCTGAATTGGCTCCAGTTTTCAAATTAATGAAAAATTATAAAATTCAATTATTTTCTCAATTTGAAGTACCTTACTAGTCTAGGCCTGCTTTACTTAACAGAATCAACTTAGTTTTTCCTTTTTAACAACTACCCTCTCAACAATAACAAGAATTTGTTTTATTTATGATAACGTAGCTGGTAGTCACGTTTGAGACACATAACACATTCATATCTCCTCACTAACGTTGGGAGGAGGCATGGCAGTGCAACCAATCTCGCTATCACTGTTGACAACACAATCATCTCCCCAGGGGTGCCGAGAGGGGGGGGGAGCAGGTACAGATTACCCGGGCCCGGGCTCCTGAGGGGCCCGGCGGGGGCCCGGTGGGGGCCCAGGTCCGACGCTGCCCCCCCTCCCTCACAACAGCCCCGCACACAGCATGTGCTGTGCTGCAGTTGGAGACTGCTCGTGGCTGCTGAGCAGCAGCCACAGCAGTCTCCTATGCCTGTGCGGGGGAGCGATCACACTGATCATGCCCCCCCCTGGCTTTGCGCTGGGCTGAGGGGGCTCACTGCAAATCTTTTTTTTTCGGCAAGGGGGCATGGCCACGCCTCCCGAGATTAGGCCATGCCCCCTATTACCGGGGCCCGCCTTGGCTCTTGGTGGCCCTGCATCTCCCCTGTCTCCCAACCTCGCTGCTTGGGTGTTACCCTTGACTCCACCCTCTCCTTCACACCCCACATTCAATCTCTGGCTCAAACCTGTTGGTTCCAGCTATGCAACATCGCTCGTATTAGGCCTTTTCTCTCCCAGAATGCTACCAAACTGATTATGCATGCACTAATAATTTCTTGGCTTGACTACTGCAACCTTCTCCTTACTGGCCTCCCACGTTGCTGTCTTGCTCCCCTCCAGTCTACTGTATTCTCAATGATGCAGCTAGACTTATCTTCATTTCCCGCCGTTCCACTTCTGCTGCTCCTCTTCAAACTCCTCACCTTCACAAACAAGGCCCTCTCTAACTCTACTGCTCCCTACATCTCCAACCTCATCTCCATACATACTCCCTCCCGCTCACTCCGGTCTGCCAATGACTGTTACCTCTCCTCCACCCTGGTTACTTCAATTCACACTCGTATCCAAGCCCCCCTTCACTGGCATGAGCTCCCTCGCTTGATTAGGCTCTCCCCAACCTTGCAGAGCTTCAAACGTGCACTGAAAACCCACCTGTTCATCAAAGCATACCCTTGCACCACATAACCATCACCAAGTCTCTGTCCCTCCTGCCTCAGCCATCTCTACCTCGCCTACTTCCTGTACTCAGGTCCCCCTCTACATACTCATGCCTCATGTCATCTGTCTGTCTCCCCTCTCCCCTAGATTGTAAACTCCTAGGAGCAGGGTCCTCCTCCCCACTGTCTCACAGCCTTCTTCTTTAGCACTTCTATGACCGCCTTCATCGTCCCAGCTGTATTGTGTATGGAGAATTGTGTTGCTAATTGTTACTTGTGCTCTGTTTAGAAGTTGGTTACTGTATTGTAATGTAATGTTCTGTGTACCCTTTACTGTATGTACAGCGCTGCGGACCTCTTGTGGCGCCCTATAAATAAAATTTAATAATAATAATAACGTCATATCGAAATAGAGAACAAGCCATACAGCCATCTTTAGCCAAGATAACAATCTCATGTATTGTAACAATATTCCGGAACTTCTCCAGATGATGGGCTTACCAGAATATTGAGCAGAAGATTGGCAGCTCTTCTTGGTTAGTTCTAAAAGGAGCTTAAAATGCGTATTACTGCACAATGGGAATACATTTGCGTCGATTCCTATTGGTCAATCAACAAAACTTAAAGAACAATATGAAAATATCAAGTCTTAGAAATAATTGCTTATTCTCAGCATCAGTGGTCTGTTTGTGTCGATTTAAAAATGGTAAACTTTCTTCTTAGGCAGCAAAGTGGATATACTAAGTATCCTTGTCACATATGCTTATGGGATAGTTGTGCAAAACAAAAGTACTGGCAGCGAATCATATGGCCTCCAAGAGAAGTTATAACTGTAAAAGAAGCCTTGGCAAAAAAAAAACACGAATACCGTTCCATGTCAGACAAGTATAGGTATATGTGTTACCACACATACCTATACCTTGCGAAATGACAGAAGATAGCAGTCTTCTGAAATTCCCAGCCAATCATAGGCCGCCAGCCATTCAGAGGCCGCTTAACATGTAGCATCCGCTCATTGGCTGTGACACACGTCTTCTACAATACAAATAATGGTAAATTCCTGTGTTCTGCTGAAGTGAATGAAAAGTATGTACTTCTGAATTGAATTGATGGTGTATTCATTTCTAGTTAAAAATCATCCGAATTTGTTGGATTAACATGGCTGAATTCACCTCCCCTTAAATGATAAAAACACCCGATTTTAACAATAGTAAATACCCGTGTTGGTAAAAATATGATATTTACACTTGAGATTGCAATCTCGGACCAACACGATTCTTATTAAATTTACCACTTAGTGTGATTATCACTAATTTGGTACTTCCATTCTAAGTGGAACTATTGAAAATTGATGCCAGATTTACACTATTGTTCACACTTATTTATGTTTTAATTGCATGTTTCTGGAGGATACAACTAGAAAAACTATTATATTGTAAAGAAATATTCTAAAGATTGTAAAGTCAAGTTTTTGTTGGGACTGCTGTATTTGTTTTTTTATTGTCATTCATTTTTACATCTATGGCCCTCATTCAGAGCCGTACGCTCTGAGCAGAGCGCACGCTCTGAATGAGGGCCGGGCTCCATTTTCATGGAGCATCCTCCTGGACACTCGTATAGCTGTGGGTCACCACCCACAGGCTATACGAGCGTGCATTGTGATGGTCGCGATGGTCGAGACCATCGCGACCATCGAATTTGCGAGCCGGAGCCTGCGGTTGAGGTTTTCAACCGCAAGCTCCGGAGTGATTTTGGCTCTATCAGAGCCAAAATCACTCCCACTGACATCACTAGTGATGTCAGTGGGCCGGCTTCTGACGGGAGGCGTTCCCGTGGGAACGCCCCCGTCAGGGAGGCACGCCCCCGGCACGCCCACCAAAGGGGGCGTGCTGTCAATCAACATTGACAGCACGCCCCCTTTGATCGGACACAACGAGCGAAGGACTTTCCTTTGCTCGTCGCGTCTGGCGCATGCGCACGACGGAGCTCCCTCCGTCGTGCGCATGCTCAGTCCATAACATCGACCCACTTGCGAGCGGACAGCCGCTCGCGAGTGGGTCTGAATCAGGCCCTATATGCTTATTTAGAAGTAGTCCATGTGTTGGGAAATATTTATTATATGCTTATGTGAGTGAGGTGACTAATTTTTTGGTGACTAACTGCATCTTTGAATTGTAGCACCTTATTATAGGTCTTATTTTGTATCTTTTGGTACTGTACCTTCTACAACTAAGCATGTGTTCAAAGTAGTGATACCTTTATAAGGTACTCATTTTATTTTTAAAGCAGTTGCTTAGTCCTCAGACTTGAACTGATAATGTAAATAACATTATTACTTATAAAGAATCCAGTTAACAGTTTTGCTCTCTGCTACAGCAGACTTGTTACCATTGTGGGCAGTGTTGGGCTTATCTGTTTTTATAAAATTCAAAAACATGTTTTGATTACAATCATGGCAGCTCCCAGTTAATATTATATAACTGATGGAGATAATTAATACTCTTTGAAATGCATTAACATTGCCTATAATATAGGTTTTAAATGCATGTATGTTAAATCACCATTACTATTCTATAGACCCTAAGGGAAAACAGATGAAACTCTGCAATTAGAGGCATATTTAAATGCAATTTTATTAATGTAATTTTACTTTTTTGAAACCCAAGTGAACAGTGTTATTTCCAATAGCCATTTGCGAACTTTTCTGAAACAAAAGTTTAAAAAAAAAGTATTTAACTTTAAAAAAAAATTAATCTGTTAACTACATGCTATTGTTTGCAACGTAATATGTTGTCAAGATTTCAATAAATTCTGAAATCAAATTGAATGCTGGATGGTTTACATTATCATAATAGGATCGTAATCAATATGAGAAACACTAAAACTGCTTTTAAATCAATCATTTTTGTCTGTCTGGAAGGTTTATACACAATAGTGAAATTTCTTCCTGTGAGTGAGATAGCAGCAGGATGTGTCTCCCTCCAGAATCATTTCCATTGCTAATAATTAGGAAACAGCAGGTGCTGTATTAAATGCATTACTTGGCACATCCCTTCCATCCAAATACCTACTCACATATCCATCCCCAGTGGCCACAATAGAAGCAGGAAGCTGAATTTGAAATGAAATCCAGGTTGCCTGTTTGGCAGCAAAGCCACACTGCCACAAAACCATCTGGCTGACCTACGCATCCCAGTTTCCCATAGAAGCAGCCAACAAGCATGTCATCTGAAATGGTCAAAAATTTTATGGCTGTCATTAAAATAGAAAGCATGGGACAGAACTGGACAAAAAACAATAAGACTGTATATCAGGGGGTAACTTTCATGCACAACAGTCTTACATTAAGCAAAATATATATCCGATTCCTAACTAAATAATAGAAATAAATTAAGTGAAACTGGGGTGCAAGTGGGATGTGATATACCTACACAATTGGGTAAAACATTCAAACATAGACATTGTAACTAATAAATGCAAAAGTAGCCATTTAGTTTTAAAGTTAAATTAAATATAAACATTCCACAATCATTGTTTCTAGATTTATAATTCAAAATAAATCTTTTTTTTGGAGTAGACCAAATGGAAATAAAAAAAAATTACAATGTAATATAGCTGTAATGTTAATAGAGAATATGAAAAAAAACAAAAAGAAGAGCTTAGAAAGTGCAGCTGATATCAATGTATGGCTGATGAAAGATCTGGGGATGCATCCAAATACTGTATCATTAGGACTTATCTCCAGGGCACATGACAGACTTACGTGTAGACTTCCAAATTAGTCAACTAAAGGTTAATCAGCCTCTCCCGATGTAATGAGTTCACAAGTCTAAGATGCTGTATATTCAAATAAATCCATACACATTTAGTCACACTTGTACAGTATAGTATTGTTTATATTTATTTACATACCACAATTTGCAAATAGAATTCTAAATAAACCAAGCACCAGTTAATAAGAGCTCCCATAATTTCTATATGTTAATTTCTATGATATTGTGAAGTCTTTTAAATACATATTTACCAAATTTTCATGATATCAACTTTCCACATCTGCAATATTTTCATAATCAGGCCCTTCCTCACACTGGAAACAACTAAAACTCTAATTTGTGTCCTTATCAATTATTTCCATGATTACCGTAATCTGCTCCTCTCTGGCCTTCTGAACTCCAGCCTTTCTCCTCTTCAGTATGTCCTCAACTCTGCTGTCCACCTCATTTTCTTTTCTCTTTGTCCTATCTCTGCTGTTTTTCTCTGCCAATCACTTCCCTAACTATCTCACCAGCTCTCTTTGCTCAGCTAATAATTGCCACCCTGCCTCTTGCATGATCACCACTTTCTATTTTTGCATTTAGGATTTCTTCTAGGCTGCTCCTAACCTCTGGAATGTCCTCCCTGGACTCCATCTCCATTAGACTATGATCTAGTCTTCAAGTGTGCCCTTAAAACTCATCTTTCATTCTAGCTAACCACCGCTCCTCCTAACTTTGCAGTCTCATCTTCCTATGTTCTCCACACATATCATCTACAGATTGTAATACCCTCTCCCCTTTGTATCCTTTACATATTATTATAACTGCACACTGTATTTATGTATCTACTGTATTTGAATGGATATACGTAATGTCTGTATTATATTATAGCTTTTATTTTTAGTGATCCCAGATCTGTTCATTTCAAGATCATAAAATAAATTATGTACTTTATTAGTTGGCAGAAAAAAGTTGTTACAACAAAAGTGTTGTACTAAATATAGAGCTCCACAAGATTTTGTACTCGGTGTTGAATTTGGCAGAAAACAGCAATTTGCAGAACAATAAGAGAAAGGGGAAAACAACAAAAATAATATACAGGGATTGAAAATTATAGCAAAATACATTCCAATTGGTAAAAAAATACTTTTATACTCACAAAAGATGCACAGTGGCAGGTTCAGCTAATAATAGCAGCAACTCTAATATTGTTCTTAAGGCACATACCAAAGTACATAGTGTTCATATAAATGTACTGTATGCTTGCCAAAAATATTTATTTTCTTAAAAATATTACAGAAGGGTTTTTCTCAAGATACAGCTTGTGCTGCCAGAACAGATCAACTTATGTTCCGCCACATCAATGACTCTGACATTGTCACTAGACCCCTCTTCTCCCAACAGATTTAATTATCAGTTGGGAAAGGAAAATATATGACTGATAACTAGGTACTAATAGACATTTGGCATTGGATATATTTATTTTGGCATAAAAAAACAGATGATTTTTTTTCTAAATAGACAAAAAAAATATTTTAAATAGACATCAGCACAAAAAAATGTAATGGTATTGGTATTTATGGTATTTACATGGTATTGTTACAAAATAAGTAAAAATCACTCAAATATGTTCAACAAGATGGTGGTAAGTTGTGCTATACTACATTGAATTGCTCTGTCCTGTCCCAGTTTCTCCTTGTCACTATGGAGGATTTCAAGGATCTATGTTTCATTTGGAATAAAGGATACAGCGGGCCATTACAGTATATAGCTAGCAGACAAATTGACTTTTCCTATCTCTTTGATACGTACTGTAGTTACTTTATGTTTTTAAGGCCACACAATTGAGGATTACTGTATTTACTACACTATGGGGCTTATGTATAATTTTCACAATATTTTACCACAAACAATCCTGCAATTATCGTAGTTTCACAATGCATAAAAAAAAAATTCGGCGGAATGTAACAAATGATTTATTTGAATTATCTTATTGTGAAAACCACTGTGGGTTGTTTCGTGATGCAATATAATTTATTTTATACTTATCACAAATTTGTTGGCCAACACCCTGGAATCTGAAGCACTGCGCATGTTTCGGCAACAATTTACTGTGTTGTCACTTCGTGGAGGAGTATTAATTTAATTAATCAATTAAAATATATCATATACCGTGGATCCATTTACTTACACATGTCAAATAATTAATTACAATTAAATGTTCAGTTGAAGTGGACTGTGATGAAGGCTCCTGCTCATTAGTAACAAGTACAGTAGGCCAAGGAAAAGGAGGAGCTGGAAAACATGGAAGGTCTTCTCATATATGGGTGGACCCTCAGATCCCCCTCTCCTAAAGTTTCTTCCTATGAAAAAGTTATTTCTCTGCCATCTGAGGCATGCGGTAAACAGGAGCAAAATACAATAAATATTTGCAAATTTTTAATGATACATTCAAAAATATTGCAATTTCGACTATTTTCAATTGCAAGACAAAGGTTTATTTTCAAGAAACAGAAAATTATTGCAATCATCTTTTACGAAAAAACTTCCATTACCTGCTTAATACATATGACTGATACTACATTATAGCATTTATCATGCGACAATTAATTTAATGGAATTTTTTGTGCGAAATCCAGCTTGATACATTTGCCTCTATCATTCTTTTCTTTTTTTCCTCTGGTTTTATTTTTTTAAACAACACAAGGGATAATTACCATCTAAGAAAGGTTTTCATAGGGATCTTTATGAGTTTAATGTATAGATAATTTCCAATACTAATAGGATATCATTGATAAAATCCAGGCTTTTTTCTGCTCTTCTCCCTTTACACCTCTTCCCTTGGTGAGATTGTCACTTCCTTTCTCATCCTATACCATCTCTCTGGCAACAATAACCAAATGTACTTCTATTCCCCTAAAGCCTCCCATTCTGTCCTCTCTGGCCATCTACTCGTGGATATCATGATGCTTCTCAAAACTGAATATTTTAAAAACTGAAATCATTATCTTTCCCCCTTTCAAGGTTTCCTCTCCCTCTACATTGACATTCCCTTTGTTCTGCACATTTTTTGTATGGATGTTTCCTAGAATTTGCCATCTCCTTTTCTGTCAGCATTCAACCCCTTTCACAAATCTGTTACATTCACCTCTGCAGTATTACCAGGATCAGGTCATTTCTAATCCTGGAAGCAACTAAATCTCTCATTGATGCCTACAGCATTTCTTGCCTAGACTACTGTAATCTACTGGTCTCTGGCCTTCTGATTCTATTCTGAACTCTGCTGCTCACCTCATTTTCCTCTCTCAATGCTCTACCTCTGCTGGTCACTTCACAGGCTCCCTATCACATACAGAATCAAATTTAAATTACAGTAACTTGTTTTTATCATCTACTGTTCTCTTGCTCACATCACCAGTTTCAATTCCACTCACCCTCCATCCCACTCTGCTAATGACAATCTCATCTGATCTTCTAGCTCAACTTTTGGTATTTCAGTCATCAGGATTTCGCCCAGGTCTCAAGGAACCTATGAGCATTGCCCCCCATGCTTAGTTATACTTTCATAATTTATACCTTCATCCATTCTTCAAGCATATCCTTAAATCTATTTTTTATTCGACCCTACCACTTTTCACAATTGTGACAAAATGCCTCTGAAAGTATCCAGTTCAGAAAGGACTTTTGCACAACACTGTAATGCTGTGAGCTGTGGCATCATATGAATCTTATGTTTTTTTACCACTGATGGCTCATACACACCGGACGATATGCTGTATGAGCGATATCATTAATGGCAAGCCAAGCAGGGGTGCCGGCCTCTGTAAGGGCATACACACTTGCCGATGCCAGCAATGACGAATGACAGCAGGGGGGAGTGGGGCCATGCTGCATTTGGCAGCATGGCATCGTTAACAATATCCCCAGATTGAGCTGCATGTACAGATAACTGGGGATATTGTTACCAACCCGCGGGAGCGTGCAACGTTTGTCGTTAAGTTCATACACACTGGACAATTTGAACGATATATTGTTCAACGATATTGTTATCGTTCATAAAAATCATCCAGTGTGTATGATTTATAAAATATGTAATCAAGAGTGGATTGACCACAGATAATACTCTTTATTTTTTTCTGGGGGGTGTGTGTGTGTCAGGTGTGGGAGGGGGAGTTTTCATAATTTGGCTGCCAGGAGATCATCAGATTATTGTTTTAAATGTACTTTTTGACATGAATAGCCACAAGAGAAGAAGGTGGGCAGTCTGCAACTGTTTGAATGAATTTCTTTGTTCCTCCCCTTGTAAGGTATATGCAGCCTATTACTGCAAAGAATGGCCCCAACCTTCTTTTCAATTACTCATCCCTTCACACTCCGTGGCTAGATCCTTCAAATTCCTTGCATACCATGGGACTGTGCTTTGTTGCTGTAGGATGGGTAGAGTTTGTCTGCAGAGTGAATATAGGTTGAGGAGCTGAAGCTGGTAGATGGGACTGCTGGTGCCTCACTGTCTACATCATATGGAATTGTTCTCAGGTGTTATCAGCAAGAACAGGCCTCATTAAGCTCCCCTCCAAATGTCAGACCTAGATTCAAAATTGCTCTTAAACAGATATTGCTTTTCTGCTTTCAATTTACACCATCAGTCTCAGAATTATCCTACCGTATTTTCAGAATTGGAAAGTTAGTAATATGAGCAGAGTACAGCAGAATGTGCCTAGGCATGTGATCTATTGGCAGAGTGACCAGTGAAGGACTTTATGGATGGTATAGTAATTCTCTCATCTGTGGCAAGGCAGTAATTTGGCGCCCACCCCCTAAAAAAAACAAAAACAAATCAAAACAAAAACCCTGTGTGTGGTTTTGTGACATAGTAATGCTCCTTACACATTATGCCGCACTATGTAATACCTCTTATAACTCATTGTGCCACACAGTAGTACCCCTTACACATTATGCCGCACAGTGATGCACCTTATAACACATTATGTCATACAGTAATGCCCCTTACAACACATTATGCCACATAATAATGCCCATTATAACACATTATGCCCCATAGTAATGCCCCATATAACAAATTATGTCACACAGTAATGCCACTTATAAGTAACATTTTACGCAACAGTAATGTCACAGTAATGTCCTGTAAGGGTCCTGCAGACACATTTTATTTCCTCAAATTCTCAGAAAATTATGTGTAATGTGCTCTTTGTTTTTTGCAAATACTCTTTACCTTTTTATGGACCATAATGAGGCAACCTGAGCATCCCAGGTGCTGGGGCTTACAGTGTGTTTTGAGAATTGTAGTTCCACAGCAGCAATTATTCTTTATTAGGTAATCAGAATGTGGCCGTAAAGATTGCCCTCTCTTAGTTCCTGTCCCTTCCCCTCCATTTTTCTGAACCTCAGCCCCTTCATTCATGTCAGTGTCTCCCCATGTCACATGATACTATGAAGCCCGAGCACACCATGTCAATATCCTCCAACGCTGCCAGTAGCCATGGTCGGCCTGCCATACCCAACTGGCTGCTGTCCCACTTCCCTGTGTTGCTGTTACTCTTCCCAGCCGGTGCTGCTGCTCTTTCCTCTGCGCTGGGACACTTGAGGCCAGGCTGGCGGTGGGTCTTAGTGCCCGCCGCCGTCTCTATCAAATCTGATTAAAACAACAGCAGTGTTACTGCTGCTCTCCTTTTAAAAATAAAGCCAGAAACGACAGGGGAGGCATGGGCCCGCGTGGCTCCCCCTGGATTCGCCCCTGCCTTCAGCCACCTGGTCCCCACTCAGCAGCCTGTCTAGCTCCCCCTCAAGTCAGGCACCCGGGGCATATGCTCCTCTTGCCCCCCCCCCTAGTTGCGTCCCTGTATTGACAAACATAAATAAATTAGGTTAGAATAATTATTAAATATAAATTTTAAAGGATCCTAAAATCTTGTTTTACAGTTTTTGAAATACATAACAGTGTCTAATTTGAATTGCACAAACATATAGGTCTCCCATCTAAGGTGGCTAATCCAGCTACACAGGCATCTGTGTACCTCCTATAACTGTAAAGTGGCTCCTGAGTGTAAGCACCAGGAAAATGCAAGCCAATGGATGGGAGCTGTTGTGGCTGCATCTGCTGCATAAATAATAATAAACATCTGGCGCTCCCTTCTGTGGGATACAGAATACAGTCTGCCTGTCCCTGCAGCTCTGGGGAAAATGCCATTGTGTACCAGGCAGAAGACTTGGCAGGGTAGCCACATGTGCAGGGTCTGTCGGCTGTGTCTTCTTGTCCATTGTTTTTGAGCAGATTTAGGAAATGTCACTGAGATTAGTGAAACTCATTTGATAACATGCAGTTGCCAATATGTATTTATATAAATAGCGATGCCAATGTGCCCCTCCAGTGACATCTACAGTTAAAAAGGATGGCACAATAGGTGTACGGTAGCAATATTTAAAGTGGTGCACAGTTTGTATGCATAGAGATGCAGATGTTTACCTAAAGAGGGGTATCCATTAATTCCCTATGAACAGGGGTAGGTTGTAGTCACATCAGAGACATGGACATGTAAATTCACAAATATTGGCTGTGTTGGTTGCAGTTGTCAGGAGAATATTGTAAGCAAGACAGTAATCTTTTTAGGGTGAGCAATGAACATAATTAGTGCATATGCAGGAATCTAAAATGGGCACATGCTAAATCTCCTATTTAAATGAGCTAACTCAAAATTGTAAACTTCCACTGTTGTGTGTGCATTTTTAGTGTTTGCAAGTAGTGTGAATAGAGTAAATATATACTGCATCTTGCAGTTTGTTGAAACTCTTAGTCTTCAGTCTCATGCATCTATAAATTGTTTAATATTAGAAGTGGTGTAACTTTCATAATCAGGGTTTAAAGTGGTCCTGGAGAGGTGGTGGAACTCATCTCCCCCACTGTCTACTCCTCATTTCCCCCCTGCCACGCTGACAGACCAAAACAAGTGTGAAAACTGTTCTTCACACACTATTGTGTATAGAAACGGTAAAGTGAATGACAGGGGACCTGAAATAAATTTTAGATCCTTTTTATTTAGCACTCCTGCTATCAGCTGAGACTACAATGTTAGATCACTTAAAAAGAAAAAAAAAGTTCTATATCATCAGTGTTATTTTTCTGCCGGGCCTCTGAGTTTTTTTTATGGGGTCTCCACAAACTAGTCTGTGTCACTTGGATGCCCAATGTTTTTTTTCAACCCCTATGTATTGCCTTTACTTAATTATTTTCTTACCTATATGCTGGTTTCTCTGAAATGAGAGACCTCTGAAGAAATTGAAACACCCCAGGCAGACAGTGAGTGGCTCTCTGTCTGTGGGACTTTTGTGCAGGGACTTGGTGGAGGTGGAACTAGTTCCACCTAACATTAGAGGTGACGGAACTCAGTTCCACCCCATTCCTGCCCACTTTAACCTCTGTTCATAATACAGAAAGGTCCAATTAAATGGGGTTGTATACTTTAAGAAAACCCTATCTCCCAATTAAATGATGTTGTCTACTTTAAGAAAACCCTATACTAATTTACTGTATTTTCACTAATTCGAACATCCATTATATCCTTTAGCAGCAGTTTCCATAGCTCTTGTTTAATCAGGTAACTATGTTCTGCCCAGACAATGGCATGTAATTAGTGCTGTACCTACTACCCATCCACAGTACAGAATGCTATGGATAATAGTGATGATCCAGTGCTACATTAGAAATTGAGTGTAACTGAGACCAAGTGGTAATGCTCTTTTACTGAAGTGGTGGTATGAGTAGGTGCTGTTAAAGAGGAGGGCACAGAAAAAGGGTCTGGAATAGATATAGAAATATCCTAAACACAAGGAGAAGCAGTGGCGGAACAGTTGTACAGCACAGAAGATCAGTAGATAATAGATAGGTCTGAATTCAACAATTCAAGGGACAGAAATGGGAAAGAATGTAGGTAAGAATTGATCTGGTCTGTAATGCTCCATATCAATATTGAACTGTTTCTCTGTGCCCTGCACCACTTCTACAAAGGAACAGTATCACTTTGCCTCAGTCACACTGACTGTGTGCCTGTGAATTGCTTGTTCAATATGTTTTTGTTTTGTGTTTTTAACACTGTTGAAATAATTTATGATGCAGCGGTTGACTGATGTAAATGAGGTGGTTAAAATGTATCATAGGGTTAAATATGTTAAATGTGGTGGTTGTTATTGTGATGCTGAAGAAGGCAGTGATTGTTTAGAAAAAGGTAATTAATAAAGATATATTATTGTGTGGCAATCAATATGAAGCTCTCTGTAGTGTCTAGCAGTCACTGGGATGCTCTCTATAATGTATAGTAGTCATTGGGTTTCTCTCTGTATTGTATGCCAGTCATTAAGATGCTCTCCACCAATTAAGCTAGAGATAACTGTAGTAACTCCCCCCGCCCTACTTGTGTGTTGGCACCACCTACACTTCACGTAGTCCTGCCTATTAGAGGCTACTTTAGTAATTTTGTTCAGGGTTACTTTAAGTTCCTAATCTACCTCTGGATGTTATCTATACCTTCTGATATTAACACTTCACAATTATACCCAGAGGAGCCTTTGATATTAAAGGGACTATTTGCACCGTATTCAAAAGGTGAGTCAGTCATTCAGTCCAATTCATTACCCCAAAGCAGTGGCATTCTTGATCGATAATTTTATCCATTCCAGAGAATGATCTGTAGTTCGTCATATACTTAAACATATGCAATATATTTATAATATATTGTTATTCATCATTTTTGATCTGTATCTGCTGTGAAATTTGTATTTTGAAGCATTGTGCTACTGGCAGGGCCGGCTCTAGGGGTGTTCGACCTGAGCATTCGAACTGGGGTGCCACCCATAGAGAGTGCACCCTTCCCCAGCATCCTAAGTGGCCCACGAGTGGTCAAATTGGGGGGTTTGGGAACCCACCACCGCAGCTGTGCGGTGGTGCCGGGACACCAGAGTCTGAATGGATACTGTGCGCATGCGCGCGGAATCCATTCAGTGATGTGAGAGGGCTGGGAAAGCCCAGCTAGTGAGGCTCCCCCCATTCCTGATGTTATTTGGAGGCGTGCCATGCAGGCACGCCCCTCAAATAACGTCACGTAAGGAGACGTGGCCTATGGTAATTAGGCCATGCCCCCAATTTCGGTCACGCATTGCTGCGTTACGCACGATAAGGAGCGCAGAGCACTCGGCTGGCTAAAGGGTATTGGATACTGTGTTTTCTTTCATGTTTTTAGCAACTAATGATTTTATAGTATTTTTGAACTATGTAACATACATATATTGTTATTTTTAACACATGTTTCTAATATGCTAATGCTAAAAAATCATATGTGATCAACATACTGTACATATCCAAGTTTCTTGTGGTACACCTGAATCTACCATGTTCTAATTAGATTAATTTCCCAGATCTTTCAGCCCATATGATCAGTTTGTAACTGATACTTCATTACTTTCATATTTAATTTAATTTTCAATAATTTATTGCACAACATGTATTATTATTATTTTATATGCCAACTAGATGTTTTGTTTTTCAGTAGTATACTTTTATATTATTTTATACATTTTGATCTGTCTCCAATAGGACTTTCTGGGGAGTATTTAAATGTGTGTATACGTACAGCTGCACATGAATTTTTGATGTATGTACAGTATTTGTGTAGACATATATATTGTCATTTACTACAGTAATAGGTGCTTGCTTCTCTCCACCTCTTCATATATATACAGTACATTTATAAAGAGTGAGAGATGTATTTGTTTATAGAAGAAATAGGTCATGGCTTGGAATGATGATGTCAGCTACAACAAAGGATGAAAAATACCTTTTAAGTGTGTGATGCATTAAGCCTCTAAACAATTGAGTACAACATTCACACAAAGAGACCTGATCTAGTTCACACACAAAAAAAAGAAAAGAAAAAAAAATGAAGATACTTTCATAAACTAATAGGCTTCAGCTGCTAACAATGTCTGCAATCATGCAGTATGCGCAGCCTGAGCAATCCTGCTGTTCCCTATTGAAATGATTGGGATACATGCAGGTAAATTACCACCTATCAGACTCCATCGTGGACATTGTTAGCGACTGATCCTCTCAGTACAAAAGTGACTGATCATGATTTGGCCAGGTTCAACAATCTAAGTAGTGCTTTGGGTTTCCTCTCTAATGATAATGTGATAAGTTAAAGGCCACCTGTCTTTATGTAAGCCCTAATTATCATCCACTTTTAGTACTGGAAACTGTAAAAATCAAGTAACACAAAAAGTACCTTTTTGTTCCGAATGTTCTTTAAATTATATCTTTAGCAGACAAGCGTCGTTACCCTTTAACTTATTATTTGTTAATGGCTAATGTTTTGGAAACTTATATGAAAATCTATTTTTAACATTTCCATCTTTTTGTTGTAAAAATCCAATTTTTAGTGAATCAAAGTAAATTATTTTGTGTTGTTTCAATATCATTTGTAGCTATCATTGTGGATCTGTCAACATGACCTATTGCCCTTGCATGAAATTCCTGCTTGTTTACCAAATACAGTAATCTAAGATGAAGTAATTAACGTGAAAATGCAGCTCTCATATATGAAAATGAAATCAGTGGAATTAGAAAATAAGCCAAAAGATTTGAATATCAGTGGAAATGGATCATCTGCTCAATTCACCCTCAAATGTTATAATAATTATCTATACTTCAAAATATGTCGAATTGAAAACACAGCAGTAATTGTGGGCCAGGTGTACATCAACACCCAACAATAATATAGAGATGTGTTAGTTATTAGTCATACACAATAAAATGTCATTAAGTGTAATTTACACAAGAAAGAACAGTGTCTTACTAGTGTTGGTAATGAATGTGAAATTTGCATTCCCATATAATATGTAAGTAAATATAAACAGTAGTCCAAATGGAAATGACAGCTAAGAAATTAGAATAGATGGCCACAACTTGACATAATATAGCCACAATGCTAATAAACAAGTGTAGAAAAAAAACCAAGCAAGGGCTAGATAGTGCTATTAGTATCATCATAATCACCACATATCTTTACACCAGACCATACCTATAAAGATAAGCCTCCACTAAAGCAGATCAAGATATTCATTCAAGTGTCAGTAGGTTGCATCATTAGGGCATGTGTACACTTCCTTGCTGTAGTCACCTTAAACTTGCGTACCCCAGTCAGCCTCTCCTGGCATAGAGTCACAAGTCCAATCTAAATATGGATGCAAAGGTAGAACTGTAATGTCTATTTATACACAGCACATTTGGACTCATAACTGTAAATAGAGCCTAGTGCCTCTTAGGGGCGGGATGTACTAAGCATCGCATCAGTGATGCGGTACATCCCACCACCTAATGGGTACATACAGGCACTATTTACTCCAGTATGTAAGAAATAAGATTAAAATTGCAATGGACAGCTCTCCTGACAAAAGCTGTCCTTTGCGATAGAGAGGCTTCTGGGTTTATAACCCAGAAGTCCCTCTAGCATCTTTCTGCGCATGTGCAGAACAATGTGCACACCGCCAGAGGTGCTGGGAGGGATCCGAATGCGGAAAGAAGCCCATAGGCTTCTATTGGGTAATGCCATCTAACAATGGCGTTACCAACCGGGTCCGAGCTTGGTACATATGGAAATGCTGCCAAAACTAGTAATACTGCATTTTCTGAGGTTTGGACGCATCTTCAGGCTTAGTAAATCCTGACCAATAAGAGAGCTCCTATAGCTATTACATGTTCATTTATGCATTATTTATTTATTACCAGTTATTTATATAGTGCATACATATTCTGCAGCACTTTACAGAGAATATTTCGCCATTCACATCAGTCCCTGCCCCAGTGGAGCTTACAATCTATATTCCCTAACACACGCTCACACACATACACACTAGGGTTAATTTTTGGTGGAAGCCAGTTAACCTACCAGTATATTTTTGGAGTGTGGGAGGAAACCGGAGTACCCGGAGGAAACTCACGCAAGCACAGGGAGAATATACAAACTCCACACATTTATTGGATCTTTTACATACAGTACAAATCTAGTGATTTTTCATTATATCAACTTTCATTTTATATGTTGATGTGTTCCCAGAGCAGTTCATATCAAGACCAGCTTATATAATAAGCCAAATGTTGTACTTTATTAGCCAGTTACAATAAAAACATGGTTATACTAAAATAAAGAGCATTACAAGATTTTGTACTAAGCTAATAAATTTGGCAGAAAACATGAATTGGCAGAACAGTAATGCAAAGAGGGAAACAGCAAAACTAATATACAAGGACGAAAAATACTGACAAAATGCATACTGTACCAATTGATCAAAATCTATTTGTATGCTCACCTAGAAGCAAAATAGCAGGTTCGACTAATAATAACAGTAACACCAAAGTACACAGTGTTCACATAAATGTATACTTGCCAAGTTGCCAACATATTTTTTTTCTTAAGAATTTACAGAAAGGGTTTTTCTCAAGATACAGCTTGTGCTGCCAGATCAGATCAAATTATGTTCCACCATATCAATGACATTGTCACCAGGCCACTTCTTCTCCCAACAGATTTAATTATCGGTTGGGAAAGGAAAATGTATGAGCGATAACTAGACACTAATAGGCATTTGGCATTGTTAAAAATAATTATTTTTGGCATTAAAATTGACAGATGATTTTTTTTTTATAGGCAACAAATTTATTTTAAAGAAACAGCCCCGAAGATTGTCGTTATTCCAAAATATACCAAGATCGTTGAAAAGCACATAATGTATATTTTTTCAATTATACTTCTTAAGCTTGTTACACACTTGACAATGTATCGTTCTTTCGATTGATGAATGATACAGTATATCGTGAGTGTATCGCCGTGTGTGTACACCCAATTTGTCTGTGAACGATGTCATTCACAGACATATCAGTTCGGCCCTGCAGCACAGCCATTGCTGATATATCTTGCAGATATATTGGTACATCTGACAGTCTGTATGGGTGACCTATGTACACTGGCTGCAGGGACTTCCGACACTGACCTCACGAACGGCCAATTCGTAAGTGTGTATAGCTTACAAATCGACTGATTGGATGGCGGATCAGTCAGCATCCAAGTCTGTACCCGGTAATAGACTGGAATAATTATTAAAAATATGAAGATATTGGGCCTGATTCAGAGACGCTCGTAAGCGGACGCTCGTTCGTTCCGAGCGATGTTTGCCCAACTGCGCATGCGTACGGATCGTAATACGCATGTGCGAACCAGCCAGTGCGGCAGAAAATCGTTTGTTCGCTAAATAGCGAATGCCTGCTAATATGAGTGACAGGAGGAGGCGTATGTGGGTGGTAACAGGGGAAGGTGCTTGAAAACGGGGAGTGGAGATCAGAACGCAGGTGTGCTTAAAGGTCAAAACAGGCGTTTTATGGGTGTGCATAATTAATACAGCAGCGTCACTGACCACGTCACTAGGTTATTTTATAGTCAGAACTGCTCGCAAATTTGTGGTAGGAAAAACCAACCACAAGAATAGCGAGCAGCTCATACGCTGGTCGATGTACTCGATTAATCTAATAAATAGCAGACATGACGTAGGATGCGAGCGGCCAGGGGGCGTAGTTATCCAAAAAACGACCGCAAGTTTTGTTCGCTCATTCAGACATAGAGGTGTGAACAGACCGCAAAGAGTGAACGGTTCATTTGAATAGCCACCCCTTTTTTTGGAACAAACGACCGCAAATAGCGACCGGCTCTGAATCAGGGCCATAGTTGTTTTCACAGGTACCGTATCGCTATGTATGATCTAAATGTGTTACTATTAATGTTTGATTTGTGTACCGGGAATTGTATGTATATTTCACCCCCTCAAACCCCTTATCCTAAAACCTATCTCCTTTGGTTTTTATACTACTAGATTAGTGAAAACTTTATTTAATATGTAATTAAGAAAAACACAATAAATATATAGTTGCAGAGGGCTTATATTGACAGTAACAGGACATGTTATAGAGTGACTGGTCCTGTATAAAGACACACGCATGCCAAAAAAAATGCATCACAAAATATCAAAATCATCCCATGTGTACATCCACAGTTTTAACACAAAGCAAGAGCCTGGCACCAAACATCCAGCAAAGAAAAGAAAATGCAGGTGTATACTCTAAGCACTAAGAATACTGATAATCTGCATTTTCCTTTCTTTTCTCTGCATGGCATTACAAGTCTCAGCATGGTAGCACCTCTTATTATGTTTAAAATTAGGGTGTACAGTCCAGGCCCCCGACTTTTTTTTTCCTTCTTATGTATGTATTGTATACTTGAAGGTGAGACTCTTTCCAACTAGATGAGCATGCACGCCTCCCACCTGCCCCTAGGTGATTTAAATTAGTATAGGTCCTTGCATTGCAGTCTATACATTGGAGTGGGCTCTATAATAGGTAAGTCCTGGATAAATGCATATATTATGTCAGTATTAGGGATGTTAGGGACCCACCTGATGAGGTTCATTATGACATGGTAGGTGGGCATACATTTTGGTAAAACATGTTCTAAGAACTGTAACTAAGCTCCATGCTAATTGAAGGGAGTTTATTATAAATGTTTTGTTTATCTGTATTCTTACTGTAGTGCTTGGAATGTGCTCCTGCATTTTCTTTTCTTTTTTTTAGAAGATAGCAAAGTACAGTAGCAGGTGAGTAGCCCTAGTGAAAAAAGTTCAATAATGTTATTGTGTTTTACTTATTTATTCTCCCAGCATGCACTGAGGAAAGATAGAGACAAAGAAGGTCAGGTAACATAGATGTTGTGCATTTCTGTGATACGTAAACAAATGTTCATTTTTATAGGACCCTCGCAACTCCGTTAGTTCCATGCTCCACTTTTAGAGGTGGAGTTTGTGCTACCAGCACAAGAGCAAAGAATGCATACCCAACAGGCTCCTGATATTGCTGATGATATTCAGGAGGTCTGCACAGTTCAGAAAAACTTAATGTGTGCACAAGTAGCCCACATACGCACCATCAGCCAGCACATGTCCAAAGACTGCAACATCACAGCACACTAAAAATAGAATACAAAGTTTATAGACTGCATTGACATGATCTTAATCCAAATGACAACTGCAATTAAAACATTAATAGGAGTTATCAGAACTGTCCTGCAATATAGTTTCATCAACTGGCCAAATGCAACATATGATATCTTACTGGCTATCTACAAAGAAAAGCCAAGCAAGCACAACTACAGTACATTACTTCCAATGATTCTGCCTAAGAGCATTGTGCAAACTAAGACAGTGCAGTAGAGGAGTCTGTAGGGGTTCTAACAAAGAGAGACCCACTAAAAAAAATTTACCCATTGAACCATTGTTGCTTTTCAACTTTGACAACAATTAAAAGAAATATAAGAGTAATTCATATATTTATTTTTTAGCACGTTTATATTTATTACCAGAACCAGCATCAGTGTGACATGCTATAAGGTAGATTTCCTATGGCTCAGTTCGTTAACGATATATTGTAGATTACCAATGGTAGAACACCATTCCTGTTACCTGTAGGCAAGATCTCTAATACCCCTCCTCTTGAGACACAGTGCAATAACATGCAAACGACTCAATACTTCCATTCAAATTAACAGATCTAAATTAAATGAAACATATGTTATAGATTCTTGCATGAAAATACATTTTAAAGAAACACCAGTCTCGCTCTTCATATAGATGCACAGTCAGTGACAGAACTTCATCCCCAGCTAATAGATATCAATCACTTATGTTGAGGCTTCCAATTCTTTATGTAGGAGTTAGTGAAGATGTTAGTAGATGACCAAGACTTCCCACCCTCGGCCTGGGGTACCTATATAGTGTACACCCACAGGCAGGGATGCCAAAAGGAGGTAGAGCAGATACTAATTACCCAGGCCCGGGCTTGATGGAGGGGTCTGGCGGGAGCCCGGGTCTGCCACCTCCCACACCCTATTTCTTGTCAACAGCAGCAGCCTCTCTCCCTAGTTCAGCACATGCTGCTGTGTGCTCGGGTGATGTGGGTCCAGGGAGCTGCTGCCTCTGAGCTCATCAGCAGTCTTCTCTGCCTGCACCTGATGTGTCCGGGAAGAGGAGAGGGTTCAAATTGTCTGAGAGTGCCCCCCCCTGTATTACATGTGGTGATGCTTCACGGCACCCCAATTAATACTTGTAATACTTTTTTGTAGGTGGTGTGGCCATGCCTATGCAATTAGGCCATGCCACCGACACTACCTGGGCCCAGCACCACTCTCTACAGCCCTGCCCACGGCCCTCTTAGTGCAGTACCACTGCTAGTGCCTCCTTCACTAACCTAACACCCAGGGGTGTAGGGAGGGAGGTTCTGGTGGAGCACAAGCTCTGGGCGCCAAAAAGGTTAGAGGATGCTGACCTAATTTAAGTCTGACTCTGGTAAACCTGGCTCAGATTTGAGTATTTAAATCTGCGGACAGGACACGATTGCCACAAAGCCATGCCTCCTTGCAGTGACATGGCTAGCACAGGCTAGCCACATCACTGCCTCTACACCTACCCAACCCTCTCCCTGTCTTCCCGGAGACTGATGGCTGACGTCAACAGGAGCCATGGCTTAAGTCCAGGGGCGGAGCTTAAGCTCAGAGCCGTCAGGTACTGCACACTGGAGCCGTGAAATCTGAATGTTCTAATGCCCACAATAAACAAAAAAAGACAGAAGAGGTGCATGCTGGCTGCTCCTGCTATGCATAATTGCTGCATATATATATATATATATATATATATATATATAATATATATATATATATATATTAGGGATGAGCGGGTTCGGTTCCCTGAGAACCGAACCCACCCGAACTTCGGGGATCCGGGGCGATCCGAGCCCAAGCTCGGATCTCCCTGTCTGCCCCGGATCCCTCTCCCGAGGCAAAACCTCGAGATCTGCTGTCGGATCTCGAGGTTTTGCCTCGAGCGGCCATTTAAAAAAAAATGCCTTTGCCTTTAATGGGTAAAGTGCTGATTGGCTGACAGAGCCGTCTGTCACGGCTCTCAGCCAATCAGCATTATGGTGCTCATTTGCATGTAGCACGGACTCGTGAGATCCGTGCTACATGCATCTGTGTGATTGACAGTGACACAGAGCACAGATGGGTCAGTGAGACCCGTCTGTGCTGCTGTGTATTTCAATGACACAGATGCACGCACGGACCAGGAGATCCGTGCTACTTGCATCTGTGTCATTGACACAGAGCACTAACGGGTCCGTGAGACCCGTCTGTGCTGCTGTGGTAAATAAAAAAAAAAAAACCTGTGTAAAAAGAGAAAAAAATGGCGTCCTCCCCCCCAAAAAAAGAGCAACCAGCCCCGGGCATTAGTGACCCAGTGCTGGGTGTGCTTAAATACAGGGGACAAACGACATAGGGGTCCCCTGTACTTAAACACAACCAGCACCGGGCTAGTCAGAACCAGAGCTGGTTGCCAAAATACGGGGGACAAACGACGTAGGGGTCCCCCGTATTCTGCGCAACCAGCTCTGGGCTCTGATCCGGTCCTGGTTCTGGAAATACAGGGGAAAAAAATGAGTAGGGTTCCCCTGTATGTTCCAGAACCAGCACTGGACTTTTTCTAGCGGGGGGCTGATGCCACAGCCAGGGGAGCCCTTTCACCGGGCCCCCCAGCCGCAGCATCAGCCCTGACCGCTAGTCAGCCCAGGCCGGGGATCCCTGGAGAGCTGGGGACCCCCCCAATAAAGGGGTCACCCTCTCCAGGGCACCCCAGGCCCAGGCTGATAGCCCGGGGCTATCCCCGCCACCCCTGGTGGCGGTGGGTGGCGGGTTGATTGTGTGGTGTGGTGTAAATAAAGAATATCAAACATTGTCTTTACAAGTAGAACTGCAAGTCCCAGCAAGCCTGCCCCGCATGCTGGTACTTGGAGAACCACAAGTACCAGCATGCAGGGCATTAAGGGCCCACTAGTACCTGTAGTTCACCTGTAAAAAAATGTTTAAAAAAAACACAGGACACACACACCGTGACAGTATAAGTTTATTAAACATACATACACACACACACACACACACACATGTACACATACTCACCTATGTAACCCTGTAGCATCGGTCCACTTGTCCGGTAAAGTATCCATAGGGGACCTGTGAAAGAAAACATACTCACCATCTCCTATGCGAGGTTCTGTCCTCTTCGTTCCAAAGTAGGCATCCCCGGACTTGGCAAAAAAAAAAAAAACGAAAACGCGATCCACGAACTTAGTACCGTTCTATAGAACGGTACTTCCCGAATGAGAGCTTAGCGGCGGGGTATCACCATGGAAACCCCGCTGCTAAGCGTTCATTGGCTGAGAGAGGCCATCTCCCGTCTCTCTCAGCCAATGAACGGCTCCCTCCATTGTAGTCAATGCTGGGAGCCGCAAGGTTATTAAAGTTTACCCTGCGGTTCCCACCATTGACTACAATGGAGGGAGCCGTTCATTGGCTGAGAGACGGGAGATGACCTCTCTCAGCCAATGAACGCTTAGCAGCGGGGTTTCCATGGTGATACCCCGCCGCTAAGCTCTCATTCGGGAAGTACCGTTCTATAGAACGGTACTAAGTTCGTGGATCGCGTTTTCGTTTTTTTTTTTTGCCAAGTCCGGGGATGCCTACTTTGGAACGAAGAGGACAGAACCTCGCATAGGAGATGGTGAGTATGTTTTTTTTCACAGGTCCCCTAGGGATACTTTACCGGACAAGTGGACCGATGCTACAGGTTACATAGGTGAGTATGTGTACATGTGTGTGTGTGTATGTATGTTTAATAAACTTATACTGTCACGGTGTGTGTGTCCTGTGTTTTTTTAAACATTTTTTTTACAGGTGAACTACAGGTACTAGTGGGCCCTTAATGCCCTGCATGCTGGTACTTGTGGTTCTCCAAGTACCAGCATGCGGGGCAGGCTAGCTGGGACTTGCAGTTCTACTTGTAAAGACAATGTTTGATATTCTTTATTTACACCACACCACACAATCAACCCGCCACCCACCGCCACCAGGGGTGGCGGGGATAGCCCCGGGCTATCAGCCTGGGCCTGGGGTGCCCTGGAGAGGGTGACCCCTTTATTGGGGGGGTCCCCAGCTCTCCAGGGATCCCCGGCCTGGGCTGACTAGCGGTCAGGGTTGATGCTGCGGCTGGGGGGCCCGGTGAAAGGGCTCCCCTGGCTGTGGCATCAGCCCCCCGCTAGAAAAAGTCCAGTGCTGGTTCTGGAACATACAGGGGAACCCTACTCATTTTTTGTCCCCTATATTTCCAGAACCAGGACCGGATCAGAGCCCAGAGCTGGTTGCGCAGAATACAGGGGACCCCTACGTCGTTTGTCCCCCGTATTTTGGCAACCAGCGCTGGTTCTGACTAGCCCGGTGCTGGTTGTGCTTAAGTACAGGGGACCCCTACGTCGTTTGTCCCCTGTATTTAAGCACACCCAGCACTGGGTTACTAATGCCCGGGGCTGGTTGCTCTTTTTTGGGGGGGAGGACGCCATTTTTTTCTTTTTTTACACAGGTTTTTTTTTTTTTTTTTTACCACAGCAGCACAGACGGGTCTCACGGACCTGTCATTGCTCTGTGCCAATCACACAGATGCATGTAGCACGGATCTCCCGGGTTCGTGCTACATGCAAATGGGCACCATAACGCTGATTGGCTTCCTGTCTGCCACTGCAGTGCCACTCCTAGATGGGCCACGTGTTTGTGCCGCCCCCTTGTGTCGCTTAGCATAGTCATCCAGCTTCCTCGGTACAACCTTTTGGCCTAAAAACAATATTGTGAGGTGTGAGGTGTTCAGAATAGAGTGGAAATGAGTGGAAATTAATGTTATTGGGGTTATTAATAGCGTAGGAACAAAAAAAGGCCCATTTATGTGATTTTAGCGGGTTTTTTTTATTTTTTAAGAAAAAATCCAGATCCAAAACACAAAACCCAGAACCCAAAACACGGAAGGGTGGTTTTGGCAAAACCAATCCAGATCCAAAACACGAAGAAAGATCCAGATCCAAAACCAAAACACAAAACACGAAAAGTGTCCGGTGCACACCCCTAATATATATATATATATATATATATATATATATATATATATATTTGTATATCTACTGCAGCTATACAAAATGAACATATTTGGCTTAAGGACACTACCACACTGCTGAATATCTTAGGATCAATCACTACACTTCCTGAAAACTTGATACTATGGGCCTGATTCAGAGACGGATGCTCTGAATTGTGCGGCCTCCTGACCACTCGCTTAGCTGTGGGTGACAACCGAGAGCTATTGCGAGCGGCCAGGATGATGGTCGCAATGGTCAAGACCATCGCGACCATCGGGGCTTGCGACGAGACCCTTGTGGTAGGATCTCGTGGCCGCAAGCCCCAGAGAGCTTCCGGCTCTAATAGAGCCGGAAGCTCTCCCTGTGACATCACTGGTGATGTCAGTGGGGCCGCCCACAAATGGCAGGCGTTCGCTTGGGAACACCTCCGTTTGTGAAGCCACCCCCCTGCCACGCCTACAAAACGGGCGAGCTGTCAATCAACATCCACAGCTGCCCCTTTTGTAGTGAGCCACGGAGCAAGAGAATTTCTCTCTCCCTCCAGGGCTTGCGCACACGCAGTGCAGCCACTGCTCATGCACAGAGCCCACCATCGACCCGCTTGTGAGCGCTCAAGCGCTTGCGAGCGGGTCTGAATGAGGATCTGTGTATGGCTGATGTTCAAAGTCTCTACACATGCATTCCGCACAAGGAGGGACTATTGGCAATACGACAACTCATAACAGATAATGTTCTCTACACAGGCCCAGATGTGGACTTATTTATTAATCTATTTGAGTTTATTCTCACTAAAAATTACTTTTACTTTGACAGCAAGTTTTTCTTGCAGGTTTCAGGATGTGCAATGGGTTCAGCTGTATCACCGAGCTATGCTAATAGTTACATGTTTAGTGTAGTATGAATACTTTTTTTCTAGCTCATATATATCTAAACATCTATATATTTTTCTAAGGTACATAGAAAATTTGTTGTTTCTGTGGACAGGTCCGATAAATGAGTTAAAAAATATTTTTGATGCACACAACAATACCCAACATCCAGTAAAATTTACATATAACCTAGATGAGAAACAGATCAATTATCTTGATGTAGTGATGTCATTAGAAGGAGGTAATTTAAATACGTCTGTCTATAACAAACCGACAGATCGCAACAATTTGCTTCATTACTCTATCTTTCATCCCACTAGTCTGAAAAAAAGCTTGCCCTACTCACAATTTCTGCGGATATGCAGAATAACAGGTAATGACCTTAATTTAAAAACAAGAGCTAGTTAAGACTCTATAGAATTTTATAGAAAGAGGGTATAGCAGAACAGATCTAATAAAACAAAGGGATAAAGCTTTAAAACAACCAAGAGCTTCCTTATTGAGAACTAAAAATAAAGCTGCCAAAAAAGACAGAATTCCTTGGGTCAACCAATATAGCCCTGCCATTAATGTAATTACAAAAACAACCAAAAGATATTGGCCAATAGTTACAAGTGACCCGGATCTAACATCACTACATCAGAAATCAATAATGCATTGCTATACTACGGAACGCAGTTTAAGAGATCTGTTGGTTAAATCAGACGTAACACCAAGAGATTCCCAAATAGGGGGACATAACATAAGTCCAAAGAAAAAGGGATGTTTCAAATGTCCCAATTGTGTCACCTGTAATTATATGATAAGTGGAAGTAATTTTCTTCACCCAGGAATGGGAAAAAAATATGACATCTGACATTATGTTACATGCTCTACCAAATTTATAGTATAATTGATTACATGTCCATGTAGCAAAAACTACATAGGCAAAATGGAGCGCATGTTTAAAGAGCTGCATGGCGCACCACAAGAGTGCAATCAGAAGTGCCCTGTTAAAAGGTCAGAGTGACCAACCTGTGGCCAAAGATTTTTTGGATGCCAAACATAAGCTCTCAGTCCTAAGAAACTACTTGGATCTACAGACTAGGAACAATGGGCCAGATTCAGAGCCGGTAACTCTGACAGAGCGCTCGCTCTGAATCAGGGCCGGTCTTTTTTATTTGTTAGAATGGCCTCCTGGCCGCTCGCATAGCTGTGGGTGACCACCCACAGCTATAGCGAGCGGACAGGAAGATGGTCGCGATGGTCAAGACCATTGCAACTATCGGGCTTGCGACGAGACCCTTGTGGTAGGGTCTCGTTGCCGCAAGCCCCAGAGAGATTTCGGCTCTAACAGAGTGGAAATCTCTGCCACTGACATCACTCGTGATGTCAGTGGGTCCGCCCCCAAATGGAGGCATTCACATGGGAACGCCTCAGTTTGGGCAGCCACTCCCCCGGCCCGCCCACCAAAGGGGGTGTGCTGTCACTCAACATTTACAGCACGCCCCCTTTGTTGCAAGACCCGGAGCGACGGAGTGCCCGTCGCTATCCGGGTCTCACGCATGCACACGACGGAGCCGGCTACATCGTGCGCATGCGCACTGGCCCACCATCGACCCGGTGGCGAGCGCACAGTGCTCGCAACCGGGTTTGAATCAGGCCCAATGTTCCCTAAGGGATTAAATGAACAAATGAATCTGCAATATTTTCTCTGGAAGTATATTAATTGATTTATTTTGATCCATTCAATGTGATGAGCAATAGGGCAATGTTGGAATACAACACCTGTTCTTCTAAGGGATTTACTTGTCATTCTCTGGATATACAATCTGGATGTTGTTAGACTTAGATCATCCCATTTATGAAGTTATATTACTATCATTGTTATGTAAAGTATTAGAGATGTTTTGCGGACATGATTGAGGTTAGCATCATCCGGCAGATATATTTGATTTATCAGGAACATACAGCATGATATGATTGGCAAAATTTACTAAGCGGCAGGTTCTAAACCCCGGCAGTTTGGTGGCGGTTTTACTATCCACAGATTTACTAAGGCCAAAACTTCTGCAAAACTGCCGTCAAAACACATTTTAGAATAGAATAGAAAAGAGCTGTAATTTAGAAACTGCTGCAAAACTGCCACCAAACCCCCATGGTTTAGAACTCGCCATCAAACGGCCACCAAACCGCCGGGGTTTAGAACCTGCTGCTTAGTCAATTTTGCCCAATGTCTGTACAAATCGAAGGTTTTACATTGCGTATAGTATGATTTGGCTGTATATCCTTTTTGATGCTCCTAGGCTTCCGTAGCCATAGTTTTGATTGTTACCTTGGTGATGTGGAGCACGTCATTGATGACGTACATTAGCTGCGTCCTGATCGGGTGTCGGCGTTCAGTTCACTTGGTGTGAGAATGTATATAAGGTAAGAATGTTTTATTATTCCTTTTTGTATCCTGACGAAAGAACTGATAAATAGTTCTGAAACGTTAATAATTCACTAACGAGTATTGGAGTGATTCTTTAAGTCCCCATGAGTGCCACCCACATACACTGTTTACATATGTATATATACTGTATTTACAGTATATATGTATATATATATATATATATATATATATATAGAGAGAGAGAGAGAGGGAGAGAGAGGGAGAGACAAAAAAAAATCTGCGGCACTCCGGGATTTTGGGAGATGTAACTCCAAGTTTTTTTCAAACGTGCATACCAGGAAACCAATGTTTTGGAGTCTCTAAGCCCCTTTGTCAAGGTGTGTGAACAAAACACAAAGAAAACATCTTACCTTAAGTAGGTGGAGAAGCCCACGAAGTGACCGTGAGGGGAACAGGCGCCCAGGAAGTGTTCCGGCTCACAGAGATGACGTAGCCATGCCGCCTGACTCCTTGTAACTGTGGTAACCCGGGACGCCCAGTGGCGCTGCCCACGATCCCTGCAAGTAGAGAAAAAAACAAAGTTTGTAGTAGTGAGATAAAATACCGGGACCTTGTCATGAGTTAAAGGGAAAAATACAGTTAGTAGAAGTCTGAAGGTGAGAATAAATACAGTGATATAAATTAAGAACAAAATGTCCCTAACAGTGAAAGCGAAAAAAGTGAGAGGGAATACATTTAATCTCTTGCATAGAAATAAAAAAAATACATAATAAAATGTACACTGAAAAATATAAAGAATATAAACATTATCACAACTGGACTATTAAGCTACAAAATATGGTCTAATAATGTGACTGTATAAAGATGGCTATGAAAAAAAAAATTAAAAAGTAGAGGACTATTGAAAAAGGGAAACTAATGGGATAAACTAGGAATATTGGTAAAGAGCCTCAATGTTATTAAAACATGCTCCAGATAATCTTTTTGTGGAGGCCATCAGGTTTCCATTTGGTCTCCAGTTGCAAGAGTCTTGTGCCCCGGTCTCCGCCTCTGAGAGTTTTGGGGATATGATCTATGGTCATGTGTTTGAGAGTGGTTATAGCATGGCCTTTTTCCGCAAAGTGGCGTCCTACTGGTTGTTCAGAGGTCTTTCCAGACAGCGCAGCCTTGATGGCAGATTGATGAAGGGCCATTCTCTCTCTCATAGTCCGTGTGGTCTTCCCCACGTAATAGAGGCCACAGGGGTAAATGATGACATATACTATGAAAGAGGAAGTACAAGACACAACATGTTATAATTTGAACTACTGATCGGAATGAGGAAGTTTGACAGTTGGGCCCGTAAGCATGTTACGGGCTCAACATGCATACAGGATGGCACTGATGGGGAGAGGGAGAGCATTCCAAAGATAGGGAGCAGCACGGGCAAAATCTTGGATGTGGGAGTGGGAGGAAGTAATCAGTTGGCAAGAGAGGTGGCATGCATTTGTTGAGTGAAGTGGACAGGCGGGAGTGTGAAGGGAGAGAAGGTCAGAAATGTATGCGGGAGCGGATATGGTGAGGGCTTTGTAGGCGAATGTAAGAACCTTGAATTGGCATCTGAATGGGAAGGGGAGCCAGTGTAGGGTTTGAAGGAGAGGGGAAGCAGATGTAGAACGTCTGGAGAGGACGATGAGCCGAGCAGCAGCATTGAGAACCAATTGTAGTGGAGAGAGGTGAGAGATTGGGAGGCCAGCTAGGAGAAGGTTACAGTAGTCCAATCTGGAGATGACCAGTGAGTGGATAAGGGTTTTAGTGGCATCCTGGGTGAGGAAGGGTCTAATCCTGGAGATATTTTTTAGGTGGAAATGGCAGGACTGCGAGAGGTGCTGAATATGTGGTTTAAAGGAGAGGGAGGAGTCTAGGTTAACTCCAAGACAGCGCACTTTGGGGCTAGAGGAGATATTTGTGCCATCAATGGATAATAAAATTGTGGGAAGTGATGTAGTAAAAGAGGGTGGGAAGATGATCAGCTCAGTTTTAGACATGTTAAGTTTAAGAAAGCGCTGGGACATCCATGAAGAGACAGCAGAGAGACAGTTGGAGATACGGGTAAGGAGCGAGGGGCAGAGCTCAGGGGTGGAAAGGTAAATTTGAGTGTCATCGGCATAGAGGAGGTCAAAGGAGTTAATGAGTTCACCTAAAGAGGACGTATATAGGGAGAAAAAGAGAGGTCCAAGAACAGAACCTTGGGGAACTCCTACTGTTAGTGGAAGAGGAGGGGAGGAGGAATCATGAGAGGATACAGAGAAGGAACGATCAGAGAGGTAGGAGGAAAGCCAGGAGAGGGCAGTGCCATGTAAACCAAGAGAGTAAAGGATTTTCAGGAGGAGAGGGTGGTCTACAGTGTCAAATGCTGCAGGGAGGTCAAGAAGAATGAGCAGAGAGTAGTGGCCCTTGGATTTGGCAGCAAGGAGGTCATTGCTGACTTTTGTGATGTCAGTTTCAGTGGAGTGGAGAGAATGGAAGCCAGATTGAAATGAGTCTAGGAGGGAGTGGGAGGAAAGAAAGGTGGTAAGGCGGTTGTAGACAGTACGTTCAAAGAGTTTGGAAGCAAAAGGGAGAAGAGAGATGGGTCGATAGTTAGAAAGTATGTTAGGATCAAGGGTAGGTTTTTTAAGAATGGGGAAGACAAGATGATAGGGAGAGATTAAGGAGGTGAGCCAGATGGGAACAGGCAGAAGGAGACAGGTGGAGAGGAGATGGGAAGGGATAGGGTCAAAAGGGGAGGTGGAAGGATGGGAGGACTGGATGAGGGCCATAACTTCCTCTCCAGAAGCAGGGGAGAAGGATGTCAGAGTTGGTGAGACAGAAGGGGAGGGGTGGTCAGGGCAAGGAGGGGGAGGAGTGCTGAGGGTCTGATGGGATATGATGTCCTCATGTATGGAGTCAATTTTAGATGTAAAGTAGGTGGCAAAGTCAAGGGCAGAGAGCGAGGAGGGGAGGCAAGGAGGGAAAGGGCAGAGGAGGGAGTTGAAAGTGGCAAAGAGACGCCGGGGGTTTGAGGACTGGGAGGAGATGAGGTTCTTGAAATATGTTTGTTTGGAGAGAGACAGGGCAGCACTGTAGGAAGAGGAATAAATTTGAAATGGAGGAAGTCAGCCTTAGAGCGTGATTTTCTCCACTGACGCTCGGCAATTCTTGAACACTTTTGCAGGTATCTGGTGCATTTGGAATGCAAGGGTTGTGGTGTGGTGTGGTGTGGTGAGGGTGCGTAGTTATTGCCCGAGCAACAGAGTGAAGAGCAGAAGTAAGGGAGGAATTGTACAGGGAAGTAGCTTGTTCAGGACAGGAGAGAGAAAGGATAGGGTAGAGAAGAGAGTCCATCAGGGAGGAAAAAGCTTATGACACCTTCCCGCAGAATGATAAACAAACTGGAAAGCTTGGGATTAGACTCTATAACTGTTGAATAGATAAGATCTTGGTTGCAGGATAGGAAACAGAGATTTGTAGTTAATGGAGTGTATTCATGGGAGGGAAAGGTTACCAGTGGAGTGCCCCAGGGATCTGTACTTGGGCCGGTGCTTTTTAATATCTATGTTGGTGACATTGCAAATGGTATTGGAGAAAGTGTGCATTTTTGCAGATAACACAAAAGTATGCAAAGTACTGTATGACTAGGATCTGGGTAGACTAGAGGAATGCGCAAGAACTACAGTTTAATATAAAAAAATGCACTTGGGTCTCAACAAACTAAAGGCTAAATATAGTATCAAGGACACTATAATGGAAAATACAGAGGAGGAAAGGGATTTAGGAGTCACCATTTCAGATGACTTGAAGGCAGGCAAGCAATGCACCAAAGCAATGAGGAAGGCAAGTCAAATGTTTGATTGCTTAGGGAGAGGAATCAGTAGCAGGAAAAAAGAAGTGATAATGCCACTGTATAGGTCCTTGGTACGGCCTCATTTTGAATACTGTGTTCAGTTCTGGAGGCCATACTGTATCTCCAGAAGGATATAGACACAGTAGAGACGGTACAAAGAAGGGATACTAAAATGGTGCATGGCCTACAGCACAGAACTTACCCGGAAACACTAAAAGATCTTAATATTTATAGTTTGGAACAGAGAAGGGAAAGGGGGGACATGATAGAAACTTTCAAAAACATGAAGGGTTTCAACAAGGGACAGGAGGGAAGCATTCTTCAAAGGAAGAGATGTACAAGAACATGGGGACATTCACTGAAACTGGAGGAGGTAGGCTCAGAGGAAATTTGAGGAAAAATTACTTCACATAACGGGTAGTGGATAAGTGGAATAGCCTCCCATCAGATATGGTTGAAGCTAAGATGGTGGAACAATTTAAACACTCTTGGGACAGGCATAAGAATGTCCTTAAGAGAGACATAAGGAGAAAATAGGGTTGAAGTTGCCAAAGGATAAATGGAAAGGGTCAGACTAGATGGGCCAAGTGGTTCTTATCTGCCATCAAATTCTATGTTTCTATGTAAATTATGAAATTATGCTACAGTATGTTATGCATTACAGGCCTCATGAAGAGTTGGGAGCAAAGCAAATATGGAGCAAACTTGTACCTTGGGAAAATCATATTGCACAACGGAGAGGTGGAGGTTATAATGATCATATAGATTTAAATTTGGGAAGGGTAACCCTAATGCTAACCCTAACCTTAACACTAATCCTAACCTTTATCCTAATGCTAGTCCTAACCTTAATGCACTAATGCTAACCCTAACCTTAACGCTAATCCTGTACTTAATGGAAATGTAGACATTATGACAATGTCGACATTTCTGATGTTGACATTCTGTCATTGTCAACACTTTACAGGGTTGATATTAATGATCTCAACATTTTAACAATGTCAACTTTCAGCTGTGAATTTTGAATGTTGATATTTTAACCAAAGACATTCTGATTTCATGCAAAATAACCAACTACTTATACCTTATCCCAATATTTTTTGTCATCCTATCAGTTATTTAACCAGATGTTAGACATTATATATCTCTTGATATTACATTTGTACATCTCCTGAAAAAAAACATTTCCTCTCCTCTCTCAATCCCTGCACAGTCACAGCTAAACTAGACATTTGTTCAGTTGCACTGAATACATGACCATCCCACCTCATTCCCTGCACAATCACAGCTAAACTAGATATTTGTTCATTTGCAAATACATGACCATCATATTTATAGATTTTGTTTAATTCTACTCATGGGGTAAATTTATTAAAGATCAATTTTAATAAATTTTGTTTGATTTTAAATCGATCTAAATTGTTCTAAATCAATGTTTTGTTTCAGGGGCTAAATCGCTTACTAACATTTAAAAATCAACATCAAAATTGCCTGTTAGTAAATATGTGATTTAGATTTTTTTTTAATTTAACAAAATTTATTAAAATTGACCTTTAGTAAATTTATCCCATGTTCTCTATTTTACCCAATTTTCTCACATGTCATTTGCTTAACATCTTTATATTTATTTTCTTTGCAATATATATGTACTAGCCGCATGGGAGCAATATTGTGTTTATGGCGATAGTCTTCTAAAATTGCCTTGTACAGTAGATGATATTTCATTTTGACGTGACAGGAAAAATGGCCACTTAAAGCTGTCCATGAGAAAAACAGTCTCCACTTAAGTCAACTCCAGTCACATTAAGTGTCTGTCCAGGTGCTTTCTTTATTAAAGTTATATAGTTATTATTTACATAATATGATTAAATAAAAATAAATCTGCAATCTTAGGGACATTCTTGAAAAAATATTTCTATAGTTAAAAAACAAAACAAATCCCAATGTTTAGCACACTCAACTATCAAATTGCTGCTTTCCTATAACAATAACTATCTGTCCCTCCTCTGAATCACCTCACAAACCTCAAAGTAAAAGAGGAAGTGGATAGCCTATTTATGTCATTTGACATATTCTCAATTGAAAGCTTTCTAAAACAGAGTGGTTTTAATAGAAACCACCATCAAATAGAACATGCCAGATTGTCAGAAACCGTCGGGAATCAGCGGGGGTTCCAGTCTCTACATCAAAACTGACCTTTAGTAAATGCAGTCAATTTGACATTGAAACCACCGTCAATTGATGATGGTTTCCTACAGTTTCTAAATGACACCAAAAGTGCTGATTGGTTTATTTAGGCAAAAGTCGCCAGATGAAATGGAAGGCAATTCTGGGCCTTGGTATGAAAATTGAGTTTCAGTGATTTATGGCAGGCATGAAAGGACAAAAACTCACTGAAAACTTGATAGAAATGACCCAGAAAATGGCAAAGGTTAGAGAGATTGCTCAAACTACATGCATGGTGAGCTTTGTGACCAGACAGATAATAACAAACAGAGAAGCACAGCAGGCTGTCAAAGAATGTAAGCTGAAGAAGGATGTGGAGGGTGTTGGTTATTGAGGTGACACAGTAGGCTAGAGTGACAGGAGGCAGAATGCTGGAGTGACAGGGTGCAGGAAGCTGGGGTGACAGGGGACAGCAGACTGGAGAGACATGGGGAAGAAGGCTGTAGATACAAGATGGGCAGGAGGCTGGAAAGACAGTGAGCTGGAGTGATGGGGCAGGAGGCTGGAAATACAACTTGAGTGACAGGTCAGAAGGCTGGAGTAACAGGAGGCTGGAGTGACAAGATGCTGGAGTGAAAGTAGGCTGGAGTGACCTGGGACAGGAAGCTAGAGAGACATGGGGCACAAAGCTGGAGTGACAGGAGGATGAAGTGAAGGGACAAGACATTGGTGGGACGGGACAGGAGGCTAGAGTGAAAGGAGGCTGGAGTGATTGGGGCTGGAGGCTGGAGTGACTTGAGGCTGGAGTGATAGAGCAGAAGGCTGGAATGGAAACAAGTGACATGGGGCAGTAGGCTGGAGTGCCATGGAGCAGGAAGCTGGAGTGCTACGGAAGGAGGCTGGAATAACCCCAAGGGAGGAGACTGTAGAGATATGGGGCAGGAGGCTTAAAAGATAGGACTGGAGTGGCAGGTGTCAGGAACCTGGAAAAACAGAAGGCTGGATTGACGCAGGGGGTATGAGACTGGAGAGAAATGGAGTGCAAGCGGCTAGAAAGGCATGGGGCAGGAGATGACATAGGGGCATGAGTCTGGTTGAACCTCTGTTGAATGATGTCATTGGTTATATTCCTACACAAAAAGGCATCTTTCAGATCATGTGATCTCCTACCTGAATAGTGAGTACTGTCTGAAGACACTGTCTGCCCAGGAAGGATCATTTTCTTCAGAGGTTTCCCATTGCAGAGAAATCACCATATACTGTGTCTAAGGTGTATTTTTATTTAGTACACACAACAGCATTGATTTTTTTTTAAGCGAGTGTCAAAGGGACTTTTCACCCTGGGCTTTACTTGTCTAGAACTGACCCTGACAGATATATTAAACTTTTGTATTACTTTGTCATCAACTGATATTCAATTAAGTGCATCCAAAAATTCTAAAAAATATTGATAAACCATATCTATTTAACTATTTTTTTTATTGTGGGCAATAATTTTATTATTGGGGTAGAACATGATAAACAGATACATTAAACATTTATTGCTTTGTCATTAACTGATATTCAATTAAGGGCATCCAAAAATAATACAAATATTGATAAACCTTATCTATTTCAATATTTTGTTGACAATAATATTTTTTATGTTAATAATAGAAGCACCAATAATATTACATTATATATTAAAAACATACGTCACTATAAGTGCCAATATGGATGTATTTCTATGACTAATTAAATAATATGGCCTCAATTAACATTAAAATATTATTTAAAATGTTAAATAATTATTAATCAAGATATTTATTATTTTTGTGTTAATTTTCTTTGCATATTAAATAGTGACAAATTAAAACATTTGTTATGTTCTGCCCAGACAGACAGTATAATACATATAATTTGAGTAATGTTTCTGGCCAGGGGCACCATTTTTTTCTGGGGGTTTATCTGGCGATTTTCTGGCGAGTTTACGAGTCACAGGCTATTACATGTAATGACTTGTATGTTTCACATTACAAAAATTGGTCCTGGTGACTTGTATCCAGTGGAGAATGATTCTGGCAGATTTCTGGTGCCTTTGCTTCTAGTTTCATTCCTTTACATGTGGCAACTTGAATCTTACTGGAAAATCGCCAATTTTTAAAAATCAGAGATTATAACTTTCATCCCATAGTCTCGTCCACTTAGGGGTTAATGATCACTACTACAGTACATAGCAATAATCACCTCCCAGTGTGCTTTGGTTTGGATACATATCCATCAAATATGCAAATACAGGAGCAGAGCTACATACTTCTTTTTGAGAAATATTTGACTCTGGCACTGATTCAGAGCCGGACGCTCTGACAGAGCGCTCTCTCTGAATCAGGGCCAGCCTTTTTTTTTTTAGAACGGCCTTCTGGCCGCTCGCATAGCTGTGGGTGACCACCCACAGCTATAGCAAGCAGCCAGGAAGATGGTCGCGACCATCGGGCTTACGACGAGACCCTTGTGGTAGGGTCTCATTGCTGCAAGCCCCAGAGAGCTTTCTCTCCCACTGACATCACTCGTGTCAGTGGGGCTGGCCCCAAACGGAGGCGTTCACACAGGAACGCCTCCGTTTGGGCAGCCACTCCCCCGGCCCGCCCACCAAAGGGGGCGTGCTGTCACTCAACATTGACAGAACGCCCCCTTTGGTACAAAACCCTTAGCGACGGATTGCCCATCGCTATCCGGGTCTCGCGCATGCGCACGACGGAGCCGGCTCCGTCGTGCGCATGCGCACTGGCCCATTGCATGCGCACTGGTCGCATGTGCACTGGCCCATCATCGACCCAGTTAAGAGCACACAGTGCTTGCGACTGGGTCAGAATCAGGCCCCATATCTATATACTGCTATCAATTAGTATGATCTCTCATCTTCAATGCCATTGGATATTCCCCAATGATAATAACCAGAAACACAGACTTTTGAAGTTTACATTTATGAATAGCTAAGCTGGCGGTTCATATAAAATATTAGCATGTATATATAGAATCCCTAAATCTACTCAAATAATATCATTACATGGCTTGATTACAGTCACTCACTATCTCAGGATGTTTCCTGTTTCAACAGAAACAAATTAATTTACTTATACTGTAGCTTCGCCCACTTATGGCTTTGCATTTACTATGACAGATATATAACAATAATCATTTCCCACTCTCAGAGACCATAGGTATGAAATATGAATACTTGTATGTCAAAAATGCAACTATGCAAGCAATGCAGCCCCTAGTGGCTATGTTTGGCTACACCTCCTGTCCCTCAAACACTAGTACCAGTATGATGGTTTCCTCTGGGACATGACTTGCAGTCTACACAGACTCTCTACAAGCTGATTTGTGAGAAAGCCTCACTGGTGAAATGCACATATTGTACTATTCTATATTTACCATTAAAACACCCCCATTTGATTCCAAAACCTTGGTGCTAATCCTTGCTCTGATTACAACATTGACACATACACACACAGTCAGACACACACACGACACTGATCCAAAAACAGTTGTGTTATTCTATGACTGTTTCACTTGCTGAGCTTATCCTGTGCTCACTCATCCACTGTTCACTGACCATTACTGTCATAGATTTTAATTTGATGTAATCTGATGCTACATTTCTGATTACTTCCGCATGTTCCAGAATAATTTTATTCAAAGCTGTGTAATTCTGTTCACATGGAAATATCAGACAATATATAACACTTGAAGTTACATATGAAATCTATTCTTTTATTTTCTTGGTACAACTAAATTAGTCTTTGCATTCTGTTGTTGTTGCATACGTTGCCTTACGTTTTCTAAATTTGTAGGAGCATTGGGGGTCATTCAGACCCACTCGCGAGCGGCAGTATGCTCGCAAGTGGGTCGATGGTCCCCACTGCGCATGCGCACGACGGAGGGAGCTCCGTCGTGCGCATGCGCGAGACCCGGTGAGCGAAGGACTTTCCATCGCTCCGGGTCTCGCACCAAAGGGGGCGTGCTGTCGATGTTGATTGACAGCATGCCCCCTTTGGTGGGCGTTCCGGGGGCGTGCCTGCCAGACGGAGACATTCCTATGGGAACGCCTATCATCTGAAGCCGGCCCCACTGACATCACTAGTGATGTCAGTGGCAGTGATTTTGGCTCTGATAGAGCCAAAATCACTCCTGGCCTTGCGGTTGAGAAACCCGACCACAGGGTTTCACTCGCAAGTCCGATGGTCACGATGGTCAAGACCATCGCGACCATCTTGTTGGACGCTCGTATATGCTGTGGGTGGTGACCCACAGCTATACGAGCGTCCAGGAGGACGCTCCATTTTAATGGAGGTGGGCCCTTATTCAGAGCGAGCGCTCTGGTCAGAGCGTCCGGCTCTGAATCAGGGCCATTATATATTGTAAGGGCTTCTTAATGTAGAGGGAATGGCTATGATGATATGAGAGTTTAAAACATGGTTCAGATATACTGTATATCTGTCAAATTAAAAGTTTACTCTGCAATGTGTTATGAATCTGCCTATTTTGTTGACATTCTTACAAATCTGATTGGATTAACCTCTATCTTTTTTATATCTGTAGAACAATTTTTAAATACAGTATGTCTCCTACTAAATGCTCTTTCTTGCAATTGTGTGCTGACTTCTTTAGCCCTTTAGTCCGGGTTGGGTGCGATATCCTGGAGACTGAATAGCCGCCTGTTCAAAAACCGACACCGGAAGCCCAACTGTTGCTATCCAGACTATGGCTGGAAAGTTCCCTAACCCCCCAACTCTCCCCCCTAACCCTTCCTTGGCGGTGCCCAACCCTAACCTCCCTGGGGGGTGCCTAACCTAACCCCCCCGTGGTGCCTATCCCTAACCCCCCCTTCCCACACCATAAACCTAACCCTCCCAGGGTGGTGCCTAACCATAACCTTCCCCCAGGGGTGCCTAACATTAACCCCCCTCCACAAAGCCTTACCCTAGCCCTCCCGGGGAGGTGCCTAACCCTAATCTCCCCCCGGGGGTGCCTATACCTAACCCCCCCATTCCCAGGCTAACACTAAAGGTGAGCCGGAACCTTCAATTCAGGATGCCGGCATCAGGATCTTTGTCCTATTCGGGATTCTGTTGTCAGGATATCGGTGGCCGGCATTCCATCCACCGGCATCCTGACTACATGTCCTAATTTGTTTACAACTTATTTCAAAATCTCCATCATCAGAGCAATTCCCTCTCATTATAAGAATTTTGACCTTTCTATTGACTTTGATGGTCTAATGATGCGGTAGACAAATTTGGTCCTCAAGGACCCTATGAAAATTGGAAACTGGTACTACTGTATGTACAGATACTGTTAGTGGCTATTGCCATCATGAATACAGGTGTGGTTATGCTTCCAATTTGGTTTTTGATGATGATAATATATTTTCTCCCTCCTCCACTGTTATAAGCTGCCGCACTAGGTACAGCGGCTCATATTCCTCCGACGGGTCCCGTGTGAGGTCATCACCATGGCCGCACTGAACACTGGTCCCGACTTACCTGGCAGCCAGAACGCTTTCTACTGATGCTTCCGCCTCTCTGTTCTGTGCCTTGTTAAGTTAATTATGGGGTCATGGCTGTGCAGACATCCTGATTGGATGCCTTCCCTGATAAAAAGCAGTGAGGCCTCACTGCTGGTTATAGCCAGTGGCGTAACTTCATCCCAGACGCCCGGGATTTTTAGTGTCCCCCGTCGCTAGCCGGGTCTCACGCATGTGCACGACGGAGCTCCCTCCATCGTGCGCATGCGCAGTAGGGCACCATCGACCCGCTTGCGAGCGTCCTGCGCTCGAGAGCCGGTCTGAATCAGGCCCCAGTGTCTATCATTGGATTTAGAAAATAAAAAAAGTTTTTTCTTTTTTTTAACAAATGACAACTTCACACTGCGACTCACAACTCTGATATTAACAGTGGCACGGCACCTCCTGAAACTTATTTTTAACACAGTGCCACTGCCTGGCTCTGAACACGCAAAAAAGTTTTTTTTTTTTTTTAAATGACAACTTCACTCTGCAACTCACAGTGCTTATATTATCAACGCAGTGACACAGCACCTACTGTAGTGCCATTGCCTAGCCCTGAACACATGCAAGTTTTATAAAAAAAACATAAAAAAAAAAGACGACTTCACACTGCGAATCACAGTGCTTATATTATTAACGGAGTGGCACAGCACCTACTGAATGTTATTATTTAACACAGTGCCCATGCCTCGACCTGAGCACACAAAAGTTTTAGCAATTTTTTAACAAATGACAACTTGCGAATGACACACTGCGACTTACAGCGCTGATATTAACGTTGGCACAGCACCTACTGAACAATAATTTTTAAGACAATGCCATGTTCGGGCCCTCATCACAAACAAGTTTTAGAAAAAAAAGTTTTTTTTCTTTTAAAATAACAACTTCACAGTTCACACTGGGATTTACAGTGCTGATATAAACTGTGGCACAGCACCTACTGAACATTGGGCCTGATTCAGAGCCGGACGCTCTGACCAGAGCGCTCGCTCTGAATCAGGGCCCTCCTCCATTAAAATGGAGCGTCCTCCTGGACGCTCGTATAGCTGTGGGTCACCACCCACAGCATATACGAGCGTCCAAAAAGATGGTCGCGATGGTCTTGACCATCGCGACCATCGGACTTGCGAGGGAAATCCTGCGGTCGGGTTTCCCAGCCACAAGACCTGGAGTTATTTTGGCTGTATCAGAGCCAAAATCACTCCCACTGACATCACTAGTGTTGTCAGTGGGGCCGGCTTCAGACGGTAGGCGTTCCAATGGGAACGCCTCCATCTGGCAGGCACGCCCCCGGCACGCCCACCAAAGGGGGCGTGCTGTCAATCAACATCGACAGCACGCCCCCTTTGGTGCGAGACCCGGAGCGATGGAAAGCCCGTCGCTTGCCGGGTCTCGTGCATGCGCAGTGGGGAACACCGACCCACTTGTGAGCGTACTGCCGCTCGCGAGTGGGTCTGAATGACCCCCATTATTTTTTAACACAGTGCCACTGCTTGGTCCTGAACACACACAAGTTTTAAATGTAAACAGTTTTTTTTTTTCTAAATGGCAACTTCACACTGCGATTCACAGCTCTGGTATTAACGGTGGCACAGCACCTACTGAACATTATATTTTAAACAGTGCCACTGCCTTGCCCTGAATAGACACACGTTTTAAAACAAAAAAGTTAGAAAAATGACACAAGATCACACAACAGACTGCTCCTAAATGAAACAAACAGTGCTCCTTTAAAAATAAAACAATGCTCCTAATCACATTTTATAAATTACACAGTGCCCCTTTAAGAACACAATGCTCCTTAATGGTGTTATTGAAAAAACACAGTGCCACTGCTTTAAGGTACACAGGGCCTGATTCAGCATGGATTGCAATTGCAACTGCGTACGCAGATCGACCGAATGGTGCGTACTGCACATGCATATGCACCGCACTGTGTGTATGCAGCGATCGCACTGTAATTACACACGCAGACAGGATTCCATCACAGAGTGAGTGACATGCCATGAGCATTTGGGGGTGGTGACAGGGGAGTGGTTATAGAATTGTAGGTGTGCCTGTCCGTTGGAACGCCATTGCATGGGCGTGCATAAATTAGCCACTGCAATTACCTACACAGCTTGAGTACTTACTGCGAGCAACGAGTCTTGCAATTTCTGTGAAGGGTCAGACCTGCTGTAATTGAGACGGTCTGATGTTACCGAAGTATACGCAGGAGTGCGAGGTATCTTCAGCTGTATAGGCAATGTAAGTGATTTGATTTTCCTTGCTGAGCACTACAAGTCCCAGAGTCTGCATTAACCCTAAAGCTGGCCACACACTAGACCAACTTACATCCAACCATCCAACTAGTTGATTGGTTGGAATGAAAATCTGGTAAGGGATGAAAGCAATTGACAATCAGCAATTTGCTCCCAAACGCTGGAAAATGGACTAGAAACTGTTGTTTGAACAAATTGTTTTGATCAAACATTTAACAAACTTGTCTGACGACCATTTTCATCTGTTTTCTGGCATTTAGGAGCAAATTGCTGATCATCATTTACTCTAAGGGTGAGCGGGTTCGGATTTCTGAAATCCGAACCCCCCCGAGCCCCCCCGATCCGAGGCCGATCCGAGTCAGGCTCGACTTTTCCCACCTGACTCAGATCTGAAATCGAGGCAAAACGTCATCATCCCGCCTTCCGGGTCTCGCGTGTTTTGGATTCTATATAAGGTACCCGCGTCGGCGCCATTTTCTCACTCGGCTGTGGACAGTGAAGAGGGAGAGTGGGAGTTAGGGCTGGCTGGGCTGTGTAGTGTAGTGTAGTGTTGTGCTGTGCTGTGCTGCGCTGTACTGCTGTTGTCCACTCCTCCAAAGTCCATAGGGGCTGGCTGTGATGTGCTGTGCTGCTGTTGTCCATAGGGGCTGTGGGCCTGATTAAGACCCGCTCGCGAGCGCTGAGCGCTTGCAAGCGGGTCAATGGTGCCCTAGTGCGCATGCGCACGACGGAAGGAGCTCCGTCGTGCGCATTTGCGAGACCCAAATAGCAACGGCTAAGCCGTCGTTATGGGTCACGCACCAAAGGGGGCGTGCTGTCAATGGTGATTGACAGCACGCCCCCTTTGGTGGGTGTGCCGGGGGCATGGCTGCCCAGATTGAGGTAGGCGTTCCCATGGGAACGCCTACCGTCTGAAGCCGGCCCCACTGACATCACTAGTGATGTCAGTGGGAGTGATTTTGGCTCTGATAGAGCCAAAATCACTCCAGGGCTTGCGGTCAACGAGACCCTACCGCAAGGGTCTCGTCACAAGCCCGATGGTCGCGATGGTCTTGACCATCGCGACCATCATCATGGACGCTCGCATAACCTGTGGGTGGTAACCTACAGCTATGCGAGCGTCCAAAAGGCCGCTTCGCTAATAAAAAAACCACGCCCTGATTCAGAGCGGGCGCTCGTTCAGAGCGTCCGGCTCTGAATCAGGCCCTGTGTCCACTCCTCCAAAGTCCATAGGGGCTGGCTGGACTGTGTTGTGCAGTCAGTTGTCCATAGGGGCTGTGTCCACTCCAAAGTCCTGTGCAGTGTCCCAGTCCTAAAAGGGTGCTGTGGTGTTGTCCAGGGGGTGCTTTGTCCATCAGGGGTGCTCCACCCAAGTGCAAAAAAAATTTTTTTTTCTGTGTTTGTGAATTGTATGCACAGTAGCCGCACGTGCATCAACAAAGTAGCGCCAAGCGTGCGCCTGTGTCATGAAACGGCCTTTCTAATTGGCTGAGAAACGCGTCAGGTGACAAGTTCAGGATCCGGACTGAGAGAGCTTCCGATTGGTCACGCTTCCATCCCTTCACAGCGAGCCTGCTCCACCTTGTCAGCGTGAAGTCGCGGCGGTGTTCACCCAGCCGCTGAGATCCACACGTGGTGGATGCCCGCACCTCAGCCTGCACTGCACTATTCAGCGCCACTCATTCCACCTGGGGACCTCTACCTCTGCACGCAGCTCTCTGCTATCAAGCAGGAGAGCACAACGCTCACCGTTCATCACCATTATACAGGTATCCTTATAGGGCTGACTAACCGGGACGCCGGTATTCAGCGGGACCGTCTACTGGTGACACTGTGAGGCTATCAGAGGAGCACTTTCTGACTGCTACATATCTATGTGCAGGCTGTTTCTGTAGGTTATATAAAGCCCACGGATTACCTATTAACCTTTTCCTGTTGGGTGACTGCATGTGCAAGTTTTATTTGCTTACTGTGATTCACAGTGGTCATTTCTAACCTCTTCCCACTTATTGTGGATGTATTAATATATGAGACATTTTCATCTTATGACCTTGCATGCACTAACAACTGCTGTTATGTTTATACCATCATACTAACAATCTACTTGACCTACCAGGAGCTCCCAGTTATTATCTGCTAACAGTCTGGTCTGATCCTTTACTTAGTATTTTATATGTATTTTTATTGTATGTATTTTTTATCTTTCAAGTGATATAATAAATATAACATAATTGTCCAGTGCTCTCCCTATTTCTTTTCCCTCATAAGTAAAGGGCCAGCAGGCTCGTCCGTTAAAGGGTGCTGTAACCCCCAAAGTGCTCTCCAAATAATATTTTTTTTTTTCAGTGTTTGTGAATTGTTTGCGCAGTAGCCGCAAGTGCATCAACAAAGCAGCGCCAAGCATGCGCCTGTGTCATAAGTAAAGGGCAGGCTGGCTTGACCGTTAAAGGGTGCTGTAACCCCCAAAGTGAACTCCAAACAAAATAAAAAATTATTTTCTGTGTTTGTGAATTGTGTGCACTGTGGCCTCACGGTTATCAACAAAGTAGCGCCAAGCGTGCGCCTGTGTCCCATAAGTAAAGGGCCGACTGGCTTGTCCATTAAAGGGTGCTGTAACCCCCAAAGTGCACTCCAATAAAAATAAAAATATATATATTTTTGTGTTTGTGAATCGTGTGCGCAGTAGCCGTATGTGCATCAACAAAGTAGCGCCAAGCGTGCACCTGTGTCATAAGTCAAGGGCCTGTTTGGACATCTGGTCTGGACTGAAGGACGTGCCAACAATTTCTGACATGTCTACTGTCACTGCATATGATACTGTCACTACTGACAGAATGGTGGAGGAATTATTTTCTGTGTTTGTGAATTGTGTGCACTGTGGCTGCACGTGCATGAACAAAGGAGCAGCACCAAGCGTACACCTGTGTCATAAGTAAAGGGCCGGCTGGCTTGTCCGTTAAAGGGTGCTGTAACCCCCAAAGTGCACCCCACAAAAAATAAAAAATTCTTCTTTTTTTTCTGTCTTTGTGAAATGAGTGGGCTGTAGCCGCACCTGCAACCTCAAAGCAGCAGCGACAATCGTGCGTCTGTCTGTTAAAAGGGTGGTGTAATCCTCAAAGTGCGCTGAACAAAAAATAAAAAATTCTTCTTTTTTTTCTGCCTTTGTGAATTGTGTGGGCTGTAGGCTCACCTGCATCCTCAAAGCAGCAGCGACAAGCGTGCGTCTGTCTGTTAAAGGGTGGTGTAACCCTCAAAGTGCGCTCCACAAAAATAAAAAAATCCTTTTTTTTCTGTCTTTGTGAATTGTGTGGGCTGTAGCCGCACCTGCATCCTCAAAGCAGCAGCGACAAGCATGCGTCTGTCTGTTAAAGGGTGGTGTAACCCTCAAAGTGCGCTCCACAAAAAATTTTAAATTCTTCTTTTTTTTCTGTCTTTGTGAATTGTTTGGGCTGTAGCTGCACCTTCATCCTCAAAGCAGCAGCGACAAGCGTGCATCTGTCTATTAAAGGGTGGTGTAACCCTCAAAGTACGCTCCACAGAAAATATATATTTTTTTTTTTCTGTCTTTGTGAATTGTGTGGGCTGTAGTCGCACCTGCATCCTCAAAGCAGCAGCAACAAGCGTGTGTCTGTCTGTTAAAGGGTAGTGTAACCCTCAAAGTGCGCTCCACAAAAATAAAAAAATCTTTTTTTCCTGTCTTTGTGAATTGTGTGGGCTGTAGCCGCACCTGCATCCTCAAAGCAGCAGCGACAAGCGTGCGTCTGTCTGTTAAAGGATTACACCGGTGACAGCATCCAAGTAGGCATGTCAGATAGTCCGTACCTGTACTGGCAGGAAAGAGGCAATTTGGAGGCCACTGTATAAACTGGCGCTATTTTACCTGAGTTGCCCCCCCTCCAGTGTGTACTCCAAAAGAGTGTTTAGTGCAGCCGGGAACCTTGTCAGCGAAAAGTGTAGGAGGTTGCTTCCACAAAATGTGGAGAAGATGATGTTCATAAAAATTAATTATCAACTCTTCAAGGGAGACCAGCCTCCAGAACATACAGAGGGACCTGTGGTGGTTGATTCCAGCGGGGACGAATTAATACTCTGTGAGGATGAGGATGTAAACCACACTGAAGAGGGTGAGGAATCGGTGAATGAGGAGGATGAGGACGACATCTTGCCTCTGTAGAGCCAGTTTGTGCAGGGACAGATTAATTGCCAGCTTGTTTTGTGGGGGCCAAAATGAACCAATCATTTTAGCCACAGTCGTGTGGCAGACCCTGGCACTGAAATGATTGGTTTGTTAAAGTGTGCATGTCCTGTTTATACAACATAAGGGTGGGTGGGAGAGCCCAAGGACAATTCCATCTTGCACCTCTTTTTTTTCTTTGCATTATGTACTGTTTTGGGAATAGTTTTTCAAACTGCCATCCTGTCTGCCACTGCAGTGTCACTCCTAGGTGGGCCACGTGTTTGTGCCGCCCACTCGTGTCGCTTATCATAGTCATCCAGCTACCTCGGTGCAACCTTTTGGACATATAAACACTATTGTGAGGTGTGAGGTGTTCAGAATAGACTGGAAATGAGTGGAAATTTAGGTTATTGAGGTTAATAATAGCATAGGAGCAGAAAAACCAACACATTCTGTGATTTTAGCTGTTTTTATGCTTTTTTAAAAAAAAATACAGATCCAAAACACAAAACCCAGAACCCAAAACACGGAAGGGTGGTTTTGGCAAAATCAATCCAGATCCAAAACACGAAGAAAGATCCAGATCCAAAACCAAAACACAAAACACGAAAAGTGGCCGGTGCACATCCCTAATTTACTCCCATACGTTACCAGATTTTCATTCCAACCAATCAACTAGTTGGCTGGTTGGATGAAAGTTGGTCTAGTGTGTGGCCAGCTTTAGACATCCTCAGATGTATAGGCAATGTATGTGATTTTATTTGCCATCCTGCAAACTTCAACTCCTAATCTATATGTGCACTCATGCAAAATCAGCTGTGTAATTATAAGTATGTGTATAATATTGTACACATATATTATAGGATGTTGTTATTCAGTGAAGTGTCATTTATGGCCTAGTGTGTACTTAACACAGGGTAATTAAACTCCTTTGACGAGATGGTCATGTGGCTTCAGCTGTAGCCTGTATTAATCAGACCTACTTTATCTTTGCTTTGAGTTATGGGGGCAGTTGTCTGAGTTTGGAAATAAATTAAGTGAGGAAATTTACAAAGTGTGGAAACATTTTAAATAACAGTTAAGGGGCCTATCCATTAGACGAATTTTTGAACGATCCGACCTAAAACCAGGAGGTTTTGGTCAGAACGTTCAGACAGTCGTCTAATGGATAGCCGGCAAGGACCAGCAATGCGCGTGCACGCTGGGTCCTTGCCGACCCCGACTATCTGTGGAACATGCTCGTCAACCTGACGAGGAGCAGTGCCAGATTATGGTCCACATGGACCTTGAGCTGAAATTTATGAAGGGCCTATTGTGTGCTGTGACAGTCATGGCATTGTGACTAATGATGTTGGGGTGTTGCTTGCAAAGGGGTGTGCCATGGAGTGTGGCTACCTTGAACCACCTCAATATCCCTTCCCATCTTGACACCATTCACATGCATGTAGGCATTAATTACGCCGGTATGCATGTAGAAGATTGCAAAGGACCGCTCTCTCAGTAAGAGTTATCCTTTGCGAATGAGGGACTTCTAAGGTCTATGACCCAGGAATCCCTCTGGCGTCCTTCTTTGCATGTGCAGAAGGATGCATGCACAGCGAGGGAGTTCTGGGAGGGATCCAATTGGATCCCTCTCACATCCCTTTGTGATTAGAAACCCATTGGCTTCTATAGGGTAAAGCCATGTGCATATAAGAAATGCGGTCAAACCCCGAAAACTGCATTTTCGGGGATTTGACCTCATTTTTTATTTTGCTGCATCCCGCCTCCGGTCTCCTCAGTCTCCACCCTTCCCTGCTGTCCTCCTCCACCCCCCACTTTTGGAGCTCTGTGCTCTCTCAGGAAGCTATTAGAGCCACATCCTAATGCCAGTTAGGGGTGGCCCTAATAGCAGACCAATCATAAAAGGGGTCTAACATTAGTGGCACGGCCAGAGGAAAGAGATAAGCTTTATACCCCTACGTTGTACAGGAAAAAATAGAAAACATTACCGCCTACTCTGCGATGACAAAACCATCGCCCATTTGGTGATTAGCCATCCATAATAAATACTGTATACTCTTACCGCCTATTCTGTAATTCCTGGAGGCTTATGAAATACTGTAGGATGCGAGCTGCAGTCGTTATGGGAACCTCTGCAAGTCTTCCTGTATTATTAAAGCAGCAATCATTTTAAAGGCAAAACTGGTTTTGCCTTTAAAATGACTGCTACTTTAAAAATACGGGAAGAATCGCAGGCGTTCCTGCAGGGGTTGCAGCTTGCATCCTATTACATAAGTCCCCAGGTCTCCTCTAGGTATGCTTGACCTGGCTGTAGGATAACACATACACACTGTATTTTAAGCCCGGACTTGGGTTTCCAGTAGCAGATCCACAAAAAAATAGGAAAAAAGGTTTTTTTTTTATATATATAACAAAAAAAAAACAACATGATAAAGTATTTCTTTATTTTGTCCAGTATCACTCTTAGGGGACACTTCAAATATATGCAAGGGAGGCAGGTTGCTGTCACAGTGGTGTACAAACACTGTCAACAGCAGACATACATTGCTCCTCTTGCGGCCTGATCTCAAAATTGGCCTCCCTGATTTTTTGTATGCAGCCCTGTGTGTTGCGGCATACAACCCTGACTTCCGGGAGTGAGTTTTTATAATCAACCCCTTAGATTAAAAATGTACTTATCACTTGCTTCAGTTGCTCAATAAAGCGATTACACTCATAAGCTTGCACTTACCTTCCATCTTCTAGTTCAGTAATGTTGCGGTGAACACGATTGTTACTCCGTTCATCCACTGTGCTTCCGATCGGCCACTGGCAGGACAACTTCAGCATAAGAGAAAGAGAAAGGATAAGGTGGGAAGAAGGGGTGGAAGAAGGCAGGGCAAGAAAAAAAAGTATAAGGGGTACAGGAGGATAATGTGTGGTGGGGCATGTGGCAGAAGACGGTTGGGAGAGATAGATACAATAATGCAGCAAAGCAGAGAGGTGAGCACAAACAGGGCAAGTGCAGAGAGTCTGAAATAGACAGTAAGAGCAGAGGGGCTGGCACAGACAAGGGAATGGCAGAGATGCAAGCACAGACGGGATGGGCAGAGCGGCAGGTACAAATATGAGAGAAGCAGAATGTCTGGCACAGATATGAGAAGAACATAATGGCTGGCACAGACATGAGAAAAGCAGATAGGCTGGCACAAACAAGTATCGGCAGATGCTGATGTAGACAGTAGAAGGGTTAAGAGGTGGGAACACTACAGGTAAGGGCAGGGAGACTGTTGCAGAAGGGTACCTAGCATTAAGGCTAGTACAGCCAGGATAGGATCACAATGGCTGGTTCAGACAGAACAGCAGAAAGAATGGTCAGAAAGGTTGGTGCAGACAGGAGAAGTGCAGAGAGAGTGGCACAAGCAAGAAAAGGGCAGAGAGGCTGGCATATGCAGGAAAAGAGCATAGAGGGTGGCATATGCAGGAAAAGAGCAGAGAGAGGCTGGCATATGCAGGAAAAGGGAAGAGGCTGGCATACGCAGGAAAAGGGCAGAGAGGCTGGCATAGGTAGGGAAAGTGCAATGGGACTACAGTAGCATAGGCTGGAAAGGGGCAGTGAGTTTGGCTTAGTCTGGCAAAGTAAGAAGGGCTAGCATAAGCAGGAGAAGGCAGAGAGACTGGCATAGTCAGGAAAAAGATAGATAGGCTGGCATAGATAGGAAAAGGGCAGGAGGCTGGCATATACAGGAAAGGGGCAGGAGGCTGGCATAGGTAGGAAAGTTGCAGAGGGTCTAATATATGCTGGAAAGGGGCAGAGGGTCTAACATATGCTGGAAATGGGCAGAGGGGTTGGCACAGTAGGAGAGAGAGGGGAAGGAAGTTACAGATATATACATACCTTTACCTTGTTCCATGTGCAGGGGAGCACAGAAGTGTCCTTAGATGCTGCAAGCCAGTGGAGCAGGAGAGGAGGTGGGGTCATGAAAACCCCTGCAGAACTCCCTCTGCAGCTGAAGAGCTCCTGAAGCATAGTGGGCAGTGGGTGTCAGAGCAAAACATGGCAAAAATGAGCCAGTGCTTATTTCACTTTAATTTTACACTATAAAAAAAGACCCCAAAAATATCTGTACATTGCCCCCTGGTGGCTGCCGGGTGCACCTCCAGGCTCCAGCTAATTATACAAAGTTCTTTACAGCTGTACAGCACAGTCCAGGGCGTAGCCAGACAGCTAATGCATTTACCAAATGCTGCAAATGATGAATGAAGCAGCATGTGGCCGCATCCAAAACCACTTAACTGGCTGATCACTGTCCTAAATCATTTACAAGAAACCTGGTCCTGTCTGCTTCCAGGCATGGGCCTATTTTCATGGGAGGGCTTGGAGCTGCAGCTCCACCTGCCCCATTGCTAATCCGGCCCTGACTAGGAGCATCAGGTTCCACATGTTCACAGAAAGGAGGTCGGTCTACTGCACTGAATGACGTTCAGTGAACGCCGTTCAGTGTGGGCACCGCACCCTGCGACCTGAAGGACTGAATGCTAGTCGTTCACTTTTTCCGGGCACCTAATGGATAGGCCCCTTAAGAAAAACAGTTGAACAAACATTGAACAACATCTAAAAGGTAATTACAAAATTCATCTTGAAAATTGTCATTTGTCATATACTTTCTAACCATGTCTTGAAAAAAAAAGATGCACAAGCAAAACTCTTAGAGCTATGTGTGCAAATGCCAGGAGCATATCAGATAAAATCTCTGAACTAAGGCCTTGATTCAGATCCGGATGCTCTGACCAGAGCGCTCGCTCTGAATCAGGGCCCACCTCCATTAAAATGGAGCGTCCTCCTGGACGCTCGTATAGCTGTGGGTCACCACCCACAGCAGTGGTCGAAGTGGGGCGGTATACGGCGGTATGACATACCGCCACTTCCCGGCCCCACTTCGTTTTAGATGTAGAAAAGAATACACCAGCGCTGGGATCCAGTATGGGATCCCAGCGCTGGAACAGCGGCGGCAATGTGTTAAGATGTGTCCCGCAGGGGACACATCTCAATCGGGGCAGTGGAGGCGCTGACATGTAGCCGGGACAAAGTACCTGGTCCCGACTGCACTGTAAGCACCACGTACTGGGCGGCTGCCAGCCAATCACGAGGCTCGCAGCCGCCAGCCAATCGCGGGACTCGCGGCCGCCAGCCAATTACAGGGCTCGCAGCCGCCAGCCAATGAGAAGCTGCCAAATGGCAGCTTCTCATTGGCTCGCAGCGGAGCCAGATAAACTGGAGGGAAGACCCGAGGATCCCGGTGGCTCCACTCCAGCAGCGCAGGTAAGAGGGAATTAGAGAGAGGGGAGGATGTGAGAGAGGGAATAGAGAGAGGGGCAGACAGATGCAGGCTAGCTATTGTAGGGGGTGAAAGAGAGAGGGAATCAGTAAGGGCAGGGTGTGAGAGAGGGGAGTAGGCAGGGAGAAGTGTGTGTGTGTGGGGGGGGGGGGTTAGAAGTACAATGGAGTGATATGGAAGCAGGGGCCCATAGGGGGGGAAGATTCAATCTCCATACCCCCACATCTAAATTACCACTTCGAGCACTGACCCACAGCATATACAAGCGTCCAACAAGATGGTCGCGATGGTCTTGACCATCGCGACCATCGGACTTGCGAGTGAAACCCTGTGGTCGGGTTTCTCAACCGCAAGGCCAGGAGTGATTTTGGCTCTATCAGAGCCAAAATCACTCCCACTGCCATCACTAGTGATGTCAGTGGGGCCGGCTTCAGACGGTAGGCGTTCCCATAGGAACGCCTCCATCTGGCAGGCACGCCCCCAGAACGCCCACCAAAGGGGGCGTGCTGTCAATCAACATCGACAGCACGCCCCCTTTGGTGCGAGACCCGGAGCGATGGAAAGTCCTTCGCTCGCCGGGTCTCGCGCTTGCGCACGACGGAGCTCCCTCCGTCGTGTGCATGCGCAGTGGGGACCATCGACCCACTTGCGAGCATACTGCCGCTCGCGAGTGGGTCTGAATGACCCCCTAATTGCAATAATGACAAGGGATGAACTAGATATTGTAGCAATTACAGAGTCATGGTGTAATGAAAATCATGACTGTGACCACAGCTGTAAGTAGACTTTTTGGTGCCCTGTGCCAGAGAGAGCATTGGTGCTTCCCCCTCCCCAATTTTTAAATAGGGACATAAGATAGTGCACCTGAAAAAGGGCCATGGCGTCATGGGGAAGGGCCAGGGAAGATATAGGGGACCATGAGATGCTACGGATAAAAGAAGAGGAAGCTACAAGTGAGAATGATTATAAACAGGAAAATTGACAGTCCCAAACAGCACCCCCTGTCCTGCGGTGCCCTGTGCCATGGCACTGGTCGCACTTCCCTAGTTACAGCCCTGACTGGGACATAGCTATACCAGGCTATACTCTATTTAGAAAGGACAGAATTGGGAGGATTGGAGGAGGAGTAGCTATGTATGTGAAAAACAGCATAAATTCTACTATAATACAAATATTGAAGCAACAACTGAGGCCCTTTGGGTGACCATAGAAACTGGGGACAAGGACATAATTCACACTGGGGTAATCTATAGACCACCTGGACAGGTACAGGAACTGGATCGGTACCTATTGCAGGACATTAATAGAATGGCTTTAAAAGGAGAGATCTTAATCATGGGAGACTAATTTACCTGATGTAAACTGGGAGGTGTCTGCTGCAAGTTCCTCTAGAAGTGACAACTTTCTAAATTCCCTTCAGGGAGCATCTCTCAAACAATTGGCGAGGGAGCCCACTCACAAAAATGCTACTCTGGACTTGATACTCACAATTGTGACATAATATCGGATGTAAATGTGGGTGAGAACCTAGGATCCAGTGATCACCAAGCAGTATGGTTTAGTATAAAGACAGGGTCCAATTTATGCCATACAAAAACAAGTGTTAGATTTTAGGAAGGCTGACTTTGCAGAGATGGAGAGAGATGTGTTACTGAGTCAGTGGCAGATGGGAGGAACTTGGAAGGAGTGCAGGTGAGGTGGGAAAAAATAAAAAATGAAATACTAAAGGCTACAGCTTTTTTTCTATTAAAAGGGTTAGGGAAAGCACCAGGAAAAGGAAGTCAGTGTGAAATGAAAAAAGATGGCTTTTAGGAAATATAAGCAGACCCAAAATAATAACGACAAAGTGTGTATCTTGCCAGACGGAAGGAGGCTAAGAAGGTGATTAGGCATGCAAAGACAGAAGCTAAGGAGAAAATGGCCCAGTCAGTAGATAAAGGGAACAAAACATTTTTTAAGACAGAGAGTGAATACATGATCGAGGGAGACAAAGAAATAGCAGATCATCGAAATAATTATTTTTGTTCATCTTTTGGCGCTGTCCCACTCTCCCTCCCCCCCCGCTAGCAACAGCCCGGCGGCTGCAGACAGGACAGAGCAGATGCCGGGCAAAGAGAAGGTAGCGCTACATGCGCTGTCCTTCGTTCCCTCCCCCCTGCCCTGTTAGCGGCACCCCAGTGGCTGCAAAGGTGGAGGGAGCAGCCGCTGGGCAAACAATGTGATCCCCTTCTCTCCCTCCCCCATCTCTGATGGAGGCAGGCAAGCCTCACCGCCCATGAATACCCTGCTCTCATCAGTGTACATTGTATAAACAGCAGTGCCTTTATATATATATACAGTATATTATTGAGTGTATGTATATGTATATATATATATATCTGGTGGTGGTGCCTGGTGGTCTGGCTTGCATTGCGGGGGTTCAGCAGTGCCCAGGGCAATGTGCGGGGGTCCAGCGGCGGGGTGTGACGGGGTCCGGCAGGGGGGTGGAAGGGTGCAGTGGCGTCCGCACAGTGGCAGTTCTAGGGGTGGGCTAACAGGGCCATCGCCCGGGGCGCCGGCCCCTGGAAGGCGCCACTGAGTCCCCTGGAGAGAAAAAAAATTCCCAGAAAACAAAAAAAAACCAGCGCCGGTACCCTTCCACCGCTAGTCTCCGCAGGGAGGCTCCATTTGCCGGACGCCCACTGATATTTGTTACCAGCGGGCACCAGGCTCCCCCCCTGCAGCGGCAGCTGAAAGCTTCTGCTCTCGCAGAGAGCACTATGGGAGGGATGTCATGACGTCTCTCCCATAGATCCGAGGAGCTGGAGCTCACTCCTGAGCTCCCGCAGAGAGCGCTATGGGAGGGACATCATGACGTCTCTCCCATAGATCCGCGGTGGAGCCTCGGTCAGACCGGACGGCTGCAGGTGCAGGAGCGGGGCTTAAGATAAGTATTGTGTTTGTATTTTAATTGTGTTTTTTTTTCAGAAGCACCAGCACTGGGGGCATGGCTATAGAGGGTATTACTACTGGGGGCCTGGCTATAGGGGACCATTACTGTGTGTGGGGCCATTACTGTCTGTGGCATAATGTGTTATACAGGGCATTACTGCGTGTGGCATAATGTGTTATAAAGGGCATTACTGCGTGTGGCTTAATGTGTTATAAAGGGCATTACTGTGTGTGGCATAATGTGTTATAAAGGCCATTACTGTGTGTGGCATAATGTGTTATAAAGAGCATTACTGCATGTGGCATAATGTGTTATACAGGGCATTATGTATGTGGCATAATGTGTTATACAGGGCATTACTGTGTGGGGCATAATGTGTTATAAAGGACATTACTGCGTGTGGCATAATGTGTTATAAAGGGCATTACTGCATGTGGCGTAATGTGTTATAAAGGGCATTACTGTGTAAGACATACTGTGTACTGCACATGGCAATTATTCGCCACGAGGGGAGAGCTTGGGGAAAGCCCAGCACCTTCGTAAGCGCTGGGCAAGCCCCACAGTGTGATGAATTGGGGGTGTTCGGCAAGGACACGCCCCATTTCTGGAAGTGCACGCAGAGGAATGCCATCTAAAAAGAGTTATCTCTTTATTTTTTTCTTTGGGGGTGGGCGCAACTGGGAACCATCACCCTGAGCTCCACAATGTCTAGAACCGGCCCTGTGTCCGCAGGGGGCTTCCAACGCTGTGGAAGAGAAGTAGCTGGTGAGAGAATGGCTGAAAAGCCTCTCCCATGCCAGCAGTCATTGAACAGTGACATCACGGCACCAGGTCACGTCATGACGTCACAGCGCATCCGAAATATTCTGGTTTTATTTATTTTTAACACTGATGTTATAGGACATTTTATTTTTATTATGGCGCTCCTGTACAATCAAGACTCAATATAGGGCCTCCGCTTAGGGATGGTATACTATACAGTATACTAGGGATGGCCACCGACCATCGATAGTTTGCAAACCGATGTTAATGAAACATCAGTGGCTGTGGTCTCAAACAATCAATGGTGTATATTGATGGTTGAAACCATCAGCCATTGATAGTACAGCTGTCAATGGCCATCATTACAGTATACCATAAGAATTGCTATTTTTATCGAATATGATGTTTAAAAAAATATAATTTTTTTAATAAAATCATTTTGGATAAGTTTTAAAAAGATGTTCTTAACCTAATTCAGTCATAAAAAAAACGACAATATCTGAGCAGTTTTTGGAAAAAAAAAATTGTCTGTTAAGTGGTTAATGTCACATTGGCACCTGTAGCCCACCTAAAAAGAAAATAGAGATGTGCAGTTCGCTTGTCCAGAAATTCGAATCCGCCTGAATTTTGTGAATCTGGACAGATAAGAGTTACTGTGGTTTAAATCTGAATTTCGGGTTTTTTATTGCAAAAATTACATGATTTTAGCAGTTTTAAAAAACTTTTTATCAATTAAAAAAAAAAACCGTTCCAAAATCAAAACACTTGAGGGTAGTTTTGCAAAACCAAAACACAAAGATGAATCCAGATCCAAAACCAAAACTAAAACATTCGGTTCAGCACATCCCTACTAGAAAATATTAAATAACCACAGGACTTGCACATTGCATGTTCTATTATTTTAATGTTAAAAAAAAACCCCATCACATATGCAGCAGTTATATACTTACCAAACTCTTGAATGAACTCCTCACCTCCCAGGTCCTACCGGGGATCCTATACTTGTTCCCAGCACCAGGACACTTCTCCACTGTGGCAAAAATTAAGTGGCGGTGAGAAGTAGCCGCCGTATAGCTCCTCACTTTGAGCACTCATATAAATCAAGTAACTACACACTAATAAATACCTCATCACACAATTAACAGTATAAAAGGGCTAAACACTAAAGATCTTAACGGGACTCCAAAATATCAACCTCTTGGTTTAATTTTGCTCTGTTCGTCTGCCTTATGGACCAATTCTGAGATCTGCATGTGGTGTGTGAAAAATTGAGTAGTATGTCATATGCACTAAGGGCTGATTCAATTCAATTAGCCATAAGAGCTGCTGGAAAAGATTCTGGCTGCAGGATATGCCTTCAATTCTGATTTCTGCTTGCAACTTATGGAGGGGAAACCAGATATCCAATACCAGAATGAGTTGATTTGCACCCCTAAATGTTCATGTATATCATACTAGTGTTTAGATTATCACAATTGTCTTTAGTTTTTCACATGCATTTTTAAGCACGTAGACATAAATGGTAATAATAGTTAGACATACAGTAAAATAAAACATGTGTCCTTGTAATTAATATTCTATATATGATATACTAAAAAAAATATATATATATATATGATATATAAAAAATGTTATTCTTCAAAACATTGCTGTAAACTGAATTTTTATCACTAGATGGCAGTATACTCATAGGTTATAAAATGGTTCTGAGTTTTTTCCCTCTATAATCATCTCTCAAGTACTGTGAATTTTTTAATGGTTATAGCTTAATATAACAATCTAATAATAATATTACAGTTTAATGTTTTTTCAAATGTTTATATGTATTTGAAGAATATTTAATTAGATCTACAGTAATTAGTAATTAGATCTAGTGGTTGTTATACATACATATTGTAAATTCATATTTTCTAATGTATGTCTATTATGTATTAAGCTTACGTTAGGCAGTTTAGTCTTTAATTTCCAGTTTACTAGAGTATTTGGTTACAAGACAAGAGTTTTACAAATGCAATGGTAATTAAAGTTCATCAACTCATTGGGTAAGCATCGTCTGCCATATAAAAAACACTTACAGTATATCCAATACTGCTTTAAGACTTTATATAATTATTAATGCATTTCAGTTAAAAGGGTACAAACAGGCAAATAAATGTTATTGGGGAGATAAGAAGACTCCTTATTAGATAGAGTATTGTTTTGTCTTTAAAACTTAATTAATACAATAAAAATAAAAAATAATTTATCAATATAAAATTTCTCATAGTTTTTGTACACAATAATCTGTATTGTCTTCACATCTGATAACACAGAACATATATGAAGTGAATTCCCAGACAATAATTGCAACCATTGTCATATGGGTTATCAAAAAGTGAGGTGAAAATATAATTTCTGTATTTATTATTATTAATTATTATTATTATTATTATTATCCTTTTTTATATGACGCCACAAGAGTTCCGCAGCACCTAACAATGTACATAAACAGTTGAACAGAACAAGAATACATTGACATACAGTACAAGACATTGCAGGACAAGTATATGGTATATAAACATTGCTGCAACAGTAGCAGAATGTCAAAAGTCAAGGTTTAGGTGCTGTTGTAAGGAGTATAGAGTAGATAACAAAATATGTAAAGGAAGGAAAAGCACATGAGGGAAGAGGGCCATGCTCATGAGAGCTTACATTCTAAAGACATACAGGGGTGACACAGATTGGGAAGACAATGAGCATGAGACAGACTGTTAGGACAAGAGATGGTTGGATTCCTACTATACAGTATATGAGGAAGTCATTTGGAGTAAGGGATTTATGCCACTGACATTCTACTTTACTTGAGAGTTTTTTAAGATGTTTTGTTACTGTGGAAAGCCATGGTTGTCATTTCCGTTTACATAAAGTTTGATGAGTAACTGGGGACTATTTGAGAGTTTGGTTAAGGTGTGAAACAGCAGTTTTAGGAGAAGTGAATGTAGAAATTGGTGACAGTAGTTGTTGTCGAGAGGTGGACAATTGTTGAAAATAACGATGAGTTGTGACAGAGTGTGGATTCCAGAAGGCACATTTAGTGATTTGGAGGGTGGTGTGAGACACATGATGTGTATGACGTTTGTAGGATATTTATTCCATAGTAAATCAGCTGTATGTGTGTGGGGCCTGGATTTGGTGATATATCACCAGCTAATAAAAGCAGAAGGAGAGAGAAGTAAATATAGTTGTAGGCAGTGTATAAATAGTTGTAATAGTCAATGTATGTTGAAATAAAGCTCATGAGTTTTTAGAAGAGGGGAGTGAATCAGTAGGGCTGCAATAAGCACAGAGAGGTGAGATGCAGGGAGAGTTAAGGAAGTTTTACCCTTAGAGAAAGTACAATGGAGTGTTTTGATGAAAGAAATGTGTAGAACATGGTTAGTTTTAAAAAAGTTTTTTTTTTGGACAGAATGTAAAGAAATCACAGTATTTTTAATCTGAAATTACCTTAGATGTTGGTCAATGTTTGTTCAACTGTTTGAATAACTGTTATGTTAGCACACTTTGTGATTTAACACTTAGTGTATTTAAGCACAGTTGCCCCTAGACTGAATATATAGGAATGGTATCCTTGATGAAGACAGGCTACATCATTTTGGATGTACCTGTCTATACATCTACTTTCTCCCCAAAGCCAGTACTCTATTTTCTGACCTGTGGGAGCACCACCAACCACATAATTTTGAATCATTGTTTTTCACATTACCTATACACAAATTGGATATACCTAATATACTAGAGATGAGCGGTTTGGTTTTGCTGAAAACCGAACACACCCGAATTTTGGGGATTCGAGTTGAACCGAGTTCCTGTTCAAATAACTTTGGGGTTCCTAGTAGAACTGAGTCCTGACCATGTATATTTGGCAGCTGCAGAGAAGAACAGCAGCTGGGTAAATGTAAAGAGTGGTGCAGCTGCCATGACATATTTAGGGATGTGCGCCGACCCTTGTGTTTTTGTTTTGGATCTGAATCTCCTTCAAGGTTTTGGATCTGGATTTGATTTTACAAAACCACCCCTGTGTGTTTTGGTTTTGGATCTGTATGTTTTTCTAAAAAATCATAAAAACAGCTAAAATCACATAATTTGGGCCTGTTTTTGTTCCTACAGTATTATTAACTTCAATAACATTTTATTTCCAGTCATTTTCAATCAATTTTGACCACCTCAAAACTCAAAATATTGATTTCATCCAGTTTAGGCCAAAAGGTTGCATCGAGCTAGCTGGCTGACTAAGTTAAATGACAGCAGTGGGCGGCACTAACATGTGGCAGTTCAGCTTCCAACATGGCACAGAGTGGAACTACAGTGGCAGACAGGATGGCAGTTTAATAAACTATAAAATTAAAAATGTCAGGCAGCAATGCCCAAACAGCACATACAGTAATGCAAAGAAAAGAGGTTCAAGATGGAATTGTCCTTGGGCCCTTCCACCCACCCTTATGTTGTATATAGTAAACAGGATATGCACAGTTTAACAAACCAATCACTTCAGTGACAGGCATTGCCAATTGTGGCTGAAGCGATTGTTTTTTTTGGGCCCCCACAAAACAAGCTACCAACGGGTAGCTGACATTGCTGGCAATGATTGCTCCATGCACAAACTGGCTTTACAGAGGCAAGATGTTGTCGCCATCATCATCCGATTCTTCACCCGCATCAGTGTGTACATCATCTTCAAACAATATTAATTTGTCCCCATTGGAATCCACCACCACCTCAGGTGCCTCTGTAATTTTTGGTTGTAATTGGCGGTAAAGGTTTTCCTCGTGAAATGTGTAGTTAATTTTGATGAACATCATGTTTTCAACATTTGAGTAAGTAGCCTCCTAGACCAATCGCTGACAAGGTTCCCGGCTGTGCTTAAAACTCTTTCTTAGTATACACTGTTTGTGCAAGGGCCCCCAAATTGCCTTTTTTCCTGCCAGTAGTGAGACAGACTGTCCGACATAGGTTCAAAATTCAGGGAAAAATGGAAAAATGGATCCAAGTCCAACACTGTTAGTATTATACCAATTAAATTTGGCCCCTTAGTGTTCACCACAAATTCTTGTGTATATTTAGCTTTCAGATTCCTAAAATATTTTCTTGTGTACTTTAGCCTGAAAAGGGGTCAAAGTTGACCCCAGGTTAAAATGAGTTATTCTGCATTTAAATTAATGGTGAGGCAGTCTCATACCTACTATATTCAATAAGATGCAACATCAGTAATCTAATTCACAAAATTTAATTAAAATGAAATACAATTCATACATTGCACAGACGATTAAATCAAAATTTACTTGTAATAGTTAATAAGTTAGTGTGGTTGACAATACACTAAATTCACTAATTGCAGTTACAACATCGCTTATGAATCTCTCTATTTTTATATGGTCCTTACAGAAAAAGAAGTTACATTCCTCACGTCTGTTGGAATATTTTCTGTTGTTCTCCCTTGGGCACAATTTACAACGTCTTCATTTCACATCTTGTCTAGGTTGAGATACTTTACTGACATCTTCGACATTGATAACAGTTTTTATAGAAAGTTGAATACTTTTCTGGACTCCGGTGAATCCTTTCTCTAAATGTCGCTGCACCAGAGGATGTATTGTCACGGCCAGGGTATTTCAGCATGGCGCTAGGCGAGTGTTACCTGTGAGGTCATTGAAGCGCGGGCTGTCTGGTGGCGGAGCTGGTGTCTGGTGGGGGGCTTTGGCTGTGCGCGTTGTTGTGCGGGCCTGTTGTCACTCTGCGCTGGTAAGGCCTGGCGGCGTCTCCATTCCGTTTGGCATGGGCGCCGCCATCTTGCCTTCTGGCCATGTGATGCGGCTGGCCAATCCTGGTGAGTCACATGTTCCCTCCGGCCAGTAACAGCACGGCATGGGGTATTTAGGAAGGGTCAGTGCCTTCCTTCTTTGCCAGTGCAACGTGTATCTCAGCCTAGCTGAGAGGGAGTTCTCTGTGCTTTCCTGTTCCTGTGAACTCGCTGTCTGCCAGTCTGCCTGTCAGCTCCTAGCTCCCACTGGACTACCCTGCTACCTCCATCACCCTTGCCCATACCTGAGTGCCTGAGCCTGCTGACATCCTGCGCTTCAGTTCACTACCTGTATACCTGGCTTGTTTATTTTCAGTTTCACTACCTGCACACCTGGACAGCTCTAATTATTTCTACTTGGACATTAACCCTTTTACTCCCACCACAGAACTCTTGTGCACATTTATATATTCCTGGACTTTTATTTACTGCCATTATATGTTTACTCAAGCACTTATTAAAATCCTAGTTATATTTTCAAATCTTCTTCTGTGATCTTTCCTGCTACCACCCCGGGTCCACAAACAACCCAGAACATCACAGTTTGCACTGGCCCCATGGAGCCGGCCACGTATCAGGAGTCAGGAGTGGATTTGTTCTGGTGCATTTCTGGTCATTTAGAAAATCTGGAAAACATGCAGCATCAGATGGCTCAATTTCTGCAAGAGATGTCCAAGCGACAGGATAGTTTGCAAACTTCCTTTTCTATCCCTGAAGTACCAGCAGCTACATCCGCATCAGCGTCTGGGAATACAGGAGGCAGATCATCTCCCCGCTTCCATCTTCCTTTACCAAATAAATTTGACGGCAATCCTAAACTCTGCCGAGGATTCCTAAATCAGTCTGACATACATTTTACACTGCAGCCTGACAACTTTCTAACTGCAAGAACTAAAGTGGCTTATATAGTCTCTCTGTTATCCGGCCTGGCCTTGGAATGGGCTTCCCCACTCTGGGAGCGCTCAGATCCGCTGCTGGATAATTATGCAGGCTTTGTGTCATCCTTCAGGAGGATTTTCGATGAACCTGGGCGTACTGTTTCAGCATCATCAAACATCATGACACTGAGACAAGGGGTCCGTCCTGTCAGTCAATATGCTGTGCAATTTCAAATTTTAGCATCAGAGCTCAAATGGAATGAGGAAGCCCTCACCTCGACCTTCTGGCATGGGTTGTCAGACCGACTAAAGGATGATCTAGTCACACGAGAGCTTCCTACTAATCTGAACGACATGATTTCGTTGTGTATCAAAGTTGACCTACGCTTCAGGGAATGTCAGGCTGAAAAATACAGAACTGATCGGCAAAGGTCATTTACCCCCTCCATTCCTACCCGTCCCATTCCTTCTCCTACTGAAGAGGAGCCTATGCAGGTGAATCATACACACCTCTCCAAAGAAGAACGTCAGAGAAGAATGCAAAAGAACCTCTGTCTGTACTGCGGAGAGTCCGGTCACCTGCTGATCTCCTGCCCCCATAAACCGGGAAATGCCAAATCCTAACTGACCCTGGAGACATCAAGTTAGGAGTTATGAACCCGTCTCCAAAAATTAAAGATTTCACGATTACCCTAGCCTTGGATCTTAAACCCAAACCTGTCTTTGCTACTGCTCTACTCGACTCGGGAGCAGCCGGAAATTTCATAACGTCTAGTTTCATAGATAAATTTCAGATTCCTTGTTTGTCTCTCAACCATGCCATCTCTCTGACCTCTATAGACGGACGCCCTCTAACTAACGAGATAGTCACCAAAGAGACTCAACCAGTATTGGTCCGAATTGGGGCACTTCATTCTGAGTCCTTAAAATTCATGGTGATATCTGAGGCCTCTCAAGAAATTGTTCTTGGTCTACCCTGGTTACGTCAACATAATCCCAGGATTGATTGGAGTTCTATGCAGATTCTGTCATGGGGTATGGAATGTCAGAAATCCTGTCTTCCAAAGATTCGACCGGTGAGAAAGACAGTTCCATTAGTTTCTTCTGCCATTCCCAAGGAATATCAGATGTTCACTGACGTTTTCTCTGAACAACAAGCAAATATCTTACCCCCTCATAGGGAATGGGACTGTCCAATTGAATTGATACCTGATAAGATACCACCTCGTGGTCGTACCTATCCGCTGTCCTTGCCTGAGACTCAAGCCTTGACCGAATTCATCCGGGACAACCTGGCAAAGGGGTTCATTCGCCCCTCTACTTCACCTGCCGGAGCTGGGTTTTTCTTTGTTGGCAAGAAGGACGGTGGTCTAAGACCATGCATCGATTATCGAGGCCTTAATGACATTACTGTAAAGAATCTATACCCTCTTCCCCTGATTACTGAGTTGTTTGATAGGGTCAAGGGCTCTGTCATTTTTTCGAAATTAGATCTAAGAGGGGCTTACAACCTCATTCGTATCCGAGCTGGCGATGAATGGAAGACCGCTTTTAATACCAGAGATGGACATTTCGAGTATTTAGTAATGCCTTTTGGATTGTGTAATGCCCCTGCTGTCTTTCAAAGTTTCGTTAATGAGATTTTCCGGGATCTGTTATATGTTTCGGTTGTTGTCTATCTGGATGACATACTGATTTTTTCACCCTCGGTGGCTAAACATCAAGAACATGTTAAAGAAGTTCTGACCCATTTGAGAGAAAACCACCTTTACTGCAAAATGGAGAAATGCGTCTTTGGAGTGCCCAGTGTACCTTTTCTCGGCTATGTAATATCTGGCTCCAGTTTAGAAATGGACCCCAAGAAGGTACAAGCAATTCTGGATTGGACCCGACCTCAGACACTGAAGGCCATCCAGAGATTGTTGGGATTCGCCAATTATTATAGACGCTTCATTAAGGGATTTTCTACACTGCTGGCTCCCATTACAGCCTTGACCCACAAAGGTGCTAATCCAGGCCAATGGTCACCTGAGGCAGAGTCTGCCTTTCACCTTCTAAAACAAGCCTTTATCTCAGCACCAGTTCTTCGACAACCAGATCTGGACAGGCCTTTTTTGTTGGAAGTAGACGCATCATCTGAAGCTGTGGGAGCGGTCTTGTCTCAACATTATGAGGACGACTGAGTCCATCCATGTGGGTTCTTTTCTAAAAAATTCTCACCTGCCGAAAGGAAATACGCCATAGGTGAGCAAGAACTACTAGCTGTAAAGTTGGCGTTGAAGGAATGGAGATATTTGCTAGAAGGCGCCAAGTTTCCATTTACTGTATTTACGGACCATAGAAATCTCCTATTTCTCAAAAACCTCCAATGTGTCAGTCCTCGTTTGGCCGCTGGGCAATATTCTTTGCCAGGTTTCAGTTCACCCTGACCTTCCGGTCTGGAGCACTTAATCAGAAGGCTGATGCCCTATAGAGATCTCTCCTCTGTGATGAGCAATCTGAAAATCAAAGCAATACCACTGTCTTGGAATCAAGAGTTTTCGCCGCATTACAACTTCAGCCTCCTACGGGAAAATCATTTGTGGCCCCGGAATTAAGGAAGCAGCTTCTCACTTGGGCACATTCCTCTCACTTCGCAGGGCACTCAGGCACTCGGAAGACCTTGGAGTTCCTGAAAAGACACTATTGGTGGCCTTCTATGAAGGCAGATATAATGGAGTTTATCTCTTCCTGCTCCTCCTGTGCCCAGCATAAATCATCACGACAAGCTCCAGCTGGGGAATTGCTTCCATTACCTACTCCATCACGTCCATAGACGCATCTCTCCATGGATTTCGTCACAGACCTGCCAGTCTCTCAAGGTTTCAACACTATCTGGGTTGTAATAGACCAATTTTCCAAGATGGTCCACTATATACCATTGAGGAAGTTACCTTCTGCCCCTGACCTGGCACAGTTGTTTGTCCAATACATATTTCGTCTACATGGCCTTCCTGCTGAAATTGTCTCTGACCGTGGTGTGCAGTTTACTGCAAAATTCTGGAGGGCTTTGTGTTCTGTTCTTCAAGTGAAGTTAAACTTTTCCACGGCCTACCATCCGCAAAGCAACAACTCCACTGAGAGAGTTAATCAAGAGACTTTCTTAAGAATTTTTATGTCATCTTCCCAGGACAATTGGGCTGCCTTGCTGCCGTGGGCTGAGTTTGCACATAATGCTTCCTACCACTCGTCAACTAACCAAATGCCATTTCAGGTTGTATATGGCCTTCATCCTCGTGTTCCCGAATTCCGAAGCCTGCCTGTATTCGATGTTCCGGCCGTGGAGGACACGGTGCGGAATTTTGCTGCCATCTGGACTCAAGTACGGTCTGATTTGTTGAAGGCATCCTCTCGCTATAAGACCCAGGCCAATAAGAATCGTAGAATAGTTCCACGCATGCAAGTTGGAAGCCAGGTCTGGTTATCCACCTGGAATCTTCGTCTGAGGGTTCCTTCTATGAAATTTGCACCACGCTTCATCGATCCCTTCTCCATAACAGAAGTCATTAATCCAGTGGCCTATCATCTACAGTTACCCCCATACCTAAAAATCCCTAATTCCTTCCATATTTCCTTATTGAAGCCCCTGGTCCTGAACAAATTCCATTGTGCTCTACCTGCTTCTCCTCGAGTCCAGACGGAGAGAGGAGTTGAGTTTGAGGTCGCCCAGATCTTGGACTCTCGTCTATGCAGAGGTCATCTACAGTATTTGCTGGACTGGAAAGGTTACGGTCCAGAGGAACGTTGCTGGACCGATGCTCGTGATGTCCACACTCCCACGCGCATCAGGAGATTCCATTCTGCCCATCCGGAGAAGCCTAGTGAGTGTCCTGAGGCCACCCCAAATGGGGGGGTACTGTCACGGCCAGGGTATTTCAGCATGGCGCTAGGCGAGTGTTACCTGTGAGGTCATTGTGGTGTGGGCTGTCTGGTGGCGGAGCTGGTGTCTGGCGGGGGGCTTTGGCTGCGCGCGTTGTTGTGCGGGCCTGTTGTCACTCTGCGCTGGTAAGGCCTGGCGGCGTCTCCATTCCGTTTGGCATGGGCGCCGCCATCTTGCCTTCTGGCCATGTGATGCGGCTGGCCAATCCTGGTGAGTCACATGTTCCCTCCGGCCAGTAACAGCACGGCATGGGGTATTTAGGAAGGGTCAGTGCCTTCCTTCTTTGCCAGTGCAATGTGTATCTCAGCCTAGATGAGAGGGAGTTCTCTGTGCTTTCCTGTTCCTGTGAACTCCCTGTCTGCCAGTCTGCCTGTCAGCTCCTAGCTCCCACTGGACTACCCTGCTACCTCCATCACCCTTGCCCATACCTGAGTGCCTGAGCCTGCTGACATCCTGCGCTTCAGTTCACTACCTGTATACCTGGCTTGTTTATTTTCAGTTTCACTACCTGCACACCTGGACAGTTCTAATTATTTCTACTTGGACATTAACCCTTTTACTCCCACCACAGAACTCTTGTGCACATTTATATATTCCTGGACTTTTATTTACTGCCATTATATGTTTACTCAAGCACTTATTAAAATCCTAGTTTTATTTTCAAATCTGCTTCTGTGATCGCTCCTGCTACCACCCCGGGTCCACAAACAACCCAGAACATCACACATATCAATTGAAGACCCAGTTCTTTCAGGAATAATAGTCTTGAGTATGTTCTCATCTGTTGATAATCGGGATTATTGATGCAATATAATATATAAGCAATTATTGCTCCAATGTCAATGCAATTCATGAAAATCATGAAAATCCATTTTCTAGTGCTTCTGTTGCATGCATATTCCTTTACCATTTTGTCAAGTATGTCGACATCACCTTTTCGATGATTGTAATCGAGGGTGATGGTAGGTTTGAATGCTTCTACTTCACTTGAAACTTCTGCAGTTTTGTGCTGAGTGGACAACAAACTACAATTCGATATGTTTGGTATGTAAAATACCAAGGTGGCATCTTTTGTAAATAAACTCAGGAATAGAAATTTACTTGAATGTACAGCCTTTGTCTAATTTGGCAGCATATCTTTAGGTACTTCCCAATGATTTTGCCTTACTGTACCGAGTGTTTTTTTTTTGTTCGAGCAGGCAAGTTCTAAAGAAGTAAAGAAATCAACAAGATGCTGTACAAGATCTTTGACAATTCTCTTTCCTTGTACTTTTTTAGCAACAATATTGATCATCCCAGCATAAATTTGTAAATTACACTCATACGCGTTTTCTACATAACACATCGGCCAGATTTTTATACCATATTTCTCTGGTTTTTATTTCATGGTTCTGGTTTCATCAATACACAAGTCAGGTGTTGGAGTGTAACATCTTACAATTTTTGAAAATGTTGAACACATTGAGAATAGGTGCTAGTTTACTTTCTATCCTCCACTCCTCTCTAGTTTCAAAATTGTCAAATCTAATGAATTGCGTGATTTCTTGGAATCTGGTTCATGGCATAGTGGCGGAAAAGACTGGTCTTTGAAATGCCAAGTTATCCATCTCCCTTAACTTTCCAATTGGCTCCCTTCTGCCTCTACAACATCCAGCAATCAAAAGTAGCCATAAGACAGCATTAATTTTGACATCATCACCCGGATTCCATACTTGGTCTTGATATGCTGCTTTCGCTGTTCTATTTGTTTCAATGACTAAAATGGCGACAATATGAGTAACTTGAAGGCATCAGATCGTGTCACAATATTTTAACTTATATTCATCAAACCTGGATTTTCTTTTACAATATTTGTACTAGAACGTCTACCTGCGGTACCCTTTGGCCGGGTGAACCAAGTTGTTCCATCACGTGCAACAATATTGTTATTATCGGCATCAGAAGATTAATTTTCATCACTCTCTTCTTCAAAATCATCTTCATCTTCTTCAACATAACAATTGTCATCAGATTCACTTTCCGCATCACCTCCATAAAAGAATCCAAATACACATATTTTGCTTCTTCCTCCAAATTTTGTTGGGTCAAAAATCTTGACATTACGTAAGGAACTTTGAAATAAACCTGTGAAATCAATGATTTGTTAGACACACCACAAGTTCATGTAATGCACTGGTACGTGTTACCACTGACCATTATAATGAGGTGCACACTGCAAAAAAGGCAAGGATGTAACCCCCTCCTTTTACATGCTGCACTAATTGAAAAACTAGAGAAAGAAATAATTTTTGCACCGATGCAAGTCATGACACAGCATCCCAAATTGAGGTCAGATTTGACCTAACTATACAAATTAATTTTTACAATTAATTGGGTTATTATTTTTTAGATCTAAATTCACAATAGCATTACTGATTGACTAAAAGTAAAATACAAAAAATATCAATGATTATTTATAAATATTATTCAGTATGCATATAAAAATCTATGTTTGGGGAAATTTTTTACCCCATTTTGGATATTCGAAGGCTAAATGGGGGGGCAGCCTTTTGACAACCGTAAAACCTAAAATGCCAAAGAAGAAAATAGTATTGTCCTGTTTGGCGCACTAATTATTAAATTGTAACCTTTATTACATACAATTAAAATATGTAAGCTAAATCAGTGAAATATTTATTTTATTAATTATGATGATCCTGTATCAATCAGAAATTTAGATACAGGACCTCCGATTAAGGATGGTTTAAAATAAATAGTTTAAAAGTGTTGTAAGTTCATGCTCGGGATGTAGTTAGTAGATTGGTGGACGGCATGTCACCAGTCTGAATTCCAATGCTGGAAGTCACAGGACTTAAGATAGGTATTGAAATACCGACACCTATACTAATGCCGATGCTGCAACACAGACAGACGTCAGCAGTATACCTCTTAGTGAAACCAGTGATACACAGAGTAGCCTGCCTTTGAATTAGCTGCTGTTTCTTAGCTGCTGCTGCTGTTGGTGGAGCTGAAGGAAATACACCCACCCAGTGGGCTGTTACAGTTATATAATCTTGCTTTTGTCCGGTTCCACTTGTCCACATATCTGTGGTTAAGTGGACAGTGGGTAGAATTGCATTTTGGAGGAAACAAAGTTTTTTTTAACATCCATGTACAGACTGGTACTTGCATTTCTAGTGAAGTGGAATCTAGATGGGTTTTGGTAGTGGGAACATAGGACCTCAATTAAATGTCTAAAACCCACTGCACTAATGGCGGTTATCAGATGCACATCTAATACCAGCATAGATGTTATGGCATCAGTGACCCGCTGTGCAACTAGGTGACTGCTGTCAAACTTGCTCCCCCTTGCAAAGGATTGTTTAACAGTCAATTGTTTTTAGAACTACTAATAGTAGTCTTCCTGGTCCCCTTCTGGGATGAAGATCCAATCCCAGCAGCAGGTGTAGCACTGAAGTATTCTTCTGAGGATCCAGATATGGGAGGACTGTGTTAGCCTTATCAAATTGGATACAGGACTACTTTTGATCATGATTGAGGATATTGTTGATGAAGGTTCTTGTGGTGAAGATGCCAGGTGCTTGGATCTAGCAGAGATAAGAGATAGGTGATGCTGGTCTGCTTGTTGATACTTTTTTAGCCAAAGTTTCTGAATTTTGCAAACACTTTTGATGGATGCGCTGTAGATGATGTAACAGGGAGGAGGTTCCTAGATGGTTAAGGTCCCTAACTTTACTTACTCTGGCATGACAATGGGTACAGATGGCTTGACAATTGTTGTCCAGATTTGGGTAGAAATTATTCCACACATAAGAAGTAGATTTTTTTGTTTTATGCTCAGGCATAACAAAGGGATTTTCTTTATCATGGGCAACAACTGTTTCCACTAGGGCCTAATTTACATAAACAACATCCTCATCAACAATATCCTTATCATCAGCATCCTCATCATCAAGATGCTTATTTGCATCAGCTACACAAATATCCTCCTCATTCTGGTGCACTTCCACAGAAGCATCCTCGATTTCTTTATCAGTATGTTGACTTGTGCTGCTCATCCCCACATTTGCAGAATGCACAAGTGGTGGAAGAAGGCTCCTCTTTGAGTACAGTTTTGGAAAGGTCAGGCTCACACAAGGCACTTGCCGACACACTTAGCATCTCCTCAGGGATTTGTGATATTTCTGAGTGCACAGTTGTTTCCTATGCCTTAACGATTTTAATTTTTTTTAAAGATCTACAAGGAGAAGGGCGTACATCTTCATAAGAAGCATAACCACCAGTAATAAATAAAGGCCAAGGCTAACTTTCCCTTTGATGGGTTTATCATTACCACTGTAAAAGCTTGGTTCTTTGATTTTAGATACCCTGACTTAAGCCCTGTATGCACTTGGGCATCGGCTTTAGTAGATGACATAGACAGACTAGTATTGTTATGACTGGTGGCACTGGCAGCAGCTCTAGCACTAGTATGTGGTTACTGCTCTCCTCTTAACTGATCGATCTCCATATCAACAAATGCAAATGAAGTGGGGTACAGCTCACGCATCAATTTGTAGCAATATCACACTGTGGCATCAATGACCTACAGTGTCACAATATGTTTAATGAATAATATACTGCACTACCACTTACAGTGTCACAATATTTTTATGAATATTACACTGTATTTCCACTTACAGTGTCACAATATGTGTTGTATATTACACTGCATTTAAAACCCATGAACGGACAGCAATCTGGATGGACAGCACTCTGTATAGACAGCATACTGGATGGACAGCACAATCTTGGATAGCACACCCCTGGAATAGCAATGATAATAATACATCATCCTGGAGAGAGCACAGCACACCCTGAATGGATTGGACAACACAGCCCTGCACAACAAACTCCTTGGTGGGCAACACAGCTCCATGAACAGAGCACAGCACACCCTGTCTGAATTGCACAACAAAGCCCAGTACAGCAAACCCCTTGATGGACAACACAGCACACCCTTGCACACCCCTGTATTTGACAACACATCCCTCCCTCAACGGAGCACAGTACTGCACCACCACACAGCCCGGTCCTCAGCAAGCAAATGGCACTGATCACCGCAGGGAGGGACTTAATTACAAATCCAAACCCATGAGAATCCTACAGAGGGATAATGATGTTTTGCCTCGTTTTGGGATCCGAGTCAGAAGGGAATACCCGGACTTGGATCCCAGCCTGGATCGTGAAGTTCAGGTGGGTCCACATCTCTAAGAACTGGACCCTCTCATCTCTAATAACCATAGCAAAGCCTTGGATGCCTGTGTTTAACTGAATTTTGATACTTATAGATTTTCCAAAATTTTGGAGAAATCTATATATTTATTTAATAGATATTACTATAAAAGATCATTTCATGGATCCTTTTAATTATGATGATCCTGTATCAATCAGAAATTTAGATACAGGACCTCCGATTAAGGATGGCCCTGTTATCCTAAATAGTTTAAAAGTGTTGGAAGTTCATGCTCGGGATGTAGTTAGTAGATTGGTGGACGGCATGCCGCCAGTCTGAATTCCAATGCTGGAAGTCACAGGACTTAAGATAGGCATTGAAATACCGACACCTATACTAATGCCAATGCTGCAACACAGACAGACGCCAGCCCGAACATGGTAAGTCCAAGGATTCTTGGCTGTTAGCCACAGGAGGGGAGAGTTAGGTTTAGGTACCATAGTGGGCTTAATATTAGGTTAGGGCTAGGCACCACTGGGGGGATTAGGGTAGGCACTAATGGGGGAGAGTTAGGTTTAGGCATGAAGGGAGGAGACTTAGGTTTAGGCACTAACGGGAGGGTTATGGAGCGGGGTGGGGAGGGTTAGGGTAGGGCTACAAGAAGGGAGGGTTAGGGGGAGAAGGGGGGAGGGTAGGTATTCTTACCCGACCCTGTCGGCATACCAACCATCCGGATGCCACTGTCAGTATTTTGACAGGAGGCCTCCTGACAGCTTGCATTACATACCAATCCTCCCTCTCTTCCCCAGGTAAACAACGCACACACACCCGGCCATCCAGATGATGTAAAAGAAAATGTGATTCTTCAGACTAGGCCAACTTCTTCCACTGCTCCATGGTCCAGTTCTGAACTCTTGTGTCCATTGTAAGCACTTTTGGTGGTGGACAGGGGTCAGCATATACACTCTGAGCAGTCTTTGGCTATGCAGCCCCATATGCAGCACTGGGAACACTTTTACAAGACCTGCCGTTTGGAGATGCTCTGACCCAGTCGTCTAGCTATCATAATTTGGCCCTTGTCAAAAGTCACTCAGATTCTTACACTTGCTCATTTTTCCTGCTTCCAACACTTTAGGAGCTGAGCGTTCACTTAATGCTTAATATATCTTACCACTTGACAGGTGCCATTGTAAGGAGATAATGAATGTTATTCACTTCACCTGTCAGTGGTTTTAATGTTATGGCTGATTAGTGTTTAATAGATACTGAGGCATTACCCATGAGGTAAGTGTATAGAGAGTTAGTTTATAAGTAAACAGCAGCATTTACAAGTTAAAATTCTACTGTGGTCAAGTTTGTGGTACAATTCACAATATTAAGAATTTTAGAGCGGCCTCCTGGCCACTCGTATAGCTGTGGGTGACCACCCACAGCTATAGCAAGAGGCCAAAAAGATGGTCGTGATGGTCAAGACCATCGTGACCATCGGGCTTGCGATGGGACCCTTGTGCTATGGTCTCAATGCCGCAAGCCCTGGAGTGCTTTCGGCTCTATCATAGCCGAAGGCACTCCCACTGACATCACTTGTGATGTCAGTTGGGGCGGAACGCTCCGTCTGGGCAGCCATGCCCCCATCACGCCCACCAAAGGGGGCGTGCTGTCACTCACCATCGACAGCATGCCCCGTTTGGTATGAGACCCAAAGCGACGGCTCTGGCACATGCGCACAATGGAGCTGTTTCCTTCATGTGCATGCGCACTGGGCCAACATCTACCCTCTTGCGAGCGCTCAGTGCTTGCGAGCGGGTCTGAATTAGGCCCATAAGCCCTCATTCAGACCCACTCGCGAGCGGCTGTCCGCTCGCAAGTGGGTCGATGGTCTGCACTGCGCATGCACACGACGGAGGGAACTACGTCGTGCGCATGCGTGAGACGCGATGAGCGAAGGACTTTCCTTCGCTCGTAGTGTCTGATCAAAGGGGGCGTGCTGTCGATGTTGATTGGCAGCACGCCCCCTTTGGTGGGTGTGCCGGGGGCATGCCTGCCAGACGGAGGCATTCCCAAGGGAACGCCTACCGTCAGAAGCCGGCCCCACTGACATCACTAGTGATGTCAGTAGGAGTGATTTTGGCTCTGATAGAGCCAAAATCACTCCTGGCCTTGCGGTTGAGAAACTCAACTGCAGGCTTCTGCTCGCAGTGGCGATGGTCGCGATGGTCAAGACCATCGCGACCATCATCCTGCACGCTCGTATATGCTGTGGGTGGTGACCCACAGCTATACGAGCGTCCAGGAGGACGCTCCATATTTATGGAGGTGGGCCCTGATTCAGAGCGAGCACTCTGGTCAGAGCGTCCGGCTCTGAATCAGGGCCATAGTTCTGTTAATAGTTAAATAAATCATGATGTTTAAACAATGAAAAAAAATCCATGAACATATGTTTATACTGTTGTTTTTATATTTTCTATAGAATGAAACAACTTAAAAGATTAAAAACTTAAAATTATTAAACACATTAACCATATTTTTACTAGATAATGAATATTTTCTTCCATCTGACCTATGTGAACTGCTTCACCCTCTGCAAAACAATGCAATTTGCAGAAATTATAGCCCAATTTAAACTTCAATTAGATCTTCAAATTAAAGGGTTTATTTCATTATAGGCATAAGACTGGTGATTGTTGCATGCATTTCTGGTAAAACCTGAGAACCATTTTACAGTGTGATTTTATGTTTATGTTGTGTTGTAAATGAACTAAAATCAAACATTTTACATTGATTATTGTTCTGTTTATAAGGATAATAAGTTTGGGGTAGGAAAGAGTGCATATAGGACAGTGAGGATAGAACAGGGGGCACTAACGGGCAAATACACACTTGAGCATTCTAAAGACTGATAAATAATACAGAGAGTATTCTAGTGGCCAATATACTATATACTGAACATTACAGTGCCATCTATACAATTAACAGATCATTATAGTTGGTCTCAGTTCAACACAGAAAGTATTCTAATATGATCTGTACAATACAGAAAGCAAGCTACTGACCAATACACAATATAGTGAGAGCTTTCTAGTGACCAAAAAACAATACACAGTGTATTATAGTGTCATGAATTCTTGCTACCTGATGTACACTAATGAGTCAAAACATTATGACTATCTGCCTAATTTGCTGTTACTCCTCAATGTGCCACCAAAACAGCCCTGATCCATGAGGCAAGAACTCTACAAAATCTCTGAATGTGTCCTGTGGTATCTGGTAACATGATGTTAACAGCAGCTCTTTAACTCCTGTAAGTTGTGAGGTGGAGACGCTGAGGATCAGACTTTCCAACACATACAACAGATGCTTTGATTTAGAGCTGGTGAATTTGGAGACCATGGCAACCTCTTGAACTCTTCATCATGTTCCTCAAACTATTCTTGAACAATCCATGCAGTGTGGCAGGTTACATTATCCTGCTGAAAGAGGCCACTTCCATCAGAGAATATCATTCCCATGAAAGGCTGCACCTGTTCCGCAAAGATGTTTAGGTAAGTAACTAATCAAATTAATGTCCATATGAATGACCGAATTAAGGGGCTCCCAGCAAAGATTGCCCAAAGCATCACATTCCCTCCACTAGCTTTTTTTCTTCCCAGAATTCTGGTGACCTCTCTTCCCTAGGTAAAAGATGCACACATACCCAGTCGTCCACATGTTGCAACAGAAAATGGAATATATTGGAATCAACAACCTTCTTCTTTTGAACCTAGGCCCAGATCCGTCGCTTGTGCACAAAATATAGCACTGTGACAGAGTACAGGGTTTTTCATGGCCATCCACACTGGCCTGCTGCTCCATATGCAGCAGGATTAGATGCACTGTGTGTCATGACTCATTGCTTCCATCACCATTATTATACATTTCTGCTATTTTGGCCATAGTGGCCCTTCTGTTGTACCAGATGGGCAGTTCACATGGTTTTTCCCTCCTCAGACTAATATCAGTAAGTATTCACCACAGCAGACCTTGAGCACCCCATAGGCCTGGCATTTTTGGAAATGCTCAGACCTAGTAACATGGCCACAATAAGTTGGCCCTTATCAAAGTCCCTCAGATCTATACACCTACCCATATATTCTGCATTCCAAGCTGACTACAAGTACCTAATGTCGGCTCACAATCTAATATATACTTGACCTTGACATGTGCCATTGTTATGAGATGGTTGATGTAATGTGCTTCATATGGCAGTGGTCATAATGATTTGCCTCATGGGTGTGTAATTCTGCAATAAGAACACTGCATTGCAGAGGAGTAGGAACACCACCATCAGCCCCAGCTTCTGTGTAGGCTCCACTTTCATGGACAATTGTACATGGACTCCCTCTCAGATCAGGAGGTGGTACAAATGTTTTGGCTCAGGCATCCTAGCATCCTGAATATTCATGAACACTTACATCAGATGAGAGTAGATTTGGAGCCATCATGCTCCCATTCAGTAGCTGGTCTACTCTAATTATTGTGTACTTTCTACTTTATGAGTGATTTGTAAACACAATTTGTGGCTTTTCTGCCGCAAGTTGCATTTTTATTCTACGCATGCGCAAATATTTGCAATTTATTTTTTTCCAATCATAGGACTGCTGTGCAACTGTATACATCTATCACAACCTGGGATTGTTACCCCTGCCGCTGGGTCACTTACCACTCCTGTGGCCAGCCGGTTTGCTCCCTGAACTCGGTCCATGCGTCCCCTGTCTTCTCAGTGAGACGCAGGCTCCATCGTTTCTGGCCTGCTAGGCCGCACCTCACATCCAGCCAGCCCCAGAGTACTGATGTCCCGATAACCTGACCGATCCAGCCAATGTTTATCCAGTCTGAGTCAGCCGGGACCATCTGATGCGGCTCATCCAATCCTGGCTAACCCCGGGGTATATATTCCAACTGCTGACTCCCAATCATTGCCAGTACATTGTTTAGGTCAGTCCTTACTGAGTGAATCTCAGTTGTGCTCCGTTACAGTCATATTGCTATCCATATGGTGCAGTTCTGCTGTTGCTTGCTGCACTAATTCTTTATGCTGCTCTATTCCTGTGTTACCAGTATATTAAGTTGCACAGGTAATCTCAGCATGTTCCAATGTGCTATATCTGTGCTACATCTGTAGAAAGCATCCACCTGACTGCTCAGGAATATTGCTGTTCCTGTTTACCTGCATCCGTTCCAGAGTATTCCACAGCTACCATCCATTCTGGTGTTCAGTCTGTGCCTGGTCCTGTCATCTTTAGAGTGTTCCCAGACTACAGAGAAAACCCAGTCCAAGCCTGGTAAATGCTTCTGCCAAGATCTGCCACTCAAGTGTCCCGGACTACAGAACCAAGTAAGAAGAGTGTCTTATTATTATCAAGTAACAACCCAGTTCAGCCTGGTTAATCTACTGCTACACTCTTCTCTTCTACATACATTATACCATCAACAATATATATACACCAGATAAAGGAGGGAGTATTGTGTTACTCAACACTAGAGATTACAACACAGAATCTTTTAGGATTCTAAGAGACAACACAACCTACGAACAATTAACACAAGACCCAACAATACGTTATCACACTACTTTGACTGAATTATTACAAGAAGGATTAGACAAGGGCATATTATCCAAAAAAGAGCATGAATATCTCAATAACAAACATCCAGTCACTCCTGTATTCTATTACTTACCGAAAGTACATAAAAATAAAGAGAAACCACCAGGACGCCCGATCATTTCAGGCATAGACTCCATATCTTCCAATCTATCAAGATACATAGATACTTTCCTACAGCCCCTTGTTACAGAACAACAGTCACATCTCAAAGACACAACAGATATACTGAGGACACTTAAAGGTATCAAATGGGAAGAGAATTACTGGTTATGCACTAGCGATGTTACTTCATTGTACACCATAATTAATCATGAACAAGGGATAGAATCCACGCGACACTATCTAACCAAAGACGACACAATACAATCAGAACAGGTTGAATTTCTTTTACAAGCTATCAGGTACATTTTGAAACATAATTATTTTTGGTTCGAGGGACAGTATTTCCGTCAGATCACAGGTACCGCGATGGGGACTAGATTTGCGCCGAACTACGCAAATTTATTCGTGAGCCTATGGGAGGAGGAAAACATCTGGTCAGGCCATGAGTTCGGCGCAAATCTAGTCCTCTGGAAAAGATTTATAGACGATATCCTATTTATATGGAAAGGGGACGAGGCAGCACTAGAAGAATTTCTACAACATATAAACAATAACGATCGTCATTTGATATTTACTACAGAATACAGTAAGGTCAGTGTCAATTTTTTAGACATCACAATATACATAGAAAATAATGAAATGCATACAAAAACATTCAACAAACCTGTTGATGTCAATAGTTTCATTCAATCAGATAGTGGGCACCACAGAAACTGGTTAGCCAACATACCGTTAGGGCAATTTACCCGAATAAGACGGAATTGCTCACAATTGGAACAATATCAGAATCAAGGTCAAGAGTTGAAGGAGAAATTCTTAGAGAAAAAATACAATCCAGATATAGTAGATTCAGCATTCCATCAAGTAGAAGGGATAGAAAGAGACACACTACTCACATATTCACGGAAAAAGGGAGAGAAAACAAACCCTTACAAAACAGCTTTCATAACCCAATACAACCAGGACACAAACAAACTGAAACACATCCTGGGGAAACATTGGCACATATTACTCGAAGATGAAATACTAGCAGACATACTACCAGATCGTCCAAAGATAATATACAAGAAAGCGAAAGACTTGAAGCAAAAACTAGTGAGGAACCATAACAAGATAAACACACCAATACAAACCACCTTATACCAAACCAAATTAAAAGCAGGCTTCTACCAATGTGGAAACTGCCAATATTGTAAAAATGGGCACTTAACCACAAAACGAATAGAGAAATTCCAATCGAATCAAACTAAAGCGATACATGGAATTAAACAACATATCACTTGTAACAGCACCGGAGTGATATACATGGCAGAATGCCCCTGCGGCCTACAATACATAGGACGCACCACTAGGAAACTGAGTGTAAGAATGGGAGAACACATCAGGAATGTGAAAAGAGGTATAGACACTCACAATTTGTCACTACATTTCAGAGAGACACACAATAGGGATCCCAAAGGACTGAAGTTTTTAGGGATATGTACCATCACAAAAAATTGGAGAGGTGGGGATTTAAAAAAAAAAAAAAATTTTGAATAGAGAAGAACTCAAATGGATATTTATCATGAAAACACTCACACCACTTGGATTAAATGTAGACAATGAGATCAAAGCAGTGATTGTTAAAGAATAGGTAGATTACATATGTCATATAACTTTTCTTTCCCATAACCAAGATGGCCGTCGAGTATCACTATTCCGATAGATATGAGATCCAAACAGGAATAGATCTAGCGGAATATGCAGCACACAATAAGCAGAATACACAGTAACTTGTTTATCTTGTTTCTCCCTTCATCAAGATGGCAGCCGAGCAACACAATCCCCCTTTTTTTCTTTTATATATAAGATATCTAAGGGATCACCACTAACCAGGTTCCCTTAACAAAGATGGCCACTGGATATAAGAGACATAAGGAAGTACATACACCACAACCAAGATGGCGCCCATCAGGATTTCCCTATATATAGGGACACCACACACAAGATGGCGCACAACTTCACTCCTTGAGAAAGGCCCGGAAGGCCGATACGTGTCGGAGTTTCATATCCACAGACCCCTTATCTAACATAGAGACCGCCAGACACCTAATAAGGAATCCGAAGTCTCCTCGCGACGGAGCGAGTGGAGCCGCTGATACCCCCGCTGAGCCTGGGTGCCGTAAGATCACGCAACACGTGACACCCGGAAGTCTCACAGGGCACAGTGTGTACTGCACGACACCGGTGCGGAACATCGGAGACCAGGAGGACACAGCGGAAGAGATCAAGTACACCTGGAGGTGTACAACAAGGACGTAGAGGGTAAGTAAGTGCACCTGGGGGACACGGGACGCCGCCCCACCAGACACTGCTTACATACCTCGCGTAGAGAACTTAATACTTTTGAAGCCAGATTCACCCTTTTTTTGCGCAAACAGCACGTACCACACTGCATGTTATATACTGAAACACTGCAATTATCTAAGTAATCACCCTAAGTTTGGGACAGTCAGACCAGTTAGTGGTAACCACCAACGTTACAGACATTCATCCACAAACTGTATCCTTAATATATATATACCTATGGACATATATCCATTGTTTTAACAAAGGAGCAGTGTGACTCCTAATAAATTGTCTCATACAGACAGATTGTCAACCTCTCTTCTTTGGGAATACTCACTAAATACCCCTTCATTCGAGCGCAGTACCCTCCTTCATTTACCATTATTAACTACAAGGTTTGGGTTACCTTATAGGTACCGCTGCTGAATGAATACACATCCCCCACTGTATAAGTCAGAGCGCAGGTAGGCATTACCAATAATACCAAATATATATACACCTCCCACTACTCAGACAGACATTTACCCGACCCCGGTTCCACAAACAAATTCAAGCGTGACAACATCTAGGTGGCCAACACCGTAATGGAATGGACATGCAGACATGGACAGTGGTCAAAGCAACAGAAAAAATATCAACACTTGCACAAAGTAATGACAGTAGTGTTGAGCCTAAGATGAATTATAAATTTATTTTTTATACAGATAAAAATCAAACATAATATAGTTTAAAATATACACCTTAAAAATATTAGTTGTATATAATATAAAAGGTAACACATGCTCTAAAATGTAAAGAAACCTGTACAATTTGCAAAAGGATCCCTTTTCGCAACCCAGGACTCTTTCCCATAGTGCGGGAGCAAAAGCCATATGAAGATGGCGAATTTTCCCGCAGTCAAGCTCTGAAAATATTGTAATTTCAGAGCTTGATGAATTTCTGTCCTCATACTAATGTATGGGGACAGCAGGCCACCTCGGAAGTGAAAGGTAAGCAGGAGATATTTCCTCAGAAGGTAACACAGGAGTAGTGGACAGTGGTCATGCATATGTAAGCAGTGAGCAAGAAATGTGCCCAAAGTACAGTAAGGGCGTGATGTAGTCCTGTCATCACAAAATGACTAAAATGACCAGACAATAGTTTCAAACATAAATGTAAGAAAGTATTTGTGCTGCAGGTGTAATTGTAATGATGATGATGACTGTTTGTGATTGGTCACACATTTTGAAGACACACCCATTTATGTAAAACATTTTTAACTTCTGCAACAATGTTTTAAAAGTGATTTTACAGTGCAATGCACAGTCATTGTACACAGATAAACAAGGCTGAATTCTCAGTTGGGGAAAGGGAGGCCTGTGCATATTAATTTAAGTGGAGTCATTAAAAAGTTTAGATTTGCTCCTGTTTCACTTCACATTTTACAGGCTCAAAGCCACTTATTATCTACTCTATCCAGCCACTAACTGTAAGGTGTTTCAGTTCTGTACCATGATTTCTAGAAATTTGAAAACTGACAGTGAAACCACGCCTCCAGTCACACGCCAGCTGCATTAGACCCAGTTACTGTACATTAAGAGGAGGGAGCCACAGGCAAGGTAAACTGCTACCTCTTTCCTGGATGTATTTTACGAATCCACTTGCATTTCACTCTCCATAAGGCCCTATGCCACTGGGTCATTTCAGTCTGTTGTGTCCAGAGTGGTGGCCATAAGTGTTAAATTCATTCATAGACTATACCGGTGTGGTATGATATGTCGACAGTCATAATGTAGGCATTCATAATGTTAACATGAGAATGTCGACAGTGACCATGTTGACATCCATCATGTAGACAGTGGTGACATGTTAGAATGTCAACATATTGCCCCTGGTGGCCCAGCAGTGACTTATCTGCTCTGGGCAGCTGCAGCGTCTCCAGTGCAGCTTCCGGGTCCCGGCAATCATGGGACTGTGACTTCTGGGTCAGACCTTCGATCCTCTGGCATTCGGGGTAAGTATTTTCTGCAATCCCTAATCTTAATCCATACCCCATCCCTCCCTCTAGTGCCTAACCCTTACCCCACCCCACAGCCTAACCTTAACCTCCCCCCATGCATGAACTGGATGATACTATACATGCACATATCCCTGGAGACTGGCACGACAAAGCGCTATGTATCTCTGCCACTGGAAAGTATTACAGAGGTAGTTGTAAAGCTCAACGGAATATGCTGCACTATATAAGTATACTGTATGTGTTAATAATAATAAGAGGCAGCTGATTATCACTCAACTTTCTCAGGTGGCATTTAACTAATAAGTTCAGCAGAAGGAGGTTTTCTATTGCTGTGGATACCAGCCCTATATTCTATAGTTCATAAATCTGCCCATTTTTGCTTTAATGTACACAATCCTTTTTCCCATCCAGGCTTCATCCACGCAGTCATAAAGAAATTATAGTGCAGCTCTTTTATTCGGAATGTCCGGATATGTGGAATGTGTATAGATTTTTAAACACGTACTGTGATGTATCTCTACTAGAGGTTTTTTATTATTGACCTTGGCTTTAATCGTGTTGGTAATTTATATACTATAAGGCATTTACCAGGTAACTCAGGGCCTGATAGATTAAGGATCGCTATTGTGATCGCAGCTCCGTAATCGCACACAGGTCAGCTGTGAAAATATGCTAATAATTGCTATCGCAATGTCGTCACACTGCCAGCATAGAGATGCCCACTGCCTCCCACTACCACTATCTCACATCCATAATACCTTGCAGTCCTGCGTATACATCGGTAATATCGAGTACTATCGGCCCCTCATGCAGAAATACAGCAGCCCTGACCTTACTTAGAAATTGCTACTCGCTGCAGGCAGTAAGCACTCATGCTGCATATGCCGTTGCAATGGCTAATTTATGCACGTTTCTCCAACCACTCCCCCGTCACCACCCCCAAACGCTGACTGCATGTCACTCACTCTACGATGGCTTACAGTGCGGTCGCAGTGATGCATACAATCGGACAACTGCGTGCGCTGTTGCAGTTGCGATCCATAATGAATCAGGCCATCAGTTTCTTTTCCCTACTCGGCCCAACCCTCTGCTCTGGCTGGCCCTGCCCCTCTCTGCTGTTACCTGCCCCCTTCTCACGGATCCGCAGATGCCAAGTAAGATGCTCCCCATTCTGTCCACTTTCCTAGGAAGTGGGCGGGATGCGGGAGGTGCGCCTACTCTTCCGGAGGTGCGTGGGGGCTACCTGAAAAATTGTGAGCCTCCTGCAGGTTTCGGGAGAATAGAAAATCATGGTTTTACCTCCACATCACCATACATCTTCCTCTCTAGAACAAAATGTTATGAGATAGTAAAGTAATTTTAGCTGCTGTGGGAAAGGGGAGGATAAAAATAGCAGGTACTCTATGAGAATACAGTAGTGCTGTGCAATTGCTAATTGTACATAAACATTACCTGTAGAAACTTTCATGTATTTATATTTCTTGATATCTCTATTAGAGAAATAATATGGAAAAGTCTGAAAAATGGAGTTAGTGTGCTTTTGCTTTAACTGCTGTCAAAACATTATGCTCAAGTTAATTTGTATATTTTGCACTGTCAGTATTCCGAAACCATGCATAACAAACTACAGGCGATGCACAGTCTTCCGCATCTCAGATGCATTTCCACTTGTACCGAATGAGTGTAACTGGGCTGTACTGGGGTACTCTCCTCTGACATAGACAGATGCCAGGGAGGGTTGCCTATGCGGAGGTGTGCGTATTCATAATACACCTTTTCTTTTTCACCAAGCATAGGGCTGGTGCCAGAGTATACTAATAAGTATGACAGTTATGCAACCAAGTGTGCAGATAGGGGTGCTCTGGCCGCAGAGATGTGTACAACTCAGCAAATGGGACCTAATAGGCATTTACTGTAGTTCCATGCACCTAATTGTGGAAGCAATTACAAGCCAACTTGCACTCAACTCTGCCTGCCCATTCCGGTTTATATACATTTTGAATAGTGATTTTTGAAACATTAACAATTTAGTATAGAGGCGAAAAAAAAGTATTTTATTCATCCTATTTACTGTAAAGAACCTGCTCAATGCAGCTATACCCAACCAAGCAGTTATTACCCAATTCAGGCTAATTCTGGGAGAGATACCGTAGTGGACAGAATTGCAAAGCTGCACGCAAGCAGATTTGCAATTCCTTCCTTGCAAATATGCAAATGCTGTAAATCAGGCAGAGGCATACTTACTTACACTCCCGGAAGTCACGAGAGGCTCTCGATTTATCTGGTAGCCCCCCGCAACCCCGGAAGTTTAGGCAGATCTCCCACCTCCAGCCAACTTCCTACTGAAGTGGGCAGGTTGGGTAGATTTAATGGGGAATTTGCGGGTACACGATGAGGGGGCGGGGCTAAACAGCATGATTTGCATCATTTAGCGGGGCCTAATTACGCCACCAGTCCGACGCCGCCCCCCCCGAACCAGCCTGCAACAGCAGGTCTCCGGGCTGCTCCCGAAAAGGAATTTCACAATGTCGGTAAGTATGGGCAGAGGCATAGCAGGGGCTGCGTGTGATGATGCAGGACCCGTTCTGCACATTCACAGAACTGGTCCTGCGAACGCACAGATTCCCAATTATCGGGAATCTGCATTCACCATTGTACTTACATGCAATGGTGAATAAGCCCCTCTGTCTCTATTTCACTCCATCACATTTTATTCCAGCTAAATTAGGAGAAACCTGTTGTCATTTGTTTGAGATGTTAGTTTATGGATGCCAATGTTTCATTGTGACTGGCCTCCTTGATCAGCACATACTGCCTTATATAGAGCTGTCTATTTATATTTGTGGGGTTATGTCTTCATCACAGATGTACTGTTTTCTCTTAAGTTAAGTAATGAGGGCTAGGAAAACATTCTCATTGGTCTCCTGTGTAAGAAAATAAAGCGGAAAATATTGTTTCTGGTATAAGGAACAATACAATCTTAGAAATAAACAGCATTTTTGAAAACCAAAACAAAATTTTTCCATATGTTTCCACTTACAGTATGATGTGAATTTTATAAGTATTGTACATGGGTGCAGCAACCAGAAAGGGATCCCTGCCAAACTTACAGTGCAAACAATCCCAAAGAGAATGGATATCGGAGAGGTTTAGTTATGTTGGTTTAACCTCACTACTGTGAAGAGAAACCACATCAACAGGGTCTGTGTTTTCCATTGAACATATTAATTGAATCATTGCCTGATTTCAGCTGTATGTAGACCCATGTAGGACATTAGAGAATTGATTTTGCAGATTACCAGGAGAAAATTGCAATTTTTCACATCAGAATAACTAATGTCAGAAAACACTACACACTTTAATATCAATAAAACATATTTTTATAGTTTTCAAAAGAACTAAATTAAATGAGAACAAGTACATTTAGAAATTAGCTTTTTCTATTTTTTTGTGCTGTTAGCTTAATATTTTGAACCACTTGCCTGGCGTGGTCGCATCGTTTGCAACCATGCCAGGCAGTACGTTGTCTGATATAGACGCAAATGATGCGACCTTTCAGTAATGCACAGTGTGCGGCTGTCGCAAGATAATCTTCCAACAGCCGCCAATGGCCCCTCTGCATCCCTGCATCCTCCCCCAGTGACTGCCGTGCTGCCGATTACTGCAGGACCTCTCATCCGGCAGCTGCCGAGAGCAGCAGCCTCCGAACAAATGTATATTAATCCCATTCCAAACACCCCCCAGCTCCCCAATGTGTATCTGGGGTTGGGTATGAAATCCCGGCAGACGGGATGCCTGCTGTCAAAGTGCCGACAGCGGATACCAATGCTGGGAATCCCGACAGGGGTTGGGTAGGTATGTTTATCCTCCCCCCCTTCTCCCCCTATCGCTCCCTTCTTGCACCCTAATCCTAACCCTCCCCACCCCACACCCTAACCCTCCCAGTTAGTGCCTAAACCTAACAGACCCTCCTTGGTGCCTAAACCTAACCCTCCCCCCTTAGTGCCTAACCCTACCCCCCCAGTGGTGCCTAACCCTAACCTACCCCCCCAAAATCCTAACTCTAAACCCCCTGTGGTGCCTAAATCTAACCCTTACCCCCATGGCTAACAGCTAAGGGCACCCCGGTTTACCTTCGATCGGATACGGTCTGTCGGGATTCCAGCATCAGTCTGTGGGTTGGTGTTGGAATTTAGCCACCTCTGTTAAATCCCAAATTGGGATTCCGACGCCGGGATTTCAACAGACGCACAATGGTCGTGGATGAAGTAATCTGTGGAGAACAATTGAGCCCACTTGGCAATTGGGTCTGGCCTGTTGCTGAAAATTAGCAGCAGTCCGTGCTCTGGTACAGCACTGTGGAAGCCAAAGTGTACGCTCTGGAAGCTCTCAGGCTGCAGGAGAAGAGAGTTGGAGATTATGGTTCATGGAAAGAGAAACCTTGAACCAAAGACGAGAGTGCATGTTAAGATGGGAATGGAGTGTGGAGAAAGGGCAGATAGGCTAAAGGATTATTTTAGGTCATAATTACTTAAAAGTCTTTGACCTTTAAACCCTAAAGTACCTCAGATCAAATCCACTGGTTTTTACAGAGGTGGTTGTTGCTCTGGTCTAAATATATAAAGAACAATTTTGGTAACAAGATTGAAGAGAGAGAGTTATCAATGGAAAAAGTGCAGGATAGATGCATTTATTACTTATTCTGAGATTGTAATATATAGGATTGAAGGTTCCTGTTGAAAATTATATGTGGGAAGGACCAGTAGACTACTGAAAATAAAAATAAGGGAACATTTACATAATATTAAAAAAGGTTTAGAAACCCATTCACTCTTCAAGCACTTTAAGGAAATACATTACAGCAATATTGGACACATAAAGAATTTTTATAGCATATTAGGACTATGCATACCACATATAAATTAGCTAAAACAGAAATTAGTTTTATATTTAATTTTAAAACATTTATTCCATTGGGTCTTAATAAAGACTTTGAGTTAAAGTGTTTTTTATGATATTATGTTGTAAGGTTGTTTGATATGTATATCTTTTCAATTTTCTTTTTTAGTTTTTAGATGTATATTAAGGGGTAAATTTATTAAGATTTGTGTCCTGCCCGTGTCTCACCATTTTTAAACATGGGGAGGAATAATCAGAATCAGGAGGGTTTTTTTTAAATAAATTTGGTAAATTACCAAGCTCCCATGTTTGTCAGGATCATGTTTCCCAATGGTGTATGTGATCGTTCCTACCCGTGTTTAATCCCTGTGTTTCCCTCCCGAACAAGCAGCCTGCACATATCAGTGAAATACATGCAGGCTGCTTGTGTGTGTGTGTTATGTAATAAAGGGTTAAAAAAAAAAATTGACATGGGACCCCCCTTCCCCAAAGCATAACCAGCCCCAAGCTCCTGACCCAGTCCTGGCTCTAAAAATGTGGGAAAAAAATGTGTAGGTTCCCCGGTATTTTAGGAACCAGCACTGGACTCCCAGAACCAGTCCTGAATTTAAAAATAGGGAAAAATAATTGTGTGGGGTTCCCCCTATTTTTAAAACCAGCACCGGACTCAAATCTAGCCGGGGTGTAACAAAACAGCCAGGGGACCCTGTCCCCGGGTCTCCACAGCAAACCATACTGTCTCAGTCATTCACCATGGTAGAGGTATGTATGTGTTATCACATACGTCTCTACAGTCCGTAATGGATCGAATATCTAATTTTTTTGTTTTAAGAAGACTTGTGAAGGCTACAGGAGAACGGGACCTGAAGCTACCAGGAGGCAAGTGAGTATTGGATTTTTTTCACAAGTAAATTGTTGGAATCCTACTGGAGAAGGGGAAGGGAACATCTGGCAGAAGGTATGTATGTGTGAGTGTTTTAGGTATGTAATAAACTTTTAATTTCTACAGTGTGTGTTCTGTCTTTATTTTACTATTTTTTTTACAGTGGGGGTACCGATGCTATGCTTTTCACACTATGACCCCTGCACCCACAGGGGTTCCCGGGAAGAGCCCCGGGCTTCAGCGTAAGCCTGAGGTGCTCGGGAGAGGGGGGACCCCTCAATTGGGGGCTTCCCACCTCTCCTGTGATCCTCAGTTTGTGCTGACTAGCTTGAGGTGTTAATGCTTTGGCAGAGGAGACCCGGGGAAAGGGTACCCTGGCTGTGGCATTACGCCCTGCCTAGATTTGAGTCCAGTACTGGTTTTAAAAATAGGGGGAACCCACATCCCCCAGTAATGCCCTTAATGAGTTGCCCCTAGTACTGCCCCTTATGCTGTGCCCTCAGTAATGCCCCTAGTAGTTTCCCTTATGCTGTGCCACCCCACCCATGTGCAGTACTTACCTCTCATGCTGCACACTGGGCAATGCTCCAGTCCACACCATCAGCTCTCCTCCCATGTAGATGCAGACACTGACTGGATCTAATTAGATCCAGCAGCAGGCGCAGGCTCCACTCATCGTGGGTGACGAGGGTGACATCATGAGTCTGACGTCACCCGCTCACTGCATCTCTGGGAACGCTGGCCTCTGAAGCGATCAATGGTGTCTTTAATCTCTGATTTCTTCAAAGACCAGAGTCCCCAGTTTCACCAACAACTTGGCTTGCCATGCTACAGCAGGTGCAGGAGGACGCTTGCTTGGCTGGCGGGCCCCTAAGTGCCCCTAAGTGCTGGGCAAGTGCACCCCCTGCACCCACTATAGTTACATCACTGACCAGGAGTATCAAAACACATTGGTGAGGAGGAGGAACAGTGGAATCTGCCTGGCTATAGGTATCCTGTACCTAGGGACGCCTGGTCTCTTTATCTTATATGCCTAATTTATCTACCTGCTTTTTTATTAAAAAATATCAGTATTACACTATTTGGAGTTTTTTTCCCCTTTGTTGGAGGACATCTGGGGAAACTGAGAAGGACCATGATATGTTACTACTGGAGAAGGAGTCTTTATTGTCATATGCGCATTAGTCTACTTGCGTATGTATACTCATCATCTGTTGTATGAAGGATTTATGGTGACGACACACATAAGGATTTCAGTTTTTTTCAGACGAAAGAACAAGAGTGACATATGAATACCATCCAATACCTACCTGAACCATTATTAGTTAACCTCTACTGTATAAGGGACGTATTATTATCTTGTTAGTGTGTCTATTTGTGACTATTTTGATTTATTTGTTCAAAGATAAAGGATTAGTTCTAAAGTGTAACAGAGAAAGTCATAGAAAATCAGAAGAGCACTGAACAACACAAGATAACAGTGACATTGAGAAAAGCATATACATTATATTGATTTATATATACAGTAAACAGTACAGCAGAGAGACACAAGTGTTCTTCCCCTGCACTGAACATGGTACGAGTTTTAACTAGAGATGTGCACCGACCCTTGTGTTTTGGTTTTGGATCTGGATTTTTTCTTAAAATATCATAAAAACAGCTAAAATCACATAAAATGGGCCTGTTTTTGTTCCTACAGTATTATTAATCTCAATACATTTATTTCCAGTCATTTCCATTAAATTTTGACCACCTCACAATATTATTTTTTTTCATCTAGTTAAGGCCAAAAGGTTGCAACCAGCTAGCTGGCTGACTAAGTTAAGTGACACAGTGGGCGGCACTAACATGTGGCAGTTCAGCTTCCAATTTCCAAAATGGATACAGTGTGTTATACAGTGTGGGTTGGATACACCAATAGTGTAATAGTGTATTACTGTGGCAGCAGTGTCGGCAGAGCAGGGTTGCTGATGGTGTCCTCAGTACATGGAATAGCAGTCCTGCGGTGCTGGCAGTGTCCTCAGTGAAGGGAACTAGCGATGTTGGCAGTGCCAGTGGTGTCTTTATTGCAGGTTTGCTGGCTGTGTCGGCAGTGAGGGGGTTGCTGGCAGTGTCCTCAGTACATGGAATGGCAGTGCTGCGGTGCTGGCAGTGTCCCCAGTGAAGGGTACCAGCGATGTTGGCAGTGCCAGCAGTGTCTTTAGTGCAGGTTTGCTGGCTGTGTCAGCAGTTCAGGGGTTGCTGATGGTGTCCTCAGGACATGGAATGGCAGTGCTGTGGTGCTGGCATTGTCCTCAGTGAAGGGTACCGGCAATGTCAGCGGTGCCAGTGATGTCTTTAGTGCAGGTTTGCTGACTGTGTCGGCAGTGTAAGGGTGTTCTCTATGCAGCGTGCCGGCGGTGTCGGCAGAGCGGGGATGCCAGCGGTGTCCTCAGTGCAGGTTTGCTGACTGTGGGCCTGATTCAGACCCGCTCACGAGCGCTGAGCAAGCGGGTTGATGTTGCCCAAGTGATGGGCATGCTGGTGGCGTGGCTGTCCAGACGGAGGCGTTCCCATGGGAACGCATACCGTCTGGGGCCGGCCCCACTGACATCACTAGTGATGTCAGTGGGAGTGCTTTTGGCTCTAATAGTGCCAAAAGCACTCCAGGGCTTGCGGCAGCGAGACCCTACCGCAGGGTCTCGACGAAAGCCCGATGGTCGCGATGGTCTTGGCCATCGCGACCATCATTTTGGCCGCATCATTTTTGCTGCTCGCTATAGCTGTGGGTTGTCACCCACAGCTATGGGAGAGGCCAGGAGGCCACTCCAAAAAGGAGCAGGGACGGCCCTGATTCAGAGTGAGCGCTCTGTAAGAGCGTCCGGCTCTGAATCAGGGCCTGTGTCAGCAGTGCAGGAGTGTTCTCAATGCAGGGTGCTGGCAGTGTCGGCAGAGCGGGGGTGGCAGTGGTGTCCTCAGTGCATGAGTGCTGACAGTGTCAGCAGTGCAGGGGTGCTGGTGGTGTCCTCAGTGTGGGAGTGCCAGCAGTGTCGGTAGTGTGGGGGTCACTGACAGTGTCCTCAGCACGTGAGGCAGCAGTGCAGGGGTGCCGGCAGTGTCGACAGTGGTGGTGTCGGCAGTGGGGGATGCTTCCAGTGGGGTGCCGGCAGTGTCAGGCAGTGGGGGATGGCAGGCGCCATCTTCTTTTGCTTCCTGTGTGCATATTAAATGGGCTTAATGCTGATCGGCTGAGAGCCATGACAGATGGCTCTCTCAGCCAATCAGCATTAAGCCGCTCAATACAAAACCTCACAACCTGACAGCAAGATCACAAGGTCTTGCTCGGATCACCCCATATCTCCAAAATTCAGGTGGGTTTGGTTCTCTGAGAACCAAACCCGCTCATCCCTAGATTTAACCTGTCAGTAGTTATCAGGGCTGTCATCAGAAATTGTGGGGCTTGGTAATGACAAAATAGGCAGCCCCCCAGAGTATGGGGCAGAGGTGGGCAGAGCTGTGGATGTGGGTGGAGCTACTTCGGGGGGACAGGGAGGGCTGGACCTATTGGGGGCACAGATTATTTGTTCTTAATTGCTGTTATATTACTTGCTGTGCTGACATTTCTATTTGCATGTTTTAAATGTAATATATCTAAGCACAAGATGTTTTGTGTATATATATATATTTGAGATTCATGCTATATGCCTCTTCCAACCAGTAAACCTCAGAGTAGCTGTCATTTACCGTCCCCCTGGCTCTCCGTCCAAATTCCTTGACAACTTTGCTTCCTGGCTCCCTCACTTTCTCTCCTCAGATCTTCCCTCCATTATCCTAGGTGATTTTAATATTCCTATTGACATTCCCACAGAATCCTCTGCAGCTAAACTCCTTACCCTCACCTCTTCATTTGGTCTCACCCAATGGACCTCATCACCCTCCCATGTGAGTGGGCACTCACTTGACCTGGTCTTTACTCACCGTTGTGATATTTCTGATTACTTCAATTGCCCATTCCCCCTCTCTGACCATCACCTTCTCTCTTTTAACCTATCCCTCTCTCTTTCCCCTCCTTTAACTCCTAAGGCTACCATTACTAAGCATAATATTGAGGCTATTGACACTGTTGCTTTTTTCTCCCTGCTGGACTCTCTTCTCTCCCCTATCATTTCTCTCTACTGTCCTGAACAAGCTACTTCCCTGTACAATTCCTCCCTTATGTCTGCTCTTGATTCTGTTGCTCCGGCAATAACTACTCACCCTCGCAGATCCACACCACAACCCTGGCATTCCAAATGCACCAGATACCTACAAAAGTGTTCAAGAATTGCAGAGCTTCAGTGGAGAAAGTCATGCTCTAAGGCTGACTTCCTCCATTTCAAATTTATTCACTCTTCCTACAGTGCTGCCCTGTCTCTCTCCAAACAAACATATTTCAAGAACCTCATCTCCTCCCAGTCCTCAAACCCCCGGCGTCTATTTGCCACTTTCAACTCCCTACTCTGCCCTTCCCCTCCTCGCCTTCCCTCCTCACTCTCTGCCCTCGACTTTGCCACCTACTTTAAATCTAAAATTGACTCCATACGTGAGGACATAATATCCCATCAGACCCTCAGCACTCCTCCCCCTCCTTGCCCTTACCACCCCTCCCATTCTGTCTCACCAACTCTGACATCCTTCTCCCCTGCTTCTGGAGAGGAAGTCTTGGCCCTCATCCGGTTCTCCCCTCCTTCCACCTCCCCTCTTGACCCTATCCCTTCCCGTCTCCTCCCCCACCTGTCTCCTTCTGCCTGTTCCCATCTGGCTCACCTCCTTAATCTCTCTCTATCATCTGGCACTGTCCCTTCTGCATTCAAACATACTCTTGTCTTCCCCATTCTTAAAAAACCCACCGTTGATCCTAACATACTTTCCAACTATTGACCCATCTCTCTTCTCCCTCTTGCTTCCAAACTCCTTGAGCGTATTGTCTACAACCGCCTTACCACCTTTCTTTCATCCCACTCCCTCCTTGACTAATTTCAATCTGGCTTCCGATCTCTCCACTCCACTGAAACTGCCCTCCCAAAAGTCAGCAATGACCTCCTTGCCACCAAATCCAAGGGATACTACTCTCTGCTCATTCTCCTTGACCTCTCTGCTGCATTTGACACTGTAGAACACCCTCTCCTCCTGCAAATCCTTTACTCTCTCGGTTTACATTGCACTGCCCTCTCCTGGCTTTCCTCCTAACTATCTGATCGTTCCTGTGCTGTGTCCTTTCATGACTCCTCTTCCCCTCCACTTCTGCTAACAGTAGGAGTTCCCCAAGGTTCTGTTCTTGGACCTCTCCTTTTCTCCCTATATACATCCTCTTTAGGTGAACTCATTAAATCCTTTGACCTCCAATATCATCTCTATGCAGATGATACTCAAATTTACCTTTCCACCCCTGAGCTCTCCCCCTCGCTCCTTACCCGTATCTCCAACTGTCTCTCTGCTGTCTCTTCGTGGATGTCCCAGCGCTTTCTTAAACTTAACATGTCTAAAACTGAGCTGATCATCTTCCCACCCTCTTCCACTACATCACCTCCCACAATTTCATTATCTATTGATGGCACAACTATCTCCTCTAGCCCCAAAGTGCGCTGTCTTGGAGTTATCTTAAACTCCTCCCTCTCCTTTAAACCGGACATTCAGCACCTCCCGCAGTCCTGCCATTTTCACCTAAAATATATCTCCAGGATTAGACCCTTCCTCACCCAGGATGCCACTAAAACCCTCATCCACTCACTGGTCATATCAAGATTGGACTACTGTAACCTTCTCCTAGCTGGCCTGCCAATCTCTCACCTCTCTCCACTATAATCGGTTCTCAATTCTGCTGCTTGGCTCATCTTCCTCTCCAGACATTCTACATCTGCTTCCCCTCTCCTTCAAGACCTACACTGGCTCCCCTTCCCCTTCAGATGCCAATTCAAGGTTCTTACATTCGCCTACAAAGCCCTCACCAAATCCTCTCCTGCATACATTTCTGACCTTCTCTCTCTTCACACTCCTGCCCGTCCACTTCGCTCAACTAATGCATGCCACCTCTCTTGCCAACTGATTACTTCCTCCCACTCCCGCATCCGAGATTTTGCCAATGCTGCTCCCTACCTTTGGAATGCTCTCCCTCTCCCTATCAGACTCTTCACCTCTCTACAAATCTTCAAACGGGCTCTCAAGACCCACTACTTCATCAAGGCCTTTCAGCACTCATCCTAACCCACCTCATGCTCTTTCCTTCCTATCTTCCCCTTCTGTGTCACGCCTGTCTGTCTGCCCCTCCCCTTAGAATGTAAGCTCTCACGAGCAGGGACCTCTTCCCTCATGTGCTTCTCTTTACATTTTCTTCTACTCTCTACTCCCCATTAGGGCACCTAACACAGGACTGCCAACTCCCGGCAGCTTATTGTGAGTGCTTTAATCACTATTTCAGCAATGTATATAAGTTGTGTCCTTGTCCTGCACTGTAATGTACTGTAAGTTACTTGTTTCTTGTTCACCTATTAGTTCTATGTACTATGTAAGGCGCTGCGGAATACTTGTGGCGCCATATAAATAAAGGATAATAATAATAATATATATATATATATATATTTATATCATACACATACATGCACAAAAAAAAGCCTCTGGTGTTTAGCTATATTAAATTAAAAGCATGCAATTGTAGGTGTCAGCACAGCAAGTAATATAGCAGTGCTTATAATACAGACATACACAACTGTATTTAGACCAACTCTTCAATGCTCTTATTCTTGCATTTTCGTCAGAGTGTAAATGAAAAAATAAACCTAAAACACATACCTACAGTAAATACTGCGGCACATAACTCCTCCCAGCAGTTCCCAAAAGTCTTTGAGTGACTCACTGCAGTCCTCTCCCCCATGGCTCTGGATGGCAGATGAAGGACAGGTGATGTCTGCTGCACTCTGCAGAGTTTGGGATCTGTTGTAGGGAGGGGGTGCCTAATCTATGTATAATATATATACGATGTATCAAAAGCTGCACTGCTCAATGAACAAAAGATAACATTTACTGTCCGGTGCCTTCCAAAACCAACATGAATCCTCATGTAGTGACATCCACAAACTTCCAAACCCGTGGCACTCAGGAATAAGGACACACACAACTGTATGTAGACCAACATTTAAATGCTCTTATTCTTACATTTCGTCATGGTGTAAGTGAAAAAATAAACATAAAAACACATACCTTAATATTTGTCAGGCTGTCCATGCCTCCGTCCTAGGCACTAATGAATGACGTCACCAGGATGCATCATACGGGGACACCGAGAGACCACACCACAACCAAAGGGAATGGCAAATAGGTCACTATGGTGAGCAAACACAACAATACATAAGCTATGTCAAAGACAGCATGTGACAAAAACTAGCAGATATTAAAACAACAACAGGTATATAAAAACCAACTAATGCACACAAAATATCCTGTGCACATATAGAAACTCGTGAAAATGCTAAAAGGCAGGGTATACAGAAACTAAATATAAATCACATATATAAATATGACATGGCTATAATATCTAAGGAATAAAAATTTCATGAGTTGGTAATTTATAAAAAGTATGACAGTCCGAAATTTTCATTAAGCCCCTAGGGGCAAAAGAGTCCTATTGGAAAAGGGTCCATATGTTCTATATTCCGGTATCTCAAAGTGACTATGCTGTGTTTAGCTTCAATAAAGTGATGTGCCACTGGTTGGTTGCTGGATTCTGATGATAAAGACAGTTTTATGGATGACCGGTGTACAGCCATGTGCTCCTTAAATGCCCTCTCAGTTTTCCCAACATAGTGGTGATTGCAGGGGCATCTAATAAGGTACACCACAAACTTTGTGGTGCAAGTTACCTGTTGGCGGAAAGAGTCACCCGTGACCATATATGTGCAGGTTGCACAGCTGATACACTTAAAACAACCAGGTCGCTGACAGCCCAAAAAATCTCCACTAGTCTTCTGGAATGTTTTAGAGGAAACATAATTTCTTACCAAAAAATCTTTATATATATATATATATATATATATATATATATATAAATTAGGAACCCCCTCCCTGCAACAGATCCCAAACTCTACTGAGTGTAGCAGACATCATCTGTCCTTGACCTGCCATCCAGATCCATGGGGGAGAGGACTGCAGTGAGTCACTCAAAGATTCTTGGGAACAGCTTGGAGGAGTTATGCACCGCAGCAACTCCCCTGGACACTCGGCCATCTCCATGACTATCTATCTGGGCCAATCGGAGCTCAGAGGACAGCCAGCGCAGAGTGATGTGTGGTACCGCATGTCACTGGTGGAATGCACCTGCAGCCAGAGAAGAGGAGAAGAATAGTCTCAGTGGCATTTAAAACATGGAGCCAGCAGCGAGCCGCTGCTGATTGGCTAGCTGCTGTTCCACGAGCTGTAATTGGCTTGCGGAACTGCAGCCAATCAGCAGCGGCCGCTGATTGGCTGGCTGCCGTTCCACGAGCTGTAATTGGCTCGTGGTCGGCTCCATGTTTTAAATGCCATGAGACTCTTTTCTTCTCTGGCTGCCAGTGCATTCCACCAGTGACGTGCAGTACTGCACATCACTTCATCTAACACCTCTGCTACCTGGGCCTCCTCTCTCTCTGGGCCTGGGACTGGAGTTCCCGCAGTCCCCCACTGATGGCAGCCCTGGCAGTTATAGATTAATAAAACATTTCACGTTGCCTTTTAAGCAAAATTTTGAATCTTTTGTTTAGAATAATGGTCCCAATGGGTGTGGGATGCTTGTATATTTTTTTGGAACCAAGAGGGATTCTATTTTTTACTGTTAGGAGAGCAGATTCAGTGTTGCTGTGCTACAGTGATTACTGTATGTTGCTGTTTTTTTTGGGCCTTCAAGTTTTAACCTTAAATTTGGGCTCACATTTGTATATAAATGTTACATATTATGTAAGTCAGATCCCACAATATTTTTAGATATGACAAAGTGTTAGTTAAGCTCTTTAATCTTTATTAAGTGATGTCATTTTTGGCATAGCATATTTATTTTTGTTGTCATTTACTGTGCTGATAATTTATTTGACTGCTTATACAACTGATGACAGTCTGGCACAGAATATACTGCACATTCATCTACTTTAATGGGAACTTACATTTCTGTCTTAGAAACTGTAAAAATAATGCAGACAGTAAGAAGAGAGACTACATAAAGGTGTATGAAATTAACAATGTTTTTGGAGAAAGGTGATTTCAACAAAAAAAATTCAATGTTTGTTAAAATTCCAGGGAAAACACATGTCAGTTTGTCTCTGAAAATGAATCATTTACACAAAACTGAGGAACCATAATGTCTAGCCTCCAAATGGTCAGCAGGCAGGCAGGTTTAATTGGAAGGCCGCATTGGTCTGATTTCTTGAGATTCATTTTGTTTCCTCATCTCCTTTGGTCAAGTGCACAGATGACACGTTAAAGGTACTGTAGATGGTGGGAACATGTACACCAATATGGGGTAAGAGGTATGGTAAGATAAGATGGGATTATGATAAGAAGGATAGGTGGAAGGCCAAAATGTCATGATGGGTAGCCTTGAATCAAGACATATCTGAATAGATTTGTGCACAGAGGGATGTGTGTATTATCGTGTGAGTGAGGAAAGTTAGCTGCAATGTGTTAGCGGAGTTGCCTATGCCTAAGTAAAGTTGATTGAGTGCCCATGCATGACATGTGATATAAGCAATTGGACACTCTGCCAGAGACTCTCTTTTCCATTTCACTTTGGGCCTTCCTTACCTGTTGCCTTCTCCTGTTTTCCTAACTTTTATATGGTCTAGTGCAAGCGACAGGAATACTACCAAAATGACTGAGGACTTCGTGACATAGAAAATCCTCAGCCACATGATTATTGTAGGGGACCAACCTGTGAATAGGAAACTTTTCAGTAACTTATACTTGGTAGCCAGTCAAACTTATAGGGCCAAATGTAAGCGTGTGAGAGTTTAGAAAATGTGAGAGTTTAGCAGTAACCTCTCACACTATTACATTGGTCGAGTTGTATTTTTAAAATGAGAAAACCACTGGATGAGAGTTTAAATCCTGAGAGATTTTTGAGTCTGAAAAACATGCGAGTTTGCATTTTCTCTGACTCTAGTACATTGGCCGAGTTTAAAAAGTGTGAGAGTTTACTCTCACATTTTCTAAACTCTCACCCTATAGTGTTCTTTAATGTCTCACCATTGGTTTCCCATCAGTTTGACTAATCATGATCAGATAATGCTAGAACATTTAGCGATGAACTCTCATTATTTTATGAATCGCAAACATCTAAACGTGGGTTTCTCTTTCTCTTTTTGAAAATAATATGTCACTCAGTAAGTGAGTATAAGTTTGCTACAGTTAGTTAACTAAAATGTCTGTAAATGTCCCTAATACCTCTTTAGTTCAGTAGTTTATAATTTACTAACAGATCAACTTCTAAATTACATTTAACAAGCTGTCAAGTATCTCTTGACAATGGGGGAGTCTTATCAAGCCTTGGAGCGAGATAAAGTGGGGAGAGATCAAGTATCGATAATCAGCTTCTACTGTAACTTTCATTTTTCAAACACAGCCTGTAAAGTGACAGTTAAAAACTGATTAGTTAGTACTTTATCTGTCCCCACTTTTTCTCTCTCCAAGGATTGATACATATGCCCCTTTTTTCCTAAAGTAATGCCGGGGATCTAATATAGTTACCACAGGGTTAAGAGACCCAAATCTAAGGTAATCATTCTTACTATAAATTGTATGTTTGCATGCAGGACCCACCAACCCACTGATCTCTATTTGTTTCTGTTATATTACCTAATTTTTTGTATTACTCATTTGTTGCCAATTGTAAAGTTAAATGGAATATGCTGGTGCTATATAAAAATAATAATAAACAAAATAAACAATTAAGTCCCTTTACTTTTAGATATAATTTACAAAGAAATATTGTTTACACTTCTTACAGTTCAGCAGACTGGTGTAATGATGAAGCAAATTAGGGCACGTACAGTATATGCAAATCAAAAGCATGACTTGGGTGGTCTGTAGGTCTGTTCAAATTTTCCCAATTTTCTCAATGTTAGGAGCTAAATATTGTATTGTTTTACATCTACTGTATTGTTAATATATGATGTTTACTTTTGTATAGGAAAACTCTGACTAAAAATGTAAGACTAAAAAAAATTTAATGAGAAATTAGTAAAAAAATTCTGTCGTTACATTCCATTATTCTCTGGAAAATTAAAATGTAGAAACACTGTTTGAAAATTCATTCTACTATACAGAAATCCTTATTTTTTGGATTATTTAGAATAAAAGAGTAGTGATGTATTGACCCTTTCCAAAAATTCACCAAACATGTTAATTTTAGTTAAAATGTTGGTAGGAGGACTCAGGACTAAAAATAGTTGGAAATATCTTTGCAATATTACTAGCATTTTGCTTCTGTAGAGATTATTTTTTCATTTTAATGCACCAATTTATATATAATGTAAAACAATATATTACATAAAATATTTGACAAATTATTTGCCTCTTCTTTCAGTATAAAAGGATTGTAAAATTCATCATTGAATTATCTTCATCTTTAGAACATACTGTAGTATTGGATATCAGATTAACTAATTATTTGCCAGTTGCTAATTGCTATTATTGTTCTTTGTATAAACTAAATCTATTATATAACAATACTTTATGGCAGAGCCTATTGATCTACTGTAACCATATTTCTCTTACTACATTGAGTGCTTCTCAAGAATTTAATACAAATATAACATTACAATATATTATAGAATGGTTTTCATTAAGAAATAGTTTGGAATATTCTATTACATAACATTTGAGGAAATAAAACTCACATTGTTTGTCAACATATTTATCTTGTGGGATCTTTGCTAAATGCAATATGCTAACACAATTGTTACTGTAATGAACTATGTGAAAGGCCACACTTAGAAAAAGATAGCTATAATTTGTAGAAAAAAAAATCTTTGTTATAAACATATGGTAAATGTTTGTACTCACAAATGTTCCCTGAGAGATTAGGAGGCTCCATTAGGACAGATGAGACTCAGAATTAATGGACATTTCTTATTAATTTATTCAGTTTCATCACAATTCCATCTGCATGGAAATAAATTGTGTGCACATGAAATGAATATCTGATAGTATCTGCTGTCTGTTTTATTTGTTGTTGACATACTGCTTTTAAAGCAAGAACAATTACGAATAAAAGCATAAACAGTATCCGGAACTATATGCTAAGTAGATGGGGTAGATGGATCTTTGTCTGCAGCCAAGGGAACAATAAAGCAAAGTACTGTTACAATGTTGTTTATTTATTTTTTTTTGGAATATTTTTTGGGCTGGAGTGACACATTGATCTAGCAGTATGTTCACACTTATGCACCATTTCATAGGGTACCTCTAAAAATGATCTGTCATAATTGAAATAACTATTGGTTATTAAGACTTATCGGAATAACTACTACCTATGCTAAATAGGACATATGCCATACATTGCTGGATAAAAATTGATGTCACTCCAACTTGACAGATTTTACTTATTTACCAACAGTATCTATGAAAACAAACTGTGTACTGCACTGTGGTATTAAGTGGTATCTACACCTACTACAGACTGACTCTGCACTTTTATCTCGTTGTCCTTGGCAATGTATCCAGGTGATTTTCATTAAATCTTTATATTATTTGCATTAGTATCTTACAGTTTGCTTAAACCTACAATGTATAAAAAAAAGCTTGCCCAAATATCTTTCATTGCATTATCTTTAGAATTGTAACATCCTTCACCTTCTCTACATTACACCCATTATTTATCTCGTCCCCATAATACTTCACTCCACTGTTTTAACACTCATGAACTTTTCCCCATCTGTCTTCATCATAGCCGTAGAGTTTTTGGCACCCTGGGCCAGAAAGAGCATTGCCCCCCCACCCCCCATATTTAAAACAGGGACTTAAGACGTGTGCAGCAGCATTTGTCCATCAGAACAGCCATGCACAAGTCTGGAGCCAGCAGTGTAAATCACCAACTTCAGGTATAGAAAAAGTGCTACTTGTAGTATATATGCATCAGTGGCAGGGAGGTCCACATATGTACCCTGCACCGGCTGCTGAACTCACCGACAAAGGTACCAGAGGATAGCTAGTAACACCTGGGTCGGGTAGCGGTGGCTGTGTTCAGGGCGGCCATCAGAAATTGTGAGGCAGGGGGCAGATAGCTCCATGTGTAAGGTGTCTGACTGCCATTTGAGAGGTGATAAGTGTGAGTTCCACAGTATTTTAAAATGTGTTTGTTAAATAAAAGAGGAAGTGACTGAAGGTACTTGGGGAGGTGGTCAGATGGAGGGGGAGTCAACCAGGGAGGAGATAGGGGCAGCCAGGGGATGCCGAGGATAAAAGAAAAGGAAGCTACAAGTAAAAATAATTATAAAGAGAAAAGTAACAGGCCCTAGCAGCACCCCCTGCCCTGCAGTGCCCTGTGACATGGCACATGTCGCTTTACCCTAGTGATGGCCCTGGTCCTCATTAACTGAAACAACCTCAGGCTGTCACCAGAAAATAAAAGCTCCATAATCTATAAGCGTCTTTTTATCTCTCTATCCTCCTGCTTCTATTAGCTGGTGATATATTGCCAAATCCATGCTGTCACATACTTGGTTCTTCAGATATCACACTCAATTAAGCCTGTGTGACGTGGTTGTGAGTTGTGACACAGTGTTAATAACTAGCACAGTGGTCTACACTTCACCCACATCTTCAGGTCTGAAGCACAAACTGCACATTCTCAGTTCTACCAACTTGTGAAGTACATGCTATCTGGATTTTCAACCCATGTTGCTAAGATCTACACCAAAAAATATTAAACACTTCTCTTCCTTGCTCCTTCATTTCTTATCCTCTGACATCCACATCATTATCATGGGAGATTTCAACATCCCCATTGATAATCCACATTTTTCTTGTGCTTCCCAACTACGCTCTCTAACCTCATCTCTTAACCTCTTCCATTGACTGACTCTTCTAATCATTGAGATGCCCACTGCCTTGATATTGTTTTCTCCAGACTATGCTAATGTTCTGATTTCCTCTCTTTAATCCTCACAATCCTCTCTGCTGTAGAACTCTACCAAGTCTCCTCATACTATGCCTGCAGCAACTATTTATTTTAAGCAACTTTCCATCTCCCTACAACAACCTCTCTCCCCAAGTTCTTAATTTTCCTCTCTTGATTTTGCTGTACCACATCTAACCCTAGTATTAGTCTTTGATGATGTGGCTCCAGTTACTCTTCTCACTCTGCGTAGACTTTAATGTCATCCATGGCCACCATCAAAACACAACATGTTCAAAATTTGTTTTTTTTTATAGATAAATGTCATTGGTATATAGTAAATATTGTACTTTGATTGGTTACCTCACAAATATTGTTGCCTAGAACTCCTGTCTGAATGCTCTCAACACTTACTTATTACTGCTCTGGCCTCTAGTCTTATTTCCTTTTTGAATATATTTAAATCTCATCTCAAACCTCAAACCAAACCTACCAACTACCTCCAGGCTCAAACTATAAGGACAACATTGACAAGATCAGGCATGAAATAGTATTCTCAGCCTCAACTTTCAACCTTCTCAATGCCTGCTCTGCACCCTCTGGCAAATTGCTTCAATTGATTCCACAAACTAAGATAAAGTATCTACTCTCTTCTTATCTTCCTGAAGTATCTACTATACTTCCTCTTCTCCTGATGCTATACTCTCACAATGTAATTAGTTTCTGTCTCCTGTGTTCTTCAAAAGCTTATACAAAATAGTCCATCTCCACCTACTGGAATTTTACATCATTGTTTAATCATGCAGTGCATATATTTTTATGAGATACACTGAGATACTGCACTGACTAAAGTCATCAATGATTTCTTCACTGCTAAAATTCTGGTTGATAAGGTATGGAAGTATTGTACATGGACCTTTCCAATGTGTAGGGTATGCTACATTTAATTTGAAAAAAATCAAGAGGTTTCTTTATATTTTTCCAATTACTAGCAAAATGTAAGAAAATGTCCTTTGTGGTTGCTCCCATATTAGTTCTTTATCATTTGAGTTCTTTCAAACACTAAAAGATTCATTACCTGTAGTTCAACTCCAGTTCTTGTCCATACAAAGCTCCAATGTCCCTTTATTTTAGAAGCTGATTCCTTAGAAGTTATATTTTTCCTATAAAGTACACCTTGATATCAATCTATCTAAAGCCAATTACAACACTGGTAAGAACTTGGACAATGAGAGTAGATACTGTACATTGAATAGGGAAGGGAGATTACTCTTGTGGGGAGTTTTTAGAAGATTGAAACCCCAACAATTTTTTTGAAAAGGCTTGGCTCAGCTTAACAGCAGACGCTTAAAATGTACTGGTGCATACACGCTGTCAGATCTGTCAGACGAACGACGACCTATGAACGATAAACGACGAACGATTTTACCAATGATTTCATGAACTACGAACTATGAACAATTTTTGACAGTATTAAAATGAATGAAAATTGACCAAATCTAACTGCAAACTAATCAGATTTTAGATATCGTTATCTGACAAACGGGAACGCGCATCGTTCATCATTGCAGGGACACATGTCAGATTTTCTTTCAGATATGAACGAATGAACGATTTTTAAAATCATTATTGTAGAAATCTAAAGGAAAATCTGACCATGTGTATGCACCATAACTCATCTTGAATAGTCACAACTGTCTGCTGTGAGGTGACAGCATTTATATGAGGGACATTAGACTTGTTGAGTTTAGGAGGTCTGAACAAGCTGGAGGACATATTTTCTTGGGAAAATCCTTATCACATGTAAGGGCCTCCCTAACAGAATTTTTATGTTATCTTTTTCGATGAAGAAATAGATATTCACGCATTGCCATAGGAAACAGGGGAAAGGCTTAAAAAGAGTTTCTGTGACTAAGACAGTTACTAAGTGGAGAGCCAACAAATATATGATGCAGAAAGAGCTTTAATAAGCAGCACCGGCCAAATAGCAGAGGCACAAGTGATAAACAAACCCCTGAAAGGTACCAGAATTGGGCAAACGCTAATGCTGCTGAGCTACAGTACAAAAGACTGTCAAGAGGCTGAACAAACTGCTGATCTAATTATATAAGTGTATTGTCTAAATGTGCCAATAATTTGGCTCAAAGTGAAAGACAAATGTAATTTCCTCTAAAGAAACCATGACCTATGATTCATAATGCTAAGTCCAGATATGAAGGAGTGTGTCTCATTCATCAAAACTAAATAAGGATTTGAATATTTTAAGTAACACAAATTATAATTAGGCCAGCAGTTTTGAAATCATCAGGTTAGGTTACCATTTAACTCAACAAGCAGCAGAAAAGATTAATTTTTATTGCCAGCATCAAAAGAGTTTCCTTCTTAAATTGACAAAGATACATTTGATCTGGACAGACAGAGGCCAGTATTTAATAATTGGTTGCAGGGATTCTGTATTTATCCTGGTGTTTTGAGTTAGTAGCTGCTGCTCTAAAATCAAAATGTAAAACTCCTTTATAATGTTCGTTTGGTCATTTGGACAGGATTCTGGATAGGTTATCATGATGGTGGTTATGCTTGGTTTAATTACTAAGACATGGTTCATATAAATCTTCCTGTGCAGAATGCACTGAAATTAAGTGAGAGACATAAATTTATGACTTGTAAAGCTGATGTGTTTCACACAAGCAAAGCTTTCTGTAGCTTGCACACAATAGGTGAAACCTTCTGTAGATGGCATTGCCTAATAGAAGCCCATAGTCTTCTCTTCTGACCATTATTCAAGAGGGATCCAATAGGATCTCTCCCAGGGTCCCCTGCGGCTCATGCATGCGCTGGCTGGCTGCCGCGAATGAGCATTAGGACTCCCGGTTCAAAACCCAGAAGTCCCCACACCGCAAAGGACAGCTCTTATCAGAAGTGCTGTCCTTTGCAGGCATAACAGCAAAACTAAATGCATATGGCATTAATAAACGCTGCTATGCATGCAGTAAGTGTGATTGAATAACTTAAAATCAGTAGATGATGATATGGAAGTAATAAAGGAGAAAAACTTCAAAGAAATGTTAAATACATATTTGTTGTTCCTGGGATATTGTTTATTGCTAAAAGTAATTGAATTCAGTCTCTTATTGGTCAATTGATTTAACATTTGAGTTAATTAAGGAATTTGGTTCAGGTTGCCTTATGACAAAAACTGATACAGAATCAGCCTGTAGATTATTACCAATCCACCCAGTTTAGATCAGTTTGCTGGTTATTCAGAATGTGGTGGAAATGAGAGACTTATAGTAAATGTATTACCAATTTCCTGGATGATTTTAGTTATTTATTTATTTATTTGGTGTAACAGTTCTTACAGAATTCAAATGATTTCAACAGGTATTCTTTTTCTTCTGTGCATCTTTTCCTACATAGGTCTAAGATCCATATACATCCACTTCTAAAAAGAGGCCATAACTACAGAACTCAAGTAATATAGCTGCATTTAAATGTGTTTGCACTCAATATGCATATATTACCAGGTGTTGCCAAGTGAACTAAAACTTCAATCGATCCCTGATTTAACCTAACTCTGACACGGGTCAAAGAACCTGGAGTGAAGCCAGTGGTTTTTGCACTTACCCCTGTTCACATCTGGGTGAAGAGACCCCGGTCATACCTTTCAGACATGAGCCGGGGCACTGATTATGGTTGCAAGTCCCTGGAAAAACCATGCCTGGTTGTAGGGTTGTGGACCTGGCTTTTGACATGGGTCAAAGAACGCGGTTGAAGCCAGGGTCTTTTGTACTTACCCCCATTTACATCTGGGTGGGGACTCAGGTTATTCCTGGGTCATCACCCTTCACACCGGACCCAGGTCTTCCAGTTATCCAGGTCTTCTGTCATTCAGTAGACACTTGGAGATGATGTTATGTCCAGGAGCCCATTGATTCCTCCAGTTAAGTCCTTTTAAGACATGAGCCGGGGCACTGACCGGTTTTGCAAGTCCCTGGAAAAACCCTACCTGCGTAACATCGGCCGGGTGCAGTGACCCATGTGGTCCCACAGCCAGCCGCCGCAGTTTCGAGGAAGAGGCCAGGAAATTTTCATCAGCAGACTGAGATCCTTGCTTCTTCCCTCCCCCGCAAAGGCGGCGACAAACAGAGGGCATCACCAGCCCCTCCCCATCCACAAACAGCAGCAGACTGTCAATCACTGACAGTCTGATGCCAATCTGCAAGCGAGTTAGCAGGACCCATTCTGCACACTCACAGAATGGATCCTGTGCCTGCATAGATCCGTAAACATCGGGAATCTGCGTTCAGCAGTGCACTAGCGTGCAATGCTTAATCAGGCCCTCAGTTCCAAATTACATTGTGGAATTACTATTACCTATCAGCAATGTTTCACTTTACATACTTCACTGTCTTTCACATTATAATGTAAAATATACAACTTTGGAAACAGTTGCCAACATAACTGTACAGTAACTGTATTGTTGCAATAAGCTTCTATTGACAGCAGTGTCTGACGACATACTTGATTGTCTTTGTGATATTTTATGTTTAAAGCATATAAATAAACATATTGTAAAGTTATTAATTAACAAGTATGATCTGTACTGTCAACTTCCTAGTTTTTCCTGCCTCACAGAGTTGAGTTGTTGTTGTTTTAATTAGGAAAATCTATATATTTGTGCTGTATTGTATATTGTGTTGTTTGTTTTTGATAATTTAGAAATGGGTTGGTAAATGTCAAAGTATCTTTTTTTGAATTGCTCTTACTATAAATATTTGTTTTTACAAGAATTATATATTGTTTGATTTTAATATTTTAATCCTTGTTGTGGATTGTAGCAGCATGTAACACGATTGGACCATACAGTATATATATATATATATATATATATATATATATATAAAATATATCAGCAATAGGTCCAAACTTTAGTGAATGGAGCCAGACCAGCACACCATAAATATTCAATCACCAAAAAGTATTTGATAAGTCATCATAAAATCACTATAGTAGGGTTCAAAAACAAGCTTAAACAATCATCATTGGGTGATACTTAGCATTTCAGATGCACATGTATATGGATAACCAGGGAGCCATGCTCATAACCTGGGAAGCCCCGACAGCCATTTCGTCTACCTTCATCAAGGGACTAGTGTCTAACTAACAGTAGCCGTTTTGAATACCCAACATAGAAATTGACAAATCAACTCACCTGGACCGTGTTCCAACTGGTAATAGCAAGCCAGAGCGGGATCCTGCGTGCAGCCAAGCGTGTTGCACCCACGTCACCATCGCCGCGCCAAAACATGATGCGACGGAGGTAACCATGGGAACACCAAGCGCATGGAAAACGTGACCACGGGAACCAGCAACCAGCTGATTACACAGTGTGTACACAGGACAGGTCCCACCATAACACATACAATAATACATATATTAATCAACTCTAACAAAAGGGAAAAATGCCTGTTTGTTCAAAAGTACACCGTTAGTACATATATATATGCAACTATAAAACAAAGTGTCGCTAATCTTATATAACCAATTAAACAGTTTAAGCTAAAGTAGTGGAGCAATATAGATATTAGATTAATAGAAATAGGTAACAGTGATAACATTTAGGAATGTGGCAAGCCCAACCAAACCAAATGAATAACTGCTATTTCCTAACCATACAAATCTTAGCCCAAAAATGCTGAAAACATGAATTCTTCATTTAGTCCATGGGGCACCATGGTCCCAAGCTTATAAATCTATCAGCACTCTTGTCTTAGAAGCATCATATGCCTATCTCCACCTCTTCTGAGAGAGGGCACATGGTCAAAGGGCATGAAGCAGAAGTTGTTGATAGAATGCCAACTGTTTGAATGCTTTTTTGATCGAGGACCTGTGCATAGAGATGTGTTTCTTTAACATGCGGATTGTTTTCCCTACATGCATTTTATTACAGGGACATATTATAATGTAGGTCACAAATTTAGTATCACAACACATCCTGTGTTGGAGATTATATACAATTCCACAAGCTGGGCGTGTAAATGTATTGCCGGTCCTCATGAATTTACAATTCACACAACCTGTGCATCTGATTGCTCCCCACTGAAGGGTTAGCCAATTAGCTGTACTAATAGGCCGGGGGCCAATGTCGGCACCATATATTCTTTCTTTGAGGTTTCTGCTTCTCTTATAGCAAAACAAGGGCTTTAATCTACATACATCCTTAAGAACTGGATCAGTCTGTAATATGTGCCAGTGCCTCAAAATGGCTTGTTTAATTAACCCATAGGTGATTGAATATGTGCTCCCGAACACCATCCTTGTGTCCTGAGCTTTAGTTGGTCATGCTGTTTGAAGATCTTGTCTTTTCAAAGATAGACATCTTTGTATAGACTGTTCGACTTCTTTTTTACAGTATGCCCGCTGGATAAATTTGTCCCATCATGTTAACTGCTTCTTGGAGAACTCTCTTATCTGAGGTAATAAGAGTTACCCTTACGAGTTGTGAGAAAGGTAATCCCTTTTAAGGGGTATAGGATGAAAGCTAGATGCTTCTAGCAGAGTGTTCTTGTCTGTTGGCTTAGTGTAAATGGTCATTGAAAACATACCATTTTGATACAAACATCTAGATAGTCGATCATATCTACACTAAATTTGCAGGTAAATCTAATGGAGCCAGGTAACTGGTTGATACCCTCCACAAACTCCTTAAGGGCCGTCTCTCCCCCAGTCCAAAGAATAAATAAATCATCAATCTATCTAATGTAAAATGAAATAAATTGTGAAAAACATCTATTTTGCATAATGTGTCCCTTTTCAAAAAAATACATGTGTAAAGTTGCGTAAGATGGGGCCATATTAGAGCCCAACGTAGTACCTTTAACCTGCAAATAAAAAGCATTATTGAAAAGAAAATAATTTTTATGCAAAATAATCTCCATCAAAGTAAAATAAACTCAATTGGAGGACCTGAATAGTGTGGACTGGAGGAGAGTATCTCCCTTACTGCATTCAATCCATCATGTTGTTCTATATTCATGTAAAGACTTGCGACATCTAGCATCACCAAAATGTAGTCAGTGGCTGGATGGCCAAGACCATTTAGCTTTTTCAAAAAATCAGAGGTATCTTTCAGGAAGAATGGAGTATTTTGTATAACTGATTGTAAAAAGTAGTCAACATACTGTGACAGGCATTGACATAAAGAACCTCTTGAACTATTGATAGGTCTATCTGGGGGTGAATCAATGATTTATGCACTTTTGGCAGTATATAAACAGAGGTGTACACGGAAAATCTTGAATCAAAAAACTTACAGTATGTTCGTCTATCCAGCCATTAACGAGACCCATATTAATAATGGCATCAATCTCAACCTTAAACTTATCAGTGGGGTCAAATTTCAACTGTTTGTAACAACTATGGTCTGATAGTTGACTCATGACCTCACCTAGATAGTCTTCATGATTCTTAACTACCACACCTCCATCCTTATCTGCGGGTTGAATGGCTATCTTTAGTCACCAAATTCTCTCTATTGGAGAGATTGGGTCAAAAAAATTTGGCTTTGTGAACGGCGGGAAGCGTGTCTGCCCTGATGAGTCTCATGAAGGTTTCGATGGAGGCATAAGTTGAGATTGGATCAAATGTACTTGCCACCCTAAATGGGCTGGTCAAGTCAGTCTCATTCTCCTTCCTGGCAAAGAAATCTTTTAACCTAAGTGATCTGTGAAAATTGTACAGTTCTTTCTCGTAATCAAAATCTCATTGTCTAAAGGTATTAACAAAGGATAACCCCTTGGACAATACTGACAGCTTGTCAGTAGTAAGGTTGTGATTGGATAGATTAAAAACAGTTACCACCTCAGATTTTTGTGACCCCTGCCTCGTCTTTTTGTGCCATTGGCCCCATCTCCTGCAGGGTCTCCTCCTGCTAGGCCACCTCTTGTCTTGCTCTGAGATGTATCCCTGTCTCCTAAAAAAACACCTTTGTTCTGAATAGAAGTGTCCGAGTCACTGTGTGATGTATGTGACTCAATATCTGTGAATTGCATCTCTGTTCTCCTATGCAGTCCAGGACCAGCACGCCACGGACATCTAATGCCTTGATTAAGGAGCCATGGGCATACTTTCATCTCTTTATAGTCGTCTCAGACTTTTCTATATTTAGCTTTTTTAATAGAAAGCAATTCTGTTTTAAAATTAGTAATAGTACTCTCTAGTTTGGCCAACCACTCACCACTAGCATCTGCTCTCAATACTTCAAGACCAACTGTTTCACATTCAGTTATCTCTTTTTTGACACTTTCAATATGTGCATTGAATTTCTGTGCTACCAAAACCATGAGATCTAGGCTGCACTGATTTAAAATCATACAGCACTGGTGGCAGAATTCTTTGTTACTTCTACCCAATGTCGGCTGATTACAGATTCTAAATCCCTTCGGGATTAGCCCTTCTTTATGATATTGTGAAAGGGTTAGGCCATGTAATTCTAATTCAACTGCCCTTTTGTGCAATTTCATAAGATCCACATATATCTCTGTCGGTGTATCAACATCAAAAGCAAGCTGAGATGTGTTGGAAAATAACATTTTAGACACATCTTTGTTCAAGAATCTCTTTGTGCCTGTAAAATCTGCAGCGCCTAGATCCATGGTGAAGAACCATTCCACGTGAGAAACACTTGTCGTATAAAGTATACAAAATATCCCATATGTAAAAGTCCACAATAATAATGAGAAAAAATCAATGTCTATAGATGGTAAAATTATTCTGGTGCAGTCCGAATACAAAAAAGTCTGTATAAAATATCACCAGAAATGGATCGCACACAGCCAGTATTTAAAGAATAGGTGCAGGGTCAGAGGAAATTCATAGCAGCTATAGGTCCCAAACTTTAGTGAATGGAGCCAGGCCAGCACACCATTAATATTCAATCACCAAAAAGTATTTAATGTCATCACAAAATCACTATTGTAGGGTTCAAAAACAAGCTTAAACAAACGTCATCGGGTGATACTTAGCATTTCAGATGCACATGTATATGGATAACCCGGGAGCCATGCTCATAACCTGAGAAGCCCCAATAGCTGCTCGACAGCCAACTAGACACTAGTCCCTTGATGAAGGTAGACAAAACGGCTGTTGGGGCTTCCCAGGTTATGAGCATGGATCCCTGGTTATCCATATACATGTGCATCTGAAATGCTAAGTATCACCTGATGACGATTGTTTAAGCTTATTTTTGAACCCTACAATAGTGATTTTGTGATGAAATACTTTTTGGTGATTGAATATTAATGGTGTGTTGGTCTAGCTCCATTCACTAAAGTTTGGGACCTATTGCTGCTATGAATTACCCCTGACCCTGCACCTATTGTTTAAATACTGGCTGTGTGCGATCCATTTTTGGTGATATATATATATATATATATATATATATATATTATGTTGATCTCTGTAAAACAGTACTCTTTATGAGTTCCTTTTACTCTATTGCTATTTGTGAATATTGCTGCTGAATAACTGGAGTCTGTGATAAAATAAGTCAAATAAGATATTACATATGGCACAATTTTGTGGTACTGATCATTGAAGATGATTTGCGCACTGTAACAGCCTGATTTATTTGTCCGCATGGGAGATAACTTACATAAAAACACCCTCTTTTGGTAAACCCAAGCACTAAGCTAACACAGCTCAACTGACTATAAACCAGCTGGTCTGGTGTTAATCACCAGTTTCATCATTGTTTTCAATCACCAACATATGTTTCTTTAATGTAGAAGTTTCCCATGTATCTAATCTCAATGGACAAGTAAAATATATTTTCATTGCTTCCTGATTGTCATCTCCCCAAAGTAAAATACATGTTTTGAATCACGCAAAGACAGACACAAGGCAATTTCAGTCCAAATATATTGCTGCTTTTTTGACAGATATGTATGTTACAGGAAGCTCTGTCCCTCTCCTTGTTTCCCTGCATTTTGAACTGTTTTTAATTTTTTACTATCATATTTATTTAGATTTTTTTAAACGGGAGGCGGTGACATTACCGGCGGCCGGGATGCCGGCCGTCGAAATCAGTGGAATCCTGACCCGGGACTAAAGATAGGCGTTGAAATCCCAATGCCTATCTTTAGCCCCATGCTGAAATCCCGTCAGCTGGCATCCCGAACGAAGGTAAGTGGGGAATGGGTAGCATTAGCCATGGGGGGGTTAGGTTTAGTCACCCACAGGTGTACTTAGGGTTAGGCACCCCCCCCCCGTGAGTGTTAGGATTATGCTACAGGAAGGGGGAGTTAGGGTAAGGTACCCCCGTGGGAAGGTTAGGTTTAGGCACCCCCAACGGGAGGTTTAGGTTTAGGGTGCGGGAGGGTGGGTTAGGATTAGGCACCCCCAAAGGGTCTTAGGGTTAGGTGCCACCCTGGGAGTTTTAGAGTTAGGCACCACCAAGGGAGGGTTAGGGGGAAGGACAGGGGAGGGTTACCCTACTCAGGGGCGGATCTAGGCTGTTCTTTTAGGGGGGCAATTTAATGATTATTCTGACTCCTCCTTTCTGTACTGGTATCTCCCCTTTCTGGTCCCAACTCCTCCCCTTTAAAGGTTTTTTTTTCCACATTGGCTATTACAATTTATATATGTTTATGTATTCACAGTGTGTGTACATGTACTGTATAATGCAAAGCAGTCTATTAATCATAACTTAATTTCTACAAAAGTAGGTGAAAATTAATATTTTTACCAGTATTTGTAGAAATTAAGTTTTTGGGCCATTCATCAAGTAGGTAAAGCAGGAGATATCACAGATCTCCTACTTACCTTCCTCTTGCGGAATGGCCCACTGTCCCCATACACGAGTATGTGGACAGAAGTCATCAAGATGGGAGCATTCACCATCTTCAGATGGTGTTTGCCTTCATTTGTGGCTTGCAACCCGGTTGTGAAAAGGGATCCTTTTAGGATCCCTCCGCCCCTGTCCAGCTTCTTCCGCCGGACGCTGGACGCAGAGGCTCATGTGTGCATGTGTGACTTGTAGGTCACGCATGCACACTAGAGTAGTGAAAAGGTTCACTGCTCCGAAAGGAGCAGTGAAGAGTTTTGGGGAGACAGCTGATTTTCAGATCAGCTGTCTCAGTGCTGAAGCAATGATGAATTGCTCCAGCGCTCACATTGAGTTAGTATGTCCAGACACCAATAACTAACTTAATGAATAATAATAATAATAATAATAATAATAATAATAATAATTTTATATAGCGCTTTTCTCCTAAAGGACTCAAAGTTCTTCACATTTACAGTACAAAATACAAAATAAGCTTAAACAAGGGACATTAGTGAAATGCTTGGGTGAATAGGTGAGTCTTGAGTCTATTTTTGAAGGATTCTAGAGTGGAGGCCTCTCGAACTGTGCGGGGAAGTGAGTTCCAAAAGGTTGGAGCCACAAAACTGAAAGCTCGACCCCCAGACGAATTCCGTGAGATTCTAGGTACTGTTAATAGTCTTTCGTCAACGGATTGCAGTAATCGAGTGGGACAGTAAGGAATCAGAAGCTGCTTCAGGTACCCTGGGCCATGGTCATGAAGGGCTTTGTAAGTTATTAATCCAATCTTGAAAGCAATTCGCCATCTGACAGGCAGCCAGTGAAGGGAGTAGAGAATGGGTGTTATGTGGCTGGAACGGGGCTGGTTGGTTAATAGCCTGGCAGCTGCGTTTTGTACCATCTGCAAGCGGTGTAATTCTTTTGCTGGGAGACAGAGGTAGAGGGCATTGCAGTAGTGATGATATAAATGCATGTATGACTTTAGGCAGATCTTCTGAGGGAATTAAGTGCTTGATTCTGGCTATGTTCCTCAGATGAAAGAATGAGGATTTGATTGTGGCTGATACCTGATGTTTAAGTGTCAAACCACTATGCAGGACAACACCAAGATTATGCACATGTTTAGTGTTTTGTAATTCTGAACCCCCAAGCGTAAGTCCTGTTGGTTGGCTATGCTGTAGCCCTGTCCTATGACCTATCATAAGAACCCCTGTTTTATCAGGGTTCAGTCACAGCCAACTGGCACTCATGAATAGACCCCAAAGTGTGCTAAATGCATTTATACAAAGTCAGATTCTACAGTAAGGGTGCAATGATGAGAGCAGAGCTGCCTGTCACCAGGACACTGCAGGGCACCCATCTCTTGGCATCTCCACTCCAGGACATGTGCAGGCAGTTCCCTCTACACAATGCCTGGAACACACAACACTAGACCCTGCTTAAAATAGGCACAGGAAGGCACCATTAGGCATGTGCCAGTCCCGGACGGATGCCCATATCTGCAGCCACTTAACTTGGTGAGGCAGATTGGGGAGTACAACTACATGCTGCTGGGTTTCTAGAGAAAAGGTGTAGTATGGACAGAAAAGGTGTAGTGTTGACTGGGTGAGAGAGATAGAGAGAGGACCGGATGCTGCTGGCTGATGCTACATGCCAAACTCCTGTCTGCTAACTGCAGCTTAGCCACTCCATGAGCAAAACTTTCAGCTGCCTGTCACCCAACCCACTTCCACCATCAGGAAAAACCCACCACCCTCTGTACCTGGATGGATTCCTGGATTGTGCATGAACTATGTGCCCTTTGCCCTAGGCTGGGAGCTGGCTGCACAATGCACACAGGAGTGACTTGCCGGATACTGCTGCTCGCTCTCATACTTAACGATCACAGCACAGACTCATCAGTCACACAGCAGACTCGGAGGGGCTGTACAGAGATAAGGGGAGGGCACACAGCATCTTCTTCAGTGCAGGAGGAGAGAGATCATGATCAAGGACGGACTGTGGTGCTATTCAGCCGTTGGTATTTCATACTTATTCTTTTGAAACTACAAAATGCAAAGAATGAATACAAATTCCAAATTGTAAATCAGGGAAAAATGGGGAAATAATGCATCCATTTCACATTTGAATTACAGAAAAGGTAAGCAGTGTGAAGTCACATAGGGCCTGCTTCAGAGATGTATGCTAACCCAATGGTTACTGCACATCTCCAATGTTTTCTACTCTACGTGTACATAGCACCTATTCTGCGCATGTGCAAATGGGTCCTGCGATACTGCACTGAGTTTCCCCAAGCCTCTGCCTGATTGACAGGCAGAAACATTTGGGAATGGGGACTGCATTCTTGTAAATGGGGAAGTGTTGCCCCTGTTTTCTGTGAGTGCTGAGGCCAGGGTCTGAGTCTATGGATGCAAGCTTCCTGGCCTTGCAAGCCACTAGGACCCGATCAGGCTGCGGTAAGCTTCAGAGATGGAGTTCCCAGGCTCCAATCTTAGTCACAGTTCTTGGATCACGCAAATGCAGCAAAGAGGTGTCTGTTTCCTAAAGACACCTCCTGTTGTATTAGCATTAGAGATGGACAGAATTGCACAGCCGCTTGTGTGCGGCTCTGCAATTCCATCCATCTCTGAATTAGGCCCATAGGCAATCTGCAGAACACAAATGTTGGAATGTGTCACATTCCATTAAGGAGGCATCTTGCGGAGCACCCTGCTTTGCCTCCTGCTTCCCTATAGTTGGCAGATACCTTTATTGACTCCTTATCGTCCATTTCTCTCCATTCTTTGTGTGACCTTAGCTTTGATAAGAGATCAGGCTTATAGCTGGAGGGATTATAAAAAATATGGAATCTTAAATACATTTTTATGTTGTCATTTTTATCATTTGCAGTAGCATTCTCGAGATACGTGGACTTTAACATTAAGAGATAGTTTATGGGAATCTGACAAAATAAAGTGCAAACTAAGACTCCATTTATGCTGGTGTGCATCCACAGTGTATGGATATACAAAGGCAAGATGCTGCAGTTTTCAGTGGATGATGGGAGAAGTTAAGGGTATTCCTTGCTAAATGCTGACTGTTTCTAGTTTTATGGACATCTGCAAATGAGATTATGGAGAATGGGATACAGGAGTGTAGATTAGGTATGTTTAGGGGCCTTTGATGCCTAATGAAAGAATGTACAGCCATTTCCACTCTGGAAAAACATTTGGGCAAGGTAAACCATAATTAGGCAAATTGGACTGTACAATTAAAAAAAAGTATTTGAAATTTGGCCCTGGAAACAATAAACAGTACTGTATCATACACTTTGTATAGTGTGTATGCCACATCCATCCATCACAACGTCCCATCTGCTGTTCTTCATGGCAGATGGGATGATGCAATTAACAATGCGGTGCAGTTGCATGTGGTATGTAACAACACATTGCGCTGTCATACACCGACTATTATTGCAGACAAATATGCAAAGTTAAATTCTGTGATCTGTGATCACATAGAGACATTCTTTATATGCCTCTTCAAGATTTTTTCTCAACATTGTTCCATAATGCTTTAGAATAATATCATAGTGTTTTTCCTTGTTTCTAGGATGCCCAGAAATCCAATATGAGGTCCTTTGGATCACATGATGGAACAAGAATCTTTACAAAATTAGTCATATAGGTAGTGATTGCATTTGTGTGGCTGAATCTGGTGCAAATCACTCACTTTCCAAGCCCTGCTTATCATAGTCACTAGTTTGAATTATATGGAGTGCACATATGACACATCTCAGCCTTCCTTGACACATTGTCAGGTTTCATATAAAATACACACAAAAAAAAGAAGAAAATTCCCCTTGCTTCACACTCCACAAACAGTATTATATCACATAAAATAATGTCCCATACTGGCGCTAATAGAGTTTTCCACAGTACTTTCCTTTAGAATTTGTTCCCAAATTTTTGATGTATGAATTCCAATGGTTGCTGGTTGCTGTATCTCCTCTTTGGTAAATTACTCCAACTCCCGGTATTGGTGTACTCAAAGAGAAGAAAGACAAACCAAAAATAAGAATGCGGTTATTAAAAAAGGTAGAAATCATGAATGGTCTTTTATAAGTAATTATAATTCCCAATTTAAAGACATCAAATGTTTTTTTAAGAAACATTGGAAAATTTTAAAAAATTATCCTGTGATTGGGAAAATAGTGCATGAGAAACCAACTTTTATTTATAGAAAAGCCCCATCAATTAAAGATAAACTAATAAGGAGTTCGATTGAACCTTGTAAAAGGACTAGTATTAGAAGTCAGGGCTTTCATAGATGTGGACTCTGTACTATGTGTAGAAAAGTCAAAGGTGTGAGTAAAATTAAAGACTTTGAGGTTAATGGGATCAAATATGATAACAAAGATTTCATAACATGCAACTCAAAAAATGTAATTTATGGTTTAAGATGTGAATGCGGTTTAGTTTATACTGGGAAAACTGGTAGAAACTTGAAGACCCGACTTGCTGAGCATATATATTATTTAAAAAAAGGTCTGGAAATGCATACAGTTTCGGCACATTTTAAAAATAAACATAATTCAGAGTTACTTAAAGGCTTTTTGGGGTATTGAAATGGTCCACCCATCCAGGCGTAGTAAAGATTTAGAAGTCAGATTAGCACAAATGGTTTTTATAAAATATTTATTAGAAGAAATTTGATTGCGTTTTATTCCCTTAATTCTTAACTGACCTTTTTCTCTGGTTATTTGAATATATTTTTATATATATATATATATATATTTCTTTATATACATGTTTATCTGTATTATACTCTCTGCTATTTTTAAGGTTTATTTTTATCTTTTTGGGACCCAGACCCCTTAATATTGTGATATGCTGCTATGGATCAAATTTCCTGTTTTAAAATAGACTATTAAATATATATGGAATGTTTGTTACATTACAGTTATGGTTCCGGTTATTATGACTTAAAGGACTTTCATTTTCCTGTCTAACTGGCCGGTGGAACGCAAGGTGGAACGCGGAAGTCTTCTGCATAACATCAACTGCTGCCTGCAAACATCGGTCTAAATGGCCGGTAGAACACAAGGTGGAATGCGGAAATCTTTTTCTTAACATCTGCTGCTGTCCCCAAACATTGAGGAAGCAGCGTCACTTCCGGTGCGCCTAGTTCTGCATCATTTCCGGTCGCGGAGAGATCGGCGTCACTTCTGGTAGAGAAAATAGCGGGAAATGGTAAGCCCTGTCTACAGGAGGATGATTACAACACAGGGGTATAAAAAGGGCCCCTTTTCAACTTACCACCATGCTTCTGATGAAGGACATTGGCCCTCATTCAGAGCCGTACGCTCTGAGCAGAGCGCACGCTCTGAATGAGGGCCGCCCTCCATAAAAATGGAGCGTCCTCCTGGACGCTCGTATAGCTGTGGGTCACCACCCACAGCCTATACGAGCGTGCAGTTTGATGGCCGCGATGGTCGTGACCATCGAAACTGTGAGCCGGAGCCTGCGATTGAGGTTTTCAACCGCAAGCTCCGGAGTGATTTTGGCTCTATCAGAGCCAAAATCACTCCCACTGACATCACTAGTGATGTCAGTGGGACGGCTTCTGATGGGAGGCGTTCCCGTGGGAACGCCCCCGTCAGGGAGGCACGCCCCCGGCACGCCCACCAAAGGGGGCGTGCTGTCAATCAACATCGACAGCACGCCCCCTTTGATCAGACACAACGAGCGAAGGACTTTCCTTCGCTCGTCGCGCCTGGCGCATGCGCGCGACGGAGCTCCCTCCGTCGTGCGCATGCTCATTTCAGAACATCGACCCACTTGCGAGTGGACAGCCGCTCGCGAGTGGGTCTGAATCAGGGCCATAGTCCGAAATGCATTAAGCATTGGTAGATGATTCGTTGTTGGTGGTATCCTGTCTCCAGTCCTTGGCCCTTACAACATCTGGGCACAATACGGACGGAAGTACAATCTGGACCCCCATTTTCTGACCACGTGTGATCTTGTGGTGATATGCTTTTAATTGTTTTTTCATATGTGAGTGCAATATGTTAAATAAATAGTGTGTTGTTTTTTGGCAATATTACACTATTTTTGGTTTGTCTTTCTTCTGTTTGAGCACACCAATACTGGGAGTTGGAGTAATTTACCAAAGAGGAGATACAGAAACCATTGGAATTCATACATCCAAAATTTGGGAACAAATTCTAAAGGAAAGTACTGTGGAAAACTCTATTAGCGCCAGTACGGGACATTATTTTAGGTTTCATATAAAAGTCAT